>CM068838.1:132869767-134182267 GCA_028554795.2 Sinohyriopsis cumingii | reverse complement strand
TCCATTTTAGTCTAAACCATTGTAACTTAATTTTCGGGGATATGTTTATTTTCCTTTAAATTCTGGGACAATTTCGTCATTTTAACGTTACTTTTAGTCACATCCATTTTGTCGTTGAGCATTTCCTTGATTATAGCTATTTATAGCATCATTACAATTATGCAAATTTTTGAACACCCCAGCAAGATTTCAGGTCTTGGTAATGCTTTATATATAAATCTCACGCTTGTGCTAGTGTATGTATGTCTCTGTTTCTGTTGTGTTTGACCCTCTACCATCATTGTCCTTGGACAATCCCACCATGTTCAATTCCCCTTGACGCTATACAGACCCACCATGTTCAATTTCCATATGTTCAATTCCCCTTGTCCCTAGAGTGACCCACACTTTATTCCCCCATGTTCAATTCCCCTTGAGGCTAGAGTGGCCCAGGGTTTTTTCTCCATGTTCAATTCCCCTTGAGGCTAGAGTGGCCCAAGACTATTTCCCATGTTAAATTCCCTTGTCCCTAGACAGACCCAAACTCTATGTTAAATTCCCATTGTCCCTAAAGTGACCCACGATTTTTCTTCATGTTAAATTTCCATTGTCCCTAAAGTGACCCAGGGTGTTTTTTAATGCTAAGTCCCATTGTCCCTAAAGTGACCCCATTTACTACTATCGCTGCCCTAGAGTGTTGGTGTTTGTCATGTAAAATATTATACGTATCCAAATCTAAGTCTCGAACAGTATTCCAGTCTCCGCATCTTATAATTGATGAGTTTTTAAAAAATAAAATCTCCTCCTTTAACCTTCTAAAAAAGATAGGATTATCATCATTATAACCAAACAAATTCACGAGGGTTATTCTTTTGCCATTAATTGTAATAACTAAAATAATAAATCTCCCTTGACTGTCACATCTTTCTCTATGAATTATAAGTATAAAAGTATTTCTAAAAAATATTGCAACCCCAGCACTATTACTAGAGCAGTGGCTAAGTATACATTTGTATCCCCATTCAGCTGATTATTGGGAAATGGTCACTACCAAGAATACTATGTAGTCTACTTTCCAATCAGTTATTTCCGCATTTTAAGTCCATTGCGGATAAAGCTCAGTTTTCGGGGTTAATCCTAGGTTTTTTTCCCCCGGAATTATGTATCACCAGGTTGTCGATAGTGACCCACCTTTCAATATTTTTTCCCGTTATCAGTCGTGATGCCGCCCCATAGGTAATTGTGTAAGTTGAAACCTTCGAATATAATAGTGCGTGATCTTGAATTGCTAAGCATTGATTTGTAAAAGTTGATATTAGTCGAATTATTCCCTCTGGGGTCATAGATATTGAAAACTTCTAAATTAATGTTTGTTACCAATCATGACATTGACCGATTGGCATTCGAGGGTTTCATAGGTTTCCATAAATATGTTCGCCCTAGAGTGACATTCGCTAGGTTGTGGCTGGCGCAAATAACAAGCCTCCCTCATTTTTCCATTAGTGCGATATGTATTGAAGGATTTGGAGTAGCCAGGGATTTTGAGAGAAAATTTGGGGTTAAGGTGGGTCTCTTGGATACAACTGATATCCAGTTTATGCTTTTCCCTACTTAACTTAAGGATTAAATCGGGGACATTAGTAATAAGTCCCCTGTAGTTATAGTGCCAAATGTGACATTTCTGGCGGCTTTCCATAGCATTCCTTGGGTTTAATACTTACACCTTCGCTCATTAATTTATTTCCTACTCCCTTTCTGTCATGTATTTGTCCAAAAGTTAACATTAGGATTTGTATGTTATGTTGAACTGATATTTTGTTATCGAGTGTGAGGTGTAGTACTCCAATGAACAGGTCCCTAATATATAAAACAAAATTAGATAGGGTGAAATACGATTCCTGATACTCCCAATGGAATTTTCTGTTTGAGTAGATACAGCCTTATGTATAAATGGTTTCTTTTGTATGTTTGTTGATGTATCTTGCCTGGTGTCTACATTTCCCTTTAGTTGATCCTTGCTGTGCATATTTATTAATCTTGATTTGCTTATTGGTTGTTTCTGTACTTTTTCCCGTGTCATGTATTTCCTGGTATATTTTTATTTGCCTTCTGTCCAATTGCTTCCAGACTGATCGTTCGTTCGCTTGTTCCATTAAAGTCGCCTTCGCACATGGGGCATTAGTTCTGTTCCTGAGTGTCAGAATATAGTCGTAGGGGAGGGAAGGGAGCCTCTTCCCCAACGCTTGTATGCACGAAAATGTACATCTTAATTTTGTCCCATTCAAGGACAATAAAGTCCCAAGGGACATACAATGTGCGCGAATAAATACACACATACTCACCCTTGGTGATTTGGACTCAGAGTGTAGAGAGGGACACGGTAGGATGGCGCAATGCTCACTGAAGTTTCCTGAAACGCCTTGGTGTACTGTAATCAAATTAAAGCCAAGTTGTATTAATACGTATTTCCTATTGCTAATTTTGGTGTTTGCCACCATTGTAATTAGTGTTAAGTATTCCGCAGGTATCAATTTTCCTACTTTTCATAGGTTATGAAATGGATAGCTAAGAGCATCTCCAATTTAAAATAAATTAAAAATATAAAGTTGTTAGGTCAGAGTGACCAAATAATTTTTAAACCAAGTTAGGTGTATTTGGCTTAAAATAAATTTGGAATGGTAAGCTGAAGGATCGAGCTTAGTTGTTTGGTTTTATCGAGTCGGCAAAGCATGTCATTTTAAAAAATAAAAACCTTTATAAGTCAACTAATGAAAGCCTTTAAAAGTAATGAGATTATATCTCTGGAAATAAAAAAAGGTTTTATGTGTTCTGGTGGATAGAACACTTTTCCCATTCCTTAATGTTCTTTTACAGCGACTATATTTCCTAACATCATGTCCTCCCATTGGTGGTGATGTTGGATGGCATGTATCTGTACCTGTATATTGTGAATTTTTTTACAGTTCATTGACGATCAGGGCCACGACTGGGATCGGGCATTTGAAGAATTGACACCCTAGGGTACTGATGTTATCTGTCTGCCGATTTTCTTGTATTAACTTCTTTTAAGTTTTCGCGCTCTGATTACTATCGTAGTATATTTTCCGAATCAGTTCTATTGCTCTGATTGTCTCGGTGTGTTGTAGAGTTGTGTCATAGTTGTCTAATAGGTGTGCTAACCCCTAAATATTGAGCTGGTCAAATGTGTAATTTACTACTTCTGCTCTCTGTCGAGTGCTCATCTTGATTTGGTGTTGCCCTTTCCTTGCCTTGCCTTTCTTTTAGTTTCTTGGTCTTGACCTATTGCTATGTTGCTATGGTGTACAATAGTTGTTTCCAGTCTTTAGTTGTTTTCATCTGTTCGGTTATTTTTTTTAAGGTTTGAGTTGTTGCAGTAGCGCCCGTTTTCTAAGAGTTTCTGTTTTATTTTGCCTTGGTTCTCTTACTTCCAAAAAAGTTGTTGATACTGACTGTACTGATGCTTTTTCAATGGTGTTGTTTTCATGGGGGAAATCAGCAATCTCCTTTCGGATGGCTCCTGTCCAAGACCCATTCCTGGAGTTACCATTACGCCAAATGCTGTTTGTGTTGTTGGTATTATTGCTGCTGTAGTTATTTGTGTCGGTTTACTGTTAGTGGATGATAATCGGAAATTCTTATTTTGGTTAGGTCTATCCGTAGTTATCATAATCTCAGTTGCCTCGATATCCGAGCGCTCCAAACAGGGGCGTATTAACCATTAAGCAGACTAAGCACGTGCTTAGGTCACCAGGGCCAAAGGGGGCACCACAAAGTTGAGAAAAGGGTGAAAAGAAAAAAACGAATGAAGATTTGTAAAAAAATTGATAAAACTAGTGCAGATTGATCATAATGTTCTGTTTCTTGATCATGGTGCACCCTAGGGTTATCTTCCCAGGTGTACGTGGAAAGGAGGGGGGCACCAAGATTTGTTAGTGCTTAGGACACCAGTGAGCCTTAATCCACCCCTGGCTCCAAACTAATATATTTCTTAACATCCTATATTAAATTCCTATATCAATTAATTAACAGCGGAATTTGATGATACTGGCTTAAGTCTTTATAAATGGCACTAAAACCAAACATTTTGGCGCGAATTGGTTTAATAATAACAACAACAGTTACAACAATAATCCAATGGATTTATAAAATGGTGTCGTGTTCCTCCCTATCTAAATTTTCCCTAAAACTGAGTAATTTAACTAACTTTCTATTTCTAATCTAATCAATATCTATATATGTTCTTAGCTTTATGATTTCTAAATATAGAATCATGAATTTGACCACAGACTGCACAGGCGATACACGAAGGTTTAAATCAAAACGCAAACCTTAACATAACAAATTTTTCTGTTTCCCAGATCCTAAATAATTCACTAACTGAGGGTGATGTCAAATCAGCTTGGCAGACTGCCGGTCCTCGTCTGCAGGCCAACAGTTTGGCAGGCTGCTATGCGGGCTGTTGGTCCTCTTCTGCTGGTCGAACTGCATGACGGGATGTCTTGATTTCGCATGCTAAGTGTGGTGGTGGTGTGATGAAGGCAGCAGCAGAGAGGGTGAACAGACCATTTGCTGAAAGGTCCATTTGTGAAAAATAAAGCTTCTTACGAAAACGAAAAGAATACGGTCAATAACACAAAAAAGAAGCCTCTAGCTAAAACCGAGAGTTTCTCTAATTGGGTTAGTTTTTTGTTAATCCATCTTTGTGTTTGTGTTTTTCTAAATTTGTGTGTTTTGGTTACCCACCGTGCCACTCATTTGTGGTCGCAACCTCTCTGCTGCTATAAATGTGTGAGTATCAATATCTGTACCAAAGATTCTATTAAGTCCTATACGATATCGAGATCAAGAATCATGTAAATTTATTGTTATAAATCTGTGTGGAGCAGATTGAGCTTTTGAAAAAAAATTCTAAATCTAATCATGTCCATATCTCCTGAACACCAAGTCTGATGAATATTTTGCAGAGTATCTGTATCGACTCGATTAAATACAACTAAACTATTGCAGTTATCTCTGATCAATTTATGTATTTGTATATATGGCTGAGTAACATAAATCACTTCTGTGTTTTTATGCCTGCCTCGAGAAAGTATCCGAGCTGGATTTGATTGTTTGTCCAGCATCACATCATCTTATACTACGAGATTATTAATAAATCCATCGAGGTCATCTACAGATGTGGCTTCATCAATATCGGTGATAAAATTAATAATATTATTGCCGTCCTCGTCCAACAATTTTGCATTTTCATTAAAATCTTTAAGTACATCATAACATCTCTGATCATCTACGGATGGATAAATTAGATATAGCTTCGCCCACTTGAGCCATCTCATTATCAAATTAAGCAATAATTGTGTTTTACCCGATCTGGATTAACGCTGAAATATGTTTTACTGACTCTTGCGTTCGTGTCGCTGAGAAATCAATGACATCTATGTTATACAAATATAATAAATAATATGGATTTATATTGCGTTCGATGTAGAGCATCCACCCCCACATGCGGAATAACAACAATAATGACAAAAAATAAAAAGCGTGCACTTACAGGTAAATGTGTAAAATGTGGTACCAAAAAATATAAATTTATTTCTAATAATACAATAGGTGGTGATATCGCTACTTCATTGGTAAAAGTACCAGGAACTCCATGGGTTAAATACCCAGGAGAAAAACATCTTCCAGGATATAATTATTGTGGTCCTGAAACCCGACTTGATATCCGACTTGACGAACGAGATTAACCAATACCTGGAGAATATACATTAAATGCGATTGATCAAACATGTCATGTTCATAATGTCGCGTATACAAATCCAGATTTACAACGTCATATTATAGATATGAAGTTGACACACTCGTTAAATTCCATAAAAATAGATCGTTCAAAGAATCAATAGCTAATTGGTTGATAAGATCCGCGATGAAAAGAAAATTAGTATTAGGGG
The DNA here is from genome assembly GCA_028554795.2 of Sinohyriopsis cumingii. Taxonomy (NCBI): domain Eukaryota; kingdom Metazoa; phylum Mollusca; class Bivalvia; order Unionida; family Unionidae; genus Sinohyriopsis; species Sinohyriopsis cumingii. The sequence continues at coordinate 134,176,316 of CM068838.1, read as the reverse complement.
CTGGTAATTAATCATATGATTATTAAAATAATGGAATCGATATATTATAGCCCAAGAGGATAGTGGAGGGGTAGAGCAGTGATTAGTAAACTTGCTGATACAGCAAATGTTACCAGTTATGTTACTGAAAATGGTTAGCACGACAAATTTTCTACCACCACTTGAAAAAAGTCAGCATGCACATTTTGACGTCAGCACTCCTAATGAAGTTCATCAAGCAGATATTTTGTTTATCCACAAGATACTATTAAAATTGGTAGACTTCAATCACGTACATACAAATACACGTTGACTGTCGTTGACGTTGCAAGTAGGTATACGGAAACAGAACCACTATCAACTAAAACAGCTACTGAATTTTCTTCTGCTTTTGAACGAATTTATCAACGAGGACCCTTGGGTTGGCCAAAGTTACTACAGGTTTATCCTGGCAAAGAATTGCTTGGTGCAGTATCATCTCTGATTAAAAAAAAACAACATAACGTCAAAATCAGACGAGCACATACTGCAATTCATCGTGATCAGGCAATTGTTGAACTATTTAATCGAACATTTGCTGAGTGGTTATTTGGATATCAGTATGCAAAGGAAATAATTCAGAAAGATATGAGATCTCGCAAAGCGGTTGAAAGATTATCAAGTCTGATAGCTGCCCTAAGTAATGAAATTACTCGAAGTACTGCCATGAAACCTATTAATGCGATTACAAAACACATACATATACAGCGACATGAATTTTCAAAACAACCAGTACTAGGTAATGTTACTGTAAGATATTTATGTAAACCCGGTGAACTTAAAGGTGGTAAAAGAGAGTGACTGATCCTGTTTGGAATATTACGACACATAACATTTCTAGCGTGGTAACATCTACGAGTAAACCTTCAATCTACAGATTAGTTTCAACTGCTTCTCAACGTGGATTTGTACGTGAACTATTACAAATAATTCCTGAAGATACACAATTACCACCGCATTCACTTTTGTAAATTAGCACCTCGACGTCGATTACGTTCAAGACAGGTCAGCATCACATTTTCACGTGCATGACCAAAATCACTATTAATTCTGTCCACGGTAAATTGTCTTGGATTATTATTTGAATACTGCCACAACATTACTTTATTACGGCTTGGACAATGATTATTCAGATGTTGTTTTAATGTCATGATTAATTAAGCATCGAGATCATAGTCGTGCTTTTTTTTGTCACACTGTTTATAACTAATTTTTTCTTACTATATCATTATGAATAACATCGCTATTGCCAGCAGTTTCCGTAAACTCTGTAATAACCCTCCGCAACTGAGATATTCTTCTGACTCGAGACACTGCGAGATAAATTAACTTTGACCATTCGATACGATCATCGACGATCCAAACATTGTATCAGAGATGGTTAATCGTTGTGATGAATGAATCGTCATTGCGTATCCTAGCGTCCATTGAGTTTTCTCCATAGTTAACGCGCTCTTGACAACACTGACATGAACTAAAACAATATTATTCAATACAAAATTTTGTTTTTCTGGCGATCCTGGTATAGCAACGTCGATATTTTATCGTCGCGTATCTGCTGTTCGATAACACATTGGTACGGGTAGATTTTAAAAATATCTTTATGTAATAAAAATAATTGTTGTTGAAGTGTATCACGAACTATCTTTACTTGCAACTGTCAAATCATTTGGTCTCCATAAATTCCAAAAGTGTTAATAGGAGTTTCTGAAATTATTTCACGCATTATTTCACATTGATTTTTATTCGATTGTAGTCTGATTAATTTCTTAAACTCTCTTAATTCTGAATCAAGTGCTCTATGATCATCAATTATTTCTTCATAATAATCTACAAAATTCCTCAGCCATTTATGTGGAGACAATCCAATAAACGGTGGCGGTTGACCGTGATCGTCGCACATTATTACAGCAGGCCCCTGCGCTGCACCTAACTGCACTTTTATAGAACTTCATAATTTATTTAGGTTACCTTTGCATTGCTTACTGGTTCTTGAACAATTAAGTGGTGGTGGTGTTACATTACATTTGCTTATTATTTTATGTATTGTCGCTATATTTACATGGCATTATATGAGGTATTATAGTCAGCATAACTGACGTAAAAGCAATATGAATGACGTTTTGGCTGTTGTTAGATCCGAGTCTGCTCACCGGCAGAACCGGGCCTTATGCAGTCCGAATTCTCTCGTTTCCCATCATTCGACACATTTCATGGCCCCTTAGACATGGCCCACTTGGTTCCGAGTTTTATTTCCAATAATATGAGGTATGGAGAATGAGTAAAGTTAGTCGCGCGACGATGCCTGGTGAGTACTAAAATGCCCCATTTTCCCAATGTCTTTAAGAAATTGTATGATATTAAGGGATATTAAACCACTGTTTGTGTTAGAGGTTTCCAAAAATCCCGGATAATCTACTGATGCTCTTATTTCTTTCTGATTTTCCTTAAGTTACTTCCATTGTATATTATATCTGGAACACATATTAAACAGATGGTTTAAGTTTTCTGGAGTCCGTTAAAATGGACATTTCGTATTTCCAGTGTTATTGTCGCCAGATATTTTCCGAAGCTGCTTGCTAATTTTGTTTTCCCAGTTCTTATTTTATTAATGATTTTTCCATCCTCGTTATTTACTAATTTTGGGGGCTGAATATTTCTTCTAATTTCACTTTGTATGGAGCACAGTGTGCATCCTTTGTTAGTGTTCCTCCTGTTGTCATTTATTATCAATTTTCTTTTTAATGGTACTATATATTTCACACACACTGTATTTAAGTGGTATCGGGTCTGGGTACTAAAGTTTCTGTTTGGTAACTTGATCTGCTTTTTCGTTGTCAACTATTTCATCATAGATGTGTAATTGTTCTTTTTTCAACCGCCATACACCCCATGATGACTCAGTGCTGATATTTTGATGTTTTAACAAATTTGCGTGTTTCTTATTGATATAAAATGAATCCGTCGCTACTCAAACGGCAAATTTAGGAAATCTGCTCACTATCTGCAAATGATTTATCGAAACGTATGAGAGCAATGAAGATCGTAAATGAGTATCCTGCTGTGAGTTGCCATCAATGTAGCTCACACTTGTTCCCAATTTAGTTCAAACTGATAAGAAAGCTGTCTCTCGGCTAACATTTGTGTTTTTTCTTAGTTATATCGGCAATTAAAAAATCTAGTTTAGCATCGTCAATAACTAATCGACAACAGCTTCGTGTATGATCACGTGACCCGCCTTGTGTAAACTTACCGATTATCTTTCTACCGAGATCCTTTGCCATTTTATTTTCATAGTCAAGTTTGTCTTCATCCTCATTTGGATCTAATGATCGTTTTGTTTCTTCTGGTAACCAAACTGCTTTCTGCGGACTATACGACATCATTATTTCACTTACGGTCAATAATAAGATTCTTGAATCAAGCATACATCGTAATAATACTGTCGGTGCGCATATTTTTTTCTGAAAAGTGTTTGCCAAACCAGACATAACAAATCGGATGGAGATTTTCAGTAAGCTTAAATGATGCAACTCGTGCAAACCCGGTTATATAAAAATCTGGCAGAGGTCCGTTTACTGAAACCCTGTGATGTTGTGTGTTGGATGTCCAAATCTCATAAAGTATTCAGAACATTCACCCATACCGAGAAAGGTCCCGGATAACACGCAGTCATTTCAAGTGATATCATATTTCTGCAATCATATCTGGCATTCCATAATCCGCAGTGTCCGTATTCAATGCAACTTGATATCACATCATCGAGAAAATCAAACCGAGTCGACATCCATGAAACAGCTGATGTCGAATGCAAGAATACTTATCGTGAGAACATTCAAGAGACAGTATCATCATCGCCATCAGTATATGATCCTGTCTCCAGATATAAAACAGTTTATCTAAATGGACCAGGCGGATCAGGAAAGACAACATGTGTGGTTGAATTATTTCGTTGACTTGATAAAATCTCATACATATCATAGCTTCTTTCGATGGAAAGGCGACAAATGGACACCCAAGCGAATGGGAGCTAAACACATTCCCAAAATTATTATCTGGGATGAAATATGTGAAGTGTCGCTGGAGACACTAAAAATATTTCTTGACTGGTTATTGACAAAAAATACAGCTATTATCTCGTGCGACGACCATTTTCAGCCTCTACGTCTTGTTGGATTGTCTCGATGAACCACTGAAAGAGTTTAAAAGGTTAATCAGACTACAACCAGATAAAATTCAACACGAAATAATGCGTCAGGTAATTCCATTAACGTTACATAAAGATTTTATCAGATTATAGAACCTGTTGATTTGATCGTTTCAAGTCTAAAAAAATACGCGTGATAAACTTCAACAACAATTACTTTCGTTACATAACGAAACATTTTCCAGAATTACCCGTACCGTTATGTTATCGACCAGCAGATTCACGGCGACAGAATATCGAAGTTGATATACCAGGCGGAGGACGAAAAACTCTCATGTTTAGTGATATTGTTTTAGTTCCTTTAAGTGTGCTCGAGGAGGCGCTAAAAAATAAAATTTGGTCGCAGGGATACGCCGTAACAATCCATTCGTCACAAGGTCTAACCGTCATCGATACGAATGTATGGCTTGTTGATATTCGTATCGATTGGTCCAGTTTAGTTTATCTCGCAGTGTCTCGTGTTGGAAGAATATCTCATTTATACAGAAGTATGCTGACGGAGGTGTTATTTTATTGGTGAATTTTTATTATTCAGATTGATAAATTACAAATTAAGGAAATATGAGTTATCGACATGTCCGCACAACACTGAGACAGATATGTATATTTTTCATTGACCTGTACTTAACGATCTTATTAGTTTGATATTTATATAAAATATTTTTGTCCAAATTATTAAATCAAATCCATTTTGAGAAATTTGCGAATCTGACAGGATTTTTTTAACCATCCACGATTGGCTAAAACACAGAAGAGAACCTTTATATTTTTTTTCCATAGAGAGACCAGACAAAAATAAAATCTGACCCAATTAGAGAAAATATCAGTTAGTAAGAGGCTTTGGTTTAGGGTAATTTTCATTATCGTAGAAAGATTTTAATTTTTAAAAAAACCTAATGGGGGGGGGGGGGGATTTTAAAAAGGACTTGTCCGAAATCTTGTCGGATTGGCCCTTTCAGCTGCTGGAGTGATTGTAATCTGATGATCTGTTTAACCTTGTTAACAACACTCAGGTTACCTTCTAATTTTGACTACACTTGCAATATATGCTTATATCCTTAACACCTTTGATGAATTCGATGAGTTGTATCCGCGCACACCAATTAGTTGATACTACAGTCTACATCTGAATGGCTAAAGTTGTTACTGCCCTGGAAGCCGCACGTCTGGTCCGACTTTTTAAAATATCAAACTTGATCTTGGCTGGAATCGAAAACGAGCGAAATAAACCGATTCTAATTTGCTGACCTAGAAGGTGATTGGATAAGCGTATTACGATACTCTCTGGAGGCCATATTTCTGATTTTGATTTTGATCCAACTAGAAATATATGTCTATATCAACACGATTTTAAATGGATTTGATAATATATTAAATACACAGTTTCCAATGACTTAATTTATATCAATTGTTTGAGCTTGTTACCTCTCTGGAAGCCAAACAGTTTTATAATAATTAAATCTTCTTTCAGAACTTGTTAGGAAAATCCCGGATTTCCCAGGTTCCGGTATAGTTGTCGTGCGCAGTGCGGATTGTTTACAGTGGTTGCAGGTTTCAAAATGGCCGGGAAGAAAGGAAAGAGGGGTGCTCGAAGTACAGGAGATTTGGTATGGCTTTGAATTCCAATATTTATCTTGAAATGGAAGACCAAATTGTAACGCATAAATTACTATGGATGCTTAGAAATTTTAGAAATTATTCTTTTACGAGAAATGAGTAAAAGGTCTAAATTTTGTTGATAACTGAGGCTTTGCGTGCTGTGGCACGTCTCAAAGAATCTCCATTATTTACAATTTTATGAATCACTGACATCTGTTTTCTGTATAGAATCAGTGTGTATGCTGGTAATCTGGGTCATAGTTGAGATCAGTATTTTCCTCTCTGGAGTGACTGTGTAATGTTAACTTTGAAAATGTCTCATCCAGCCGAATTTAATAGAGTAAAGGTAAGATGAAATTAATAGGTTCTGGTGCTGAATAATTTATGAATTTATGGTAGCTTTCTGCATTATCGTGGGTTCTATGGTATCGCAGTATTCGAATTAAGTTTTTTTTTCTGCATTGCACCATCTATAGTATACTAATTTTATATACACTTGTTAGAAAAAAATTGGGGATCGCTGACGAGTACAACATTTTAAAATTACACACATGAATATCACTATTTCTAAATAATGGCCTATGTTCTCATATATAATCTATATATTTTTGTAATCTCTGTCACTGTAACAAATCAGTTAACCAGTTTGTCATCTGATAATGTCCAATGTTGTTATGCAAGAGTTTGATCACATGGTTACGATATTGTCAAAAACCAAGGGATTATAAGAGTCATAATATAAAGTATGGACGGTTTTTGTTTTGTGATGGCTTTTGCAATTGACAGGTGTCGACTTTAAAACTTTGTTATACTCAGTTTATTACTTTTCATTGAAACACTGAACATTATAAAGTCTGAGGTTGACATGGATGTTCCTGCTCATGTTTGTATGTCCATTCTAAGTGACACTCCTAGTTCTACTCTCCCCATACAGGTGGTTACAGATGCCTTTCTTTAATTCTCTCTGATAAGTTCCCATTGGACAGTACAGGTGGCAGAATGAGTGCCATGGAAGTAGCATTCACATTTCAAGTTGATTTACCCTTTGTGCAACATATACATCAAGTTCCTGTGGTCATCTGATTTAAATGGGAAATTAAATAACATCTTAATAATAATGTAGAGCAAAGACCAACAAATAGACATAAAATATCTTGAAGGTTGGTGTTTTTATTTATTTATTCGATGATTGCAAACTTTATACTACATCTTCTCTAGCCAAGGGTCCGATAACCCTATCTACACATTGGCATATCAAGCAGATATTTCTGTGCTTTGGGTCTGTGAAAATTAAGTTGTTCAAATTTAAACAATATTTATACATGATCAAGACAAGGGGAGCATACAACTTGAATGATAAATAAGCAATTTTCCAGTGTTGGTCCGTGTTTGCACAAATACCTTTCACTCAAATACACCTGTAATGGCTTCCCTCTGGTACATAGTCATACTTTTGATGTTAAACTTACAAAGTATCCTTTTTAGGTCAGTTGCAACCACCATTTTCAACACATGTACAATGCACCATGCTATTGGTTAGTTGGCCTTATATACTAAGGGAGGCAACACATGAAATCCAATGGATGTCGTTAGAACAAAGCACCAGTATCACTGTTGGATCTGCCTAGGTGTAGATAGGGTTATTGGAACCTTGGCTAGCGAAGATGATGATACCATAGCACTCTTGTATACATCTGTTGGATACAGGTCTTGAATATATTATTTAGATCATTATTATTTCTTTGAAGTGTTTACTCATTAAGTGACTCAACCCCATGCAGACAGGGGTGAGATGTTAGTGACCTGTAACTCTTGGCCTATGTATCTATCATTTCTTTATGGCTGAAAGAACCCAGTTGGACTACTGAACTGAGGCTCAGTATGGTAAATAGAGGTTACTTAGAAATATGAAAAACACATGGATAAGTTCCATTGGGTTGGCAGCTTAAGACCTGTGATTATGATTATTACCTCCTGCTATGTGGATATAAAATTTTTTTTAAATTTATAGTTTTTCTTAAACCTATTTAATTTGCAATCTTCTTGCTGCATAATATCATAAAAGCATATCTGAGTGTTTATTTTGCCACGCCCATTGTGTTTTTTTGTTCCAGTATGCCAGAATTTGTGAAATATAGTGTAAAATCAGACTTTGTAGGAGCCTAAGCACCAAGAGAAATTGGGATGCCAGAATTATGTCCCCTGACAGTCCTGCATCTATTTATATCCTCTGTATTGACACACTTATGCGTTTACTTACATCATTTCTTAAGATTACTTCTTTCATTGTGATTTACAATTTTTTTTATAGAAGACTGGTTAATTAAACTTGCCCTTGGGAAATTTGAGCTTGCCCCAAACATAATACCCCAACATGAGTGGAAAAGTGTAAGATAAATTGTGGGCTACTTTAAGAACATTACATTATATTTGAGAGAGGTGTCTTTGTTAGCAACATAAAACAATGTGCAGATAATTAGAGTTATAAAAACATCATACATGTATATGCTGGACAGATAATTAGATAGGTAGAAAAGGATTTAAATAGTTACTTTTAGGAGATAAAGCAATGTATAGGTAGAAGATCTGAACTGAAAAATTAACCAATAACATTATTGTAACTAGGGATTATCATTATTACACATATATAAGAACTTGACATCATGCTGGTTATTATTCTTTATTAGAGCTAGAAACTATTTCATGTTTCCTGACTAATCCCATCAACAACACTGAATGAAACACTGTTTGTAAGGATTTATTTATACTCACAACTGAAGGATTTGTGAACACTTATTTTTTTCATATACTTAACAATTATCATTGGCAACATGCATCAAAAACATTTGAAAAGCCATTTTTTGAGATTTAGGACATGTATATTTATTTATTTCAATGTTTACCAAGTATTAAGTATGTATTTGTAATTATCATGCTATCAACAGATCATAAACATAATTATCATGCTATCAGCAGATCATGAACATAATTATCAGGATATCATCAGATCATGAAAATAATTATCAGCAGATCATGAACATGATTATCATGCTATCAGCAGATCATAAACATAATTATCATGCTATCAGCAGACCATGAACATAATTATCATGCTGCTATCAGCAGATCATACACATAATTATCATGCTATCAGCAGATCATGAACATAATTATCATGCTATCAGCAGATCATAAACATAATTATCATGCTATCAGCAGATCATGAACATAATTATCATGCTATCAGCAGATCATGAACATACTTGCGATGCTGCATTTTTTGTACATTGATTGCTCTTTGAATAAAATCTTCCAGGTGGTTAATCATTACAGTTGACTGCTTTTTTTCTGTATAAACACACATGTCAAAGAAATCTCATGCTATATATTATTAACAATTGTTTAAGTTGCCAAACTGCCTGTGGCTAGGTTATGATCTGAAAGTTGTTGAATCCCAGATGCATAGAGCTATTACTATTAAAAAGCAATGATAAATTTTAACAAAAATATTTCTTATTCATCAGAACTTCTAAATAAATAGTAAATATTCACATTAGTACATCTGCATGAGATAATGCAAGACTGATGTTTACACTGACTACAAGATGAAACTGACGTATGATGCATGCAAGAAACTAAATAAAGGCTTTGACAAATATACTGCGATCACAGGGTAAAAACTTGCAGAACATTAAGCATTATGAATGGAACATGTACCCTTTCTCTCTCACATACACACAATCGATCCATCAATCAATCAATTTTTAGACTTGTCCAAATACCTGGAAACTTAAGCTTGCCCAAGCAGAATTTGAACCTGTTCTGGAAATTGGACAAGTGGATTTGTAAATCTTTGATAGTAATAACTCTCATTTAATTTGAAACATTAGCTATTTTAGAAAAGCATGTATATCAAATCTTATAATAACCGAAGGTTTTTCTTTGCTTTGAATGATTGTCTCAGCAAATTTGCAGAAATGTCAAGCATCAAGATTGCATGTAAAATATATGAAGAAGTACATCAAATCAATTTACATATTATTTGTTAGTTGTATGTTGTAACAACTATATTGTGAACAGTTATTGAAGTGATATGTTATTAAAGTGATTAAAAATGTTTACAAATATCGTAAAATATTTATAATAAAAATGGTACTTACAGCTGCCTCGCTTGGCGATTAAGAGGTTAGTGTTAGGGCTGGTGTCAGGACAATGTGACTGGGTGGGACATAATGCCACATGTCTGCGGCATGATGCCTCAGTACTAGGCATCACTATAAACTGTCACACTTCAGATATCATGGCGATATGACTGAAAGATTGTTAAAGTTATATTAAAAATCCAAATCACTCAAACATACACATACTTATTGTTATTCTTGCATTAACATCTTTAGCAGAATCAATATTATTGTTGTGTTCAGTATTTTTTTTTCAGGTGGAATTATTTATTTATATATTATTCACTGGGACTACAAAGTGCTAATCAATACATGTAATATTCTTGGACAGAAACATTAATCTGTGAATACATACAACAACATTTTTGGATTATATTATTATAATTCTTATCATATCACCACAACCTAGGATATTGGTACATTACCACATTTGAGACTACAGGCACATCAACACATTCAATATTTGAATTTAATTGGAATACCACTGGAATTCATATGGAACTTTATACATTTAGACTTGTGATACAACTTTTAGGACTATTGGGGATTTAGGTAATTCACAATATTGTAAGTTTTCTTTAAATTTTCACTTTGTATTCTTGGGAAATAAATTATATGTTGAAATTTGCAACACATTTTGTTTTTCCACTCATTTCTGTTACTTACATTAGGACCAAAGTCGTGTGTGTGTGTGTGTGTGTGTGATTTGGATTTTTAACATAGCTTTAACAATTTATCAGTCATATAGCTATGATATCTGCAGTGTGGAATTTCATATAGTGATGTCTAGCACTGAGGCATCATGCCACAGACATGTAGTATTATGTCCCACCCAATCACATTATCCTGACACCAGGCCGACCAGTCCTAACACTAACCTCTTAATGCTGAGCACCTAGTGAGGCAGCTGTTAGTACTATTTTTATAAGTCTTTGGTATGACTCCTCTGTCAGGGTTTGAACCCATAACCTCCTGCATCTGAGGCAGATGTTCTAACCACTTGGCCACTGGAGAGGTACCAAACAGTTGTAACAACATGGGAAATTAGTAGACAAAGATTATCTTTATACTGGTATTGCTGCCTACATTCTCTGTAAGGAAGCATGGTGTAGAGTGGATTTTAGTGCATAAGTAGGCAGTTAAATGCCCTTCGCATTAAAACTTATAATTGATGATACAAATATCTTTCCATGAATGAATGATTTCTTTTGGTTTTAATAACAAATTGCTCATGTCACAAGTTCACTTTTTATCTGACCTTTGGTAGAGCTTGTTTCTTATGGAAAAATGATCACTACATTGATGATTGAAACCTGGCTTGAGAGTCCGCCTTTCAAAATACAAAAAGTGGTCTCTTTAAGACAGGTGGTCTTCGAGGTTACCACATTGTAATATATATATATTGGTATTTCACTGTGTATAATGGGGAACCATAATATTATAGTTTGCCTTTCACTGAGGTAACTAAGCATCAGTATGAAGATTATATTTAACCTCATACTGGGATCGATAACCATACTTATGTTATTTGTTGGAGTGTCTTATAGAGGGGTTTTATAGTGAGGGATACTTATGTTATTTGTTGGAGTGTCTTATAGAGGTGTTTTATAGTGAGGGATACTTATGTTATTTGTTGGAGTGTCTTATAGAGGGGTTTTATAGTGAGGGATACTTATGTTATTTGTTGGAGTGTCTTATAGAGGTGTTTTATAGTGAGGGACCATTGTTACAGTATTTAAATAATGCATGAGTAATGCAGTCTTTCATGAAAGGTAGTCCCAAAAACAACAGTGGTTCTTTAAGCCACATTTTTCTGTTTTGCAGAATTTTGACTTATTTCAAGAAGTTCTACTTTTCATGGTATATATGCATATATATATTTCTGTATTTTCTTTACAGTCCACCATCACCCCAGCTTTTCTTCCAAGTGTGGCCTTTATGGCAGTACCAAGAACACGAACTACAATCGCCTCTGGTTCCCTGCCGCTGCTTACTCACGGCGTGTCACAAGATGTTCTTAACTCATCCCTAGTGGGGAAACCACCTCCTTCAGAAAACAATGATGTCTTCAGTGACCCAGAAAGTAGCTTGTATGATTATGAAGCAATGGAGGATCCTGGGTAGGTGATAGGGATTTAGGGTCCTTGTGATAAATCTGTATCATCCTAACAAACAAATGAAGTTATTTCATATAACCATATGAAATCCTACACATATGAACATTTGGATCACATGCAATCAATTCTACCAATGAACTAATAACTGTATAATTAAAAGGTAAATTGCATAACAATTCTAGCATCAACACTATTCATGAAATTGAATAAAATAGATTGCATAATAACTCTAGCATCAACACATTTCCATGAATCGAATAAACGATACATAATATGGAAACCTAGTCATAGCAAACACGTTTGCTAAATCAGTTGAATAATAGAATATTATATGAAACTAAAATTGTGTACCTTAGCTGTTCTCTTTCAGAACTTGTGCGTCCTAGCAATAAATATGTCTTTCTTTTTAGAAGAAGACCACCTGGCCCCTTTCTTGTTTCACGAGGAAATCACTAATCTCTTTTTGCTTCCACAGAATTGACTGAAATTTTCAGACTAAAGAATTTTGACTAAGGTCGTCACTTTAAAGTTTGATTGTTCTAAAGTGTATGCCCTAATTTATTCTGCCCAATCATAGGCAGTGGTCTTTAATTTTTCCCAAAGAAATAATTCCTTTCATCAGGTTTAGACAGCTCAGAATCTGTGAACGACAGTGCATAACAATTTTACTTTGAAAAAATGATAAGTGGACAAGTAGTTAGTTATCTCGTCAAGTGGTGGAGAGAATTGCATAAGCAAGATGGCCCGTCACTTTGAAAACGTACAAGGAGAAATGGAGCACAAACAAATTGTACCGCTGAAAACATCAATACCTCAAATAGCTAACTTCCTACTATGGCGATTGGATGATAAACAGGTTAATTAAAATTAAAGGCTACCATTTTATGATAACCAACATGCTGCATCATTGTGGAAGAGAGGTTGCCAGACAAAACAAAGATCAATCTAATCTAATGTCAGATTTTGAATTTTAACACATCCAGAGGCAAAATGGAATCAATCACGAGTGCTTACATGACTGAATAAGATTCAATATGAATTGCTGTCACTGGGTGAAGTGGTACTTACGAAGGTTCTAAATAGTGCTTTGAGAGAGATCATGCTACCAAAGAATGAATCAATTTGCTATGTGGATTGTTCATTGAGATCAGAGTCCACTTTCTTCAGCTTGATCTCAGTGATCTTTTATCTCAAAAGGCTTGACACAACCTGTTGGAACCTGTATACCATAACAGAGCAGGTTACCTTCCTGAATCATTTGACAGCTTTATAAAGACATGGCTTCATGATCTCCCTGACATATGAAGTCTATTCTTCAGTCAGGTTATCTAGGGGCTGTTTCACACTCCGCCTCTTACCTATTTTCTTAAGGTGTTATATTTAGTTAATGTATCTAAGGAAACTAATTTTTTGCAGTAAAATGAGAATGTGCCTTATGCTCCAGTTGTAACTCAAGCATTTACATGAATTAGCACCAATGCTTTATCAAGGGGAGATCACTGCATCAAAATGCCACATAGCTATAATAAAAAAAGTTAAATATGAAAGGACTGGATTTGTAGGGTAATAGTAGTTCGTCTTAGGTATTATTATCAGGTTTACTTTATTAAGAAACAGTTTAGTAGAATATTTTTTTCAAATTATTCTGTTTCTCACATGATGGGCCACTCCATTTATAAAGCCACATTTTCTTTGTAGAAAGGTTGTCTCATAAAAGAGAATCACTGTATAAATTAATATCTAAGCTTACTTAAAGTCATTGACTATGTATGCACAGTTGAAAATGTTCAGGGTCACTGAGAACACATGAGACATGACTTGCATGCACTATTTGCATTTCATCATCACCATGCATTGTATGTGCAGAATGGTCAGAGGGGATGATGTATATCATAAATCCACTGAGCATAACTGAGCACAGCCAGAGTAAGTCCAAGTGCATGGTGTTTGAATCCATCTTCACTTTCTTCTATCACCAGCCATTCTAGTTGTCTTTGCTGCCTGCTGGCATGCCCAATTTCTGACCAGCCATAACTCTTAGCAACCAGTGATTGATCATTTGACAAGTCATGCTTCACCAGTTCACGTCACTGGGTCTGATTTTGATGGTATATCCTTTGGATAGATTCCACAATATGCTGAAGGATGATGACACTTTTTCCACTGCATTTGTTTTGCATACTGGGTCTAATGGTACCCCTTTTCTGGCTGCTCAGGTCATCTGATGGCAGTCTCAACCAAGATGAAACAATTGATGCATAGTGGCAGAACAGAGAATGGCTTATGGCAGGATATCTCCAAAAGAAACCTCCATCTAAAGATTATATTTCTGTATAAACGCTAGTTCATACAGTCGGGGGCCCACCTGTTGCCCGGCTTCACCACAGTCAGTGACATTTGGAGGGCTTTTGACATCATCATTCTGAAACTGTTGGCCATAATCAGTGCCTTTCGTGCCTGGAAGGATCAGCTTGTAATGTCTGAACAATCAATTTTAGAGATGTACCTCCTCAAGTGGAGGGGGGTAGATCACCCAGCTTCTGTGTCCTGGTCTGGGACTTAATATCATGGTTCTCCCAAAAGAAATTTATTGTTCGTGCCTGACACATTTCTGGCATGCTTAGTACACTGACCAACTTCTTGCTGAGTTGTCCCTTCATCTGTCAACGTTTGATTAACACTCCTTGGAGCACCTGAAGATACATCACTTTGCCATTACCTCTGGTGGTGTACCCAGAGGCCTGTGCTTTTGATGATCTGTTAGTCAGTTGGAATAGGTTATGAAGCTACACCTTGTCTCCAGTTTATTAGATGCTATAAATAATCCAGATAATGAGTAAGACCAAGAATGTGGTTCTGATAACCATTCTCAGATGTGACAAATCTTAGGTGAATGATCTACTCAGCCTAGTAATAGTTGACTCTAGGAAAATCCCCATGACATCCATCTTTTTCAAGCATCCCAAATAGCATATTTTCAACACTGTACAGACAGATTTCTGCCATCTTTCCTAGCACCTGTCAGAAGAGCCATGCACTGAAAAGAATGCAACTCTTTTTTTTTTTGTGGAGACCGTCATACTTGCTAGTTTGAAGGCGTGCAAGGAAAAGTGGTACATATTTATTGGGAGGGTATAAGGGAAAATACAATGTTGCCTTGTAAACCTCAATTCTTGCCCTGTCAGTAGTCTAATATTTTACAGAACCAAAATTGCCTCATCAAGATTTCAGCTCATGAGATTGAAGTGATCTCTGTGAACCTGTGTTTGAATGTAACATCTCTATCCAAGACATTGAAGCGGTAAGCTGGCATGTCCTTTTCAAGCTTCTGTCTTTGAAATATAGCATTGATGAAGCTGAATCCGGTGAGGCCAGTGGCTGCAGCCCCGTTGATAACCAGACCTTATTAAAATCAGTACAGCCTCATGGGCATGGGTTTGTAGCTTTCCTGGAATCTTCTAGGTTTTTTTAATAAGAAAGCATCTTACAGTTTTCATTAGCAGTGTGTACACATCACATTACTTTCCATTGTGCTGCCTTTACGTTAGATGAATGGTTTTATCCTTCATGTAGGGACTCCAGTCATGTCTTTGGAAGGGTAGCTATGTCTGAGATTGGATACTTTTGCATGGACATCATTCCTCATATTACTAGTTCTTCTAACATTAATGTCATTGAGGAATGTATTTGATGGAGATAGGAAATTTTATCGTAAATTGTTTCACTGAGAATATTTAACTGATTGTATTATTATAAATTTTATCACACCTACCTGCAAATGCTGGCATCCTCATATGATGTTTTGCTTAAGAATAATCTGAGAAAGACATGGTATGTAGGTAGCCATTTAGTAGTAACAAATTGAAATAATTATGTAAGAATTGTTAATCTGTTCAAAACATCACTTTTTAACACAAATTTTAATGAGAGAAATTTAGAACAATAGTTTAACAATTATTCATCAAACATTTCCAGTTAGTTTTTTATGAGGTCACTGAAATTTTGGTTTCAAAACTGTTAATTTAAAATTAATGACATTAATTTAAAATTAATGACATCCAGTTAGTTTGATTCAAATTATATTAACTGTTATCTAAGATCCTCCAACAAATTAATACCATTAATGTTTTTACAGGTATGCCTCAGTGGAGATGCTGGCTGCACAAGGAAAACGAAAGAGCATATCTGATCGATTACCTGCACCTCATCCTGGCATGGAGTCAAATACTGAGCAAATCATCAGACCACAGGAAACTGGTGCGTCTTCCTTAAACGAAATTTATATATACTGGAAATTCTTTATTACTATTATTACTATGTAGAGCTTATCAGCAGATTTTCTTGTTCAGGGAAGATCCTTTAGTAGAAATGAAATTTTTTATATAATGAATGGCTGTCCTGCTGGCTCAGATTTAGGTACCTTTGACTAGTACTACTTTAGACAGCAGCTTTTAATGTACTGAATTTTAATAGGCAGGTGGTGAGACCTCACTTTTTTGTAACAGGAAACACAAGTTTCTTCAGTTCTGTTATGCAGCTTTGTCAATATATCTATGCTCCCTTTTTCTCATCTTATAACAATTTTATGGTATAAAAGTTACTATGCCAACACTGCTATAAGGAGAAGATGCACACAGCATTATCCTTGCCTGTCCATATACCAGGTAAAATTTTCAAGGAGTGATTATTCCAGAATTGATGTTCTAGTCATGCAAATAGGATACATGGAAAGCAGTCTCAAATTAGACTATTTGTTCCTTTTCTGTCTGATATTTGGACTAGATTTAGGGAAAGTTTATTAACTAACCAGTTATTTTTAGTTTTCTGTGATAGTTAACAATACAAATTGCTGTCCCTTGCATTTTGAATTTAGACCAGTAATTTTCTTTTTAAAATTGTTATTGCAATTCTTTATAATTATTTAAATTTTTGAGAGCTTAACTTTAATATGCACCAGCAGCTATTTTTTTTAAAAATTGGAGAATTTCTTTCAGGTTAACATTGTTATTGACCAGGGCTGCTCACTATACCATGGCCAATACTTTGACGAGTTTGGCTAGTTTCCTCTGGACATGACATGTTCCATGCTCTCAAACCTTGTCATACCATCCCCTTGTCATACCGTCACTTTCCAGACAACCCTGTTTGGGTCACCATTGCTCTGGAGGCAGAATAGAGAAATTCGGAGACAGGAAGGGTGAGAACTGAAACTCCACCTTTACCTATTAACCCATGTGGGCGTTTGGAACCACTCATCCCCCACCCATGCGAAGTAATGTTAAGCGGTTTCAGGACTGGATCTTCTTAGTCTCATTTGCACCAAAATTGATCCCTATGAGTTGATAAGAAACCAAATTTTGTTCTCACTGGATCTCTCTATTCCCTCAAAATGGGAAGATGGGTTATACAGGTCATTCAGAGGAGCTGCAGGTTTATTCAGCAACAATCCCCTCCCTTCTCCTGCACTCCCTCCACGGATGCACCATCAGATCAGGTGATGGATGCCTTCCTACAACAGGAGATACTCATCAAAAGACGGTGGAGCTTGTACAAAGATCAAAATCCCCAGGGTTTTAGTCTAGGCTGTTCCTTTTTCAGAAAGCAAACATCAAGTTGACTGTGGAGTCACCTCAACCAATTCAAGATGGAGATGGCGAGATCAATCCACCTCTCTGATTGATGGGATGAGTATGCCATCTAACAGATGCATATTTTTACATCTCTATCCACCCCATGTCATGAACATTTTCTCCATTTTTGCTTACCATGACACAGTTTATCAGTTCAGACTTCTATCTTTGGCCTCAACATCAGCCCTTGTGCTTTTATCAAGATTATGGAATACATTGTCACCCTATTCCAATTGATGCCATCTACAATGATGGCAGCATACCTGGATGACATCCTCCAGAAATATGTAGTAAGTTCTATTCTAACCCAAGGCAGGAATGATCTCTCTCTTTTAGATCATCCAGGCTTTCTGTTGACTTGGGGAAAAGTCAGAATTTTGGCTGTCTGGACATGGAATTTTTAACCTACTGGAATCTGGTGCAACTTCTTCATGTTCGCATAATCAGAATCATCAAGCTCATCAATTCCATTTCTAGAAGTCTTGGATTTTAGTGACAGGGTTTTCACAAACTCCTTGGTTTATTCTATGCGGCAGCAGACCTGTTCCCTCTTGGCTGTCATTTTTGTGTGGACATTGTGAGCACAATGGTGCCCCTTTTTAAGTCCCCTTGATCAAACAGTAATGATCATGCCCGAGATTCAATAATTCCTGCGTCATTGGTCAGCACAGGTTGGCTGACCATGGAAATCACACTGGAGAAACCCCAAGCAGAAATACATTAGGTACAGATGCCAGTGCATACAGTTAGGGTGCCCAGTTGTTGCCGACCTTCACTGCTATCAGTGACATGCGGGTGGGGTGGGGCAAATGGCTTCTACATATCTACATCCTGGAAATGAAGGCTGTCATAAATGCCTTTCACTTCTGAAAAGATCTACTCTGAGGCAAAAATGGTCCTCATTAAGCACTGACAACTCTGTGGTTGTGCCCTATCTCCTCAAACAGGGAGGCACCAAATCACCCATCCTGTGTTCTGATTTTGCAGTTTCTATGTTGGTGCAGCAATCTCCATATCAACGTAAAAATCAGACACATTCCGTGCAGACTCAATATCTTGGGCAACACTCCAGCCAGAAGAGGTCAAGTAATTCACACTGAATGGTCTCTCCATTGATCAGTCATCACTCAGATTTGTGCAATATGAGGACATGCGATGATTGGCCTGTTTGTGACAAGGTGGAATAACAAGCTTCCCACCATTGTCTCTCTAGTTCCAGGCCCAAAAGCTTGGGATATGGATGAACAGTCAATCATTTGGGAGGGGTTGTGGGCATTAGTCTTCCCTCCCATGGTGCTGATACTGAAAATAATCTAGATATTACGGGGTTAGATGATTAGAGGACAGCCTTGCGAGACAAACAGTTCAAGCCATTGATTGTGGAGAGAATCTTGAGAACAAGAAGGTCCTCCACTCAGAAGGTTTATGAGGGAAAGTGGTGTGCTTTCAGGGACTGGTGGCATACCAACAACATCGCCTCACTGCATGCCTCAATCCCTCAACTGGCTGACTTTTTCTCTGGCTCTTTGGGCAGAAACACTTGGCCCCAATTTCTATCAAAGACTATCGCCCTATGATATTGGACACATTTTGGCATCATGGGGGACATGTTTTTGGGCATGATATGGACTTATTGGATCTCTTCATTCCTTTTTGGACATAATTGATCAAAATTCCTGACTCAGTTACCAGTGGAACCAATCCTGGGTTTTAACATGGCTCATTTTAAATCCATGCAGACCTCTAGCCCACACTTCGCTAAGTCACTATCATTCAAGTCATGTTTCCTGATAGCATGCCGTTTATGTCAATCTGAACTCTCTTCAGTTCAGATCGGAAGGTTTGGTGGTTCTCTTGTAACACCAAACTTTGTAGCATTAAATAGGTTGCCATCTATTGGTAACCAAAGGGTCATCACTCGCTTGCTCTCTTACATAGACAGGTTAAGAACAGCATCCATACAAGATAATGTTTGCACTCTCAAATACTACTTGAAACACACTGGGACAAGTTGTGGCATGTGCAAACACCTCTTCCTTCCAATGTGAGCCTGAACACTGGAAATCACCCCTCAAGCCCTTGCGTCATGGCTAAAGTGGGTTGTGTGCACTGTGTACTTTGCCATCTCACCAGATCAGAGTCACCTTACAAAGATTACTGGTCAGAAGATTTGAGCCATCTCTGCGAGCCTTGTGTTCAAATGCAACATTTTGATCTGAGATATAATGAGAGCTGTTTGCTGGCATTGGAGTCAACCTTCTCGAGCCTTCATCATTTACTGTATCAGAGGCAAACCTTGAATCTGGTAGATCTAGTGGCAACATTACAGATGGCCACTAGACCCAACTAGATCAGTCAACACAGTCTGTTAGCTTCGCTGGATTTCTTGGTGAAAGAAGATTTAAATATTCATCTTCTTTTCTGTATGTTAGGGTCTCTGGTCAGGTGACCCCAGGTTTTGTTACTGATGTAATTAGAAGAACAGGTTATTGTTCATATGGGGAATCCAACTATTCTTACCAAGAAGGATTTATGAGGTAGAGGTCAGATGCTCAGCATCCACTCGTCCTATTACTTATTCTCCTGATGTAATGTGATTGGGGAATGTATTAAAAGGAGAAAGCAATTTTTAAGTAAATTTTGTTTCTCCAAGAATACTTACCCAGTCACATTATTTAAAACCTTCTCAATCACCCAGTCATGCGAGTCAGCTAAAAACTAGCAGCACTAGTGGGAGGGAATGGGCAAAAGTTATTGCCCTTTGTATGTTGAAATATACAAAAAGATGATTTTTCATCTTTAGTAGGGCAGGGTTTGTGACATAGCAGGCTAATATTCCTAACATAATGTTATTGGGTAAATACTTTCAAAGAAATATAATTTATACATAAATTTGCTTTTTATAGAATGTAAAACTGCTAGAGGTAAATGTGTGACCTCTTTCAAAGATGGTAAGCTTTATATTGCTAATATAGAATGTGACAGTAGGGCCTTATGAATTTAACATATTTAATACTTAGTTAATGATGATTTTCTTCAGCATGGCCATTTTTCGTAAGACATTTTATTGGATTGGAATTAAGATCTTTTAATCCAGATATAGACTTAAATGAATATATCCATAATTTCAAAAATTTTAATGCATTAAAATCTTGAGAAATTCACAGAAAACAACCTGGATTTTATTTTATCAGTGAAGTGTTTATTAAGATAATTTGTCAGTTAGAACTGGACATTTTCCTTTTAGAACTCATGATTGAAAGGTTACATAACATTGATTTTTGTAGAGCCTGGAGTAACTTGACCAACGTTTTATTTGGTTCTAATTAGGCCCCTGCTGGAGATGTGTTCTTTAAAATCAAATATAATATTGTAGCCGTTAACTACAATATGTTCCTTAAAACAATTTTCAGTCAAAATCATCCACTTTTTGTGTCATGGTGTTGAACTTTAGATCTCTTTTTTTTTATACTGCAAACTAATACACCCATTACAACATCATGTAATGTAAGTGGATTAAGAAACTCTCTGGAAACTCCCTCAACACATTTTATTTTTTTTATTACATAAGGCTTTATTCTTAGAGCTGAGCTCAAGGACCTTTGCATTTTATTAGCAACTGAATACAAATACAGTAAAACCTGTCTTGAGAGACCATCTGTCTTGAGAGACTGGGATCATTTAATTGCGTGTCATGAGAGACCACCTGTCATGAGAGACCATTACGTTTTTCAGCAAAAATAAGACAGAGAGTAGTTGAGCATTGAATATAAATACTTTGTTAACATGTTTTGTGGTTGAATTCTTGTTCTAATCCACATAGATATTGTCCATTTTTGCAAAGTATTTTGACCTGCTGCATATCCAGTTTAGTAGTAAAAATAAATGTACTTATTTCTTACAGTTGGTTGTAATTATGGCATGTAATATATAGATTACACTGTTTTGCCCAAATTATGCTTTTTTGCCACTTATTTCGGCCAAAATTATTCTTATACGTCCTAAGGCTCGGCATGTATGATTAAGTCCACCTGGGAGTTCAGACAGTTCACATACAATAACGTGTATTATTTTCTCTAAATTATAATTAGCATCATTTACCAAATCTCAGAAAGAAAAGTTTACAAATACTCAAATAAATGTGATTCTTCTTCAAATATGTTACCTGATCATAATACCTTAGGAGAACTACTACTTTCTCACAAATGTGTCCCTCCCAGATTAAAACCTTTTAGCAAAAGAGTTAATCATTACCAATCCCCCTCTGTAGAAGTTGGAGTGATTTTTCCTTGACGCTGCAATTGGTGCCAAATCCAGTGAAATTGTCAATTGCTACTTCCACTCATGACAGGTAGCATGCTCTATACAGACAGACAGACATCACAAAATCCATACCAACAGTTTGGAAGTTTTCTTACCTTAAAACAAGCTGGATGAGTTTCATTTTTGAAGGGATGTATCCTCCTGTATATTTCCAACTTTTCTGTTCTTTCTGTCATCAACACCAAAGTTTATGACTTTTTAATGTTATCACTTTGCCATCTTCACACACTTTTGTGCCTTTGGTACATACTTGCACTGCTCGGGATGGTGTCCCCTCACATTGCTTTAACCATATTGATAAGTTAACCATATTAATAAGTGCAGGTCTAGTGTGTAATATAGAAAACTCATTAAATATTGCTGTATACTTTCTGCTATGTCCAGATATATACAAGTTTTCTATTGTGTCTTACTGTCCACTTCATAGTCATGTATGTAATGTTTTTTTACTGATTTTACCTGTATAGAATATCACTGTATATAATGACATTAGGTCTTTCCAATGGGTAATATTGTTTCAGAATGTATGTTGTAGTGTCTACTTCCTAAGTATAAATAATTACACTTAGTGACTCTTTTATGTGCAGGTTTTGTGTGTACTTTAGAAAACTCATATTACTGTGTAGCTTCCACCATGGTCAGACACATGCATGTAAGTTTTCTGTGCTTGGTTTACTCATAGTATTCACTTCATACTTAAGCGACACTTTAGTGATTTTACTGTAAAATTGACTTTCCTTAAGGGTAACTTGTTAATAGAGTTATTTAGTGTCAGATTCAAAAGTATTAATAGTGATGCTATAATTCTTGACCTGTACAAGCCATGTGCACCCTTTTATAGATATTTATAATAATCTGCACAGATGCTTTTAAGTTCATAAAGCTGGATGCATGCTACACTAAATCTGTATTTTGTCTGCTTTATTTTGGAATTTTAAATGAAAGACCTCTAGTGAAATCCAGCTGGTCATAAATTAAAAATGTGCCAATTTGACCATCCTGAAAATCTTGGGCACCCCAACTAATGAGCACAAGACAAAAGAGCTCCAACATAAGAGCGCTGACAAAAGAGCGCCCTGTAATTACCAACAAAAGAGCGCCAAAATAGTGCCAGACACAATAGCAGGTTATACAAATAATATAATATTAAAACATTCTAAATAACTTAGATGAAGTGTAAAAATTTTGAAGATTAGAAATCACTTGAATAACGTACACGTACTTTGATTTATAGCTAAATTTCTAAATTGTGGGCAATGCGTCGTAGATAATCGATCACATTATCGTTATTATATGTTGGAAGAAGCGCTTGTAACCTTCTGTTGAGCTGGACATATTTGTTCTCAGAAGCTTGTGGCTGAATCACTCCAGATAGATGACGTTCCATTTGTATTTCTACATGATCTTGCTCCAGCCGGAAATGGTTGACCCAAGCCCTAAATAAAGATGGTACCAATATTGCATGTAGTATGTCTGCCAGATGGTTTCAGCATAAAGCATTTACACTGGATTTCATGGAACCCTTTTTAACGAGTCAAGTGCCAGTCCCTTTGATAGACTTCTATATCTATGTGCCTCTTTTATTTTTCCTGCACTTTTGTGAAGAGTGGAGATAATGAATGTCATTACCCCTGTGTACCAGTTCAGACATCTTTCCCATTATTTGGTATGTCCATCAATCCATAACAGAACATGTCCTTCAACAACTCCCACACTGATTGGATGATTTTAATGAAACTTTGTTGGCTAGATATATTGTTGGTACAGATATGAAATGAAGTTGTACTTTTTTCTTGGTCCCATTTGATCAGAAATTTTTGAATGATTGTCAGAAATGTGGTCATTTATGAGAACATAGTTCATCATTGCTTCTCCTCCCAAACCACTTGAAGGATTTTATTGATACTTTGTTGGTTATGGTTGGTGCAGATGTTCAATAAGGTTTTACTTTTTTTCCTCTAGCCCATTTTCAAAGAACAAATGTCAGAAAATATTTATTTTGGGGATTTAATTCGTCACTTCTCATATATGGGTTGGGAAATTTTTTAAAACTGTATTCTATATTTGTGGTTGTTGTAGATGTAAAATCAAGTTTTAATTTTACAATTCTGACTCTGTAGGGGTAAATAATATTCCTCTTGTCTTTCCTTCCTTTCTGCTGTCTGGCACGCTTCAATGCAACTAGTCCCACATTTTTTAATGTATTGTCATGAAATTTTGTAAATATTATGTTGTTGTTGCTGTCGGGTTTAACGCCATTTTTCAGCACATGACAGGCTATACATTGCGGCCAGTATTAATGGTGGAGGAAGAACCCGGAAAGAACCACCGACCCACAAGAAGCTACTGGCAAGCTTTCTCACATACTCACGTTGGCTGAATCCAAGACTCGCACCCACGCAGAGGTGAGATGGCAGTGATCCGTAACGGATAGCGCTTTAGACCACTCAGGGCCCCGTAAATATTATGATTGTGACCTGAAGATGAGCATATGCTAGACAAATAACTATTGTTCAGATTGTTCCTCATTTGATCTTGAAGTAGTGTATGACAAAATCTCATTAGTACAACTAGTCCTGCATATTACTGACTGTACATTGTAAATTGTGATAGGCAGCCCTCAGCAGGTTCATTCTTTTTTGTACATTTGAATGAGTATATAAATTAGTGAACTGTATATTGTATGTTTTTCTTTTGAGCCCTCATCTGTAGTGGCTAATCAAAGGTAATTATTGATGAATAAATTATGCTATTGGTTATGTCTCTGGTGTTCATCAAAGCCTGTGACTTTCACACAGTAATATCAGACTTCTAGCGGTGGACAATGCTATATGGTTCCCTTAAGCAGATTTTCAAAACAACGATTTTCAACTAACCAGGCCGTAAGACCAAGAAAGCTCAATATGGTATGGTTCTACATCCATGAAGTGTAACAGTTGCTTGTTACAACTCTGGATCACACATTTCTGATCCAGTTTCAATCAGTCTTGGAATATGGGTTTATATCGCTAAAATCTTTGACATTTTCAATAATGAGCAAGATCCATCATTATTAATGAGGTGATATTGCACCTGGTTGGCTAACCTCATTACCACTCTGTAGGCCATATTTCTGATTTTGATCAAATTGGAATATATGATTACTGGTTTATCGTTAAGATCTTGAGGAAATCTATAATAAGCAAAAGCCAAGCATATTAATTAGCTCATCTTGCATCAGATTAGTTTAACCTGTTACCATTCTGAAGGTTGTATTTCTGATCTGATTGTGATAAAACTTGGAACATATGCTTTTATCATGAAAATCTTGGACAAGCTCAACAATGAACAAGAACCATGCATACTAATAAGGTGATCTTGCATCTGATTGGCTGAACTTTTTATTCCTCTAAAAGGCATATTTTATATCTTATTTTGATCAAATTTTTGCAGTGTGAGTTTATATCATAAATAATCTTGGATGGATTGGATAATGAGTTAATAAGATAATTTTATTTGAGCTTATCATCATTCTAGGGGGCCCCGAGTGGCCGAGTGGTCTAAAGCGCTCTTCGTTATGGATCACTGCCATCTCACCTCTGTCTGCGGCGGTTCGAGTCTAAGATTCAGCCAATGTGGGCATGTGAGAAAGCTTGCCAGTAGCTTCTCGTGGGTCGGTGGTTCTTTCCGGGGTTTTCCGGGTTCTTCCTCCACCATTAACACTGGCCGCCATGTGTAGCCTATCGTGCTGAAAAAATGGCGTTAAACCCCACAACAACATTCTAGAGGCCATATTTCTGGTTTTGATGAATTTGGAATATATGCTTATCTTATTAACATCTCAGACAAGTTTTTTCATGCATACGAACTTGGTGACCTTGCATTTTTTAAATCAAATTTTATGCAGAATTGTAATATAAGCTTATATCATCATGATGTTGGATAGGTACAATAATGGGCAAGAGCCATGCATATTGATGATGTAATCTTTCAGCTGATTTGCTGATATTGTTACCACTATGGAAGCAAGGTTTTTGATCAAACTTAGAACATATGTTTATATTGTGAAGATCTTGGATGGGTTCAGTAATGAGATCCACATATTAATGACATGCTTTTGCAACTGATTGACTAAACTTGTTGCCATGCGAGACCATATTAATGATCCAGTTTTAATCATATTTGGTATACATGCTTATATCATCAAGCTCTTGTTCAGTGAGATGCATACATATTAATGAATTGGCCTTGTGTCTGATTGACTGAGTTTGCTAGCACTCTGGAAGTCATATATCTGATCTGATTTTGATCAGACTTGAAATCTTCACTTATGTCGTCTAGAGCAGGGATGGCCGTAGTGTAGATCATGAGCCGTATGTTGTTCACACAAGCCTGTTTTGCACCTCTTATGATGTACCTAAAACAATTGGATTTTAAAAAAAAATTATATCAAAATTTGCTGAATAACACTGAATATTGTTTAAAAAAAGATTAGTTTATTTTACCATTACTCTCCACAAAAACAAGCTCCTCTTACCACACTGTCTTAAATCCTCTAGTCTTCTCTTCATATTTACATTTTCCTGATGTTTGCAAAAATATATGGATGGCTCTTTCCAATATTGTGGCTCCCAAAGTTTGTCTAGTTGGCTACCCCTTGTGTAGATCTTGGATGGGATTAACAATGAACAGGATCTACACATGTTAGTGATGTTACCATGCATCTGATTGGCTGAGCTTGTTATCACTCTGGAAGCCATATATGTCATCTGATTTTGATCAAACGTTTTGAATATATGCTTCTATCTTCAGGATCTTGAACAGTTTCATTACTGCGTGAATCAATACATATTAATTAGGTGATCTTGCATTTGATTGGCTGGGCTTCATACCACTTTTGAAGCCGTAATATGATCTGTTGGGTTTAATATCATCAATATAAAGGATAAATTCTATTACAAGCAAGAGACTGCATAATAATTATGCCTTCATCTTTAAAAAGAATTATTATGAGATATATATATATATATATATATATATATATATATATATATATATATATATATATATATAATGTGTTATAAAGTTTATAAGATAGTTAACATAGGAATGTTCTCACACTACTATATAATCCTATGTTCTCACACTACTATATAAGCCTGCATCCTGAAACAGTGAACTGTTCAGTTATGTAAGCCACTTGAGCAATATGAAAAGAATTAATAAAAAATATGACATTAACATCAGGTTTTTATGAATGCATTATAGTACTTGTACTTTAATATTTTATAAAAGGGTGTTCTTTTTATGTTTTTTTTTTCTTTATTGCCCTGTATGTGAATCAGTAAGTATGGGTGGCTATGTATTTAGATTGGTTTTATAGGTAGATCTAATGGTATGCCAGCACAATACTGCTTTACAGTGCCAATTAAACATTTTTATAAAGATTCCAAGTTGAGATGTAAAGATAATAAATTATGGACATAAACTCTAATTAAAAATGGGAACAACATGTTTTTTTGTCAAGATTGCTCTAGTCTAAACTTAGTTAATGAATAGCAGGGATATGCATGTCTGTGACTGAAAGTACAGAATAGCAGGGATATGCATGTCTGTGACTGAAAGTACATCTAGTATATACTTATGGAGTTCTTTATTCTTCCACAGGTCAGAGTTTCTCAGGTGTAGAGTCTCAATTAGAACCACATGATTCATCAGCTTTATATGCATCCCCTATGAAAAAAGGGCAGAAGGTAAGGAATAAATGTCACATGAGTAATGATCAGGAGGTATATAATTGAAAAGGTGTTTGTTATCCTTCATTTCATCTGCTGTACCATAAAGACAAATGCCTCTCAATAAGATCTTTAAAAAATGAAGGTCACCTTGTTGATTGGATCCCATAACTTCTAGTTTTAGAAGTGAACCTTCTAGTCCATCCAGCTTTGGACACTTGCACTTCACATTAAGAAATTTGGTAATGCATTGTGGCTACAGGTGTTACACAGACTGTACTTCTATCTCTACTGCTGATCCACCAATAGGGCTTATTGGATGTCTCGTTGTCCATCTTCCATCTGTCATCCATCCATGGTTGTTATTGCTGCTTCTCCTAAACTACTTAGAGGATATGCCATAAAACTTGACACATTCATCACAAAGTCTCTTATGTCCTAAATGAAAATGGCATCACATGGAAATCTTACATGGTCACCACAGCAGCAGAAGCTCAAAAACTCATGTTATCACTACTCCTTCGGAATGAATGGCCATATAAACTATATGGTTTTTACCAGAAAACTTCTTATGATGTCCAGTTGATTCTAGATGAAGATGGTGCCAGTCTAACATCCATTATGGTCACCATGGCAACCATCTTGAAAATTTTGTTATCACTACTCAGATGGATGGTCATATTGCCATGGAGTTTTCACCAAAATTCTTCTTACGGTGTTATCTAATCCTGCAAGTTCGGTGGTCCTATCAAGAGGGGTATTGCACCATAAGACTTCTAATGATGTTTGATTGGTCCTAAATAAAAGTGGTACCAATTTTATATAAGTATGGCCACTACAGCAGCTATTGTTATTGCTCAAGAATATTACAGATGGTTTCAACATTCAACAGGTAAAAGGAAGAAATGGTTTTATCTTGGATTCCTGGAAGTTCTTTTTGACTAAAAAAGCATCAGTCCCTTCAAAGACTTGTTCCAAGTACAGTGTGACCCTGCTACAACATGATCTTTGGGGCACATAGAACCTGACCACGTTATGTTCTGAACCATTTTATAACCAGCCAATTGTTTTCAAAATTCCAGTGAATATGGGTAAAAATGAACCAAAGTTAGCTTCCTGGTTTTGGCCAACTTTGTGTATGTGTATACCTCTCCCTCGATAACTCACACACAATGGGATTCAAAAACATAGACTGCACTGTAAGTGAGGGTGCGAGTTATTGATGGATCTCCATAACAATATGAAATGATACCATCCTCGCTGGACATAGAGAAAACCGTGGGTGTGGGTGTAGCAAAGTGGTCTGTTAAAATGGCTGAGTACTCGTTTTAAAATCGCATTGGGAATAATTGTCATTAAAGCATTTTTTCTAATGAAGTTATGTGCGTATTATGTAAAAATGGCCTTTTTACTCTATGGAGATTCGAACCCAGGTCCACTGGTAAACAGCACCCATTGCTCTGCCTGCACACATGGGCCCATATTCCCTCATGACTAAGCACACATCACCAAAAAATGATGTTACTCAATATGTGTTATATGCAATTAGTGCGAGTGTGTCTGCTACACACGAATGCATATAACACGAAGTTTGTTCTTGGAGTCGAAATGAGTTTTGAGAGCACTCTTGAATGGGATCACTGTGTCTTTATGTCTTAGTTCAGTGGGCAATTTATTCCACGTTGCTGGGCCCTGGTATGCATAAGAACGCTGTCCATATGACTTTGTTTTCATAGTGGGAATAATGAGTATACGATTGTCAGAAGAGGAGCATAGGTATCTTGCTTGACAGCACAAAGAACAAATTTTGTGTTTGATTCTGGATGGAATGGATAGCCAGTGTAGGGTACAGAGCAGCGGGGAGGTGTGCTCTGATCATGGTACTCTAAGTATGATCTGAGCAGATGTGTTTTCAAGTTTCTGGAGCAGATATTGAGATGAACCAGACAGAATTGAGTTACAGTAGTCCAGTCTTGAAAGTACTAATGAACACACATGTTTTAGTGGCATCAACTGAAAAACATTTGTGAATTGAGCTGATGCGTCTCAGCTCAAGATATGCAGCCTTGCATATGTTCATGACATGTTGGTGCAATGTGAGAGTACTCTCCAGAGTAACACCTAGGTTTCGTACTCATTGTGTGAATTTAATGTTGGTGTTGCTGATATTTATTGTTTGAGGTAAAGGATGTGAATGAGAAAGTCTTTGTGTTGTAATCAGAATGGCCTCAGTTTTATCATCATTCATCTGCAGCTTGTTACACATCATCCATGATTTCACATCAGAAATGCACTTCTCTACACCTTGGATGGTAGCATCAACTTCAGTTGAGTGGCAAGATTTGTATATTTGGGTGTCATCAGCGTACAATTGGTGAGACACTGGATGATGATCTATGACACTTGAGAGTGACTGAGTGTATAGAATGAAGAGAACAGGTCCAAGAACACACCCCTGTGGAACACCACAACATAGATCAACTGGGCTGGAATGTATTCCATTTGCAGATACAATTTGTGTCCTGTTGACCAAGTAGGACTTGAACCACAGTAAAGCTGTATCATGAATGCCAAATACATGCTGGAGATGGTGAAGTAATATGTCATGGTCTGTTGTGTCAAATGCTGCAGACAAATCAAGGAAGGTGAGGACTGTAATCTTTCCGCTATCCAATGCAGAGAGAATGTCATTAACTACTTTTCTATTAAAAGAGTACTTTCAGTACTGTGGCAAGGCCGATATGCAGATTGTACATTGCTAAAAAGACTGTTTGAATTCAGATGAGATACAAGCTGGGATAGAACAACCTTTTCTAAGATTTTTTATATGAATGGGAGATTAGAAACTGGGCGGTAGTTCTTTAAATCGTTATGGCCTAGTTTTGGTTTCTTCAGCAGAGGCTTTACAATGGCAGTTTTGAAAAATGATGGGAATTCCCTGGATGAGAGAGACATATTAATAACATCAGTTAGTGAAGGCAATACTGGATCTAAGCACTCAAGCAGCAGTGATGTTGGAATTGGATCAAGTTTACATGACTTTGGTGCACTCTTCATCATGATTGTACGTACAAAACCATAGAGACAGGTTCAAATGCTGCTAATGGTTGCCACTCTTATTCTGTATCCCAAATGTATGGTGACAACGAGTCAATTGAAATTGTGGTGTCAAACTTATCTCTAATGGTTTGTACTTTGTCACCGAAGAAATTTTAAAACATGTCCGGAGGGTCGACTGGAGAGAAGGTTGTTGGAAGTGGTGTAGATTTGTTCCTTGACATTAGCTTGTTAATAATCTCGAAGAGCTCTTTGCAGCTGGAACTTTCCATGATCTTAGTAGTGTAGTGGGCTGATTTCGCTGCATGGACTATATTTGTGACATCCTTCTTAGCAGCTTCATATATTTGCTTATGAATAGTGAGTCTGGTGGAAAGCCAAAGCCTCTCAGCTTTGTGACGGTCTCTTTTAGCAGTGCGAAGCTGGTCCCTAACACTGCTATACCATGGATAACACTTTTGAATTGATATTCTGCACTTGGTAGCTGGGGCATGTTTGTCAAGCAATGAACGCAAGCAGTTATCAAGTTGTTCTGATGTAGGAAGTAAGCAAGTTGTTAGGTTTGCTTGGACGTCGTGCATTAGTTCGGTTCTATTTATCATGTGGAGGTTTCTCTTAGTAGCAGATAAAGGTGGAGGGTTAGGGACTGATACGTCAAGATGGCATATAATGCAGAGGTGATCTGATGCAAGGTCATGGGATACCAGGGAGGACCGTAGAATGTTATCATCAGGACTATGAAGAATCCAGTCTAAAATGTGACTATGTTTATGGGTGGGTTGGTTAACTGACTGTTTGAGGCTGAAAACATTAATAGAATCTATGAGTTTTGATGTGTTTGGGTTTCCGGGACAGTCAAAGTGAAAGTTGAAATCTCCAAGAATAATCAGGTTGCCACCTATCGAATTTCCATAGTCCAGGAGATTCAGAAACTGCTCCAAAAGGAGAGAGATTCGGCCAGCTTGTTTTTTCTACTAGGAGGAGGGCAGTGTAGGCAGAAAAAATGGACTGACCTTTGCTCCAATGTAAGTTTGGTTTGGACTTGTTGAAACGATGTGTGGTCGAAATTGAATGTTGTGGTGTGGTTAAGACATTTGATCATGGAGTTCTTTGTGATGACAGCAATTCCACCTCCACAAGAGTTATGGGGGAACGACTTGATGGAGTGTATATATATATATATATATATATATATATATAATTGGAATGCATAGAAGAATCCAAAGTCAGCTTCCTGAGTCAGCTTGCTTTGTAATACAATAACCTTTCTATTTGATATCCTGCCTGTTCGTTCAAATAATGTGTTTATTGATGACTACCAGTTGTGTTTATTCATCACCAGGGCTTCTATTTGTCTGCCATCTGTAATCATAATTGATACAAACGGGCATTGATTTCAGCAGGGTAAAGAGTATATATAGTATCAACTTGCTTTAATAATATGTTTTTTTAACTGATGCCAGTGAAGATTGTCATTTGCACTCACAATGAATGTATTTTCCAACCATGATTTTTATTTGTGAGATACTGTCATATAGTTAACCTGGATATAATACCATCTTGGGTGTTTCTCTCTCCTCTCCCTCTCTCTCTCTCTCTCTCTCTCTCTCTCTCTGTGCAATTTTGTTGTATCTAGTTTTCAGTCTGATAACATATTCAAACTTTCAAGTACAACAAAACACGATTTGTTTCACTATATTCACTTCAGTGACTAATGTGTCATGTGTTATCTGACATAAGCAGTTACACACTACATATGGGTTCATTCATTCATTCATTTCTTCTCTGTCCTGAATGTTTGTAGAACACAAAAGTTAAGACGAAACCTCCTGCACATTTGATGGCAAATACATGATGGGAACAAGCACCTCCAGTTTACTTGAGTTTTTGAAAAGCATTTTATTAAATCTTTGAAACAGGGTGACTTGTTAGTCAGTGGGTTAACATTCTCTGTATTTGGCCTAGGTCTGTTACTTTGATGAGGTCAGCTCAAGCTGCAGTATGCAGCCATGCAGTCAAACTGCATCCAATAGCATAGATGTTTATATGCAAAAGTGCACTATATGAAAAATTGACATTGGGATACCTGAAGAAACTGACGACTAAAACTAATTTTTCACCAGCATTTTTGAATAACAGACCAAATGGCATAAAAAAATTAAAAATGGTAGGGCATTTATAACAGCAGGAGTGCTTAATAGGTCAAATACAACAGTTACATTTCACTTTAAACAGTTAACCTACATGGTATGAATGTGTTTACCTTGTATGTGGACTGGTATTATGAGAGGTAAATTAAAATCATCTGGAACATACTTGCCCAGGCCAGACTGGGTCATCTGTCTTAGTGTTCTTAAGAAAGGACTTAGCTCCAATTTCCTTACCATGATATAGCCAAAAATGTTTCCAAAGGGCCATTAAAACAAACAAAAAAAATATTTAAAAATATGAATCAATGACTAAGCAATACATTTACTGATGAGCATGAAAAATGTTCGGCCTTTTTTGCACATATTAATTCTGTAATTTTCCATACATTATTTATCAGTTATTGTTAGGTAAAGAAAAATAATTAAGATAACCATTTTTATGAACCTAAAATTGTCAATATTTTAATAAGAAAAAGTTGTTTGTCTCAAAAAATGAGATGACAAGCAAAAAATGATATTTATAGTATGGTGTTATATGAAAAATTAGAGGGTACTGTATTTTCTTGCTTATAAGTTGAGTCCAACCTAAAGCTGCACAAACCCAGATCTGCCATTGCATAATGAGCCAACAGTTCAGGACCTGTGTTGTGTGCAACTGAACTTGACTTATCAGTGAGTATAAACAGTACCCCAAAAGTTACAATACAGATGTATCAATACCTTCTATTTATGTTGCCATAATTTTGAGATTTTTAATCTTCAGTCCAAAGGCTCAGCAAATCCTTTGAGTCTTCAGAGGACAGAACATGATGTTAGGGAAGCAATGAGGGCTGTCCAGCAAATGTCCAGTGATGAGGACATAGGAGAAAATACTGTATGTTATTTCTTTCAACATTTGCTGCCTTGTTTTTCCTTCTTTTTTCTTCCAAAAGTTACATATACATCTCTCCCTTGATAACTCACGCACAATGGGGTCCACAAACATAGACTGCACTATAAGCAAGGCGAGAGTTGCCGAGGGACCTCAAAAAATTGAGAAGAAATCACTTTGATATCGAGAAAACCATGGGGGGGGGACCAGCGTTAGGGAACTGGGTTGTTTAATGACTGAATCCTCTTTTTCCAATCACATCAATAATAATTTTTAATAATGCACTTTTTCTAATGAAGTTGTTCGGTATTCAGTTTAAATAACATTTTTTCTTTAAAAAATCCAAGATATGAAAGATCGTTCCAACTGGTTACAACAACCATCATGTATACACAAAATATCTGTGTATTACATAACTGCTTTTTGTTTTCTTGATGAGTCTGGTTCCCGTAGTGGTGTTTAATAGTATCTTGTCAAATCGGTAGTCCATAATTTGGGAACTAGACTAACTGTTGATACACCACCAAACAAGATTCCTTTTTTTTAAAAACACGCGACATTTATTTTGTGACACATCTACGTCGAAACTCAATTTGTTATTGTTCAATTAGTACAATGTTAATGTCGTAATTTCAGTGGAAGTAATAATGAAAATTCATATCATCCCTGAGGATATCTCTAAATGCCAGTTCAAGAATTCTCTGACCCTTGCTTGCCCACAATGGTCCGTATCTGTGAAATCAAACTCGATATTTTACGAAGTATTCGTTTCGCTTGGTAGCCTTGTTATCTTTGATCACAGTTATGAAAGAGTCGGTTAATTTAAAGTAGTTTCTGTTACTTACAAAATAATGTTTATTACAGTGTTCGATTGATCAAATGAAGTGAGTTCACCTGACATACGACCGAGGCCGCTAGATTTTAAGTTAGTCCAATTTTTGTGCCTTTTAAATTTTCTTTTATTCCACCTCCTTTTTTTTAATTCAAAAGACATAATTAACATGATAATACAAAGAGGCCAACTTTTACTTCAGTGCAATAATACAACAAATACTTACGCAATTCAGTTATCAAAACATGATTGGCACTTAATTAGATTCTCAGAGAAACACTCTCGGACATAGCTGTTATGGTAGATTGACGCATTTTACGTTAAATTACAAGAGAACACATTGCATTTATGACGATTACACTTAAAAGGAACTAAAAGATGGAATTTGAACACAAATTTCAATTGATAAAAAACTTATTTAATTTGTATTTATTTATTAAAGTACTGCCTCCACAAGTGACATTTTCATTGATCGAAATTTCCTTACATATCGTTAATTGCGGTGTACTAGGAATGTCATTTGAAAAGAAAATGTAAAAAGTTGTATGAGCTATTTTTAAATTTGATATTTTATAGTGTTGATTAAAAATTCCAGGTCCTATCTACCGTTTTCAACAGATCAATGTAGTGCCCCCCCCCCCATTTATCTTTGATTAATTTATCAGTTTTCCAAACAGTCATTGATCCAGACAACATCTATGTTGTCTTTGTCATTATTGATATATTGTATTTGAAATAGTTCATCCATTTGTTCCAAGGTTTGTTCTGGTACTGGCAATTTGTGGGGAAAGTTTCTGAAAATAAAGGGAATTAAAGAAGAAATAAAGGGAGGGCTTACAAATATAATGTGCAGTAATTGTGCATTTGGTTGATTTTGCAGTGCATTTTTTTATATAGAAATTAGTGTGAATCCTGCATTTGTGAGTCCTAGAATAGATTCTGCAGTACGTGGATGAAAACATTTATCTTAATATATTTCTGTTGGATTTCAATGTTTTGGTTTCAACTAGAATCACTTTTTCTGTGGCAGTGGCAGTATTTGCATTTGTATGTGTAGAATTTGATTTTGCATACAGGGAGGATACATTATAGTTATGTTTGCATGCATGACATAATGCCCTGTGTTAACACTTGTAAAAATGTATCCTAGTTTCTGCCTCCCAAACAGCCTTTTAGTCAGGCGATTGTTTCAAGAATCTTTAAATCACAACTGCCACGAAATGCAATGACCAAAGTACCAATTGGAATGCTTCATTCTGCACAACTGGATCTCAAGTGTGGACAAAATACTTTGTTGTCCAACTAAAACAGTCATATCTCTTTTTAGATATAAAGTTTCAATATTCTTGGACAAAATTTGCTAAATACGAAGATTTGGTGCAAATATCTTTTGTGAAATAAGGCAAAATATGAAGGGGGTATGCATGAATGTTAGGTTATATGCACATATCTTTTATCTCTCAAGGATACTCAGATGTGATTTTACTTCACAGGAACTATTTATGCCAAATCTTCTCATTTAGCAAATCTTTTTAGAATCTACAAAAGATAAGTAATAAACTAGTTGAATCACATTTGCAGAGTTTTTAAACTTGATTATGATAAATAGAGATGACTGTTTGTAGAACCCACTCATATGTTACTATAATGTTTGTTTCATATGTTACTGTAATGTTCCTTTGACACGTTATTGTAATGTCCCTTTTATATGTTACTGTAATGTCCCTTTCATATGTTACTGTAATGTCCCTTTCATATGTTACTATAATGTTTGTTTCATATGTTACTGTAATGTCTGTTTCATATGTTACTGTAATGTCTGTTTCATATGTTACTGTAATGTTCCTTTCATATGTTACTGCAATGTCCCTTTCATATGTTACCGTAATGTCCCTTTGACATGTTACTGTTGTGTCCCTTTCATATGTTACTATAATGTCCCTTTCATATGTTACTGTAATGTCCCTTTCATATGTTACTGTAATGTTCCTTTAATATGTTACTGTAATGTCCCTTTGACATGTTATTGTAATGTCCCTTTCGTATGTTACTGTAATGTTCCTTTAATATGTTACTGTAATGTCCCTTTGATATGTTATTGTAATGTCCCTTTCATATGTTACTGTAATGTTCCTTTCATATGTTACTGTAATGTCCCTTTCATGGCTATCTTGTCTTAACCTTTTTGTCATGTATGATGTGACTGCAGTGTTATTTATGTGCTTGAGACCGTAAGAGTTGATTTTGCCTTTACAACAGCTATTAATGTTTGACAGAAAGATGTCCAGTTTGTTTTTGCTTGTTTCTATCCAAGGCATTCATAGCATTCAGGTCCCAACTTTAATGTATTTACTTGTACGGGTGGTCTCTGGGCCTTTTTCCCTGCATGTATCGTCTCATAATGAACCCCAGCTGAGACATACCAATGACTTATAAAAATGGTACTAATAGCTGCCTCACTAGGCACTCAGCATTAAGAGGTTATTGCTAGGACTGGTCCACCCAGTGTCAGGATAATGTGACCGGGTGGATATAATGTTGTATGTCTGCAGCAAGGCGTGCCAGAGCTAGACATCACTACAAACTGCCACACATGACATCATAGCGATATGACTGAAAAAGTGTTAAAGCTGTGTAAAAAAATCAAAACCACAAACTCACACACCATTAAATTTGACACTGCTAGCAATAAAAAAAACTTTAAGCAATTATTTCTCAAAAACCATGAAACATAATTTGACCAATTTTGACAGAAATCTTCCTAGCAAAGAGGGCTCTCAAATCTTTACAACTGATTCTAATTCATTATTAAATATGGCCACCTTCATTAAAAATGGGAAAACATTTAAATCACTTCTGCAAAACCACTGAACAGAATTTGATAATATAAAGTCATCCTTGCATGAGGACTTTCAAATTTATATATATGATGCTAAATTGTCTTCAAAGATTACCAAAAAAAACAAAATTAAAAAAATGATTTCTTATCCAAAACCATTGAATAGAACTCAGCAAAACTGAATAGAAAACGTCATGGTTTGAAAACCTCAAATTTCAGATTTGTTCAAAAGATGCTAATCCAGTTGCAAATGTAGCCATTGTTGGAAAAAATAGAAAACCTTAAATGACTTCTCAAAACCTGCTTAACAGAATTGGACCAAATTTGATTAAAAGCATCCCGATATAGAGGACATTCATGATTGTACAATAGATGCAGATCTGCCATCAAATATGGTCACTGATACTAAATACGGACAAAATCTTTGAGTGACTTCTTCCAAAGAAAACCCCATTGCATAGAATTTAGTCACATTTTACACAAAGCTTGATGGCATGAAAACCTTACATTTTTCCAGTTCTTTTTTCAGTGATGGCAGTCCACTTCTCTAAAACTGCTCAGCAGAACTTGTAACTGAATACATGAAGACATTTTAATTTGTACAGTTGATGCCAACAATCCACCATCAAACATGGCTACTGTTACATGTATGTACAATAGAAAAACCTTTAAATGGCTTTTCCAAAAACTGTTGAAAAGAATCTGACCAAGCTTGACTGAATTCGTCTTTGGCATGTAAATCTTTCAAATTTGTATCAAAACTACTCATCTGCCATAAATATGCTGCCAATACTAAAATTAAAAAGTTTTTTTAATGGATTCATCTCAAAAGCTTTGCATAGAATTGGACCAGCCTTGATAGATAGCATCCTCATATGAAGAAAAGAATAGAAAAACTGTTAAACTACTTCCTTTCCAAAACTACTAAACAGAATTTGATTTATTTTTGACAGACAGCATCTTTGTTGAGGACTCTCAAATTTAAAAGATACGCCATATGTACGATTATAAGTTAATCCAGTTGCAAACTGCACAGACACAGATCTGCCTTTGCAAAATATGCCAGCAGATCTGAGTCTGTACAGTTTGTTTGGAGCAATCAGTAGAACAAACAACATAGACCCTGATCTGCTGGTGCATTATGTGATGGCAGATTGGGGTCTATTGTTGTTTGCAGTTGGACTCAACTTATAAGGCAGTAAATAAGTAAATAATATTTTTTAAACTTTTCATGCTCATGCTTCAATTCTTGCTCCATACAGTATTACTTCACCAGTGAAGTTTAATTTATAGTCATAAAATTGCAGTCAATACACATGTACTGCACACTATTAAAAGTTATTAATAATCATATTCAGTCCAGTTAATGTTTCCTTTTCACTTAGAGCACTTGTTCAGTAATTAATTTTTTATATAGATTTGCAGGACGACAGTTATTCAGATTGCATGCATTTTTATAGTATTTTTTAATGTTTGTGAAAAAAGAGATTGGAACATTTTTATGTCCCAACCATATCTGTGGAGGTGGCATTTATTGTTACCCATGTCCATCTTGTCCAGTTGCATCTGTTATAAAATTTGTTTCTGCTCAGTAATATTTGAAGGACTTCATCGATTGGCACACACTTTTGCTTATGGCTTCACTTTAAAAACTAAGTCAGGTTCGATTTTTTAAAAATTTTTAGCAAAATTGTTTGGAGTTATAGCCCCTGTTTGACTTATAACTTTGCCCTTCAGTTTCTGTTCAGTAACTTTTGAAAGATTTTATAGATTGAAACAAAATTTGGTATGAATCTTTAGAATTAGAGCTTGGTCAGTTTTGGTTGCATTTGTATTATAGCCAAATCCAAATGTTGTGGAGTTATGGCCCATGTTTGACTGAGAACTTTGTCTTATGATTTTCATTCAATAACTTTTGAACTTTTGAAGAACTTCATGAATTAAACCATGTCTGGTATAAAGCTTTATATTAAGAAGGCCTAGCCCAGTTCAGTTTTCACTTGAAGGGTTAATGGCCCTCTACTCAAGAATTTTTAAACAACTTATTGGATGTAAACTAACTTTTTATATGAAGTTTATATTAAGAAGAGCTAGGTCAGGTTTTACCTTCACCATTTTCTGCCCAAATTTAACAGCCCTGCTTTTAACTTTGCTCTTCAATTTCACCATATTAGCAGGAGTATCTGCGCTATATCCACACATTTCAAATTTCTGTTTGATTGATAGTTTCCCAAAACAGAAGCTGAGAGACAGAATGTGGCGAGGTCTCTACATTTTCCGGTAGAATATGAAACAGGTCTGAAAGGTAAGATAAAAGCATGCTCTTCATTGCAAATCACATTTATTGTATGGATCTTTTGTGTATCCCTTGCCAACTTACATATTAGTGTCTGTGATCCGAACTTTCTTACTGCACTTGATTAAAGTTTTTCAGAAGATTTATAATTTTTGTCTAATTAATCTTTCAGCAAAGGAAAATACAATGTACAAGATGACAACATTGTTATTTTTGCTTTGTCATTGCATGCTGCCTGATTCTTCTTGAATCTATCAAGCACTATATTAAATAGATATATTTTCTGCTCCAAATCTATATGGAAAATGAATTGTGATCAATTTCAAGACTGTCAATGTATCATTCATTATACAAAATTAAACTGTTTTAGAGTCATTTTGTTCATTGATTTCTATTTCATGCAAAAATAATTTCAAAAATAGGCTGTTTTTTGGAAGAATATATGCTTAGTTCAACAGCTTCAAACTCGAAATGAAATATGAGTATCAGCTTGCTCCACAATTTCTTTTTGAGAGATTGTATATCTATGAGGGACAATCATATGTTCTAAATTTGTCAGCATGGAGCAGGATTTCATTGGTGTCAAAATCATAAAATATTTTAAAATTGTGCAGCTTAACATTAGGCATTTTGTTACTGTTGTTAGAAAACCACTTGTCTTAAACCAAGTAACAGAAAGGAGTGAAAACCAAGAAGTTTTGTAAAGTTCAACAAATAATTTATTTCCCATGAATACAAAGTGAATTTTTTTATATATACAATTACAGTATTGTGAATTAAATCCCAAATAGTCCTAATAGTCCTAAAAGTTCTATCACAAGTCAATAAGTATAGAGTATATCAGTGGTGTTCTGAATGAAGTCCATTATTGAATGTGCTGATGTGCCAGTTGTCTTGAATGTGTTAATGTACCAACAGTATTGATGCATCACAATGATATAATCCAGAATGTCCTTAAATGAATTCACAATATTCCCAAAATAGTGATTTAGTTTGAAAATATTTAGCACTTTGTAATTCCAGTAAATAATTCAAATGAATCTATCTTCTCAAATATTAACAGAAATTCAGCTAAAATTGACTGTCAGAAGACTGATTTTAAAATAGGAATGAGTAATTCTGTCTACTTTAAACATACACCACTCTCTCTCAATAAGTGAGGCACGAGTTATCGAGGGACCTTTAAAATAAGCCCAAAACCAATAAAGTGATTGACGACATAAAGGAAAAATGGGGGGGGGTAGACAGATTATAGTGTTGAATACTCACTTTATAATCATGCTGAGATTAACTGTGAATAAATATCTCTTCATGACGGTGTACTTAGTTTATTATTTCCTCATAGAGCAACATTAATTTCAGGATAAATTACAGTATATTGAGGCGATCATCGAAAACATTATTCCACGTGGTTTCCGTTCGCTTGACATGTGTACCACTTCACACATTGTGTACTACGTCACTAATTTTTATGTTGAATTTGATACATTCTAGTTTTATTGTTTGATCCAAATTAGATGTTTTTTTTTATATACAAAAGATCGACTCTTTTCGAGAAACGGTGTCGATCGAACGATAGATATATAGATTTAATTGTGATAGAAGTAAAATGGAAAACAAAAACCAAGGGTTAATCAGTATTAACATATTTAATGGGTTTACAAATTTAAAACAACGTAAATTAGAACAAGTTAATACTTGCCGTTTGTGCCATGCTTGACAAATATCAATTCACTTTTTGAAAAAATCAGTTAATTTTTTTGTGGGTGTTACTCCTTGGTTTCTCTGCCACCGAGCAAAATCCCTCAGATTTCTCAACTGCATGAGCTTTACATAGTCAACATTTTGGGTCTCCAGCCACCTTATGGCAATATCAAAAGATTTGATTGCTTCCTGTGCAGAGGGGGGAGGTGGTGCAACATCTGCATCTGCATCACTTTCAACACTTGTGTTACTCCAGTTAGAATCATCTTCTGCTGCAAATTTGTTCATTATAGAATTAATTATTGTTTCATCTGACATGTATTCGGCTGTGGGGCAATCATTGTCAGCACAAATCCACTCCTCCATATCATCAAGAGAAAAGCCCATCTCAGGACCATGAGTCTGTACAAATTTCTCCTCGGCATTAATGACATCAGTTTGACTGAAACCTTCAAAGTCACTATCATCGTCGCTGTCTCTATTACTGTTTTGCTTTACGTCAAAGGCAGCTCCAAGACCCTTAATCCAGCACCCCAGTTCTCTTGTAATTGATTTTTTAATGGAACAAACACTTCCCCAAGTTGTTGATCAAAACAAAGCCAGCATGTAATTAGGTTCTCATGGAAGTACTCACGGGTTTCAGTGTGATGGTCGATTGACTCTTTTCATGTTTTCAATGAACAGAATATGTTGCGATTATAATGTTTACACTGAAACAGAATTAAAGGATTAGAACGTGACTTTTACACAGGAAGATGTTTAATTGGTGTTTATTTCATTCTCTGTTGCCACCTGTTAGCATTTACCAGAAGTTTTCATTGATTGCTATTTCACCAGACTGTTTAATGACAACTATTTATCATAAAAACCTACATAATATATGATATCTTTAAACAGAGGTCTCGCTAGGATTTTAAAACTGGGTCTTTCTACCTGTGAATTCAATCACTAAATATCAGTACATTTTCTCACCTGGCAGCCAGTCGAAGCCTTTGAACTAGCCGCCTAGCTATTGCATCATGTTCTTTTTTTATGAACTCTTATAAAATGGCAACATGAGTGTACATC
This sequence comes from Sinohyriopsis cumingii, assembly GCA_028554795.2. Taxonomy (NCBI): domain Eukaryota; kingdom Metazoa; phylum Mollusca; class Bivalvia; order Unionida; family Unionidae; genus Sinohyriopsis; species Sinohyriopsis cumingii. The sequence continues at coordinate 134,133,710 of CM068838.1, read as the reverse complement.
ATGGAGTCTTTCAGTCACTGAATTATTCATTGTAAATATCAGCACAGCTAACTGATCAACACGTTTTCCCACAGAGCAGGTGGCTGAAACAGGACTGGCAAATCTTTGAATTTTCCCACGCACCTATTACATGCGTACAGAGGACTCCCGCCTCAGTGATTTTCTGCGTCCCAGATCAAAAATTGGCATCCAAATATGCGTAATTATGCGTTTTCGAGATCTCTGAAATTAATTCTTATTTAGAACTTGCAAATTTCAAAATATGGATTCTATTTTTACGGGCATTAATCACCATTTTCAATGATAAAATGAGCAATGTATCAAGGTTTAATTTACCAATTTTTATCATAATTTTTTCACGTTCAGCATATTTTAAAGATATTTTAAATACATTTTCTCTGGAAAAAATCGGGAGCCAAGACGGACACCATGTTATAAGCGGGATTGCGAGTTATCGAGGGAGCGGTGTATATGTCACAATATGAGGACCAGGATGAAGGTCAAAAGTTCATTTCTAGAACATTCTATTTTGTCAACAAGATCAGGAATTTCCAAATGAAAAACTAATATCCTAAACTCAGATAAAATAAACATGTTTACTTACAATAATAATGATGATATAGAAATATTATCTCTTTATTATGTTCTTTACAAAATAACAAGATATTAGTCAGACAGAGTGTAAGCTCCATTGCTGACCAAGGTCAGTCACATAATATAGATATAGATAACAATGCACAGCACAAATTAAATATACATAACACTGTGTGTAAAGAAATTGAAATAAAGTTTTTTGGTGCATTGTTATTTTCATTCTCTGCAGTATAATACATAATAGATACCAAGAAAAACGTAATTTAAATGTCCAAAACAATCTTATTCACCATTTTCTATCATTTTTATTTGCGTATTAGGCCCGGATGGGGGGGGGGGGTTTAATGAGGATTGTCCTCTGCAGATATATGCAGAAAATCGATTGTTTACACTAGTAATAATTATTTTAACTGTTAGAAGGGCTGAATTATGGTGGAGTGACAAAAATGTAGCCTTAGCAGAACTATCTAATTCTTTATGTAAATTTTACAATGATTACCAAACATATGCTTGCATGCTGTGTGGTTTGTTTAAACACAAAATCTTTCCTGATGTGTTTTAGAAATTGTCTTTATACTATATATTTGGGGCCCTGAGTGGCTGAATGGTCTAAAGCGCTCTCCGTTATGGATCACTGCCATCTCACCTCTGTCTGCGGGGGTTCGAGTCTCGGATTCAGCCTATGTGGGTATGTGAGAAAGCTTGCCAGTAGCTTCTCGTGGGTCGGTGGTTCTTTCAGGGTGTTTTCCCAGGTTCTTCCTCCACCATTAATACTGGCCGCCATGTATAGCCTATCGTGTGCTGAAAAATGGCGTTAAACCCTACAACAACAACAACAACAACAAATATACCATATATTGCCTAATTAACACCCCAGGAGCGTTACATTTTTCAAAGGGTAAGGGACATTTATTTGAGCACAATAATGAATGCTAAAGTGTTTCTTTGATGTAATGTAATAATGACAACATGTACATCTGGAGTCTACCTGCCACTTAATTCAGTCATTGTAAATATAAACAGTTAAAAGGATCAATTTATTAACATATTTTCCCACTCAGGAGCTGGTTGAAGTAGGATTGTTAAGTCTTTGTACTTGCTGCCCAGCATTTGGTTATGTTTAAGACCACATATGTGCCTGTAACTTTATTACTGGCAAGTTGTAAATTTTCAGTTCTTAAAAAAGGGGAGGGGTTGTTACTTAAAGTGGAGGTATTAGTTATGGAATATACTGTATGCTTCATAATGAAATATAAAATTGTAAAATTGTAAAATGTGCATGTGTGTGTGTGTTGTACTGACTGACATAGTTTACAGAGTATGTGTCAAGTTTTGTCTGATAGTTTATGTGCATTTGAGTGTTCTTCTTTTGCCAGATACTTTGCAAATTAAAAATATTATCAGTTAAAATCAATAATAATAATAATAATAATAATAATAATAATAATTAATAATAATAATAATAAAAATAATAACTGATATATCTAAGAAAAAATTACACTTCAAGGAACAATTCTAGCATATCTAAATTGGATACATTGATGCTGCTATCAAGTTATTCAAACCAGCAAGCATAGAATGAACTTTCTAATTAATCTGTATAATATGTATGAGCAGTGACATACTTTATGTTAAGTCTTTGTTTTTGTTTTGTTGTTTTACGGCACGGCAATGCAAGTAGTGTTTTTAGAGCTGAGGCAGTTGGTGCTGTGCCTTGCCCAAGGATAAACCGATCCAATGTTTATCCATTGATCAATTGATAGAATTTGAACCCTCATTCATTCAGTTATAAGTCTGACATGCTAACCACTGAGTCACTGTGACTCATACCTCCATAAGTTGCCACTTTGAACATAAAGGAGGGCGCATCAGGCCTATTCTATAACATTGAACCCTTGTGCTAAGATACTACATGTACTAAATTTTAAAGTTGAACTTAAAGTCTCATGCTCTCATTAACTCATTTGATGAAATTAGGCTTCCATAGAACAGTTAATATATCTGATTTTTGCATTATTTGGAATCAAAATATTCTGTGCTGAAAGAGATCAAGGATTATATATATTTTAGATTAATTAAAATGGAGGCTTTTTAAACAAATGTTCAGAATTGGAATATTATCCCAAAAGAACACTACATGAACCAGAGAAAACACATCTTCTCATTTTGAATATTTAACTTTTTTTAAGAAAGTTTTTCTAGATAGACTTTATTGTAGCTCAGTATTTCTTTAGAGGTACAGTAGAACCTGTCTTGAAAGACCACCCCGTCTACCAAACAATTATGTTCTCTCAAGACAGGTGGTCTCATAACAGGTTATAACACTATATAATCAATAAATCTGTGCATTGAGAATAAGGTCTCTCATGACAGGTGGTCTCACATAACAGTAGTCTTTCAAGACAGGTTTTACTGTATAAAGCTCTATGACAGGTATCAATTTCCAAGATCCCATACAATGAGTAAAATGTTTTAGGAGGGATTCTATTTAAAAAAGTCTGGAAAAATTGATCCTTCATTCTCTGTGTTCAAATATTTGTTACATGTACTAGACTGGGTCTTTAGTTAAAAAGCTATTAGAGTATGCTTTTTAAGTTAGATTCTGTGCAGAATTTTTAAATAATCAAGTTTGTTCTGTGCAAAATTTTATTTAGGTGTCAAACCTGCCTTAGTGGACCTCTCAACATAGCAATCTGTCCACACCCTGTAGTAACATCAGTTATTTAAGTTTTAACTCACTGGCTTTAAGACCAAGTGAGCTTATGGTATACTCCCTTGTCCACTCAGCATTGTCTGCCCTGCTTTTCATTTGTGATCAATTCACTTATTATTTCCAACTTAAAAACTGCTTGACCCGTGTTTGCGTATATTGTTACAGCATTTCAACATCAATGCCTTTCAGATTTTGTTTAATTGACACAGATCCTTCATCTTTTATGGTCTCCATTACTAACAGCAGAAAAACTTTTAAATCACTTCTCCTAATGAACTATGCATTCGAATTTTACCACATTTGACAGAAAGCATTGTTCTTTCATTTTGTTCAAAACATGCAGAATTTCGTTTCAGTTTGGCTGCTATTACTAGATCAGAAGTCTTCGAAATGACTTCATAAAATGCGTGCAACAATAATTTGACCAAATTTGACAGAAATCATTATAGTATGACACATTTTAAATTTTATAAAAATGATTATGATCTACCACAAATATAGCCAAGAAAATAAATATAGAATGGTTTGGATTTATGTTTGCAGCAGAGCAACACATGATGGTTATTTAATTCCAAGGCATTGGAGAAAGTGCATTGCCCAGAGAGACAACACCAGAGTGGCCAATCAGGGCCGATCAGCTGGTAGCATTTGAACCCACACCTGTTTGGTCATAAGTTGGTATCCTAAAGGCATAAAAGCCTTTCAGTATTAGATAAATGATATGGATATCTTTGGATGTTAAAATACTGGAAAAATACTCTTGGGCTTGAGATTTATGATAAGCCAATCACAAGAGACTTTACTTTTATGATACGTCTTGATTGGTTGATGGTAAAGCACAAACTCAGACTTATATGCCATTATTTTGTGATCTTTAAGCCAGATGTGCAAACTTTTGACATCACAAAAATTTTCTTCTTTTAATTAGTGACTTTCTACTGATCGTAGTTGTTAGAAATGATGTACATCAAAAGAAGGCATGAAGATTTGATAAAAACTGATATTTTCTGAAGGCCATTTCTTTTCCTAGGTTGGTGCTAGAATTCCCAGATGCCAAATATTTCCTGTTGACTTTCTAGTGCACCAAAAAGGGCTGCACAGTAGAATAGTATGCTATTCAACAGTCTTGGAAATTATCATGATACAATAATTATTTGGACCAGCAAAAGATGTCTTTAAGCATAATAAATGTTTGAATCTGCTAATGTCAACAATTGCAAAACAAAAGTTCTAAGGACAGCAAAACAACTCCCAAAATCTTTAGTATATATTGCAATCTATTGCTATTTGAGCATTTTTGTCACTTTTGTGAATTTGACAATTGCTAGTGCCAACATAGCTTGTCACCTATTTATAATTCCAGTGATAACCCTGATTTAAGCTTTTATTTGATTTCCCTCTGTGTCTTGCTCCTTTCTGGTACAGTTCCACTGGCTTCTAGTATTCCTATTACAAAAAAGGGTCATGATGTGCCACAGTCAACTGAAATTTCTGAAGGGATGGAAAATGTGGAAAGAGATGAGATTGATGCTCAAGGTAAGTCCTTGAAGGGTGTTGGATGCTTGGATTTTAATGGAATTTTCAGCGCTTTATTTTGTTATATCATGCCAAAGAAATGGGAGCTAAGTGTGTTTCTCAAAAACACAATAAAGCAGCTGACTCATGCTGGCCTGTGTGTTTATTGAACCCACAACCCACATATTTAAAGTCCAACACTCTAATACAACAGCTTCCCAAAGCCTTTAAAGGAAGGTCTTTAATAAATTATATATTGATTGGCTTTTACAAATTTTCAGAAACTGCACCAGCTTTCTTTACTTTTTAGCCGATTCATGCAACGTTATTCTGATATTAATGATACACTGTATGAACATTAGAACTAACAAAAAGTTGATAATGATGATACACTGTATGAACATTAAAACCAACAAAAAGTTGATAATGATGTTGCACTGTATGAACATTAAAACCAACAAAAAGTTGATGATGATACACTGTATGAACATTAAACCCAACAAAAAGTTGATAATAATGATGCACTGTATGAACATTAAAACCAACAAAAAGTTGATAATGATGATACACTGTATGAACATTAAAACCAACAAAAAGTTGATAATGATGATACACTGTATGAACGTTAAAATGAACAAAAAGTTGATAATAATGATACACTGTATGAACATTAAAACCAACAAAAAGTTGATAATAATGATGCACTGTATGAACATTAAAACCAACAAAAAGTTGATGATGATGATACACTGTATGAACATTAAAACCAACAAAACGTTGATAATGATGTTGCACTGTATGAACATTAAAACTAACAAAAAGTTGATAATAATGGTACACTGTATGAACATTAAAACCAACAAAAAGTTGATGATAATACACTGTATGAACATTAAAACCAACAAAAAGTTGATAATGATGATACACTGTATGAACATTAAAACCAACAAAAAGTTGATAATGATGATACACTGTATGAACATTAAAAGGAACAAAAAGTTGATAATAATGATACACTGTATGAACATTAAAACCAACAAAAAGTTGATAATAATGATGCACTGTATGAACTTTAAAACCAACAAAAAGTTGATGATGATGATACACTGTATGAACATTAAAACCAACAAAACGTTGATAATGATGTTGCACTGTATAAACATTAAAACTAACAAAAAGTTGATAATAATGGTACACTGTATGAACATTAAAACCAACAAAAAGTTGATGATAATACACTGTATGAACATTAAAACCAACAAAAAGTTGATAATAATGATGCACTGTATGAACATTAAAACCAACAAAAAGTTGATGATGATGATACACTATATGAACATTAAAACTAACAAAAAGTTGATAATGATGATACACTGTATTAACATTAAAACCAACAAAAAGGTGATAATAATGATGCACTGTATGAACATTAAAACCAACAAAAGGTTGATGATGATACACTGTATGAACATTAAACCCAACAAAAAGTTGATGATAATAATGATACACTGTATGAACATTAAAACCAACAAAAAGTTGATAATGATGATACACTGTATGAACATTAAAACCAACAAAAAGTTGATAATAATGATACACTGTATGAACATTAAAACCAACAAAAAGTTGATAATGATGATACACTGTATGAACATTAAAACTAACAAAAAGTTGATAATGATGATACACTGTATGAACATTAAAACCAACAAAAAGTTGATAATGATGATACACTGTATGAACATTAAAACTAACAAAAAGTTGATAACGATGATACACTGTATTAACATTAAAACCAACAAAAAGATGATAATAATGATGCACTGTATGAACATTAAAACTAACAAAAAGTTGATGATGATGATACACTGTATGAACATTAAAACTAACAAAAAGTTGATAATGATGATACACTGTATGAACATTAAAACCAACAAAAAGTTGATGATAATGATACACTGTATGAACATTAAAACCAACAAAAAGTTGATGATGATGATGCACTGTATGAACATTAAAACCAACAAAAAGTTGATAATGATGATACACTGTATGAACATTAAAACCAACTAAAAGTTGATAATGATGATACACTGTATGAACATTAAAACTAACAAAAAGTTGATAATAATGGTACACTGTATGAACATTAAAACCAACAAAAAGTTGATGATGAAACACTGTATGAACATTAAAACCAACAAAAAGTTGATAATAATGATGCACTGTATGAACATTAAAACCAACAAAAAGTTGATAATGATGATACACTGTATGAACATTAAAAGGAACAAAAAGTTGATAATAATGATGCACTGTATGAACATTAAAACTAACAAAAAGTTGATAATGATGATGCACTGTATGAACATTAAAACCAACAAAAAGTTGATAATGATGATGCACTGTATGAACATTAAAACCAACAAAAAGTTGATAATAATGATGCACTGTATGAACATTAAAACTAACAAAAAGTTGATAATGATGATACACTGTATGAACATTAAAACCAACAAAAAGGTGATAATGATGATACACTGTATGAACATTAAAACCAACAAAAAGTTGATAATGATGATACACTGTATGAACATTAAAACCAACAAAAAGGTGATAATGATGATACACTGTATGAACATTAAAACTAACAAAAAGTTGATAATGATGATACACTGTATGAACATTAAAACTAACAAAAAGGTGATAATGATGATACACTGTATGAACATTAAAACTAACAAAAAGTTGATAATGATGATACACTGTATTAACATTAAAACCAACAAAAAGATAATAATAATGATGTACTGTATGAACATTAAAACCAACAAAAAGTTAATGATGATGATGATACACTGTATGAACATTAAAACCAACAAAAAGTTGATGATGATGATACACTGTATGAACATTAAAACCAACAAAACATTGATAATAATGATGCACTGTATGAACATTAAAACCAGCAAAAAGTTGCTCAAAATAAAAGCAGGTGTACTGTACAAAAATTAAACACAGAATACCCGTTAGAGCAGAGGCTACTGTTAAAATGACACAGGTGTATGTGTTCCAGTACTGTATATTAATTTCTGCACAGTGTGCACCCAGTGGCAATAATCATAGACTCAGATCTTCCATTGTATGATTCACTGGCAGGTCACTATTTAAACTCTGCCTGAAATAGTGGAACAAACTTTCTTCTAAGTCTAGATGGTTCCGAGTTTGATGTCCATTATACATAGATAAGAATCTTTTCTTGTTTAGATTATTAGTAATCATAAGATAATAAATAATATTTATGTGCAATGTAGTATAGGAACCAAAGTTCAGAGTATCATGCAATGAAATGGTAATGCGTTTTGAAAAAAAAAATCAGAAATGATTATCAAGCAAATCTGGTGTTTATTTTTAAAAATACATTACATGATAATAAGGTTACAGAACATCATCTGCCTCACAAATCCAGCAAAAAGAAAGATGTTAACACCATCTGGTGACATGTCATTTGCTTGCTGAGACAGAAGTTGGATAAGTTATCTCCCCTTGTATTGGTGTGAATGAGACCAAAAATCTTGTCAGTCATCAGCTACTACTTCCACTTATGTCTGGTCCGTATGCTTTCACAAGAGGTCTCACAAATACATTGGTCCTATCTGGAGAGATCCCCCTTAAGAAAGGTCACCCCTTTTATAAAGCCCTCATGTCTGGTCTGTATGCTTTCACAAGAGGTCTCACAAATACATTGGTCCTATCTGGAGAGATCCCCCTTAAGAAAGGTCACCCCTTTTATAAAGCCCTCATGTCTGGTCTGTATGCTTTCACAAGAGGTCTCACAAATACATTGGTCCTATCTGGAGAGATCCCCCTTAAGAAAGGTCACCCCTTTTATAAAGCCCTCATGTCTGGTCTGTATGCTTTTACAAGAGGTCTCACAAATACATTGGTCCTATCTGGAGAGATCCCCCTTAAGAAAGGTCACCCCTTTTATAAAGCCAGCATGTCTGGTCCGTATGCTTTCACAAGAGGTCTCACAAATACATTGGTCCTATCTGGAGAGATCCCCCTTAAGAAAGGTCACCCCTTTTATAAAGCCCTCATGTCTGGTCTGTATGCTTTCACAAGAGGTCTCACAAATACATTGGTCCTATCTGGAGAGATCCCCCTTAAGAAAGGTCACCCCTTTTATAAAGCCAGCATGTCTGACACCAAAATAATATATTTGAACTTTTCTGGTCCACCCATTTTTAAGGATATCTTTCATTTTTATTGCAGAAAGGATCCAGTTTAATTGAGTCTTAGTATTTTTTCATTACATGGAATTATAATTCATCTGTTTCCTGACAGATTTTTCACTCTGCCCTCATCTTTCAGGTTTAATAGTTCTGTTTTGTCATCCAAACGTCTAACTGATGCTAGCTACTCAGAAAGTCAATATTCAGCCTGGGAATTTTCTTTGCCTCCTGGGTCTTCTCAATATGGTCATTGATCTCACTTGCTTATCATATCCCTGTAGATGATCATTCTATTCCATTGGTCGATGAAACATCGCCACTAGACCTTATGATCAAAGTTTCATACTATATGAGAGACCCTCTTGGTAAATGTGAAGACCTCTCTTGGCTAACAACCAGCATCATGCTGCAAAATCAGCTGCAGGAAATCAGTCTGCATAGATATTGTGGTGCCCATCTGGTATCCTCCTTTCAAAAGAAATGAGTGGGATCTTTGTCCATTCAGCAGTATTCTGTACACATCAACCTCCTGGACATGGATGTCTTGGCAAATACCTATTGTCCATAACATGAGATGCTTTCTAGATAGGGAATCCTGATTATTTCTGACCATGTGATTGCCATCAATTATTTCAGGAGGCCAAAAGGATGGAAGGCAAGTTTTAGATCTCATCTTCTTGTTTGGGGGTATTCTTAATTTGTGTCATCCTCAACAAATCATTGGAGTCTGGCACATCCCATATAACCCAAATATCCTTTTGGATTCACTGTGAAGAAGGAGGTAAGAAGAAGGCTTTGATTGTTCTTAACACCTAAGAATTTTGGATTCATTGCTTTATTTGCTCAGCTTACAAGAAAGCAATAAAAAACACTCAGTAGTTAAGGCAGTTGTCACCAGCATTCAGTCAAAACTGCTAATTGACCAACATCGTTTAAGCTGTGATATTCTGCAGCTTTTCATCCCAGTGAGCTGAGTTCAACCGCATAGGACTAGTAATTAGTATCAGTACCACAACAAGCTTCGATATTGGGTCAGTCAGCAACACTATAACAATGTGTGTTACTCTACTTAAGCTGGATTTGTTAGAGGAAAATTTTGTTTTCATGACTGCATACATTCAGTGACCTGTGTGAACTCTACCCCATGTCCCACATGGTACTCAAAGCTGCTTTGTGTGCTTTGGGAGACGAGAACCCGGTCTAACTGGTGGATAAGCAGATGTATCTTCCTCCACCTTTTACCTGTTCTCTCAGTACAGGGTATGGGGATGTAACACCCTCTACCTTTTACCTGTTCTCCCAATGCAGGGTAAGGGGATGTAACACCCTCTACCTTTTACCTGTTCTCCCAATACAGGGTAAGGTGGTGTAACACCTACCTTTTACCTGTTCTCCCAATACAGGGTATGGGGATGTAACACCCTCTACCTTTTACCTGTTCTCCCAATACAGGGTAAGGTGGTGTAACACCTACCTTTTACCTGTTCTCCCAATACAGGGTATGGGGATGTAACACCCTCTACCTTTTACCTGTTCTCCCAATACAGGGTAAGGTGGTGTAACACCTACCTTTTACCTGTTCTCCCAATACAGGGTATGGGGATGTAACACCCTCTACCTTTTACCTGTTCTCCCAATACAGGGTAAGGTGGTGTAACACCTACCTTTTACCTGTTCTCCCAATACAGGATATGGGGATGTAACACCCTCTACCTTTTACCTGTTCTCCCAATACAGGGTAAGGTGGTGTAACACCTACCTTTTACCTGTTCTCCCAATACAGGGTATGGGGATGTAACACCCTCTACCTTTTACCTGTTCTCCCAATACAGGGTATGGGGATGTAACACCCTCTACCTTTTACCTGTTCTCCCAATACAGGGTAAGGTGGTGTAACACCCTCTACCTTTTACCTTTTCTCCCAATACAGGGTAAGGGGATGTAACACCCTCTACCTTTTACCTGTTCTCCTAATTAAATCTGGTTTATACTGGATCACAGGTTTACATCATCCAAAAATGTCCAAATTACTTTGTATTGATTTTGCTGTAAGTATTTCTATTGTGAATAATGACATGCCCAAGGAACATAGATGTGTGAGCATGAAAATAATATCAAAATAAAGTTAATTGCCATATTCAGGATATATGCAATCAAATTGTAACAATTCCCATCCATTACTGAAGTCAGTTGAATGCTTACATGACCTATTTAAGCTGGTCATTGTTAAGTAAATGCATGAAATAAGTGTTCACAAATTCTTGATTTGTGAGTATGATTAAATCATTACAGTCATGTTTTAACTCTCTCTCTCTCTTTCTCATTCTTTCTCTCTCTCTAACTCTCTCTCTCTCTCAAAACTGTAGCTATTTTCAAAATCTTCTCTACATATCCTTTTATCTGTTGATATACATGCACATATCTGCATTTAGCTCTTCCAACTTATATCTGCATTCTAGCTTTTTCTTATATATATATTTACATATATATTTTTGGATAATATTAATCTTCAGCATATGGTTTTAAAGTGCCACCAGAGATACAAAGGGGAAAAAAAGTTTCAATAATACATGATTTCCTTTAAATATACCATAAAATTGATCTTATTGTTTTACTTATTTTGGGATATGATATGTGGGGTAAGCTCAAATTTCCAGAGGCAAGTTCAATTTTTCAGCCATCTTGTCCTGGGCTAGTTGATTTTTATAACATTTGTAAATCCTTGTCCCGATATATTTTGAATAGGTAGTATATTTGAAAAAAGACACCAATATTTTGAGTAAAATATTTTCCTTTATAATATTTACTTGATCATAATATGGGCACACTTTCCAAAATCGTCCCTACAGTTCTGTCCTTGAAAGAATATGCAATTCCACTCTAGGAAATGGCACCGGTCCTTCTGTCTAAGAGGAGACCACTCTCATCTGACTTCCATCTGTTTTAAGACATTTGCTAAAACAAGCTAAGATGTTAATGTTTTTCTTTGCCATATTTACAAGGTTGTGGATGTTCTTCTAATGTATTATGACCAGGTAATTCTTATGAAAGAAATCTATTTTGCTCAAGGTTTTGGTTTCTTGAGTACAGATGTTGTATGTCTGGTTTTTTATATATAAAAAATGATGTGTTGTTTACACATTTAATTTTAGCCCATATTTAATTTTTAAGCCATGACCCCAATGACCCCAAAGGAAAATTTCTGACAACAGCTTTGTGGTTCTGAAGATATGAGATCCAATGTAAGACACTGCTTGTATTGACATATTTTATAAAATTCCTACCTTTTTTCTATTTCAGAACCAGTAATGACCAGACACTTTATTCCTGGCAGCAGCAGACAACATGCTTCCTCTACAAGCAGGCAAGATTTAGAGGAGAAAATCCAAGCACTTGAGTCAGAGAAGGAACACCTTCTGTCTATAACTAGTCAGCTAGAGAATGAAGTCCACTCCTATAGGGAGGTTGTATCTACATATGAAAAAGGAGGTATGTCAAAAGAAAAGAAAGAAGAAAAAAACGTTTCAGTATTTTGTTTTGATTTGATTGTACACCAGGTTCTAAAAGAATGTTTTATTTGATATGATTAATTAGAATGGATACCTTTTCAGGGTCCATTTTGGTTCTTGTGTGCTTTCAGTATCCTTCACAAAGCCTTCTTCAGAAGTCATGGAAAAAGGCCTTGTGTATAATACAAAATTTAGATTCATTTGCCAACAATACACAAAGAAATTTTGTGAAGGGAAAAATAACTGTTACATTGAAATGACTCTGCTGGCAACAACTGATGAAGGCAGTGTAAAGAATTCAGCAGACTCACCTATCTTATCCTGGTGTAAGGCAGTCATTGAGATGGAAGAAACTTGAGAACCATTTCTAAATTAGTGACCTTGGTAAACCATTTCCTTTGCTAATATTTGATTGGGATCAGATCCAGTAACCTAGTGATTCAAGACAGGTACTTTAACTCCTCACTACCCGGTATGCTACAAATGATGTGATGCATACCTACCAGCCATTTTGTATGTGAGAAAGCTTGCCAGTAGCTTCTCGAGGTTCGGTGGTTCTTTCCTGGGATTTCCCGGGTTCTTCCTCCACCCTTAATACTGGCCGCCATGTATAGCCTATCGTGTGCTGAAAAATGGCGTTAAACCCTACAACAACAACAACAACAACAACAACAACCAGCCATTTTACTTTTGTCATATGCTCGCTTTAATATGGTTACACCCTTTTGGTACATTTGAAAAAGAAAAAGAAAGCAATAAAAGGTTGTATTTGTTTTCTTTTATCATCTTTCTCTTTGCTTTGAGGTTGATTTTGTTTCATAGTAATTTATTTCTTAACAAAGTATTGAAAAAATACAAAGACATAATTTTTTTGTGCTTTGTCACCAGTAGAGTGAAATAAAAATGTTAAGATAAGTCATTATGCAAATAATGGTGTCCCATCCTGATTGAAAGATACATGTATTAATTTTTCCATCAAAAATCAACATGCTGTAAATAATTGATGACTGATTTTACAATTAGCATCATGAAGCAGATGTTTTAAATTTTCTGGAGAGATGGTCAGTACCAGTTGCATCATGGAACCAGTTACAGCTTGATGTTTATTTATTCTTAATTCTGTGCAGACTATGTGTTATCTGCCAAAATAAAATATTCTGTACTTTTAACTTTGTACAGCATTCTTACAAAATATACTGCAGAGTCAAGAAACAGTAAAATTCCAATGGGAAGTAGTTCCAAGCAGAAACTAATGTACCCCTCTACTCAAAAGATTGTACATGAAGATTTTGTTTTCTCCACTGTTTTAGATAACGATGAGACATAAGTTTGATTTTTCATTCTACTGGCATCAAGAATCCTGAGATTGTGTTTTTTAAACTAGGACACAATGGTTCTTCTTTTGATACGTTACCCATCATAATACCTTAGGAGAACTGCTACTACCTTGCAAATCCAGCCCTCCCAGATACTACTTTTACCTAAAGGGAGTTAAAAGTTGTCTGCCAACCTATGTGGTGGTTGGACAGAGTGATCTCTTCCTTTCCTGAGTATGAACATTTCTGGCCAGAAAGGGAGATAAATCAATTTACCATTCAGCCACAAAGCACTGAACATTGACACACTCTGAAACAGCTCTGGTGCCCAAGTCACCACCACAGGCATTTTTGGCAACTATCTCTACCTTGCCTTTCCAGAGTTTGACTAGATTCCACTTGCAGAATTGCGAGGGACAGAGTTTCTAAACAGCAAAGTTCGCTCTCACTCAGTGGACATATGGACAGGTTACATAAAGCAAACATCCCATAACCCATCCCAAACTGATAATCCTAACGATATTCTTTCCACACATATAGCCTATTTCCATTGTGCCTGGTCTAGGCTATATACTAGGGATCACAAAAGGACAATATATCAGTATTATGGGCTCAATCATTAACAGCCTGCCTTCCAGTACATCAAACCTGACTTTTGTAGACATGTGCTGGGACCAGTTTAACCCTCATTCCACCTGAAGATACTCATTTGGCATGATGTCATGAATAGTTCTTCCCACCTCAACAGATGTCACTTCATAATTTCTCTTCAATATGCCACATGAAGAGACTCTTTTACTCAATATCATTGCCAAGGGCTTTATGTTAGACTTTTCGTTTCTATGGCTATCTTCCAACAGGCAGAACAAAGTGTATTTTCTCCCACTCCAAATACCTCATGGCGTGTATAGGAGTTGGTCTCAAGAATGGCCCGAGGACTGAAAAGAGCCACCCAACACACTTTGGCCCATGCCATAACCACAGCTACCAATTTACAATTGGCATAGTGCATTGCAGTGATCTCTGCCTGCATTTTCCTGAAGGACCACCATAAAGCCTATGTAAGAGCACAACCTTTGTCCTCTCACCTTCTGTCTAATGGCCAGATTGTAAAAGTCCACAAATAAGTCAACCAGGAGACCAATTTTCCTCCCTCCCCATAAACATAGCATCAATACAGGGATAGTACAGGAAGTCAACAAAAGGACCCAAGGGCCACTCATAGGACACGAACCTCTGGAAACCGTCCTAGCGCAGTTCCACTCAGTGAAAGCAACAGTTCTCACATACCAAAGCAGACTTAACACTGAGAAGGTCCTGTCATTCACTCCAGCCTTTTCTTGGTTTCAAAGGCTGATGGGACTCTACGTCTAGTCATTGACCTAAGTGCCCTAAATCAATTCATTCATGCCCCATGGTCTTCAATGGAAAAAATACAGCACATACCTTTATGTCCCTATTCACAAGGCTTCTAGGACATTCCTGAAATTTGCCTATTCATATACTAATTCAGGGCATTCCCATTGGGTCCCAACATCAGCCTCTGGGTCTTTACTCGTCTGATGAAATAATGGCACATGCCCGGACCATTTTCTGTGGTGTCAAAATCAATTTACCTGGACAGCATCCAGCAGAAACATCAGTGAGTTTGATCTAACAAGACATGATAACCCTTTTACCAATCTGGATTTCTCGTCATCAAGGAAAAATCTGACCTAGTACCAAGTCTTATACATAAGGGGAGATCACTCTGCCCATCCACCACATAGTCCAGCTGACAACTCTAAGCTCCCTTTAGCTCAAAGTAGCATCTGGGAGGGTTGGATTTGTGGGGTAGCAGTAGTAGTAGATGGGTAAGTATTCTCGAAGAAACATATTTTACTAGGAAAAATTGGTATTTACATCAAACCAAAATTCTTAAATGAGACACTGAATTACACTGAAAAGTGTTACTGATGAGGGACTTGACATGAAACATAAGTTTGTTCTTATTGCAGACAGTGACAGTGCTGCAAGTCTGCTACTTAAAAAAAAGATAAGTGACCTTCAGGAGGAGAATGAATCCCTTAAAAGTACTGTTCACCGTCTGAATGTGGAGCTCAGTACCTACCAAGCACAACAGAGGCCAGTCTCACAAGAACAGGTTAATATTGCAATATAATAGTGTAGTTTCATATTCTGTTTCTCGTGCATTAAGGTTACTGTAATTGTACCAATTTCTCAAGCATAAATTGTAATTCTTTGACTTGTATTCTTGTCAGGACTTTTGAACAACTGAAGATATTTTAATGAAGCTTTGCCCCTATATATAACGTGACTTGTCAGTATGATGTGTGCCATAGCCATACCTCAAGGTCTAGGTTACAGTAGGGAAAATGTTATTATGTGACTTGTATTCTTGTCTGGACTATAATTTTGAACCACTAAAGATATTTTAAACTCAAAGCAGTTATAAAACATGTAAAGGTGATGTGTCACATACCATAGGCCCTCCCCACCACCATAGGGTGTTATGACTTTATGGTCTTAAACTAAGTAACAGAAAAGAGTTAAAACCAACAAGTTTTGTAAAAATTCCAGAAATATTTTATTTCCCTTGAATACAAAATGAAAATTTAAAAAGAATCACAATATTGCAAATTAAATCCCAAATAGTCCTGAGAGTTCTATCACAAGTCCAAATGTATAAAGTTCCAATTGAATTCCAGTGGTATTCCAAATAAGTTCTGATATGGCCTGGATTGTGAAAATGTGCTGTCTTTTGATGTATAATATAATCCAAAAGGTCCTTGTCTGCATTCACTATAATTCCAAATTAATGTTTCAGTCCAAGAATATTATTGGGTACTTTGTAATTCCCATGAATAATAATTTAATAAATAAATCAACCAAAAACTGATAACTGAACACTGATTGTGCTTTAGAGGTTAAGGCACAAATGAGTAATTTTTCAAGTAAACAACATTATATAAAAAGCTAAGACACAATAATAGAGTCCTGATGTAGGTCAGCTTCCTTCATAAAACATTCAAGGTTGTCAACAAGTTGGGAAATTTCGATGTGGAAAACCATGTCCCTGCCTAGATTCAAATAAACATGATTACTTCAAAATATAATGATCTGAATATTTAACCTATACTCTTAAAGAAATGTTAGCTATGTATTATTTTATTTACAAAATGTATGTCACTGGTCAGGTGCAAAATGAACTTTGATTTTGGCCAAAGTCAGGTACAAAATATAGATGTATAAAACATATGATCATCATGAAAGCCAACAAATAATACACAAATATACATGACAAAGGTCAAGGTCATGTCAAGGGAAAATATAAATCAGGACTCTAGTCCATATACAGGTATAATATTTTGACCAATGAATATATTTTAATGGACTTTAGCCTTTTATATGCCTTGATTTGACAGTATATTGTGTATTTACAGTTATATACATTGCCTCATGGTGAAGGTCACAGCATGAAACAATATATAGTGGAATATTTTTATGCAGGTGTCTCTTTTGAACCCCAACTGATATTTTGAAATTGTACCTAGTTCCACACTTTATCCTTCAGTAGTAATGTCTGTTAAAATGGGGGAAGTGATTGCCCCTCCGTATTTGGTTTTCATTGTCTAGGGGTTGACTGCCCACGATGTTATTGCCCGGTTCGAGTAATTGTAAATATAAGTGGTGAAACTTATAGGTGAAATAGATAGAGATCTGAGCAGGTATATAGAACAAACCAACACAAGCCCCCATACATGTAAACAAACAATTTAATCAATTACATACAAACACTGTGAAAATTCATTACATCAGGAATGTACTCTGCTTTTAGAAATTTAACTTTCACTGAAATACAAAGAAAACGCAAACAGATTTACTGATAGATTTAGTTCATCATAGGATCGAGTGGACAATCGAAGTCAACGTCTTGTACGATTTCATAACCTGCTCGTCCTCAGTTTGGCTTGCTCCCACTGTAGCTGTTCAGACTCTTGGATCTCAGGATGATACTTTCTACCATCTGTCTCAGGATATTCTCAGGATACGTCTTCAGAAATTAATACGTTGCAGGATTGCATCACAGGATAATACGTCTCATACATCTCATATGTCTCAGGAGCTATTTTCTCCCTTTTAAATAAATATAAATAGAGACAACCTAAATTTCTCGTTATTTATGAAACAGTTAATTCTTCATTATTCTCCCTCATTATCAGATTCTACTATCAGTGCTAAACAGATGCTAAGGCTATCAGTCGACTCCACCTGTCCTATAATGACCCTAGTTAGTCAAATGGCTAATTCATTACGCCTTGACCTTACACATTAACACATACGCGAGGCCTGGGGTTCTGAGCCAGCCTCAATTTGCACAGCGAATAAATAGGATACATCACATCAATCAATTACTAGATCATTTCCGTCAATACACACTTATTCTTAATCATACGTGAAATCTTCTAAATTCGGTGAATTCACATGGATTCTTGTAATCATATTAACTAATGTAATGCATTAAATTCTTAGAACATAATTCCTATGTAAACAAGACAACAAATTCAAACAGTTCGTCAAACTTATCTAAAGAAGATTAATGTACAACTTCCTATGCATAAACTCAACACAGTTATACTTCATAAAGCAAATTATTACACGAATGTAGAAAAAAGATTCATGCAGATACAAGTAAATAACTTCAGCAAAGCATTATATATGGCATCAACAAATTACATGGAATTGTCACACTACCTTTGCTTTCAACGTTCCTCCCTCTAATCGGTAAATTAGTTCGTCGGTTCCTTTCGACAATCGTCCCCTTTTTGGACAACAGTTGTTTTACAGAAATTTCTTGAAAATTCCCGGAGTCCTACTTTTTGGGTCTCCTCTTGCAGGAAAAGCTTAGACTGATTAAAATTTGATGCGAGCGATATTAAAACCTATGAAATTTTGTGTTGGAACACGCCCTCTCATTTAACGTAACCAATCAGAATCAAATATCTCTGCCGCCTTTTTCCAGAGGCGCCAAAGTCAGGGTCAGCTTGATCTGGTAGTTTGAGTAACAGAGTTTCTGCGATCTCTTAATTGTGACAACTTTACCAAGAAAAAGAAGTTTTCCTTGTCCCAAATTGTCTGCCCGGCTGCTGTATAAACAAATGTTTAATTAGGAACAGAATTCTCCCTCTAAAGGACAATACCGTACACGGTAGTATGGCGATATGATACAGGCTTGTCTCCATAAATCTAATTAATGGTTCTCTGGTCTCAACTAATGTATTCTTGTTAGATCGACATAAAATTTGCCACTTCACAATGTCCCTTTCTCAGAGGTGATGTCATTAGTAGGAAATGATCAAATAATAGGTGTATCATGTCTTGTTGGTAGTACTCTTGTTACAGCACTGTACATTTACTTTTCAACAAAATGAAAACAGCACTTGCTGAAGTGTGTTTTAAAAATGTTAGAAATGATTCCAAATTCTTTTAGTTTGCTAAATTTTCATTCCTAATCAGGAAAGCATTACTTGTAAAAAAATAAATCTTTAAGAACAATTTTAATGAAGAATATAGAGATGGTGTATTGACATGTCTAATGAAAATTTCAGGCAAGACAGCTTGCAGGATTGCCCTCTAAAGGGCCTGTACCCTCATGGCTGGTAAGAATGACCCCTACCTGTCGGTCACATATGTGAACTCAAACTCCCATGTAGCTTATATGTTGATCAAGTTTTCCTTTCATTATAAATGCTTGTCCTTTCTATAAAAAAACAGGAGTCACTCTCCTTTCTTACTCCCTTACTTGATTCTCTCCCATATTCTGCAACTAATGAAAACAATAATAATGCTGCTTTGAAAGACTAGTTTTCATGCATTTTATGATACGAAATAATTTGTACACAAATTTTAACATGATTTATAGTAACATTGCCAACATCACTTTTGGAAAAGTGATGCTGTATCATTCCTCTTTGTTGGAACAATGAGAGCATATGCCTATCATTATGGTACAACACAAAACAGAGGTCAATATGACAGATTTACTCATTCATACAACTTAATATTTACTGAAGCAAAGATCTATAATTGCTTTATTGCATGATTTGGTGCAAAAAAATTAAATTAACTTGTTTCAGTTTAGTGAAAATTCCATGTCACCTGCATAATGTCACAAAGCAAATGCATTATGATGTCATTACAGTGCAAGATAATGAGTTATTGGCATTGCAGATCATATGGTATTTCGGCCAGTGACAAAGTGTCTCTCAAAGGACTTGATCTTTTCTGTCAAGTCTGTTAAGAAACTTAACAGTAATTTGTCAACATATAGAAAAATATTCTAATTTTTTGTTAACATGGCATAACATAATTGCAGAAGGAGACGAAATCACAATCAGATCATTGTTGGCCTTTAGTGTCGTTTCATATGTAGTGTACTCCTCTGGAGGCAGATCACCAAATCCATCTACAACTATATCCAAGGTTGTTTCTTGACTTTATGGAAATGGCTGAGCATTGTTCCAATTGGTGTAATAATATGTACCTACAGATTTCACTTTGTCAGATTTGTCTGCCCTGGAAATAGGCATGTGCTATCTTTTGGGTCAACATTCAGTAATGCTATTAATTATGGAAATAGCCATTCATAACATATTTTAAACTTGGCTATACAAGTCAAATGTATCTTATATTAGCCATGAGGTACACATTCATAATCATTATGCTGTTTTTTGAAGATGCACAGGCATATCAAAATTATGAATATTGTCCAGGAATCATTTTCTGTAATACATTTTTATGTGAGTGTGACCCAAAATATTGTCAGTCATGGTTTCAGGAGATGTAACTATGATAGGGATTTCAGGGAAGTAATTTTTATAGTTATTTCAGGAGAAGTAATTATGATAGGGATTTCAGGCAAAGTAATTATGATAGGGATTTCAGGAGAAGTAAATTATGACTAGTGATTTTAGGAAAGTAATTATGATAGGGATTTTAGGGAAGTAATTATGATAGGGATTTCAGGAAAGTAATTATGATAGGTATTTCAGGCGAAGTAACTATGATAGGGATTTCAGGGAAGTAATTATTATAGTTATTCAGGGAAGTAATTATGATAGGGATTTCAGGAGAAGTAAGTATGATAGGGATTTCAGGAGAAGTAAGTATGTTAGTTATTTCAAGAGAAGTAATTATGATAGAGATTTTAGGGAAGTAATTATTAAAGGGATTTCAGGGAGGTTATTATAGGGATTTCAGGGGAAGTAAATTATGACTAGTGATTTTAGGAAAGTAATTATGATAGGGATTTTAGGGAAGTAATTATGATAGGGATTTCAGGGAAGTAATTATGATAGGGATTTCAGGTGAAGTAATTATGATAGGGATTTCAGGGAAGTAATTATGATAGTTATTTCAGGAGAAGTAATTATGATAGAGATTTCAGGGAAGTAATTATTATAGTTATTTCAGGAGAAGTAATAATGATAGGGGTGTCAGGAGAAGTAATTATGATAGGGATTTCAGAAGTATGTATGATAGGGATTTCAGGATAAGTAATTATTATAGGGATTTCAGGGAAGTAACTATGATAGGGATTTCAGGGAAATAATTATGATAGGGGTTTCAGGACAAGTAATTATGATAGGGATTTCAGGGAAGTAATTATAATAGGGATTTCAGGAGAAGTAATTATGATAGGAATTTTAGGGAAGTAATTATTAAAGAGATTTCAGGGAAGTTATTATAGGGATTTCAGGAGAAGTAAATTATGACTAGTGATTTTAGGAAAGTAATTATGATAGGGATTTTAGGGAAGTAATTATGATAGGGATTTCAGGAAAGTAATTATGATAGGGATTTCAGGCAAAGTAATTATGATAGGGATTTCAGGGAAGTAATTATTATAGTTATTTCAGGGAAGTAATTATGATAGGGATTTCAGGAGAAGTAAGTATGATAGTTATTTCAGGCGAAGTAATTATGAAAGGGATTTCAGGGAAGTAATTATTATAGTTATTTCAGGGAAGTAATTATGATAGGGATTTCAGGAGAAGTAATTATGATAGGAATTTCAGGGAGGTAAATATTATAGTTATTTCAGAAGAAGTAAATTATGATTATAGGGATTTCAGGGAAGTAATTATGAATTATTTTATGGGAAATAGTTAGGACATTGATTTCTGAAGAAATAATTATCAGTGACTTAGGGAGAAGCAATCATGAGTGTGATTTGAGATGAATTAATTTTGAGAGCTTAAGCTGTCATGTGAAAACTGTCTATACCCGAGTCTGTCTTTCACAGCATGTTATAACTGATTGGGATACAAGTTCTTCTAATGAAAGGAAAAATGTCAACATTTTCTGCTTAAATTCTTTTGTATCCCTTTTTTGTTTTCATAATGTATTATTTATTGCTTTGATTTCCTTATAGCTATTTACAATACTAATTGTTAATTACAAATGGAAGTTATTCTGTCAAAGAAAGCTTGTCATCTCTGTTGATAGAATTACATGATAGCTAGTTATATTTTAAAGTGAAACGTTATTTTGAGCTATTTATTTTATTGAAAATTTAGAAAATATCTCATGCTTGTAAAGAAACAGACAAAGCTAATGTGACTCATTATCTCAACTAAATCATTGTATATCTTTGGATCATTATTGTTAGTTTTGCAAAACAGTGAGTTCTTACATATTCCAAACTGAGAGCAGGTAAAACATAAGGTAAAAATTACCAGTATTTTTTACAGACTTCCATTTGCAAGAATTAGTAGCCTTCTTTTTCCCCCTAGTATTTGTTCTTTTATACCATAAAGAACCAGACACCAATCAACGTATCAGAAGTTTTATAAAGTTTCTTTGTTAAGTTCACTAACATGGATGATACAAAATAAAATATACATGGGAAAAATATATATTCCACATGCAGAATAAACATTCGTCAAAATGTAAATTTGTTAAATTTCTCTGGAAGTAACAGCAGTAAACTTTAACCCTGACTAATATATTTATACTGTCTGTAGACATGTCTTACACTCATGTTTTAATATATATATATATATATATATATATATATATATATATATATATATATATATATATATATATATATATATATATATATATATATTCAATAAACTAGCAACTAACAATGCAGAAATTGGTTCTAACTCGCCTAAATGCTTTTGACTCTAAATGAGTCTCTTTCAAAGACAAACACAAAGCACAGACAAGACAAACAGAACACACTTAATCAAATATTCAGATAACTCTTCAGATCTTTTTTTGGAATGTTTCGTCCTCTGAGCTTATTCTGCATTTGCTTAGTGCCTGGCTGTATGGGATGTTACGAATGCAGTGTTCTGGATGACAAATAGTTGGGCGAAGAAACTGGTATTTATCAGTTGGTTTTGAATAGATGTCTTTACGGAGTTTGTTTTCTACTAGTCTGGTAGTTGTGTCCAGTAAAATGTGGTTTGTGACTTCTGCCATGAATTTTATTGTAGGATGGAAGTTATTTGCCTTTGATATGAAATCATCCAGATTTTCTCTTCCATGCTGCCACTTCATTTCTGTATTATCAATGAAGTGTATCCACTGGTATGGTGCAAGTTCCACCGATGCTAAAAGTTGACCCTCCAATCTTCCCATAAAAATATTTGAATAGGAGGGGGCCCTTTTGTACCCATTGCAGTTCCATTGATTTGGAGGTTGTTGTTGTGGGGTTTAATGCCATTTTTCAGCACACGATAGGCTATGCATGGCGGCCAGTATTAATGGTGGAAGAAGAACCCGGGAAAACCCCGGGAAGAACCACTGACCCATGAGAAGTGATTATGAGGTAGTTTATTTGTTAATTTCAGAGTTACTGAGTTATAGGACAAGCTGTATGAGTTTGACTAGAAAGGGAGTAAAAAGTCCTTGATTCCCATGCTTCCCTATACTCATTTAGAGTCAAATAGTGCTTAGGCTAGTTAGAAATTTGTTTTGCACTGTTCCTTGTCAGCTTATTTGTCAGCTTATTGAATTTATCATAATCAATCCCTGACACATGCGATCCCTAGCTGGATCCAGTGCACTTGAAAGGACGAAAGGACTGTTTTTTGCCATATGATGTGTGTTCTTTATATATATATATATATATATATATATATATATATATATATATATATATATATATATATATATATATATATATATATATATATATATATATACATATATATATATACATATATATATATATATATATATATATATATATATATATATATATATATATATATATATACATATACACACACACATACACACACACACACACACACACACAGTGTGACCCTGCTATAACATGGTGACTGCTCTGGTGCACTAGTGGTTGGAGTGTCCACCTTGGATGCAGGAGGTCGTGGTTTGATCCATGGCCAAGTCATACCAAAGACTTGCAAAAATGGTACTAACAGCTACCTTGCTTGGCGCTCAGTATTAGGAGGTTAGTGGTAGGCCTGGTGTCAGGATAGTGATGTTACTGGGTGGGACATCATGCTACATGTCTGCGGCATGATGCCCCAGTGCTAGACATAACTATAAACTGCCACAATGCAGACATCATATCGATATGACTGAAAAATTGTTAAAGCTACGTTAAAAATCCAAATCACACACACACTGTAACATGGTAGTTGGGAGCCATAGAACCGGACTGTGTTAGAAAACCATGGATTGGTACATATACGTGTATACTGTTGATATATACATGTCTATGCATGAATTGAGTATGAACACCGTCACTCACCTGCGAATCTCGTCACATATATTGAATCCACAGTGCAAGTAATTCCATTGAAAATATGTACACACACAGATTTAAAATATTCAATAATTTTGTCACAGGTCATATAGGTCTGAATTCAGTGGAACAGAAAATAGCACAGTAATGTAACAAATAATGAAGCACATTTACTTTTCAGTATGTCCCAAGTCGGTATAGGTTAGTTTGCATTTTAAGCTGCTGTTGGTAGCATTCGTAAGCATTAACATTTTTCTTGCAAAAAAAGGAAACCTCCATGGCACAGTGAACATGTTCCAGTCACATTGGAAAATGAAACAATCCATCAGATTCCATTGTTTTTATCTAAGTTTGGTACTGACTTCCTTTGAAGAAAGGTTCTTTGTTTTTATGGAAGGTTGTAGTTGGCTTTCATTGAAGGGTGCATGCATTATTGAAGTCACTGCTACAAGACAGCTTTGAAAAACCAAACAAATGCCCCTTTCTTATTGTGGTGGCAACATCAAATAATTGTATTGCATGATTGAGACTGGTTTTTTTTCCATTTGCTTAGTACATTTTCGTAACAATCGGTGCTTCAAAGGTAATCTGTTGTCTTTGAAATTTCAGCAAACTATTTTATTTGAGTACATTTTTAAAAATAAATTGGCTGTCATTTGGTCGATTGTAGTTACTGTTACTTCCTGCCTATTGAATAGACCAACAAATAAGATCTTGTGTTTTTTTGTTTTTTGTTTTTTACATTTGTGGTAGCAGAGTGAAGCTGCGTCCCACACGTGTCAGAAATTTAAAAAAGAGTCAACAGATGAGATGCAGGTGTTCTGGTCTCATGACAGGGATTACTACAGAAATTGTGAGTGTTCTGAAGGATTTAATTCTGAGTGAAAAGAAATGTTTTACTTACTATCTACATACAAATGTCAGTCTATGTAAATATATTATTTACTAGTAAGCGGCCGAAAATCTGATAAAAGATAGATTACGAGATAATGCCTCGTCAGGTTGATCTCCACTACCAGATATATCAACAACAACAAAAAAGCAGATATCTCACAACATATATAACTCATTCTTGATGTAAACATAAGCAGATTATGATAAAACAATGCACAGTTAACATGGTTTGTCAATATGGACAAAGAATTTATGTAACAATAGATAAATTTCAGTGCATTTTATATCAAGTTTGCAGCCTTCTTTCATGGGGCCTCTGAATTTCTCCACTCCAAAACAACTGTTGTATATACAAGTTTAAACAGCCAGCAATGTTGGCAATAAAAAAAATATTGCCAGATGCTTTATTTTTCTACCAAGATGGGAAAGAAATCGCAAATTTGCAACATTAGCTAAGCCCTGCGCAATGCCTGAATAAACTTTTTACATGTTGTTTTTTGAACTTTTGAGTAGAAAAAAACTATTTTTTCATGTACAAGAAAAATACACGCTATGACTGTCTTGTATTATTCATACCTGGTCTCTTCCCCAAAATGATAATAAACTTGTTAGGATTTTTGGGGGTACTTTTAAGAAAGAAATTTTGTTTTTTGTGTATGAGAAAAATACATATATATGAAATTTCAGGAGCAACTCCATGACTGTGTTATATCTGAATTCGTGTTGTTTACAGAGCATGCTATAGTGGGGTCACACTATGCATACATACACACACACACACACATTGTCATCTTGTAGCAGCTCCAGAAATGCTTGAAATTTGTGCTTTCTACTCTCCATTTTTGGTGAAGTTCTATATAATTAGGACTGTTGAATGGACTCGAACAAAAACCCCAAGAAAACCATGAGGTCCAATGGTCAGTTAAGAAAATTTAAGTTTATCTTTGGTTTACAATTGGTGAACATGGAACTTTTAAATATACAGTATAGGCAGTGAGCTAATTACAAGTA
Source organism: Sinohyriopsis cumingii (assembly GCA_028554795.2). Classification (NCBI taxonomy): domain Eukaryota; kingdom Metazoa; phylum Mollusca; class Bivalvia; order Unionida; family Unionidae; genus Sinohyriopsis; species Sinohyriopsis cumingii. The sequence continues at coordinate 134,107,131 of CM068838.1, read as the reverse complement.
CTACTTTTTGAATGAACCTGCCAACTGCAATTTCAAATCACATATAATTTTATAAAATGATCTTATATATATATATATATATATATATATATATATATATATATATATATAAGAGCTAACACTACAGTTTTGCCTTTTTCATGAAGTGATTTTAATTTTATTCCATTCATCCTTGATCATGTTTTTGTTTAATATTTTGGGGGTGATTTGTAGCTAACTTAACTGTATTGTTCCCTCATTTTAATAACTTATTTTATTAAGATTTTTTTGTTTCATTTCATATGTTTTATCTTAAGATTTTCTATGTAGTTTTTTTTTATTTATTGTTGTATTGTGTAAACATTTTTTTTCTATCTTTTTTTTGCTTGTCAAATGGTTGAAATTAGAAACATAAACATTTAACATTATAAGGCATCATTTTCCGACAGTATATAGCCGATTTTAATCTTATGCCTCTTTTAATCAATTATCCTTAATAAATTAAAATTGAATAAATTCATTCAGAATCACCCTATTCTGCATTTGTATTCTGAAATATTTCAGTGATCAAAATAAACAGTAATCATATTATTTGTTCAATCATATTTGTGTATGCATAATGCAAATCTAAATGCAGAGTACACATATATCTGCCATAACATGATTCACATTATTATATAGCATTTTAATCTTATGTAGATGATCTAGCATTCAGTATGGATGTGCAATCCATATTTCCATATCTCACCTCCAGACTGAATTATTTAGGTGTTTTCAGTGACATCCATACATCAGTATTCTTTGATGCACCAATTTAAACTTTTATAAATTTTGGATTGTCATAGATTCCATTCACACAGTAAAACTGAAAATATTTGGAATGTGTAAATGAGAGGATATGTAATAAATACAAAACTGCATACATGTTTAATTCTGATTTTGGGGATAAAGAACTCATTTTATATATCATGCGAATATGTCTCAGCCTTATAGCCATGATGTATCATTATGCCATTCATTATTGATTTGTAACAGGATACCGCTTTTTGTGTAGATCAGGGTCTGTGCTGTTGTGTCTGTGATTTCCAGTGAAAAGCATGTGCCTAGACTTGCTGTTTCCTATTATGGTAGCATATCAGTGTCTAGTTGGATGCATCTTTGTGGATCGATAAATAATACATCCATAAAAATCACAATGGTCTCTAAACAGAAGCATCTTTTTATGACCAATATGGTAAACAGGGTTCATACAGTCTTTGAAGGTCTTTGACAGTTTGGGAAAAATTAGTCATATTTTTAAGGCCTTGAAAGTTTTTGAAAATCGAGCTGATTACTCTGAGGTCTTTAAAAGTCTATGATAATTGAAATAAACTCAAACATTTTAATTTATTTCCATAATCCCAAATAAAATTGTCCAAGGTTGTTAGATTTAGATGCAGTCGAGTTTTCCTGGTTTCTTTCTTTCGATGACCCGTTCAGTTTCATTTCATCATTAAACAATATTGTAGTATTTTGCATTCGTTGTTTTCTCATATAACATAACTTGTATACAAAATGTTTGCAAAAATAGGTCTTGGAAATCTTTATTTGTGGTCTTTGAAAGTTTGGAAAAGTCTTTGAATTTATCATTCAGAATTTTGTATGAACCCTGGTAAAAATGACAATCTTACCTAAGAGAGACTGAAACTATTTATTTAGAAGGAATTCATGTATGGTAGATAAAATATACAAGATGATCTTTTGCAAGCCTGTTTAGTCATAAGGAAAAAATACAGTATAAATGCTTGTAGCTTTTCTTTATTTTATACAAATTGAGAAAAATTTAAACATCAGTATCAAAGAATTCCTTTAGGACTGATTGTATAAGTAATAGAAAAAATGTAACATTTTTGTTTTCTTTTATTGATCAACAGGTAGTAAGACCATGGTACGGTCCCTTTTTTGTTATTGTGGATTTAATGCCATTTTTCAGTACATGATAGGTTATATGTGGCATTGAATATAATTGGTAGAGGAAGAATCAGGGGAAACCCTAGAAAGAACCACCAACTCACGGGACGCTAATGGCAAGCTTTGTTACATACCCATATTTGCTGAGCCTGAGGCTCAAACCCATGAGAACAGAGGTGGCAGTGGTCCATACAGGTGAGTACTTTACACCACTCAGCCACCCAGGTGCCTTGACTATAAATGTCTACAAATGACAGGTTTGAATGTAGCACTATTCAGATATACTTTAAAATAGAAAAGCATTGATTAAGCTCATTGTAGGAAATAGAATAGTGATGATTTGAGAAAACCTCCATAATTTTGGCTTGTTCTATTCTGTTATGTAAAATACCAATGGCTCCTGGTTTGTTATCTATGCATGTTGTACTTACACAATTTCAAAACCATTATTAATCAACATCTGTCATTTTGTTTTCATGAAATTTTTACATCTACTTCAGAAACTTTAATCACATCCTCAAAAGTCTTCTGTAAATAAAAATAACTTTTTTCAAGGACAACAAATTTTAAAAAATAAAATCAATAATTAATCAGTGAGTGGATTCAGCATTCTTCTGAATCCAGGTGGTCAGTTGCAGATCTGGGTGATTACTTGCTGCAGTTGGATGTTTCTTATACTCGGATAAATATGGTTTGTAATTTTATCTATTTGTGAAGACTCTTTGGCCAAAGAAAATATGTGCAGTTCCTGTAACCATATGTACCTTATTTTAATGAACCTATGACTGTATATCATATACACAACAAAATAAATCAGTGTCATCCGTGTCCAGTTGATTACATATGAACTAGTAATTTTAATAAGGAAACTGTGACTTGAACTAACGTGAACTGGATAAAAAAAAGAAATGAAAGGAAAACAATTAACACCTACCTTAAGTTCCTACCTTATTTTATTTACACCTTTACCAGAACCATGCATTTTATTTTTACTTTGTCCTTGTGTCTGTGTCACATCTGTGTCAAGCTTTTGTTGCTAAGTCAGAAGTACTCTTCATCTGTATGTTTCTCATTCCAGTTGAATATTCGATATCTGAACCCACTTTTGTTGATGTATGATGATAGATTAAAAGAACGAGATGAAACTATAACAAAATATCAAGTAAGTGTTCCTTAGTAGATTGACATGACACACACATTACACAGATAATGACAGTTCTGGAGTTTGTGGAATTATTATGAGTTTTTAGTGAAAATGATACATTCCTCCTTTAATTGATGAAATTCCAGATTTCCATTTGGATACAGTCCGGGGGAAAAGGTACTTCAGCACAGTACAGTTTGCTGGTTCATTGAATGTGATTTCAAAATGTAAAGGACGGTATATACATAACAAGAAACCAGTTGATTGGACTGTAACTAGGTGTGAAAATGGTGGCAGAGATAAAGAGGAAAGAAATATGCACAGGCAGTTCATGAGGACTGGTAATGGTTAAATTGCTTTGGAAATTGGGAAATTTACTCACCATTTATTGTCATACACTCTTCATTGATTCAGGCTGTGTAGTGGTGTCATATATGCTTCCTTATAAGTCAAATCCAACTGTAGACTGCACAGACCCAGATCTGCTGTCACATGTGCCAGCTGATTTGAGACTTTGCAGTTTGCCCGGAGTAATCAGTCGAATAAACATAAACGCTAATCTACCAGCACATAATGTGAAGGCAGATCAGCATTAATGTAGTTTACGGTTGGATCTGACTTATGAGTAAGTATATATGGTATGTATAGACAACTTTATCAGCAGAAGTCTGTTGCTTGTAACAGACATGCCATATATTCCAGATGTGCTGTCTAGATTCCACTAAAATGACATGGTTTGGCATCCCTGACATTGGCCTGAAACGGTCCAGCTAGATACATGTAATATCTGTCATTTTTCACACATGCCCCCTCCCGTCTTCATTCTTTGTAAAACCTCAGTCACTGAAAATCAAATTCATTTTTTTTTAAATTCCAATTATTATGAATTTACAGAGTTTTCGGCAGTGACCTTTGTATGGCAAAGATTCATCTAGGTATTCTGCTGCATTGTGAAGAGGTCATCATTGAAAGAAAACAATGAGCTACCAAAATTGTTTGATTTGTTTATGAAATCTGCTGGTTTTACAACAAAAAAGAGGAAAATTGGAATTTTAGGGATTCAGTGATCATGTTTGGGTATTTATCGACATGTAAAATGTTACCAGATCACACACTTAGTGAACATAAAGTCCCTCAGACCTTATTTACTTTGTGAATGATTAGGTAAATATTTACACTTTGTTAAAATACCCAACCATGATTATTTTATCCTATAACACCCAAGTTTTCCAACTTTTTGTTCTTTTGAAAAACTGCTAATTTTTTTTGTATTTAAGATTGAATCAGCTGAACTTTATAAGTAATGTTTGTGTCTATAATTATTTGTTCACCTGAAAAAATATAATTGAAAGTATCCGGAAATTACAGATAATAGAGTAAATATAGATTAGATTCTCTTCTTCATTGGTCTCTAAATACATCAATTCCTATATGATTCTATATGTCAATCAAGAATATATTTTCCTCTTTAGAGAAAGGAAAGATATTTAATTAGATTTTAGAGAGAGAAAAAAATACCACTTTTGGCAAAAGATCCCAACTGTACTATTTGCCTAATCCTGCTAGTTTTTACCCCCTTACTGGGTTTTAAAACTAAAGAGCATTAAGGATGTAAAAGATGTACAAAACTTAGTCATTCTATTCATCAGTTTGTAATTTCTAACCCTTATCTTGACCTTTGGTCTCTATCACTGTCATCTTGTTCACATTCAAACCAAACAGGAATTTCTTTTTTAACATGGTTTATGTATATTTGCTTCAATGAGTCTGTTTTTTTTTTATTGAACAGATGTGATTTTGTTCACTGTATTTGATAAGGTCTGAATAATTCCATAAATTTCCATAACTTTGGGAGTTACATCCCTTTGAATACATGTAAACAAGAGTTTGAATGCATGTATGTAAGAGTTACACCTTTTTATTTTTTTGTTAAGTTTTTGTTGAAATATTAAAAGTACTTATTGCAAATATTGGATGAAAACAGCAAACAACACAGTGTTGACTGAAAATGGACTGTTTTAGAAGCTTACATCAACAGTTTCCGTTTGGTATGAGATGTGAACAAGTTTACAGTGTTAGGGGCCACCTGTCAATAATCAAGTTAGAAATTATAAATTTATGCTCTTGAGGTAGTCAAACAAAAAAATTCAAAAGCAGCTTAAGAAAAATCAAGCCATTAAATCATAAAACTTTACTCAGCTCTTCAAGTAACAAATGTTAATCCAGATTTTTAAAATCTTACTTGAAATGTACCAATGCAGCCTTCTGATTGGTCATACCTGCCAGAAAGTGATGTGTAATGCAAAAAATCATTATTTAGCAATAAAACCACATGCATTTACCAGGACTTTAGCTCATGGAGTGCTTGTACTTATAGTATGGAAGAGACCTGTTGATTTTGGGGGTTTTAAGATTAAAGATCAGGGTAATTGTTGCTAAAAGAGAAATGGATTTTGTGCATGACCAGAATTTATGGATGACTTGCATATAGGTAACAAACAAGCCCTTAGAATCTGAGGTCTGAAGGTCAGAGTTCTGGGAAAAGGCAAGTCAAATAAAAAATAACATTCTCCTTTACATTCCCTGAGCTCATGAATATTAGAGATATAAGCCTATAAGCCTACTACCTCCAAAACTCAGCCCTACATAAAGATGAATATTCATCTCTTTTGTCTATATGATATAAGGGCAATAACACCTTTCCATTACCTCCCTTACCCACCACTAGTTTTTGCCAGTTTCTAAGCTTTGCTTCCATTCAACATCTCAGAGATACCTCCCATCAATCCAAAACATTTTTGTTGTGTTTTATTTGATTTTGACATGTCAGTGAAATCTATTGACGAAGTATAATAAATCCAACAAGTTCAAGGCCAAGGAAGACACTCATCAGTCCTGATTTGCATGTACAAAATGTACTTACTATAAATTATGTGTGCCATATGGGCTGAGAGTGTAAAGACTACAGTTTTGCAAAAGTTGCCCAAGACAAGCAAAGAAGGTAGTGATGATGATGCAAATTTAAATTTCTGCAAGTAATTATGATACAGTTTTCTACATTTACAATTAAGGAAATCTTATTGATAGATCCTTTCCTATCACCAGGTCTGTGGCTTCATCTCTTTACAGTCATGGAGATGTTATTGATACATCCATTCCTCTCACCAGGTCTGTGGCTTCATCTCTTTACAGTTATGGAGATCTTTTTGATAGATCCATTCCTGTCACCAAGTCTGTGGCTTCATCTCTTTGCAATTATGGAGATCTTATTGATAGATCTGTTCCTCTCACCAGGTCTGTGGCTTCATCTCTTTACAGTTATGGAGATCATATTGATAGATCCATTCCTCTCACCAGGTCTGTGGCTTCATCTCTTTACAGTTATGGAGATGTTATTGATACATCCATTCCTCTCACCAGGTCTGTGGCTTCATCTCTTTACAGTTATGGAGATCTTATTGATAGATCCATTCCTCTCACCAAGTCTGTGGCTTCATCTCTTTGCAATTATGGAGATCGTATTGATAGATCTGTTCCTCTCACCAGGTCTGTGGCTTCATCTCTTTACAGTTATGGAGATGTTATTGATACATCCATTCCTCTCACCAGGTCTGTGGCTTCATCTCTTTACAGTTATGGAGATGTTATTGATACATCCATTCCTCTCACCAGGTCTGTGGCTTCATCTCTTTACAGTTATGGAGATCTTATTGATAGATCCGTTCCTCTCACCAGGTCTGTGGCTTCATCTCTTTACAGTCATGGAGATCATATTGATAGATCCATTCCTCTCACCAGGTCTGTGGCTTCATCTCTTTACAGTTATGGAGATGTTATTGATACATCCATTCCTCTCACCAGGTCTGTGGCTTCATCTCTTTACAGTTATGGAGATCTTTTTGATAAATCCGTTCCTCTCACCAGGTCTGTGGCTTCATATCTTTACAGTTATGGAGATCTTATTGATAGATCCATTCCTCTCACCAGGTCTGTGGCTTCATCTCTTTACAGTTATGGAGATCATATTGATAGATCCATTCCTCTCACCAGGTCTGTGGCTTCATCTCTTTACAGTTATGGAGATCATATTGATAGATCCATTCCTCTCACCAGGTCTGTGGCTTCATCTCTTTACAGTTATGGAGATCTTATTGATACATCCATTCCTCTCACCAGGTCTGTGGCTTCATCTCTTTACAGTTATGGAGATCTTTTTGATAGATCTGTTCCTCTCACCAGGTCTGTGGCTTCATCTCTTTACAGTTATGGAGATCTTATTGATAGATCCGTTCCTCTCACCAGGTCTGTGGCTTCATCTCTTTACAGTCATGGAGATCTTATTGATACATCCATTCCTCTCACCAGGTCTGTGGCTTCATCTCTTTACAGTTATGAAGATCTTATTGATAGATCCATTCCTCTCACCAGGTCTGTGGCTTCATCTCTTTACAGTTATGGAGATCATATTGATACATACATTCCTCTCACCAGGTCTGTGGCTTCATCTCTTTACAGTTATGGAGATCTTTTTGATAGATCTATTCCTCTCGCCAGGTCTGTGGCTTCATCTCTTTACAGTTATGGAGATCTTTTTGATAGATCTGTTCCTCTCGCCAGGTCTGTGGCTTCATCTCTTTACAGTTATGGAGATCTGTTCCTCTCACCAGGTCTGTGGCTTCATCTCTTTACAGTTATGGAGATCTGTTCCTTTCGCCAGGTCTGTGGCTTCATCTCTTTACAGTTATGGTGATCTTAATCATATGTGTCCTTCTTTAACATGCCTTCAGCTACATGCAATTACAATTTGCAGGATCTAAGTGACATATCCATTCATATTGTTGGGTTATAGCTACACAAACATAGTATGATGGAGATTTTAGTGATTGATCAGTCTGTCCAGTTATGCCCATGGCATAATCATGGGACCAGCAACAAATTTAGCACCTTTGGCATGTCTGGTAACAGTGCTGACCATACTCTTGCAAACCAGCTGTCCATACCAGTATGACAGAATCGCTCAGAGGAGCCGACTTGTCCTATATTCACTGCTTACCCACAGGGTATTAACCATTAATTATCAAGAAGCAATGGTGTTACTACAGGGAATGGTTTATTCTGAAATGGAGACAGACCATGAACAAGAGACTTCATACTGTGAGTGTGAAGACACTCTGGACAACAACCCTACTTGGATCCGACCACGAAGAGAGGACAGAGATTAGTTTTAAGACTGCTGTCAAGGAAATACACCAGGTGCTGCCTGTGCTGGAATGCCCTCCACCCCCTACCACCATGCATGAATAATAAAATAAAATCATTGGTCAACATTAGTGATGAAGAAGTCTCCATCCATCCAGCTGCTTCCTCAATCAATAAAAATCAAGGAGATTAATGATAGTCTGCCTGGACAAATCTGTCATTGGGAAATACTAAAGCTTTCTTTTCTGAAAGCCAAGTACCAATAATATTTTCATAGTGATAGTACAAGACAGGTTCCACCAGCTACCATACTGTTTGATAAAAACTTAGCAGTACTTTTTTATGGAGTGGATAAAAATGTGTTTCTTGCCAGATTGAAATTGATTAGGAAGATTTTCGCCAGGTCTTCAATGTTGGCAGAAAAATCAACCAGCCAACATACTTGAGTCAACATGCCAAATTGTAATGGTCACTAACAGAGCAGATCACCATTCCGTGGCTGATTCTTTGACTGCCTCTTGTCAGTGGTGACTTGACATTGTGATGCATGTTGTCCCTGCCATGTTGCTAAAGCTACATTATGCTCTGGTTTTAAGGATGCAACATTTCACTTGCCATTTCTGTTTGCTGGCAAATATTTGAGGAATTTTAAGGCAGATAGCTCAATAACTACCTGTCTAAGTTGCCATTCCACCCATGTCATTTTAAAAACCAGCCATCCCTGCCATAAGCAAAAGATATAATTTACATTCCAAAACCTATTCAGATATCAACCTTATGCCAGCAAACATCAGCCAAACCAGTCTAGGAAGCACCTATAAAGGAAAAGTACGAAACCAAGTTTCTCTGCCACAAAGCCTCCTGTCTCCCATGACAAGCTTAACACCCCCACTTTCTGCAGACAGCATACTGGGGTCACCAGACTCCTGCAATTCCAGTATCATGCGATCAACCTTTCATGTATCCCACCCCCTCCTCTTTCTTCCTCTCCCCTTCTAACAGATGTGCGGTCAGATTGGGAGGACACTATTCTTCAGCAGAAGATGCAGTCATCAAGAAACAGGCAAGGTTCTATTTATGGCTGTTCTTTACCAAAATGGCCAATGGCAAGTTGATGCTAATTATAGACTTGAGTTAACTCAACAAATTCATGCTTCCACCAAGGCTCAAGATAGAGATGACTGTATGACTCTCCATCTAAAGGGACATGTATGCTATCAGTCTCAGTCTCACAGATACCTACTTTCATGTCTATGTTCATCCATCATTGCAAATGTTTCTTCAGCTTGCTTACCACAACAATGTTTAACAATTTTTAGTCCATCAGGTCAGTCTAAATATCAGCTCTTGGGCCTTTACTAAATTATTTATTGCATCAGCATCCTGTTCCAGTCGACTTCCTCTTTGGCTGCAATGGCGTACCAGGGCAGTATCTTCCAAAAACATGGTAAGTTCTGTTCTCTGCAAGGGCAGAAATGATCCCCTATTCTTTGTGAATAATCTCAGTTTTCTCATGAATTGGGGGAAAATCCAACCTTCACCAATCCCAGTGTTTGTCCACCCGGGTAGGGAGTTTATAACCAATCTCAATTTCGTACATGTCCGTCATATCCACTTCATATAAGTCCATTTCCAACAGGTCAGGGATTTCAGTGAGAGAGGATATTTGCAACTCTCCAACATTATTCAGTTTGGCAGCAGATTTATCCTGCTGGGCCACCTTTATATGCACCCATTACAAATGACTTTGTGGCATCAGTCTTACCCTTTTTCCAGTTCACTCCATCAAATGGTCAATGTCATGAATGAGATATGATCAATCCATAGTGTAGCCATGGTTGGCTTATGACAGGAATTTCTCTGGAGGAGCCCCTACTGAAAGTGACACTTTTTACTACTCTATGTTCTTAAACTAAGTAACAGAAAAGAGCAAAAACTAATAAGTTTTGTAAAATTCAACAAATAATTTATTTCCCATGAATAAAAAGTGAAAATTTAAAAAGAACTTACAATATTGTGAAATAACAGTCTTTGATGTATCACAATAATTTAATCCAAAATGTCTTTGCCTGAATATAATATAATTTCAAATTAATTTGCTGGTCCAAGAATGTTATTGAGCACTTCGTAATTCCTCTGAATAATAATCTGAATAAATAAATCTACCCACATAAAAAACTGAACAATGAAATTGATTCTCCTTAAGATGTTAAGGCAAAAATTAGTAATTTTTCAAGTAAACAAGATTTTATACCCCTCTACATGGCATAGGTCACAAATACATTTTCTGAAATTCTCTGTAAACTTAATGGAATTTTCCATTCTAGACGTTTCTCACGTCAGAATTAAGATAATAAACATGTTTACCATTAATAATAGTCTGAATATTTAATCCTCAGTCATAGAGAAGTATTTAACTATGTATTATGTTGTTTACAAAATAAATGTTACTGGTAAGGTGCAACATAAACTTGATTCTAGACAAGGTCAGGTACAAATACAGATATACATAACATATAGTCATATACCCAGATAGGTGGAGGTGTTACAGTTTTAATTATCCTAAGCATCTGTTTTAAAATTGCCCTACCACTTATTAGTCAAAATCAAAATCATGTGCAAATCATTGATAATCACTTCTATGTTGATTATTTGTTATAGCCCTGATATATGGGAACAAAGACTAGAGAATACTTTTAACTTAGCAGCATATAAAACTGTATAATTTTATAACTTGGCCATTTTTGATCAGTTGTTGCAAAATGTTATGTTGTTAATTTTATACAAAATCTCAGACTTTCAACAATTATTGGTGTATATTCAAGTCTGTATGTACCTTCATCAATCATTAAACCTCGTACTGACTAACACCAAGCAGAGACCCAAATATTGATTTGCTGGTTCAGAACTCTTCATATTCACTTAAACATAGATCAATAAATGTTTCTCTGGAAATACAAAGTGCTCAGAAATAACATTTTTGGAAGCAAAAACATTGATTTGTAGTGATATACAAATAAGGATACATTCCTGGATTGCATTATTGTGATTCAACAAAAAACATGTTGCCACATCACTATGACACCTGCCTGGTGCAAAAGTTCAAAATCAAACTTTTTTCAGAATAGTGAAAAGGACATTTTAACTGCATGCCACCACAAAAGAATAGCTCTTACATTCACGTAAAAATCATAACAGTGCATTATGATGATTACTGCAAATCAACTGACATGTCATCCAATGAAAATATCTTTTTCACAGGTAGTATGTAATGTCATAGAACATGACGTTTAATAGTAGAAGACTAGTTGACTGATCAGCTATCTATATTCCTTTGAAAATAGTATACTTTTAAGAATAATTGTTAGGATAAATAAAAAAGTTGTATACTTTGGGACATTGTTGTGTAAAACTTAATCAGCATCTTTAAAAATTGATGTATTTTTACATTTTTGTATCTCTTAGATGGGTTTGTCTGGGTTTTCAATTTCAGGCAGAGATTGAAACTCTACAGAAACGAACTCAGGAAATTATAAAAGAGAATGAGAAACTGCATGCACGACTGGAAGATTCCAGCATGCAGGGGCCCATTGACATCACAGATTGGTAAGTTCTGCTTTTTTTTAATCAGCATGCTCACCATGGATATGGAAGGGGCTTATAGTGTTACCCTTGCTATGCCATCTGGCTACATTTTGTTTTCCTCAAACATATGTCTAGTTCTGTTAGTTTTTGAAGGGAAAAAGTTAATCATAAAAGACATCCAATTCATACATATGGAGTTTGGCTTTTTTGTCCCCAAGGCAAGCCATATTTTGGTTGACATCTGTGGTGTCCATTTGAAATACTGAGGTATGGGACTTATTTAATTTGCATTGTTTGTTAGTTTTTTTTATTGTTGATTATATGTAGTGGATACTTGTATTTTGGACTTGGCCTTGTCCAAAATCAAGTTCATTTTCTACCTGAATTGGTTCTGTAAACAACATGTTTATGTCAGTCTGAGTCCAGAACATTGGAAATTCCCCATGAAATGCCAGGTCTACCTGTTGTTTACCACATTTTATATTATAATTTTAGTAATAGACCTTCTAATTATAACTAAGATTTTAATATATAAACATTTGGAACCTTCCAGAATAAAATTTTCCAATAGGTAATATTTTTTTCTAGGAAATGCTAATTGTGACCTGAGATCAAGTAGAGGACTGTATAATCTTGTTTATCTAGAAACTATTCATTAATGCTGTAACATCTGAGCAGAATCAGTTGTATTGTTGTTGTGTCTGGTATTTCATTTGGTTGGAATTTATTTATTCCAATTATTTAATTAAGTTATTCTTATCTGGAAATAAAAAGTGCTCATAAATAACATTCTTGGAAGTAAAACTTTGATTTGTAGTGAAATACAAATAAGGATACATTCCTGGACTGCATTATTGTGAAAAAAGCTATTGCCACATTACTATGACACCTGCCATCTCAGGCACATCAAAAGTTTCAACATTGGATTTATTTTGTGATACCACTTAAGTTTATTCAGAACTTTAATCATTAGGACTTGTATTATAAATTTTAGGATTATTTGGGATTTATTTTGCAATACCATAAGTTCTTTTTACATTTTTCACTTTGTATTATAGGGAAATAAGTTATTTGTTGAATTTTACAAAACTTGTTGCTTCTCACAATTTTCTATTACTTAGTTTAAGACCCTTGAATCATAATAGTAGAAGCACTAGTGAAAATTGAATGAAGGTGTTTTTGTGAGATACTAGTCAGTTGAGGCTTGGGTCTTTTAAGTGACATTGTAGACAGTCCAAAATATCAGTAACTCAGATAGACTGTGGAAGTAATTTCAAAGTAGGTTCTTCCATTTTAGTCCAAATATCAACTGATGCCTGGGCTTTGATCCAAGCAGTTGATGGAAAGGGAGGAGGAGGTCAGAACTCCTCCTAAAAGATGTAAACTTCTTCAGTTGAAGCCCATAAGACTGAGTCTTCCTGCATCATATTAAAGTCTAGTAATGATGAAGGAACTTGAGAGTAAACATTGTGATCTTTGGATTTCGGTGGTGAGTCTGACATCTCTTTGCTACCTGTGAAGTCGCTGTAGAAATGTGTCACAATCTGTAGATAACTTTACTCATTGAACATCTTGAATTCTATTTGGTGACTTCTAGGCGGTCACTAATATGAGGCTCCGTTTGAGTGGCAAAGGTTTGAGAATATTATGAAATGATGTCTCTTTGATAATGAGGCAATAAGCTGGGCATTGTAGGTAGTGAATGTCTAGTTGTACTAGGTTGATTAGACTGATCTATGTGAGTACCTGTATACAGACCTGCCAACCCTTACAATTTTGCTGTAAGTTTTACGAAAATTACCCTTAAAAATGGACTTGTGGCATACAAGAAAAAACTATGGAAAAATGATTGCTGCTGAAAAATCCAGATAATTAGTAGGTGTTTGATTTGGATCTGGGTTTCATATTAGAATTACTGAAATTAGTCAGGAAACCAGACTAACTTTACAGCAGCACCCCAGATGCTTTAAACTGCACCTATTTGTTCATGCAAAGCAACTGCATGATCAAACTGTTGATTGTAGAATTTTTTTAAAAATGGCATCCAGAAAATGATGCATGTTTAGGATGAATGGGAAAATAAGCTTCTAGAAAAGTGTTAATAATCAGCACAAAAGAATAAAAAGGAGTATTATGATTTTTGTAAATAAAGGCTGGAAAGGACACAATTACATGTATTGATCATCACATGCCAATTTGAGTATGTTTCGTGGTGGGAGATATGATTGCTGTCATCATTTGAAATGGAAAAAGTATTTCCAAGAATTACATCAAGTTGAGAGATAGCATCAAGCCGTTGACTTGCATATGGTTCAGAACTAAAGTTTGTGCTACTGTACTAGTGGTAAATAAAGTCTACCCGTACTTTACAAATTTTTCAGTTGAACATAATGTTTATCATCACTGTGTTTAACGTTTAATTAAGTTTTCCAGCTTTACAGTAGCAGTTCTTGATATTTTGTTACACCTTACTGAAAACTGGTCAATCTTATGGAGAAAAAAATCAACTGCCTTACTGAGACACACTCGTCAGGGTTGGCAGGTCTGTGTGTAGAATGGGTTCATCAAACTGGACAAAGGGTGTTCTTTTGATGGCTTATAATGTATGATTGATTGTATTCATGAACCATTATGTATTTGGCAGTATAAAGTCATAACATAACAGTGTTATCTTCATAGGTTCATGATGCTTGGACAAGGAACAGGATGATTGATCCACATACTTTGATGGTCCTTGCATCTGCTGTACAAGATTGTAATTTAGGCTGCTTGATTTGCTTTTCATATCACTCAACAGCAAGGCATATAGAGTCAAACCCTGATGTTGAATGGGCTTTAAGCATGTATCCCATTGTTGCAGTTAATGGGTGGCCCAAGCTGTCTCTGAACATTCTGATTTTTGACATTTTATGGCTGATGCACCATAGGTTGATTTGTTTTCCTCCAAAAAAAATTCTTGCACTGAGGACATGTCAGTATCTGTACTTATGGCATCTTCATCCCTTCATCCTTCACCATGTTCTTCTACACCTTCCCCTTTGGTGCCCCAAGGACAGTATTCCATTGACCATCAGTCCATGCTGAACAGAATTCACATGTGTTAATAGCTTCACAGCCACAAATTATTCATACTAAAATAATTTAAAGACTGGTCTAATACAAGTAATTCCAAGTGGAGAAAGTGTTGGTTCTCTCACTGGTAATTTGCCCTCATGATTTGATTTTACATTGTATTCAGTGAGATTTTGCCCTGGAGTAAATGTTTCTTTTTAATTTGATCTTTTGTTCTATATCCAGATATTTGAAATATTTGGCAAATATATTTTGAATGATGTAGGCTTTATTAAAGCTAAAAAATAATCATAAGTCAGCATGCTTGCATGAAATAAATCTAGTGTAAGATTTTTATGCAGAACCAGAAATGATAGTATAATGAAGGTACCAGATGGAGATTAAAATATTTTCATAATTTGTCCATATAAATGTGACCCAGTAAGTCATTATGCCCCCAAAAAGAGGACATACTGCATTGCTGCTCCCCATATGTACATCTGTATGTCCATACATCTGTATGATGTACATCTGTCTTGAATCCATTTTAACATGGTTGCACAAAATCTGTTGGGCTTATAGCCATGAAATTTTATACACTTTATTATAGTCATGAGGTGATGACCTGATTAGAGTTTCATTCATTACAGCAACATTGTGTAGTTAGTTTGGACGCATTTTTTTACTTTATGGATTTTTTTAATATTTTTAAATAAACGTGTTATCACATATACACAAAAACCATTTGAAATTTGGTTGGCTTGTTTATATCTACATATAGATAAAATGATCATATTTGTCTACCATTATGAAAGTTTTAAATTTTATGTACATTTTTTAACTTATTAGGCAAGAGGCTTATTTGCACAATTAAAGGAGACTAGAAATCAATGGAAATATGCAATAATATTTAAAGAATTTGTAGAAGAAAACCGTATCCTGAAGCATCATCTCCAGTTGTAATGCCAGTATGTAATTACTGACACAATAAAGGAAATTTGATAGGGAAATTTGTATTCAAGTGTAAATTCTCTGATTTTATTTTAAAGCCATTCAGCAATTTTTATCTTTTTGACATTTTAAACTTTTTGGTGTTAGCACAGTTTAGCGAAATTCACTCATGGTAGAAGATGGTATATTGTGCACAATGGTGTATAAATAGATGCTTGATTCGATTTACATGCACAGTTTTAGGGTAGGTAATGATTTCTTTGCAGTGGTTCCAGCTGGGGCATACATGTTTTATGAACACAAATCAGGTTTATTGTTACATAAATCAACACAACAAACAGATTTACTAATTGCCTCAAATACAAGTTTAGTGACAGAGTTTTGTTTAAAATGGCTTGTTAGTGTGAAAGCAGCACTCTTTTAGATCATTTTATGGCTTGTTAGTGTCAAAGCAGCACTCTTTTAGATCATTTTATGGCTTGTTAGTGTCAAAGCAGCACTCTTTTAGATCATTTTATGGCTTGTTAGTGTCAAAGCAGCACTCTTTTAGATCATTTTATGGCTTGTTAGTGTCAAAGCAGCACTCTTTTAGATCATTTTATGGCTTGTTAGTGTCAAAGCAGCACTCTTTTAGATCATTTTATGGCTTGTTAGTGTCAAAGCAGCACTCTTTTAGATCATTTTATGGCTTGTTAGTGTCAAAGCAGCACTCTTTTAGATCATTTTATGGCTTGTTAGTGTCAAAGCAGCACTCTTTTAGATCATTTTATGGCTTGTTAGTGTCAAAGCAGCACTCTTTTAGATCATTTTATGGCTTGTTAGTGTCAAAGCAGCACTCTTTTAGATCATTTTATGGCTTGTTAGTGTCAAAGCAGCACTCTTTTAGATCATTTTATGGCTTGTTAGTGTCAAAGCAGCACTCTTTTAGATCATTTTATGGCTTGTTAGTGTCAAAGCAGCACTCTTTTAGATCATTTTATGGCTTGTTAGTGTCAAAGCAGCACTCTTTTAGATCATTTTATGGCTTGTTAGTGTCAAAGCAGCACTCTTTTAGATCATTTTATGGCTTGTTAGTGTCAAAGCAGCACTCTTTTAGATCATTTTATGGCTTGTTAGTGTCAAAGCAGCACTCTTTTAGATCATTTTATGGCTTGTTAGTGTCAAAGCAGCACTCTTTTAGATCATTTTATGGCTTGCTAGTGTCAAAGCAGCACTCTTTTAGATCATTTTATGGCTTGTTAGTGTCAAAGCAGCACTCTTTTAGATCATTTTATGGCTTGTTAGTGTCAAAGCAGCACTCTTTTAGATCATTTTATGGCTTGCTAGTGTCAAAGCAGCACGCTTTTAGATCATTTTATGGCTTGTTAGTGTCAAAGCAGCACTCTTTTAGATCATTTTATGGCTTGTTAGTGTCAAAGCAGCACTCTTTTAGATCATTTTATGGCTTGTTAGTGTCAAAGCAGCACTCTTTTAGATCATTTTATGGCTTGTTAGTGTCAAAGCAGCACTCTTTTAGATCATTTTATGGCTTGTTAGTGTCAAAGCAGCACTCTTTTAGATCATTTTATGGCTTGTTAGTGTCAAAGCAGCACTCTTTTAGATCATTTTATGGCTTGTTAGTGTCAAAGCAGCACTCTTTTAGATCATTTTATGGCTTGTTAGTGTCAAAGCAGCACTCTTTTAGATCATTTTATGGCTTGTTAGTGTCAAAGCAGCACTCTTTTAGATCATTTTATGGCTTGCTAGTGTCAAAGCAGCACTCTTTTAGATCATTTTATGGCTTGTTAGTGTCAAAGCAGCACTCTTTTAGATCATTTTATGGCTTGTTAGTGTCAAAGCAGCACTCTTTTAGATCATTTTATGGCTTGCTAGTGTCAAAGCAGCACGCTTTTAGATCATTTTATGGCTTGTTAGTGTCAAAGCAGCACTCTTTTAGATCATTTTATGGCTTGTTAGTGTCAAAGCAGCACTCTTTTAGATCATTTTATGGCTTGTTAGTGTCAAAGCAGCACTCTTTTAGATCATTTTATGGCTTGTTAGTGTCAAAGCAGCACTCTTTTAGATCATTTTATGGCTTGTTAGTGTCAAAGCAGCACTCTTTTAGATCATTTTATGGCTTGTTAGTGTCAAAGCAGCACTCTTTTAGATCATTTTATGGCTTGTTAGTGTCAAAGCAGCACTCTTTTAGATCATTTTATGGCTTGTTAGTGTCAAAGCAGCACTCTTTTAGATCATTTTATGGCTTGTTAGTGTCAAAGCAGCACTCTTTTAGATCATTTTATGGCTTGTTAGTGTCAAAGCAGCACTCTTTTAGATCATTTTATGGCTTGTTAGTGTCAAAGCAGCACTCTTTTAGATCATTTTATGGCTTGTTAGTGTCAAAGCAGCACTCTTTTAGATCATTTTATGGCTTGTTAGTGTCAAAGCAGCACTCTTTTAGATCATTTTATGGCTTGTTAGTGTCAAAGCAGCACTCTTTTAGATCATTTTATGGCTTGTTAGTGTCAAAGCAGCACTCTTTTAGATCATTTTATGGCTTGTTAGTGTCAAAGCAGCACTCTTTTAGATCATTTTATGGCTTGTTAGTGTCAAAGCAGCACTCTTTTAGATCATTTTATGGCTTGCTAGTGTCAAAGCAGCACTCTTTTAGATCATTTTATGGCTTGTTAGTGTCAAAGCAGCACTCTTTTAGATCATTTTATGGCTTGTTAGTGTCAAAGCAGCACTCTTTTAGATCATTTTATGGCTTGCTAGTGTCAAAGCAGCACGCTTTTAGATCATTTTATGGCTTGTTAGTGTCAAAGCAGCACTCTTTTAGATCATTTTATGGCTTGTTAGTGTCAAAGCAGCACTCTTTTAGATCATTTTATGGCTTGTTAGTGTCAAAGCAGCACTCTTTTAGATCATTTTATGGCTTGTTAGTGTCAAAGCAGCACTCTTTTAGATCATTTTATGGCTTGTTAGTGTCAAAGCAGCACTCTTTTAGATCATTTTATGGCTTGTTAGTGTCAAAGCAGCACTCTTTTAGATCATTTTATGGCTTGTTAGTGTCAAAGCAGCACTCTTTTAGATCATTTTATGGCTTGTTAGTGTCAAAGCAGCACTCTTTTAGATCATTTTATGGCTTGCTAGTGTCAAAGCAGCACTCTTTTAGATCATTTTATGGCTTGCTAGTGTCAAAGCAGCACTCTTTTAGATCATTTTATGGCTTGTTAGTGTCAAAGCAGCACTCTTTTAGATCATTTTATGGCTTGTTAGTGTCAAAGCAGCACTCTTTTAGATCATTTTATGGCTTGCTAGTGTCAAAGCAGCACGCTTTTAGATCATTTTATGGCTTGTTAGTGTCAAAGCAGCACTCTTTTAGATCATTTTATGGCTTGTTAGTGTCAAAGCAGCACTCTTTTAGATCATTTTATGGCTTGTTAGTGTCAAAGCAGCACTCTTTTAGATCATTTTATGGCTTGTTAGTGTCAAAGCAGCACTCTTTTAGATCATTTTATGGCTTGTTAGTGTCAAAGCAGCACTCTTTTAGATCATTTTATGGCTTGTTAGTGTCAAAGCAGCACTCCTTTAGATCATTTTATGGCTTGTTAGTGTCAAAGCAGCACTCTTTTAGATCATTTTATGGCTTGTTAGTGTCAAAGCAGCACTCCTTTAGATCATTTTATGGCTTGTTAGTGTCAAAGCAGCACTCTTTTAGATCATTTTATGGCTTGTTAGTGTCAAAGCAGCACTCTTTTAGATCATTTTATGGCTTGTTAGTGTCAAAGCAGCACTCTTTTAGATCATTTTATGGCTTGTTAGTGTCAAAGCAGCACTCTTTTAGATCATTTTATGGCTTGTTAGTGTCAAAGCAGCACTCTTTTAGATCATTTTATGGCTTGTTAGTGTCAAAGCAGCACTCTTTTAGATCATTTTATGGCTTGTTAGTGTCAAAGCAGCACTCTTTTAGATCATTTTATGGCTTGTTAGTGTCAAAGCAGCACTCTTTTAGATCATTTTATGGCTTGTTAGTGTCAAAGCAGCACTCTTTTAGATCATTTTATGGCTTGTTAGTGTCAAAGCAGCACTCTTTTAGATCATTTTATGGCTTGTTAGTGTCAAAGCAGCACTCTTTTAGATCATTTTATGGCTTGTTAGTGTCAAAGCAGCACTCTTTTAGATCATTTTATGGCTTGCTAGTGTCAAAGCAGCACTCTTTTAGATCATTTTATGGCTTGTTAGTGTCAAAGCAGCACTCTTTTAGATCATTTTATGGCTTGTTAGTGTCAAAGCAGCACTCTTTTAGATCATTTTATGGCTTGTTAGTGTCAAAGCAGCACTCTTTTAGATCATTTTATGGCTTGTTAGTGTCAAAGCAGCACTCTTTTAGATCATTTTATGGCTTGCTAGTGTCAAAGCAGCACTCTTTTAGATCATTTTATGGCTTGTTAGTGTCAAAGCAGCACTCTTTTAGATCATTTTATGGCTTGTTAGTGTCAAAGCAGCACTCTTTTAGATCATTTTATGGCTTGCTAGTGTCAAAGCAGCACTCTTTTAGATCATTTTATGGCTTGTTAGTGTCAAAGCAGCACTCTTTTAGATCATTTTATGGCTTGTTAGTGTCAAAGCAGCACTCTTTTAGATCATTTTATGGCTTGTTAGTGTCAAAGCAGCACTCTTTTAGATCATTTTATGGCTTGCTAGTGTCAAAGCAGCACTCTTTTAGATCATTTTATGGCTTGTTAGTGTCAAAGCAGCACTCTTTTAGATCATTTTATGGCTTGCTAGTGTCAAAGCAGCACTCTTTTAGATCATTTTATGGCTTGTTAGTGTCAAAGCAGCACTCTTTTAGATCATTTTATGGCTTGCTAGTGTCAAAGCAGCACTCTTTTAGATCATTTTATGGCTTGCTAGTGTCAAAGCAGCACTCTTTTAGATCATTTTATGGCTTGTTAGTGTCAAAGCAGCACTCTTTTAGATCATTTTATGGCTTGCTAGTGTCAAAGCAGCACTCTTTTAGATCATTTTATGGCTTGTTAGTGTCAAAGCAGCACTCTTTTAGATCATTTTATGGCTTGTTAGTGTCAAAGCAGCACTCTTTTAGATCATTTTATGGCTTGTTAGTGTCAAAGCAGCACTCTTTTAGATCATTTTATGGCTTGTTAGTGTCAAAGCAGCACTCTTTTAGATCATTTTATGGCTTGTTAGTGTCAAAGCAGCACTCTTTTAGATCATTTTATGGCTTGCTAGTGTCAAAGCAGCACTCTTTTAGATCATTTTATGGCTTGCTAGTGTCAAAGCAGCACTCTTTTAGATCATTTTATGGCTTGTTAGTGTCAAAGCAGCACTCTTTTAGATCATTTTATGGCTTGCTAGTGTCAAAGCAGCACTCTTTTAGATCATTTTATGGCTTGCTAATATGTGAATTTAAATCCACATTTAACTGAGATAAATATTTCATACATGTATTTACTTTCAAAAAGCATTTATGTGCTTCGTATTTATGTTGTTAAAACTGCTTTGCATTGGTCATCTAACTTTTTAATATACTTACACAGCTACCTTGAATACTTTTATCAGTGAAATTAGGGTCAGTATAGGTAATCATGTCAAATTTTTATTCAAATTTTAAATTTTGCTCAGGATACTTGGATACTATTTAGTATTAATTTTAAATACAGAATGGTTCATTCATCCTTGAAAATTCCTTGAATTTGTTGAATTTCACTAAATCTTCTTGAATTTATCTAGGATTACAGAGTGTTAAAAGTAAATAAAATATATCATTTATTAAATTCAAAATTTTTGCAGTTTACAAATATAATGAATAACATATACAATGCTACAAAGTCAGGTATCTCAAAGACACACAATTACTGGTAGATTTTCAATTTAGTGGTGTCCCTTTGCTATAGTATCTTGGCAATGTTGTTGTATATGGCTGTGCCTATTTATACAGTGATAAAGAAAGTAACATAAGGATAGAAAGTTCAGTTTCTGTTTGAAGAAAAAAAAAATATTCCTTGAAAACTTCTGAAGCCCTTGAAAAATGCTTGAAACAATTCTCCAGTGTGTATGAATCTTGTACAAGCTATATAGCATGTACACGCTTATTGATACAAAATATTATTTTTTTGTTACCAAGATTCACTCTTATACATCAAGTTTTAATGATTTCATTTTCCATCTCATGGTTACTAAAAACTTCACACCTTTTTACCTTTTATTTTTTTCTGTCAAATTGAATCTTATTTTATTTCATATCTCAACTGCAATGATGATTTGAGACATTCTAAGACTTGTCACAAAATGGATTCCAAGTCAGAACATAGGAGGAAATTGTTTCTGCATCATTGTTAAGTATTTGTCATCATTTCCACAGGGAACAGCTGAAGGAAAATGCCCGTCTGGTGCTTGAGGAGAATCAGAATCTCTTGGAACAGATCAACATAAAGGATCAGAAGGCACTTGATCTACAACAAGCACATATGAGAGAGTGTCAGTATTTGCTTTGTTTTTCATACAATAGATTGAGGATAGTATGATCTAAAGTATAGGTCATTGCATTCCAATCAGTGTTCCAATAGCTTTATAGAAAATTGAGAATTGATTGCAAAATAATTGCTACCTACTTACTGTAAAAAGAATCTTGTTGAATATAGTCATACAATTTTGTATTGGTGGGACGGGCATTATCAGTTTGATAATTTGGTAGATGATAATTGAAAATATGATGTGCCACTGTTGTTGTTGTTTTTTTGTTGGTTTAATGGTTACTAGATTTAGACAGTTGGTTTCATACTTTTCTGCAGAGACTTTCTAACAAAGCAGAAGTAACATTTGACATCTTTATTGTGTGAATTTTATCTTCTGACTTATAAGATTAGTAATTACTAAGAAATTTTTCACAGTGAACATACTCAGCAAGACCTTTGCCTAGGGTAGGTAATGATTACTGTGGATACGAATTGATGTTGTTGTTGTTGTGGGGTTTAACGCCATTTTTCAGCACACGATAGGCTATGCATGGCAGCCAGTATTAATGGTGGAGGAAGAACACAGGAAAACCCCAGGAAGAACCACCGACCCACGAGAAGCTACTGGCAAGCTTTCTCACATACCCACATTGGTCGAATCCTAGACTCGAACCCACGCAGACAGAGGTGAGATGGCAGTGATCTGTAAGAGAGAATGTTACTTATCTCACCTTGTTATAAATAGATTTTTTTGTCTCACTGAGAAGGCCAGAATTGATTATACCTGGATTTGGTGAGTTGTTTTGCCAAGTTTGTGAATAGAACTTCTCACCACACCATTTCTAATGCCCTGACAGCCTCCTGTATCATTGACAAATTGACAAACAGCCTCCTGTATCATTGAGTTTGTCAGACAAGATACACAATTGTACTCTTCCTCTCTGAAGTCCCACCATGTGGCAACCTTGCATACCCTCACATTTAGCTCTTCCCTTCTTATCAGGTGTCAAGTTGAAGATGTTAGAAAGTAGATGGCACTAGAGTTGCCACTACATTTGTCAGTGCAAGCTCCCTTATCTGGACATCCTTCTCAGGCAGAGTTCCAAAGAAGAGACATTTGTCTGCAGGGATATAGTAGAGGCAGTTCCCAAAGACAATGGAAGAGCAATGGTTAGGTGAATCATAGGAGGTCATACACCC
This sequence comes from Sinohyriopsis cumingii, assembly GCA_028554795.2. Lineage (NCBI taxonomy): Eukaryota > Metazoa > Mollusca > Bivalvia > Unionida > Unionidae > Sinohyriopsis > Sinohyriopsis cumingii. The sequence continues at coordinate 134,083,614 of CM068838.1, read as the reverse complement.
CTACTTCTTGCCATCAGGTAGTTAGAGGAGATAGAAAACATTTCTCCTTGAAGTCCCCTGCCACCCGCCAGTGAATTGAGCCATCAGGCTGGGGAGCACACTTCTGGACTTTACAATGGTCAGTGGCAAGTGGATGTGTCAAGAGATGGTTCTTCACAGCAGTCTCCTGAAAATGAAAGCCATCCTCAGTTCATTCAACATTTGGGTAGAACGCTAGTACTGACATACAGTCCTAATACTCTCAGACTGAATTCCAGGCCATGATTTGAGTCCTGTCTTTAGGCTACCTCATGCTTTTTTGCTCATAAACCAGGCACATGACCTTGCTTGTTCCAACTGACCAAGCTTTAAATAAGTACCAAAAACCATGGTGGGTTCACCATGCATTACTAAGATACATTATTCATTCCTGTTTCATATCTGAGAGAATCTGTTATAAGAGTTTATAGTTGTATTCAGATATAATTTGATAGAAATTATTTGTTTAAATTAATAATTGGAATTACAAAGTGCTCATTGGCTTGTTTGCTAAAACACTCCCTAGGGATTATTGAGAACTTATTCATAGACATTCTCAATTGTATCAGCATCGTTTATAGGACATTCATGACTCTTGGTACATCAGTACATTCAAGGTTATTGGAATTCATTTGGTACAGTCTATATTTTTGGACTTGTGATAGAACAGTTAGGGTTATTTGTGATTTAGTTCATAATACTGTCATGTCTTTTTAGTTTTCACTTTGTTTTCAAGGGGAATAAATTGTTGATTTTGCTAAACTTCTTGGTTTGCTTCTTTCTGACACAGTTAAGACCATGGAGTCGTAACAATTAGTAAACCTAGTCAAGTTGCTGTTATTTAGGAATCAGAGTAGATCCTTACCAGAGTGATATATTACAAGCTAAATCTGAGTCTCATTGGCCAACTTGGACAATCCATGAGTGTATGTGTCATTAAATATCATGTACATTTTATTTTTTAATAAGTCTTCTATCATATTCAGCCAGGTGATAGTGGTTGGAGAAACATCTTACTGGTTTTTTGTGACATTAGTTTTTGTATTATATGTGAAAGAGTCCCTTTAAATGTATATTCTGTATACAATAAAATATATGTGTTGAAATAGTCCCATTGCTTTGATGAATCATTCTGACAGCAGAAATTACAGTGATCTCATTATCAGTCTTTCTGCAGCAGGAAATATGCCTTATAAGAGGTGTAGCCTTTCTAGTTAAGGCTTTAATATCATTGCTTTCTCCATCCATTTAATTTTCCCACTGCTGCATAAGGTATATTGGGATATTTATTTGAATGTCTGTGATGTCAAATTTGACAGCAATGATCACAGGAGTTTTCATTCCATTTAATAGCACTGGTGGGGGGGTCACAAGTCTTCGATCTAAGTGCAATTTTGTCCAAGACAAATTTGCTTTTTTAAATAAGGTTTATCACTGGGTGTTCACAAGTCTTAGATCTAAGTGTACTTTAATTTGCTAATAGCACAAAATGATTTTCTACCTCAAATGACCTTGTATTCAGAGAAAAGGGCATAACTCATTTTTATGCTTGTTTTCTTATTTAACCAGACTTCCATGATTGAATGGTCTATGCTTAGCAGCAAGTCTGGTAAAAGTTGAAACAATCAGTATGAGGTTTACCAAAGATTGGTATAAAAAAAACTGGTGGTTGGTTGACAGCCTAGCATTGGTAAATTTTATTTCTTCATAGAATGTCAGAGATATAGAACATATGTGCCAGTAAGCATGATGTATAGACGCAATACTTTTTTCTCAAGTGGATAGGGCCTGACCATTGTTCTGCTTTAAAAAAAAGTTGAACTGTTTGTTAATTCTGGTAGACTTATCTTCAAACATACAGATGCCTTTTTTTTTCTTTTCATTTTTTACCCAAATATTTATATTTTGGAATGAATACATAAACATGTAGAGAAGAAAGGGTTTTGCTTAGTCTGTGAAGTCTTTAAATCACAAGACTGAGATACGAAACAAAATAGCAGTGATTACATTTCAGTCAAATAAACATTTACCATGCTCTTTTTTTATAGTTTAAACAAATGTATGTTTTGCAGAACCCATGACTGGTTAGACATAGTTCATTTTAACCAGACAGTTGTTTACTTTTTATTTATTTTTCAGTGTCTAAGCTAAGTAAAAATCTGGTGCTACAAAAGGAAGAAAAGGCAGACTCAGAGAAAGAACTTGAAGAGTTGCGACTCAAGTACAAGGAAATAAAGCACAAACATGATAACCTGGTGCTTGAGAATCAGGATAAAATAACACTAGAAGAGCACCTTAACCAAATTAGTGAACTGAAAAAGTGAGTGGAGCAGAGATGAATTTCATCTTATTCATCACATGACTACTGTGCTATTTATGTTAATATACCCATATCATAAATTTTATATAACATGTAACAACATCTCATGATGCAAAAAAAAAAACATCATGGAAATTAAAGGCATAACAAAAAGAGGCAGAATCATGCCATTACGCTGTTCTGCAGTTTGGTCCAATAAAATCAGTATTGTTGATTATGAGACACATACAATTTTGCGATTGTGCTCATTTCAGTTACATTTATGAAAGCAACCAAATAATTGAAATCTTTTGCTCACCAGCTTTTGCAAATGATAGAAGTTATTCAGCTCATTCTATAAATTTCATTTGAAATGAGCACTCATGTAATATCCTTCCAGTCTATTTGAAGAAAGTGCTTGTATCAGATGTAGCTTTTTGATCTTTCTATCTATCTATCTATCTATCTATCTATCTATCGACTGATCTATCTCTTAAAATATAAAAATAATGAGAGATGTTGGTGTCTATGAAAATATTTAATAATATCTAGAGATGTCCTCTTAAACAATATATTTTTAAAATATGTTGATAGATACAGTAATCTAACTATAATATTTATTTTGTTAATCTAGGATGAAAACTATAATTTTTATGACTTATATATTTGCGGTATTTATGGGTTACTGCATTTGAATGGGAAAATACAAAAGAGTTTTTCTGAATAATACTGCATGACCTTGGGAGTGCAGTATTAGTATTAAAAAAGCAAGTTCATATTTTCCCATACAAATGCAGTAACCATTGTATTATATACTCATTTCTTTTACCTATCTAAGGTTTAATGATAAAGGAATACACTATATAAAGGAATACACTATAAGAAAAAGAGTAATTGAATTTAGGCTTTTTTAGGCCTTGAACTTAAATTTTAGTAAACATCCTGTTTGCCAGTTATAGCTATGACAAAACTCAGGTAGACATTACATGGCAATAGTCAGGTAGGCCAAAATTCTACCCTCTGTCATAAAAAAAGGTCAGGTACACAAATGAATTAAATATACATAATATATAGTCGAACTTGTCACTAGCAGCCACTCATGGGAAAAGGCAAAACTGACTGCTGTACACAGATTATCCATTTAAAATTGGTTTTTGAACAAATACCATGAAACAAAATTTCCCTATTGTTGTTGTCATTATTATTATGATTATTATTATTACTGTCATTATTATTACATTATCAAGATATTTTTTACATGCACTTTACAACATAATCATAATTATGTATATATGTATTTCTATTCCAAATTTACATTCCACATAAGATTACTGTATCCTATTGATTTTAATCCATTCTATAAATGAATTCATCACCGTGTAGGCATGTATACCAATCTTAGTTTGTTCACACTATGAAAGCAATATCTGGATTAGCCAGTTGCACAACTTGCCAAGATAGAAAAGACAGTCAGCTAATGTAACCTGTAATTAACAGATTATCAAAAGAAGCCATCTGTTGCTGTTCATTGTGACCCATGAATCAAAACATCACATCCCTTCACAGACACATTTGAATATTGAATGACCCCTGACCCTAATGAAAAGAGATGTAACTTGTATTACATTTTAAAGAAAGCTTTCTTCATCAGAGATATTATTAATTCACAAGCAAATAGATGAAGATATGTAACTATACCTGTCACACTGGCACGAAAGATGACTTTTATTTCTGTTACGATAACACGACTTTTCTCACCATCCAGTACATGAATTGTTTCGACCCTCTGCCCTAATGATAAAAACTGCCTTACTCTTGAATTTGACATTTTGATACCTTTGAGTTGCACTGTTGTGACTCCAGTTATGAGTAAAATCAGTATAAAAAAAATGTCATGTCAATTCACATGATATTCCTTTATCTAAAAACAATGCCTTCTTTATAAAGCAAAATTTCAGTTTACATTGACTGAAGGTGAATGTAGATACACTATAGTGATATTTATGTCAGGGAAAACCATTGTTGGTTAGGAAACATCTGACCGTGCACTGCAGATGGTAGGTGACTATTACATGCAGGAAATTTATGTAGGAAATTTGCCAGGGGAAAATTTGGCTGGCCATTATAAATAGGTGGTCACTGAGTAAAGGTGACCATTTGGACAGGTTTGACTCTTTCTCCTTCGAATACATTCCTCAGTCACATTACATCAGGAGTAATGTGCTACATCAAGAATACAGCCCTACTAAAAGACAAAAAATCATCTTTCCCTGTCAATATCAATAGACATAGGGCAATAATTCTTGCTAGTTACCTCTCCCTGGCACCACCATTTGTTGCTAGTTTTTAGCTCCGTTGTTGAACAGACCACGTCATACAATTAATCCTTTGACAATTTAGCCATTTTAGTGTTACTATGGGCCCATTCAACGTTCATTTTTTAATTATTATACAGAATTTTTTATCTACTGCAGGCTTTATACATTATTTTACACTTTCTGCCAATTTTTGTGTGATTTTGTCACCATTTGGGACTTTGTCTTTTATGACCACCATCCCACCACACTATCATTGACCTTAGACAAGGTCATTATGAGTTAGCCATACCTTTGACATTGTTTGCATATTCCGTCCGTTATGGAGCTCTTCTTAGAAAACTTCTAAAATGCTGCTTGATATTTATGCTTGATTTATTCATTTTTCACACTGTTTAGATAGAATTGTTGTTTAGTTTTTAACTAAGCATTGTGCATTAGTTCATAACAGGGCTATAAGTTTCTGTTTCAACATTTCACGCCTCTGTTTGTTACGACAATGTTTAAGTGACCTCTTAATTTAAATTACATTACTAGCTTCTGCTTTAATTTGTGTTTTTGTGTCATTGAAGCAGAATGTCAGTTTAAATGATTTGTATGCAACTTCAGAGTCTACCATGACTTTTGTTTTCTTTATACTATGTATACACCGTTTATGATATGCAGCATAATATGTAGACGGTGGAGGTCTGATCTTCCATTTGAGCTAATTAGTCATGTACTGATTTGACAGTTTATGATAGTAGCCACTTAGTCACAAAAATAATTTGCTAATCTATGCTTTGTTTTTTATTGTGTTGTTTCAGGAGAAATGTTTACTATATGCACAAAATGCATGTTCAAAGCATTGAAGGGAAGGAAAGAGTAAATCAAGGAAGACAACTTTTGGCTTGTTGTTGGCGAAACCGATTTCATTGGGGAGTATTGCCCAATTTTAGGCAGTCCAGAAGACACAAGTCCCCCCACATGTCTGAGCATGGCCTTCCAGCCTGTAAGTCAATGCACATTGGGTTCATGCCAGATCCGTTGGATCCAACTCTTAATTCTGCAGTACCATTACTGGCCATCCAGACGTAGCCAACTGTCTAGCCAACACTGGTGGTCCAGCCATCTCAGCATGTGGACCATTTTGTTGAAATGGTCCAGGCAAATGGTTCGTACAGGGATCTTAGTGATAGATCCATCTTTCTTACCATGCCGTCAGCAGCTTATCATTACTTTACCAAAGATTTCAATGAGAAATCTGTCCTTTCAGCTAAGCCTTTAGTGTGGCCGGACCATCTTATATATTGCCAGCATCTGGGCCAGCTACACGCCATTCACACCATCGCCTGCCTTCCAGCTGTTCCAACATGGGGACCTTTTGTTACGCCTCCTTTAGCGCTGCAAGTAGACCCAGTTGGGCCTCAACACATAGTGTGACGGAACTCAAACCACCATCCTTCACATCTTACTCAGATCTTACCATGGAACAGACTGAAGTTTAGCATTCAAGCTGCCATTGAAGACATTTTATGGGTGTTGGCTACATGTACTTCAGAATGCCTTCCACCCTACCACTGCTCTAAAAAATTGGTAGATCTCAATGAGGAGGAAGAGATGGACTTAAGGTGACAGAGACCTTAAGAACTGATCTCGTAGGTACTTGTCAAGAATGTAGTAGCTGTTCATATGTATGCTCATCTGTTTTATTGGGAAGACAAATTGCTCCATGCCTGTCAGAGCTTGTTCGTGATGTCATTGCAGACACCTGTCAATAGACATGCTTGGGAGGCACTGGACAGGATTGCTAGAGTCATTGGTGAGAACTGCTCATCATACCAAGGCCAGTACTTTGACATGTTTGACCAATCTACTCTTGATATGACATGCTGCTTTGTGATCCATGTCTCTCCAACCTTATCATACCCTCCTTTTCCAGACAACCTTGTTCAGGTCACCATTGATTTGGAGGAGGAATAGAGGAAGATCTGAAGCAGGCAGCTAAGGAACTGACCCTCCACCTTGCCACTCAACCCACACAGGCATTTAGAATCACTCAGTCCCTGTCAGTGTGAAGGGATGTTAAGCGGCCTCAGGACAGGGAATCTTTTCTGTCAATCATACAGAGGTGGTAAGGAACCTGTTTTTGAGCTCACTGGATTTCTCGTCATCAGACTGTGAGAAGGATGCCTTTCTACAGCAAGAGATACAGTTGCTCATCAAAAAAAAAAAAAAAGTGGTGGAGCTTGGGTAAGGCCATAATCCCAAGGGTTATATTCAAGACTGTTTTTTTTTGGAAAGCACACAGCAAGTTGAAAGTTTAGTCACCTCAACCAGTTCAGGATGGAAACAGCGAGTTCAATCCTCCTCTCTGTTTGATAGGACAAGTACGCCATCAGTCGTCTGACCGATGCATATTTTCACATCCTTATCCCCCCAGTGTCACAAACATTTTCTCAAATTTTTGCTTAACGTGACACAATTCATCAGTTCACCATTCTTCCCTTTGACCTCAACATCAGCCTGTGAGCTTTTACTCAGATTATGGATTTTGTCAGCTCCCAGTTCCAGTGATGTCTACAAAAATGGCAGCATGCCTGGACACCCTACAGAAACACATGGTAAGTTTTATCCTACTCCTAGGCAGGAATGATCTTCCTGTTCCAAATCATCTAGTAGGCTTTTATTGAACTGGGAAAGTCTGACCTACATCCATTCCAGAATGTTGTCCATCTAGGTATGGAGTTCTTAACCAACTGTAATCTGGTGCAGTTTCCTTGTGTTCTTGTTACCAGAATCATCATAGTCATTGAGTCCATTTCCAACAAGACTTTTATTTCACTGAGTGTTCTTGCAATGCTTTGGTTTAGTCGGTAGGGCAGCAAACTTGGTCCTACTTGGCTGTTTTCTGTCTTATTTATGTCAACCTTGCCAGCACAATGATGCCCCTTCTCAGGTCCCATTCATCAGTCATGATCATACCTGAGATTCAATCATTCCTATGACAGTGGGACAACCCAGGCCACCTGACCATGAGAATCCTGCCAGAGAAGCCCCAAGCGGACATAACGGTAAATACGTGTGGTTTGGATTTTTTAACGTAGCTTTAACAATTTTTCAGTCATATCGCTATGATGTCTGCAATGTGACAGTTTATAGTGATGCCTAGCACTGGGGCATCATGCCACAGACATGTAGCATGATGTCCCACCCAGTCACATTATCCTAACACCAGACCAACTAATCCTAACACTAACCTCTTAATGCTGAGCACCAAGCGAGGCAGCTGTTAGTACCATTTTTGTAATTCTTTGGTATGACTTTGCCAGGGATCGAACCCACGACCTCCTGCATCCGAGGCGGATGCTCTAACCACTAGTCTACTGGAGCAGTAACGGTAGATGCTGATGCCAGTGCACATGGTGCAGGTTTACTACCAACCTTTACTACCATCAGCATTACATGTGAACCACAAAAATGGCCTTTACACTTAAACTATCTAGAAATGAAGATTGTCATCAATGCTTTTTTATTTATGAAAAGATTGACTCTGAGTCAAAAACAGTCCTCATTAGGTTTGACAACTCTGTGGTGGTGACCTGTCTCCTGAAATAGGGAGGCACCAAATCACCCAGCCTGTTCGTTTTGATTTGGCAGTTTCTATATTGGTGCAACAGTCTCCATATCATCATAAAATTAGACACATTCACAACAGACTCATTGTCTTGGCCAAGATTCAGTCCAGAAGTGGTCAAGTTCTTCACTCAGAATTTGTCTGTCATTCGATCTGTCTTCACTCCGATTTGTGCACAATGGGAGCATCCAATGATGAACCTCTTGGCACCAAGGTGGAATCAACAAGCTACCCACCTTCAAATCTCCAGTTCCAGACCCAAATGATTGGGCCTTGGATGCACTGTCAATCATTTGGGAGGGGTTGTGGGCATTTGCCTAACCTACTGCAGTGCAGAATCCAAAAGTCATCCAGAAATTACGGGGTCAGAATGGCAGAATGATTCTGATAGACCCCTTAGATAGGACAAGTCCTCGGACACCAATCTACTCATTCAAGCGATAGATATATGCAGGAAGATTCCGGCCCACCTGATTCTTCTCCAGCATCTACTGTTATGGGTGATCCTTCCCTGCCTGGACCATCCTCTTTTACATCCTCGGCTCTTACCAAGGACAGCCTTGTGAGACAAAATATTCAAGCCTTCGATTGTGGAGGCTTATGAGGGAAATATGCTGTGTTTGCATGACTCCAGGTTGTGTTGTTTATGCAATTAAGAGCATGGGTTATCATTCGCATGGGGGGATTCGGCTATTCTTCCTTAGAAGGATAACAGAGGTAGAGGTTGGAGGATACATGCTAGTAATTGTATGGAAAAATGGGGAGCCAGAAAATGGGTGAACATAAAATAGAGTATATATGGATTTGGCTGGCCAGGATTCATTAATAATGTTAAGTTATTTTTTAGGAAAAAGAATCTTGAGAGCTTATCCTAGTTGTAACTGATAAAAACAGAGACATTGTTTTATTGATTGAATTTCAGTCTTTTAAAAGTCTTGAGTTTGGACCACTCATTACTGAAATTAGCACCTGCCTCTTTGGTGCGGAATTGAAAGCACGTTTCAAACACATGTAGGTCCAGAAAATGCTGCAGTTCATATCCTTTTCTCTCCACAGAAGCTAACATCCAGTTTTCATCTATACTGATAAATATAGGTTTGATCATGAGCATGTTTGCATAGGTTTGCTATGGGAACTGAATTAGTACTGTGAGCCCTGAATGCTCAGCATCAGCTCCTATTACTTATTCTCCTAACGTAATGTGATTGGGGAATGTATTTGATGGAGAAAGCAAATTTTTAATGAAATTATATTTCTCTGAGAATACTTACCCAATCACAATACTTATAAACCCTCCAAACCACCCCACCCCCATGTGAGCATCCTCGTTTGGATCTCACTCAGTTAAAAACAGTTGACATGCAAAAGGGAGGTAATGGGAAAGAGTTATTGCCCTTTGACTATTAAATTGACAGGGAAAAAGATGATTTTTTTTTTAGTATTTCAGTAGGGCTAGATTAGCAAGGTAACTGGCTAATATTCCTAACATAATGTGATTGGGTATTTATTCTCAGAGAAACAGTTACTTAAAAATTTGCTTTATCAGAATGTAACAGACTAAAATGAAAAGTTAGTTTTTTGGCTTTTCTTTTTTCAGGGTTTTTATTTGTTAATATTACAGAAAATTTAGTGAATGCTTTTACATTACTGTTAAAGCAGAAGAGTATTAGAAAGTTAAATTTTATATAATAGAACAGTTACAGCAAAACCTGTCTTGAGAGACCACTTATTCTGCCAACAAAAAGCAATCTCTGACGATGGGTGGTCTCACATAACAGTTTTGTGCACGGTGATCAGTATTCGAGGTCGAAATTCAGCAGTAATTAAGACAGAAAAATGACCACAATTACTGTACATGCATTTTATTCTATATTCATAGTTTTTTTTAAAATAGAACATTAATTTCCTCTCAAAATAATTTTTATAACAAGAAAGATTTATATGTATCAATAAAGATTCACAATATATTTGAAGATTTGGTGTACATGAATTACCGAGTGGCTGAGTGGCCCGAAGCACTCTCCGTTACGGATCTCTGCCATCTCACCTCTGTCTGTGTGGGTTCGAGTCTAGGATTCAGCCCATGTGGGTATGTGAGAAAGCTTGCCAGTAGCTTCTCGTGGGTCGGTGGTTCTTCCCGGGGTTTTCCCGGGTTCTTCCTCCACCATTAATACTGGCCGCCATGCATAGCCTATCGTGTGCTGAAAAATGGCGTTAAACCCCACAACAACAACAAACAATTATCATATCAGTTGCAAATTTAACTAAGGTAATTTTTATTTTGTCATTGCTTTATAAGCTAACATCATATGCAGATAAATTTCAGAGTTATTTCAAATGTAGCATAAGAATTTGTACAGTTAACTATGACAACACTTATCATGTGTATGAATTAGCAGCTTTTATCATGCCTTGGGCAAATATGGAATATACATGTACCAGTGAGTGAAAAAAAATAGAATAAATGCATCCAGAAACCAAATAAATTTTTTGAGAGACAAAAGTCAGTCATAATTTACCAAAAACATAAAGAGATTACTCGATTTTTTAAAAATCCCTACAGTGAACAATTGTCAGCTTGATGTGTGGGTTTTAACAACTGCAACACCAAAAAAGTAACAGACTGTATGAATCTTTTAAAATGACAATCAGGTCTGGAAAATGATAATCACATATTATCGAAAAAGACTTCATCCATCCCAGGCTTTATGGATTAACTCAAATAACAAACAACATGACTGCAACAATGAAGCCTTTTAAGAAGGTTTCTAATTATGATTTTATTGCCTAAGATAAACTAGAAACAAAATGAACCATACAATTGACTATGTACATCCATGATTATTCACTTTGAAGAAGGAATGGTTAATTGTAACATGACTTGGGACTGCAATGGTAGTTAGTGACATGTACATTAGTTTGGTTTACTGTACTTTGCTACCTGCATGATCTGTAGGTTTTAGAAAACCAGAAGCCAGGCTCAGCCTTAGTTTTCTATAGAACAAATCCTCCTAAGCAGTCATGTTTATGAAGACTCAGATACAAAATTCAGTTTAAATGCCTCCATTCTTGCAATGTGATTGTTCATAGTGATGTTGTTTAGAACAAACTGCACTTTGCCTGCAGACCCGCTTAAGTGGTCATAGTTACAAAGATTAAATGAAGGTCACATACCCCTGTCAACTTTTCAGAAACCAGGTAGGGAGTATGAATTAAAAAAAATAGGGAGAATGAGACCTAAAATCAGAAGGGTTTTCACTGCATTTTTTTTAAGCCTGTTTTGACTAAATATTGACCAATCTTTCGGGTCCAATATGCATGAACTTCTCAAAGGATGCACCATTTCTCCCTGTGACTTGCCTTATTTTCCCCAGGACGGGCCCTATTTTCATATTCTGGTAGCTGTGGCCAAACTGCACAGTAGTTTAAGGTTAGTCTTAAGTAAACAAGCAAGAAATCCAGTGTGGCTAATTAAAAGTTAATTCTTATCATTGCAGCTGTCTTGTGTAAAGGACTGGCCCTCCAATATGTTCTACAGTGTGCTACGTATGCACCAGCAATTTAATGGCATTTAACGCCCTATTTTATTGTAACTAATGGTGCCTAAATACGCAGTCTCAAGCTTACACATGTGGCAACGTTTTTCCCCACATTTTATATCACATGTTATTTCCTTATTGTCAACTTGTAAGGCATTTAACATTGTTTACATAGTAACATACCAGTATTGTCAACTATTTTTAAGGGCATATCTTCTGTGTGGCCATGTTTTTGCTCTTTTAAATTCCTTTATACAATTTAATGATGGTAATTAACTGTTGTGTATATGTAGTATTTTCTCATGTAAGTTTCTTGCATGAGAATGGAGATGCTATAGCATTCACAGTGATCATTCTTGGTATTGAAACTAATTGCTTACAGTTTTATTGCTGTGGTCTATTTTTTGTTGTGGTTTATTTTCTGATATTATTATTGTTATGGGGATAAAAAAAATCTTAAATTTATGTGAATAATGTTTACTTTTAACCTTCTGTTTACAAAAGAAAACATTCCTTGAAGTATAATAATTATTTTATAGCAACAGTATTCACAGGTGAAAAAATTAAAAGTGGCTTATGTGGATTGCATACAATGTATCAAATTTATGTAGAATTATTTTAGGAGAAATGATAAACAATAGACAATGTAATAATCGGGATTTCTCTGCAAAAATCAGGAGATATTATGACATCGGGAAGTAGGTGTGAAAAGACCCCACAAATTGGGAGTTTTTTCCCGGCGTGATTGTTGACAGGTATGAGGTCAGTTGTGTTTATCTCTTTTTGCAATGCAGTTATTCATAGCAGTGTCAGATAACTTATTATGCCTTTAAAAAGAGTCATGGTTGCTGGTCAGGTTCTGCACTTGGTCACTCACAACAGTGCATTTATATAATAAATTTAATGACTGTAGTTGTAAATGACAGATGGTTGCTGAAAGCAGAGGTTGCTCAAGACAGATTTTGATTTTTATTGTGGTTGCTATAAGAATGCATAAATCTCAGAAAAATTATATTCACTGAGGAAAATATTTTTCTTAGGTTGCTAAATCCTTGTGACAGTCTCATATATTGTTGCACTAGACAATAGAGTCCATGATTAGGTGCAGTGAATCAGTAGGAAATAAAGGCTGTTGGCTTCTATAAATGACTATGAGTGGACAAATTATTTGAATTAGCATGTCATTATTATGTTATGTTGTCAGGACTTCTGGGAGTTCTGTTTCAAATATGCTTTTAATGCAGCATGTCAGACTGACTCAGAAACCACACTAAAACTGTCCATTTTATATTTTGTACAAAATAAATTTGAAAATGTCTTTTAAAATTTATTGCAGATTAGTAATTGACAAAGAAGAACAACACAAACGAGAGATAGATTCATTGAATTCAAATTTACAGGTAAGGTTAATTTAGTTTTGTAATTGTTATAACTTTATATGCAGTCTTTTATTATTTTGCATAAAAAAGTGATAATAATCACTATACTGGTTCTCTCATGTGCTAAATTGCTTTTTTTATATTTATTTACTTCATGGATACAATTTGTGTTTGTGATTTAGATTTTTAATGTAGCTTTAACAATTTTAGTCATATTGCCACGATGTCTGCATTGTGGCAGTTTATATTGATGTCTAGCACTGGGGTATCATTCCACAGACATTTAGCATCATGTCCCACCTAGTTAGATTATCCTGATGCCAGGCCAACTGGTCCTAACACTAACCTATTAATGATGAGTGCCAAGTGAGGCAGTTGCTTGTAACATCTTTATAAGTTCTTGTTATAACTCGGCTGGGGTTCAAACCTGTGACCTCCTGCTTCCAAGGCAGACACTCTAACCACTTAGTCCACAATTTAAAACCTGATCAGCTGTTGTCATTACTTTATGCTGCATCCATCTTGATGCAATCATACTCTAAATGAAGCTAAAATTTGACTTTCAGGCATAAATTCCTTTTTATCTGTCATAAAATTAAAACTTGAGTTGTGTATAATCCACAGAGTAAATTTATGATTTGAAATGATTGGTTTACATACATTTTGATGGATAATCTCTATAACATTAAAAATGTTAACACTGTTTTAGAGATATGGATTCTGTTTGTATTTATTGTCATTTATCTGGTCTAATTAAACAGCTTGATTATAAAGCTTATACATGGATCCCTTGCTATTACACTGCTTAGAGTAGCCATTCAGGTGTATCATCTTATTATAAAGCTTATACATAGATCCCTTGCTATTACACTGCTTAGAGTAGCCATGCAAGTGTATTATCTTATTATAAAGCTTATACATAGATCCCTTGCTATTACACTGCTTAGAGTAGCCATTCAAGTGTATCATCTTATTATAAAGCTTATACATAGATCCCTTGCTATTACACTGCTTAGAGTAGCCATTCAAGTGTATCATCTTATTATAAAGCTTATACATAGATCCCTTGCTATTACACTGCTTAGAGTAGCCATGCAAGTGTATTATCTTATTATAAAGCTTATACATAGATCCCTTGCTATTACACTGCTTAGAGTAGCCATTCAAGTGTATCATCTTATTATAAAGCCTATACATGGATCCCTTGCTATTACACTGCTTAGAGTGACCATTCAAGTATATCATCTTATTATAAAGCTTATACATAGATCCCTTGCTATTACACTGCTTAGAGTAGCCGTTCAGGTATATTATCTTATTATAAAGCTTATACATAGATCCCTTGCTATTACACTGCTTAGAGTAGCCATTCAAGTGTATCATCTTATTATAAAGCTTATGCATAGATCCCTTGCTATTACACTGCTTAGAGTAGCCATTCAAGTGTATCATCTTATTATAAAGCTTATGCATATATCCCTTGCTATTACACTGCTTAGAGTAGCCATTAAAGTGTATCATCTTATGGTGGCTTTATGCCATTCATGCTCTAATCTAAGCACAGCTGTGTAACAGTAATTATACAAAACTACGTTATGATCTGTATTTTTTATTTTCTGTAATAATTCAAGAAGTACACTTGTGTGCATGTATATATACATACATACATACATACATACATACATACATAGACACATACACACACACACACACATACATACATAGTCAAGCCCATGTATCTTGATTATGTCGAGGGTGTGAAAAAATCATTTTTGTTGATCATCACAGGTTCTTTTACACCTGTATGCCATTCTTTTCCCATAAAATTTGCCTCTGTATGAGAAAAAAAGATGAGGCTATCGGTATTCATGTACCAACAAACTGTAAAATGTGTTTAAAGTCTTTAAAATTATCTGCCTCAACATCAAATTCTCTAAGAAGCCGACTGAATCTATTCATACAGTTATAGTTCTGACTTCGATCAGTGACCACTGGCAACAGCTCAGTGCCAGAAGGAGAGTTGGCGAATCACTTTGATGGATTGCAAGACTTTGTATTCAATTCCAGATAAAACAATACAAATGAAAGCAATCCTCTTTCTGTTTACGATATGTTTACTTTTATCACTTTCTGCTTCATTCCATTTGCGTTGAAGAATCTGTAATCATGGCACAGTGATGGACAACTTCATGTAAAAAATTAAAAAATGGACTCTGTGAATTTAAAAAAAGTACAATTTGTGCTTTTATTTACTCTTTATTCAAAACAAATTAATAACCACATCTTTTATGTGGGGGGGTACCAGCTTGGTTTGGAATTTTGCTGGTTTCTGTTTATAGATGATTGTAAGTCACGTGATCTAGCCATGCTGAATTTGAAGGCTTACACTCCGTCAAACCATGGAAAGAATTTAACTATTTAGTTTTTAAGTGAACTCTTAACCAAAGTTGTTAATTGTGTATGGATTAAGTTGGTGACTGATCTTGACAATAATGGAATGTGATTACACTATAGTTTGTTCCAAAAGCATCGTGAATTTTATCTTATCTGTAATTCTGTCAATTTTCAGATTAGCATCATTAAATGTAGCTAAAAGTAACTAATTCATTTTTAAAATATAGTGTAAAACAAATAAGGTATTTTTAGCTACATTTAATGATGCTGACCTGATAATTTACTGAGTTACAGATAAGATCAAATACGAGGTGCTGTGTGGAACGAAGTAACTTGTTGTGGTGTTGACATGTGAGCTGCCCATTACGAACACAGATTCCTAATGGTCAGAAATGAATTCATTCAGTTTCCTTACTCTAAAGTACTTTTCTCCACTCTATGCAAGTAATAAACCATGCATTGATGAGATTGGTTGATAAGCATTTGTACAGGTAAAATTTGGTCTTGTACCAACTTTTTCCATCCTTGCAGTACCAGGTACTGGTAGTAGCAGAAACACCAGATCATTTGTTGTAAAATTTATCTGAGATTCCCCATTGATTATGTTGCATCAACAATGACTTAACCAAGAAGAAAAAATCTTCACTATTATTCAACAAGGACGCACTTGTCCATGTAACAATGTTTGGACAAAGATGTGCATGATCATTTTAGGCATGATTCAGTGGTGTAATCATTGTGTTTCTATATGAACGTGGTGCTAGACCCCCAGAACACATAATCACTAGAGACATAAATATTCCTCAAGCAGATTTTTTCTATAATCATAAGGCAATTGTACCAGTAAAAATGAGCAATTGGTTAGAAGTACATGTGCATGTTGAAACCTGAATTAAAGGTAGGCAAGATTGTCAAGAAGTTATACTTCATGATCACATTATTAATAGAAGAACTATGATTGACCCTCATTGTTACAGACTTGAGAAAATAATCAAAGTGAAACAACAGCTACAAGATAAAATCACCAATAGAACCACACTACTCATGAGATACAAACATGTGTGTAGTCATTCATGCAGTGTGTGGAATCTTTGATGCAACCACTGTTGGTTAGGATGTGGTGGGAATCATGACTTAGTTAACTATTACAGGTACACTAGTCTGAATTGTTGTTGGAGCCATACATTAGTAACCATTAGTGCTGGTAAAATAATTAGTCACTGCTGCATTCTTGAATATGTTTCTGTTCTGAACTTCTCATGGCAACGCAAAGTAGTCTCAGTGAAATTATCAGGCTGTACTCTGCCTGTTGAGGATAAAATGATTACCATGACTGAATTCAGCACTGTGTTAGCAGAAATGGAAAACCACTGGCAACTCCGAGCACACTCATGGAATTGGGGGTTAGTGGATTTATAGGCAGTCAAAATCTAGTAAATCTTTGCCAGTAAACTTGTGATTTCAAGATTTTAAACCATTATCATGACTTGTATGATTTTGCAATTTAGTGGTTGACAACAGTATTATGATGATGTTGTCTTTTTTGGTTACTGATCTATGTTAAAGACTTCTACCCCACATGAATTTCCTCTTGCAGGGGCACCTGTTGGTAATGTTGGTGGATTTGCATTTATGTTGAGAAGCCAATTTACAGATTAAAATTTGTAAATCTACTGGTGTGATGTTCTGGTTCTATCCCATGTATGGATATAAAAAGACCATACAGTATGTTTCACTGCTCCAGTGGCCTAAGTGGTTAGAGTGTCCACCTCGGATGTAGGAGGTCACGTGTTCGAACACCAGCCAAGTCATACCAAAGACTTTTAACAGAAATTTACTAGCATCTGCCTCACTTGGTGCTCAGCATTAAGAGGTTAGAGTTAGGACTGGTCGGCCTGGTGTCAGAATAATGTGACTGGATGGGACATAATACCACATGTCTATGGATGATGCCTCAGTGCTAGACATCACTATAAATTGCCACACTGCAGACATCATAGCAACATGACTGAATTCTTTTTAAAGCAATGTTAAAAATCCAAATCACATGCACACACACATGCACATTCAGTATATTTCGATGTTGAGTGTCCTTTGTTTTATGACAAGGAATAACTTGTTTTCTTCATAAAAATAATGGTGTACTAAGACCCATATTTAATGTAAAGCTATATGTAGTCAAACCTGTCTTAAGTAACCACCCATTAGAATGGCCTAACTGGCCTTCATACACAGGTGACCTGTCAATCGAGGTTCACCTTTCAAACTTGGTTCTTGAACGCAAAGTAAGCACCAGTGCCATTATTATTATTATTATTATTATTATTATTATTATTATTATTATCACTTCAGGCAATTGGATTTATTTGCTCATTCAAAGAGTTCACTCCATAAATAAATCATTCATAAATTCTGATGTAAGAGTTCACAGATTTCTTCAAGTTTTACCTCCTGTATATATTTTATTTATTATATGTCTTTGTATATATATATATATATATATATATATATATATATATATATATATATATATATATATATATATATATATGTGTGTGTGTGTATGTGTGTGTGAGACTCTTGGTCTTCAGTTAAGTAACAAATAGGTGAAAGCAACAATTTAAGTAAAATCAGTAACCAATTTCTTTCTTTACAAAACAAAGTGAAAATTCAAAATACACTTACAGCTTTTGTGAATTAAATCCCAAGTAATCCTAAATGTCCTATCACATGTCCAGAAATATAGAATAATCTGTATAAGTTCCAATAGTCTTGTTTATAAATAAATAATTCCTCACAGGTTACTACACAACTGTAAATTCTGTTAAATGGATTTCCAGAGAGTGATATAAAACAGGAATGAATAATTTGTTTACCAAATCCCTATTTATACACATTTTCACTTGACCTACAATGTAATAGGTTGTTAATATGTACAGTGGAAAAACCTAGTCTAATTTCAAACAAAACTGGCAATGATTTCAAATGCTTTTAAACATTTTGTTCACAATTTACAATCATGAACAAGATGGTAACCATTGAAATCCATTTACATCCTACTATAATTGACAAAAGTTAAGCACACATTATATATATATATATAATACACATACATACATGGATGGATATATATATATATATATATATATATATATATATATATATATATATATACAGGTTAGAGAATTTTTAATTTTCCGTTCTGTCTGGTGTATATTTACAATTCTCTATAATTGATTCTATAGACATTGATTTGTTTTATAGAAATCCGGAATGACTGTATAGATAGATGAGAATTAATTACTAGATTGTCATGTGATGTGTGCTTAGTCATGAGTGAATATGGGTTTGTGTTTGCAGGCAAGGCAATGGGTGCCATTTAACAGCATACCTGGATTTGAATCTCAGTATAGTACAAATTAAAAATTCTCTAACCTGTATGATAGTATTATTTGTACTATATATATATATTTATGTATGGTAAGGAGGAACCTTGTTCAGCTGCTTGTATATTGCAGCTGGAGGTGGCTGTCACAGAAGTTACAGACCTACTATAGACCAAATATAGTCTCAACCCAATGATTGACAGGTCATTTTTGTTCAAAGAAATGTAATGCTTTTCAAGATTAAAGACTGCTTCCATTATATATTTACTGCTAAATGTGCATGAATTTTCATCTTCATTGCAGTGAAATTGCAGATTATGGCATACAATACCTTAATAAGTTTCAACCAGAAGAATTTCTTACAAAAAAATAATGTCTGTAGTTTTCTTTTCTTAATTATAAAGAGTAACCTAATGATTAATTACCTATTAACATTTATTTTTCAAATATGGGTGGATGGATATTTGATGAGGATAGATCTGTTATGTACAACATGGCTATTGGTTCATTTTTCCTTGGATGACAATGCATATTGCACATAATGATTTTTGCAGGCATTTCTATACTGTTATACTTAAGATGTTTGGGGTTCAAGAAAAACAAGCAGTTTTTCAAACCTGATGTTGATTTTTTGCATCATAAAATATATGTAGACTACCATTTTATTGATTCCCAAATACCGATAGAAATTGTTGAGTATATAAAATTTGATAAACTGAAACAAATTCAAAATTTTTTGTGATGATTACAATTAATACAGTCATCATCCCTCCCCAAAATGGGGGACTTCTGAGAATGCTGATTTACTTCTAGTATTTACCCCAAAACAAAGTTTTAAGAACATTTGTGGCTTTATTTCAAATCCTTGAATAACAATGGGGAGATTAGCCAATTTGAATTGATACTGATAGATTGAATAGTGTGTGTGATGAATATAATCAAGATATGATATGTCTTTCTTGGGGAAACAGTCTTTTTGCTTGATAGATATGCTTGAATGATGACTTTAAGCATTGAGAAACCACTGTTTGTTAGGAAAAGCTAGTAACCATAAATACCTGACTTTTATAGAGAAATTAATTTCACAGAGGAAATGGATATGGTTGAGACCAGGCAACCACTTTATAAAAGTAACCATTGTATCACTTCTTGCACTATTTTTATTTTCACAGAATCTTATTACATATTTCAGGCATTAGAGATAGAGAAGAAAACCATTACAAGACATACAGTAGATTTGGCAGCAGAAAACCGCAGATTAGTGGCAGAGGTCAAAGTGATGAACAGATCAGTCAGGTTCCCAGATACCTTTTTTTAAAATATATTTCTACCATATAGGTTTGGATTTCTTGGTATAAGTGTTTTATGCTTTGGAATATAACAGCACATCAACACATGAAAGACCAACAGTAGCCAGTCCAGGCTAATCTGGTTAGGGTTCAAAGTGGTGGCCTTTGGTTTGTTAGCACTGCATGCTAAACACTAGGCTACTGTGGACTGTCTTCCATGAGCAAAGAAAAAAATATGTACCACCTATTTCATTTTTTGCACAGGGTGGTTTCCTTTTACTTAATAAAGTATCTTGCATAACTAACATTTTGCTTTGTTTACATGCAAAATGTGGCATCTATTGCTGACATAATGTGAGAGAATTCAAAGACCATTCATTACATATCTGGAATCAAAGGTGAAGATAAATTCAGTAAAATTACATGAAAAGGAGTAGGAATTTGATCTTTGTTTGCTGCAAAGAAACTGTCCAATATCAAAATATTTCAGTATTGTCATTGGTTAGAAATGTTTTGCTTTAATAGCAGCAATAGCTTACCCATAGCTATTGTTTAGCTTTCTTTTTCTTGCCAAGAAAAACACACCATCTGTTTGATGTGCATGCATCCTACCTTAGAGTGAAGAATAGTACAGGGGTTGGATACACTTACAATCAAAATCATTTGATATCTAGGATCCGGTAGGTTATTTATGCAAGGAATAATGACAGCTTGCTCACTTGACACTGTTATGTTCTTCAGTCTAGATTGACACAGCAGGAACCATGTCATATAAGGTATCTATACTAGATATTTGATTCACCGTGCTGAATTTTTAAACATTGTTATTGTAAGTATGTATACTAACTTTTTTTCAATAAAAGTTGTATAAAACTCTGAGAACTCTCTTACAGAGAAAAAAAGACTGGCAAATTTTGTGATAATCTTTACTACGTCTATAGAGTTCACAGGAGTGTACTCCATACATGCTACATACAAACAAGGTGTGTTGAATGTGACATTGTATATATTTTAATTTATTACTGTATTAAAGAATAATGTCATCACAGTCTGTGAGAAAGTGTGGCCACATGATGTCTTCTTGGGACACTCACCCGGACTATTAAATTTTCCAAATATTCAAGAAAAAATTGTTGTAGATTTTGTAAATCATGGTCTGCAGAAAGCTAGAATTTTGCATACTCCAGCTGCACTTATCAGAGAAAGAAGACACTTTCATTAATTTCTCCTTCTTCAGTAGAATTTTCCAGCTTCTCTGTTACTGAAAATAAGGGGTCTTCTGAACAGAATAAACCAGTTGTGGAAGTGTGATTATAATTCTTCTTTATAGTCTTTTCTTATTGACAGGTCTAGTGTTTTATTTTTGTTTGCTACATGAGTCAGGAACAAACAAAGAAACATTGTCTTTCAGATTAGTTGGCATCTTTGAACTTCAGTGGCAACACATATTCTCAGTGCCTGCAGATTGCATTAAACAAGGAACAGCTAGCTATTCATGTCATTTCTTCGCATGTGAAATGATGACATTATCCAAAACGAGGGGTCTCTTAAGTTTAATTTTAAAACACCTAAGCCACTGTGTTAATGCAATGTTCGCCAGGAAGTAGTGATGGTGCAACTTTATGGACAGTAAAAGGATCACACACATGTTATAACCAATTGGCTTAGTATTGTTGCCTTTGTGAGCTCTTTTTGAGGTCATGCACTTGGAGAGAAACATAGTGTAAGTGATTACTCTTAACAGGTGCTCATACAGGTGGTAGTAATATTTTAACCATTCAAGCAATGACTGTTTTTGGCATAGTTTTGTTTTGGTATTCTTTATTTTGGGTATTTAGGGAGGTTAATCAGTGATATTAAATACCTGCAGATATGCAAACTTTGACGGGCAAATCTGCAAATTTAACTGCTCACACAAATGTCTCTTTTAACAAAACCATGCACAATGAGACCCATGAAAATTGCTGAAACCACAGTAATAGGCTGATGCGTGTACAATAAAACTTCCGTGGACTTGTTTCTTTGTTACCTAGCTTCCTTTTCAGAATTGCCCAATATTTGTGTGCAAACCTTTTTATACAACACACTGAATCTATGAAAGGGACATAATTTCATTCCCAACACAAGATGGCTTAGGGAGTTTACTTTATGTGAAGCACAGAGAATGCATGAAGAATAATTGTGCCCTAAAGTGCATATATTTTTTAAATTACTGGTAACTCACATAAGCTTTATGAAACAATACAATAGCCATTGTCAGCATAAAGTGATGACCTGATTTTGCTGTTTCTACTGCCATTGCAGGAAGACACAGCAAAAGATGATGCTCTTCCAGAGAGCTGTGGAGCAATCTGAGAACAAGGAGATCTCCATTCAGGAGCACCTAGGATCTATTATTAAAGTGGTAAGTTTCCCTGAGTATGGTTGATATATTATAATTATCTATCAATCCCAGTCAGATGATTACACGTGAACTGTTATATGTATTTATTATTGTAGTACATTGCTTGGTGGAATCAGGAATTATCATTGGATAATTACATGGATACAACATTAAATAGTGTCAGCCTGGGTAATTCACTTTGTGGCTTTTTACTTTGACATTTATATATTTACAAACAATAACTTCAGTTCATTCTATTGCTTTTGCTTTTAACAAACTTTATGATTGGTTTGTCCTTAGGATAAGAAAGAAGCCTTCTGATTTTACTAAGGTCAAGGTCACTGGGAATGAAACTTGTTTCCACACATAATGTTAGTTCTATGTCACACACCTGGACCAAAATGTGTAGCTGAATTGTTAAAGTATGGAACAAGCCTATTGATTTTGGGGTAGAAAGTCAGAGATCTGGGTCATGGAATGAAAAATAATGGTTTCTACATCAGAGACATGGACTAAACATCGCTAATGGCTTGCACTTGGAGTAAAGTGCTTTTTGTTCAAAAGGTGAAAGATCAAGGGCACTAAAGATGAAAAATGAATAATAGTTTCAGCACAAAAACTTAAGTTCTAGCATATTGATTTGGGGTCATATGATCAAATGTCAAGGTCACTGAATGAAAGAAAATAAAATGGGGCATAATAACTTGGTTCTAGATCACATACCATGATCAAAGTTTGTGGATGATCTGCACTTAGGGTAATAAAGAAGCCTAAGTATTTCTTAATTCAAAAGGTTAAAGCTTATGGTCATGGTAAGTCGATTAAGAAAATAATGGTTTTTGCACTATAAGTTTAGTTCACTACAGCATACCTTGATGAAGGGTCAAGGTCAGTGAAACCCAGTAATGCCTGTTTAGAGGACTTCTAAACATGGGGTTGGTGTATAAGATACTGTTAAAAAGTATTGCATGACATCATGCAGAGGGTGTTATAAATACCATTTGATTGCTTTTATGTATCCTCAGCAGATCAGTTATCACAAATGTATTATCTTTAAGTGCAAGGGAAGTTATTTTTTATATTGACATTTTATAATGTATGTTTAAAAAATATCATAATAGCTTGTTCTTAGGGTAGAAGTATATTTTGACAGCCAACAAATTTGTGTCAGATTTTATGGTATCAGTAAGTCTGACCACAAATATAAAAAATTTTACCTATAAGTTTGACCGCTCCGGTGGCCAAAGTGGTTAGAGCATCTGCAACAGATGCAGGCAGTCATGGGTTTGAACCCCAGCCAAGCCATATGAAAAACTTATAAAAATGATACTAGCAACTGCCTTGCTTGGCCCTCAGCATTAAGAGGTTAGTGTTAGGACTGGTCGGCCTGGTGTCAGGATAATGTGACTGAGTGGGACATGATTCTACGTGTTCTACATGTCTGTGGCATGATGCCCCTGTGCTTGACATCACTATAAACTGCCACACTGCAGACATCATAATAATATGACTGCAATTTTTTTAAAGCTGTGTTAAAAATCTAAATCACACACACACACATACACACACACATACCTATAAGTTTTTGATACAAACATTTATCTACAGAAACATACTTATTGAATATTTACATTTTATTACATGGATTTTGAAGTCAGCAATTATTTTACAATTAACCATTAATTTTCTAAGGTATGTGTGATTTTCAAATTAATATTCTGTACTGATGCTCCAGTCTGTTTGTGGCACAATTAGATAAATGCACTTTTATTAATTTCTTTACTGATCTGACTCATTATCAAAACCAAATAATGCACTGAGTCATGTGTACCTGGTAAAACTAAGAAAATATTAAAACGAGTGTAGGTATTTAAGGAAATTTCATTATTCTTTTATTTCACATTCAACATATACAAATTTGCTTTATGTTTATTTCAGGCATGGTGATCTGTACATTTTATTTAATGTGCAAAAGGTGATACTAATGATAATATCTCTGCAAATTATTACAAAAACTGGATTTAAAAAAATAAATAAAATGTTGTAAAAACTCCTATAACATCCAGATCCAAATCCCACTGAATCTTATTTAAATAAACTTCAGGCAACTTCAGCCAGTCTAGACTATGCATTGCAATCATGCCCATAGTAACAAATCTAGCCTAGACACTTGAACATGATTTCTCTGGTCCAATCTTCAAACTTGTTCCAACATGAACACTTTATGGGTGATAAAAAGACCTGGTTAGGTTTCTGCCTTAAAAGAGAAGATTTCCTTCAAATTAAGAACATCAGAAAGCAATATTTGTACTATATAATTATACTCACATAAAAGTTATGTCCAACTACAAACAGCAGATCAGGGACTATGTTGCTTGTTCTCCTGACTACTACTAAAAAAGTTCTGATATCCCAGATCCAGATTTGCCAGTTGGACTCCGCTATGGGTAAGTATATATGGTATATTTACATAAGATCACCTTAGTTTCAAACAAATGAAAGTACAAAATATGAGTGTTATATAGATACAATATGTGTGTAGTCTTTTAACCACTAATCTAGAGTATGCATTAGAATTTTTGTGATTTTACCTCTCTATTGTAACTTTCAGGCAGAGAAAAATGCATTAGAAAGAGATACTTATGCCAAAGCAGTAAGTACCATTTGTGTTTCATTCATTCAGACGACATGTTTTTTATTCTGATGGCTGTTCCTGTAAAATATTATTTGTACCCAAGAAAGGTACTTTCTAATTTTGAGGAGTCACCAGTTAAGCAGTTCAGATATGTTTTTTGATTTTCTTTACAACCCAAAATAAATCAGCATTGTGGGGGTGTAGTGGTCTAGGGGTGGGGTTCTTCTTATAGACTTTAACGAATTATGAGAAGTTCCCCTGGTCCTTATTCAGAAGGTTAATTCTGGACACTATATTATTTATTGACTAAATATATTTATGGCTACGAGCCCCCAGTCAGCTATGCCGACAGTTAAATTAAAAGAAATACAAAGATGAAATTTAAACAATAACAATTTAATAAATGAAATTTAAAAGAATTTAAAGTAATCAATGTCTCTCTTTCACCCAATGATCCCTTTGATCATCATTTGAGTTCACAGTGTGAGGAGATTTTTCCCTTCTTGAGTGCTACTCATCTAAATCTCTTCGTTCCCTTGTCTTTCTCTCCTTTCGTGATCTCCACTTCCGCTTCCTCTTCTATAATCCTTGTTCCTTGCCGTTATCTTGACTTCCGGTTCCTCTTCTAGTATCCGGAACCCTTGACGGTATCCCTTGAGGTCACCCGAAATTCACTCGGTATCTCTCACCGTCACCCGAAATTCTCTGAACTTCTCTCGTCCCCCGAAATTCTCTGAAATTCTTTCGTCCCCCGAAAGCTTCCTGTTGAAAGGTATAATGTATTAGCATAGGGTTATAAAAATCTTCCCTCACACTACGTCACTGAACTGAACCATCAGTTTAAGGCGGGACATTTGGGTCGCGCATGCGCACACATCGAAATTCCCATACACTTCCGCCGCTTACAAAAATGGCGCCATAACACAATCACACAAAGGATTCAAATATCTACATACTGAGCCCTATCAGTATATACATACAAAATATTTTAAATACGATTGTACTAAAATATTACTACGATTAGTAATATGACTATCTATATATTTATATATATTTATATATATTTCCTACACAAGCGTACCAAATCCACAATATTCACATTCAAATGGTGATAAACGGCAATCCGTTACTCAATGGCAAAATCTATCATTACGTAAACAAATTTCTTGTCTACCAAAATATAACTACGCAAAGAATTACAATATTAATTCTTATAGCGGCTAGCGAGCAATACAATTCTTCACAAATACAAATCGTCCTTTCAAAAGGGCGTAAACGTAATAATCCACGAAATAATATGCACACATATTACTAGCGAAAGAAGAGAACATTTTCGCCTCACAAATAAGGTGTACATAGTAACATTATGAATAATGATGCAACGAATCAACATCGTAATCAATCGTAAACAAAAGTACTAGCTAAAGTCATGAAAAAAATGCAAAATATTAAGGTCATAATTAACTATTCATACTTCAATACAAGTAAAATGTATACATACGACAAATTCTCTTCAATTAACAGCAGTCATATCAAGCAGAATCAACGTAACATCAAACTTACCTGATCGAAGCTATTTCATGAATTTCCTAAATTCCGCCAATTTTTACGAATGGCTAACGGAGTGTGTGTCACCGCGACTCTTAAACACCAACTGACGAATTTCAGGCTTGTACACGTCTTATGTCAGTTTCTCGAATCAAGTCCCACCTACAACGCATCCCGATTGGATGGCGACGGACTCTGGTCATTTGATCGAACTGTCAATCATAAAAATGTCAGTCTGTGTGTCCCCATGTACTGTCCAGCCTACCATTGTCGGCTTCCGGCTCTTTGAAGTTGTCTACGTCACGTGTTCCCATGTACAAAGATTCCCGCCAGATTTCCACTCAAGAGCTCAAACAAAGACTGGGTTACGTAAGAGGATTAGCCAACTTAGGCACTTGGAAAAACAAAGCTTACCTGGCTCCACTTACAGACTTATAAATACATGTATAATACAAGGGGTTGGGGTAAAACATCACATCCCCCCACGCTTGAGAATAAAATCAGGATTTTATTCACTCAAACTAAAAAAGCAAAAGTGTTACACGATATAAGGAACAAAATCAGCAAAATGAACTAAATGCTAAACTGAGTATGAACACGAAAATATAACAAATGATCTATATCATTTCGGCGCTTCTACTCATGAAATCTGCGCCTACGTTTTCAGATCCTTTCACGTATCTGATCTGCATCTGGTACTGCTGTAAAAACAGCGACCATCGCATCAATCGACCATTGGACAACTTTGCCTGCGCCAGATAGGCGAGTGGTTGGTGGTCGGTCTCCAATATGAACTTACGTCCATATAGGTATCGCTCGAACCGTGATATGCCGAACACGATTCCAAGACATTCCCTCTCCGATACTGAGTAATTCTTCTCGGCAGCAGACAACTTCCGGCTGCCGTATGCGACAGGAAAAAGCGTCTTGTCATGCTCCTGGAGCAGTACTGCTCCCAGTCCCGTGTCGCATGCATCGGTGCGCAGAACGAATTCTTTATCCAAGTCCGGTAGACGAACAACTGCGTCGGATGTAAGTCTATCCTTTAGCGTTTGGAATGCGTGCTCACACGCATCTGTCCAAACGAACTTACTCGGGGTCCGTTTCTTGGTTAGGTCAGACAACGGGCCCGCAATCGCGCTGAAATTAGCGACATACCTCCGGTAATATCCGGCCAGTCCCAGGAATGACCTCACTTCCGTTTTCGTGGTGGGGCGTGCGGCGTTTCTCAACTGCTCCACCTTCGACTTCTCTGGAGACAGCGTGCCTTGGCTCAGGGTATGTCCTAAATAGTCTAATGTCCTGAAACCAAGGTGACATTTGGAAGGGCGGGCTGTCAAGCCCTCCTGACGTAGCCGCTCCAAAACGTCAGCTAACAGAGCGAGGTGTTCACCCCATGTCTCTGTAGCTAACAAGAGGTCATCCATGAAGTTGTGGACACCCCTATCGCGCAAGGGCTCCAACAACTTCCGCATCATTCTGGTAAAGACGCTGGGCGCGTTTTGTACCCCGAACGGCATCACCAACCATTGGTATGTCCCGTCGGGAGTAGCAAAAGCAAGCTTCGGTCGGTCTTCTTTCCTTACCGGAATTTGCCAATACCCCTTGGACAAATCCAGTTTGGAAAAATATTTCGCTTTCGAGACCGAAGCGAAGATATGTTCGGGGTCAGGTAGCATTTCAACTTGAAATTCTGTCACCTGATTCAGCTTCCGGTAGTCGACGCAGAACCGATGGGTGCCGTCCTTCTTCTGCACTAAGACTACTGGTGAGCTGTACGGAGAGTCGGCAGGTTCGATTACTCCCAGAGCAATCATCTGCTCGATTTCTTCCCTTACAACTTGTCGTTTCGCGTGGGGCAAGGGGTAGGGTTTACACTGAACTGGTCGGTCGTCCACCATCTTTAACCCGAACTCGACAAGCGTCGTCCTCCCGGGTTTTTCTGTTAGCACGTCGGAATATCCGGCCAGCAAGGTCTCTATCTCGTTCCGCTGCCCTTCAGTTAACATGGGGTCACACTCCACGTCCGACGGAGTCTCGGCCCTCGTTAATGGACAGCTCGGGACAGTGTTAGCACCTTCCGTATCGCCTTCGATATCCTCAGTGACTATCGCTGCGACAACAAAATCGCTGGCGGTCTCCCTTTCCCGGTACCTCTTGAGCAAATTGGCATGGTACAATTTCTCTTTCGTCGGTAGCTGTATCCGGTAGGTTTGACCTCCGACCTTCTTGGTGACGACGTATGGACCCCTCCAGGAAACTTGCAACTTGTTGTGTTCCTGGGGCAACAACAACAACACTTTGTCCCCTACCTCAAACTGACGTGGTTTTGCGCGCTTATTGTAATTTTTCGCCTGTTGCGCCTTAGCTCGTTTGAGATTTTCTTGCGCGAGAGAACAAACCTCTTCCAGTTTGTTGCGCAAGTCCGCGACGTACTGGTAGGTAGTGCGTACTTCCTCTACAGCGTGGTCGTCTGTCCACAGCTGTCTCAGTACGGCGATTGGGCCGCGTACGGTTCTCCCGTACAAGAGTTCAAAGGGAGAGAACCCCAAACTCGCTTGCGGTACTTCCCGGTATGCAAAAAGCAGGGCCGGAATATACCGGTCCCAATCCTTGGGGCGGCCTTCGCACAATTTCTTGAGCGTGTTTTTCAAGGTCCCATTAAACCGTTCGACCAATCCGTTACATTGGGGGTGATACGGTGTAGTCGTGAGGTGTTTAATCGACATGAGACGATTCACCTCCGCCATCACACGACTCATAAATTGTGTTCCTTGATCGGTCAAGATCTCGTCGGGCACTCCGACTCTTGACCAGATCGCAAACAGAGCTTCCGCGACGGTTTCCGTGTCAATGTTACGCAACGCAACGGCCTCCGGATAGCGTGTAGCATAATCGACAACCGTTAAAATATATCGATTTCCGTGCGCAGACGCGGGTTTTATCGGTCCGATTAAATCCATGGCAACACGTCTAAATGGTTCATCGATAAGGGGCGTACTCCCCAAAGGGATGGGTCGCTGATCCGTTTTCGGTGCCATTCTCTGGCATTTGTCACAGGAGAGACAGAACCGTTTTACGTCTCCCTGGACCCCTGGCCAGTAAAACTCTTTTACAAGACGGTCACGCGTCTTAGCAATTCCCATGTGTCCACCCATGAGACTCTCGTGTGCAAGTTTCAGTACTTCGCAACGCTTTTCCTTTGGCACGACGACTTGCTTGAAGTGTTCGTTGTGTTTCCTGGCGTGGCGATACAAGATTCCCTTCTTGTAGACAAACTTCACCGCGCCGTTCGGAGTTTCCCTTTCTGTTCCCGCTTCTGCGTGTTTGTGCAACTGCGCCAGAGTTGCGTCCTCCTGTTGCAGCTTCCTTAACTCCGCTGGAATAACATTACTAACCGGTGTCGATGTAACTTGGATTGGCTTTTGTTTCGGCTGTCGACTCATGGCCCTGGTTTCAACAGCACTCACTGGCATAGGTGTGCAGGTTTCGGGGTTCGGCTGGGGTAACACATAACGGCAACCCAATATGACGTCATGTGATAGCCCCTCCAAGCAAGCAGCTTCAATTTTCCCCTTCACGCATGGTGAATCGAGGTCAATGACAGCTACTGGTAATGAGTCACGCGCGCAGTTCGCGTACTGAACTTCTATTACCTCCCCTGTATAGTCCTCCGGCTTGACATATTTCTTGTCGACAAGCGCGGGGACGCTGCACCCAGTGTCATACAAGATGGTGGCGCCTTCACCATTGACAGTTGCGGCCGCAAGGTTGGCTGGGTTGCGACTCGCTTCCGGCACACCTTCCTTCTTAGCTACGACATTCACCTGGGTCTGCCTGCCCTTGGGACAGTCCCTGGCAAAATGCCCCAGGCGCTTGCAATTAAAACATGTCGGCGGCCCTCGCCGACTTGCAAGTCCTGGTTTCGTGGGTGAGGCCTGTCCAGGTCGATAGGCGGCAGCCCTACCTGTAGGTGCCCCTCCGACCTTCCCGTCGCCCTGACGGTTACGGACAGCCGGCTCAACCTCCCCCATACGACGCGACTCAGAGGGTCGGGGTCGGTCAGCAACCCCGGAACCTCCACTCTTCGAGTGCGCCTGCTCGTATCGCTCCGCCATGTTAGCGATCTCTTCGAGCGTCCGGTGTTCTCTTTCTGCTAAGAAAACTGTCAACTCGCGACGGTAAGTACCCAGGACATGTTCCTTGAGTATTACCTCGCGTAGCCCTTCGTACGTGCGTTCGACTTCGGCCATTTTCATCCACTTCTCAAATAAACCTCGAACACGGTTGTGGAATTGAGAGTGGGTCTCTGTTACCTTTTTCACCGAGTCCCGGAAAAGTTTCCGGTAAGTCTCGGCGGTCAGCCGATAATGGCAGAGAAGCGCCTTCTTGAGGGCAGTGTAGTCATCAGCCTCTTCTGCAGTTAAGCCGTGGTAGACTTCCCGAGCTGCACCTTGCAAAAAGGCTGAGACATGAATGGCCCAGTGCTGTTCAGGGACCTGATGAGCGCGTGCGAGTTTCTCAAACTGGACGAGAAAATCGTCAATAGCCTCCTCCCTATCATTGAAGCGTGACATGTTGATCTGGACTATCCGGTGGTCGATGAAAGGTCGGCCGGTTGTTCCAGAGCTTGTACTGGCGTCGTCCCGTCCGTTGGTCCTAGCTTCAACTCTGACCTTTTCCATCTCCAGAGTGTGAGCGAGTCTGGCTAGCTCCAGCTCTTTCTGGGCGTCTCGGTCCGCTGCTATCTTGGCTAACTCTTGGTCCGCTGCTATCTTGGCTAACTCTTGGTCCGCTGCTATCTTGGCTAACTCTTGGTCCGCTGCTATCTTGGCTAGTTCTCTCTGGGCTTCTCTTTCCGCTGCTTTTTCGGCCTTCCATTCCTTGATCCTTTCTTCTATAAAGGTTGCCAGGCGATCTCCCTCGTATCCAAGATCTTCCGACCCCATGGCGCGGTATTCCTTTATCATTTGTCGTTCGGTAGCCATTATACTAATGTAAAGTGATACCTTGTCTCAAAATTCAAACAATATACAGATATTTGTAATACCAGTTTAAATACTTACCTGTCGACAACAACTAGTTTCGTTCAGGTAAGATATTTGTTCGATATCTGCTTCACACGTACTGCTATGAATGGAAGATCTACAAAGCCTGCACATATGACAATAAAAATACAAGATGAGAAAATCACAAAATTTCAAATACAAAGAATGGAAAATATCTCACACTGTTCACTAATACTTCTACCAATAACTTTAAGTCCCAAAATAATATATATGTCTAATTCATATCCCGGACGAGCCCCCACTGTGGGGGTGTAGTGGTTGTCTAGGGGTGGGGTTCTTCTTATAGACTTTAACGAATTATGAGAAGTTCCCCTGGTCCTTATTCAGAAGGTTAATTCTGGACACTATATTATTTATTGACTAAATATATTTATGGCTACGAGCCCCCAGTCAGCTATGCCGACAGTTAAATTAAAAGAAATACAAAGATGAAATTTAAACAATAACAATTTAATAAATGAAATTTAAAAGAATTTAAAGTAATCAATGTCTCTCTTTCACCCAATGATCCCTGTGATCATCATTTGAGTTCACAGTGTGAGGAGATTTTTCCCTTCTTGAGTGCTACTCATCTAAATCTCTTCGTTCCCTTGTCTTTCTCTCCTTTCGTGATCTCCACTTCCGCTTCCTCTTCTATAATCCTTGTTCCTTGCCGTTATCTTGACTTCCGGTTCCTCTTCTAGTATCCGGAACCCTTGACGGTATCCCTTGAGGTCACCCGAAATTCACTCGGTATCTCTCACCGTCACCCGAAATTCTCTGAACTTCTCTCGTCCCCCGAAATTCTCTGAAATTCTTTCGTCCCCCGAAAGCTTCCTGTTGAAAGGTATAATGTATTAGCATAGGGTTATAAAAATCTTCCCTCACACTACGTCACTGAACTGAACCATCAGTTTAAGGCGGGACATTTGGGTCGCGCATGCGCACACATCGAAATTCCCATACACTTCCGCCGCTTACAAAAATGGCGCCATAACACAATCACACAAAGGATTCAAATATCTACATACTGAGCCCTATCAGTATATACATACAAAATATTTTAAATACGATTGTACTAAAATATTACTACGATTAGTAATATGACTATCTATATATTTATATATATTTATATATATTTCCTACACAAGCGTACCAAATCCACAATATTCACATTCAAATGGTGATAAACGGCAATCCGTTACTCAATGGCAAAATCTATCATTACGTAAACAAATTTCTTGTCTACCAAAATATAACTACGCAAAGAATTACAATATTAATTCTTATAGCGGCTAGCGAGCAATACAATTCTTCACAAATACAAATCGTCCTTTCAAAAGGGCGTAAACGTAATAATCCACGAAATAATATGCACACATATTACTAGCGAAAGAAGAGAACATTTTCGCCTCACAAATAAGGTGTACATAGTAACATTATGAATAATGATGCAACGAATCAACATCGTAATCAATCGTAAACAAAAGTACTAGCTAAAGTCATGAAAAAAATGCAAAATATTAAGGTCATAATTAACTATTCATACTTCAATACAAGTAAAATGTATACATACGACAAATTCTCTTCAATTAACAGCAGTCATATCAAGCAGAATCAACGTAACATCAAACTTACCTGATCGAAGCTATTTCATGAATTTCCTAAATTCCGCCAATTTTTACGAATGGCTAACGGAGTGTGTGTCACCGCGACTCTTAAACACCAACTGACGAATTTCAGGCTTGTACACGTCTTATGTCAGTTTCTCGAATCAAGTCCCACCTACAACGCATCCCGATTGGATGGCGACGGACTCTGGTCATTTGATCGAACTGTCAATCATAAAAATGTCAGTCTGTGTGTCCCCATGTACTGTCCAGCCTACCATTGTCGGCTTCCGGCTCTTTGAAGTTGTCTACGTCACGTGTTCCCATGTACAAAGATTCCCGCCAGATTTCCACTCAAGAGCTCAAACAAAGACTGGGTTACGTAAGAGGATTAGCCAACTTAGGCACTTGGAAAAACAAAGCTTACCTGGCTCCACTTACAGACTTATAAATACATGTATAATACAAGGGGTTGGGGTAAAACATCACAAGCATACTCTTCAAGATGTATTTTTCAAAATCTGCCTTCCCTGGTGCCAACGATGTTTAAATGGAACAGCGCTGATGAACAGATGCCTTAAATAAAAGATGCTTAGAACAGTGACGCCTCATTGAGAATTAGATTTGCAATCAATGCAATTGTAGCTGTATAAATAAGAGATTGAATTTTTTTGTGGCACATATTTAAGAAAGTGCTGAATGATAGCCGTATCCTCTTTAAAAATACTTTAATTCAGTAAATGGCATATCATTATAGTTTTAAAATTTCTTGTAAAAATGATATTTGACCTCAGCAAGCTTAAACTTTATTTTTTTTTAAATTGCAGAAATTTTGCTTGAAATTAGGTTTAGAATGCTGCTAATTCTCTACAAAAAACCAAAGAAATAAGGCTGTCTCCTGCATTAACATATTTTGAGACATATCATTTTTCCACCAGAAACATCACTCTTATGATTCTGTGTTAAAGATTTTAAAATCAAAGACATGGCATTCCTTTTAGAGTCAGTCTTAAGATATAAACCACTTCAGTACCTTGAAAATCTTATAGGAAAAGGAACTTTATTCTCATCTGTGCCTTGAATGATTATACTAAGTCACTGGAAAAATATACCAATCCACTAAGCAGTTCTAGAGATTTTTTTCCCAATTAATTTTCGACACTTAAGAGTGATAGTCTGGGTTATGAAAGTCATCAAGATCTAGTTTTTACATTGCTAAATGATGAATATTTTTTAGTCATCTGTAAGTTACATCCAGTCTGTCCATAATACATTGGTCTACTGATGTACTTTTTTTATGAAGTCTCATTATATCCAGACTGAATCCCAACTTTGTACAACTATTAAAAATTCAAGTCACTTTCAACTAACTATCATCTTGTCACATGATCAGATGGACAAAACAGTGTAAAAGGTACTGACAATTTCAGCTTTCACAAGTGAAGAGTTTACAAATATGGCAACATAAGATGCAGTGCAAAATTTATCAATCGCAGAAAAGAAATCCAGAAATGATCCCATATAAAAGCAAAACTTTGCTTAACAGAGGATCTTCTCACATTTAAAATCAGTTGGGCAAAGCAATTCATTTTTCTTTGACAGTGTGTAC
The DNA here is from genome assembly GCA_028554795.2 of Sinohyriopsis cumingii. Taxonomy (NCBI): domain Eukaryota; kingdom Metazoa; phylum Mollusca; class Bivalvia; order Unionida; family Unionidae; genus Sinohyriopsis; species Sinohyriopsis cumingii. The sequence continues at coordinate 134,048,546 of CM068838.1, read as the reverse complement.
ATGAATCACAGCCAGTAATACACATATTTCAAGTTTCATGTGAACACATATTTATTTCAAGTTTCACTTTTAAGTAGTGTATTGGATCTGTATTTCATACAAAATTATATATAGTATGTACATGTTTGTTTTTTTATTCACGAGTTTTATATTTATCATATCAGGTTAAGAAAACCTTTAAAGTGATTTATAATTTAATTTTCATAGACCCAGAATTTTCATTTTAAACCTGTCAATAAAGGATACTCAAAAGATCACTAAATTTTGTCCTTTATGGGCAGAGGTCCTTTATACAGAAGTGAAATATGTGAATTTGTTTGAAAATACTTTCATAAATAATGTCCTTTATGGGTTTGTTCTGTCCTTTATATAGAAGTGAAATTTGTAAGTTTGCTTGAAAATAATGGTTCATAAATACTGTCCTTTATGAACAGGTGTTCTTTAGATATGAGATACGCAAGTTAGCACAAAATAGGGATTAATAAATACTGTCCTTTCTGGACAGGTGTTCTTTAGATATGAGATATGCAAGTTAACACAAAATAGGGATTAATAAATACTGTCCTTTCTGGACAGGTGGTATTTAGACATGAGATAAGCAAGTTAACAAAAAATAGGGATTTTTAAATACTGTCCTTTATGGACAGATATCCTTTATGTAGAAGTTAAATGAGTGTGAAAATAAGGCTTCATAAAAAATGCAGTCATTTGTGGATAGATGTCTTGTATATCGAGGTGAAATATGTAGGTTGGCCTGAAAATAGGGGTTAATAAATACTGTCCTTCATGGACAGGTATTGTTTATATAGACATGAAATATATAAGTTAGCTTGAAAATAGGGATTTATAAATACGGTGCATATGAATGTGTTCTTTATCTGGATATGTTTGCCATGAAGATTGTACTGGAGAGAATAGTATGATTTCAATATTATAATTTAGTTCTCTGATAAGAACAGTGAGTTACTCCTTTTTTACCAAACGAAAATGTTTCCATTATGCTTGCAGAACACAAATAACTAGACTAAAACAGATAACATATTAATTAAAAATATATTCAGACTGAAAAATTTGATTTGAATGTCTAGAACACAGATTAATGAATATTAAAACTTTGGTTAAATTTTTAGGTGAATTTCAGTTTCACCATGCCATAAGTAATGCCAGATGAGCTTATTATGGTACGGCCTTGTATCCATTCTCCATTGTGGTCATGCTACTCATGTCATATTATCAACAGTTGCTTGGTAACCACTCTGGAGACCATATTTCTGATCCACTTTTTGAAAAAGTTTGGAATATTGGCTTGTCGTAAAGATCTCAGACATATTCAGTAATGAACAAGATCCACATAATATTAAATAGAGGATATTTACATTTTTCTAGTAAATATATTGAAATATTTAACATTTGAAGTGGAAACATTGTACTGTCACAAGTAGCAAAGCCGCAACTGACAATACAACCTGTCTCCACAAAGGAGATAATTATTTCCATATCTCTACTCAAAAGACATAGATTTTCTGTTTATTATATTTCTTTTAATGACAAAACTGCCAATTTGTATGGATTTTCTCATTCTGTGCCAGTGTGTTTAACAGCTGCATTACTATATCAGTAAAAAGAAGTTACTAAATTTTACAATCATTTTGGGACATCAACATTTTACAAACTTAGCTTGTACATATCATGCCTCAGATTGGGTATTTTGTGACTGTATTTTTGCACAAAATGAAGTGATTTTTTTAAATCACTTTTCATGCATGGATTGATACTGTTATAGTGAGGTAATGTAAAAATATAAAATAGTGGTTTATATGTGACCAACTTCAGTTCTTAACAAATATAAACAAAATTAATGAGGTGATCATGCATCTGATTAACTGAATTTGTTGTCACTGTCAAAGTCCTATTGTTGTTGTTGTGGGGTTTAACGCCATTTTTGCAGCACATGATAGGCTATACATGGCGGCCAGTATTATTGGTGGAGGAAGAACCAGAGAAAACCCCAGAAAGAACCACCGACCCACGAGAAGCTACTGGCAAGCTTTCTCACATACCTACATTGGCTGAATCTTAGACTCGAACCGCCGCAGACAGAGGTGAGATGGCAGTGATCCGTAACGAAGAGCGCTTTAGACCACGCGGCCACTCGGGGCCCCGTCAAAGTCCTATTATTTTCTGATGCAATTTAATATAACTTGAAATATAGGCTTATATGATCAAGATCTTGCAGTAATTCAACAATAGGCAAGATCCATGCATGTTGATGAGATCTTGTATTTGATTGGCCGTAATTTATCTACCATTCTAGAGGCTGTATTTCATTAATTCAACAATAGGCAAGATCCATGCATGTTGATGAGATCTTGTATATGATTGGCTGTAATTTGTCTACCATTCTAGAGGCTGTATTTCATTAATTCAACAATGGGCAAAATCCATGCATGTTGATGAGGTCTTGTATATGATTGGCTGTAATTTATCTACCATTCTAGAGGCTGTATTTCATTAATTCAACAATAGGCAAGATCCATGCATGTTGAATAAATCTTGGATATGATTGGCTGTAATTTATCTACCATTCTAGAGGCTGTATTTCATTAATTCAACAATAGGCAAGATCCATGCATGTTGAATAAATCTTGGATATGATTAGCTGTAATTTATCTACCATTCTAGAGGCTGTATTTCATTAATTCAACAATAGGCAAGATCCATGCTTGTTGAATAAATCTTGGATATGATTGGCTGTAATTTATCTACCATTCTAGAGGCTGTATTTCATTAATTCACAATAGGCAAGATCCATGCATGTTGATGAGATCTTGTATATGATTGGCTGTAATTTATCTACCATTCTAGAGGCTGTATTTCATTAATTCAACAATAGGCAAGATCCATGCATGTTGAATAAATCTTGGATATGATTGGCTGTAATTTATCTACCATTCTAGAGGCTGTATTTCATTAATTCAACAATAGGCATGATCCATGCATGTTGAATAAATCTTGGATATGATTGGCTGTAATTTATCTACCATTCTAGAGGCTGTATTTCAAGTTCAATTTTGAATTTAAACTTGGTATATAAACTTAAATCATCAGTATCTTTCATGGGTACAATAACGATTGACATAAAAACATATTAACAAGGTGAGCTTGCGTATCATTTGCTGTCAACTCTTATGTACTCTATTCCTGATCAGATTTTCATCAGACTTATTATAATATATAATAGTGTATAATAATAATAATAATAATAATATCAAGATAGTCATTGATGTCTTTTAATGAGAGAGATCCACTCATATTGCATACTAATGAGGTGACTGTGCATCTGATTTGAAGTGTATACACTTCAGTGACTATTTCTGATCAGATTTTTGTCAAACTTGGTTAACTGATTTATACCATCGGGATAGCTAATGTTATTAATGAGGGAGATCAGCATATAATAATGAAGTGATCTTGAATCTCATTAGCTTACCTCTGGTACAACTGCAGACCCATTGGCGCCAAATGTAGCTCTTGAGTCATTTTTTGTGGTCGATACTCATAAAGAGTCAGTTCTATAATTATAGTATAATTGCTGTAATATATATCATGTATGACCCAGAAACTTGACATGTTTGATCATGTGGCCTATGTGTCAGATTCTGGTTAGGGTGTTCATTTAGAACCAGGGGGCATAACTCTACAGAGACTTTGGACCCTGTCCAAATCATTTCTCCACATAAACAACCTTGAAATGAAGGTTGAATACCTCGTATGAAGGTGGAGAATTTGTGGGTTATGGAGGAGGGATCCCTGGTGTTGCAACAGATGATCCCTCCTGAGAAGAAGAGACCAGGGTCAAACAATCAACAAGTCTAGAAGATCACTGAACCACTAGGGCTGAGGCCACAGAGGGGCTATGAGAATGATCTGAGCAGTTGAAGTCCTGACTTTTGCAGAACTCGAGGAATAAGCTGGAAAGGTGAAAAGACATAAGCAAACAGCTGATCCCACTGAAGACTGAACGCATCCACCACCCATGATCCTTAATCTGGAACAGGACAAACATTAAATGGAAGTCTGTTGTTGAGCCTGGTGGCAAACAGATTCACTAAGGACCTTCCCCACAGTGAGAAACGGGACTCTGTAATGGAGTCCTGAAGAGTCCATTCTGTTAGGATGGCTTTGCCAGTTCTGGTGAGACTGTCCACCACAATGTTCTTCTTGCCCTGAATATGATGAACTCTGAGTGTTATGTTCTCTGAGGTGGCCCAGTACAGGTCATTCCAGACTTCCACACAAAGAGAAGGGGCATGTGTGCCTCCCTGACACAGAGATAAGCTACGATGGACATGTTGTTGTCGGAGACCATAATACAGTGAGCCCTTAATCTGTTGATGCACCCTTGCAATACTTGTGTTTATGTGATAAAGATCTTGTATTAGTTCAGATAGAGCAAGAACTTTATATATTAATGAGGTTATCCTTCATGTCTTGTTGACTATCCTTGTTATCATTCTAACCATTCTGATTTGCTTGTTTTATGTTGGACCCAGTCTTGTTGACTATCCTTGTTATCATTCTAACCATTCTGATTTGCTTGCTTTATGTTGGACCCAGTCTTGTTGACTATCCTTGTTATCATTCTAACCATTCTGATTTGCTTGCTTTATGTTGGACCCAGTCTTGTTGACTATCCTTGTTATCATTCTAACCATTCTGATGTGCTTACTTTATGTTGGACCCAGTCTTGTTGACTATCTTTGTTATCATTCTAACCATTCTGATGTGCTTGCTTTATGTTGGACCCAGTTTTTATTAAACTTGGTTAATAAGCTTACCTCATCAGAATCTCAGATCAGTACATGATCCATGCATATTAATGAGGTGATCTTGCATCTGATTGGCTCAGCTACTTGAGAATTGGTATTTTGACCCAATTTGATTTAATCTGAATCAGTTGGTTAATATTAACACATTGGATGATTTTTATTACAGGTGAGATGTATTCATATTTGAGGTGATCTTGCATTTGAGTGGTTGAGTTTGTACCACTCCAGAGACTTTGAGGATTTTGATAAAACTTCATAAATAAGTTTGCATGTGTATCATCAAGATCTCATTTGAGTATGATGATGAGTGAGGTTCAACACTCTAAAAATGTTATCTTGCATTGGATTAGCTAATGGTTTGTACAAGTTTGAAAAGTCTTTGAATTTGTTCAAAAAACTCCTTAAATTGTACCCAAAATGCCATGAACATTTCAGAGGGAGTACTGTTGGATGGATCCAATGACACATGTAGTCTGCCTGATTGAGGGTAGTGGTACACTAATTAGTTATATGCTTTGTCTTATATATTTTTACCTAGTTATGTATTTTTAACCCATTAAGTCTTGTCTTACCCGCTGGGTTCTCTTCCATTTTTTACCAGAGGGTTCTCTTCTTCTGGCTTCAGGGTGAGGGGAAATCAGTGGTATAATATTTAAAACACTGTCATTTTGGCAAGCTATTGTTTATATCTAATTATACATATACTAAAGTTATGTCCACCTCTCCAGGTTCTTCACTTCAGTTTAGCTACATGGTTTCCTGATATGGTTGGCCACTCTCGTAATATCTATCACTCCATTATATTTATTAGGTATTCTATATATTCTATTAAGTCCCCATCTCTGTCTGCATCTTATATGTTCTTTAATGAAGTATAAAGAATACAAATCCTATGGCGAATAACAGTCCTTTCAAGTGCACTGGATCCAGCAAGGGATCATGTGTGTCAGGGATAGATTAAGAAGATTTCTTTATACCAAGAAGACTAGAAAAAGACAGCCATCACAAATAAAATTATCTTTTTGCAGCTGACACATTTTCTTTTAAATCATTCTCAAAATTTGCTTATTAGTTACCCAATAGCCTTTAATTACTATTGTAACAATGAAACATCCAGGATATAATTTGCACTTACATATTAAATTTGCATAAAATGTCATTATGGCTCATCAATTTCTAGGTCAATATAAAATATTTTTCAGCAACTGTGTCAAGTTGAAGTAAACTAGTTGAAACATAATCAATTGAAAGGTTTCATTTAATCTGTAGAAATAGTCATGTAAAGTTTTGCAAACACAAAACCCACCTCCCTTACATACAGAATATGATTGGCTAACCATTACTAAACGAAGGATGGCCACCCCCACAGACCACGCCATAACTAAATGGTGCTGAAACAGCAGGAATATGACCCAGTTATCCATATATCTCATGAGGCTGACCATTGACCCAGATTTGTCATAGCCTTCCTGAATCCCAGAAACTTGACCTTATTTTCTGATTTCTTGCATCCAACTTATTGCTAGTTAGAAACCTGATATTGGTACCGCTATTCTGTTATTTCCTGCACATTCAAATTTGTATATTTTAACTTTTTCCCACACTAAAAATCCCTTTGGTCATAGGTTGAGAAACAAACTAACATACAGAGTTCACTTTCCATAAGAAATAATACTCCTTGAAAACTTTTTGGGAAGTCCCTGAAGACTCTTCAAGCAAAATCTCATGGTGCTTGTTAAAGCCATGTAGCAGAGTTGGACAACACTAGCAGGTATATTTCTGATAATATTTTGATCACACTTGTTACATTATCTTATATCATCAGGATGTTGAATGTGTTTGATTAAGAGTGAGACCTGTGCAAATTTATTGGGTTGGCTGAGCTTGTACACACTCTGGAGACTGAATTTTGGTTAGATTTTGCCACAACTTGGTAAATAAACTCATCAGTATTGTCTTAGGTTTCATATAAGTGTGATCTGTGCATATTAATGACATGATTTTACATCTGATTGGCTGAGCTTATTGCCTTCCTAGACTTACTGACTATAATTTTCACTCAGTTTACATAAAACTTGGGTAAATGGGTTTTCATCATCATGAACTTCAATAAGTATGATTATGAGCAAGAGGTTATACTTATAACCTTGGAAAGAAACTATATTAGACTATAGGAAAATAGGCAAAAAGCGACAAAATATACCAGTCATTATAGGATGCAGTTGTGTGGGATTCATGCTGATTTATAAAGAATTATGCCACAGTCAACAGAATGCACAAAAATTGCTTTTTATTTTCAAGTATTACCATCATTTCATTATTATATCCCTCGTATATCCAGAAAACTTCCTTCCTTTTTACAGCTGGAATGTGAAATTTCCCTGGGCCCATAAATTTTCACTTCAATGCTGTTCTAGAATAGACCCTTGATATAAAGTTTGAGAGGTGTTTACATAAGATAGCATTCTTACAATACTACGTAAACCCACTTAGTGAAATGGTCAACTGTTAAATCATGTAAAGCTTGTGAGCAATATCAGATCCACATGGGCCTCTTCTCTTAATAGTGAATTTTATTAAACTTTAAAAATAAAATGATGTATTGCAACTTTATACAAAAATTATTTTGAATCTTTAAATTTATTAATTATATAAATGTATAGCTTATAATAATGAGTAACAAACCTTTGTTATTACCACAGTTAAATAAACATACCTTCCAGATTAGATTTAGCATTTATTAGTTTATACCAGTTACAAGTTCCACATAATTCTATGTTTTGACTGTTGCTTATCAATAAAAGTGAACATACATTGTGACTTTTTAACATTAAATTAAAATTTGACATCAGTGCATGCCTCATAGTTCTTGATTTTTAGGGGGTTGTTTTTCTCAGATGCTTACTTATATGCATCCTATACATACCATATTGTAGTATGCATATATTTTGGTAACTTAGTCCAGTAAAAAAGAACCGATTGAGTTTGAGTCCATCCCACCCACCCCTTTCTTCATTGTTGTATTGGGGATGATAATATTCCCGTTTAGTGTCAGTATGGAGACAAGGCTAGTGATTTCATTGTGCTTATAATTAAACAAAAATCTTGATACATTTACAATTTTGTCAAAATAATGAACATTGATTTCTGCTTTTTGCATTATACTTTAAATACATAGATACAAAGGTTGTGTTTGATTCTGGTACATTATTGTATAGTTCTTTTATCATTCCAGTTTCTAATAATAAGATTAAAGGTAAAACTTTTCCTCATTCTTGATATAGAACTAACTGGCAGTATAGTTCTGAAATTACAGTAGACATATCTTTTTCCAGATAAGAAAGTTATAGGAAACAGTACAGCATGTCATAATTTTCTGGGCTGTAATCACTGCATTGATCAAGATGATATTCTAAATAATATTTTAGAGGAAATTTAGTATTTGGTGTGGTTTGCTAGAGGTAGTGATACATGTATTGTTTTTACTCACCTGGATATACAGCCAAGAGAATTTGATGTCAAAATGCACAGCTCCCTGTCAAAAATTTGCTTGGCAGTGTCAAAATGTACAGCTCCCTGTCAACAATTTAATGTCAAAATGTAAAGCTCCCAGTCAACAGTTTGATGTCAAAATGTACAGCTCCCTGTCAACAATTTGATGTCAAAATGTAAAGCTCCCTGTCAAACATTTGCATGGCAGTGTGTCAAAATGTACAGCTCCCTGTTAACAATTTGATGTCAAAATGTAGAGCTCCCTGTCAAACATTTGCTTGGCAGTGTCAAAATGTACAGCTCCCTGTCAACAATTTGATGTCAAAATGTAAAGCTCCCAGTCAACAGTTTGATGTCAAAATGTACAGCTCCCAGTCAACAGTTTGATGTCAAAATGTACAGCTCCCTGTCAAACATTTGCATGGCAGTGTGTCAAAAAGTACAGCTCCCTGTTAACAATTTGCATGGCAGTGTAGTTTTTTAAAATGTATTTTCCACAGATTGATCCTGGTATATGTAGATACAGTCTGGGCAGACAGACATTAATTATTACCAGAGTATTTTCTTTCTGTCAGTCAGAGAGGTGATATGTAGCAACACTAATACATTGTTCTCCTCTGAATGAGTTACTATTGCCTCAGAAGGTTAATGGATTTTTTTGGGTATTAAACATTTAAATGTCTGTTTAAACTTATGTTTTAATCTCCCATACCAGAAAACCAGATTTTCATTCTGTGTTATAGTTCAGACACTCCTGTATTTAAAAGTGAAACCTTGAAAAATATTGGTATTTATGTTACTTGTCATGATATATATGCTAAATTGACATATCACTGGAACAAAGACTTTCTTAACAGATATTGGACCCCAAACAGAAACTAAATACATCAAGTATTTATTTGTGGTCAAAATTATTGACAATAACTAATGGAAAATAAATGCAGTTCATTGATATGGTAAATGATTCCCTTCCTTTTATTTGTTACCCAGTTACTAACACAATCGTTTACCATTTTCTATTTGATATTTGCAGTTTTTATTTTCCTTCATTAGTCAGTTAAGCAAAGGTTAAAACAGACATGTTTTCAATGTAAACTAATGTACCCCATGAAATAGATGACTTACTTATCAGTATTCTTATTCTTACTCGTCCTTTCTCTCACTCTCATTTTCTCCAAAATGAATGCATAAATGTTATATTGTTGATATTTGTTTTAGCTTGTAATATGCATGGAAGAAGATTTAGAATGATAAGTACTTGCATAGCCCTTTATGGTTTTTCATTGTAATTGGTAGATCCATCTTTTCTCACCATTCTTATTTAGAAATTTAAAAAAAGAAAACAATTGTCATTTTTCTTTGTTTGATCCCCAGATTTTACCATATGCTGCACACAAAAAACATTTCTTTTAGTCAATACACCTCTACATTAATGAACGGTCAGCTCAATCTCCAATGATATCGCATGCAACAGTAATGGTCAGCTCAATCTCCAATGATATCACACATAACAGTAATGGTCAGCTCAGTCTCCAATGATATCACACATAACAGTAATGGTCAGCTCAATCTCCAATGATATACACATAACAGTAATGGTCAGCTCAATCCTCAATGATATCACATATAACAGTAATGGTCAGCTCAATCTCCAATGATATTGCACGTAACAGTAATGGTCAGCTCAGTCTCCAATGATATCACACATAACAGTAATGGTCAGCTCAATCTCCAATGATATCACATGTAACAGTAATGGTCAGCTCAATCTCCAATGATATTGCACGTAACAGTAATGGTCAGCTCGATCTCCAGTGATGTCGCACATAACAGTAATGGTCAGCTCAATCTCCAATTATATCACATGTAACAGTAATGGTCAGCTCAATCTCCAATGATATCGCACGTAACAGTAATGGTCAGCTCAATCTCCAATGATATCACATGTAACAGTAATGGTCAGCTCAATCTCCAATAATATCGCATGTAACAGTAATGGTCAGCTCAATCTCCAATGATATCACACGTAACAGTAATGGTCAGCTCAATCTCCAATGATATCGCACGTAACAGTAATGGTCAGCTCAATCTCCAATGATATCCCACGTAACAGTAAACCAATCCCAAATGAAGGGAGGTTATGCATTCAACAATTTTAGACAATCTAACATTGATTTTACATTTTTTAGTGGTAAATTCTAGGAATTCAGTAGAAATATATTTTAATGAAGTGGATTTTTCATTTATACATATTGTTTCTTAAAAAGTGGGGAAATTTACTTATGGTTTAGTAGTCACATGACACCAACAGTTGAATTTACTTGATACATTTTAGTGGATCTTATTTGTACAGTCAGTGTAAAATTCCAGTAAATAAAGTTGATTAATACTTAGCTTTCGGCCCCATGTCACATATTTTAAAGAAACAGATAATGCATATCCACTTGCCAGTTTATATAAATACAGTTTAAAATGTCTTTTAATTTGGTTCTGCATTTAATAGTCAATCCCATATTAAAAAAATGGACCGTTTAGTGTCTTGAGAAAATTCTTTTTAATTTAAGGAAGAGTTCAGATTTTTATATTGTATTTCACAACAGGTCAGAGAAAAAGAGATGGAATCCAAGAAGGCATTAAACAGATTGCTTCAGGGAAATGTGGCTGTTGGGAAAATGGAAGAAAAATTAAAGGTATTTAATATATTTGACTGTCTGTCACATTTTGTTTTTGTTTCTATCTTTGTTCAACACTTCCTCATTTTAACATGACCAGAACCTGAACAAAATATAGGTTCCAGTTTGTTTAATATTTAAAGATCATGATCAAAATTGGTATATTTTATCATTGAAATAATTTGGAATTAACTAAATTTCCACAATACTGTATATACTCATTTATCTGTTTAGTAAAACTGCCAAAAAAAACAACTTCATCTGCCATAACATAATGCACCCACAGACCAGGGTATATGTTGTTTGTTCAGAAGGTTATTTCTAGCAACCTGCACCGACCCAGATCTGCTTGCACATTATGCAACAGCAGATCTGGGACTGTGCAGTTTGCAGCTGGACTCCATGTATAAGTCAGTACATATGGTAAGAAATCCTGTATTTTGTAAGATTATCTTCAACAGAAAAATTTTTCAATAAAGAACACAACATTGATAAGTGAAATTTTGAGAGATCCTTCTGTTAGCAACACTGTAAAAAATAAATACCAATTAAAGAATTGTCAAAAGAAATTAATGTTTGCTTATTATTTTATAATTCAATTTCATTGTAACCATTATAAATGTGACATGCCCTTTTCTATTCAAATGTGCCAAGAGTCACTTGGTTGTCAATTCAGTGCTGACAAGCACATCTGTAAAAACCAAATTAAATGCTGACTCAGCAGCTGAGCTGGATTTATTTTCAGGAAGAGGTCGTGTAGGTTGACAGCTATGGTCATTCAGCACATTGGCCTGACTGCAGATAAGTGTAAATCAGAATTATATTCAACCTAATGTAAAAACGTATTGTGACTATTCCTTGAGAAGCCTTTTATTCAAATATCTTCATCAAAATCAAGCTATCTAGTTTCATAAAAACTTGCTAAAACTGTCTATGCCTTTTTCAACATGGGCTTTCATCGGTGTTATTTTTCAGTTCCTCTCTCTTCAGAAAATAAAGGTTTGCTTAATAGAACAATCTTTCAGTATTTTGTAACATTGTTGAAGTATTAGACTAATTTTAATGGTGTTATTTTTTAAAAGAGCAATGTTATGACAGTGTCTTCATGGACTATCAAGTCAAATCCTGAGGTCTTTGTTTATGAGTGTATTCAGCTGGCACATGATACTATTATGTACTGGTAATTTTGCTTTTCATATATTTTAAGGCCAAAGTTAAGAAACTAGCCAGTCCCTAGCAGTGGGCAGGTACTAGATGATTAGTGAAGTAGGTGGAACTTAGTTATCCAACCATGTCAAGCAAACTATAATAAGAAAACACCTATTGATCATTTTTGTGCTGCACTTGTATGACCCTAATAACTTTAAATCTTATAGTACTATAATGACTTTAAATCTTGTAGTACCATAATGACTGTGAATCTTAAAGTACCATAATGATTGTAAATCTTATAGTACCATAATGACTGTTAGTGCCATAATGACTGTAAATCTTAAAGTACCATGACTTTAAATCTTGTAGTACCATAATGACTGTAAATATTATAGTACCATAATAACTAAATCTTATAGTACCTTAATGACTGTAAATTTTTAGTACTATAATGACTAAATCTTTAAGTACCATAATGACTGTTAGTCCCATAATGACTGTAAATCTTATCGTTCCCTAATGACTTTAAATCATATAATACCTTAATGACTGTAAATCTTATAGTACCATAATAACTAAATCTTATAGTACTATAATGACTGTAAATCTTGTAGTAACATGATGACTGTAAATCTTATAGTAGTTTAATACTGTAAATCTTTAGTACTATAATGACTGTAAATCTTATACTACCCTAATGATTTTAAATCTTATAGTACCCTAATGACTGTAAATCTTGTAGTACCTTAATGACTGTAAATCTTTAGTACTATAATGACTGTAAATCTTATAGTACCATAATGACTGTTAGTGCCATAATGACTGTAAATCTTATAGTACCCTAATGACTGTAAATTGTATAGTTGTTGTTGTTGTTGTTGTGGGGTTTAACGCCATTTTTCAGCACGATAGGCTATACATGGCGGCCAGTATTAATGGTGGAGGAAGAACCCGGAAAACCCCGGAAAGAACCACCGACCCACGAGAAGCTACTGGCAAGCTTTCTCACATGCCCACATTGGTTGAATCTTAGACTCGAACCGCCGCAGACAGAGGTGAGATGGCAGTGATCCGTAACGAAGAGCGCTTTAGACCACTCGGCCACTCGGGGCCCCAAATTGTATAGTACCTTAATGACTGTAAATCTTTAGTACTATAATGACTGTAAATCTTATAGTACCATAATGACTAAATCTTATAGTACTATAATGACAAAATTTTAAAGTACCATAATAACTAAATCTTATAGTACTATAATGGCTGTAAATCTTGTAGTACCATAATGACTGTAAATCTTATAGTGCCTTAATGACTGTAAATCTTATAGTACCTTAATGACTGTAAATCTCATAGTACCATAATGACTGTAAATCTTATAGTACCATAATGACTATTAGTGCCATAATGACTGGATCATATAGTACCATAATAACTGTAAATCTTATAGTACTATAATGACTGTAAATCTTATAGTACTATAATGACACAATTTTAAAGTACCATAATAACTAAATCTTATAGTACTATAATGGCTGTAAATCTTGTAGTACCATAATGACTGTAAATCTTATAGTGCCTTAATGACTGTAAATCTTATAGTACCTTAATGACTGTAAATCTCATAGTACCATAATGACTGTAAATCTTATAGTACCATAATGACTATTAGTGCCATAATGACTGGATCATATAGTACCATAATAACTGTAAATCTTATAGTACCATAATAACTGTAAATCTTATAGTACTATATGACTGTAAATCTTAATGTACCATAGTGACTTTAAATCTTGTAGTACCATAATCACTGTAAATCTTAAAGTACCATAATGATTGTAAATCTTATAGTACCATAATGACTAAATCTTATAGTACTATAATGACTGTAAATCTATAGTACCATAATGATTGTAAATCTTATAGTACCATAATGACTGTAAATATTAAAGTACCATAATGACTGTTAGTACCATAATGTCTGTAAATCTTATACCCCATTGAATTTCAAAAACTGCAATCAGTTCCAAACCAGAGAGTAAAATATCCAATTTATTCAAATATTATCTAGAGCTCTGGGAATATGTAACTATTTCTGAATGAAAATAGAGCCATCCTTCCTCTAACATGGCACTGTATATTAGCCATCTATAAAATGGTGACATTGAAATTGGATTTTTTAGTAAAACACTTTTCATAGTAAGTGCTTGGAATAAAAATGCTGCAGGTTTTACCACTAACTTATCTACACTTTTGTGAAGGAATTCTAAAACTAGATCTATTTGACCAAGTCAGAAGTCATTGTTTGCATTTTTTTGTACATCATTGATCTTATGAACGCAGTGACATGTTCATATAGCAATGAATTTTTACCAGACTTTGTATTCAGTTTATCATAATAAACAAGTTGATAGTCAGCACTCATTGATTTTAAGGTCAAAGGTCATGATGGTTTTTAGCTGTACTGGCATGTGAAAATGATAAACAAGTATGAATGGATTTTTATTAAACTCAGTTGGTGGATATATTTGAAAAATACCTTAAATGATGCCAGTTCAGTAAAACTTTATGTAAGTTCTCAGAAATACTATTGATAGATTTAACCATTGCATGTGGGTATATCTTTTTTGTGTCTGTGACAAGTTCCATGATCAAGGTCAAAGGACAGGACAGAATTCTAAACTTTAACATAATTATCTTGTGTAGATTTTAACTCAAGCTGTTAGAAAAATATTTGTATTGCTGGATTGGGTATATTGGAATTTCTCAAGAATATTTGATATGCTTTCAATACACAGCAGTTATAAAGAATATAAAGAAAAAAGAAATGGACTTGGATTCATTAAAATCTTTTCAGCTATTAGAGCATCAGTCACTTTGAGGAATTTCGCTTTTTAGACATTTTTATTTTCTATTGAGCATATAATGTCATGATCATGGCCTTTTCTGTTCTTCCATATGTTTGTATATTAACTTTACTGTTTCATTGTGATAACTTGAATTCTGCTTCTCATACAGGCACCAAGCTATGTATATTAGCTGCCAAATAGGAGACAAAAAAAAACTATTGAGTCCACAAAAGGTCAAAGGTCTATGTCATTGTGATGGACCATAGAAAAAAGCATGAAATTTAATTAACATATGTGTACCATTACCTTAACTCGGCAGGTGGGTTAATGATAGTAGAAGACAGAATCCCATTACTTTTGGGAGGGGGTCCAGTAGGTCCAATGTCAAAGTCACTTTGATTAAGCATAACAGAGTGGTTTCTGTGTGTTGCCTTGAGTTTTGTTTGACATACCTTCACTACACTTGTAGAATGGTTGCTCTATAAAATATTTTTTTAAATACTGTTGATGTCCAAAGGTCAAGGTCATCATGGTCAGAAAAAAGAAAAGGTTTTTGGGCAAAAACTTTAGTTCTGCTTAACATAGAGACACTAAGACTTGCAAATAGATATTCATCAAGAATCTAAAATTCAGAGGTTAAGGATTGAAGGATCAAGGTCAAAAGATGCCAAGACAGCAGAAGATATTATGTATTGTGTGTAGTATCCTTGTAAAAATTGTTGATGAATGGCTTGTCTTCAAGAATGGTCCTGTTGGAGAAAATATGCCGTATGAATCCAAATTGTCGTCTTTTTCAGTAATATTCACCATGTGAATAATTTAGATTTATATCAAGATAGATGTTTTCCCTTTTGCATAATATGTATTTTCAATTTAATTTCAGTACAGTTTAACATTGTTAATCTGGACACTTTTGTTCTCATCAATTTTAAATAGGTGAATAAAAAATTTGAATTAATGGATTATTTCAAAAAGCAATTTAAAATTATGTTCTCAAAAAGTTCTTGTCTGGATGACAAGACCGTCAGATTGACAAGTTTTAATTTGTATTAGAAGTATTTGAATGGAGAATTGAGATGTGTGCTGCTCTTAAGTGTTTTAATGTATTGCTTTTTAATTTTATATTTCTTATCTTTCTCAGCTTTACAAAATGAGAGCTGCTGCCAAAATAAGCACTGTGGCAGAAAGGTGAGTTAGATTTATCATTCATTATTTTGTATATTCCAGTTTACATGATTCTATTTATGACATTAGCATAACTTTTTCAGGATTTATTACTGCTCTGTTACCAATTATAAATTCTTTAATATAAACTTTTGACTGACTACAGGACTGCAGATTTCCTCAGATGACATTCCCATTGAAAATCAATCATATACATACAGTTAACTTGAATATTCAGGTCAGTATTACAGCATTTTTAAGGACATGAACTCTAATGTTTTTTTAAAAATTAAGTAATAAAGGGGTAGGTATTGTAAGAGTCAGTTTCAACCCATAATTAGATCCTAATGAAATGTATATGCCCATCTGTATTCCTTAAATATGTATTTATTTTTTTTATCTGGGACTGTTTTTAATAAAGGAAAATAACAGTTAAATAGCCTATGGTATTCTTCTCCCTTGTGGTATCTATATTTATGGATTATAGACTTGTTGGCAAAAAATTTCACATCATACATATTGTCAGAAAATGTATATCCCAACTTGTGCATTTACATGACGTGTGCATAACCATCAATGAGATGACTTATTAAACTTGATTTTGTTATGAAACAATGGATAATTGTAATTTGCATTAGTTGGATTATGTAGTAAAGATTTCCGTTGGTCAGAACGTAACCATGTGATCAAGCCAAGCTGTGTTTATTTCTGTATAAACCTTATGGAGAACTACTTTACACCAACTTCTGTAGAATCATGCAGATGTAATAAAATGGAGGGGATACACACTGCATGCCTTTAAAATGTAATAAAATGGAGGGGATACACACTGCATGCCTTTAAAATGTAATAAAATGGAGGGGATACACACTGCATGCCTTTAAAATGTAATAAAATGGAGGGGATACACACTGCATGCCTTTAAATCTAATAAAATGGAAGAGATACACACTGCATGCCTTTAAAATGTAATAAAATGGAGGGAATACGCATGCATGCCTTTAAAATGTAATAGAAATGTTGGTGGGTTTATATCATATTCTGAGATTTGACTAGATTTAATCTAAATCAGAGAGCAAATGAAATGAAAACTGTAGATTAATTGATATGGGATTGGAAGAGGGGTTCCAAGACTAACATTATAACAACTGGACCCATAGTCCTACAAATTATGTAAACCCTGATAGCTATGATGTGGTAAATCTGAGATCTGAGAAAAGATATTTCTTTAAATGCTGATTGATCATAAAATTTGGTATATTTCTTTAAATGCTGATTGATCATAAAATTTGGTATATTTCTATCACTTCAATGACAGAGAGAAACTTGGATTTGGAATTTTTTTTACTGAGCTTTTAACAGTTTTTCAGTCATATCGCTATGATGTCTTCATTGTGGCAGTTGATTGGGATGTCTTGCACTGGGGCATCATGCTGCAGACATGTAGCATGATGTCCCACCCAGTCACATTATTCTGACACCAGGCCAACCAGTCCTACCAGTAATCTCTTAATGCTGAGCACCTAGTGAGGCAGCCTGTTTATTTGAGCCTAAACAAGTGACATAAGATAAGAAAAAAGACAAAAACAATACATTTTACAGGGAACATGTGAGTGTCAACTTTTTGTTACAGAAGGGGGGAAAAGACATTTTTTTAATAATTTGTACTTTAACTGGGTGGCCCATATTGCAAGGTTCATATGAGGTAGACTAAGAACAGTAGGTTTGCCACTGAGTTGGGGAGCGCCATCTCAAGGTCACCTTACAATCAAAACATTTATGGTTATCAATTAATCCTGGGACAATTAATAATAGACAAAAAAGGAAAAAATACAAACACACACACACATGCATTTTTGAAGAAATTGGTCCTCTCTTATGTTTAACTTAGCAACATATTTTTTCAGTGTTCTTATGCGCTTCAACTATTTGCTTAAAAACATAAATGGAAGGATTTTGCATGTTGAATCTGCAAGTGTAAATTTAATATTTAGCCAAAATAAGCAAGAGATTACACAAAATGTCCAATTGTTCAGTTCCTAAAAATATTTATCTTTTGGACAAATGGACAATATTTGGACAACAAGGTGCTAAAAGTTTTGTAAAAGAGTACCAAAACATTGAAGTAATATTGCATTCGTAGAATAGATGTTCATTACTTTCATTCTCACACTTACAGAAAGTGCATTTGTCATCATCTAATATGTTAATTCTTTTCAAAAAGCTATTAGTGACAATTATTCATTGAATTAATTTAAAATTAAAAGATATCAACTTTGTATCCTTGGTAAAAGTTTCACCCGGCTATAAATCTTCGACCACTCTTCACTACTTATATTTTTATTTAATAATTGCATCCATGCTTCATGCTTAGAAGTGTGTTGCCTCTTTATACCTTTTTAAAAAATCAGTATAATTATTATCGCTCAACAACTGAGCATTAAATTTCCAGTATCTTTTTCCCCTTGGACACTTTAAAAACGCTACACTCAAAACAATAGCTAAATGATCATTCCTATATCCTGGTAAGATATGTACATCAGTTGTATTTATATAAATATTATCAGATACAAGAAAGTAATCTAATCTACTTTGTTTTAAAGGAGATTTTTGCCTCCAGGTATATAGCTTGGAGTCCTGATAGGAATTTCTCCATGGGTCAATTCCAGTTTGTTTTTCAGGTCTTAGATTGCAGCTCGTGACTGTTGATGTTTGTCGTATAAAATATTAAAAGTATCTATATCTAGGTCTTGAACAGTATTCCAGTCTGTTATAATTAATGAGTTCTCAAATACTAATATATCTTCTTTTAGATTTCTAAATAAGCTAGGGTTATCATCGTCATAACAATACAAATTTCTATTAATTGTAATGTCTAGCATAATAAATCTCCCTTGACTATGACATCTTTCTCTATGGATCACAAATTCAGAATTATTTCGGAAGAATATTGAGACTCCGGCACATTACCAGTACCATGGCTAAATATACATTTGTATCCCCATTCAGCAACACAATACATTTCATCAGACTTTGTACTATGAGTTTTTTGCATGCATGTTTTACCCATCGGAGAATGTCCCTTCGTTTGTGTACTGAACCTTGCAGGCCTCTAACATTCATAGATAAAATTTGTATGTTATTATTCATAAATCAGCAGAAATTTTACCTGTACATATTCTTGTGCAGGAATATATAAAGTAGGTGTCACCTCGAATTTATCATATGCATGGCACGCACACTCACACAAAATATAAACATGTATCATACAACCATCCATGGTATTACAGTAGATTTGGCCGTTAAATATTAATACAATGGGCATGGAATAACAAATGAAATGAATCTACCTGAGATCATTCTTATTTGCCTCCAACCAACGTTTCCGGAGCCAAGTCAATTTCGCACACTGATAAACACAGAAATAAGAGTGTTAATTACAAGTGAACAAATAATTGAAAAAGAAAAAAGAAAAGTGGAAGAAAAAGCAAATATGAAAGAGTGTATACATAGATTTATATGTGGATGGAGAAAGAAGGAACTAGCCATAAGATGACACTGGACATTTCATTTTGGATGTGGATTTATTAAAAAGATGATTAAGCAGGTGTATATATTAATGAAATTTGATTCATGAATTGGTGAACAACTGATTAAGAAACGATATGACACCTTGAATGAGGAAAAAAATGGATCTATAGATTAATGACAGAGCTGATGAAGAAAAGAATGAATTAATGAATAAGTTAATGAATTAACTAGGGATTAGCTAGGAAATAAATAAATTGGTAAGTATATCCCCCACAAAGGAAGGAGAAAATAATCATTCCCATGAAACAAGAAAATGTTACTTCCACATACCGAGGCCCCGAGTGGTCTAAAGCGCTCTCCGTTACGGATCACTGCCATCTCACCTCTGTCTGTGTGGGTTCGATTCTTGGATTCGGCCAATGTGGGTATGTGAGAAAGCTTGCCAGTAGCTTCTAGTGGGTCGGTGGTTGGTTCTTTCCTGGGTTTTCCCGGGTTTTTCCTCCACCATTAATACTGGCCGCCATGTATAGCCTATCGTGTGCTGAAAAAATGGCATTAAACCCCACAACAATAACAACTTCCACATACCTGTTTGGCCAATTTCATCAGCTCATAAGATTGTAAGTTATACTTAGATTCTGATTTTCACATCATTTCATCAAATTTTATCCTTTTTCCTGAATTGGTTCTACCATACACAAAAACATTAGAGTACCATGTACTTTGAATCTCAGGGTGTTTGGTTAATTTATTGATAAGTTCAGTGTTCAGGCTAAGAACATGGTTTGTCTTCATTTTTCTTTTCGTTAAAGAGGAGCATAAATGTGACTGTTTGAACTTTGCATACTTGTTAGATGGTTTTCAACCACTTGTACAAGAAATTTTACTTTTCCCATGTGCATTATTACTTATCCTAAAATTTCCATCTCTTGCCTAGGTTTGACGAGATATATGCAGTTTGGTCTATATTAAAAACTAAAGAATGTACAGCATGTTTATTTCTATAAAAGGCTTAAGTTGTTAGCTATTGTCAAGGTATCATGCTCTGATATGGTTGTAACAAGATAACCGGGTGGGATATTTCGGATTGACAACAGAACACGTTTTGACGACATAGATATATATATGGTTTAATATGGTGATTTATATGAGCAGTAGATTATGAACATGTTTGCGTATTTATAACCCAAATATTGGATTTATTTAACATAAAATGCACAGATTCAAAGATGGAAATAAAAATACGAATAAATTAGTTCAGTAACACAAAAAAACACAGGATAAATGATTCAATAATGGAAAGATGAATATAGTTCACTCAGATAGTAAACGATGTAAGCTTTTTACTCATAGTAAAAATGTATTCGCTCAGGTAGCGAAATTATGTTGCTAAACACAAGAACGGATATACCATCTATCTTTCCAGTCCTGAATGATACACTGGGTCTTACTAACCCAAAATTAGCATACAGCTAATAAAATACATGTATGGAGATACACTCCGTTACCCGTGCACCATATCCGCTCCACATCTCCTACGAATCAATTTCACAACTGCTACAAACTCTGGACCCTCGGAATACTGTGATCACTCGGAACATTAGACCCTCCCGACACTCCAAATATTAGACCCTCCGGACACCCTGGTCCTCTGACGGCTCTATGGCTGGGTCACCTTAGTCACTCTTGACATTAGACACTCCGGACACTAAACATTAGACACTCTGGCACCTTAAACGCTCTGGACAAACGGACGTTTCTACACTCAGACAACACCAGACACCCCGGATATTCCTACCCTCAGACAACACCGGACACCCCAGATATTCCTACCCTCAGACAACACCGGGCACCCCGGATATTCCTACCCTCAGACAGCTGAAAATATACCCGATACAGTGTACTAAACTTGATACATGGTAAGTTATAAAGATTATATTATTATGGCAACTACAAAATGACATGTTCAATAGTAAACCTAACCCTGCTCGATAAGACTATAGTAAACAATTCTTTAAAAAAAATGTAACTTTACATTACCAATATAAATCCTGTACTACGTCGCAACAAGAATTTAAAAAAAAAATGCATGCATTATGCTGTATAAAGAAAACTATATAACAAACATGCAAAGGTAAATATGGTAATACACTAGTTATCACTTAAGACCAAAATATTACCTACCCTTCAGCTGGAGTTGTGCGAATCCTTTAAGCAGGCCACTTGCTGACAAAACCATTAGTATTGTAAAGACCCTTTACATGCAGTAAAGTATTTATACGTTTAGACTTTTCATTTTGCCATATCGAAAGCACCTTGCATGTGTGGCATAGGACGAATCGTACTCACGATTTCGAAATACAATAGACCATATACATAATCACCCTCGGGTATTGTTGTACAGCGAAAAAACGAAAACCTGAGTACATGTATTTAATGAATAACATTTACACCATTCCGTGACAATACCTCCCCCCTAAAAAAAAGTGGTATCACTTTTAGAACAATCACAGAATGTGAACAATGAATCATTATTAAAACTTCCAATTTGCAGACCGAACGAAATGATCTGCTAATTACACCCTACTTAAAAAATCAGCTCCCACATTTTCTGACCCTCGAATTGCCTCGATTCAGAAACTGTATGGTTGCAAAGACAACGCCCAACGCATCAATCTTGCATTAGTGACCTTTACATTATTCAAGTATAAAAGCGGCTGATGGTCTGTTTGCAAGGTAAACTCCCTCCCAAAAAGATACGTATGGAATTTTCCTATTCCCCATACTAAACCTAGGCACTCCTTTTCAATCACGGAGTACTTTTCCTCTCTAGGGAGCAGTTTCCTGCTTGCATAAGCAATGGGCAATTTCATCCCCCCTTGCTCCTGTAGCAAAACAGCCCCAAGACCCATATCGGATGCATCAGTCCTCAGTACAAAAGGTTTATCTATTTCCGGCAACTTTAAAATTGGTGCACTTACCAGTTTGTGTTTTAGAGCGTTAAACGCTTTTTCCTGGCATACACCCCATGCAACTTTATTCGGTTGCCCCTTCCTAGTCAAATCCGTTAATGGGCTGGCAATAGCCGAAAAGTTGGGGACGAATTTCCTGTAAAACCCGATTAGACCTTGGAAAGATCTTACTTGTTTTTTTGTCTCTGGTCTAGGGGCATCCCTGATTGCTCCTATTTTATCTGGATGAGGTTGCAACCGGCCTAGTCCACTTACCAGATGTCCCAAACATTCCAGACTGGAATACCCTATGCTACACTTAGTAGGCCTAACCGAAAGATTTGCAATGTGAAGTCTATCAAACAGATCCCGTAATACCTTAACATGTTCATCCCATGTATGCGTGTAAACAAAGATGTCATCTACAAAGCTGTCGATGTTTTCCGTTCCGTTTAACAGTTTGCGCATGAGACGAACGCACGACACACCGGCATTGACTAAACCGAAAGGCATAACTTTAAATTGAAAAAGTCCTTTGGGAGTCGTGAATGCCGTTAACTCGCGGGCATTATCGGCGATGGGTATCTGCCAATATCCCTTGCTTAGATCTAATTTGGAAATGTATTTATGACCTGCCAATTTTGAAAATACACTTTCCATATCTGGCATTGGTTCTGCGTCAAATATGGTGATCTTGTTTAATTGCCAAAAGTCGATGCAAAACCGGTTGGTCCCGTCTTTCTTTCTGACTAACACCACGGGGGATGAGTATGGGGAATTTGAAGGTTCAATCACTCCCTGGTCTAACATTTTCATCACTTCTTCGCTGATTGTCTCCCGTGCATTAAAGGGTTTCGGATATCCTTTAATCCTGATAGGCTCAGTGGTATTCAATTTGATCTCGTGTCGAATTAGACCCGTACGGCCTGGTCTGGGTATTTGGACAAAACCTCCATAATCTGTGTACGTTGACCCTCCGATAAATCAGGGCATACATTTATCTGGTCAATACTTTCTTTACCAACGTCCATGGGGTATTCAAGGGGCATTTCTGTGCTGGAGACGAATTCTGCTTCGTCACCAGACCTATCCTCTATCACCGCTATGCATACTATATTCAAAATCCCTTTATCAATCGTTTGTCCAGGTCTCGCTACGTAGAGTTTAAGCATATTGGCATGAAATGTCTTGGACTTCCCCTCCACATCACTGATATAATCCATTTCGCCTTTCACCTGTCTGGCTTCATATGGCCCTTTCCATTGGACTAGCAGCTTGTTGTTATTCATTGGGAGAAGCACCAACACTTGATCGCCTACGTCAAACATTTTACTCCGAGTTCCTCGGTTGTAGTACTTGGCGTACGTACGACTAGATTTCACGAGTTCATCTTGCGCCATTCGACAAGTACTTTCTAATCTTTCGCGCAAATCAACTACGTAATGGTATGTGGTCTTAACTTCTTCATCCACGACCTCGGCTGACCACAGTTCGCGAAGTATGCACATAGGACCATGAACTGTCCTACCGTACAATAGTTCAAACGGGGAGAAACCCAAGCTTTCCTGAGGAACCTCACGATATGCGAACAGAAGGGCGTTCAGATATCTATCCCAATCCTTCGGTCTTTCTGCACACATCCTCCACAACATTTGCTTCAATGTCCCGTTGAATTTCTTGACCAATCCATTGCACATAGGATGGTAAGGTGTTGTGCGTAACTGTTTAAGGGACAACAACCTACTAATTTCTGCCATGAGATCTGAGGTGAATTGCGCTCCACAATCCGTAAGAACCTCTTCGGGTGCTCCGACCCTGCTGAACATGTCTACGAGCGCTTCGGCTACACGTTCGGTTTCAATTGATGGCAAAGCTATGGCTTCAGGATATCTGGTAGTGTAATCTACCAGTGTCAAGATGTATCGGTTTTTCCGATCTGTATGTGGAAATATTGGTCCTACAATGTTGATGGCTACTCTTTTGAACGGAGTATCTATCAAGGGCATCTGACCTAACGGTACTCTAGTTACCCTGCCCTTAGAGATTGTCTTCTGGCAAACGTCGCACGAACGACAGAACCGCGCTACGTCGCTATTGACGCCAGGCCAATAAAATTCTCTTAATACCCTATCCGTTGTTTTCTTTACGCCTAAATGACCTGCCATACTCGACTCGTGCGCGACCTTTAGTACATGTGACCTGAATTTCTGGGGAACCACTAGTTGCAAGAACTCCCTATCCGATGTAGAGTATTCCCGGTACATTAAACCCTTTCGAGTAAGGAATTTAGAGGAACCCCCGTTCTTACATTTTCTCACGGTACCCATTAATGCTTTCTCAGAGGTTGCACGTAAAGACGCGTCACATTTTTGCTCATTTTGAAATTCTTCGCGGGATATATCAGTAATGGCTTCCGGTACTTTCAACTTACGCTAAGGTTTATTTTCCTCCTTTACCTGAGCCCTAGTTTGCACTGCTTGGATGATAGGGAATCGGAAATCTGCTATGGTTGGGAGTCTAGAACCCTTTACAATGCCAATCATAAGTTCATAGATCGGGTTGTCTATGCATAAAGCTTCCACAGTCCCGGTCAAAAAAAGTGTTTCTATCATTATCCTTGCAACTGGAACGTGGTCGATTGTCTGGTCAAGTAACATGCAAGGTGATTTAAACCCAAGCAATTGATCATCGCGGACTAGGCTCCATTTCACGACTACAGTAGTGCATCCCGTGTCTCATAGAACGGTGACTTCTTGTCCGTTGACAGTGCCGTTTGCAGTCGGCACCCGTGCCTCTGGAAAAATACACGTGCTGATTGATTGGATCACATCGCGACTGGTCTCTGAACACACCACCGGTTCACGCACCGCTTCCCGCTTAACTTGCTGGGAAACATTGAGTTTTCCATTTACCGATCTTCTGCCTCTAATGGCTACTGTGACTTTCTGGACTGGTCCCTTCTGCTTAGGACAATAGTGGGAGATATGACCCACTTCCTTCCAAATGAAACATTGCGTGTCACTCCGCTTCCCCTGGTTACTCCTACCAGATTTATCAGGTTCCCTGGGTTTTCTGTCTTTGACCTGATTCCCACCTTTGACATCTCGCGTGATGACGTTCTGTGAACCTTCCCGAGCTTCGGCAAACAAATCCGCCTGTGTGGCCATTTCATGTATATTTGTGAAGGACCTTTCCTTCAAGAATAAATATAACTCCTTGCCACAAGTTGTTAACAATTGGTCGTGAAGCAAAAAATCGATAAGACCCTCAAATGTCTTGACGACTTTACCACATTCCACCCATCGCTGCAAATAATTGCAAGTCCTACTGATGAACTGGGTGAATGTTTCGCCTCTTGGGTTTGCTATACTTAAACTTCTTGCGAAACCCTTGCTCGGTTAGTTCATATTTCTTGAGAAGTGCCTCTTTTAACACGAGGTAATTGAGCGAATCGGCCATGGATAAACGCGAATACACGTCTAACGCTTTACCTTTCAATAACGCGCTAAGATGGAGCGGCCAATCGTCTTTCTTCCATTTTTGTACCGTAGCATACCTATCAAACCTATTTAGATAACTATCCATATTATCTTTATCGTCTTCAAATGGGGGCAGTTTTGGACCTCTCAGTTTAACATCATGTTCCCCCCCGTTTTTAGCTTGCAATAGCTCAGAATTTCTTAGATATTCCCTCTGCCGATTTCTATCTTCCATCTCCAAAGTTTCTAACCTTACCTGTTTTTCCCCTTCTAACTTCTCCGTCTCTGCTTCCCTTTCCCATTATATCCTTTCCCTCTCAGCCTGTTTCTCTAGTTCAATCTTACCCTTCTCTAATTCTATCATTTCCTTCTTGGTTTCCCTTTTTTCCCTTTCTATTTGTTGTTCCCTTTCAAATTTTTCCCTTTCTATATGTTGTTCCCTTTCAATTTTTTCCCTTTCTAATTCCCTCTCCTTTAATCTTTGGTCCCTCTCCCGGGCTTGTTCTTCACGAATAAAATTTCTAAGGGACTCCCCCTCATAACCAAACTGTTTCCCCAGTTCTACCAGTTCTTTCATAGAAGACTATTCAAAAGTTTGGTGGTGACCAACCTTAAAGTGCAGTTTTAAACAAAGCACGTAATTACCACAAACCGTATTTTCTTTCTCGAAATGCAACACAAATATTAAATACAAAAAATAAAGTAATATTAGGTATCTACCTAACCTCGGTGCTTTGTCAAGGGCGTCTGAAACACACAAAAAGCATACAAATATAATAAAACAATTTCAGTGCTCTGTTATATCCGAAATGATCACACTTCTGACACCATTTGTAACAAGATAACCGGGTGGGATATTTCGGATTGACAACAGAACACGTTTTGACGACACAGACATATATATATGGTTTAATATGGTGATTTATATGAGCAGTAGATTATGAAAATGTGTGCGTATTTATAATCCAAATATTGGATCTATTTAACATAAAATGCACAGATTCAAAGATGGAAATAAAAATATGAATAAATTAGTTCAGTAACACAAAAAAAACACAGGATAAATGATTCACAAATGATTCAATAATGGAAAGATGAATATAGTTCACTCAAATAGTAAACGATGTAAGCTTTTTACTCACAGTAAAAATGTATTCGCTCAGGTAGCGAAATTATGTTGCTAAACACAAGAACGGATATACCATCTATCTTTCCAGTCCTGAATGATACACTGGGTCTTACTAACCCAAAATTAGCATACAGGTAATAAAATACATGTATGGAGATACACTCCATTACCCGTGCACCATATCCGCTCCACAACTCCTACGAATCAATTTCACAACTGCTACAAACTCCAGACCCTCGGAATACTATGATCACTTGGAACATTAGACCCTCCGGACACTCCAAATATTAGACCCTCTGGACACCCTGGTCCTTTGACGGCTCTACGGCTGGGTCACCTTAGTCACTCTTGACATTAGACACTCCGGACACTAAACATTAGACACTCTGGCACCTTAAACGCTCCGGACAAACAGACGTTTCTACACTCAGACAACACCAGACACCCCGGATATTCCTACCCTCAGACAACACCGGACACCCCGGATATTCCTACCCTCAGACAACACCGGGCACCCCAGATATTCCTACCCTCAGACAGCTGAAAATATACCCGATACAGTGTACTAAACTTGATACATGGTAAGTAATAAAGATTATATTATTATGGCAACTACAAAATGACATGTTCAATAGTAAACCTAACCCTGCTCGATAAGACTATAGTAAACAATTCTTTAAAAAAAATGTAACTTTACATTACCAATATAAATCCTGTACTACGTCGCAACAAGAATTTTTAAAAAAATGCACGCATTATGCTGTATAAAGAAAACTATATAACAAACATGCAAAGGTAAATATGGTAATACACTAGTTATCACTTAAGACCAAAAAATTACCTACCCCTACAGCTGGAGTTGTGCGAATCCTTTAAGCAGGCCGCTTGCTGACAAAACCATTAGTATTGTAAAGACCCTTTACATGCAGTAAAGTATTTATACGTTTAGACTTTTCATTTTGCCATATCGAAAGCACCTTGCATGTGTGGCACAGGACGAATCGTACTCACGATTTCGAAATACAATAGACCATATACATAATCACCCTCGGGTATCGTTGTACAGCGAAAAAACGAAAACCCGAGTACATGTATTTAATGAATAACATTTACACCATTCCATGACAAAGGTAGCATCAGCACTTCCATCAGCAAGAATGGGGATGAATGTACTGGAATTCAGGCCTTACCTATCTCTGAACTTGATTGATTGACAGAACAAAATCTCTCATTCTAAGTCTGTTCTTGTAATTAGTAAGTTTAAGACCATTCTTCTCCGGGAGTAGACACACAGCATTTTTGTATCTGATAATGGTTTTCTGTGTTGGGCTCATGTGTAGGCTACGTTAAAGAGATCGCTCATTTTATTTGCTTTTCATTCTCATTTAGTTTTAAAATGGTCTTTCTTTGTGGCATGTTGTTAGCAACTATAACTTGAGTGATTTTCTGCACATGCTAAATGTTGTGATGCATATACTGTGCTGCACAGACTCGATGAGGTCCAAAACTTTAATGGGACTTGCTTAATTCTATTGATATGCACACTGGCTGAATTTCCAACCTGTACCAATTTGGAATATTGTTGGCATTAACTGCAAAACTTCTTTGACTCTGAGTCAGTGACTTCAAACCAAAATTTTAGTGGATGCATTTTATCCAAATAGACAAGATCACCTCATTTGACAGCTTGTTATGTTTATCTATAATTTTTGGTAATTTTTATTCATGATTGTAAAATGTAGTGAATATCTTTTGCAAAATTTTGTGTACATGCATAGGTTCTATTTTAAGATCTTAAGAGTGTAAGATTTCATGTGAATAGAAGCTTATGTTCATGTTTATGGTTGCTAATAATAATATTAGTAGTGAACTTGATGGGGAGCCCCGAGTGGTCTAAAGTATTGTGCTGAAAAATGGCGTTAAACCCTAGAACAACAACAACAAGTAAACTTGATGACAAGTTTAGGGTTATTTCCCATTGGAGAGGTTAGTCAGGTGGGTTCTTAGAAGAATTAAGTTATTTCCCAGTGGGTGGGTTAGGTCATGTGGGTTCCTTTAGAATGTTGGATATTTGCAATTTGTGACGTATGAATCAGTGCAAAATGCATGTTTTACCTCTTATGCTTGTATATAAATACATATGGCTGGACAATTTTCTCATTCTTATTTCTTGTGTTCTTTTTGTAACATCAGTCTTCAGGTGTATTTTATATTGTATTTTGATGTTATTTAATAGGAAACATTTAAAATATTCATTGGAGCTACAAAGTCCTCATTGGACTAAAACATTATTCTGGGACTATTGTGAATTATTCAAAGGAATTGTGGAAATTACCATTGTGATACATACATTCAAGGATCTGAAATTCATTTGGAACATTTGTTTTTGAGTCTTGAATAAAACTTTTTAGGATTATTTTAGATTCAATTCATATTGCTGGAAACTCCTCTTCCATTTTCATTTCTTAACTTTGATAATTAAATTATTTGTTAAGTTTTACAACATTTGTTGGTTTTGCTTCTTTCTGTTACTTAGTTTATGACCTTAGAGTCTTAACACAACTAAATCTAGTGAAGTGACCATAAGATACATTTTGTAATTGAAATGCAAACACAGGAATTCTGGTATTTTATTGCCTTTTACTAGCATAACTGTTTAACTTCAAATGCAATACTACATGTTGAAGTTGGACTCATTACATTCATTTCAACAGTTAATAAAGGAAACCGACAATTTTATCTGATAAAATGCCTTTCATTAATTTCATCGTTTTATCTGATTAAACGTCTTTCATTAATTTCATCATTTTATCTGATAAAATGCCTTTCATTAATTTCATAATTTTATCTGATAAAATGTCTTTCATTAATTTCATCATTTTATCTGATAAAATGCTACATTAATTTCATCATTTTATCTGATAACATGCCTCATTAATTTCATCGATCTTACTCAGTAGATTTAAATCAACTTTTTGGTGGCATTGTTGGCTGTTTAAAACTGTATATAAAATCTTGGGTTTGGAGTGGAGAAATTCAGAGGCACCGTGAAAGGAGGCTGGAAACTTGATATAAAATGCACTGGAATCAATCTGTAGTTACATAAACAAATTCTTTGTTCATATTCAGAAACCATCTTAACAGTGAATTGTTATATCATAAACTACTTATGCTGAAATCTGGCCTGAGTAACGTATGCTGTAAAACACTTCAATAATCATGCTACTGCGACTAGCTTCAATCAGCCAACCTTTGAAAGCAGGAAGAGTAAGTGCTACAATTGACCAGACAGTGGCAAATTCCTTTTTTTCTTAAAATGTACCTAGAAAAAAAGCTTTGCTGAATCTTCAAAGAAATCTAATTACCTTTGAAGGGGCCCCGAGTGGCCAAGTGGTCTAATGCGCTTTCTGTTACAGATGACTGCCATCTCACACCTCTGCATGGGTTCGAATCTCAGATTCAGCCAATGTGGGTATGTGAGAAAGCTTGCCAGTAGCTTCTTGTGGGTGGGTGGTTCTTCCCGGGGTTTTTCCCTGGGTTCTTCCTCCACCATTGATACTGGCCGCCATGTATAGCCTATCATGTGCTGAAAAATGGCGTTAAACCCTACAACAACAACAATTACCTTTGAAGCAATGGTCATTTTGTATAAATACTAAGCAAATAAAGAAAAAAATTCAATCTCAATCAAGGTTCTACAATTATTAGATTTTGCTGCAGATAAGAAATGGGCATGTCTTTGGTCGTCCACAGCTGTCATTTAGCTGCGACATCAATAACATGTGCACCTTTCATCGAAGAAAACCAACTACAATCTTAATAAAAACAAGGTACCTCTCATCAAAGAACGTTAGCACCCAACTTAAATATAAGCAATGGAATCTGATGGATTGTGGCATTTTCCAAAGTGACTGGAGCACGTTTATAGTGCCATAAAAGTTTCCTCTTAGCAGGAGAAAAGTTTATGCTTACAATCGCTACCAATGCAAATTAAATTTCCAACCATTTGAAACCGTAGATATTTCACCATCAAGTTAATTGAAGATGGTGTATCACACAAAGATGTTGGTTAAACTTTTAAACTTGTTCACGTTTTCATTTCCCTATGAATAGCCTCATCCCCTGAGTAGGCTCAGCAAGATGAGAGCTGTCTCCAGCTGACCAAAATCTAGGCCAAATTAAGAACATGTACATGTAACATGTAAACAACTATAGCAGTGTACTACCAGCAAAAAATATCATAGTGAATAGTTTAGATATAGATTAAATGAGGACTACCATTTTTTATTGATGTGTTATTTGTGTTTTCTAGTGGGATGTGACTGTTACATTGTATTTATAACAAGTAATCTATACTCGAAATCATGGATTTTTCATATACATGTACAGTAATTAATGGACTTTGGATTGTACTACACATATATAAGCTATGAATAGACAAGTATGTTTCAGACTAGTTTGTCTTTCTTTGGGTAACTAACCTGGTTATAACATGGTTCAGTCTATAACACAGTGGGGTTCTATGGACCCAACCCCCATGTTATAGCGAGATCATACTGTGTATTATCAATATTCACTGTCTATCCAGTACACATGCTTTTTCCAATATGTAAACAGGTTGTGCAAGTTCTGATTTTCATACTTTTTGTCACAGGTATCACAGGATCTGAATGAATAAATGCAGGCAGATTCAAGTATTTTGTATGTCCAAAAGAACTAAAATGGCTCAATAAATGTAGATAACATGACAAAAGTATGAAAATTAGGACTTGCCCAACTTGTTTTCACATTGAAAAAGCAGTTGTACTATACTAGTGCTTTAGAAAATTTTACTTGTTCAACTTTTAAACTATAGTCCAGGATGTTGAGCAATAGGATTGTATCACCCCAGAGTTCAAAATGTTTTTTGTTCATTATACAGAAAATGTTACTTTCATGATTTTCGTTATTTTATTTTAACTTTGGAGAAGTTAATAATCTTAATTTTCACATTTATAATCTACTACTAAGAAGTTAATAAAATTATTTTATGTTTTTAGTAATTTTTGTTAAGTACAGTGTGCCAGTTTAATGTAAGTGGACTGTGTCATTTATCCCCATAGATTAAAGGAACAAGATGAAGCCTTCAACAATCAGAAGAAAGAGTATGAAAGGGAGATAACACATATGAGACTGCTTCTTAAAGAAAAAGATGAAGTACTGCAATCTGTGTTAGAGAGTAAAAGGTAAATCTTTTGATTGCTTTTTTTTTCATTAGAAAATCTGTCCCATCAAAATTATTTTTAGCTCTCCTGGTCATAAACCAGAAGAGCTTATGGCATGGTCTGTTGTCATCCATCCATCCATCCATCCATCCCATCCATCCATTCATCCAACCATCCAACCAACCAATCAACCAATAGAACAAGTTTGTTATCACAAATCTTCCTAAACTACATAGAGAATTGCCATGAAATTTATACACAGATTCATCCCATGGTCTCGTTTTACTTAAAGGTAATGGTGCGACTCGCAAATCCAATTTGGCCCCTACAGCTGATATCTTGAAAATCTTGTTATTGCTACTATGGTCATATCAACATGGAGTTTTCAACAGAAGACTTCTTATGATGTCTAGTTGGTCCAAAATAAAAATGGTACTGAATCTAATAGCCAGTATGGTCACCATGGCAGCCATATTTGAAAATCTTATTATCACTATGACATCTGAATGGATGGTCATATCAACATGGGGTTTTCACTAAATGACCTCTTTGTGATGTCTGGTTGATCCTAAATAAAAATGGTGCTGTTCTGATGTCCAAGATATATCTGTCCATTTGTGTTTTAGTTTTTGCTGCTCCTAAACCACTTGGAGGATTGCCATGAAATTTTACATATTCATCCTTTGGTCTAGTTGGTCCTAGATGAAAATGTTGATCTGATAAAATCTTGTTATTGATACTTCTCCTGAATGGATAGTCATATCAGCATAGTGTTTACTCTGAAAAACATTTTAAGATTTATAGTTGGTCTTAAACAAACATGGAGCTGATCGTTCATTCATTCATTATGGCCACCACAACAGCAGTATTGAAAATCATCTTATTGCAGCTCAACAGAAAATTATAATAATGTGGGTTTTCACCAAAACACTTCTTATGACATCCAGTTGGTCATAAATGAACAGGGTACCAACCTGGCAACCAACATGACCACTATAGCAGTCATCTGCAAAAATTTTATATTGCAGCTCCTCCTGAACAGTAACTTTTATTGACAAGGGGTTTTCAGCAATAGACTTCTTTTGATGTCTAAAATGGGAATGGTACTGATCTTGGATGTAATATGGCTGCCACAGTAGCCATCTTCAAAATGTTGTTATCAGTACTCTTGAATGAATAATTAAATCATCGTGGGGTTTTCACAAAAAGACTTCTCATAATGTATGGTTGATCTTAAATTAAAATTAAAATGGTGCTGATCGGATGTCCAGTGTGTGGCCATCTTGAAAATCTTGTTTTAGCTACTCCTGTTAAGGAAAAGTCATTTTGACTTGGGGTTTTCATCAGAAAAGTTTGCATGTGCCTACATGGCCCTAAACAAAAATATCTAACCTTCAATATGAACACCATGGTTGCAGTCTTGAAAATATTGTTATTTCTACTCCCAAATTACTAGCATGGTGTTTTCAACGATAGACCTTTTTTGATACGTGATGAAATGAAAATGGTGCCAATCGTACATCCATTAAGGCTGCCATAATGGTTTTCATGAAAATATTGTTGCCAGTACTCCCTCTGAATGGATGGTTGCTTATAACATGTGGTTTTGACCATAGGACTTCTAATGATGTATTCTTTTTGCCCAGTAGAGCACCAGTGCCATCAAGGGACTCTTGTTTTATGGCACTGCATTGAAACCTTATAGAATAAATCTTTAGTTTTCAGTTGATATTGTGAATAAGTTGTAATAATCCTAATTTATGAATAATATTTTTTAAAATAACATTGTATCCATTGTCACAGAAATGTTTATGAATGGAAAATATCTAACAACCTTAACTAAAGTAGAAGTATTACTTACAACCAGTGTGAGGTTTTTTAGTACCCCTGTCTAATGTCAAGTTGGAGCAAAAATTACTCCAATAATCTAATTTTTATTGGTAATCACAGCATGGCTCCCATTTTTACAATAAAATTTAATAAAATTAAAATTAAGAACTAATGGCTGTTTTAGCTACAACTAATGGGAATATAGCATTTGATTGTAAATTAGTATAAAAAGAAACATCACAATTTCTCAAGTGGTAGATTATTTTAGTCCAATGTAACACTTTGTGTAGTACTGAATAAAATTAGTACATTTCTGATAGTATTCAGACATTTTACAGTAATTTTCATTTTAAATGAAAGACTTGTGAGAAAATGAAGTTTTAAGGTGTTTATTCTAAGATACTCTAGCATCAAGGTTATCATGAAACTACAATGAAAAAACAAAAATGCAAGCAAAATTGTTTCAGTATAAATCCTGTAAAACTGTAAGAAATGTCTGAATACATAATTGACAGACTTACAAAGGGGGTATTTCCATCATCCCATTTTGTTCTATTGTACAACCCCTTGGTGTTCACTTTTAAGTCCCTGTTTTTGCTTGAATCATACAATTAATGACGGTATACAATTCTGTTGCTACGACAACCGTACAACACAAAATGCTCATCATTGCCTATTGTATAGTAAATGTAAGTCTCAGAACACACAAAAAAAAAGTTGGAACACCCTTAATTAATTTCCAGAATAACTTTTTCATGGTCTGTAAAAGTTGGGACAAAAAATCATGGTAATTTTTTTCATGTAATATAAGTCTTGAGACATCTAAAACATATTTTTTTACTTGCCAACTAACATAGTCTATAAATTGTAAAGTTTTGGGCTGCTTGCTTTTGTGGGTATGAAGGGATAATCAATTAATAAATGGGTGTGATATCTATTAATATCATTTGTTTGAAAAATCAAGAAATAATCAAAAGCTTATTTTTCCTCTATTTTCTTCTTTACATTTTAAAAATGTATAATTTTCACTAACAGTGACAAGCATTTAGCATTATTCTTGTTTGCTCTAGTTTATTATTGTCAGTTTATGTATTATTGGCTTTAAAATTGTCAAAATTCACAAGGAATTGCATTTTTTTTGTACTGAAAATAAATTCAAATACCTAAGTGATTTAAATACCAGTGTTGCAACAGCAAGAATAGTCTGTTCATCATTTGCATTGAGTAATCTTGTCTGCATAATGGCATCACCACATGTAACACTGAATATTTTTAACTTGTGCTGATTGAAGTACATCAGTAGCTTTCAGATGATAGGCAAACTTCAATAATGTCTCAAAAAAAACAATATAGAAGTCCCAGAAATAAAAATGCTTTAAACATACATCCAGTAATAAGGCTGTGATAGTTTGCTTTTGACGTAAATGATTTTATCTAAGTACATACTTACTTGGCATCAATATTCATGCTAATATGATGCAGTAAAGGGCAAGAACACATCAAAGAATTATGCCAGTGATGACTAAAGATTCAGGATTTGATAAAGAATGCACAGAATTATGAAATTCAAGAAAGAATTTGAAAATTCATGAACTGTCATGTGCATTGTTTAATACTTCAATCTTATCAATCTTGTAAAAATAAATTTCTAAAAAATAAAAATTTTATCTTACAGAGAGATTGAACAGGAACTTGAAATCATTTGGCAGGCTGCCAGCACAGATAATGAAAGAATTAAGGACACAATGAGAAAAAGTATCCAGAAATTACGAAAGCATTCACGATTGTCTGAAGCTCTCGAAAAGGAAGGAAAATCTGAACAACTTTATTTTTCATCAGATGATGAAGCTAAAACGTAATGGAGGCAACTTGTGTATGGACTCGTTCTTAAAATTTAAGCATGATGGAGTTGGCTCCACTGGCAAAAGAGTAGCATCATCAGCATTTAGGTGCAAATTGGTGAGATTTTACCAGTAATTCAAGAATGTACCTAAAAATGGCAAAGAAGCTGAAAATGATTATCTTGTTATTCTATGTATTTCACAACATCAAAGAAAATACAGTCAAACCTGTCTACAGCAGCCACCAGTGGGAAAATGTAAAAGTGCTTTTGTAGACATGTTACCTCTGAAGGTAGGTTCACCTCTCAAACTTGGTTCATGACAAATGCATGAACTGTGCACTGAATGACCTTAATATTATTGATAGTAGTAGCATCATATTATATGTAAACAATGTCTTGCTCATCAAACAAAAGAAGTGTTTGGTTTTCTTACCTGGAGTGTTCACTTCATTGACAACTTAAGGCAGGGTAAAACCACTGTCTGATTAGGAAACACCTGTCCCCTGGCCACAGAAGGCAGGGGACCATTAAATACATGGCATTTATATATTAAATTTGCTGGGGGAGAAATTAGAATGACCAGGTGACCGTTGAACACAAGTAACCATTGTGACAGATTTGACTGTACATAATTTAAATGCATTCTATAAAAAAAATTTAAATGTAACCCAGCAATAGATCTTATTTGTGTGAACTGTTGAAAAAAATATTAGGAAATTATTTAAACTGATTGGTGCTATGTAAGAGAGATTCTGAAAATAAGCTATGGGATATTTATAACTGATAAAGCTGCCCTCAACATCCTGCAGTAGAGCTTTTTGAAAGTTAGTCAGATGCTATGCTATGCTGTTATTATCAACCATATGATTGTGCACAAATAAATTTAATTGATTCATACAAGGGGAACAAGCATTTTAAGCTGTATTAAGTGGCTCTTAGCATGTTTTCATTTATATGCTGTTTTTGGTGCTCATGATGATGATGATAATACTACTACAAATAATAATAATAATAATAATAAAAATAATAATAATAAAAATAATAATAGTAGTAGTAGAAAAATGATGATTTTTGGTAACAATATTAATAAAATAACAGAAATAAGAAACAAAAATAACTTCCTACTCATTGTCATGATACAATGTTTTTATAGGAATTACTTCATAATTCTAACAGGACTGGATTTTTCATAGTGCAACTCAACCAGTGATGACCATGGTTAGAAGATACAGCGTAAAAAATAGCTGTAAATTTTGAAAGTCTGTGCTAAGTACACCACTTTCTTGATAAATCACACCTGGATAATTTATTTATACCATGGAATCATGTGGTAATCCCATTTTTTCTTCTTCTAGAAAATACAAAACAATAGGCCCCTATTTTATTGAACATGAAGAAAATTATGATCAAAACTGGTAAATGAAACTTTTATCTCGCCTATTTTATCATTGAGAACAGCAGCTAGTGTCTGATACAACACCATGGGATTCATGACACATCTAATTTAAGTCGTATCATTTGTTACATTTTCAAAACAAATTCTCAGGTCACTGTAAGTAACAGTATTTAATGATATTTTGATCCATGAAAATGGGTAGTAATACATTAAAAAATACATAAACAAGTTTTGTATGTACCTTTCAATTCTCAAGCTGGGAGAAAAAAGCTCCCAATTTTTTAGGTCCTTCCATGCCTATATGATTGAAGTTGAATATTGTTGTTTCACGAAGTAAATGACCCCAGTTTTTGAAGCCTTGTTTTGTTGCGAATCAATATTAACACTCAGATATATCCACATTCACATGCAAAATGCAGTGACATAATATGCAGTGTTTTCAAAAGTACACATGTGAGTGGGTTGAAATCTCTTGGAGTAATGTTTTTAACAACCTTTCTGAGGTTGGTTTTATTGAAATTAATTAATTTATAGAGAAAAGTTAACAGCTTGATTTGACAAAGCATTGTATTGACAATTAGTCCCAAATGATTATTAATCGATTGATAAAAAAGAACCCTAATTTTCCCATTGTCAATGTCCAGATGGGATGGCATCCCCTTTTTAATTATTCAGAGGTCCCTTGTTATTGCATGTCCTTACTTATTCTTTGATCTATGTTTCTGGACTCCATTGTGCACAAATTATTGATGGACAGGCATGATTTGACATCATACTAGTGGTGTAGAAAGAAATTCTGCCTCCCCCCAAGCAAACTTAATTCAGGGGTTCCA
Organism: Sinohyriopsis cumingii; assembly: GCA_028554795.2. Taxonomy (NCBI): domain Eukaryota; kingdom Metazoa; phylum Mollusca; class Bivalvia; order Unionida; family Unionidae; genus Sinohyriopsis; species Sinohyriopsis cumingii. The sequence continues at coordinate 134,010,195 of CM068838.1, read as the reverse complement.
TTTCAATAAGGAAAGTTGTTTGATTGGAATTTTGGGCATGCACTCAGCCTGGCTGCTATGGCAGTACTTTTTGATTTAACTGATGTCTCTACTGCCATTTTCCATGTCTGTTTGTTTTTAAAATATCAGGGCAAATACCGCACTAAAGAAAATTTATTTATTACACGTACAGATCTAATGCAGTTTATTTAACATGAAAGGTTCATATTATGAGAACAATCCTAGAAATGTATCAATCACTCAGACAACCATAGGTTAAATGGTTTATACATAAAACTGACATGAGCCATACATTTCTATATCCAGACTGTAAAGCTTGTGTGAACTGGATATTCCTTACTTATATAGGCAGCAGTAGTAGCCAAGTTACTAATTAGTACTTGCCTTAAAATACTTAGTAAGCTTTAGTATAACTAATCAGAAGCAGTTGGATTCAACTTAAAAGAGACTATTTATTGTAAGTGGAATATAGATACGAAATGAGATTGTTGACAAGTCTTAAGAATTAGGCTCAGTTATAATGATCATGAATTAACATGTTTCATATCAATGCTATTGCTCATTTAGTCATATATATCTAATGCAAACTTCTATTTTAATTTTCAATCAGCATGGAAAAGAAATGAAATTTGTAACAAATAAGTATAATTAATCATCTTAAAATTGTACCTTTATGCATTATTTATCCAGAAAACCTATTGCAAGGGTACCACAGTTCTCAATTATATGGAAGTGCTTGAAATTTGCCCGTTTCTGGATACATTATTTGGGATATGCCTTACATGGGTCAAAATGTTGACTTCAGTTGAATGTATACCATATTCAACAAAATTGCTGGTCACACTTTGAAGGTTGTGTGTTATGAAGTATAATTTCCATGTGATGTACAAGTTCACTATCGCCTAATAAACAGAATTCTAGGAATATGAATGGTCAATTATCAAGATATAAACAGAGTGTAAGAACTGCAGTAAATAGTGTGTAAGCCACATGACAAATGTGAACATAGCTAACAAGACCCCCCCCCACCCCCGAAAAAAGTGTCCAGTCGGCTGACTCTCCCTGTGAGCCAGTTTAGCCTAGTACTTGAAGCTCTTAGTACATTATATATACTAATTATTATAATATATATATAATGTATACCAAAAAAAAAACATACTTACCTACCCTAATTTTATAACAAGTGCAGTCAAAAACACACATATGGTGGGGGGGGGCCAAAATGACAAAAAACAATTCACTTCAGAGTTAAAAAGCAAATTTATAATTTATGATCCAATTGTATCAAATGATTTTATTTTATATAGAATGAGTTACTCTGAGGTTTATTTTCAGAGGAAATTATCCCCAGAAGAACGCTTAATTTGAATTCAACAATGCTCATTTGTTAGTCATTCAAAATTGTTTAGCCCAGAGGAAATAACTGCTACAACAAGCATGATGTTTGAAAATAATTGTCAGCATAACCAGCAATGGTTGCTAAGAGGTTCACAACAACCAATAATTATGAAATTTTGGTGCAAAATATGTGGTTCCAAAAATGGTTTATCAGTAATAAATCCATAACATGTAAATTTACTGTGTTTTACAACTGCCTGGAACCCACACACCCAGAGTCAGACCTGGTAATTTACCAGGGTTTAAAGAACATTACTGATCATCTTGAACATAGAGTGTATTGGGTTCAAGATGGTCATAACATTCTATGTAATTAACATTCCCTGTTGACAGTAATGAAAAACTGCTTTCACTTATGTTTTACATGTATATTTTCTCTATAGCAGTTAATTTGGAAAGAGGGTTAAACATTATTAATGTATGGCTTTACAAATGGAGTGCTTATTAGACATTGCTTTTGTAGCGTGCATTTTGGGGGATCTTTTTTGTCCTCCACTTGCCAGCATATTATTTAAATAAAAAGTTTCTTTAAAGAATTCAGGATGATGCAGTAACTGCCTGTAACTATTGTGGTGCTTCATTCATCAAACTGTTAGGCTTTATTTATGTGTATGATAAACATCCTGATAATTTTTTATTTGTATTCCTACTTGTTGAATATATTTTGTTCCATTTTCTTTTTCATTACTCATTACTTCACTATATACATTACCTGCACATTTTCCCAGCAGATCTCAATTCAGATGTCTGGATCAATATTTCTTTGGCTTTTATTTTGTATTTTTAATAGCAGAGATGCAAGCCATTCAGATTTGAGTGCGTGCATTCCTGTCTTTAACCTCACATTATGCCATCATGATCACTTCTATCAAATATCAGATTTTACCTAAGCACTTGACCACAAAATTAGCTGACCATTGGCCAGTCTGAAATCATATCATCTTAGCACCCAGACTGAACAAGGAAAGTCCCAGGAAGATTTCTGAATGAATATCATCTTCAGGATTATACCTCAACAACAACAAAAAATCCTGCTGCAGAAATTCCGACCAGGATATGAAAGACATCAGCACTGAATAAATAGCATTCCTTTTCTCCATGTACTTCATTGTATCATCTGGTTGTGACTGTTGAAAGTACATTGAAACCAAAACTCCAAATATATTTTGAAATTAATGAGGTTTAATGCTTAAATAAACTTGGATAACAATTTGATGCATTCCAGTTGTTATGTTCATATTCTGATTTTTTTTAAAGCCAAGATTTCTATTTTGCATCAGTTGGGGTTGGCATCTCTGCATATCTAAGCATAGAGGTTGGCATCTCTGCATATCTAAGCATAGAGGTTGGCATCTCTGCATATCTAAGTATAGAGGTTGGCATCTCTGCATATCTAAGTATAGAGGTTGGCATCTCTGCATATCTAAGTATAGAGGTTGGCATCTCTGCATATCTAAGCATAGAGGTTGGCATCTCTGCATATCTAAGCATAGAGGTTGGCATCTCTGCATATCTAAGCATAGAGGTTTGTCAAGGCATATGACTTAATTGTTTTATTTTCATAACAGAGCATTACAAGTAGATTATTTCGTGCCGAGGTAATTGGAGTTACTGGTAAGCACCTTGCCCAAGGACACACTATGGTGTTGAATTAGTTGTAGGATCCAAATATGCATCCTTTCATCTGTGAGTTTATCATGATCTGATATGGTTGTTTTTCTATTGCTTTTGTTAAATAATACAAAACCTATGTACTACTTTTTTGATTTTATGTGGAATAAATTTTCAAGTTTCAAACTGAACTTCATAGCAATGAATATTAACCTGGAAAGTATTTATATTATCTTGTAGAAAACATACTTCTTGCAAAATGAGCGCAGTATTTGTCAAGTTCATTTTAATAGACTAGGAAGACATTGCAGTAACATCACTACAAAAGCATTTAGATTTACCAAGGTTTTAATATAAGATTTTAATTGGACAAAGGACTCCAAATGAAAGCCTTGTCCGTGCTGTTTACTTTGAAGTTATTTTTACCTTGTTTCATATATACATGTATGTGATATGATGCATATCACAAGTAGCTTGGCATTGCTTGTTTACTCACCTTGATGGCTTCTATTCCTTATTTTACTTGAAGGTGAACTATATAGATGTACAGACTTTGACTGCTTGCTTAATGGTTTGATGCATTGGAAGTAATTTGTGCTTTATGCAAGTATGAAGAAAAGAGCTGTTATGGTACTTTAGGAAAGTAAAGGGAAACAATTGACTAGGACTGATTTAACTCCCATGTCATTGACAATGAAAGATAAGTAGTAGTTAAAGTAGTTCAACTGCAAAGTTACGAAGCTTAAAAAACAAACTGCTCCAGCTCTCAAATTAGCCACCATTTCTATCAAACAGACAAAACTACTCCAGCTCTCAAATTTGGTACCATTTCTGTCTTAAAGATATTGTGAAATACAGTTAGTATGACAGTTTTCAATTTATAACATATAGAACCCAAATTACGTTTTACTTTTTCTACTTTATATTTATTCCTTACCATATGTACTAGCTTAAAAGTCAGATGCAACTGCAAACATCATGGATCTTAATCTGACATTGTATACTGCACCAGCAGATCAGAGTCTGTGTTGTTTGTTCTACTGATCACTTCAGACACACTGCATATCTGCCACAGTACATGATGTGACAGCAGATCTAGGTCTGTGTTGTTTGTTCTACTGATCACTTCAGACAGACTGCATATCTGCCACAGTACATGATGCGACAGCAGATCTGGGTCTATGTTGTTTGTTCTACTGATCACTTCAGACACACTGCATATCTTCCACAGTACATGATGCAACAGCAGATCTGAGTCTGTGTTGTTTGTTCTACTGATTATTCAAAAAACTACATATCTGCCACAGTACATGATGTGACAGAAAATCTAAGTCTGTGTTGTTCATTCTACTGATCACTTCAGACACACTGCATATCTGCCACAGTACATGATGTGACAGCAGATCTGGGTCTGTGTTGTTCGTTGTACTGATCACTTCAGACAGACTGCATATCTGCCACAGTACATGATGTGACAGCAGATCTGGGTCTGTGTTGTTTGTTCTACTGATCACTTCAGACACACTGCATATCTGCCACAGTACATGATGTGACAGCAGATCTGGGTCTGTGTTGTTCGTTCTACTTATCACTTCAGACACACTGCATATCTGCCACAGTACATGATGTGACAGCAGATCTAGGTCTATGCAGTTTACAGTTGGATCTGACTTACATACAAGTATAGACTGTAAGTTAATTGCTAATAGTAAGAAGTGCTCTCAGATTTATGAAGTATAATTATCTGTGGTTGCCATGTTTTTATTCCATTCTTATCAGCTAAAAATATCATATTTCTATGTAATTAAATTATTTTGCTATAATTTCAGCACGTCACATAATGCATTTAATAGAAAATCACCATCCATTTAGTTCCTGTTCAAATGCCACCCATTCTACACAATCCTCCCTGTCACTCACCTCCATCTCCAGACAGTGTGATATGGGTCGAACACATAATCTTTCACACATATGATAACATCCTTTAGAAATCACCTTCATATATAAAAATTTGGTTAGAAGATGTTTGAAAATATTATTTTATTAAAAATTTTACCAGTGACCCACTCTTGGCTCACATCTAAAGATGGTTACCACATTTGCAATATAACAGCAGAATTTTGGGATTTTCCACTTGGTAGTAGAGAAGATCTTTCATTGTGCAGATTGACAGAGTGTCAGACAAAGGCTATTACAAAATCTCCATGCAGATTGATAGGGCGACATACAAAAGCTTTTATAAAATCTCTGTGCAGACTGACAAAGAGACAAACAAAGGCTATTACAAAATCTCCGTGCAGATTGATATAGTGACAGACAAAGACTATTACAAAATCTCCATGCCGATTGAGAGTGACAGACAAAGACTATTACAAAATCTCCATGCCGATTGAGAGTGACAGACAAAGGCTATTGCAAAATCTCCATGTAGATTGACAGAGTGGCAGACAAAGACTATTACAAAGCTCCATGTAGATTGACAGAGTAACAGACAAAGACTATTACAAAATCTCCATGCAGATTGACAGAGTGACAGACAAAGACTATTACAAAGCTCCATGTAGATTGACAGAGTAACAGACAAAGACTATTACAAAATCTCCATGCAGATTGACAGAGTGACAGACAAAGAATATTACAAAGCTCCATGCAGATTGACAGAGTGACAGACAAAGGCTATTGCAAAATCTCCATGCAGATTGACAGTGACAGACAAAGACTATTACAAAATCCCCATGCAGATTGACAGTGACGGGCAGGCTATTAGAAAATCTCCATGTAGATTGACCGAGTGAGAGACAAAGGCTATTACAAAATCGCCATGCAGATTGGCAGAGTGAGAGACAAAGACTATTACAAAATCTCCATGCAGATTGACAGAGTGAGAGACAAAGACTATTACAAAATCTCCATGCAGATTGACAGAGTGAGAGACAAAGACTATTACAAAACCTCCATGCAGATTGACAGAGTGAGAGACAAAGACTATTACAAAATCTCCATGCAGATTGACAGAGTGAGAGACAAAGGCTATTACACAATTTCCATGCTTGATGCTGAACAACTCAAGAAAATATATAATGTGCTGTGTTGTACATCAATATAGATCAAAGAAACTAAAATTTACTCTGCAAAACAACAATCTTGATTTACAACACACACATCCATAAAAGACCATATTAATTCTTTACTACACACCAGAATAATATATTGTCTCTCATGGATGATTTCTCGGCTTGTATTTGGAAATAAAGATCAGTATTGTACATTTTTAGAGGTTCAGTTACTTATATCATATGATAATCTATACCTTGTCCTAAATAAGACAAAAGTTTCAAAACTTCTTTCATCCATGCTAATAAATTTTAAAGATCTTGCCAAATTACAGTTCAATGTCAGTTTATGTAAAAGAAAACATATACTTCAAAGTTGCATTCTTTTTCCTTTTTAATTGTTTATTTTTCTTATTTCTTTGTTGAATTGGAAAAAACGGAGGAGTTTTATTTAGATAAATTGTTCTTTGTTAGTGCACCAGTAAATTTTAAAGGTTCCATTTTGATGTGGGATTATAAGAAATATGGGTGTTGTGAATTTAAGTAGATTTCTTCATATTTCATGTCTTTTCTATAATGTTTATTTAAAAACAGTACTTCAGAATTTCATTTCTTCAGATAATTCTTAAAGTTTTGTATAACAGTAATTGATATTTTTCATCCAATTTTTTTATATATGAGACTTGATAGATTCCCATGTTAGTAATCAGTTTTTAAAGTCATAATATTTACACATTTATGTACAGAAAAATAAACTACCAGAAAGCAGAACTCATGCTTTTACCACAGTATTAACCTTACCTAGAAACGTGATATCAGACAGCTCTCAGCTAATGTGGGCATGTGAGAAAGCTTGTCAGTAGCTTCTCGTGGGTCAGTGGTTCTTTCAGGGGTTTTCCCCAGTTCTTCCTCCACCATTAATACTGGCCGCCATGTATAGCCTATGTGCTGAAAAATGGTGTTAAACCCTACAACAACAACTACAACATCAGACAGCTCTACTGTATATTCAGGAACCTAGGATAAAAAAAATTTTTTGTTATGTTCCTGTCTCAAGTCAGATGTGTTGTATTATGACACTGGTTCTCTCATCAGTCACTTGATGCATCTGTCCAATGGTACATGGCTGACTGTTAAAATTTGCTTGTCTAGTAATTTAAAGTTTCCAAACTCTGTAAAATCAGCATGTTTACTTTTTATGATTTTGCTGTGATATAGTTTGAATTCACACACAAGTATCAAAGATACAATATTAGCATTAGAAAGTTGCTAGAAATTGACCCAAGAAAGAATTCCTTTATTTTGTCATATAAGAATGATAGATTGGATATTTTAGGGAATTTCAAAATGAGTTCAGATCACATCAATAATCTCTCAGCAGCCATAATCCAAGAAAAACAGCATTGAATAATGAAAGAATTTCCTTTTGTAATTGATTTCTTATCTTTTCGCTTATAGCAATCAGATTTACCTCTAATACAACACCCTTTCTGTACAACGAACATTATTCAGTGAATTATCTCCTTGTAGAATTAATCATAATATATCTGTTTATATCAACATCTAATATAATCTTATGACAACCACTTAAGCCAAGAATTTGGAAGAAAGAAAAAAATCTGTCCATATCCATGAGTACATTTAAATTGATTGGTGGAAATAATGATTAAATAATAATAATAATAATAATGAGGACTTTGTATAGCGTATAATCTTTAAAAGCTCTAAGCACTTTACAACATTAGACAACACCTATAAGATAAAAAACATATATAATGATATGATTACAAACACAAACACCATGAAGTAAGAAAACATAAAAAAACATGCTGAGAATATTTAAGGTAGGAAAAAGGATTGTAATAATGATTAAATAGGATTGTAATAATGATTATCTAGGATTGTAATAATGGTTGTTACAGAAGCCTTATATTATGATGTGTTTACTGTGAGAAAAAGAAAAAAAACTATAATAAAACATAGCAGTGTGTAAGACAATATAAAATAGGATCATTATTTTATAGGTTCAGTTTTTGGCATCTTCTTCACACAAAAATTCTTGTAAATATCACGTTGAAACATTTGCAAGATATTTTTTGTTAAACTTTTCATCTTATCCAACCTGAGATTTCCAAATACAATGTATCTTATTTTGTTCTACCTGTTGATAATGCATCCTGTCTTGCAAACTATCAACAAGACAATTAGAAGCATGGAGGGGGGGGGGGGCATATAGGAAAATTACTCACACCCAAGTTAAGGTGAGAGAAAAATGTAGATGTACTTTTTATGTATTAATATTTTATTGATTTCTGCATGATTTTGTATATTCTTTTTATAATTGAATTTCATCACACCATTTACTCTATATTGTACCTCTAGCTTTTTAATGTATTGTGCTATTTTTTACCTCTACTGGTCAAAGGCAAAAAGAGTTTGTGTGACAGTTTGTCATACAACATCCATTCATCTGTTTGTGCAACTTTGTTATTGCAACTCCTACTATACTACAGAGAGGATTGCATTAAAACTATGAGTGCATTCATCACCTGATCTAGTTGGTTCTAAATGGAAAAGGTGCTGATCTTTCTTGCAGTATGGTTACCATAGTGGCCATCTTGAAAATCTTGTTATTGCTACCTCACCAGAACAGATGGTCTTATTGGCATAGGATTTTTTAAATAAAAGACATGATTTGTATTTAATCCTAATTAAATAGTTCATTTGGTTTTATGTTTTCCAGCAAAGCAACACTTAGAAGGTTATAATCAATTAAAATTTTCTTACTCAAGGACACATAATGGTAGTCAGTCAGAGCTGACCCCATGGTGTAAATCAAACCTGTATTCTTCTGGTCATGAGTCCAGTGCCTTAACAGCTAAGCCACCATGTATCAGTGTCCTGAATGAAAAGTGCCAATCAGACCTCCATTATAGCCACCATGTATCAGTGTCCTGAATGAAAAGTGCCAATCAGACCTCCATTATAGCCACCATGTATCATTGTCCTGAATGAAAAGTGCCAATCAGACCTCCATTATAGCCACCATATATCATTATCCTGAATGAAAATAGTGCCAATCAGACCTCCATTATAGCCACCATTACAGCCATCTTTAGAGTGTTGTTATTGCTACTTCTCCTGAAAAGATGTTCTTATTAATATTACTCCACTTGAACAATTGGTGGCATTGGCATTGTGATTTAATGAAAATACTTCTTGCAATGTGTAATTCATTCCAAATGAAAAAAATGATGCTAATATGGCCACCAGTATATGTGCATTTTTGTGAAGAGTTTGAAAACTAACCTAATTAACACTGGGGTCAAGTGTTGGGTCCTTGCATGCAGTTTTGTAATTCATTAATCTTGTAAACAAGCTGATTCCTAAATATAGCAACGAATTTTGACCAGACTTTGTATTTCGATAAACAAGCTGATAGTCAACAATCTGACAAAGACTTTAAGGTCAAAGGTCATGGCTCAGGTTTTAGCTGTACTGGCTTGTCTGAATGGATTTTATGCAACCCAGTTTGTTGACGTAACTTACGTAATACCAGTTTAGTAACTTTGGTTTGTATTATCCAAATAATAATACATGTACTTAAAGATTTTGCTAAACTTGGTATGCAAGTATATTCTTCACAATATCTGAGATATGTTTGCTGAACTTCAATCCATATCAGGTTCAAGGTCAAATGCCATGACAAAGAAATTTGTAGAGTACTTCATGAAAACATGATGACTGAAACGTACAAATTATCAAACTTTGGCACTTTAGAATCTCATAAGAATATTTGAAGTCGTTTCATTAGATATTTTTTTTAAAAGATTTAAAGAAATGGTATATTGTGGAACCAACACATTTATTTTTCAGCCAACAGTGTCAGTTCTTTTGAGGGATTACTTTATATTTACATTCACATGTATATTTAATGTATTATTTAATATATAATTTAAGATTATCTGTCATTTGTCTTCTTACATTCATATCAATTCTGCATTTATAATTTATGATATTATGCATTTTAGTATTTGTTAGATTGCACTTTGTTAAATAATTTTCTGAAAATTATGTATACTGATCTTAGAAACTTGTTGATTAAATTAAAGTCAATAAATGAACTTTTTAAAGGTTCTATGAAGTTATTGTTTCTATCTGAACATTACTTAATCAGGTGTTAAATAGTTTATTTAATATGCCTTATTGATAGATCTCAATTCAAGACCAATATTGGTGTGTTCTTTGGAAAAGCAGGTTTCTCCCATATCCTCAGAATGTCAAAGCAGCATCTTTTAAAAGCATACAATACTCGTGTCACCATCAGATTTAAGATGGGGACCACCGTATGAAAAGTTGATTTGAGCACGTCTCCTAAGCTATGTCCTCATAGTCAATCAACTCCTTGGCACACAAGAAACATGATTTACAAGTCACTATAGGTTTTTCCTTTCAAGAATGGAATATTTTGTCCATGATCTCCTTTTATACCAATGCCGATACTATTAACGTATGACTTACTGACTGGCAGACAGTGAGGATTTACAAATTTATGGTGTACATGATAGGTACTTCCACCCTCATTGTAAGTATTTATGGCAGAATCCATTTTGAAAGGAATGACTCGCAGTAACGCCATAGTTGTGTTTCCCACCACGTTGTACTCCACCACATCAGAGTACACAAACATCAAATTTATGCTTTGGTTCAGTTTTATGGTTTCACAAAAAATACTTGAAGAATTATGTATTGCTCTGGATTTCTTGGGAGCCATACTAGGGATTCCACCCAAAATATAGTACAACTTTGGACAAAAAGTAATGGCCAGGATTTTTTGCATCTGAAAACTACATGTCACGACTGAATTTTAAGGTACTCAATCTTGACAGTCTTGTTAGGTTTGTCGAACATGGAAGCAATCACTTCCACCAGCTGTTTTAGCATTAAAATAATACCATACAGGAATTTTTAGGGTATAGGCCAGCAATTGCAGATTGTGACTTGATATTACTTTGGAGTCACAAACCACTGGAATGTTTTTGTCTAACATTTCTTGCACTTGCTTGTTCAGGATTTAGACCACAAAATTGTTTTGATTTTTGTTGATATTTAGGACTTGCATGGGATGAACGATTTCTACCAAATAGACTTCCCGATATGCTTCATGATCCAACTGGCAGAAAAAGACGTTTTGCATTTTAGGCATACGTTCTCTATACCACAACCACAGGGATTGCATTTGTAGATTTTGAAAAGAAGAACTCAGATAAGGACCTGTCGCTGCTGCTGTTTTGAAACACATAAGGGTCACTTCTTTTTTTCATAGTCAGTGACTTGAGAAGCAGCAATCCAAGAATCAAAACTCAGTGGATATCCTTTCCAATGCACTTTCACTTCTTTGACTCGGCATTTGCCTACTTAACAGGCTCTTGGATCGAGAATGCTTTCAATGTCAAACAGGTCGTCTTCTCTTTTGGTCGCTTGTTGTAACTTGGGCAAGTAAAAAGTTCCTTTCAACACTTCACCGTTCATGTCTTCAAATGTATAGATGGGAGGATGATGGCCATGCACTCACCCAGTGACACGAAACAAGTTGGTTTCCATTTAGGTAAATAATCTTTGTCGAAGGTGCATTTTATTTTTCGAATCTCCCGTCTTTAATAGTCCATATATCTTATGGCTATAGAAGACGTTCCAAGCAAGCAGCCACTTTATTGTTGGGGGTGACATCATCAGGGGCTTATCTGATCCTCTGATGGTAAGAGTGATTGTAAACTTTGACGAGACACTGATGTATTTGAGCATGTGTTGATGCGTAAAAATATTTCCACATGCATTCTTTTAAAGTGCATTCAAAACATTCCATGACACTGACTTTGGTTTCAGGATTCTCAGTGGTGAAAAAATGGATGTCTCTATTCTCATTTCGTTTTGGAAAGCTTGGTTCAGATATTTGCTGCTTTTGTCTGTTGCCATCGGACAGGTGACGACAACTTTGTTTCAACACCAGTTTTAACGATTGCACTAACTTGGAGCTCGTTTTGGAAGTCAAAGGCATGATCAAGCGGATTTAGAAAAGACGTGAATTGGTTTCGTGGGGTTTGTTAACTGCTTCTCTGACGTGCTACATAAGTAGTTCCCGAGTGTGGTGGTGGTGGTACAGGCCTAAATTTTTCTTGCTTTCATTCTTCACTTCTGGTTCCCCTTTTTTTTTTTGACTTCTGCTGAATAAGGGGACAGACATCTTTTTAACCCACGTTTTGAGTTATCGTTTAGGAATGGGGGAAGGGGTCGACAAGGACGCTGCAATCTTATTTGATAGTGGAACCAATAGTTTGAAAGACTTCTTGTATCCATGTGGCTGCATCTGTCTTGGTCACTGAGGGTGGTGATTGGCTTTTCATCACAGCCTTGAAACTTTCATAATCGCTATAGCTGTTTCGTCTAAAGCTTTCAAATGAAAGAGTTGAAGACGTTTCAAGATTTCACCTTACCGTTGCAATTTTTCTCATTCTGAAAAATCACTGTGGTCCATCAGCGTTTGTAATTCTTGTTGTAACTGTGACACGAGGATTCGGAGGTAAATGAGGAGTCCATTGTTTGTGCCAACGATGGAATTCCATCCATCAATTGTAGGGCACTAAAGTCAGCTTTCATCCTCCCATGAGATTCTAAGGCACTTGTATGAAGTCTATGCATAAAATAGGTCTTTTTTATCTTTTAATTAAACCTCCTAAAAGAGTTCAAGCAATCGATCCTAACAAAGAAGCAACCAAGGAGCCTATCGGCATTGGTAGAATTCCTCCATGTTGCACCAGCATCTTTTTTTTTTTTTACTAATGGGTATTTTTTTTTTTTGGACCATTTGGTGAAGAATGTTTTGATGTTTTCCTAAGCGTCCTTTCTGGTGCTTAGAAAAGGTACCGTTCCTTGTTCCTTTCAAGACATTCAAACAACATTCACACACGGTCTCAATGAATTCTTTAAGAGCTGTTTGAATGAGTTGTTTTCGGGGTGTTATGGAACACCCAAATCCACACCAAATAACATTGTGTCTATCGTCTCGTCTCTAAATTGCAACCCGATCCCGATTTGTTTTCCATTAAAACTCTGTGTTCTTGTGTCTGGTAGATAAATAATAAATAAAATGCAATTTACTAGTCGTATATCTTTCGATTTTTATCTCCACTCAATTAATAAATAAACAGACAAATTACTCCATCGCATCGCCCCATCGTCCGGCCAAATACTACACAATGGCCCAAACAGGAATCCATGGAAATAGCTTATAAAATATAAAAATGAACAAAAACAAAGGTTGCAAATATTTTATTGCCATACAGAAATGGTTTATAAAATCTAAAGATGTACAGAAACACAAATGTTCCAAATCTACCATTACCTCATAGAAATGACTAATAAAATCTAACAATGTACAATGTATTGGAACTAAGACTACTGCTTCCACAAAGTTGTCCTTAATGGCAGCTTAAGCAAGAGATGACATGGCATTTCAACGTTCAAAACTGACAGTAAGGGAGTGCTCATGGAACATCCCCTATATGTTATAAGTGACAAGCATAGATTTAAACGGAGGAAGATAATTCTGAAAGTACTAATCTAAGCAAGACAGCATGTATAACGGACATGAACATTTTATCATGATGCAAATATATAAAAGCTTCATTAAGATATTTCAAACATATACATATATATATATATATATATATATATATATTCAGAAAAGTTAAACGGAAGGATATACACAATTTGTAATATGAATGGAGCTAAATCTTAAATTATATATCAGACAGATTCAATTCTTTTTACATGATACAATGTCTGGTAATAAACATAGGAAGTTTCAGAGAGATATAAAGGTTCAAACAATAGTAAGTGGACAAAAGTATGATAGACAGACAGATTGCTAAATGGACTCCAGTTTAAACCACCACCAGTAATGCCAAACTTAGCAAGGAGTGGGTAGGTTACAACAACAACAAAAAATGTTGATTATATTTATGTCAGTACAGTGTCTATCAAATAATGGGGGTCAAAACTCATTCCATACATTGGTATTTTTAGATGTGGTAACTTGTTTATGAACACATTTTGTACAATTCAAGTTTTATGATTACACAGAAATAGTATTTGGGACTCTCTTAACATAAATGTTAACCAAATGTTGATACTGAATGGATGGACAGATGAAGAAACAAAGTGTATATAACCAGTGCAGAGGACCGATTTTTTTCAGAATCCAATTGAAGTCTATGCCTTTGTTTTGGATAAAACACTTGTAAGAAGGGTCATGATTTGGGATAAGCATTTTTGCGAGATTTATGTACTACCCACAATGCATCATGCTAGCAATACTGTTTATACAATGAATGCATATGTACAATCACTCAAACTGCACATGTAACATGGGAGTATATCAGGATATCTAATATATACATACATCTTCATTGGTGATAAGAATTATGACTGTAGAGTATGGCATAAAATCTCACTACTTTAATATACTTCTAAAAAAATTAAAGCCATTTGTTTATAAATCATATTTAAATAAATTTGTTAAACATATCACATGGTTCCCATGCTTTTAAGTAAATATTTCCTGTTACAGTATGTAAAAAAAACAATAAACGCAAATAATTAAAATCTTGTCTTGTAATGAAAAGAGTTTAACCCTAAATTTGTCTGTGCCAATAAAATCCCAAACTATATTTTTCAAACAACCTATTCTCCTTAAGATGATCTGGTTAAAACTTCATAATTTATGTATCAAAATCGGGGGGAGGGGGCATTGCAATTTGGAGATGAGATAGTAGACACAACGCAATTTGGTATGGATTCGAGTGTTTCGTAAAACCGTTGTTTTCGTATGGGTGGATGGGCTTCATCGGTACTGACAACACATCCCAATGTTTGGCCAAACGAGGACGCAGTCCCTTTCCTTTTCCTTTCTTGGGAGAAGAGTGGTGGCGTGCACTTCTGAGGTGTGACATCTTTTCCTTTCAGGAGTAAAAACACAAGCAAATCGCCAGGCACGCATATTATTTATACTGGAATTCGTCTCTAGTGATTGCGACATGAAGTATCTTCACGATGGGCATCACTCGGCATTGAGGTGTTTGCAACGGACTAAATGATAACAGTTCTTCTTTGGACAAATTAAGTAAACTTTGTAAGATGTCTTGGGGGGGGGGGTGATACTTTCTTAGCGACCGCGACTAAAGAAGAAGAGGTCTAGCTCCTTCAAAAATGGGTTCCATTTTTTTTCCATTAAATTGGGAAAGACACGTGTTTGATCGTGTTTGGCCGGCACCATAAGAAACAACAAAGCCGAAGAGGATGAAGACAGGATCAGCGAGGGTCATGGCTATGTTTTCCATCCTCTCTTTCCGGTAAAAGCTGTTTTGTGGGACTTTTCTCTTTCTTGGGACTTTTCTGTTTGTTTTTTTTTTTTGATGATGTGACCTGGTCTTGCCACTCTTCTTATATTGGAGAGAAGATATTTTTCTCGGGGCGTGGCTATTTGAGCATTAGGATTCCATTTTAAGAGGGAAAGAATGATGACAACACCTAGAGACCTGCTGCATCCAGGTTTCAGAATGATTTAATATTTTGTTTTTTGGTGGGGTTTTTCGTTTGAGTCACGATTCTTGGATTTGCAAGTTGTGACAAGGCCACGTTAAGTTTGTAAAAAAGGAGTGTTTGGTTTGATGAGGGATGTGAATGATGCCTTGAAGTAATTGACTTCTTTGAGACCGGCTTTTAACACACGGGAAAAACTTGTGGATTTTTTTTTTCACGACTGATGCCATACAGGTCGCGAATAAATTTGGCTGAAAGATGAGACTGAAAGGAAGTCATGTTGACCACTGTGGAACAGAAAAGTAGTGTCGGAAGTTTTATAGCTGTGGGTGTTTGTTTTTGTGGAAGGCGGGTTGGGGGTTGTTGTTTTTTTTTTTTTTTGGGGGGGGGGGGGGCATGCCGACAGGCATGCAAATGACCGGCCCTCCTTCTTGTAACAAATGGATATGAAATTGTAAATAATCTGGTGTGGTGGGCTTTATATTGACGAGTAAATACGCATGAGGTGTTTGAGTGGCATCATCATAGGCATAAGTCAGCCTCGGAGTTCCGAAATTTTGGCCAACAATTGCACTTGAGAACTATCTCTGCGACTTTTAAACAAGACCACGTAATGAGCACTGAGACTGATAGTGCGATCGACTTTACTTTGTTGAAACAAATTTTGGGCAATGTAAATGATACTGGCATAGGAATGATGCCCTTTGCATGTAAACCAAAGTTTAATTTCTTCTTCGTCTTCTCTTAACATGTCATTGAAGATGACCACATATGTTTGACTTGCATAGGACACGTTCCCATCATCTTGGCGAGAAATGCCTTGCATAAAGACGACTGAATCACCTTGACTTTCTTGAAGGAGAACATAAGTCCGAATACCACCCTTTTGTAACACCACACGATGCATTGGGGGTGGACAATCCATCAAATGGTCTTTGTGTTCCATCAAACTTTCGACAAATTCGGTTTGGACTGAACCACTCGGTCCAGCAATCAAGATGTTAAAGAGATGGCGTAGATATAGTGCCTTCTAACTTGGATAATGTAACATTTCGTCAATGACTCTGAGAGCAGAGGAAGAGGATGAAGACGTAGCCATAGCAGAGGCGTCTAGAATTATGAAAATTACATAAGCCACACCAGAGGTTTTATACTTTCAGGACACGTTTTTTGGGTGTTCAAAGTCACAACTTGACATGAAATACAAAAACACATAAGAACCAAGTGCATTGATAAAATTCAAAGCAATACGATCAAAGTAGAATACAAACAAGTCACTGTGAAACATTGTCAATCAAAGTGTGTTTATGTATGTGTATTTTGAACTCAAACTTAAAACCTTTTGCCATTACCCTTTTAGTGTGTGTGTGTGTGTGTGTGTGTGTGTGTGTGTGTGTGTAATGCTATAAATGGTGTGATGGATAGCATGTTTGTGCAATTCCATCTACATCTTATCCATTCTGCTCATATCTTCTGGTAGTTCTTGTGGGGATGCTTGACAAGGCCTTTTGGGTACTGTGCATGGATTGCTGGATAGCATGTTTGTGACATTATTTTTTTTAAAACTCTCCGCTAACACAAGGCGTTTTTGATAGTGTGTATGATGGTAGAGGTGATATAATGGCTGGTTTGTTTGTTACATTACTTGTCATTTGTTTAAAAACATTCTCCGTTTGGTCTGATAGTGTCTGAAGACTACACAAGGCATTGTGATTTGTGTGCAGGGGGTGTTGCATGGTATGGGCACGTTTGGATAGCATATTCGTGCGATTTCATCTCCTTTAACAAAACACCACTATCTTTATAATTGGTGTTTGGAGACTACACAAAAAGGTCGTTTTGGACTGCGTGTGAGCGGTGTTGGGTGGCACATATGGTGTATGTTTGTGAAATTGATTTTGATTTTTAAAACTATGTTAAAATATTTGTGACTTTGAATGCCCATTAAACATGTATAAAAAGTATAAACTGTCTTATGCGTCAATATTTATAAGCAATTTCATAGGCTACGCATATTTTCTTACTGCGTTCGCTTCGTATCCACTTCGATGACTCTTCACAGTTACACGATCCGAGAAGTTTTTTTTTTTATTTTCTTTCTCTGACTGACCACAAGGCGCTTTAAAAAAATAAAACTAACGTACAAACAATCGTACTGTTGATGACCCACGGAAATTGTGTCAGTCTTATTGCAAATTGCATCACGGAATGTTTGGATGTAACGTTTGTGAGATATTCACATCGACGTTATCAACAATGATGCGAGAATAACTGTACTGTATGACCCGCCCTATTGTGATATCGCATTATAAAAACAGTACAGGCATTTAGGAACAAAAGAAGTTAACAAGGTTTGACCCAATTTTTCTCAGCTGCTTTAAGAATGCAATAGAACAAGACGTTATTTTAGTGCTCTTTTGTTTTGTTTCGCCCGTCCTTGCTTTATAGCAATTTTGGCACATATGAAACAGACAAATGTAAGAAGAAACAAGCAAAATGCAAATGAAATAATCAAAGTCAAAAAGAAATAAACGGTATCTAACAGTGGCGTCGCTAGGGGGGTGCGAACCGCACCGGGTGACACCATCTCAGAGGAGTGACACCAAAATGAAAAATTGCAAATTTTACAGAGCACACACTGCTCGGTCTAGTCGGATTTCATAAGCGGATAACCGATCATAGTTAAATACATGACTAGCAGGCACAGCAGTGGCGTCGCTAGGGGGATGCGGGGGGTGCGGACTGCACCGGGTGACACCATCAGAGGGGGTGACACCAAAATGACATTACTAAGGATTCTGTATGGTCTGTTACGGAAGGAGGACCATTGGGGGTGACACCATGAGCTACCGCACTGGGTGACACCAACCCGAGTGACGCCACTGGTATCTAAAACAACAAAATCAATGCAGAAATAAAACAAACAAGCCACAAATGAAACCGACAAATGTCATAACTATTAAAATTTTAAGCAAAAAACCATGGATACTCTGGGTGGGTGTGTGTGTGTGTGTGTGTGTGTGTGTGTGTGTTCATGATTTAATTATACCATACCTAAAATATGCTCAAGTCGCTCTTCAAACACATTGGTTGTTTTAGGAGGACTAATGAACTGAGCCGAACTGATTATAAATAGAACATCTCACAACTGAGCTCTATTACATTGGGAACGTTTCCAAATAACTGTCTGTGTTCGATGATTGCCTTAGTCAGTTTGAGGAGAGATCTTGATGCTCTCGATGCCACTGGCGGCCGCCTCGATTCACCTGTATTTCCTTTAAAGGCACGTGACAACAACTCGGTTGCTTCACTTAACAGTCTTGCAGCGTATATCATTTTGTCTCACCTGATGTGCCATGTTCAAACGTGTTATGGTCTTGGCTCAAAAAATGTAATCTCCCCTTACAATGGGGCGCCCTCTATTCTTTTCATGCAGTCGATCATTTAACTATCTCTGTCTCACTGGACAGTTTATCTGGTGAATTTTCATCCGACAATTTTCTATTGCAGAAAAAATGAGAATAATTTTACACTTTAGTTACAAATAAAAACAAACTAACGAATTTTGTAGAATGCATGCAAGTGATATTTTAACTGCTGCAATCTGGTTAATTCCTTATATAACTGGTAGTTTTTATGCTGAACCAACACTGCCACCAACCCCTCTTTTTTCCATTCATTTGTGACAGCAAAGAGCTATTTTGAATATTTTCCTGTGACAATGCAGCTAAAAGAATCAGTATGTGCTTTATGCATTAATAGAGTTCACTAGCCTATAACAAATTAGCATAATTTTCATCACCCCTCAACGATTTATAGATATTTACCTCTGTATCAGACATACATAAATCTCGAATGCTGGTCTAACTGTGTCAGGCAGTCACCAAAAAAGCCAACCCATTTTCAAGCCTAAGTCAAAGTAAATCTAAACCACATTACAGATTGAGCTTCTGTGTGAATTTACAAATGCTAGGCTTATAATAATTAGGTTCAAGCCTTCAACTTTAAAAATTAGTGTCAAAATACGAAACTATCCAGTGAGACCTTAGTTGACCTTAGTTGAGTTCATTTGGCAGTAGTGTTTGCGCATGCAGGGCCGGCCTTAGGTCGATTGGACCGATTTGGCCCATTTGGGCCCCGCATGTTAGTAACTTTAAAAAAAAATATATCTAAAAAGAGAAAGTTATTTTAAAGCGATGGAAGAAAATTTTAAGTTATATATCATATAAAACTTTTTTTTAAAGTTTATTTCGCCCCGTGCGTAAATTGTCTAAATCTGGCTCAGCATATGCTAAGGCAGTTATTGTGCGCAATTGCGTTGTTATATATATGTATGTGTTTCTTAAGATATTCTGTTTTACTTGTGTTTGACTTTATGCTAGCTAAACCAGCGTGAATTTTGTTCGTTTGACTTAAATACGATTTATTTCAGTTTGGCGTTTGCTTGTTTCATCTGTCTTTTGATTGTTTCTTTTGCATTTGTCTGTTCTGTTTTGTGCCTCGTTTGTTTCATTTGAGTATTAACCTTATTAGCTGAGCTTTAATATATTTTTTTATTTTACAAACATATTTTTTTATCATTTCTTGGCTTATTATAAAGTTTTGTTTTTTTATGTCATAGTTTTGGCGGCAACAGCCTTCCATACATATTCATTTCAAGCACAAAAATGGAAATCACTCAAGTATTACTCGCTTTTGTATGCAGGGACCCTGTGTCACCTGGATTTAGTGTATACAGCTGGCAAATGTTTTGAGATATCTGATACAGACAAACAATAGCAGGTAATGTTTTGTCTTTTAAACTCACTAACTTCCACGGGATATAGTTGAAGTCAGTGTGTGTGTGTGTATATTGTTACAATCCAAGGGTCCTTACTTGACCGAGCGGTTGTCAAACCCTGTCGCGATTCTCTTCTCGCTAGAAGTCGCAAGTTTACCGCAACTTTCCAAAGACTTCCATACAACTTCAGTTGTAAATTAGAAAGCCCGAAGTGTCCATCCTATACCTAAATTTTACTCTAATTATGCAAGACCACAGATAAAACAACCTGCCACATATATATCAACCGTACATCTGCATGGTTTATCTTCATCAGGTTTCCGTACCGCCAGCCGTTCACGCCTTAAAAAATATACAAGTATCCCCTAACAATGGGAACTATTTTAACTCCGCCACCTTAGGCCAGCCAATGTATGCTTTCCAGGCACAATTCGCCAATATAACTGCACCATATTTGCCCCCACGGCTAACTGCACCATATTTGCCCACATGGCGACATAAACGGTTTCAGTGGCAATTTTCCAAAATTTCTTTTTGAAAAGTAATGGTCCCATTACCTCACATACGTTGGTGACTATAAACGTTATAATGAATTTTACCCAAATACTGAGTGAAATTTATATAATTACCATTGTGCAGAGAGAGAGAGAGAGATTATATTTTACGCACTTGTATCGGGAAGGTTAATAAGGGTCAGGCACTACACCATGCTGAAACACTGCTGAAGTGAAATGCACACAAATGTACATTTTCTGCGCTTGATTTTTAGCAAGTTCAAGGTCTTTATGGGTAAAGCACAAAGTCGGCTTAACGCCTTAACCTAAGGTACAGTGTGTGTCATAGAGAAGAGCATTAACACACAAGCAACAATAAAATTTACATTGAAAAGAGTATTACAAATTACGGTGTATTTTGTAATCAAACAGGGGTCCGAGTCTCCAGTTCGGCCTATGTGGGTATGTGAGAAAGCTTGCCAGTAGCTTCTCGTGGATCGGTGGTTCTTTCCGGGGTTTTCCCGGGTTCTTCCTCCACCATTAATACTGGCGGCCATGTATAGCCCATCTTGTGCTGAAAATGACGTTAAACCCCACAACAACAACAACAATAATAATCAAACAGTTTCATGCAAAGGACGTTATTTGAACGTTCGTTCTTAATGATACTTTTGGATGCCGAAACATTCAAATTATTCGAAAACTTTCATAAATTTCATTTCGAATGAGTGCATTAATGTAAGATTATATTTTGTCACATGACTTAACATTATGTTTAATTATAGGAAACTGCAGAATATATTGGCAACGTCATGGTCAATATTATGACTCATACCTCGAATATATGCCGAGAGCTGCATTAAAACCACATCGGCTATTTACGAAATAAGGATTGACCGAGTAGTTGCGAATGGATCGAACTATTTTTGAATTCATAACTTATCGTTGACTTAAATAACTCAGAGAAATAGCAGAAAAATCAGATTAGATTGCAGTTCTTTGTGGGGGGGGGGACAAATTTCCGTGGAACAAACTGAAATTTCTGTAAATTACTGCGGCGTCATACATATATCTGGTGCATACTTTTGCATCGAAAATATTGTCGAGGACATTCCTATTGCTCGGAATAGTACATTTATGGAATCAAGGATTTAATTCATGTCTCATAGTAAGCCTATGCAAACAACATTATATTAAAAATCAAACAGCTTGAAACTTCTCAAAGTTCATTATCAAGCCTATATTTATCAGCATGGGCATATCCTTAAAGAAAACCATATGAGCCGTGCCATTTTATAAGATCTTCATTTATTTTTTTTTAAATTCCACACTAATGAGTCCGTTGCTTAATTTAGTAATGAGTTCTCCCCAAACTCAAGTATGTAAAATAACTGAAATTACATCAATAAAATATAGTCTCTATTTTTCAAATAAGATAATCTCAAAAAGATTCTTTTAACTAAAATTTTACTTTCATTATCAATCAATTATATATTTTGAAATTTTCACTGTTACTGTAAAATAAAGATCACGCCTACATCACATTAAGTCACGGACCACCAACGCTGGGAAACAACGTTTTGGCTCCACCTCTCTTTGGTATTAAAACATGGAGCAGTAACGTTTTTATTAGACCCCGGTAGCCATGGGAAGGTGGATTATGCCGGAATAGCCTCAGGTGAATGACTATAATCAACACACCAATTAGAGACGAGGTTTGTCTGTGGGATACAATGTGTAACCATGGTCAGACGAGAAACAAACACATGAGTATGGATGCCTTCGGGCCAAATAGAACCATGTGGATGAAAATGACATAAATAAAATATTAAACCACTCGCAGGGGCTGGTGATGGTGGTGTGAGATGAATCAATACCTATTTCGCGGTACTAACCAAGCAATAAAGTGACGGAAAACGTTTTCTGGCCTGCTGAAAATGCGGGTCGCGTTCCATCGCTACTCACTGCATACATAACAGCTGTGGAGATCGCTATCAGGCTGCGGTGCACTAACTAAAGACCAGATGACAATTTCTAAAAGTCCTTTGCGAAATGCATAGTAAAGCCCGTCTTAGAATCTGCTCATTTAAAGCTACAGACGTCTTTATTTAAGTTACCCTGGAGAAAGATTAATTTTCAGCCTAACCACTGACGATCATATACTTACATTTAGAGATAAACAAGGTACAATAGCATGCATTACAACACACAAATGTCGCTATAGTGGGTTTACCTCTGTCAGCAACAACTGGCGCCAATTATTCAGTTAGAGAGAGATCGTGTATCATGAGCATTATAGCCCACGAACAAGACAGCTATAAATATGCCTAACACAGAGCAAATGAACGTCATGCTCAGGGAGGAGCGCATCACCGGGAGTGAATACGATAATATGTTGCAGGCAATACAGGCTGCTCGAGCACGGCGATCAACCGCAGCCGCTAACTGGAAACCTATGCAACCTGTAGACGGCAAAAGCTTACGCCTGACCTAGAAGGCAAATGCCCACACCGGCTCCAAGGTATCCACCCATACCAGCTCCAAGGCAGCCACCCACATAGGCCTGGAGGCTATCCAAGACGACTAAACCACTGGCTAGGTGGAAGGCTTCTAAGAAAGCAAAGGACCCACAACCAAATCACCACCACAAGCCCTGCTAGATGACATCCTTTTCATAATCTAGCACACAAAGTGGACTGCACAAGGAAATATAAAATCATTTGCGGATTATCAAGCTATTCTATCATGAGGCCTCCACTGAGATGTATAATTATCTACGCTATTCAGAGTATCATTCCCGGCTTGATTAACATTCTAGTATAAGAGATTGGAAACAGTGTCGTTACGCTAAACCTTATTGTAAAGACTCAGTTACAAGCGATCACGATGGATGACGTAATCATCATGCCGGCCTACTTATTGGCAAGTCGAGTATGAGTGGCGCTGTTGGTCTGTAAGCTAAGGTCATAGCTAAGATCGAGGAGCGGATGCAAAAGATTGCGACCGATGTTTTGAATGAGCCATCCTTTCAGCTTCAGCAATACTGACAACCATCACCTCTTGCATACCAGCTAGTACGGCAAATTTCAGGAAAGGTTACAATTTGACATGCTCAAGTTTCCTATGAAGATATCAGACATTACAAAGTTTGACATCTGCTTCAGCTTCATTGCAGTCGTAATGGCGCGCAAAGGCGAAAAGCTGGAGGTCCGTACTAAGGGATTTGCATGAGCAATTCACGATTTATCACAACCTACTTATCGAAGAGCTAGAGTTTGTACCCTAAACTCGATGGCCCACAAGATTTTCGTCTCTCAAAAATATCAAGAAGTATCACCGTGCCGCCAGCCTTTCGCGGTTGGACTCGAATGTTTGTCCTTGCTAAGTGGCCTGCTGTCCTTGTGCGCCGTTCATATATTCACCGCGAAAACTAAAACAAACGACGAAATCCGCAACCTGGCAGACGCCAAGCTGAACACCATTTTTGACCGTGTATCCCTGGCGTTGCACGGCCGATCCGTCTCTGATGGAGAGTTTCGAATCATCCTCCAAAAGTGCGACATTTACGGGGTAACTAATAGCGAGATCCAGACGAACGCGCATATAGGTGCGTGCTGTCAGATCTCTCGATCTGGCGATAAAACAGGGGTTCATCTCCCGAGTCAAGGACGAGGCCCACGCAAAGCTTCTGGAAACATTACGTGCGGTTCGCAAGTCCTCCTGAGCTATGCAGTCCGATGTCTCTCTCTGCCAGCCTGTACTGCCTTTGGTCAACCACGCTCTCCCTACGCGTCGCCGGACTATGAGCCTGCTGGTCCATTTGACAGCTCGTCTCAGGTGATCAGTTTCGTACGAATCTTCGAGTATATCAACGTGCTCCATAAGTTCTTATTTCAGGTTGCCAATGAAAAACTTTTGAATTTTCCACGTCGCGTAAGGTACGAGCCTTAAGTCAGATCTGGTAAGATTGTTGATTCCCAGACGAATTAGATAAATGTTGACAGCAACTGGAAAGAAAGTTTCGAAAGTCTCGGGAAAACGGATGTAGTGATCAATCTCTTCGTCAGAATAATTGCAGGATCCCCCATATTCAACGATGATGCATTCGTCCCCAGTCCGCTTATATTTCAAACTGTTATCACTCATGACGTTATCCCATAGACACACCTCGTCTCTAACTGGCGTGTTAGTGATAATCATCTACCTGATGTTATACTGCTGAGACCGCCAAAGCCCGCTTTATAGCCATCTTCCCGACACACTGGGTCTAGCACAAACGTTACTGCTTCGTGTTTTAGTACAAATGTAAGTACGGTGGGGCCAAACTCGTTGTTTAACAACGTCAGTGCTTTGTGATTTAACATAATATAATGGGACAAAACCATCCTTTTACAACTATTTGTTTATTTTTGTATTTAAAGAAGGTTGAAATCAGTATTTAAACAACTTTTCTTGTTATATTCAATCCAGAGTTGTGCCATAAAACGTTGACATGTTGTCGTAAAGTAGAAAAGGGTTATTATGGGTAAACACCGAATATGTAATAGAAACACATCATGCGAGGTCTTTACAATTTCAGTTTTGTACGATCTATGTCGAAGATTATTTTAAATAGGATAAATAATTGAAACCTACTTGCTGTTGTTTTGGAGTTTGTGTTAGGGCATTTGTAATCTCACCATCAAATTAATAAATATGGATGATGATAGCTTCTCTAAACAAAGCTATAACCTACAACTAACATTCGGCGAACACTGATTGTTGGGTAAATAAAGTTAAAAGTCTACTGTGTTCTCTTATAATGTGAGAAGTTTTGGTTAATCAAGGGTTGGATGATGAGAAACTCTTTTTCATTATGTTTATTAACGTTTTAACAATATTTTTCAACAAGAACTAAAAGGGGAGTTAAATTCAACGGATAGATTACAATTTTATAATAAAATCAGAAGCGATCTGAGTTGTCCACACTAAATAGACAGTTTGAACTCATAACAAAGTGTTCGCGTGCTATGCTTGTTCAGAAATGGGACTTTTCCCCACAGTGGCAAATAGGTAGATATATAAAAAAAATATCCCCTATGCTGAAAGAACGTGCCTTTTTCGGATATAGAAATAAAGTTTAACTTTGCTGTTAAATGCGCCATGTATGAAAATCTGAGAAAGTCTTATGTACCTACATACATTCATTGCAGTGCAAATTACATCAAGTTTTATAATTGTATCTAGAGAATCAATACTATTATTAATATGCTACATAATTTTGCTACTTATCTGTGTGTGTGTGTGTGTGTGTGTGTGTGTGTGATTTGGATTTGTAACGTAGCTTTAACAATGTTTTCAGTCATTTTGCTACGATGTCTACAGTGTGGCAGTTTAAAGTGATTTCTAGAACTGGGCATCAAGCCGCAGACATGTAGCATCATGTCCCACTAGCCACATTCTCCTGACACCAGGCTGACCAGTCCTAACACTAACATTTTAATGCTGAGTACCAAGCGAGGCAGCTGCTAGTACTATTTTAACTTGTTCGAACTCGCGACCTTTCGCATCTGAGGCGGACGCTCTAACCACTTAGGCCACCAGAGCGGTCCGCTATTTATCTTGCAAAATATATAAAATTTAGAGTCAGTGTGTTAATCCTATAATTGTTATGTTTTGTGGTTATGTCACATTTTTAATATATGCATTTGATTTGGGCCAGTGGCCTATGCTACAAAAATAAAGAGTAGTATTAGTAGTGGTAGCTGTTGTTGTTGTTGATGTTGTCGTTTGCAGCTGTAATATATCTTATTGCTTTGAAAAACATATTCGATTGCAATGAAACATTATACAAAATGATTATACAAAAATCTAACTGAAAACAAAAACTATCGTCCATTTAATAATCAGTTCTCAAGCTATTTCGGTAAAATTATCAAAATAAAAACATTTTAATATATTTTCAAGCTATCTAAAAATATGTTTTCCTTAATTTAAAACTATTCCATTGAAGAAATAAGTTACTGTATAACTTTCCATCGGATTTTTATTTAAAATAATAACTATCTTGATATAACAAAATAAATATTATTCTAATCAATGGTTTATATTCTTTTTGCCGTCTCAGACAAGGGCTTCGGTGGCTGAGTGGTCTAAAGCGCATGCCTTCACCGATCAGTGCCATCTTGCATCTGTCCGAGTGGGTCCGAGTCTAGGGCTCGGCCTAAGTGAATGAGAGAAAACTTTTTCGGCAGCTTCCCCTGGTTGTTGATCCTGGGGTTATACCAGATTCTTTTTCCACCAATTATACTGGCCGACGTGCATAACCTATCGTGTGCACACAAAAAAAAAATGGCTTTAAGCGCACAACCAAAACAATAACCGTCTCAAAAATATGACGTGGATTTCTTATTAAGAAAAAGGTAAAGAAAGCCAAAATCCACCCTGGGGCCATAAACTTGAAGGCCAAGATAACATAGCATTATTCAACTTATGTGTCCTTTGTTGTCCTTACACCATGTATTTTGGCTAGGGTACTTCAAATGATCACAGCAGAAATATACTTTGTCAGTTAATTCTTACTGATAGGAGAACTAAGATTACATTGTTGTAATTACAAATAGATATACATCGCTAATCAACTACCACTAAAACAAGTAATTTAATTTGTTTAGTTTTTAAAACTTCACTAACAATTGTCTAGTCCAAATGATGTACATTAGATTGAATCATTGTAGTTGTAACGCTGAGATTACTCTTCGGAAACATCAATGACATATATGGTTTGAATAGATGAATTTTACTTTATTATGAAACACCCGTGTATGTTCTCTTATGTTTATTTATAGGGGTTGTTTCAAAGCGAGTTTTCCATTTTTCTCAACTCATTTTCTGGTAAAAGTTTTAATATATAAAACGAATAATTTATGTTGCACTCATTTGAAGTCATATCCAAAATACTTGGTGTGATGACCACGAAGGGCACATACTACATAAATAGGACATTTACATTTGTGTTTCCTTCAATTTGAATTGTCGTATGTATTTAAATCTCATTTCCTGTAATACATTTTTAATTTTCACTTTTGATGTCAATGTCAATAAATGCTAGTGACCCAGCTGATGACGTCATGGTCGTAAACAAAGACATTTAAGTCGCGAGAAACACAGTACAAGAATCAAGGACGGGAATGGAGTTAGGAAGTTGGACGATATTTTAAGAACTTTTCAACCTTAAAGACCTAGAGAAAGAGGAATGGGGGGGAGGGGAATTTAAAATGAATTATGTCTGAATATGGAAACACAAGAGTCATATGTACCGATATGTTTCCTAATGTGGCGATATGGTAAATGTTGCAATATTGTAAACGTGGCAGATATCAATTTTCTCATCCCGATGCATTTCAATATCGCATTATAAAAAATAATATGTTTTATTTGAAACGATGATTACAATACATCTTTAAGAAAACCTGCCAAACATAAGTATTTTAAAAACACCTTTCTTGCTTCCATACCAATTTACAATTGAAACGTGCATGAAATGGACACTAAAGGGACTATAATTTGTCCGTTTAGGACAGATGTCATTTCTATTGAGGTTAAAACTGTGAGAAACACAAGAGAGGGGATCTATAAATGTTCTCCTCAAAAGCTGATGTCCTTTACACGGACATGTCATCTAATACAGGTTTCACTGTTTACCTACTTTGCAAATATATTAATTACGCCAGTCCATTTATTTGCCAGTATTTTTCTTTTTATTGTCAAATTAACACGGTAATAGCTAACGTAATGAGTTAGCATGATGATTCAAATGGAATGAAAGAATGAAAATGTGGAATGCTCGAACCAATAAACCCATTTTCAAATATCTCCAGACCAAAGAACCTTCATACTCGTGAACAATCTTTAAAATATTTTCGGACTAACAAACCTTCGGACCAATGAACTCCTTGTTAAAACCTTAGTACTTGTTAACTTTTCAACCTTTTCTTTCAAAAGTATGAACCCTCGGATTAGTGAACCTTCTTGCTATTGACCCCTATATTCTTCGAACTTGCGAACCTTTAAAACAATGGAACGGTTGTTTGGAAAACAGAACTCGGCCAAACGAACC
This sequence comes from Sinohyriopsis cumingii, assembly GCA_028554795.2. Classification (NCBI taxonomy): domain Eukaryota; kingdom Metazoa; phylum Mollusca; class Bivalvia; order Unionida; family Unionidae; genus Sinohyriopsis; species Sinohyriopsis cumingii. Next base: position 133,981,161 of record CM068838.1, on the reverse strand, counting down.
ATCAAAACATCGAGCAATTACATTTGTATCGTCATGACACTTGATATAAATACTACACGTTGAGAAGAGTATTTTGCAGTAATGTTTGCTTCCTCCACAATCGTTAGCACAACCAGTTGGTTGCATGTTTCAATTCTATCCAGTGTAACCTGGGGCAACTGTCATATTTCTCGTCAAGGCTCTGAAATCCCATGTTGCCAACTCCAAACGTACTTCCGTTGGCGAGGTGATTGTGTTTGCGAGTAAAACTTTGTTTAACTTGGCTTTCAGCGCGTCCTCCTCCTTCTCCCCGAAAGAGTGTGTGTACAAAAGAAGCCCCGCCCTCCCAAACACCCTCACCGGTACCCAATATATCCATCTACTCCATGGCAACGGACCAGTGCATAAATCCGTTGACTTTACAGACCTTCTGAAGGAGCAGAACCTCCAACTTTTGACAATTGGTGCAATTGTGTGTTCAGCCAGTTGTGGAAATGAGGCTAAGGTTTCTTAACTGCATGCGCATATCTGTGTACAATAAGCAACATAATGTCTACGCTTCAATATAGTAATGCACTTCAGTATCGAATCAAGTGGAGACCGTTTGAGCTGTATCAAATGTACTATATAATGTACAGAAGTCGCAAAAATGCACAAACACAAAATTGAGTCACGAGGAGAATTATATCTCTGTACGGAATGCCGTGTGATTGCTTCTGGAACAGATTATTACGTTCACGGTGGTGTCGGTTTCATTAAGTACGCCCTTTAATCTTGATTGATCTCCCGGGTAGGCAAATGGTTACACGTGGAAATGACCTCTCTTAATGTTTGTATTCAGCGATAAAAATCTGGCAAGAGCGGGCTAATATTAGAGTTACACCTGTATAAAACATTCTTGTGTTGTGTTGTTTTGGGAGTGACTCAAAGTGTGAATTTAAAACAGGCTTACAAGGACGGCGGTCCTGGTGATTTCTATATACGGTGTGCTTTAACCGAGTCGGTCCAGGTAAATCATTGATAAGTTTGAGGCAACTGTCATGCACGTTACCTGTGCGATCCATATACTTTTAAATGAGCGATTTGACAGCCCGTTCAAAACGACAACTTAAACAAATTTGCCGATATGTAATTATCTAGGAAAGCGAGAGTAGTATGTGTAAGTTTGCACAAGGACTAACATCAATCTTGGTATAAAACCGCGCTAAGTGGATTGTGAATAAATCTGGAATACTGTTTATTCGACTTTAGACATAACTTGAATGGATGGATTATACATAGGTAAGTTACCATTCTTTATATATACTTGTTAACATACGTGTACTAATTTCTTATATGTGTGTGACGAGCTGTACAGATTTACATAAGCAAGGTATTTATCATAGTCATGTACACAAATCAAATATATATACTCGGCTTGTCAAACTCTAAACCATTATCCATCACGGCTGACTTCGCTTTGCACGTACTTCAGTGGAACCCAGCTAGGAATGAATCATCCGAAGATATGTGTTTACTTTTTTTTCTGAAGCAAAACTACGCCTTTGATAGTGCTTTGTTTGTACTTTTTCTGAAACATTTTATACTTTATTAATTCCCCTCACCTATTTGTATACTGTTGAGCATTTGTTTTTATAATTAGTATGTATGTACTGTGTATGTATTAGTGTTTAATGGATATTGGTAATGTACAATTCAGTACAGGTGGGTAGGAAGATGGTTCTCCGAGTGTAAAGGAATTATGGTAATAGTGATTCCTATTTCTTTCAGTTAAGTATCGAACACCAGTTAGCAGTGAGTGGTTGTAAGAATAACTTACATTAAAAGATATTCGATATATTTCTGTCCACAAACTTTAATGCAGTGCACAGCAATATGTAGTCTGTATGTAGTGAAAAATAGATGTCACTGACATGAATAATCCATTTAGTGGCAAGAAGAGGATTTTGTATGGAACTTGGAAAAACTGAACATAAGCTGTTTGTTTACACCTACCGTTTGCTAACAAAATGAAATATTGACAGCCCTGAACACCTATGAGATCAGTGCCTAAAAAAGGTGAGACCTGTACTGGCCGTAAGCAGCATTTTATGATGAATACAATGACACAACTGTACATGTATTTTGGTAATAATAATTATGCAATATTTAGTCACATACATTTATGATGATCCCCAAAAATATGGAATATTTTCATATTCTCTGCTCACATCTTTCTGTATATCAATCTATCTATTTCACCACAATTGGTAAGTTAGTTTTCTATACTTTATTAATTAAGGTATCAAGTTTAAATATCTAACCAATGCATGACTCTGGTCAAATATTTCCCCCTTTTAAAGACCACCAGCTACACTGAACCATACCCTTTTAGCCTGATTTCTAAAGCAACACATCATCCGGGGCCCCGAGTGGCCGAGTGGTCTAAAGTGCTCTCCGTTACAGATCACTGCCATCTCACCTCTGGCTGCGTGGGTTCGAGTCTCGGATTCGGCCAATGTGGGTATGTGAGAAAGCTTGCCAGTAGCTTTTCGTGGGTCGGTGGTTCTTTCCGGGGTTTTCCCGGGTTCTTCCTCCACCATTAATACTGGCCGCCTTGTATAGCCTATCGTGTGCTGAAAAAGGGCGCTAAACCCCACAACAACAATAACACATCATCCCGTGTCTTCGTCAATAATTACACCGTACAACGATACAAATTAATTTACACAATGTTCACATGTCTCTCACAAAACAATATCAATAACTATCACAAATACGAACAAATTTCCCTAAATCACTGCTAATATGTATGTAACTAATTGTTTAAAAAGGCGAACATCCCTTTCACTACACGTGGCCTATTCGATACACCGTAGAAACCACTGCGGAACACGACATGGGTATATACATGTATACATGTCATGTTGAACGCAACTTTTTGGGCTATACTTCAACAGTAACGATTAGTGAGAAGCGTAACATCCAACAGAACTGTACGATATATCCTCTTCAAAAGTATGCAACTATCCCTAAATCTCACTTCATCAAATTCGTAATTTTGTTAAAATTCGTCTTTTTCATATTTTGAACCACACTCTTGCGCTACGGGACGCGCCTGTTCACACACTAGCGGAAATATTTACCACGTGCACTCTTCCACTTACAAGCAAATTATGTCTGTATTTCATTGATGCATATCAGCCTACAACTTAAGGTTTATTTAGGTTAATTATCATCTCAAAACATTTCATTATCTATTGACGGGTATTAATAACGAAGGACTGATAATACCCCAAGATATAAACTTTGGCGGACTAATATTTACAGAACTACCAGCAGTGAAGGCAGAGAGTTTGTGTGTGTGTGTGTGTGTGTGTGTGTGTGTGATTTGGATTTGTAACGAAGCTTTAACAATTGTTCAGTCATATCGCTACGATGTCTGTGGTGTGGCTGTTTATAGTGATGTCTAGAACTGGAACATCATGCCGCAGACATGTAGCATCATGTCACCCTGTCGCTTTATCCTGACACCAGGTCGACCAGCAGCCCCAGCCTTAGGATGTGCGGGGCCCAAGGCAGCAAGCGATGAGCTCGGGGCCCCAAGAAAAAAAAAATTGCATTGCGAGTTAGCGAGGAGCCTCGTTCGCCTTGCCCTAGGGCCGGGCCTGCCGACCAGTCCTAACACTAACATCTTAATGCTAAGCGCCAAGCGAGACACCTGTTAGTACCATTTTTTTATTTAAAAAAGGCTTTGGTATGACTCGGCCGGGGCTGGAACACGCTATCTTCCGCATCCGAGGCGGACGCTCAAACCACTTAGGCCACCGGAGCGGTCACGTGAAGGTAGACAGGAAAAGAATTAAATGTAAAGAAGCAAATAAGTAGCTTTATAGTATGTTTTTCAGGAATGTTTTGGAATTGACTTAATAATAATAATAATAATAATAATAGTTAACGAGGATAACACATTTGGTCATGGTTAACCCATCTGCCAGTAAAAAAAAAAAAAAAGAATAAATGAAACAAGTAAAAGATCATACACGTCCTCAGGTATCGTTGCACACACATTCACACATATTTAAATTGAATGAATATGTGTGACTATATTGGAAAACAGATACATATATGAACAATATTATATACACAGGTACATATATTTTAGCATAACCTAAGTCGCATATACATACATCGAATAAGACTTGGGCATATTATTAATTGACATAATGATAAAGTATTATATTCGGAGGCTTTAATATGTCATTTCAGCTGGTCAAGAAAGAATTTCTTTAATGGTATTTTAAACGAAGCAAGGGAATTTTAATTACGTATCTTCAAGGGTAAGGAATTCCATACACTAGGTGCTGAGACAGTGAACGAGCTTTTGCAATGGTTGGTTTTCTGCCACGGAATCTGGAGATCATTGTTAGTCGTCGATCGGAGATTACGCTCAGTATGGGATGATCTTAGTTCAATTATGTTAGAGATATAATCTAGAGAAAGATCGTTCAAAGACTTATACATCATGATTCCTTTAAAATAAAGAATACGTTTTTGTATGGGTAACCATTGCAGACGTGAAAACAACATTCGAGGGAGTCATATTAGGAAGTTTCAGTGTTATTCGGACTGCCCTTTTCTGGAGCTTATCAATTCTGTATAGAATATAATTGAATGTGTTTCCCCATATAGTACATCCGTAGTCTATCAGTGGTAGTATATATTCCGAAGAATAGAGTTCAAGTGACTGGGGAGGTAGAAAAGGTAGAAATCTCGACAGCAATTTTAACAGAGTTATCCTTTTTGACTACCAGATGATCGATAGGTGCATTAAAGATGATATGATGATCGATATAGATACCCAGAAGGTCTTGATTTTTGACAATAAATACGTCTAAGCTATTTTAAGTCAGAAGTAAATCCATGCTTGTAGATATGCGCTGCCATGTTCCGATTGTCATACATTTCGTTTTAGAGAAATTAATATGCATTTTGTTGTGTTGACATCAAACTGTTACATTGTTGAGGTCGATATGAAGTTTATTTTTAATGGAGTCAATACATTTACCAGATGAATGCAACGTAGAATCGTCAGCGAAAATATATTTGTTAGAGTACGCTTGATACAAGGCTAAGTCCATGATAAACAGTAGAAAAGAAACGGCCCTTATATAGATCCTTGAGGAACACCGCTTAAGATATGACTTGCTCCGGAAGTATACTGACCCGTGCAAATAAGCTGGTTTCCGTTAGTGACATAAGATGTGAACAATAAAACCGAGTTATAGGAAATCTTATAGGCTGAAAGGTTTTTTAATGAGCTCCGAAAGGTCAACCAAATCGATTTGGTACTTGTTAAGATATCTGAAAATGTGCTTGCTGACATGGTTTTCAATAATGTTTGAAAGTACAGATGGAGCAGATATGGGTCGATAGTTGGATGGGTCATTCTTTTCATTTCCTTTATAGATTGAGAATACTTTTGGTAATTTCGTTGAGTTCGGGAATGTACAGGAAGTTATGCTACAGTTAATTATTTCTTAAAACGAATCTGAGATTAATAAAACTGACATTTTCAGTCTTGGGGTGAATTCCATTTTGACCCGTTGATTTGTTTATGTAAATTTTTATGGAATATCAAAAGAGTAATTTATTGTTATTAAGGGAATGTTGAAACTAACACGATCTCGTACCCTTTCACTCACGAATTTAGTAAGTTTGTCTTTCGTTATTAAGAGTATAGGCTACAACTGTACTTTCAATATGAAGAGTTTGATAGTCATTTGGTTACAGGAATGCGTGTGATAGGACTGGGTTGACTTGAAGAAGACCAATATGGCAGTCCTGGTCGCATGACATCGTGCACTTTGCCATATGCGTTGTATGCAAGGCCCAGTGTGTATAAACAATGTAACTCTCGTTGCATCTTGATTAGATTTTATGCAACACGTTAATTAAAATGCAATAACTCTATAATGTCTCAGTGCCGTGATCTATTGCGCGGAGAATGCAGGATGACACTTCCTATTTTAGCTCATTTAAAGACGTTTTCCGCAACACATACTGTCCCTGAACATGTGTTTTAAAAAAGTTAATAATATATAATTCTTCACATTTTACGTATTTACGTTATATTTGGCTATTCTACACCCACCCACCCTATGAAGCCTATTAGTATTACCGATAGCCCTTAACGGCACCTCGGCGCAATTATTTCACTATAATGTCAAATGAAGTTCCAGAAATGTAAATATATAGAATTGTAGACCAACTTTAAGAACATAAACTCTTCCAAATAAATCTAAACATGAAGTACAACAAGATAAACTATATACGGTTAAGATGATAAAATTCTGTGAATGGTATCAAAATCTAAATTTACCAAGAACAACCATTCTATCTGACCTTGGTACTGCTCCATCAGCTTGTCATAATGATGACCCTTGTTTGAAAATATAATAGAAGTAATTCGAAAAATTATATTGCTAGCGGGTAAATATTATAAATGTCTGGTCAAAACCATCGTGTGAGACAGAAGTATTTGATCATTGGATGTTAACTCAGTGAAGAAACTTTATGATGATGTACTACCCAAGAGATTCTTGAGGGAATTCAGTTAATATTTAATGATACAAACTTAAAGACTTAATAATGTTTCCTACCTTAAATATTCTCAGCATGATTTATATATATATATTTTTTAATGTTTTCTAATTGCATGGTGTTTGTTTTTGTAATCATATCATTATGCTTTTTTTTTATCTTATATGTGTTGTCTAATGTTGTAAAACGCTTAGAGCTTCTAAAGATTAGGCGCTATACAAAGTCCTCATTATTATTATTATTATATTTTAAAAGTTGTTGACCATGTGTTTTAAGAAGTTTACGTACTTTGTAAGTATTTTGTAACAGTAGTAGCCAAATGTACAAAATTTAATACAAAATGGGAAACGGATCGCTTGACATGCTTTTGAAGAATGCGGAGGCATTATTTTACAATCTAGCCATTTCTGTGTAAATCTGTGAAGTCCGTTACGAGTGGTGTACCTCACTTGTCTGAGAACTGGTAAATGTAATCAAAAACTAGAACATAGAGAAAATAAACCCAGGGATATGGTCGCTCGATCTTAAGTTACAAATTTTTAAGCCCCTTCCACCATTTACATTATATTCATTGACCATACAAAAAATGATAAATGTAAACGTGTGATTAGCTCTGGCCCGTATGATAGATATATGCAAACGACCCCTGCCATTTAATACACACACACACACACACACACACACACACACACACATATATATATATATATATATATATATATATATATATATATATATATATATATATATATATATATATATATATATATATATATATATATATACACACACACACACTACGCCTTAAAGACAAATTTTGATACACAACTAATTCGGGTTGGGTAGCACGAATAATCTTGTACTGTGGTAGTAATAGGAAGTGTTGCCACTGAAGCATACAATATGTTAGCTACAATATTGATATCATTAGTAGGGAAAATGTAATTGGGGTGCCACTGTCCTGAAAATCTTGGGCTTAATCCCACTCTTACAAAGAGACACGTGTACTGAACACACGATCATACACTAGTACATAATGAAACAAAATTACATTTTATTATTTTTTTAATTCTAATTTTTTCCAGATGTTAGATTTGGTCTAAATATGTTCTGCAAAATCTTATTCGGCCGCCATTTTGGCATATTTTGACACGTGTCAAATTAGTCCGATAAATCAGACTCCCAAATCTGTGCTGATATTGCCTGACAACAAATCCATCAGTATCAACAACGATTTGAGAGTCTGATTAATCTGACTAATGCTAAATTTGTTATGAAAAGTTCATAAATATAACTATTTTTGTAATATTGGAAATTAATGTGTGACAAAATACAACTATTTTGTGAAAAGAAGATTAAAAAATATATCTGGATTCATTTTGTCATAAAAAAGTGATGACATGATTTTAGTATCATTAAATACGTAACAAAATTGCTGGGGATTTTCTATATATTCGGTACTGACGGAACCTACCGAAGTACAGGGGCAGTTGAAAAGTACCGTGATACGTACCACTGGAAATACCGGTGTACTGGTCATACCGCGCACGTGCACAACTAATACTAACCCTTGGGTCTAATGTTACCGTTTCGTACTTAGCCAAATTCCATTCATTTTGAAATGACATGAGCCAATGATATTCGTTCATATGAACGCATTTGTTGGCATGCATAGTATCGTGATGACACTCACTTAACACCTTTATGCATTTGGATTCGATTCCTGGCTTTGATCTGAGTGGGGGTACATAATCATCTGTCCAAGATATGTGTTTTTGTGATAGTTTTCGAGTTTCTTTCAACGGAAATGACCACATTATCACAACACAGGTAATTGCGAAGTTACTTGATATAACTAGTCGACTACGATTTCCAAGCTCACTTGCCTTGATAAGTGGAAATCATTGTTGAGCAAGTAAAATGTCATCTAAGTAGCCCAATTTTCAGTAAGGAAAGTACCCACATTTTACTTTTGGAACCATTTTCCAAACACCATTCTTGAGTCAGTAGGTCAAGAGACAAAAGTATTTATGTTATGTATATTGAAGGTGATTTGTTGGATTTTTTTCTCCATGCTTATACGTTAAGTATAATTGTATTTTATAATTTACCTTTGTCCAAAATCAAGTTCTCTGTTTACCTGACTAAGGACATTTGTTTTGTAAACAACATAATGAATAGCTAATATGTTGAGTATAAATTAAATATTATGATCATTATTAATGAGGGTAAACATGTTTATCTTACTCGGAGTCTAAGACAGTGGTATTCCCCTGTGGAAAATCTGATGTACCTGATGTTTGCTATTTTCTTTATTTTGGTAATAGACCATATCCTTTTGAAAACTTAAAATGTTCTAGAAATAAACAGTGGACCCTCATCCTGGTTTTATTTTGGTGTCTTGGCTTTTTATATAATGCTGTTTACTTGAGAAATTACTAATTCTTGCCTTAATATCTTGAGGCAGAGTCACTTTTATTGTTTTGTTCATATTTTCATTTGGGTGGAATTATTTATTCAAAATATCATTTACTGGAAATACAAAGTACTCATCAATAATATTATTGGACAGAAACATTAATTTGGAATTACAGTGTATCCAGACAAGGACATTTTTGATTATATTATTGTGATACATCAAAAAACCTTAATCACATTATCACAATTCAGGCCAGTGACACATTATCACGTTCGAGACTACAGCCAATCAACACGTTCAGTATTAGAACTTATTTGGAATACCACTGGAATTCATTTGGAGCTTTTTACATTTGGACTTGTACTAGAAATTTTGTTACTATTTGGTATTTAATTGACAATACTGTAAGTTCTTTATAAATTTTCCCTCTGTATTCTAGGGAAAGAACTTATTTGTTAAATTAAAAAAAAATGTGTTGTTTTTTGCTTTTTTAGTATTTAGTTTAAGACCACATAGTCGTAACAGTTCTAAAAGTAAATTTCAAAAATATTCCGACACGTTATCTAAACGACACCATAAAAGCCAGTGAAGAAAACACGATGATTTACGTAGGTATACATATAATTATTGCCTTCACCGACCATGTTACGCTACACTTGCAGTTTATAAATCCCTATTAGTGATGATCGTAAAATTCGACAGAGCTGAAGAAAAGACCTTCTGTTGCGTGGAACAGCTCATGTATCTTAGAGTATCACCTCGTACATTTCACATTATTTAGAATTTCTTGCGAGCCACACTTTTGCCTCGCAGAAAGAGCTTTCTCACAAACTAGCGGAAGCACCAAAAAAAGAACAACGACACACTGCGTTAAAAGCAAAATTAATATGTACTATGTACGTATAAGTTCAGCAATGTTTATGATATTTAGTTTATTTAAAGTATTTTTTGTTATCTATGCGTGATTATTACGAACAAACTTAAAATTGTACAGGAATATACAGAGGCGTAGCGGGGGGGGGGGGGCAGGGGGTACATATGTCCCCGGGCGCCAAGGTACAGGGGCGCCAAAATGAGGCTTACAACGTTACATTATAATAAGTAAACAAGGGTAATATTCAAAAATGTGATTAAAAGGGGAGGGGGCTGGGGCGCCAATTTTATAGTTCGTCCCCGGGCGCAAAATATCATAGCTACGCCTCTGGAATATATCATGCAGTGTAAACAACGCCCCACGTGTGTGAACAATTTAACGCTCTTTGCATCTGGTCCTGTTTGACATACAGTAATTGCTATTGCTATGTCATAGCCCAGATAATATCTTTTTTTTACATTAGCTATTACGAGCTATAGTTTGTATAAAATTGACATTTTCAGCTACTACTAATGCATTTCTCCCTGTTGGTTCTTAATTAAAATTTTGCCACGCGGACATCAAACATGACCGCCACAATGGACATATTACAAATTTTGCTGTTTCTGCTTCTCCTGAATGGATGATCATACCAACATCTGGTTTTCACTAAAACACTTCTTACGATGTAAAACAAAAAATATTTTAAAAATAGCGTAATCCCTATTTGTTTTTAACAAAATATAATATTGCCACATGCCTTTCACCAGAAGACATTGTCTGGTGTTTTGATTGTCCAAAATAAAAATGGTGCCGATTTGATATCTCATATGGCTTCCAGTGGTCACCTTGACAATATTGTTATTACTAATCCTTCGGAATTAAAATTACTATTGCTATGTCAAATAGACAAATGACAATAACTCCTGCCTCTTACCTCCCCTTGCCACTGCCAGGAGTCGCTAGTTTTTGAATTTTTTTCTTTAGCTGAGCGGTATACTAACGAAGATGCTCACATGGCGGGGTGGTTGGGAGGGTTTTTAAATAATGTAATTGGGTAAGTATTCTCGGGAAAACATGGTTTACTTAAAACTTTGCTTTTTATTTTAAATACTTTCCCCAATCTCATTAACGTTAAAAGAATAGGTAATAGGATGAGGAAATGCTGAGCATCCGACATGTACCTCGGATAACCCTGTCGGGAATGATGGCTGGATTCCCCATGCAAACGATACTCCGTTCTCCTAATGACATAGCAACACAACCTAGGGTCACATGACCTATGATCCCTACATATGGTTAAGAAGATAATTATTTAAATCATCTTACCTAAATATTTCATTGGCGAATCCAGCGAAGCTCATATACTGTGATGATCGTTTTAATTGGGTCTGGTGGTCATCTGTGCTACGCCCACCGGACCTACCATATCCAAAGTTTGTCTCTGTGTGTGTGTGTGTGTGTGGATATTTAACGTAGCTTTAACAATTTTAGTCATATAGCTAAGATGTCTACAGTGTGGCAGCGTATAGTGATGTCTAGCACTGGGAATGCCGCATACGTACAGCATCACATTTTCTAGACACCAGGAGGGGCAGTCGTAACACTAACCTCATAATGCTGAGCGCCAAGGGAAGCAACTGCTAGTACCATTTTTATAAGTCTTTGGTACAACTCGGCCTGGGTTCGAACGGCGACCTCCCGTAAAGGAGGAGGAAGCTTTAGCCACTTAGTTACCTTTTCTCGACTGATTCCGTCTTTTTCACAGATTACAAACACTGCATGGCGTAGATGCTGTACACTTAGTATAGGCAATACAAGAGTCGTAGTTGTCTTCCTTTGCTTTGAACTTTTTGAATTTAGGCATTTAGTTGAAATTTTGGTTGAAACGACACTAGAAGAGAAAAATAAATTATAAATTAGTAATTCAGCATGTTATGTTACTAATTTGCTAATACCACATCCGTTACTAACGGAGTTACAGAAAAAGTCAGTGCCACGTTAACTCGTATATGAGTTCAACACTCGTGTGTTGATACTTAAATTACCAAACTCCATAAAGGTAACAAACTGACTCAGATTTGGAAGAATTTGTAAAACTAATGTGTGCAACATGTAGTAGAAAGCTTATCCAATACAACTAATCAATATTTAAAGTTGAATGTTTTTGTTTTGTCTATATGCGATAGAAAAAGAAGATTTTTGTCTTTTGGTAAGCTGGATTCGCGTGGTAGAAGGTTACTATCGCAAACGCGAATGTGATTGGGAAACTTTTGTTGAAAATAAATGACGTTAAACCCGCAATAACGACCAGTTTACATTCACATGACATGCTGATATGCATGACTGGGCAAAAAAGATTGCATCGTACCGTATCACTTGTATTATACTGTCATGTATGCGTATTTAATAAAGCAGGAATTACTAGTCATTTGCACAATAAATGATCTATGTTGTTGAGTTAACAGTTCACATTAATGAAACGTTAATATTTCGTATCGTGTTATAATGTTTTTGGGAGATGCAGAGAGTTGGAATAAAAAAAAAATACTGACCCTGAACAAGACGTTTCATCAACTAGGTAGAGCTTGCCGCATCATTAGATCTTGTTTGAAATTGATGTGGACCTCAACACAACATCGTCTAAGCGTGTGGGTTTGACTAACATTAATATCAGCACGATCTCTGTCTGTATGTATTTCTCTCTCTCTCTCTCTTTCTCAAGTGCAGTAAGAAGAGAGAGAATTACAAATTCAAAGAGAAAAGGAAGAGAGGCAGACGCAAAATTCATATCAATAGAGAAGATAGGGAAGTGCAGAAAGAAAGAAGAAAGGAAAATGCGATATATATTTAAAAATTTGATCAGGCAGGCGGAGCACCTACTGACCCCTTTACGCACACGTTCAGGTTTTGATGTTACAAGAACCATTAAGTCAGTACCCCGTTCTAGAGAAAAAGAAGTAGGTACATACATTCTTCCCTTTGATAAAATTGCTGAAAATTTGAAATGCCAGGAGAAACTGTACTTATATTGGCAGAGTTCGTGATGTTTATTTTTCACTGTCAGTACAACAGAGTGCTGATAATTAAGTGGTTAAGAAATTTATCTTGAAAGGTTATGAACTATGAATTTATGAATTCCATTCATAGTTATATCAAATCCTATCTTGATGAGCAACAGGTCGAAACTTTGAAAAATGCCAACGATTATTTATTGACTCTTGAAGTGTCATTTGTCAATAGGTTTTCCTCTCAGTAGTCTTTTAATAAACATTATATCAGTCTCATGCTATTATTTCCAAAATCTGAATGGGCACAAATTTGACAAATCAAAGTTCTGATACAGGTTGAAAAATAAGCAACAGAGTAAAGGTAGTGCTATTCGCAAGGCTCTTATTTCAAAGAGGTCAAGCTAACGGTCCTTTGTTGAAAGCAATACATCGGTCATATAAATACATTCAAGGAAGATATTGCCCAGTGAATCATTCAGTGAGACAATACAAATTATTAAAGATCTTTTGATAAGTCTTATTGACGCCTAAATGAATGGTCTATGGAGTTTCTTTGACTTAACTAAATATTTTCTGTTGATCTAACCTCGAAAGGACAATTTGACTGCTCACTGACCACTCGTCGCAACCGTGTACCTCAGGATGGAATCTATTTCTCGTAAGGGACCCCATTTTCCACAACAACAACAACAACAACAACCCCCCCCCCACAATATGGAACTTGGCTAATAACCCTCAGAAACCAAAAGAAGATCTCAGAATCATGTTCCTGTTCGACGAGTGATTATCTTTTGTCACACTGATTAGAGAGAATGAGCAGTACAATAGGATCATTATGATCCATACCTCTTGGTTAATCAATATCAAGAGGAAAAATGACCTCATCAAAATAATGACCAATAAGTGTGTCAGTTAGAAGAATGATGTTCTCATCAATATCATTCTCAAGAGTTCTTTCTTCCATAGCTCTGGTAACTAAACAATCAAATTATAACTCTCGGTGGGATCAACATTTTAAATCCAATTAAGGCTTGTCATTTAAAAGTGGATTAACCACAACTTTATGCCCAATTATGCCACAGCCTAGTAATAAATGAATACTCTCAGTAGCTGAAGAAGTAAATGCTCCGCAAGTCATGGGTCCTGAGACTATACTAGATCCAAACTTACGCAATGGAGAGGAACATTAACAAAGCCGCGCTCTACTCCCAGAATAAAACTAGAAGACTTCTCACACAAAGTCAGAGTACCTCATAACAAAAGACTCTGATAACCTTATATGTCCCTTGATACTTTAATAATGATTGGCTTGGTAGAATCACTAATAAGTTATATAGAACCTTTCGACATGAATTGTTCATACTTCTCCACTATAGCATCCGATTGGGGTTTGCTTAGTCTAACCAATGTATTGCTTTCAATGCAAGATCGTTATATTAACTTATTTGAAGTAAAAGCATTTTGAATATCTTTGAATTTAGTGTGTTGCTTACTTTTCAACCTGTAGCAAACATAAATTATGTGCCCTTATTTTTTGAAGAAATATTCTTAGGAAGAAATAAGGAATAGTTTGATCTATTTTATCAGCACTTTGATTTCTTAAAGTTATGCTTGATTGAAATTTTGACTGAAGTAAAAATTTACCAGCAAAACTGCTGTGAGGAAACCTTCTTTACAAATTAAACTTGAGTCAAGGAATATTCATCGGTTGTGCGAGCAGCATCTCCAACGCTTTTACCTTTTGCTCATCAAGATAGGTCTTGTTGTCACAATGAATGAAATTTGTAAAGTATTAATTTAATATAAGCTGTCTGGGTTTATCTCAGTTTGATCACTCTTCTTGGTTGAAGTGTTCAGTTAATATGAACTGGCTGGGTTTATCTCAATTTGATCACTCTTCTTGGTTGAAGTATTCAGTTAATATGAATGTCTGGGTTTATCTCAATTTGATCACTCTGCCTGGTTGAAGTATTCGGTTAATATGAATATGAACTGTCTGGGTTTATCTCAATTTGATCACTCTTCTTGGTTTAAGTATTCAGTTAATATGAACTGTCTGGGATTGTCGTAATCATCCTTCTTGGTTGAGCAACACCTATCACATACCTGTGCTCTTTTCTTTGCAATTAGATATATGTTTGTCCACATTCTTTTCTATAATTACTAAACACTTGTTGATTTGCCTCAAGCACCAATTCATTACCTTTCAAGATATATTCCTTAACCACATCAAGACAAGCACCCTGCTGTACCGACAGTTAAGTGTAAATAGAACGGGCTCTGCCATTAAGTACACATTGCAATAACAAAGTCAAATACTGTCTTGGACATTTCAAATCTGAAGCAACTTTCTCAAAGTATAGAAAGTAGTTCTCTACCTCTTTTTCTTTAAAAGGGATGCTATGTATATTTAATCTGCATTTGTTAAGCTATTTTTCTATTAGTTGTATTTCTTTCATTATATGCTATTGTAATGTAACATTATTTGTTGGACTTAACATTGTCCAAAAGCAAGTTTATTTTCTACTTGACCAGATTTATTGATTTTTAAAAAAAACTTTTATAAACATCTTATACAAAGCTAAAATATTTTTATGTTTTATTATTATTTTTAAAGAACATGTTAACTGTGACCTTAGGTAAAGTGAAAGACTATATAATCTTGTACTGGAAGGAATACTCATTCGTACTTAGGATCTAGCACAATCAGTTTGTATTATCGTTGTGTTCAGTGTTCATTTCGGCTGGAATTTATTTCTTCAAATGTTATAACTCATTGGGTTCTTTTCTTTCTCTAGACGTACCGGGTGCTCATAAAAATAATATTCTTGGCCAGAGACTGTTGGCACATCAGCATTATGCATCTCATATCAGACACATCAACATTTCAGCATTAGACTGAATTTGGATTTATACTTAAGTTTATTGAGAACTTTAAATTCTTAGGACTTGTGTCTGTAATTGTAGATTGGTTTGGTAATAAGTTCTTTTTATCAATTTCACATTGTATTTCAGGGAAATATATTATTTGCTGAATTTTGCAAACTTAAGCTTGTTACTTTTCACTATTTTCTTTTACTTAATTTAAGAGCATAGGCTCGTAACAGGGGTACAAACCTAATATTTATGATAACATCACAACCTCACGTAAAGTGGGGGATCGTTCTCCGCCTGGCAGTTCCAATTATGTTAATCCTTGGTCTTGATCAATAGCGAGCTTGCTCTCTCTCTCTCTCTCTCTCTCTCTCTCTCTCTCAGTTTGCATTTCCATCATTTCTTTCTGAAGTTGAATCTATTGTTAATTTCAATTCGATCTGATTTTTAAAAAAAAAATACAATTCCTTTAATGTCCTATCAAAACCAGAGACATACGTATCTACCAAAATCAAAGCATTATCAGCCATACTCTCCTTCTTACCAAAATCGGAACCGATATTTTATCTTTTGCCTTGTTAAAGCTTGTTTCTCTTAAGAAAGATTTTAATGTCTGGCAAACTCAAGCAACTCGTCATTTTTGGGCACAGACTCTAACGTTGTGAATGCTCGCTGGTTTCACTAAAGATTTCTCAAATGTGGGAAATTAAAATATTTACCAGGGACAGTGAAATGTCCCAAACAAAGTCAATTTGAATTTGAAAGACAATTTTTAATATCTCTGAAATGTTTTATATACATTCAGATCCCGGATGAGTACTACATTTCTGTTACATCTCTAAGTCTTGAACTATAAAACAATCTAACAAAAAGAAGCGAAACAAACAAATTTAGTAAAATCAACAAATAATTTATTTCTCTACTTATAAGTGAAAATTTAAGAGACTCTTACGGTATTGTGAATTAAATCCCAGATAATCCTAAATGTCCTATCACAAGTCCAAAAGTATTGAATATTCCAAATATATATCAAAAGTCTTGAATAACCGGATTTTCCTGATGCACTACGTCTTGAATGTACCGAAGAACCACGATGCTATAATCCTGAATGTCTTTCAATGAGTTCTCAATATTCCCCAAGTAACGTTCTTGTCCAAAATGTCAAGTTGCACTTTGTAATGCCAATAAATATTTTAAATAAATAATTATTCCTGAATTGTATATAAATAAGATTAGAAAAATAACTTGTTTGCTGATGTGTTGGATTCGCTTCATATTTTAAGCTCCAGAGTAGTAACAATAGATGGCTACATAATAGTTTTCAATCATTTGAATATTACCTTTTTTAAATGTAAGAATCACTACGATTTGCATGCCGGCATTAACTACACTGAAATAGCAATGCATCACGCTAGTTAGACCTCTTAACAGAGGCCTTTCTCTGACGATAAGCAACTCTCTTGCACCAAAGTTTTATATTATTACTAGGGATTAACGGGTAGGGAATATTTGCCGGATACCTGGCCGGGTCAGTTTTTAACCGTGTGTGGTTGTTCTACTACCATTTTGTCAATTTCCCTACCCACTCCCAATTTTCTCATCTTCATATTTGTCAACCATAACACAACGTCTTTTTTAGTTGCATACTGTTTGGGGGGAGCTCAGTTTATATTTTTTGGGAACCCGGCCGGGACTGGTACTTCCGGGTAGTGCAAAACCCAGTCGGGTCCAGGTGGTCGAGCAGGGTACCCGTCCATCGCTAATTATTACCGCCCCCCCCCCCCAAAACCTCATCTTCTTACGGGGCTATTCTTCACAGAAACGGAAGCAAGTTCGATGCAAAATTGAGGAGGGTAGATAATGCAACTAAAAATGCGAATTAAGCGACAATTTAATCCAAACAATCCATGCAGACAATTTGACACATTTTATCGAAGGCTGGTGAGGGGTCGTCCCTGGCAAGGTAAATATTTGCATCAAAGGCCTACACAAGAACAGTAATTTCAGACTTTTTCCACAAAGTGATTTATATGAATAGAAAGTAGACGTAGAGAATTAAAACCCTTTGTACGGCTGGAATACGTAATGTGAAATTACACCGGATGTTTTTGAGCAGTAAAGCTTCATTTTAAAAGTTAACAATTGATTCTGAGTTTTCCTGTTACTTGTGTTGCATGTATTTTTACAAATTAAACATAGCAACAAAACGAAGTAGCACTTTTTGAAGTAGAAGAGGTGATTTCAACTAAAATTAATGAGCATGCAAAATTAGGCATATGTTTTAAAGGACCAAATATTTCTTGAAGCTAAACTTTAAAAAATTAATGTATGTGCTTGATTATAATTCACACAGCTTGTTGAACATTCTAAGAAGTATTTCATGCAATGCATGTTTCTTTTCTCAACACCTGTTATCATTTTATGTACATAAGCACGTGCATTTTCGACAATATTGTTCATGCTCAAGATCCATTATTTAATTGTGTAACCGTTCCGGTGGCCTAGTGGTTAGAGCGTCCGCCTCGGATGCGGGAGGTCGTGGGTTCGATCCCCGGCCGAGTCATACCAAAGACTTACAAAAATGATACTAACAGCTGCCTCGCTTGGCGCTCAGCATTAAGAGGTTAGTGTTAGGACTGGTCGGCCCGGTGTCAGGATAATGTGACTGGGTGGGACATCATGCTACATGTCTGCGGCATGATGCCCCAGTGTTAGACATCACTAAAAACTGCCACATTGCAGACGTCGTAGCGATATGACTGAAAAATTGTTAAAGCTACGTTAAAAATCCAAATCACATCACACATTTAATTGTGTTACATGTATATATCTGCTAGAAATATACATATGAACTTCTTATATTATACACATAGTACAGATAAGGAAGTGCATGTAAGAAATAGTTTTAGCTCTGCTTGCAGATATATCGGTCGAAAACCTAGATCACAGCAACTGAACCGTTTTGTACGTACTATACTCTCTTTGTAAGCTACTTCAAGCGTTAAAGTTCTGTGTATCAAGATACTTCATTTGTTGTATGAACTCTGTCAGTGAAATCAAAGACTGATACTCGAATTACAAAATCTTGGTCTGGTTTTCAGCATTGTTAGTTTTAAGCCATAATGTTAGTTTTGTTGTATTGCTAATCTCACATGTATCAGCTTGAGGTATTGTGACACTCTCAGTTGCCATTTCCCTTCTTAAACCGTTGAGAGGAAATTCACGAAACTTCGTTGTTATGTTCCCTTTTGGGCAACCATCTATAAAAGGGACGTAATCCATAGTTTCAAATATTTTCTACTCAAATTGCATCTGCAGCCTTACCATAAAGACACAATGAATGTGATGGATTTGCATTATGATCTTTGGTTCACAGTCTGGAGGTGGTAGTCAGTACCGGGGTATGGAGGGTTGGTGGGTGTTGGAATGTGCAGTAAAAAGGGTGCGGATTTACGATAATGGGCCATTGCAGTTGCTCCAGTCCCCGTGTTTTAAATGACCGTTTCAAAAACGCAATTACACATCCACAATTCTTGCATCGGATTGAATATAGTCAAGGTTGTGGATAAATTTCGCGTATGGCAATTTAGTGAACGAGTACTATATCTTTCATATATAGTGAATATCGTGCACAAATCAATTTATCTAGAGAAGATTGTTTTTCATGATCAGACGAAATGTCATGTCTTGATCACGTGATTTTCTGGAGTGAAAGAGATGTCCTTTTGAGTACATATATTCTGTCAGACTAGTTCAATTGAAAGTGTCTATTATTGTGGACCCCAGTAACTGTTTGAGTAAATATGTAACTATGTTTTGAATCAAACAAAATTAACTTTGCGTGGATTTCACCAACATAAATAAGTCTGGACTTAAACGAGTCAAAAATCATGCAGTTGGATTGGTTTAAATTTATGTTTGATTTATAATTGACCAATCAAAATATCTAAAGTTAAGAAATAACTTTAAAACGTATGTCGGTGAAATTGGAGCTTGGTTTGATGCTATCACCGTCGCCGTCAGTGAGACGATTGCTATTCCAACTTGTTTTTGCAGGCGAGACAAGAATGTATCCCTATGTATATGCAGCTTTGACTTCTGATATTTCCAAAAATCTAGGGAAGGGGGGTAGGATTTGGGGTTTACACAACATCACTCACACCTCAGGACACATGATAACAAACTCAAGCATGTGGACATAAACAGCAATCCACGAAATATTCACAAGAAGGCAATGTTGAAGTTCCCAAGTAAACCCTCTTGTATTGCGCTTAAAGTCTCTAAAGATAGTGTTTTCTTATGGAGTATGGTCTGCTGACCATCAGCCTGTTTTCTTTGCCAGTTATAAGTTAATCACCATTTTTTTTATAGACCAACCATCTAAAATATCGTACGCGCGATGAGCATTATGTTATATAGTAAAGGAAGCAATACATGTCACGAGATGTTTAGACTTTCACAATATGCACATTCTTGATATCGAACTTGCATTGCAATACGCATTACGATACAGCAAATATTTTAGTTTGTAAGCATGACAAAGGCTTGATGACCTATCCTACTGGAAATGTCCAGAAGCGAGACTGGTACATAATCTTCATGAGCATGGCATACACACACAATTGCATACTCTGGTACACTGGGACTCGTGTCGTTATTACAAATTTACGTGCACCTTGATGTAATAGCCTAGAGGACACGTCTTCTGTTTCTCTTACAACCAAAGAATCGATATCGATATATCAAGAAACCCACGTTAGGCGTTTAAAACGTTTTCCTGTTTGATCTTCAAAACTCACAGACTCTCCCGGGTCAATATCAGCAACAAACCGGCTGGTAAACGAAATCAAATCCGCTGTGGTGGCAAACCTGGTCATATCCATATCAGGGCCACGTCGTCTTGCGGTTGAGCGTCCGTAAATGTAAATTGGCATTTATATGATATTAAACGTACTTTAATATAAATCAAAAAAGCGTCTACGGAGTTAGTGAATGCTCAAGTGCACACAAGGTTTTAACAAAATGATGTCAGCATATGTGGCCGTCCAACAGATTAAAAGTATTAACATTATGGAAATGAATAGAAGAAATTTCATTTGACGAAGATGGTAGTAATCAAATGTATCTTGCAATATTTACTTGTGTTCTGATTATGAGCAATATTTGGAATATCATAATTTCTAAAATACATATAGTTCTTGTCTTCTTGTCTTGTCCATGTGTGGACGAAAAAGAATAAAGTGACCTTAAACAACACGGTCACAATCACCTTAATGTTTTTGTTAAAGTTCGTTCTTGATTATTCATCCCGAATCACTGGATGAGTTTTCTTCATACTTGGGGTGAACCAGTGTGAAGCTAAGACCATTATGCGACGCGTACTCTCTCCCCCTTTGGTCCTTGGGTCACAGTCATATAGAGCAAGAAGGTTTTACAGTTTTGTTTTCTCCATTCACCGCTATTCCCCAATCATCTTAATGGATTTTATACATACACTATGAATTATTATGAATAAGGCAATGTAGCATGCTCGCTCCACCTTTGGGCATTGGGACCAATGGTCACATGGTATAGATCACTTATTGACAGTGGACTCAGCAAGTTTAAATTGCTCGTGTTGGAAGATACTTACCTTTCCTTATTAGATCCAGCGGGAAATACATTTTAATATCTCTGAAATGTTTTATATACATTCGGATCCATTTGAGGCACCCAAGCAGGCCATAAAATTACTTCGATCCATTTTTACAGCATTATTTTACAATCAATATACAACCATTGAACCCTTTAGTTTTAATGGAACCCACATACAAAACTTATCAAATAGCTCTGGAAATAAAAGACAACCTACCCATTGGTTCTTCATATTTTGGTGACGAAACTTAATTCTGCAGGGACATTAAATAGGAACTTAACACTACGTAGGCTGAATGTGTAAACATAATGGGAACTAATGGATGAAATTGGCTTTGCTTTAAACACTTAACGAGGATGTAATTCAACGCATAAATTATTAATCGATGAAGGAAGAAATAAATCAGTTTGAAATAAATACACACCGCGGTAGTTAATTTTTTCCTTCTGGTTGAAATTTTTTGACTGATTTCATGATATGCAGCTGAACTTCCAATTTCTTACCATGCATAAATAAATGTATTTCGTGGTGTTTATATATAAGTATAATTGTATGTATTATATAATGCCATTGTTTGTATCAACAATCGATTCCTTAAACGACTAATCATCACCTCATGTCATGGTATGTATATTGAAAACCGCGGTATTTATTTGTAATACCATGAGGTATATTGTTTGTACCGCGGTATATATTATTTCGCACAGAGATGTCAATGATTTCATATCCTGCTATTCTTAATGCGGTACATTGTCCTATAGCAATAACATGCTTCGTGGACGGGGTACTAGCATGAGCCTATGTGTATCAACGGAGCAGCCTGGTGAGATACAAACCTGGCATTTTTTCAGCATACTATCATAAATTAGGAACATTTACCTTACATATACCGAAACAAATTAAATAGTCCTCTTATTTAATAACAGAATTGCTGAACATCATTATTGAAAAACGTGTAAAATATCGGTTACCTTCTTAATTCGATATTTTCTTTTTTAAACTGTCCACCATACTAGTTCAACTAATTACTCCTTTCCTTTTCAAACTCGTTTTGTGTGTGTATGTGCCATATATAGACATTGGTGCATTTTTTTAGAATGTAAACAGGTCGTAGTAAATATGGTACAGTGAACACGTCAAGAGAGAGCAATTCAGAGCAAAAGAAAGCAGGCAAAGGTCTTACCAGTCACATGGCAAAAGCGTGACAATATAATGATATAACATTACAATGATGTGACAATACAGTGATATGACAATACAGTGATATAATGATATGACAATACAACCAAAAAATAAAATAGCAGCTGCATGGCAATAAATCAAATTCCAGGGCCCCAATTTTATGTTGGATGCATTTATAAATTTTCATAGACAGCGCACTTTAAAATTTTTGAAAGCTGTCATAGCCTGTTTACGATCTTCAATATTTATGTTCATTAGGCAATATTATGTTTCTTACTGTAAAATAATTAGATACCTCGTAAATTTGAATATTGTTATTTCTTGAAAGCCAACAATAGAAGAAGAAAATGAATGAGAAATGGCATATATTAAGCAAAAAATTAAATTGAAAAAGGATTTACAGTAACGTGGGGCACCTTATGCAGAGTGAAATAAAGCAAATTATACTGTAAAGCCAGGCAAGGGATCAACATGTTTCACCATATACTTAATGTCGCCCCTATCCTAAAAAAAAAAAGAAAACATTCGGTCTGAAAATAACATATTTAGATTTAGTATTTTATTAATTTCCTAAATTTAATCACACACACACACACACACACACACACACACACACATATATATATATATATATATATATATATATATATATATATATATATATATATATATATATATATATATATATATATATATATATATAAGTCATGTTAATTTAAAAACCTAATAGCTTGCTTGAAAAAAGTCCACAGAGTGTATCTCTCTTACAATTTTTTCTTAGACTATTGTAAGAACAAAATCCAAAATCATAATTACAGTAGACCCATTCTGGAAATAAAACGGGGCCTATTGTATTAAGTAGATTCCTATTTTATTAAATTGATTGCTTTCTGGAAGTACCATTCAAATTTGAATAAAAATTCATGTATATTTGCCGATACAACGGAAAGGTCAAAGGCTTTGAGATGTTTATTATACCATACAGTGAAAAAGTTCTGAATCTCTGACTTTTTAAGTTTACTGGTCCAATATCATATAACCTATCTTTGCCCAGCTATCGTTGGCATCCTTCTTGTTTCCAACCACAAATCTGTTTTTGTTTTTGTCCCCTACTACTTGTCTGAAGGTTCTTGTTTTTCGAAAGGCATGCATTTCCTTAGCTAGTCTCTCTGTTCTGTTTTCATAGGACTAGCAGGTCCGTCACTATTCTCTACTTGGAGCCTTGCAAGTTTTTAGCACAGGAAAACACCAGTTCCCTATCTACCCAACAACTGAATTATATTATAAAGGGTGCTAGACCAGGAGCTTTAGTAGAAGTTCGGTGTACATTTACAACCCACATATCGTGTCCTCCTTGCTTGTTGATGCCCAGGTCCTTTTATAGAACTTCTTTGACAACTTCATAAATGTTCTCCCTTGTACGATCTTGTCAAACCCCATACAACTAAAAGTTGCATTATCTTTCATAATTTTCCATGTTAATAAGTTTTCACTCCAGATATTTATCTGACTCATTATCACCTCATCAAGGGTCTGGAGCTCTTGCTTACCTATCGTTCTGTGATTTTGTTACTCTCTCGTTGCCAAAATTAAGGCTTTCCTCAATATCAATGGGTTTAAATTTCACTGATTTAGGCTCTTCCTTAGCAACGTGAAATTCAGACCTCAAAGCATCTAAACTACTTCTTATATCATCGCATAGTCTAATAGCTTTCGTCTGCTATCTTATCAAGTTCATCAAATATTTTCTGTAATAACAATTTATAAAGGGACATTTCCGTGTCAGTTTCAGGCACACATTCAATGCCAACATTAGACAGACCCATTATAACTACAGGTGACACAACCGCCCAATATTTTATTCTTCACATTTCTCATTAACTGTAGTATTGTGTGGTTTGTTTTCACTCCGACTGACATTCAGAGGAACGGATATGGGAGTACTCCTCAAATTAGAATTGGATGACATTGTCTCTTGAAGGTAAATAAGTTTCGTTGTAAACGGAAGGTGTGTAGTTTGTTAAAGGGACAGCATACAACAGAATTTTATTCCATATACACTTTCATATATTCAGTTGCAGTAGATTACCTATACCATTTTAGCTCCCATTTAACAGCTTGCTTTTCAAAAAAAAGAAATCGTTACATTGTGGTCCAATAAGGCTCTTCTCTTACGAGATACCTTGCCAGGCGCACCTGCTGCCCGCCATGGCAAAACCAGAAGTCCCCGATCCGTGCATTATGGTTGTGGTTGTAAATGACAGGTGTTTGCACATAGTAGAGGTCACTCATAACAGGTTTTACTGTATTTATCGAATAACGTATCACAGAATATCCATATATGGTATAGCAAGCCTTTTTTGGAAAACGAATTACCATGAGAATCGTGTGTTATCTGTCATTATGGAAAAAGTACAGTTAGCGTAAATATACCAGTATTATTTACCTGATCTAGTTTTAATAACTTTTTTATTATCCAGATGTCATAAAAAACCCAACTCTGCTTTGGTAGTTTATTATAACTATAGTCGTATTTTAGTCTTTGACAATAGTTGTATTTGCTCCATCGTAAGGTATATGATCAAATCATAGCCTCAACGACGTTCCATTGACTACAATAGATGACATCATACTTAACGCCCACGTTGTACATGTACTTTTCAAAGATTCCCTCACATGAAGACCAAGCTCAACTGATGACTTTCTTTAGAATTATGTAGGGCAACTACTTGTCCTGAAATTTAAATATACCAACATTTATCGAAGATGTGCGATTATTATATGAGAAAGTCTGATAAATCCTTTTAAGAAGATATGCGGCCATCGTAATATAACAAGTCAAAATTCTCTGTGAAGCAGATGATAGCATTTTGTTGATCCCATTTGTAAGACTTGATGTGTGTGTTATGGCAGCACATACAGTTATTGTCAGTCAGTTTCATACGACTTAAATGTTGTTTACTCTAACCGTTTGTTGTAAACTGTAGTATTTGTATTCCTGCTGAGACTGTTAATGCTTTCCTTCACAAAATAGAGAATTGTTGCTGTTGGCCCTTTTACATTTTTGGAACTTTACCTTGAGTTGGCACCATATAGTCACTATTATCATGAGATGCCGTAAAACGCTACATACATACATACATGCATACATACATACATACATACACGCATGCATACATACATACATATATACATGCACGCACGCACACGCACACACGCACGCACACACACACACACACACACATACATACATACATACATATAGGACCAGATTCAGGCCTTTGGGGGCCCTGGGCACAGCCAACATAGGGACCCATAGCTATCCTGCCTTGTCCATAGATATGACTATAGTACTATTAACAACACTGATCTGTGATATCAGACGGTAATATAGGGGGCCCCTTGAGCCTCGGGGGCCCTGCCTGTGAAATCAGACGATAATATACAGGTCCCCTTGAGCCTCAGGGGCCCTGGACACGTTGCCCACTTTGCACCCTATGGATAATCCGGCCCTGCATACATATATATATATATATATATATATATATATATATATATATATATATATATATATATATATATATATATGCATGCATGCATGCATACATACATACATATATACACCCTGAATGTGATTACTTAAGTCGGTTAGTTTGTATAATGGTCCGGCCCACCAAATTAAATTGTATTCTTTTGAGAAACGTCTAACGTTTAACTCGTTACCCACAGGTCATATTTGAGTTCAATTCTATAATACCGCCACGCACCTTTTTTATTTTGTGGAATTTTAGTTTTCTTTTTTGTGCTCATTTTTCATTGGAGGAGTCGCCATTGACTTTGAAGCAGCCGTATTTCTACACTGACAACCATATGTGGAATCTGTGTTGAAGTTTGGACCGAGGCAACGAAATCCCAGTCAAGGGTTACATTATTTGTCTTCCCATTAGGCTTGCCGAGTGGGGAGACATATAATGTAACCCCGTGACTGGGATTTCCTTGTCTCCGTCCAAACCGCAACGTAGATTATTTTTCTCACCCAATATATTTCTTTAAAGTAAAAAGAGCTCTTCACTGGTGTAATATAGATCACGTGCAAATGTTTACATGCAGTTCATTAATACAAATATGTTAATGAGGCTGTGGTGTGACCGTAGCATCTGAAGTACCCTGTTTATACGCATGAGCAAAGAAAAATAATAACATAAAACGTGGCATAGTAATAAGGTATTATCACATTTAATATATGGATGTTATATGAAATTGACAATAAATAATTAATATTTATTACAAAAGAACTGTTTCATTTTCATCAGTTCCAATTTTGCAAAGTTATATTGTAAATAATGAAACGATCCTGTGTACTCAGCTCTACTGTAGTTATAATTAGTAGAAGCTGCAACAGTGAGTAATATCTTGCTTTAGATTATTCATGGGTAATTAGAGATCTGTGTCACTATCGTATATAACTCTCCTTTTCTTTAGAGGAGGTGAAACTTTTTGTGACATACTTGTGTTTCCCTTAATATTGATAGTACAATTACCCAAGTGTATAAAAGAGCCTCCAAATACGGACCCTAGCGGATAATCATGTGTTAAGCTTTCAAGTTCACGGATTCTGTGGAGAAAAAAAAATCTGTCTTGGAAATATAGCAAGTGCTACAGTGAATTTGCTTATGGATTAATGTGTTGACGGGTAAAGTGCATTATTTGTCATTAAATAGTGTATGTATATTTTTTATTCAATTAGGGCACAATTGAGAGGCTTAACAAAATTATAATAAAGCATGTTTGACATAACACATTTCTGGCTGTTACTAAGTTTTCATTAGTTGTTAAGAGAGTTGGGAGGCTATGAAGTGTATAGGTTTATAGCCTTATGTGCATAGATCAGTGTTTTCTGTCATAGTTCATTTCACACAGCATTGAGAATTTTATCATATCTGTATCACAGTCAATTTTCAGGTCAGCGTCATTAAATGTAGCTAACAGTACATAATTTGTTTCACACGAAGTATTTAAAACTAGTAAGGTAGCTTTAGCTACATTTAATGACGCTGCCCTGAAAATGTACGGAGCTAGCCCTGCATATATGATAAAACTGAACATGATGTGTGGAACAAACTTGCATAATACCAAACAGCTCGACATCGTATGCGTGTGTCTTTGTCTCTCTCTCTCTCTCTCCCTCTCAAAATGTTTTTGTATGGTGTGTTCTCAAAGATGGATTGACATTCAGTTACTATGTTTTTGTTATATATTTGTTGTCGTTTTATAATTTATGAACAACTTCGTCAGGCACAGCAGAAGACAACAAGAGTTTCTTTTTAAAAAAGTAGTTCTGATCGCATGCACACCATGACTGAGACGACTGGTCTGAGATGACTAGACTGAGATAAGTAAAGTAAGGTTAGCAAAACAGCTAGATTTCTCTGTCGCATGGGTGAGAATTGTATATCTCTAACCTAACCCAATGCTTATAGTGTCAGCTTTCGTGAAGAAAATCAACAATGCCTGACGGACAATTTAAATTCCTTGTAGTCACAAACACACAGGGATATACTTTAATCAGTTTGTTCACATCATTCTTTATCATTATAGTTGCACTGTATTCTGAGGACCTACCTAAAACTGGAAGCAGGACGAGAAAATTGTGCATATACTTTATAAAAGATAACCATTTTACATGCACGTGCATATGGAACATTGATTATAAAAAGAACAGATAACAAAATATAGTGATACTTTTGTGGTGATACTTTTGAAAATTGAATACTTTTTGCATGTTACGCACGCACTAAAGAGACAGAGTGATTCTCAAACCTTTAGGGGTACGTGAACCCCGGTCAACGTTAGATGTTGAATCGTCAAGATACAACAGAAGTAGAACTCCATGTAAAACGTACCTTTACCCGTCAACAATTCCTTTGCCTTTCGTGATGAATGCGTTTTTTTAGTCTCCTTCTAATAAAGAACGAAAACAATGAGTGCACACAGTAAATGTTTATTCATTCAACAAAAATTTAAAGATTTATTCCGATATGTTGGACACATGCAGTATTTTAGAATTTTAAGACAGTGTGAACAATAACCTAATGGTTCCACCTACTATAAACAGGGCAGCAGTCATATAAAAATTATGGCTAGAAACTACCAGACATTCTTTTAGAACTGTAGTGGGCTGAAGGTAAAACTTAAAATTTGACTAGTCGCAAACCTTTAAGAAGTGCGTGGATAATGCTAAAAAATATCAGTAAATATTTACATATGTGACCGTTTGGTTCGTACTAAATAATATCAGTACATATTTACGTATATGACCACTTGGTTTGTACTAAATAATATGAGTATATATTTTACGTATATGACCGCTTGGTTTGTACTTAATAATATCAGTACATATTTACGTATATGACCGCTTGGTTTGTACTAAATAATATCAGTACATATTTACGTATATGACCACTTGGTTTGTACTAAATAATATGAGTACATATTTTACGTATATGACCGCTTGGTTTGTACTAAATAATATCAGTACATATTTACTTATATGACCGCTTGGTTTGTACTACATAA
Source organism: Sinohyriopsis cumingii (assembly GCA_028554795.2). Lineage (NCBI taxonomy): Eukaryota > Metazoa > Mollusca > Bivalvia > Unionida > Unionidae > Sinohyriopsis > Sinohyriopsis cumingii. The sequence continues at coordinate 133,952,050 of CM068838.1, read as the reverse complement.
TATCAGTACATATTTACATAGATGACCGCTTGGTTTGTACTACATAATATCAGTACATATTTACGTATATGACCACTTGGTTTGTACTAAATAATATGAGTACATATTTTACGTATATGACCGCTTGGTTTGTACTAAATAATATCAGTACATATTTACGTATATGACCGCTTGGTTTGTACTACATAATATCAGTACATATTTACGTATATGACCGCTTGGTTTGTACTAAATAATATCAGTACATATTTACATAGATGACCGCTTGGTTTGTACTAAATAATATCAGTACATATTTACGTATATGACCGCTTGGTTTGTACTAAATAATATCAGTACATATTTACATAGATGACCGCTTGGTTTTTACTACATAATATCAGTACATCTTTACGTATATGACCGCTTGGTTTGTACTACATAATATCAGTACATATTTACGTATATGATCGCTTGGTTTGTACTACATAATATCAGTACATATTTACGTATATGATCGCTTGGTTTATAATCAACGAGGAAACAAATAACAACAAGTTATTGACTCTCCTCTATTAACCAATTGTGCTCTGATGTTTTGTTAGGTGTCAGGTTATTTACTCACGTCTGATCACTCTTTACATACTGATTATTAAAAAAAACATGCAATTGCCTTTAGTTAGTTAGTTCTCGTTATGTACAAATAATATTTACTGCTGTTGAGCAAAAACCTGAAAATAAACAACATACTGACATAAATCTGTAACATAATAACACCCGTTGAAGGTAATATTTGTTACAAAACGCATCTGCGTGGTTGCTTCGTATTTTCATGATGCAAGGACATTTAACTTTGTATGAGGTAGGTACCATGTGCTGGAGACCGTAACTATCCCAGCAGCTCTCATTTTTTTTCCATCACGTTCCGAAGATAAATAAATAAATAAATAAATAAATAAATAAATAAATAAATAAAATAAAGTAAATGCTTCTCCTCCGTAAAAATTAAGAAGTACATTAGTCCATTTATATTTGTGTTATACAGCTTTTGAATATATAAGCTGCAGGAGCCACTGAATCCTTTTTTCATAATTTCTTTAAAATATTCTCATAAGGGTATCTACTCTATATTTGAAAACAAAATAGCAAATAAGATAGTGTCTCTTTATTTTGTGGTAAAGTTCTCGAAGACATTTGGGCAAATACATTAAATGGATACCCGATTTTAGGCTAATGCATTAATTGTATGCCCGATTTTGGACTACTGCATTAATTGTATACCAGATTTTGAAGGTCCAGTTTTCCGTGGCATGGTTTTCCCATTGGTTTAAACCATATCTTAAAAACGTAGATAAAGTCAAATATCGCTTTTTACAAGTAATGATGGTACTGGAATGCCTTGGTAATGACACTAAATTGTAAGGATCAACAAGTGTAACGGAACGTTCAATGCATATATGAGATGAAATAAGACATACTGTTCACAGCATTAAGATAAATGAACATTGTCATTTTCTTCCCATGACGGAGAGCACAGTTATAATAAACAGATCGATCTTATATAGTTATACCTCATAGTTTACCGTATTTTTCCCTGTATAATATTCACTCAACTGCTAATAACGTAGAACTAGGTTGGTCATCGCATTTTGCCCCAGCAAATCACAGTGTACTCTATATTTCAAGCATATACTACAGAGCTTGATCTACCGGGGTTAATTATGCGATGACCCACCATGGAGATCTACCGGGGTAAATTATGCGATGACCCACCATGGAGATCATAATACTACAGACCCTGATCTACCGGGGTTAATTATGCGATGACCCACCATGGAGATCATAATACTACAGACCCTGATCTGCCGGGGTTAATTATGCGATGACCCACCATGGAGATCATAATACTACAGACCCTGATCTGCCGGGGTTAATTATGCGATGACCCACCATGGAGATCATAATACTACAGACCCTGATCTGCCGGGGTTAATTATGCGATGACCCACCATGGAGATCATACAACCTAAGTCTGAGATGGTTGTTGTTGTTGTAGGGTTTAACGCCATTTTTCAGCACACGATAGGCTATACATGGCGACCAGTATTATTGGTGGAGGAAAAACCCGGGAAAACACCGGAAAAAAACACCGACCCACGAGAAGCCACTGGCAAGCTTTCTCACATACCCACATTAGCCGAATCTGAGACTCGAACCCACGCAGACAGAGGTGAGATGGCAGTGATCCGTAACGGAGAGCGCCTTAGACCACTCGGCCACTCGGGGCCCCCAGTCTGAGATGGAGTTTGATGTTAAGTTTCTTCTATAGTCAAGTAGAAATGATATATGAAAAGTAAGTTCAGTTGTTATTGATGAACACAAAATCTCAGCGCGAACTTGAAAGTTTGATAATCCCTGGTCCTGCTCCTCCTATGCTGCTTGCTGTTGGTTTTGTATTTATTCACGGATAAATACGGTAGTTTAAATATGTAATGCGTTTCAACAAAATTTTCGGCAATGTATCAGGGAAAGAAGATAACTATACGGAAACATTAGAAAGATATTTTGTCACTATCCAATTGTAAGTATGTTAGGAGATTAATTTCATAAACTACTAAATTTAAGTCGGCAGTTGGGATCCGCTGTTACTCAGCTGGTAGAGCGTTGGGCTTATAATTCAAGTGTCGCTGTTTCAACGCCCGCCCGGCCAACACGAAAAGGGCACTTTATTCACATTTCCTAGGTACGATAAAGCCAGTAATATGTTGAAATTGCCATTAGAAGCTAATCAGACAAACTGCCAAACATTCAAATCGACAGTTCAACATATATCCATCATTTCAACAAAAGAAAGTTCAAGGAGGACAAGTGTGCGTAATTTAGGTTCAAAGTGGAATTTTCCGTTTACGTTTCTTTTATACATTGTCAAAACACCTACCTTTTATTATTTTACCCAGTTCTGATAGACATGCAAATAAGTACAAAGTGCACAAATATATGAAATCCTCCGATTCGTAATTTTCTTCAGCATCTGGAGAAATTCTGTTTGCCTCTATGAATGAATTAACATGTACATATTGATGCAGGAACTATTGAAATTTGAGCTTTACCTTTCCCCTTCGTTTTTCTGCTCTGTCTGTCTCAATCACATTTATTATCAGATATATAATTTTATGTACTCTGTTTTTATTTCATTTGAAGCAAATTACGTTGACTCATATTTCGCTCAAATTTGAGGGTGCCTTTCAAATAATATTTAGGTATCTTTCTTTCTGCGATTAGTCCTTACGGGCCATATGTTCTCATTGCCGGCATCATGATGTGCTTTGCTTTCTTCATATTCTCACTGCCACTTCCAATATGGTCAAGAAATTTATGTTTCCTGTTTCGTTTGGCCACCACTTTATCAGCAACTACACCCACAGATGATCTGATATAATCAACGGAGCTGTGTATCGTTTCAGCATGATCTTTAGATGCATTTTGCAACAATTATTACCTACAAAATATTGACTTGTAACTTAAAGCAGATCAAAGTAATCACTATCTCTGTCTTATCCTTCAGGTGCAAGACAGGTGCTGAACAAACAACAAAGAGGGATATATTAACGCACTATGGCGGGCAACGGAATACGTCGGCGTGACGTTGATAGTGGCTATGCCTGGTTCATTCTCTTAGGTAAGTGAAGGTTTAAATTGCTGAAACTTTTCAAATACTTTCACACTACAAAAGAATCTCGTGGTTGAATGTCTCACATACAGAATGCAGACTGAACATATTCAAATAAATATTCAACCACAACTTGATGGCAAGGTCATTCTTTGCGAGGAAAAGACTGTTGTTTAGTTTTGGATGTAAAGTACGAGGTTTCATATTCAGATTCATATTTGCGAACTTATTTGCCTATCCGAATAACAGTAAAATGGAAAAGGAATAGTGTACCAACTCTAATTGTTTTTGCACGACAATGTGCTGTAAGTGTCAATTAATGGAACAGCGTATATATTTCACATCTAATTACATAAAGAACTCATTATTTAACATTTTATCTCGTCTTCGTTGTGTGGTTAGGGTCAGATGAGCACTGTTTTCATTGAACTTAGCGAAACACGTGGGGAAAACTGTCATGTGATTATGATTTCCATGCGTCGACACAAGGAGTATGGCGTGCATTCGGATGCACGCAACATATATTTCAGTAAGACTTGTGACCTCGCCATTGTATAAAGTCGTATTGTCGTATGCTTTGCTCATACCGTTGTCATCCTTATGCATGTATATCATATAACTAAATGTATATTATTGAAATAAACATAGGGCATTTGCTATTTGTATGTACGTCTCCGTTTATAGCTTTGTTGGATTTTTGTGAGATTTTGTTGATTAGGTGGAGTTGATATTGGGAAGATATTTCTTAGCTTGAGTAATTAGGCAATTGCTAGGAGCAGACGTCATATTCTTAATATAGGGGATTCTCTTCATATTTTAGTGCACACTTGTTTAGTAATTTGAGATAGGAATAATTATGTGTAGTAGGTGTTTGTTTAGTGAGCAGCAGGGAGGGTGAACAGACCATTATGAGGAAGGCCCCATTTGTGAAAACAATGCTTCTCCCGTAAAATGAATAGGAAGTGATTTGCATGCAATTTTAGTAATATGAGATCACCAACATAGGCAAGGTGGGGGGGGGGGGCATTGTACATATAAGGTCAGAAAAATAAACACAGGCCTCTAATGTGTTGGTTAGCCCACCATTTTATTCGCCCTTGACCTTGTGTATCAAATTCGTATGGACCATCATCGTTCCCCCGAGACATTCGTTCAGGTCGTTCACCCGTACTGCTGCTGGTGTGGGTAAAAAAAATGTCAGGTGACAGGTTGATCAACCATATATTTTATCCAGGCCAATGCGATATCGTGTTCTTGGATCGTGTACGTTTATTGTAACAAATCAGTAATAGTTTTTCTGCGTATTAGCAAAGAAGTTTTAAACCTAATGATATCCATATCATTGGAACACCAAGTCTGATGGATGTTTCGCAACCTGTGTGTATCAAAGCCATTAAAGACAACCCAAAAATTGAAGTTGTTACTGATAACCTTGGTAAGTTGAGTAAATGACGTCCGTGTTTTTGTGCCTGCCTCGTGAAAATATTCTGGCTGGATTTGTTTGTTTGTCGAGTATAGCATCATCGTATACTGCTTGATTATTGATATCCTCGTTAAGATCATCAACTGATGGTGCATCATCGATGTCAGTGATAGATTCAATAATATTATTATCATTATCGCTGTCCTTTGCATTTTCATTAAATTCCTAAAGAACATTAAGCATTGTTGGTCATCTACGGATGGTACCACTAAATACAGTTTGTTCCATTTGAGCCATCTGATGATCAGGTTGAGTAGCAACTGAGTTGTACCAGACCCATATGGACCAATGATAATGGTACGAATAGAGTTGGGCAATCCCGGATGATGCTTAACTGGTTCCTTCTCTCGCGTTGCTGAGAAGTCAATCATATTCATGTTGTACAATTATGACCTATATCCTTGTTAAATGATATATCTCTGCTGTCATTGTTTTGTGGTTTTGGTATCCAAACCTCGGTTTGTGGTCTATATGAAATTATTTGAAATTATTGCCTCACTCACTGTCAGCATCAATAATATCCTTGCATCAAGCATATAGCCCAGCCACGTTTATTCTTTGCGCAGTTATCTTCGGGAATTGGTTCGTTAAAATGACGACCAAACCAAGCAACAATGACCGGATGAATATTCTCAGCTAATTCGAATGATTCAATCTCGGCAAATCCTGTAAGATCGAAATTCGTCAGCGGGCCATTTATTGCAACTCGAGACATTACATGTGTCGGATGCCAAAATCTTTCAAAATAATGCCTACATTCACCCATCCCAAGAAAACGTCATGGATAACATGCAACTATATCAATCGAAATGACGTCGCTGCGATCATATTTAGTATTCCAAAGACCTCCGTGCCCATATTCAACACATGAACGCTGAAAACCCAAAGAAATTCCGTACTTATTGGTTGCCATGAATTTTTCTGCTGAGCAAAATGAGCCACGACAGATGAAATGGTAAAATAATTATTTAACAAATTATTTACCAGATCTAAGTCGGTTGTAAACTTTTAGTGCAGTCTGAAGCATTTGCTCATGAAGAGATTTCTGATGATAAAGTTCACCAGATCGTAGCACAAACTGGTCAAATGCACTATTATCTGGATCTTTCTTAAACAACACAAAGACACTGGGTCTTGCTCACTAATATCCTGAATACCCTCAAAAATATCACCGTAGTAAAATACAGTATTTTTCCTGGGTGGAAATTTTGTTATGCTTGACTTCACGCGTGAGCGTTGTGGTCAATTATTACTACGGAAGCCCACCACTCAATTCAGTTTTTGGTGTGTATAAAATCTCATTGGTTATTTTCCGTACTTATTTTGGGAATTTTAAATTATTTTCCAACTCAGCGATATCTTTTATTCTGGCTTCATTTTCTCTTACACCTTCGGCTCATTCGTTTATTTTTCTGCGTCGCACATCTTTTAGACCATATCCTCGTAACACATTCATGAAAGTTTCTGTAATTCTTTCGACTACACACTTTAGAATAACACTATTTGTTTCCTTCCGAGTGTTAACACTCGGGGTGCTAGTACCCCTCATCGGTCGAAGATCATCATTATCAGGTTTATCATTCAGTGGATAAATCGCATAAGCAATTAAATATCATTCTAGGTCAATATACAGTGAATTCACTAATAACAAATGCTTGTAAATGGCTGACGATTGGGACAACAACTCCGTGTAAGAAGACTTGTTGCTATGAATTTTGTGGTTATCAGCCAAAGAGTATTAAACGCTATAGTTTAGGGCCAAAGCCATATTTGAAATGTGGAATTGGTGTCAGAGGAAAATCACAACTCTGCATAAATCGTGGTGGCAGAAAATACAGAGTTTTGAAACGGTATTATGATTTTAAAAAAAGAACGATGGTCAGGCTACTAGCTGTAGACCGACAACTAGTGGTTCAATGAAGGATGTTAAGGATTATCTCATTAGATTTTCTGCCGAGAAATACATGATTATATTGCTTTACAATTCAACAAGTCATTAATATTTTTAGGAATATGAGATTATTAATTTTGACTAAAGATATATGCTATACAAAAGGAGCAAGGAAACAGTATCGAAGAATTCAGAAGGCACCCCATCTTTGATAATTATAAGGCAAATCGCGCTGGTGTAATTAGAAAGATTGGACTGAAAAAAGGACGGTTCTGTTACTAACGCCGGTTAATTCATGTTCCCTGTTGGGAAAAAGGTATCACTATCATATATTTGTTTATGAGTGTTGTAATGGCTTGATAAAATACTGTTATGCCGTCAGTCACCTTGACGGCAGTCCACTTAATAATTCTTTACATAATCTTGAAGCTATTACGCAGAGAGAAAATTGTAGAAAAAGGGAAGCAGGAGGACCCAGAAATTCATGGTTAGTTTTCTCAGTAAGCGTAGACTCAGAATCCGATAGCTAGATATGAAAATAATTTCATTCAATGACCAGCGCATGTAAATATTTTGGTATTTATTCTATTTCAGCAAGATGTATAGCAGAAGGTATAATTAACTCAACATTTTCAAAGGGATATAATCAGAAAATACAATTTCAGTATATATAATTAAACCACCTTAGATTCCATGGAATCTAAAGATTTATGTAATTGCAGGCTGTCATATACCAGCACGTGCATTTAAGGGAGATAACTCTGCAGGGGCTAAAGTCCCTGACTAAACAGTACGACTGAGCCGTTTCACGGTCTGTCGGCAACTCTGAAGACGCGCATACAATGCTATTTTTTTTAAACCACAGGACGCTTAAATTTCGCGTATAATATTTTATTTTCACGTGGCATATCATCGCGAAGGAAACTGTCAACAAGCACTTGATTTCCTGTGTCCTTATAAGTTTCATATATAACATGGTTAGTGTTATAAAAACAGCACGACTCATACAATTCTAGATTTGGTGATATTCAACGTATATTTTTTAAAAGAAAATAAGAACATGACCTTGTGTGTCGTTATAGGTTTTAAAAAATGGTTAATGTTATAACCTATGCAATGTCAAACGCCCTTATTTCTGATTGATAGTCAATCTGTATAAATATAGACGTGAGCCCGACTGAGATTGATAATGTGTTCTGTCCCGAAGCGGAGAAACCTGTCGACGGTTTGAAAAATCTTTAAATTAGAGGGGGCTGCGCCTGACTCAAGCGTCAATATATATGTACTGATTATTGATAATTCGCGTCCCATCACACGAGGCTTGTGAGGGGCGCTCTTTTTTGCGCCCAACGGGATTCGCTTGGGGTTGGGGGAGTGCAAATTATCATGATCAGAAAACTCCTGTTGACCGTAGAGCAGCGCTGAATAATTACTAATCTAAGACCATGAGAGGCCCCCCCCCCATAGTAAAACATAAAAATAGATATATATATAGTGTAAATATATGTATATAATGATGTATATATGCTTCTAAACTAATAATAGTGTTGTATGTATGCTACTAGTCTGTATATACTGCTGTATATCTGTATAGTTAAGAATTGTAAGTATAAGATAAGTATAGTTAAGAATCTCCAATATTAAGATATATTTATAGTGTAAATATTTGTATATTGTGTAAATATTTTTGGTATATGAAAGAAATATTTGTATTATATAATGATTCACGAAAATATTAATGCGATTTTTTTGCAATCGAAAATGGTATACAACATTCTGATCAACTTGATCATGAAAATAATCACAAATGATTTTGAAATCTTATAAGAACGAAAATCAGAAGGAAGATGTACACTAGCAGCCGAATCCAAGCTAGGATCAACGATGATACACAAATTCAGCAATTAGTTCCAATCGCAACGGCGATAGATAAAATTGGATCAGAGTTGCCTCGCGAATATGAAACAAAAAGAGCGTTTAAGACAACGAATGCAATTTATGGAGGACCCATGCTAACGGTTGACTTGTTTTTCTAGTGTATTAAGATCATTCACATGACCTATCTAAACACCAGCTTGATCAGTACCTTCTAATAACTGTGGTTGAGTACCAGCTTTCTCTCGATGAATCTTTCGAGTCGCTTTGGTTCATTCTGCTATTTTCCCGATTGCCTTAGTAGTTTGTTCCCGCGATGAAAGATGACCTTTAGTTGCTTTTGTGGCCGATTTAAACAATTTCTCAGCACCTTCTTCAAATTCCACATGAGCTTTCATTCTGTTGTAGCGGCTGTTTGAAAGAATCGCGGTCGTTGAATATTTCTTAATTGCCTGTAATCCTTGTCGAGTTAGTTTTGATATATGAGATTCCATAGTTAGTTCAGAATCAGTCATTGCTATTAAATATAGCAATGATTTAACTACGTCACCTGATAGTGCTACTTATTTTTTTACTTGCGCACAGCAGCAGAGAGGGTGAACGTCCAACACTTGTGTCTCGGGGAAACGATGACGGTCCATGATAATTTGATACACAAAGTTGGGGTGGGTGGGATAAAATGGTGAGCCGTCTGTAGGGGATATCACGTGTGTGTAAATGCTATAGTGATTATCGTTTTGTCAGAAGGATATACTGCACTCACAAGTTCGTGCAGTATTCCATCCCAAAACTCGTTCATATTTTCCCATACAAATGCAGTAACCTATAACTCTTGAAAATGGTAAATTAGTTCCGCATGACGTAAACAAATTTTGACGTCATACTTTGAGTGGTGTTTTCCAGCGTTCTCGCTCGAAAATGCCGGTTTTCGGATGAACAGGCTATTGTGTGTGTGTGTATATATATATATATATATATATATATATATATATATATATATATATATATATATATATATATATATATATATATATATCCAGTCTAAATAGCGGTTATATTACCAAGAATTCAGATTTTATATGAAATTTCCCAGATGTGTGATAACTTTACTATGCTGACAGTTTAATAATTCAATACGCGTGTACATACTTTGTTGAAAGCGTACACTGTATATCTGCCCTTGTGTATTTCGTCGATACATCAGGATGACTTATCATTTTATTAATGATTTAAAATTATAACCGACAACACAGTTCTTGATCAATAGGCGCATAGGTTTATGTTGTTTGTACTTGGGGCGAGCCTTGCAGGCAGATAAATAATATATTCGCACGCGAGAAAAATATAATTTTGGTGTTGAATTTCTACCACCTTTAGGCAACATCTGGACTTTGGGAAATCTTTTATTAATATTGCTGGTAGGCGATCTATAAACGTATCCATCTGATAGCCCGTTCATTTCGAATTTGTTTTCACACGTGTTTATGTAGTTCTTTCTTCCTTTATTTTGTCTTGCTTTTTGTTTTGAGTAAAAGTTTTTTTTTTATTAGAGAGACATTTGTGTCACTTTTCGTTTTTGTTAAAGTTTTTGAAAAACATGTTGGGTGGGAATGTGATGGGGACTGTAGGGTTCTATTTTTGGTAACGATGATAACTGATTGGCATGAAATAGTTTCAACCGAGTAACATAGTTGAGAAAAAGTCGCCCTATATACATTTATTGATCGATTATTTGTCTTTAAGTAATTAAATATCTTGTATATATCATGTACTGCTTAAACACTTGAAGAGTACGCACAAAAGTATGATAGTACCCCTTACACACACGTGATATCCCCTACAGACGTCTCAAACGCTAACTCTTTGAAGAGTACGCACAAAAGTATGATAGTACCCCTTACACACACGTGATATCCCCTACAGACGTCTCAAACGCTAACTCTTTGAAGAGTACGCACAAAAGTATGATAGTACCCCTTACACACACGTGATATCCCCTACAGACGTCTCAAACGCTAACTCTTTGAAGAGTACGCACAAAAGTATGATAGTACCCCTTACACACACGTGATATCCCCTACCGACGGCTCAAACGCTAACTCTTTGAAGAGTACTTACAAAAGTATGATAGTATCCCTTGCACACACGTGATATCCCCTACAGACGTCTCAAACGCTAACTCTTTGAAGAGTACGCACAAAAGTATGATAGTATCCCTTGCACACACGTGATGTCCCCTACAGACGGCTCAAACGCTATCTCTTTGTTGTCTTGTAAGAAGGTAAGCTGTTGACACTATTTACCATTTCAAATCATATATGAAGTCAAACATATTCTGCAAATGTCGAAACGTAGCGTATGATTTGGGTTACACAGTCAAACTAACTACTAAATATTATCGATGAAGATTTGTAAAAAGTCTAAGCTAAAACAATTACATCAAAAGCCTTCCTTTTCTGTCTATATAAGATGATTGTGGTATATAACATTCATTTAAAGAAATATTCGGGAATTCGTTTTTTCCCCTGTAATGACTATATTTCATTATTTGTATTGGAATTAGGGGTGCAACAATACGCCCAAAACCGTATTGCGATATACCAAACCCCTTTTGCAATACATATTACAATACAGAAACATTTAATGAAAACAATAAAATAATCACTATAGCATTTACTACTTGAGAAAAAACAACATCTCTAAGCGATGTTACCTTGTAAGACATCAAAATGGCAGTCAAATGAACATACAAAATGGACATAAAACTAATCAAATCCTCAAGCAACTGAAATCAGTCAAACTATCAGCAAATACAAATCTCAAAAACATTCTTAGTCTATCTGTGTTTTAATTTTAACTTCACAGGAGAGATGTTTTAAATGTCTTCACACACTTGAACTATATTGTTTTCAATCTGTATAGTAAGACGCTAAATAGGTCATTGCATATATTTCTTTGAGTAAGGAAAATTAATGTCAACAACGTCTGAACTCAAAGCAGCCCTATGCGCGGTAAGAATATCTCCTGCTATATTAAATACTCTCTTTGAGGGCAAGGAAGTGGCATGAATGTATAGCCTTTTCCTAGCAGCGGGGGCGGGGGGGGGGGGGCTACGGCCTCGTTTTGGTATTTATTTTGTAAAATCCACCCTTCTACACTACTTTATCCCCTACTGGGATGCGCTACAGGGTATATAAATGTATACTGACTATTTGTTTATTGATCTCGAGACAGTCATGCCGTCGATCTGCCCTCCCCGCTGCTATGGGGATCCAAATCTTCCAACTTGAAGCAAAATTGAATGCTTGTAGAGCGAGCGGGGTAAACGGTGCAGTCGCCTACCTGCGGCCCCGACATTGTGTATAGGTATAAGTAAAATATTTTCGTCGACTGCGTTGAATGAGTTCATTGACCGAGAAACGGTTTTAGTTTGTGCAGTCGCCCGCGTTTGTTGTTATTAATAGAGGGGACGTAAATTATCCGGTCTTAAAGTGCTTTTTAGGTTAGGCGTGTAGCGACGACGAGTGAGTATGTGGGGGATACAAGTGAGAGTTGCAGTCTCAACCAAACATTTTATCGAGACCAATGCGATACCTCGATCTAGGGTCATGTACATTTATCGTACCAATCCAGGTGGGTTCGCTCGAGCGTGTGAGAAAAAGAATTTAAACTTGATTATATCCATGTCAACGGAAGACCAATTTTGATGAATATTTCGTAAGGTCAATCCCATTAAATACCGCCATAACTTTGCAGTTATCTCTGATGACGTTAGGTATTTGAACATATCGCTGAGTAACATATATCACATTCGTGTTTTTTTGTCTTCCTCGAGAAAATATTCGAGCTGGATTTGCTTGTTTGTCTAACATCACATCATAGTATACTAGGAGATTGTTGATATCCCTTTCGAGATCATCGGCCGATGGAGTCTCATCGATATCTGTAATAAAGTCAATAATATCATCCCCGGCCGATTTGTCAGCTGCAGTCTCCTTCGCATTATCATTAAAATTCCTCAACACACTGTAGCATCGTTGGTCATCCATTGATGGTGCCACTAAATATAACTTATCTCACTTAAGCCATCTCGTTATCATGATGTGTAACAATTGAGTCTTTCCAGACCCTGATGGCCCTATAATAATTGCTTGAATAGAGTTTGGTAATGCTGGATTGTGCTGACGGGTTCTAGTTCTCGTGTCGCTGAAAAGTCAATGACATCCATATTAATAATAAATAATAACGAATAATATGTACTTATATTGTGTTCGATGCAAGGGACCCACCAATACCAGTGAATTAGCATAAAAAACAAGAGAATCAAAAGGCGTATACTTACAGGCAAGTATGTGAAATGTGGCACAAAATACAAGTTTATTTCATCTCGTGAGAAGTCGGGTAGTGATATTGCTGCTTCACTTGGAAAATTACCAGGGTCTCCATGGGCTAAGTATAATGGCAAAAAAAGTCTTCCTGGATATAATTATTGCGGCCGTGGAACCCGACTTGATATTCGACGAACGAAATCAACCCAAACTAGTAGAGTGTACCATGAATGCGATTGATCAGGAGTGTCGTGTTCATGATGTCGCGTAGAAAAGTCCCGATTTACAACAACGACATATCACAGATGTGAAGTCGATACACGTGCCAAAGTGAGTAAAAAATAAACTCTGGGAGAATCACTAGCTAATTGGCTGATAAGATCTGCGATGAAAGGCAAATAAGTGTTAGGTACTGGGTAATTAATCGGCCGATAATTATTATTATAATGATGGAGTCAGATTATTATAGCCCAAATGGATACTGGAGGGGTAGGGTTGCTATTAGTAAACTTGCTGGCGCTGCAGGTGTTACACGTGCTGCAGCTGCAGATTGGTTAGGACGATCGGCAATGTGGTAAATGTATATAATACCCCATACACAAATTCAATATGGGCATTTTGATGTCAGTATCCAGATGAAGTTCATCAGGCCGATATTTTGTTTTTACTCTATTATACTATTTAAACGTTCACAAATATGCACTAACTGTTGTTGACGTTGCAAGTAGATACAAAGAAGCACAGCCGTTTTATTAGCTAAAACACCAACCGAAGTTGCATCTGTGTTTGAACGAATTGATCGACGAGGGCCCTTGCAATGGCCACAGTTACTACACGTTGCTACTGACAAATGATGTCTTGGTACAGTAACATCGATGATGAAACAATTCAACGTCAAAATTAGATGAGGCATAACGCAATTCATCGTGATCAGGCAATCGTTGAACGATGTAATCGAACACTTGCTGAGCGATTACTTGGATATCAATACGCTCAAGAAATTTCCACAAGCACAAGATTTTGTGAATGGGTTAAAAGACTAGCAAATGGGATAGCCGCGTTAAATAATGAAATTACACGTATAATTTCTATGAAGCCCATCAATGCAATCACGAAAAAACGCATACCAGTACAACGACATGACTCTTTCTCAAAGCAACCATTACTAGGTAAAGTAACTGTCAGATACTTATACGAGCCGGGGGATCTTGAAGGAGGGGGTAAAAAAAGAGCAACTGTACCAGTCTGGAGTGCAAACGCATATAAAATGTTTAGTGTGGTGAGATCCACGGGTATACCTGCAATCTACATATTAGATTCAACTGCTCCTCAACGTGGATTTGTCCGTGAACAATTAAAATTAATTCCTGAAGATACTCAGTTACCACCGCCTTCCCGTGAGTGAAGGTTCACTGGCCCAGGGAGCTTACCCCTTCAATGAGCTAGCCCAGGGCGCTAGTACGCCTATGTCGATTACACTCAAGACAGGCCAGCATCACATTTTCACATGTATGACCACGACTACTATTAATTCTGTCCATGGTAAATTGTCTTGGATTATTATTCGAATACTGCTGCCATAACATTACTGCGTTACAGCTCGCAGAGTGATTATTTTGTTGTCGTAGCTTCATGATCGGCGACACATCAGAATCAAACTCTACTCGTTATCGAGCACCGGACGCCTTTCGGATGTAGTCTTATTAATGTATTAAATTCGTTCATGGACTCATTGATTGTCCTGTGGTCCTCGAGCATTTCCTCATAATAATCGACATGTTCTTTTAATCACCAGTGTGGGGATTCGCCGACAAAGGGTGGTGGTGGTGACCATTATCGCTGCACATAATAACTGCTGTATTTGTCGTCAACAGCTATTGAAGAAACATTTTTAACCCGTCTACGGATACCGTGCAGATCACATCCCAGATAATACTCTTAGCGATATATTTCTCACCCATCCGTTCTGGGGTCCATGCGTCTCCCTCCCATCGAAAGAACTGTGATAGGTATGTGACTTAACCCCTCATTGTTTCATCTCTCTGACAAGCCGGTAAGTCAAAGTCAGCACAACCATATCATTGCTTAGGAATAAGTTTATTAAGCGTGTTGTTTTACCTGAACCTCTCAGCCATTAAGATAAACATTTTTATGCCAGCAACATGATTGTGTACAGACGGCGCCGATGACAACTGTGAGTTCCTGTAAAGGTAGCAGCTTATAATCCGCAGATTCCGAATAATCAAGTATCGTCTCATTCTTGACTCGCCAACTACTCCAGGACGTTAATGCCCCAGGAATGCTAGTGTTCTCAGGAGCATCTCCTGCACTTGTATCACATTCATCTTACAATTCAATCCAATATTCGTTTTATCGTGATAAAACGAATCTGTGGCGACTCTGACCTCTGTATCATAAAATCTGTTGTCATTGATATTAGATTTATATAAATGTACGCAAGCATTGAAGATCTTAAATGAGTATATTGAGGTGAATATCCATCATAATAACACACAATAGTACCCAGCTTAGTTCCATCCTTCAAAAATATACTCTCTTAGTACGAGAACTAGCCTTTGCTCGTTGTGTCTTTGATTATAAAACCAAGTTCAGCCTCGTCGATAATTAATCGTTTACGACTTCGTCGATGATGCGATGATACTCCTTGTGTAAATTTACCAATGGCTTTCCTACTCAAATTTGCAAGTGACATCTCAATGCCGCTGTTGTCACTTCCAGGTGCTAGCACCTGCGGTTCTGGCACCCAAATTTGTTTTTGTGGCCGATACGAATTTATTGCTACACTTCAACTATAACAAGATCGCTGAATCAAGCATATACCGTAATAATACTATTGGAAGCAAGCCACGTTTATTTCTTGCACAATAATCGTCGGGATTTATCTCTGGATCGGGTTTATTAAAATGTCGGCCAAACCAAGCAACAATTACAAGACGAATCCCCTTAACAAATTAAAATGACTCAACACATGCAGATCCTGTCAAGTTGAGGTCGGGTTTGGGTCCATTTATCGATACCCTAGTTATCTCATGGGTAGAATGCCCAAATCGCTTAAAATACAGCGCACACTCACCCATCCCAAGAAAACTTCCAGGGTAACATGCAACCAAATCAATGGAGATAACTTCGCTGAAATAATGCTTCGTATTCCACAACCTTCCGTGCTCATACTTGACACACAATAGCTGAATATCCTCGAGAAATTCTTTCGACGTTGGTCTCCATGAATTTTTCTTCTGAGCTAAATGAGCGACCATAGACGTAACAGTAAAACAATTACTTAGTAATCATTATATCTATTTGTTGTCGACGGTATATTTTCTTGCGACTTCCGTCATCGTTGTATGATAAGATTCAGCACGATAAAGATCGCCGCACGGTCGCACAAATTGATCAAATCATTGTTGTTCATCATCACTCTGAAACAGCCACACTGCCACTGGATCGGTTTTTACTGATCTCACGAATATATTCAGATATATCATCACCGTCAGTATGAGCACTACCAGTACTTCATCTCGTGGAAATACGGTTATACTCGACGTCCACGCGTGCTCGATATAGTCAGTTAGTGTGATCGGTGTTCCATTTTTCAAGTACTCAGCGTTGTACAAAACTTAGCCGGTTATTTGAGCCGTTATTGAAAATCTTAAGGCCTTTTCTAACTCAGCAATAACCTTAACTGTCGCCCCACTTGATCGCACTTTAGCTTTCCATTGATTTATTTTATCACATCGTAACGCTGTCAGACCCTTTCCTCCTAATACGTTCGAAAGGTGTTCTGTGACTCTCTGGGCGACACAATTCAAAATGCGACCACCCCTCGCACTTGTGCCCCTACCGCTAGGACCCTCGCATTGGTGCAAAGGCATTAACATCAGGCTCGTTTAACAGATAAATAGCATGAACCACTTCAGTCATCGCACATGCTTTCTTGTAATATGATTTGTCAACACCAGTTAACATTCCTGGTCTAGAATTTCTATCAAACACGGCAACTCCCCACCTTCGGTGCACGCGGTTTTGAGAATCACGAACAGGGACAAGTTTATCACGAATAACCCAAGATAACATTGCCGTTGTCGTCGACGGCAACGATAAATTTTATTCAGAAAAAAATATCCTTGTCCGTCCTGTAAATAATCCACGATTTTTGCTGCTCGCTGGTTATTCATGGTAGCATCTATGAAAGTATTGTCGTGTCTGGCTCTCAGTGTTGACCATACATGAATTATCTAATCATGTCTAAACTCGTTCTTGGCCACCGCGGATAAGATCAAGTAATTTCAAATGACCCGCAGCTGAAAAGCGAAAATGTTATTCAGGAAGATTACACCTTTATTACTCCAAAAACTTTACTTAAATTTATTTGTTGAAAGAATAACAAGAAATAGATTACTTCACGAAATAATGCGCATTGTGATTATCTTTGCTACGGAAACCTATTAAAGTCACAGAAAAATAATAATAAAATCTTAAGATTTCGAGAAAAATCTCAAAAAGTGTTGGGACATCCCCTCCTAGAAGAAAGTGTCTACTAGCAAGTCAAATAAAAAAATAATAAAAGCTCGAAATATCAAGAAACAAAACAAAAGAAAATTGAGAAAATTGTCCAGAAAAAAATACGTTATTTTGATGATAATAGATACTACTTTTATCGGGAGAAAACTAGTTTTATTTACTTCTCTCTGATCCTATTCGGCTTTCATATTTAGCAGCTGTTGGGATTAATCTTCGCTTTGCGAATGGTTGCCGATCAACGTCGAACAGCAAAGATGATGTAGGCATGCTTATTGTATCAGTTCTTTACGAAACAAAAAGCGGGATGAGTAATTTCCACTAATAATCAAAAACAGTTTCGTGTTTTTGTAAGTAATAAAATATTGAAATAATGTCATCTATTTTGGATCATGAATTAGATATCTGCATTTTAGCTTTCGAAGCGGAGATGTTACGCCATTTTTTTTTCAAGATTTTTTTACATAAGGGTCTTTTATGGCAATTTGTACTACATACATACATACATACATACATACATACATACATACATATTGTAGTTGCATATATACAGGGTTTCCAGGTGGCTGAGTGATCAAAGGCACTCACTTTTATAGATTATTGACATGTTACTTCTGTCCTCGTGCGTTCGACCAACATGGGTATGTGAGAAAACTTGCCAGTAGCTTTCAGGGTCTACCCGGTTTTTTTTTCCACCAAATATACTGGCCGCCATGTATAGCCTCTCATGTGCTGAAAAATTGCGTTGAACCCACACAGACAGCTACACATATTCATTTTATAATAATTTTTCACAAAGGCCTGTGAAAAGCCTTAGAATAAATCGCTGTTATTGGCTATGAATTTCACTCGCATCTATTGCTCCAGTTTGCCAGCTCAAAATAAAATATGACTTTCACTCAAACTGGACAGGTTTGAAATAGGTTCACGGAACGTACTCCATGACAGTCAACATTCCAACATTCCAAGGACAGACATCATCTGATCCTTCAACTGTTCGGGCGTGGGGCATGTAGAAGTCAGAAAAAATCGGCTTGTCATGTGTTTTTTCCGCTAACCACCAGTTCTTACTCGTGTGCAGATTCTTGGATGTTTTGATAAACTCATTCCGTACAACTAAGTACGGAAACAAACTCGACCCATTTCGTTCCTTCAGCCGCGTGCATGGTTTAAACAAAGCCCAGAGCACCATTGTCGTGATACATACCCCAATCACCATATACCAAAACCAGCAGCTTTTTGTCAGATTTGACAATCAGTCTTGGTGGCAACGATATCATTGTACCGGCACCGCCAGGCTGGTATTCGCAATTTGCTTTTGGTGCTGGCACTGCGGAGCCGGCTGAGGCCATCCCTACAATAATGAAAAACCTGCCTCGCGCCGTCATCAAGGAAAAAAGTGCCAAGCTCAAGGACATTGTATCCTCGACGAAGATGTCGGGGGTAGGGTGGAATGATGTTTACAGAGATTTATTGATTTTGCCGACTAAAAGAGAAGACCAACGCGGAATACCTATTGTCCACAATTTGCCTCGAAAGATGCCACGTAATTATCTGCTATGTCAATAAATCTGGTCTGGAAACACCATCCCGCAGATACGTGTCAAGGCTGAGCAACAACTCGTTGATCAGTGTTCTTTCTGAGTCGCTATAGTTAAAGACGCTGCAAAAGTTGTTAAAAGCGGAGTACATGTGGTTTTCGTTATGTCAATGCACGTTGTACTGACCAGACTTCTAGTTGGTCCATTGCTCTAACAAATAGGTGGTGTGCACCGACTCAAGTACATAGGTGGCGTTACTTGAATTTGTTTATGCTAATACCGATGGTTCAACGTTTTGGCTGTGCTTAAAAATAACCAGTCTGCAGTGATAAGACCAGAAGATGCTCTTAGAACCGAATCAACTTGCACCATTTATGATGGGTATTACAACATAGACACTTTCAAGACAGTTATGCAGTCCTCCACTCCTGGAATAACATAGTAACCGCCTCCCTTTTGCTATCAGAAACCAAATGTTCAATCTAGGACGGTTCGCCCACATCTTTGGGTTTATACCATATACGGCTTTCTTGCCAAGGTGCATATATGTAGTTCCCAATCGCTTCGAATTTATCACCATCCGGCTGCTTTATAGCCATCACGTTCAGATAAACACAACCGACAATATTTTTGACGGAGAAAAATCTTACCAAGTTTCAAGTTATTTCTGTGTGGTGAGTCCTTGGGGACATGCGTACTGTCTCCTATTATAAAAAAAAAAAAACACACTGGCACAGATCATGTTATGGCGTCCTGTGTGAGCTTTCGATAAATTAGAAACAAAACCAGTTAATATGCTAGAATGCACTTGCAGTTAAGCATTAGTGTTCCCACAAGTGCAAACTACAAGCACACAATGAGTCGTATGGTCCTGGCTTCTTTGCCTATGGCGCTGCGAGATCTTGCAGGCCATAACCATCGTTTGCACGAGAGACGGAAATTACTGGTGTGAATTGAACTTTAATGGCTAATATTTCGCACGAAAGCCTTTACAATCGGTTTTACTTCTATGATAACCTCCGGGACGCTCTTAGGTGCGAGGGCCATAATGTTGATTCACAGCCGACGGGATTTTCTGCCATTCTAGCCATCTCTGGATTTCTCAGCTAGAATTTGCTTAGCTTAAAACATTCTCAAAAGTGAGTTAAGGGTGATCAACCATACAAAGAACACTAACCAAGACATATATGTCACATTTTACAGGCGACTGGAATATCGTTTGGCCATTTCTGTCAAGTCGTGAAATAATATCAAAAGTAAAGTATAAATACACATCAGTATGTTGGTTTGATGATTGCGTCAGATCTGCTGCGATAGAAGGAGAAAAAAAAAACAAACAACAAACGACAATGATCCGCTGGTAACTTTGCCTCATTTCGCTTTAGTATTGTGCCATATGAACAAAAGTAGTTCATTGGCGGTGAATTACATCAGAGGTTTCTTTCTAGAGGTTTCTTGGCTGAAAGGCCAAGGACGTTCTGGCTTAGGTTAAGTGTTAGCATTTGGCTCATGACCACGTAAGTTCTTAGCATGATATGCACATGTTTTCTTATCCAAAATCATGTAACTTTAAAAGTAATGTATATTTATGAGCACAACCCCCACATTCCAAAAGTATTTTAAACTTCGAGGCAGTAGCGTTGCAATGGCCCAAACAACCCCCGCAGCTGCGGGGAGGCTCAAAATTCCTTTCAAATAAATCTTTGGCGTCTAGGTCCCAGAATTAAGCTGGGAGTGGGGAAGAATTCTTGTTGCGCCACTAAGTTTATTGACTTGGGCAAATGGAATGGTGAATGTTCATTTCTCTGGCAATATTTATGCTAGAATTGCTCAATATTGACGAGCTTGCCATGCCTTTATTTCGTATTTTACTGGATTTGGTTAAACCAAATTTGCGCTTAATTATGGTCACTTGACTTTTTGGCATGATACATGCATATTAGCCTACCTTGAATAATGAAAAGTGGTGGGTGGATGCATCTACATTAAGTAACACACCCTTATAACAAAAATAAGTCCATTTGTCCTATATATCATGCTTATAACAAAAATAAGTCCATTTGTCCTATATATCATGCTTAAGTGACTTTCTTGAAAGTTTAAGTTGATAGTTCATTTGTTAGGCGTTGTTTATGTTCCAGTCATGAAACATAATTTGACGCATCTCAGTTGGTATTACACCCTTACAAGTATAGAAGGCCACGGTGACCTGCATTTTACGCAGTACTACCAAAGATTAAACATTTTATGTTTAGCTCATGATCACATAGATTCTTCCATGATATATCCTAGCCTACTTTCTGACCAGTGTAGTTAAAAAAAGGATTAACCGTGTTTTTATTCAATGGTAAACTTTTATATTAATGACGGGCTACACATTGTATATTGTGATAAGTTAGGAGCCGGCCATTTTATTGTCGGATGGTGTGGAGGGGTATATAATTTTGGGGGAAAATCCAGCCTCTAAATAGCATCATATATATATATATATATATATATATATATATATATATATATATATATATATATATATATATAATTCAAACAAAAATTATTTAGGTAAATTACAAAAATATCTTGGTTTTAAAGTGTAAAAAAATTCCTGCCATTACTCATCTGCAAATGAACTGGTCGGTCATTAACCTTAGCATCTTAACTGTGTAGTATACATGTAAATTATAAATGTGTATTATACATGTGTATTCTATATGTTAATGAGTGGAATGCAGACTCTTTATTCTATTCAGCTGTAGTGAACAAAGGACCGACCATTTTCGTAGAGGGGTGTGTGATTTCACTGGAAAAACAATTCCTGTCCTCAAATGACTTGAAAGATACAATTTTACTTTGGTTTAAAGAAAATGAAACATATTACACCCATTATATTATCGGGAAAAAAATAATTTCTCTCGAAGTAAAGAGAAAAAAGAACTTTGTTTGCACTGCTGCATTATTGGATGTCACTTCATTGATACTAAAAAACAAGCGACTTTCACCCAGTAAATCTGTTTTTAAGGACGGGAAATGATAGCACAGTAGCTCCTGAAGCATAATTAATATTAAAAGCATAATACAAAAACAACATTAATATCTGGATTGTATCAACTCTTTACAGTACATTTTCATTGGTATGATAGAAAAGAATGTTCCTTCTTTATTGTTTTATGTATTTTATGCCCTGGCACAGTATGTATCTATGTAATTATTTTGTCACTAAATTCTATGTCAACACTATAATGACTAAATAGAGCCAATTATAACATTTATTTTTCATTTTAAAAGATTAGAAGTAAAAATATTAAGATAACAAATTGCAACGTAACCCCCCCCCCAACCCCCCGCCATTTAGTTAGAAAGGGGGTCAACATTTCATTAAGATTACTTAAGACTGATCATATATTGATGATTAGAGCTTACAGTGGGTACAGGAGACTTACTAAAATCTTTATAGAGGAGAGCTGTGTTATCGTTGATTAGTCTCGGGTTTTGTTTTCTTTTCAGATGCAAGAACTTGACAAACCTGCGATCCAAATTCAATAAAAGTAACCAACATGATACAGCTTTTTGATTTTTAAGAACAACACTAAAAATACTTGAACAATGGTCCCTGTCAGATCTGCAAGAAAGTAATAGCAAGATTCAATTGGTCACTTTTATACTATTCCTTTCAGGCTGCTTTCTGATGTACCTTCTAACGGTGGGCAGTGTCAAAGCGTATGGTGTATTGTACACAGAATTTCTCGGATATTATGGGACGGGATCAGGCGATACGGCATGGGTCGGGAGCATTAGCCTGCTTCTTATGCTGGGGCTTGGTAAGACATGACTTTTTTCAACTCATCATATTAACATGCATGCTCAACCTATCTTGCTTGGCTGAGGGTCATGCGAGGCGTGGTAGCTCGGTGCAAAGTGTGCGGAAGGTCGCAAGTCGAACCCTGGCCGAGTCATACCGAAGACTTATAAAACTGGTATTTGCAGCTGCCTCGCTTGGCTATCAGAGGTTAGTATTAGGACTGGTTGGCCTGATGTCAGGATAATGTGACTGGGTGAGACAGAATGATGCGTGTCTGTTGTATGCTGCCCCAGTGCTAGACATCATTATAAACTGCTACAATGCAGACATTGTAGCGATATGACTGAAGAATTTTTAAAGCTACGTTAAAAGCACACACACACACACACACACACACACACACCGTTTTACCTGTTTATTCAGTATGTTGACGTTTCCATATATCTAAGACCAGCAATGTCTCGATTTGTAAAGGTGCACCTGTCTCATTACCAATGCAATGAAATACGAACGAAAGTAGCTGAGTTGAAATAGTATCTGAATTGTAATCCAAGGGTCGTGGGTTCGATACCTGTCTAATCCAGCCCTGGTCTACTGTGTCTTTATTCCGTTGGGAAAGGAACTATGCATGAAATAGCCAAATAAAGTGTCCAAATCATTGCTTGAAAGCAATCAATAATACTCTGAAAACGTATGTTAAATCTAACATAAATGGAGCAACACAGTTTTAAAGTGAACATGTACCCTTGTTAAATCTTTCTGGATGATTTAAAATTTGCATTGTACACGTGAAAAAGATTGAATGCTTATTTTCCAGATAGTCGCAGACAATAAGGTAAATTTTTCGATAATTCCCTGTCTATATTCGTAAGATTGAAAAGATACAAGAATAATTTCAGTTTGTGACAGGAAACACAATTTGCTGTATATTGATCATTTTACAGGCCCTTTTTCAAATGCACTGTGCCAGAGGTTCTCTTTCCGGCTCATCACCTTCTTTGGAGGAGTTCTTCTCGGGGTTGGTTATGTTAGTACTGCCTACGTCCCGAAGATGGAGCTGATGAACCTCACATTTGGGGTAATAACAGGTCAGTTTAACATCAAACATTCTTTTTCTTTCGTATGACATTTTTATTCCTCATATGTCAGTACATTTTTACATATGTAATATGTGACATAGGAATGCAAGTAAGTACCTACGCATGTACTTACATAGGCAAATATATATATATATATATATATATATATATATATATATATATATATATATATATATATATATATATATATATATACACATACATATATATATACATATACATATATATACATATACATATATATACATATACATATATACATATACATATATATATATATATACATATATATATATACATATACATATATATATATACATATATATATATATATACATATACATATATATATATACATATATATATATATATATACATATATATATACATATATACATATATACATATATATATATATACATATATATATACATATATACATATATATATATACATATATATATATATACATATATACATACATATATATACATACATATATACATACATATATATACATACATATATATATATATATATATATATATATATATATATATATATATATATATATATATATATATGTAGAGAGAGAGAGAGAGAGAGCGTGATGCCTTCGGTTCCCAAGGTCAGGCGACACTGTGTCCCCAATTCACCAAATTGGGGAGGGGGGACACAACATTTTCAAGCAACAAATGAAAATAGTACTAATAAACACGAGATAATTTTGTTTGCTTTGATAGTTTTGCTGAAAGTAGTATGTGAGAAAGCAGTTCCGAACACACCGAAACAGGTTTATTTTGACATTTTTTAATACGGTTTATTTTGACAATTGATTAACACCTCCTCATGTTTTAGTCACTATGACGTATAAAAAGAGCATACTACAGTTTCGGCTAGTAAAAACCAAAGCGGCCTCCCTTCCGGTTACTTAAACGCTGTGATATGCATGAGTTCGAGAAGACGTTCTCTGTTGATGCAGAACATACTAGGTTTCATGATGTATTCTCTATCGTAGACGGTGTGAAGCGTGTTGTGATCGTATAAATCTTTTTGTTGCTGAGCTGAAAGTAAAGTCTGGTCGGGCCTCTGTCCTACCACTTTGGTGAGCGCTAATTCTACCGTGATGTCAGTGTTCAGAAGATACACGTTAATGGTGGAATCTTCGAGATCCTTGCGATTTTCTATGATGACGTAGCTGTACCTGGTGGCGTCCACGGCATCCATGACGTCCCTCAGTGTATCAGGTTTCCGATAATTTTAAGTGTTCTAAAGTACTCTGTTCCCATGCAAGATAGATAATGCTGCCTGTTGGAGTCCGATTTATAGGTGATTCTAAAGATGGCATGATCCGATAATTCTTTTCGCAGCTCTCGCGTTAAAAATAATTGCCTGCTATACATACTGTTTTTGTCATGATGAGTTTTGAAGTAATAGGCATGTTATTTCTGATAACTGTAGCGCACCTTCGTTCAGCGAATCTAGGTTTTGCTAGATCACATATGTAAGGCTTTTTTATATTAGAGATTACTGTTAAAATAATCATAATGGATTTGCATCAGCAACTAAATTACTTTATTTCACAGAGTGGTATGATGTAATGGAGACGACCATCAAAGGATCTGAACTGGCTACGGTCATGGGCTGCTGACCTTTTGGCGATATCGATTCCATTGTAACAAAAAAGTATCCTCCCTCGGTAGTAGAGGGATGACGCTGCCTTGAGTCTGAGGATCTTTTTATTCAGCCTGCATTACGATGCTATACGGAACAATTATTGGACAGTAAAATCTTTGGAAATAAGATTTGCATGGATTTAGTTATCCCGGGTTTCCGATATTACCCAGATGGATACATTGTGAAGGACACTATTATTGCTGTCCTTCGAATGCCCGTTTGTGAGACGCGTAGTAACCCTGCCTAATTATTAGTATCCGTGGGTGTTATCGGGTTTAACTGTTTTGCCAGTTGCTTACCAAGGCTTGCTGATGGATGCGGTTTGCCACAAGTGCTCTTATTGCCACATTGATTTTACGCCGCGTTACGATAACAAATTCCATAACCGCGATTTTGGCCGGTACAACAATATCCCAGTAGATGTCGGGGATCACGACGACCGGGTAAATTACGTTGACGCTGGCGCGTTAGAGTTGTTGAATTTACTACGCCAAGGCCTGGACACGGAAGTGGTTTCGTACACGAAGGGTGAGCAAGTTTTAAGCTGTTATGAGATCTGTCTGATTTATCCGGATAAAAACATCATGGCGTATATTCCGTTTAAACTCATGGAGAGGAAGCAACACTACGTGGACCGTCAAGAGAATTACCGCAGTATTATCGACAAGGCCGTGTCGTGTGTTGCGTATTGATGAAAAAATAGTAAATACAAGTGTATAATAATGACCATCTGGAAAGTGCACCGCGTGTTTATACCGCGTGTTTAATAATTACGAACAAGGAGGCGCCCATCATGTGCGGACACAAAATTATTAGTGTTAAACCTTACTTACACAGGTTTCAGCAGTATTGGTGTGTCGGGTGAGGGAATCAAACAAGCAGTGGTAGACCGACACCGCTTTGCATTTGAATCTCACCGGGGAAACATCCCAGTTGGGTATGTCACAGCCCACGTGGACGGCATCAAAATCGATAACCTCATAGCAAATTGAGAAATAGTCACACAACACAAAAACTTTCGTCGCGGCATGGTGGTACTGTAAGAAATTTTGGCCGATGAAACAATGCGATCGACTTTTCTCCTGCTTCTAAACGTTGCGTTTTTTTCTTTTGCAGGCCCTGAAACTTTTCTGCCATAGTTTGTATCCTAACTGGAACACGGCCATCGACATCAAATCGATGATGATATCTACAGTTATTAGTTCGTAGGTCAGAATGGGCATGTCAAATTTGGCTCCACGCAAACAAGACCTGATTTTGTTGTGCAACTTTTTCGTAGGCTAAAACACCTGCTGGGCACCATTTTTGCTTCCACTTTTGGTTATATTTGTTTGAGCATTGTTTGTTAAGCTGATGTGCATCCGGATAAAATCAATATGAACGGATTGGGCGTAGTGCCCGTGGACACGATGCCGTCCGGAGTCACCCCGATTGGCACCACTGTCGTGATCGTCAAAACACATTTATCATACCTATGCGCATACTTGTACACGTAGACTTAGTGGTGGTAATAGCAGTAATAGGATTCCAGTTTGTGCCGGTCTTTCGCAGGCAGATGTTTGTCAATGTAATTAAAATCGAACAAAAGTTCTCGCCATCTTATACTTTTTTATCGACTAAACTCTGGAATAACACTTTGAGTTTCAGCAGTTCTTCCTTCAGGAATTTCATTTACTTTTCCACGCAAAGCTTTCGATTGCCGATATCAAATATTAGTCCGGGTTTGTCTGTTGAATCAGTCACAGGATAACATACCGTCATGTTTGCTTCAAGTTAACTGATTGAGTATGAGAAGATTCTCCAGCTTATCTGGAGATATCTGTATATTATTAGTCTCTAAGTAGCTGTAAGCTGCTAAAAACTTAGAAATATCGGATTCAGCATTGAGTTTATATTGGTATTTATAAAGGTAATAAAATGTCAGGGCCATTCTTTCTTCATTGAGGTTTGTCGTTTTGTACTCCATATTTCATGATCAAGTGTTTTAAAGATGTCGGGATGGTACCAAGCAATGTTTGTGCATTTAGCATCGTCAGATTTTATGTTAACAATCTTTTTCTGTGTCTCAGGTTCTGCCGCTGCAGTATCAGTGAAATTCCCTTTAGTAACGTTAACCACAGACCTAAGTGCGAGTGCGATTACAGGCTGAGACAGGTTAAGACTTTCCAGGTAATGATACGTTTCCGCGACCAGATCCAGATTGATTTTTCCATGTTTGTTATACATAATGCGATAAGCTTTGCTATCATGAAGAACCATGTCCGGCTCGTCCTCTTCGCTGGTGTTAGCGAGTTTCATGGGTTTATCAGGCAGCGCCATAATTTCCATGATGGTGGGGATATCCTCGTAATAGATACCGATCTCCTCAAACAATGTTGTGATGCAGCGCACGACGGTTTTTAAAATTCTTTTTGACCATAGATTTTTTCATGCATTCATGTTTGACCAGATGTTTTTTATCAACCGCGCTCTTCACACCACTCATGTGATCTAACTCGGCTATGATAAAATTGATGATGTCCTCAATTTCCCTGGCCAACACGCTGGATTCTCGGACATTACATAATGTCGCTACGGAGTTCCATATATCAAGAACTGTTCCCAGATGAGTTTGCCACAGGCACGAAATTTTTAGCCACTGGTCCGTAATCTGCGACGGCTAATTTGGCTGGATAGGTTTTGAGTATTTCCGCACCTGTTTTGATTTTTGTATGGTGTCGTAGGCGGTTTCGGTCATGCCGTTGGAATGTTCTGGTAAACCCAGTAGTCTCATCACATCGCGAACTATGCATACACTGGCAAACACTGTTTTTGTTATGCTGTTAGAATCATATAATATCTTCTACCGAGAACAACTGAAAATAACTGAGTCAAGGATTCGAAGGCTCCACCGTGGAACAATAAATTCTGTACATGCCGCATTTCAACGATGACGCTGATAACGTGAATTTCTGGAGGGTGTTTCCTGTTTACTTGGCCGTGCTCACATACGAAGTAGTACATGTGGAATGTTGCTTTTTGGCTTCTGATCTCTACCTTTTCATCCTATCTGTGTTGACTTGTACGTCCCGAAAGTGAAATTTTTATTCAGCGAACTCGTACGAAGCCGTGATCTGAATCAAAAAATTAGAATAGACCCCCATTGTGATTCACTCGTTGATGCCGTTGGAAGGATTAGTCTGCATAGCAAAGACAGCTTATTATAACGAAGGCGAAAAATGCTCTCGTACACGTCAAATACTTTGAAAAAGCGCTTGCGATAACCCCCTTTCTGCTTCCGGTGTTGGAGGTCAACGAGGGTATCACGCCCACGTTATTTTCAAGTCGGTGTGCATCGTTGCATAGTTTATTTGTAACGTCAAATCAGTTGATAGATGTCGACCACATGAAATTTTATTGTAATCCATGTTTAGATATCCGGTCAATGACCCGGACGAGCGTGTGAGCACATAATCCGTCACGTGTTTGTAACTCATTGCCTGATCCGGTTCTTGTGTCCCGGTGGAAGTTTAATCTGATAATCACATGCCCACCTATGTCAAGATTTCGCGTCATGAAACCTCAGCACGTACTATCCAGCGATGCCGTTGTGGTTTCCATGTTGACGCCCATGTTGGTGGTTCCAATGCCAACACCATAGTTTCCTTCTTCAGAACATTTGCACCTAAACTGTTTACTTCGGTGTTACTGTCACTCGCTCTATCCGCCGTTTCAGGAGCCATATCTGCAGCTACCAGAAAGCAATATTGGGTCACGGTTCTGCGCGTCAAAAGCATATGATTGTCACCTCATCTCGAGGTTACCATAATCCTGAGAAATAACATAGCATCAGTTTTGATATAATCATGCTATACTTGCCAGTAGGAGTTACTTTGTAGCCCCTGTAAAAAATAAAAACGCATGGAAGCAGTACGAAGGAAAACAAAACGATATCCATTAAACTCGGCGCGCATGCGTTAACTGGATCGGATCAGCTCATAGTGACAAAGCGCCAGATCGCATCGATAGCCAAACATGCCGCTGCTGACAAAAGCGTCATTACTTGATTATCCACATCTCAGTTAGCTAAGAAAGGAGATTTTATCAGATCGTTATTAGCCGGTCTCGCCAGGTTGTTAATTCCAGGAATACTCGGCGTCGGAAGAGGACACGGCCCACAAGAAAGAGGACGAAATGGTCTGACTTTGCCGGGGACGGCACTACGGAGGTGATGTCCAGTTTGGATCTCAAAAGCAAGTTGGTGCCAACCATAAAAAATGTCAGTGTGGTTATTTTTTTATTCACAAGGACCATCTTCTGGATAAAATGTAACGCAGCGAAGGCCGAATAATTAATTTTCAGAATTTTCATGTTGGAAATAGAACACAGTGGGTCTCTGTGGTTAATGATCCCAAACAGAATGATGTACAATACTTCATTCTTTTCATTTACCTTCTCCCAACGATGTTATCCGGTATGTAGGAACGGCAGTTGTCAAGGGAGCCGTGTATATCTCGCTTCAGCTTAGGGCTCCGATGATAGCACGTGTGGTTGGTATTGTATCGATTACATTCAGCAAAGATACAATGGAAAGTCTCCTGTGGAAGTTGTGTTACGGCTTAGAAAGCTGCTTAGCAACTTTTAAAGTAGTTTTATCACTATTTCCACTGAAGGTTGTAAGATATATTTAGTAGACGAATCGAGTATAAAGCATAAAAATATCGCTAGTGATTAATTTATTGTGTCTAAACTGCAGAACAAGAACGGGTAATATTGAACCGGTACCAGTGACTATACAAAATAATTGTCTCATGATCAAATCACTGTGGGATGCGTGTGGTGCCAAAAACATCCAGGATCATGATCGTCCCATGTGATAGCTTAGTTGTATAAAAATTCCGCACACTAGCACTGAAGGCACTGCGGGCTGGATACGAGTAGTGTTGATATTAGGATAGAACGGAAGGTGTGTGTAGGATTTTGTGTCACATTTGGAGGATTAAAATCATCGTGGGCACCGTTGATATTCATCAAATTGTTGGTAAACTCCCTAGGCTCAGCTTGGGCTGGACCTTACC
Source organism: Sinohyriopsis cumingii (assembly GCA_028554795.2). Taxonomy (NCBI): domain Eukaryota; kingdom Metazoa; phylum Mollusca; class Bivalvia; order Unionida; family Unionidae; genus Sinohyriopsis; species Sinohyriopsis cumingii. The sequence goes on along the minus strand of CM068838.1, from coordinate 133,921,114 downwards.
CGGGCACAAGTATGCCGGGCTTTGGAATCCACTGGAGAAGCAGCTGGACGAAAACAATTAGCCGCTTTCCTGCCAAGGCGTGGATACCATTACAATGCAGTACGATATTTGCTATCTGGATAATCAAGACGATAAACCGAATGCAATAAGGTCATGCTGAGGGATTTGAGGTATTTAAAACCCTAAATTTTTCAGGGAGCTAGTGGACCACACTTTTGTGCGTGGAATCTTGGTGCTAAAGAAGAACACGGTGTGGGCACGACAATGGGCATAGACATACATCGTCTTGGTGCCGAAATGCATGAAACACAACTGGTGCAACCTGTGTGTCAACATTTGCTGTGTCTTAAGGTCATTGCTATGAAGGGGGTTACATTTGGTCTGCGGGTTTGGTGGACATGAGAGACTGCCGCTCGCACAACGATAATTTCAAATAATTGTTTACCATTATTGATGTGTTCAGCGCAATGGTTCTGGTTGGGTGCTCGATGACGTGACTGAACTCATCGTCAACACGTCAAAAGATAGCCCTCTCAGGGTTACCACTGCCCGACAAAATAACCAACACACATATTTGGAACAACATTTAAAACAGCTAGTGTCTCATGTGGGCGGTGTTACCCACGCTTTATCCTGCGCAAAACAAAAGCTAGATTTCACTGGAATTTCGTTTTTGGTGCAAGTCGGCAAACATCTCCAAATTTGAAAAAAAAAACATCGGAAATTAATTTATTTGGATTTGGCGCAGGAGTATACCCACTCAAACTGACATCTCTCGCTGCATCAGAAACCTGCATCGATCTCCTGTTGGTCCATACGGACCTCCCAAGGAGGGCAGTACAGGTGACGATCACTGTTGCTGGATCAAAATTTTTATCCAGGATCATTAGAAGACAGGTCTCCAAGAAAAAGTACCAGGTGTTATTTTGTATTTTAAAAGATGTTTGACAGGATTCACTATGCAAGAGAAGCTAGAAAAACACGGCCTCGACTGCGTTAATGTCATAGACGATGAAGCAACCTAAAGACAAAAAGGACAAAATCTCATTTGCCAATTTTCACTGCACGACAAGGGTTCCTTCAGTCCTGTACTCCGAATTCGAAGCGTGATCGTTTCCAGTCGTGAAGAAGTTGCAGTTCTGCATCAGGAGTACATGCCATGCAGTTTTACTTATTGTCAGCGTCAACGAAAATTACAATACCGACACAATACTTTACTGAGGGTCGGATTGCGTGAAAAAAATCGTGCAGGATTTGCTGGATGTGGCCAGTAAAATATGACATCATTCAGGCTTAAAAAAATGGTTTACCACCTTACAAACTGGAAATATACAAGTCTTTCTCTTTAGGGAGATTGAGGCTTATAGACAGTCGTCAGTTCATGGCGAAGTCGCTGGATGATCTCGTCAAACATATGGCACACCAGAGAAGAGTACGGAAACATGACCGAGTACGTGACACGTAAAGGGGTTTATCCCTACGAGTACGTGAGCAACTAGAGCAAGTTCAAAGAGACGTCTTTGACACCCAGGGAAGCGTTTTACAGATCTCTCACCGATTCTCACATCACCGAAGCAGATTATGCCCTTGCGAAACGAGTGTGGAACGTATTTGGGATACTCAGCATTGGTGATTATCACGATTTGTATCTGACCACAGACGTGTTATTGATGGCGGACATTTTCTAAAATTTCAGGGATGTGTGCACGAATTATCACGGGCTAGATCCTTGCTGATATTACTCATCACCAGGATTTTAGTGAGATGCACGATGAAAACCAGGGAGTCACCTTGGATTTGTTCACCGACTTGGACATGTTCAACTTTGTCAAGTAAGAAATACGCAGATGAATCAGCGACATTACCAACAGGCACTCTGTCGCCAACAACAAGTATATACCCATTTACGATCCTAAAAAGATTCTAATTACATCGTTTACTTGGTCAAAAACAACCTGTATGGTGGGCCATGTCACAGCCGTTGGCTGTGGGGAGTTTTGCCTAGATGAATCCGGAAAGGTTTACCAAGCAAATGCTGAACAGTGACGACGACATTGGGTATTTCCTCAAAGTAGACCTGTATTACCTGCCAGAACTTCATGACGCGCATAACCATTATCCGCTAGCACCGGAAAGTTTAGTGATAGATGACGACGTGCCTAGTCCATATAAACTCGCGATAAAAACTGAAATCGACTGCAGAGGGGCTAAAGCACCTAAACTAGTACCTAATCGCATGCGAAAAAAATCAGTATGTCATTTATTTAAAAAATCTCAGACATTGTATGTGCTTAGAAGTCGAGCTGGTGAGAAATCGTTGCGTGCTTGAATTTATCCAGTAAAAATGGCTAGAGACCTACATTCACTTTAACATTGCTAAAAACATTTCGAATCGAACTTTATTAAAGTCATGCACAACTCGGTGGTTAGGAAAAACCAGGGAAAAGATATGAAAAAAAAACGAGTAAACTTCGAACTCGTCAACTATGCCAAACGTAGAAATAAACTAGTAAATGATCCCACCTTTGTCAACATGACAGTCTTTGACTAAATCTCGGTGGCCATTCACAGAATGAAAATTGAGCTGGTCATGAGCAATCCCATCTACTGCAGGTTTACAGTTTTTGAGCTGTCTAAACTGCACTTGTACGATTTCCACTACAGATCCAAGGTCAAGTTGCTGTTTACTGACACGAACAATCAACTCCAAGGACGTGTACCAGGACATTTTCAAGGACAAACACTTATTCGAGTTTTCAGACTATCCCAAGTTCAGTCAGTTGTACAACGAATCTAACAAAGATGTCATCAGAAAGTTAAAGGAAAACACGAAATCAGTGCCCATAGCGGCATTTAGCGGACGGTGTAGTAAAATGTACTCGATCAAATTAGTTGGTGGCGACGTCGGAAAACGTGCTAAAGGAATCAAGCAAACATCGTTAAAAATTCTCATGCAAGAATATTTTCTGAAGCGCTTGGAGGAATCAAACTGTTCTCGCGATGAATTTTGCATAACTTATTTACATACTCGATCAGCAGAGTAGGGTTAACCTGTTACGATGATAAATGTTACGTCTTGGATGACGGTATTATAACTCTTGCATATAGTCATAAAGATAGTAGACAACGTAATGTGCTTGATGAGCTTGGCTTGATGAAGGGGTGAGGGAAACTGCTTTGGGTTTTACTAGGCTGGAACGAAACTAGTGTGCCTTTTTTTAAATTGTAGCGACTAGAAACACGAGGACGAGCTAACCAATTTTCAAAATAAAACTTATTTGAAAATGTCAAAATAAACCTGTTGCAATGTGTTCGGAGCTGCTTAATACATGCTACTCCTGTACTTTGTCATTTACACTGTAGCATCGTATTTTCTTTGAACATTTAACAACATTAATGCAATAAACATTTATTATGTGTTCAAGTAACATGTTTGAATATTTTTTTAACCTGAAATAAGCTGTACCATGGAATTTGGCATTCTGGATCTTTTTTTCATTTAAATGCATTATTCCCCCATTATCTACCTGCATTTGATATAGTATTATAATACCCGCGGTTTCTGAGTTATTTTTCTTTTTTAGATTAATGAATCATTCATTAAACACTAATTTAAGCACCTGCACAAATTTAGTCTCTTTTACAATTTATTCAACCTCAAAATAAAGTAAAATCTTCATAGACGTAGGTGTGACATTATCGTAGCAACTACGTTAAACTAGTGGCTGTCAAGGACTGTACATTGCAATTCAGCTGACTACCACATACACCGAATGTCTCCATCGCAGATACAATAATTTAAAATTGAAATTCACTGCCATCTTATAGTTTTTATCACCTTTAGCAGATTTGGTCATCTCTTTAGCCATCGCAGAGGAGAATGAATATCCACTAAAGATAAGTTTTTGCCGTATTTTTCGATTTTTTTTTCTTACGAAAAAGCGCGCACAAATGGGCGCACATCGTCAAAATATTTGGGGTTATATGATAAAAAACTGATGTGATATTATTTTATGGACTTGACCTTGTTCAAACTCAAGTTCATTTTCTACCTGACCTGCATTATTGATTGGATTTTGTAGTAAACATGTGTATCTCAATCTGAGTATGTCCGTTCCGGTGGCCTAGTCACAGGTTAGGGCGTCCGCCTCGGATGCGGGAGGTCGTGGGTTCGATCCCCGGCCGAGTCATACCAAAGACTTACAAAAATGGTACTAACAGTTGCCCCGCTTAGCGCTCAATATTAAGAGGTACATGTGTGCGGCATGATGCCCCAGTTCTAGACATCACTATAAACTTCCACACTGCAGACATCCTAGCGATATGACTGAAAACTTGTTGAAGTTACGTTAAAAATCCAAATCCCACACACATAATCTGTGTCTAGAACTTTGGAAATTGCACATGAATTACCAAGTCTACCTTTTGTTTACTACACATTTTATATCATAATTTTACTAATATACTTCTAATTATAACAAAGATTTTATCTTGTAAACATTTGGAGCCTTCCAGAAGGAATATTTCCAATAGGTTAAAAAAAATTAAATTAGAAAATGCTAATTGTGACCTGAGGTCAGGTAGAGGATTTTATGATCTTGCTATTAGAAAAATGTTTTATTCCTGCTGTAAGATCTTGAGGCAGCATAAGCTGTATTACTGTTGTGTCAACTAGTTCATCTGTGCTGGAATTTTATGTATACAAGACATTAAATTCAATTGATTCGTCACTAGAAATACAAAGTGCTCTTCAAAAGTAACATTCTTGTAAATAGAGGCTTTAATTTATACTGAACTTTCAAAAAAGGATATATTCTTGAATTGTATTATTGTGATCCAAGAAAATACTGTTGGCACATCATCACTACATGGACCACAACAGGCACATCAACAATTTTAGCATTGGATTTCCACTAAAGTTTATTATGAACGTTAATGATTAGAACTTGTGTCTGTAATTATATGATTATTTGGGATTTAATTTGCAATACCTTAAGTTCCTTCTTAAAATTTTAACTTTATATTCTAGGGAAAGAAAGTATTTGTTGAATTTATATATATTGTTACGTATTTAGGCTCAAATAAACAGTAACACAAGAAAAACTGAAAACAACAAGCTTTGAAAAATATAATAATTTATTTCCCTCGAAAACTACTGTAAAAATGAAAAAATATAAACTTACGGTTTATAGAATCAAATCCAAAAATAATCCAAGAATAATCCAAAAATAAAATTTTAGAAGTCCTAATAATAAAATGTTCTAATGATTTCAATTTCAAGTCCCGATGAAGAATCCAAAATGGAAGACGATGATGTATGATGTAACCTGTAGTGTGTTGAAGTCTACAGTTCCTTGTAGAAACAAGAAATATAAAAGCTGTCCTTGTTCAAGAATTTCATATTTTCCAGGAGAAAAAGAATTAATCCTTTTGAATCCAATTAATTTGAAATAACTTCAAATGACACAACACTTTCCAGCGTAAAGAAAAAAGCCCAACCAAGATTATTTCTCTAATAACAAAGGTTATATATTATTCTAAAATGCAGTTTCGAAAATCACCAAGTTGCAAAATCAAAAAAGGGGGGCATGTGATCGTGTTTATATCACGTACGCCTAACATGACCCTGACAAAAACCAATCATTTTACTCTAAGAAATAAAATTTAAAAAATTGTTTACTTTTTAATCACATAGTCCCATCATGACCTTGACAACAACCAATCATTTTAAAATAAAAATGAAACTTAATTACATGGCTGCTACTAATTTTAAATCAAAGTTAGAATCCAGGTCAACACCTGGTATTTACTAACACAAACTGTCACGGTCAAACTATTTTCAGGAAAAAGTATCATCTCCAGTGAATAAATTTACATTACAATAGCATGTCATGAAATATAATTTTTTGTAGAACAGCCAAAGAACAATTAAATTGAAAAAAATATATATTAAATCAGACATAATTAAATCCAATATACATAACTATACCACATACATTAAAAATTACATGGCATTCAAAGTGTTGGTATAAAGCAAATTGATATGCCAATACTACTGGTATATCAAATTGTGATCTGCCCATGGTGCAATAATATGAATATATAACATTCTTTCATCCGCAGGTATATAGATCAATGACTAATTTCTACTCTTTCATTAATCATTAATGACATATGAAAATAACGATAAAATGTATTAATAGCCCCCATTTTCTAAATGAAATTAAAATGGTACACAATTTCATTGGAATTCTTTCTTTTTTCCACTCCCATCTTGTGTGTAAATGACAAAATAAGGACAAATCTGGAGTGAGAGAGAAATACATATTGCGCTGGACAAAAACGTTAAAACTGAATTTGTACCAAGTAACCTACAGTAATCTGGTTCATCATAATGGTATGTTTATGCTTTCCTTGGGATCTATCATCAGTGTTCATAATATCAATGATACATAGTAACACTAGGCCTATATGTTAAATTTGTTGGTTACGAGGCACACATACTGTATTGTGTCTTAATCATTTGTTGTCGTTTCTTAAACCTATAATAATGTTCTAAAAATCTATTATTAGTTATTAAATATAAAAATGTCCAAATGTTTGCCTACCTCTCTCTCTCTCTCTCTCTCTGAATTATCGTAGCTAGATACAGTAAAAAAAATCCATGAAAATATGAGCGTTGGGGATTTTCGCTTGTCATATGATGATGTCTCTGGACCTATGAATGATGGTAGTGTTAGTCAATCTGTCCAAAGGAGAGAGAGAGAGAGAGAGAATTTTATTGTCTTTAAAATGTTAATTAAACCAGAATTATGAATTAGATGAACTATCAATATATTAAAATATTTTAATTATCTCTTGTTGCTTTGTCATTTAACTATTCCAAGCTAATTACCTTACGCCAGTACCTGAATGCCTGATAGTATAGGTTCAGTGTACAAGAAGCTAACCATGTTTGCAGTGCACTATTTTCTTCATAAAAAACATATTTCATGTTTAAATCATGAGTGCATCTTATATTGATTTAATAAATGTGAATAAAAATAGAAACTGAAAAAGAAAACAATCAACTTATCAATTTGCATTTGTGATTGTGAACAAAAAGAAAAATTGTAGAACAACATTTTGTTATGGACACACTCGCAGGGATGTGAGGAGTTAATTCACTCAGTCAATTTACAGTAACCAGAAGCATATTGTAACCCCATTCAAAGTGCAAATATGTGTATTTGTATGTGATATAAATAAAATATATCTATAGTATGTACGCTGTATTACTTTTAATGAAAAATTTATAAATCTCGTGGTATATCATTGATACAGCATACATACTATAAATATATATTCTCTCTTTATATATATATATATATATATATATATATATATATATATATATATATATATATATATATATATATACTGTATGTGTGCATTATGGAGACCTATTTGTATCTATTAAGACAAGTTTCTCGCTCAGTTGCCTGAAAATTGCATTTTTATTGCATTACCTTAAGTAATGGCAATGAATATCATACTTTTCTCCATAGATGTTAAAATATATTTGTATAGAGCGACAGTAAATATCATTACAATTTTTCAATCCTTCAGAAGACACTAGGCTGCTAGTAATATTAAAATGTTTATGCAATGCAAGATTGCTGCTTTTTTTTTTATCAAGTTAAAACATTGAAGATGTGATATTTTGAACATACAATATCAATATTTTTTAATGCAAAATAATTTTGGATATTAATATTAATATTTCTGGATTTGGCAAAGATTCTTTTTCTTAATTGAGTAGTACTTGCAGATAAGTAAATATACGCCTTGAATGTATGCTGGTAACTGACATGCTTACGTTGCAGAGCTATTTGTTGCTTGTTTAGAAGAGTTTTCCTCAATATATATTTGCAGAGCTTGACTAAACCAGTCAAACAAAACTATATCATCAGAACTAGACTAAACCAGTCAAATAAGACTATATATCAGCAGAGCTAGACTAAACGAGTCAAATAAGACTATATATCAGCAGACCTAGACTACACCAGTCAAATAAGACTAAATATCAGCAGAGCTAGACTACACCAGTCAAAAAAGAGTATATCTCAGCAGAGCTGGGCTAAACCAGTCAAATAAGACTATATATCAGCAGAGCTAGACTAAACCAGTCAAATAAGACTATATCAGCAGAGCTAGACTAAACCAGTCAAATAAGACTATATCAGCAGAGCTAGACTACACCAGTCAAATACAACTATATATCAACAGAGCTAGACTAAACCAGTCAAATAAGACTATATATCAGCAGAGATAGACTACACCAGTCAAATAAGACTATATATCAGCAGAGCTAGACTACACCAGTCAAATAAGACTATATATCAGCAGAGCTAGACTACACCAGTCAAATAAGACTATATATCAGCAGAACTAGACTAAACCAGTCAAATACGACTATATATCAGCAGAGCTAGACTAAACCAGTCAAATAAGACTATATATCAGCAGAGCTAGACTATACCAGTCAAATAAGACTATATATCAGCAGAGCTAGACTAAGCCAGTCAAATAAGACTATATATCAGCTGAGCTAGACTAAACCATCAAAGAAGACTATATATCAGCAGAGCTAGACTAAACCAGTCAAATAAGACTATATATCAGCAGAGCTAGACTAAACCATCAAAGAAGACAATATAATAGCAGAGTTAGACTAAACCAGCAAAGACCAACAGAGCTAGACTATATCAAAGAAGACTAGATATCACCAGAGCTAGACAAAACCAGTCAAAGAAGATTATGTATTGGCAGATCTATATTAAGCTAATATAAAAAGACTTTATATGCAGAGAACTAGACTAAATCAGTCAGAGAGTACAGAGACACTTGTCTTGAAAGATATTGCTATGAGACCACCTGTCTTGAGAGTCCAGACTCTCACTACAAATTTACTGATTATATGAGTATTATGATCTGTTGTGCAAACCCATCTGTCTTGAGAGACTGTGATATTTTGACAGAGGGGGTGTCTTTCAAGACTGTAATACAAAAATCAAAAACGATTTTATTTCCACATATTTAGACTATAAACCAATCAGATAAGTCCATAGAATTATACTAAACCTGTAAAAAGATCAAATAAAATCAATTTTGGGGTCAAAATTGCTAATATTTAATCAAATATTTGTTGTCAGGTTGATTAAGCATGCCTGGGTGGGATATCTGATATCATTGAAAGAAATGTTCTTGATAGACAAAACAGGCATCTACTGAGGTTTGTTGAAATGAGTTGATTTTGTACCAGACAACGCGCACACGAGGGCAATGATGAAGCTTATAGATTTTGTCAAATCTACTTTGCAAAGTTATCTCTGGTAGGCGTGTTCTTATTTAATTGAGTAATATCATCGATAATAATAAGATGTAAGAGACCAAGAAAAGTTGAAGTTTATGACAATTTGTTGCATAAGACAGATATTGTTTTAGTGAAATTTTACAGTACCTATATTGTACTAATTTGTACGGAAGCTAATTTCCCATCTCCTTTCAGGTCTAGGCTACGGTCTCACCTTTGCACCCTGCTCCACCATCTTTAACTTCTATTTCGAAAAGAGACGAGCATTGGCCAATGGAATTGTTGTGTCAGCCAGTGGAATAGGATCATTGGGATTTCCTTTTATCTACCGCTTCTTAATAGACCATTACAGCTTAAGAGGTGCTTTGCTCATAATTGGTGGAGTGGTCCTAAACGTGTGTGTGGCAGCATGCTTTTTCAGACAGCCAGCAATTTTTGTAAGAACAAAAAAAATAGTTGTAAAAGCTATCACAAGAACACGGCACATGCGCCGTGATGTCAATGGAGATCAAGAGCATTTGACACAAGTTGACCAGAATCAGAACCAGCCTGAACAAAAGCAAACCTGCTGTTCAAAAAGCCAAACATTTAATTTGTCTCTCTTTAAAAATCCAAGCTTCACAATTTATGTGATTGGTTTAACTTTGTGCATGAGTGGGTATGGCTCCAATTTCACAATGCTGCCTGCCCATATTGAGAGTCTTGGATATGGTAAAGACAAAGTGGCACTGGCAGTATCCATCATGGGCGGAAGTGAAATAGTCGCCAGACTTTTTTTTGGTTGGCTTGCTGATCAGCCATTCTGCAATAGGAAAGATATCTTTCTCATTAGTATGTTCATAGGGGGAGTGTACGCGTTTGTAACTCCATTATTCACAAACTATCCTTTTATAGTAGCATATGGCGCCATTTTGGGATTCTTTCCAGGATCATTCTTCAGCATAGCCGCAGTTTTGATCATTGATGCCATAGGACTTAAGGATTTCTCATCTGGATTTGGTATACTGTCGCTCTTCCTAGCTATAAGTGGATTTATTTGTCAACCAACTGTTGGTAAGTGTACGATTAGTTTACATTACACCATACAAATGTTGTGTAACATGGTATCCCCCACGTTTTTTGCATCATAATTCAAAAGTTTATGATGATTGACATTTAAAAAAATATCCCATCCATTCTTCCAAATTACTGTCCATTTTTGAATTAGTAACTCTGCTTGATATGTATATGTTACTTGCTAGAGCTAGAAAGAGTCAGACAATTATGCTTGGAAATTACACGCTTAGAAATATCTGTAAAACAAATCACACATACATATGCACGTATGTACATACATACACACACATACATACGTACATACATACATTACATACATATATACATACATACATATATACATACACACAAATATGTACGTATGTACGTACATACATTACATACATACATATATACGTACATACATACATACGTACATACATACACACATGCACACATACGTACATACAGACATACATACGTACATATATACACACACACGTACGTACGTACATACATTACATATGTACATACAGACATACATACGTACGTACATACATACATACATTACATATTTACATACATACATACATACGTACGTACATACATACACACACATGCATACATACATGCATACAGACATACGTACACACACATATGTACGTTTGTATATACATTACATACATGCATACATATGTACGTACGTACGTACATACATACATTACATTACATACAGACATATGTAGGTACAGACATACATACATACAGACATATGTATAGACATACATATATACATACAGACATACATACGTACAGACATATATATATATATATATATATATATACATATGTACGTATAGACATACATATATACATACATTACATACATACATACATGTACGTACATACACATATACACATACATGCATACATACATACATGCATACAGACATACGTACGTACATACAGACATACGTACGTACAGACATACATATATACATACATACATACATATATACATACAGACATACGTACATACAGACATACATATATACATACATACAGACATACATATATACATACATACATACGACATACATAGCAATCTTGGTACGACTTTACTGATATTAACAGCATCTTTTCATTTCTCATAAGAGAATAGGTTCAAACAAAAGATCTTTATTTTTACAATGACCTAGATCAACTGTACATCTATTAAAATATTTTAATTGCATCTTGTTGGGTTCGTCATTGCGCTTAGTTTCTATTCCACATTAATTTCTATGTGATGATACGTGAATCGCTGAGCATTCATGTGAATGGTGTAGCTAACCATGTGTTTATAGTACTCTACTTCCTTCATTAAAACTGTCTTCATGTTTAAGTCATAAGTATTCATTATGTTGACTTAATCAATGTGAAGAAAAATAGAAACTCAAAAAAGAAAACTGTGAACTTATCAATATGCAAATTTGATTGTGAACAGCCACAAAAGGAATATAACTACAATTTTTAGCGAACACACTCGGCAGCTATGTAAGGAGTTCATTCACTCATTCATTTCCTTTTAATGAAAAATGTATACATCTCATATGTCATTGATACAGCATACTATCTGTCTATCTATAGATAAATAGATAGATAGATAGATACATAGATACATACATACATACACAGAGCATATTGACAGAAGTTTAGCTAATACTTTTATAGACTTCTCCAAGATTACTTACGAATCTCGAGCTCAGACTGATTTAAATTCCTGACATTATGATGACTGGACAGCGATTCAACCTAAACCAATCCATGTCACATGATCAGTCATTTGGAACACAGACTGTGTGGCAGAAATACAGAGACTTAGTGTGGGGAGATATTTTCTCATATTTAGATAAAATAATTCTGTTTTCCAGTTCCCTAATGGTTCTAAAGAAAGCTACACATCCTTATTTGGCAATTTGATAAAATATGCATGAAATCTCCATTTTTGAAATTTTGAGCTTTATTTATAGCTAATTTTCTCTGCTATCATATCTTGTGCCACCTAGAGCGGTAGTACAGTGACATTGTTAATATCAGTCATAACATCCCTAATAGTTTTTGTTTAGCAGCACATGAACGCAATCATGGCTATTTACTGTAAAATTAGCTGGAAAAGACATACAACGCAATATAAAGGCATGAAAGGATTATGTTCTTCAAATATAGTCAGATTTTTTTCATTTTAAATAAAAACCGCAATCCTTAAAAAAAACGTGGTTGGAGCATCGACCATAAGAGGATGAATCACAAGGAAATGAGATGAGGTCAAGTGAATATGTCTTAAAAGTGTAAGTTAATGTACATATGTAGATTTGTCCTGCAACCAAGGGAAAAAACCCAGGATAAATATATTGATTGGGCAAGAAATAGTTGTCACTTTTTAAAATCTTGTTGGTAGTATTGGCATCAGACAATGTATGCTTGCTATAAACCATAACGATCGGTTTGTCTACTAATTCCCCTGACTTTGATTTGCACATTGTATTTCGTAAAACACTTATTTTAAAATGGAAAATCAGACTTTTATTACTATATAAGATCCAAGTTTTGTGTAATAGGATTTCAGAAAAGAATATGATGGTGGTTTATTTGTTTTAAAAGTCACTTTAAAAAATAGTATTGGTTTCTTCATAAAGCATAGGAAATGGTAACTAAGTACCTTTCTCAAGGACATATGGAGGCAACTGACCAGGGCTGGCCTGGATGGGTATCCAAACTGTTGCTCTTTGATTATGAGTCTGATGATGCTTTACCAACTGAGCTGCTATGGAATATGAAAAACATAATAATACCATGGTCACATGTATTTATGCATGAATGAATGTATGTATGTATGTATGTATGCATGTATGTATGTATGTGTGTGTGTGCATGTGTGTATGTATGTATGTGTGTATGTATGTATGTATGTATGTATGTATGCATGGATGGATGTATGTATGTATGTATGTATGTATGTATGTATGTATGTATGTATGTGTGTGCATGTGTGTATGTATGTATGTGTGTATGTATGTATGTATGTATGTATGTGTGTGCATGTGTGTATGTATGTATGTGTATGTACATATGTATGTTTGTATGTATTTATGTAATTAATATGTAATTATGTATGTATGTATGTGCATGTGTGCATTCATGTGTATGTATGTATGTATGTATGTATGTATAGGGTTCGTATTTGAAGATGAAAAGTTGGTTACATATGTTAAATATGTTTTTCAAGTTTTAAACCAGAATTTTGATAATTTACAGGTTGGATTAAAGATGCAACCGGTTCCTGGCGTGTATCTTTCTGGTTTTCTGGAGGAATGATGATTTTGGCTGGAATTATTGTAGCGTTTGAACCTCTCTTCAGACAAAAGAAGACAGATGAGCAGAAAGCACATGAACAAGAGATGGTTCGCATTGACACGGTTGACGGACATGTGAAGGAAATCACATCATTGGTTGACTCACTCCTTGATGAGTCACAGTTCCGGCAAGAAATGGATTTAGGTGACCTTGACCCCAAACCTGCTAGAATTAGCCAGATTTATCCCTCATATGACCCAGATGAGGAAGAGGACGATCCTTTTAATACATCAGCACCGCTGGTGGACAAGATAGATGTATGATTTTCATACAACCTTTCTTTGCTGTTACACTTTTCCATCAGTCTTGATTAAAGGACCCACAGTATTTTAAGATGGCTTGGGTAAGACCGTCTTATGATAGAAACATGCCTACAAAACATTTCTTTTGCTGGACGTAATTGTAAAGTTGCATCAGATATACAAGGCTTGTGAACATACATCAAGGTCTTCGTCGACTTGCTTGTGAAAGAATGGTCAAGAACGACTTGTTGGTCTAAAACCAAGAATAACATTATGCATGTTGGTGACATTTAAAAAATGGCACTAATAATTTGATTGCTTGTCAGAATTTAAGGAAAGATAACTAATTTTGTGATAAGAATTTCCACAAAATAACACCTGTTTCCATGTTATGAAGATCTGAAGGTCACCAAAATGTTTTAGTACTATTTGTATTAATATTAATGTATGTATTTTTGGTACTAATTCCACACAAAATGCAATACAAGCGAAGTCTGGTGGATGTAGAAGGATGCTGATTTGACAAGCAGTAAGCTTTGCATTATCATTCATTAACTACAGTGTTAACAGCATAAAATACCCAAAACTATATGGAAAAGTCCCTTAAATTTCAAATTGAGAGCGAAAAAGTTATCACATATTATTTATCTAGCGCATAATATCATATGTAGGCACAGTCTTCACAAAAGCTGTACTAGTCATTGAGTTTAGGGCTGTTAGGGTTGCCCTGGTTTTCGATCAGCAGAATCTTCTGGCTTCATCAACTTGTATCATCCATTTATTGATAGAATATAGTTGGCAATTTTAATTTCTTCATGGAGTCATGCATTAAGAATGTTTTGGAAAATAAGTTTGTTCTCGTCAGCATTATTTATTGTGTCAAGTGCTTTCATTCATCAAGAATGAAACAAATGTCCAAAACTAATTTATAGTTCTCACTCCCATACATAGATCATCTCAAGTATGTGAGTTGAGTGTCCAAAACAGTCCATAAGCTTCAGAAGTAAATGCTGTTTCCATGATGCTACATGTATACGACATGTATACGACCTGATGCACCAGTGCTAGACATCGCCATAAACTGCCACACTGCAGACATCGTAGCAATATGACTGAAAAATTATTAAAGCTAAGTTAAAAAATCACCACACACATAGAGTTGCATTTTGAACACTTGGTTGTAACCTAAATATTTTAAGTGCCCCAAGAAATCACACTACATCCCAAATTATCAATCACTTGAAAGGATTACTGCTCTCCTTTCTTCAAGTATCATATCCCATATTTCTGTTAAGCTTTCTTTGAAAAATATAGTCATGACCGATCTATGCACCATGAAATTTCTTTATTTCTGTGAATTTAAAATATAGAATTTTGGAGCCAAATGGTATGGGACTGTTTATCACTTTCATAAAATTCAGTCATTTGACCAAATATTTGTGATAACAATACAAAAACAGAATAGAAACAGGTTACAATTTAGATATTTTTATGTTAGAATGAATGAGCAGAATTCACTCTTTTAGGAAAAGGAACAGGATGAACAGAAAAGAACTTGTCCTATGTTATGTGTTTAAGCTCGAATAAACAGCAACATAAGAGAGTGAAAACAACAAGCTTTGAAAAATTTAACAAATAATTTATTTCCCTGGAAAAACTCTGTAAAAATGAACAAATAAGAACTTACGGTTTTAAGTATCAAATCCAAAAATAATACAAGAATAATCCATGAATTAAATTTTAGAAAGCCTAATAATGATATGTTCTAATGAATTCAAATTTGAGTCCCAACGAAGAATCCAAGATGGAAGGCGATGACGTATACTGTAGCTATTTATTGTGCTGCTGTGTCTACAGTTCTGTGTTATTCACAAACAATAATCCGGTGTTTGAATTTACCAATAAAATTTAATGAAATGGTTTTGTCCAAGAATTCTGTATGAGCACAAATATATTTCCAGGAAAAAGAATTATCCTTTAGAATCCAAATAATTTGAACAAACAATAAAATGTTAACTCCAAAATGACACAACAAAAGAAACAGGTTATAGAATTTTTTTAATTAATTCTCTACTGACAGTCGAACCTAGGTCCACAGGTAAATGGCACCCATTTCCTTGCCTGCACACACGAGCCCATATTCCCTCCTGACTGAGCACACATCACCAAAAAATGATGCTACTCAACCGGTGTTATATGCATTCTTGTGTAGCAGAGAATCAGATGATTTAGCTGGGTAGCCATGGTTTTCAGTGGTTACTTTTTGCTAAACTGTCAATAGCATGTCGGATATCGATTGCTTTTCCTTCTTGTGGCATTAAATAGACAGTATTGTGCTGAGATTTTTATCAAATGCTACTTCATACATACTTAAATAGACAGGTGAGGCATTGCAACTGATGGAAAATATCATGCATTAAACAGCTGTGTGAATAAGATGCCTTGCATGAGCATTTTGCTTTAAATGATTGTTCCGTGTTTGCCTCCACATGGGTCATTGATTTTGCTGTACTTGAACCACAGCAAATGTACTACATGGCTAATCAACATAACGGAACTATCTATAGGACTCGTGACCTGACCTGTCATATAATGGATCGTTTTGTACCAAGATGTTTTGTTGTGTATGGAAAAATGTGTACATTTGTTTGTGTATGTATACTAAAGAGTGGTTCCACTGTGTAGTGTTATAGGTAAAACTGATGAATGGGAAATAGATATGTATGTATGCAATACTCTGTGTGTGTGTTTGGAATCCGTTTACTACACCTTGAGGCTATTTTTGATGCCAACAAAAATGTAATCAATGATTGTAGTAAATTTAGCAACAAAAGCCCTTCACAATAAAATGAAAACATGAGGTACAACTTACCAAAAAAATATAACGATGTTAAAATTAACTGTGCAGTTAGACTGTATTATGCACAAATATAGACAGCACCGTAAGTCAAGTTTATGACTCTGAAATGTAAAATGTGAAATAAATTAAAATAACATTAGAAAGTTATGATGTAATAAAATATGTTGTAATCTCATGTGAACTATCCACCCTTAAAATGGTGGAGTTGAAGGCCAGACGGAAGAGCATATAATGACAATTTATATGAATACAGAGGTATCTACATTCGTGATGGACAGTGGCCTCTTGCCATAAAGTACCTCATTTAATGGAGCCTAATGCAATGGCAAATCAGGATCTGTGTTGTTTAACCTACTCATTAGCCCTAACTACAAAGACCCACATTTGCTGGCACATTTATGTGATTGCAAATCTAGGTTTATGCAGTTTACAATTGATCTGAGTTCTAAGCGAGTGTATATGGTAAATTGCCGAATAATACAAATTTGGATTGACCCTTGCATTTCGACTCGAATCACAATTATTATTTTCTGTGTAGTCTCTACACTTGTTTCTAAGTAATGAACTGTGTCCAAGTCTTAATAAGTCATACATTAATCTAAAGTACCTTCAAGATGAACTTGTGAAGTTCTTGTCACAGGTTAAGCAGCAATTGTTTGAGAGTCTGGACTGTTAACAAAGCAAAATGCATTGGGTCACTGATTTCGCCTCCAGATCAGCTTCATTGTCTCATTACTCACAATGCACTGCCGCAAAATACACAAAAACAACCGTACAATAATGCTCCAATTCTAAGAAATCACCTCCTAAATGAGAGCAAAACATAAAATGGTCTAAAAATAGAATGGGACTACATTCATGGGTACTGAACCGGAAGTAATAATTGTAATCTGAGTACATTTGTATCTGCTGTGCTGATGAAAGGCTGCTTACAATAAATAAACTGTATTGATAGTCCTCTCCTATTGCAATGATGGCCTGTCTACTGTTCATGCTAATTTTCAACAAGCACATAGTATCATTAACCAGTCACTTCCAGTATGTATGTAAATACAGACTCTTCCGTTATTTTAATGCCCTAGCTGATATAGCATAAGGTGGTATATTGTTTTGCTGTTGTATGTCCATATCAAATCTGTTTAGAGTACTTTTGGACTTGTTAAAACGATTTAGCAAATCCACTTGAGGTTAACAAATTAAATTGGTTAGATATCTGTATATCTAGATTTAGAAAATCTGATAAGACTTTCAGGCCATTAAAGAATTTCAACATTTTACATACAATTGTGAACTTTCATACTTGTTAGAATGATTAAGCAAAATCTGCATGAGTTAGTAGACAGATGAAATTTTGGTATGCGTGGGTGTAAGTATATATATATATATATATATATATATATATATATATATATATATATATATATATATATATATATATTGCCCTTTTTGGTACAAAATTTTGCTAGTATGATTAATGTTGTTGTTGTTGTAGGGTTTAACGCCATTTTTCAGCACGCAATAGGCTATACATGGCGGCCAGTATTAATGGTGGAGGAAGAAACTGGGAAATCCCCGGAAAGAACTACCGACCCTCGAGAAGCTACTGGCAAGCTTTCTCATATATCCAGTATGATTAATATAAATCCACTTGAGGTAGACACATAACATGTAGGAGTAGAGTTTGTATGCATATATGCTTGTATAAGCAACTTGATTAGATTCCATTCAAGGGCATTGGCATTATTGCAGTTTTACATATTATTTTTGGGCAGAAGTATATATGTTTTATAACTAGAATTCTAATTCATATTGTACAGGCACATTTTCTTTATTGTAATCAGTTGGAAGAATTGAGAATCTTGCTCATTTTTTTAAATAAGAGCTGCAATCAACAAATATGCAACTAAAGGAGTTTTACTAGTCTGTTTCACTGAGGCAGCTGTTGCAATGCTCAATTCAAAATGATTGCAAGTTCATTTGTCTATTAAAGAAAACATCCTTTTCTTGTTAGGTAATTGTGGCTAGAATATTTTGATCAACATTGTGACCAATTATTTTCATCATTCATTTTGCACATAATGCTGTAAATCACATTATTTTAGGGCCATAATATTTTCAGTAATCTTTATTTTATAGCATATTACAGATGGGTAAAAATAATTTTTTTTTTTTTACCATATCAGGTCAATAGTGATACTATACTGGTACACTATCAACAAAAACGAATACTGCAATGTTTTGCTTATTTCTACATAAGGTAAAACATGAACATATTTATGATTTAGAAATTATTTTATAACTAATATAAGTTTAAATATTTCTTTCAAGTAACATCAACAAGTCCATCTATTTACTCAATGGCCTTGCACATATTTGGTGATGATGAATGGGGGCAGACTTAGATCCAACCCCAAGAAATTGTCCATTCATCCAGTTAGGGTCAGCATTTGTATCTTCCATATTTGTATAACAAATATAAGTTAATAAAATGTGCAATTTTAGCCAAAAAACTAGTTGGTTCATTAGATTCAGAAAAAAAGTGTTGTAGAGGTCGGCTGGTACGAAGGCACCGAGATGAAAACTGCCATAAATAGAATTTTACATTTCAAATGACATTACACACAATATATTTCATTTAATTAACTTGTGTGTGTCATACTTACAAAGAAATATACCTCATTCTTACCAAGTCACTTTAACATTCAATTCATAATAGACAGGTGTAATGTGTCTTCATACCAACTCAGTTCATAATAGACAGGTGTAATGTGTCTTCATACCAACTCAATTCATAATAGACAGGTGTAATGTGTCTTCATACCAATTCAATTCATAATAGACTGGTGTAATGTGTCTTCATATCAACTCAGTTCATAATAGACAGGTGTAATGTGTCTTCATACCAACTCAGTTCATAATAGACAGGTGTAATGTGTCTTCATACCAACATTTTTAGTTCATCTAAAATCTTTAAGCATCTGAATGTTTGAATTTGTGGGTAATAGCTGCATTGCTAAAGTGAAACAAACATAGTGCCCAACATGATCAGTCATGTACAAAAGGGCCAGATGTAATTTGTCATGTACCAAAGGGCAGATATGATTCATCACATACAAAAGGGCCAGATATGATTCATCATATACAAAAGGGTCAAATATGATTCATCATATACGAAAGGGCCGGATATGATTCATCATGTATGACGGAGAATATTATCGAAGGTTTGAGCACTTGAATAATAGTCCCATGCTTTTGAATTATCATTATAATCCTGTTGCAGGCCTTGCACTATTATATGCCCATTCACACACTTCTCCTTCATAAAACTTTGAGAAATTTCATTTGTTGGTGAGAGTAAGAGGACTCAGTTTGATCTGTGCAAATACTGTAGAGGTAAATTTGTAACAGGTGATTAATGTTTGTGTGCACATCAATTTCTTCAAGCCTTTTATTACTTTTATTGTTGATTGTGTGACAAAATAAGATGTTTGTTATACCAGCTGCACCAGAATTAGTTGCTGGCCATGTTGGATTTTTAATATTAAGTTTGATGGGGGGGGGGGCAGCTGTGGTGTTTGGCACAACAACACTTAAATGTTATGTCATACCAAAGCAAGTAGAGAAAAGTGCCTTGCTCAATGACACACCATTGTAACCAATCTGCACTGATCTGATGGTGAGAACTGAACCGGTGCCCCTTTGGTATCAAATCCATTGCCTTAACCACTGAGCCAACATGACTGTAAACTGTTGCAACCCCAATGTTGTATAATCTACCACTAAAATACCAAGCACACAAAACACTCTGTTTCAGTGCTTATTCTTCATGCGGCGAGCTGTGTATATACATTTATCACTTGGTTCACTCAAGTGTCACCTGATCTTGGCATTTGATCACCAACTTCTGTGTCACTAGGGTTGTACCAGTGTAATGCATACTATTAGAACCCCCATCCCCACCCTGAAAAAGTTTGTGGTTGCAGTGACTAATACTAATCCCTCCACGTGACACCCAGTCACATAATCAGCGATCAATTGTCGCAAACAAGCAAACAATAATAAAAGAATCTCCTATTTTGTTTTATTCCACTTTGAATTTTACATATTTTTATAATACAAAACACTGCTTTGTTGTATACATTTATTTTTTATAATAGCTTATTGCTTGAACTTGTTGTGCTTATTTATAAAAAGGTAAGTGCCTATACTGTAGTTAAAAAAAATAAAAGCATTTCCACAGCAAAATGTCTTCCTTTTGGACCTTTATTCTTTTGCAGAGAATAACATTCATCTGTATATACTGCTTTACCCCATTATGAGGAGTTTTTGCTGTTGGAGCATCTAAGCATATTAGCAAAAAAAAAGTAGAAACACTTTTGCTTGATTGAACAGAAAAAGTGAAACTATTAAAATTTGATAAGATGAAAGCAAATTAAAATAACATAGACATAATCAACATTAGATTTTGTTATTTTGGAAGCTGTGGACTGCTAACAGCAGCACAGAAAATTCTGGCCAAGAATTTCAATGCACTAAAGGTACAGGGGAAAAATTAAAAACAACGGAAAGATTTTCAGAGTGTGTGTTTACCTATAGGTCGTGGAATGACAATAATGGGAAATTCATTTAGGTACCTGGATAGCTGAATGTAGTGTGATATCTTAGATATTGTTAAAAGAACTTTTAATTGCCTTTATTTTGGTGAATGTTTGATCGGTGTAGTGTGGGTCAAAGAGTAAACAGCTTGGTCTTACATCAGATGTTCAGGTTTAAAAAATTTTGCTAGCTTCGCTTGGTAATTTTCACTTCCTGGATATCAGATGTAAATTGTTAAAAAAAAGACAATTTGTTTGATATTTTTTATATTTGGCAATTCATTCATTACACTTTCAGAAGCTGGTATTGTCTAGTCTGTCAAAATTCATTTTTCCCTATTTTAATAATCTGCTAAAGATAGTGTACTTTAGACTAATTTGGACTGAATTTCGAGCACATGGGAACAGTCATTTTGGTCAACTGTGTGCTTAGAACATGTACAATTTCCACAAGTACAGTATCCAAAGAAATTTCATCCACAGTACATGAAAGTAACATAGAGATATACCAACATTTTTTCCCATTGTGCATGTTGCAGATGCAAACAACTTCACTGTACACCTGTCACTCTCTCTCAGAAGTACATAATATCTGTAGTGCCCCCGCCCCCCCCCCCGACCACATAGGTATTATTATTGTATGATTTAATTATTTTGGTTGTGTAGCTGAAACATTTAAGTTGCAGTAATCAAAACAATCCTTTTGAATAATTCACATATTTTCCCCACAGAACAATATTTATTATTAGCAAAGTCCCACACAAGCCCAGCCCCCTCCTCATTATGATAAAAAGTGAGTTACTCTGCAAATGCATAATGCTTTTTCTCAACGTAGGAACCCGTATTATCCTGAAAGGTAGCAACATTAACCTTGCCACAGTTATATCACTAATAATTTTACAGTTTGAAAAGGGACTGAACAGATGAGGTTATTGGAGGTTGATGGTCAAAGGTTAAAATGTTTGCGTATTCTTCTAACACTAGAATATTGGAGAAAACGAATTTGCTTTGTCATTATTTATTTATTTATTTCATTACAAATGAAAGAAAAGAAACATTTTCACTGAATATGTCTTTCCCTTAATGCATTAGTTTTAAATTTAAGTTTATTTAATATTCTAAGACCGCTCCATAATTAAGGTCATCGAACACACAATACTGCTTCAAGGCATATTGTGTAAGCAAGAGCAAAATACACATAATTAGCTTATTTTGACGTATAACATCCATATTATTGTAACGTTTTGTTCAGAATATCATACCTGATGATATGAAAATATGACAAATAACTGCAAAAAATTTCATATTTGTTTTAAGGGTGTAGCTCTATACTTTCGTATTTTGCATGGGGTTAGATTTATAGAGAAAACGAATTTCCCCAGGTTTTCCTCACTGGTTATATGGGCTATTTAAAAAAAAAGACCTTGTACATCTTAGGTATTGTTAAAAGAAGTATTGATTCCCTTTATTTTGTTGTATGATTGATTGCTGTAGTAGGGCTTATAGAGTATACAGCTTGCTCTTAGTACAGATATGTACTTTAAAAAAATCTACTCGCTCCACTTGGTCATTTTCACTTCCTGGAAATCAGCGGTAAATTGTATTTTTAAAAAAGAGCTGATACCTTTTATACATGTTATACATTTAGTAATTCATTCGTTGCACTTTCAGAAGCTGGTATTGTCTAGTCTGTCAAAATTAATTTCCCCTATGGTAATAACTGCTAAAGATAGTATACTTTAGACTAATTCAGGTTGATTTTTTGAGCACATGGGAGCAATCATTTGGGTTAGGTGTGTGTTTAGATTATGTACAATTTCCAGATCTACAGTATCCAAATAAATTTCAGCCACATTACATGAAAGAAAAATAGAGATATGCCATCATTTTCTCCGCTGTACATGTTTCAAATGCAAACAACTTCATCTTACACTTGTCACTCTCAAAAGTTCATAATATCTATAGAGCGTCCCCTAATTTAGATGTAGAATATACCCCCCCCCGTTTAGACGAACAGATTATAATATGTCGGGTCACTACCATCATTTAAATGACAAAATACCGTACTTAGAGAAAATGAATAAAGGAAACTAACTTTCGATCATTATGATGAAGCAGTAATTATCCAGACTGTATTTATATGGGAAAATATGAATGAGTTTTTTTCTGAGCAACGCTGCGTGAATTTTAGAAGCGCAGAATTATTAAGGGGAAAAAAGTAGTTCCTAATTTCCCATACGAATGTAGTAATCTTATATACTTAATTTGCTTTTCTACCTAAGACCGAATAATAAAAAGAACATGCTTTAAGAAACAAAGTAATTGAAGTTATGCTGGATTCCAAAGTAAATGCACAATCATACGTTCATCAAAAACACGTTAACAATATTAAGGCTCACATTGCACCGCCCAGCGACCCTTGAACTTGGTCGCAAGGTCCGTCATTAGTTTCAAATATGATTCTTGTTCTGGTCTACTTAAAAATGACATTAGAGTCATATTATGAAAGAAAGTGCAATGAAACAATTTTTCCAGTTGGTCTGGAATAGATGGATTTAGATTTTCTGTCGACCCATCTAAATTCTGCTTTTCTATGGATGGATTGAATTTATAGTACAATTCACACGGGTTATGTAGGCATTCAACACCAACTATTTCAGTAATTGGTGTCATATTTTAGAATTTGATTATACATACCTTCAAGTGGCAAGAATTCACTTCATTTGGATTCGTATACATCCATATTTCTTTGCAAGGTCATTATTTAGACGCTCTGAGAGGCTCATACGGCAAAATCAATGTTAAAGTACTTAGGCATTTTTTGGACTCAATGAACCTAAAGGTGTCATCTGGATTGAATGTCGCGCTCTGTGATGTCACAATTCATAAAGCTATGCATATTGATATACAAATTCGTAGTTACCTCGATTGTGACAATTCCAATGGACGCACTCTTATTTTGACTCAAGCTTATTACATTTTTGTGAACGTTTGCAGTATGAGACCAAGAAATTTAAATAAAATCATCTCAAGTTCCTTATAAATTATACAGAAATATGTCTAAAAATAATTTAAATACTTTAGTTAGCCACATTTAATTTGATAGCCAGTCTCAAGACAGCAAGCAGGTTGTGTATGTGTTTTAGCATTCCAAAATTGAAGAATAATAGAGGGCATTAATAATGGCCACCTGATTATATAACAGAAAAAGAATCGACATATGATTCATATCAACTGTGTCTCTTAGAAAGCAAGAACCATCAGTTTGCTTTTGGAAATGGAAAGTATTACATGTCACAAATGAATAATGTCCTTATAAATGGAACTTATGTACGTTATCCTGTTAGATGACAAAATATTTATCTATATGAAATGATTATAGGTGAATTTCACACTCTACTAGCAACAAAATAAAGTTACATACAATTTTGAAATTGTTAATACAGTATATACTCACCTATAAGTCTAGTTCAACTGCAACTGAACAGACCCAGCTCTGCCATCACACAATGCACCAGCAGATCTGCATCTATGCAGTTTGTTAGGAGTAATTAATGGAATAAATAACACCAGGATGTGAAGTGCTTGATTGCTCGCACATTCCTGAGCATGAAAGACCACGGTCAGCAGAGGTCTTGCAATCTTTAGTGGCCGGAAGAGCAAAATCTCAGATATCCATGGATTACAGAATGGAGGGACAGGGAAATACTTCCTCTACACCAAAGGAGGAAGCTCTCTCCTCAAAACTGGCACTCATCTAACTATAAAAGGGAAGAGAATAAAAATTATTTGCCTTTCCCCATCTGAAAGGGTCATAGAGGTCAGAAGGATAGAAGTTCACTTCTCCGTATTGCCTCGTGAGATGGAAAATAAACTGGGTATCACAATTCCAAGAGAAAAAAAAAGCAACAAACCATCAAGAGCCAAACATAAAGACGAGAATATAAATACGGAAGCCCAATATGAGTAGTGGTGTAAACTGAAAATGAAAACAAAAATCAAAATAATGAGCAATCCTTACAATGGGATAGCTACGACTTAAAACCAAATCCAAAAACTAAATCCAATGCCTCCGGTAAGGGGGGGGGAGAAGAAACAAAAAATGGGGAAAGAGACTAAACTAGAACTAGTGGAAAAAACAGCGCACACTCCTATGTCCTCGAAGAGCCAGACTTTGTGGAGGAGAAGGAGCTACTTGCCTTACTATGAGAAGATGAAAAGACAAATGGAAATTATGGAAACAAAGAAACAACTGCGAAGGGAATAGCCACAGACCTGGTTGGTGAGGAGGAAACATCTCAAGACTCCATAAAAATATCAAGAAGCTGTTAAATAGTTAAACATAATGACATACAATCCAATAATTATTAGACAACTGAAATGGAAACAGATGAATATAAATAGGAATCAAGCATACGTTCTGTATCCGGAAAAGAAGGGTCCCCATTAAATATAAAAAGAAAAACAATTCAAATTAAGGGTATAGAAATGGAGGAACAGAATATCCGTATTTCTTTATGGGTGGATAAACTCTAACCCATAATATCTTCAAACTTCAACGCCCAACCTTTTCTCTTTCTATGAGGTTAATTGGAGTGAGCGACCAAGTTTCAATATGATCTGTAATTTTTCCTAAGAGTTGTTTATAATTAAATTGCATATAGTTTTCTCTGTAAGTTTTTCCTAAAGCTTTCACATCTCATTTAATTAGATGTTGGGGGAGGGAGACCATGGTGGTTTCCTCTCCAGTTGCCTATTAAAAGTATTTTGAATTTTGCATGGTTAATGGCTGACGTAGCAGCCTTACCCAAGTCTGTAAATTCTTTCAATATATGTTTATATTAGTAGTTATCTCTAATGAAATGTGTGCAGCCATCCACATGTAAAATTATTTTCAGTTTATTTACCATATTTGGAATTCTCAGTCCCTGAATATCTTTGTTGTTTATGTTGTTGCATAACACTTCCATGACATATAACAGTATAGATTGGGGACACCACTGTTGTACTGAGCACTCTATGTCGAATCGTTTTGTTAGCACACAAACAAGAAACAGATTTACAAATTGTATTTTCTCCTTTGTGTTTTGTTTCCATTTCCATTTTCTTCACTTTAAAACTGTTTGCAGCATCATGGACATTGATAGCATATGAGAAGCATGTGGTAGAAGGAACAGACTGCCAGGATGGAAACAGGTCAGTTGTTCACGCCCATTAGGAGCAAGCAAAATGCCAGACTGTCACCATCACATGTCAACACCGGATACCCATAGCTGAGGCTTGGTTGTCTTCATTTTTTAATAGGTCTCTTATATAAAAAGAAGTAAATAACAACTAAGCAAGAATTTGATCAATATCGCCTGTCCAACACAAACACACGATATAGCATAATATATGTCTATAACACCAAAATTATAGTATACACTAGATAAGGGCTGATCGTTGGCAAGGATAAGAAGAACAAAGTTAAGGAAACCAGCCAAAGGCTAATATCGAAAAGAGAGAAGTACATATGTATTTTTTTTAAAGTTATGAAAGAAAGCTTATTTCTCAAAATATTTTTCTTCTTGAAAACACACGAGGGAAAATATACAGACAAAAAAGCCATTAAAAAAATTTAGACCAAGGAGGTCCCATCAAAGTTCTCCATCTTAACATAGGTAGAGAGCATCGATGGGTCCACGAATAAACATGAATTGATGAACTTGTGTACTTTCATCAATATGGAGGGAAAAATAGGTAATGCTTAAGAATAAGCATTTAAGTTAAACATTGTAGACTTTGTAGAGGAAAATAACAATAGAGTTGTGGAATGTGACTTTGGTGTGTCAGTAAAAAGGGTGCGTGACTGAAGCAAAAAAGAAAAATAGTTCTGGGTGATAGTACCAAATATCTGAAGAAAATTCGAGTTGTTGAGAGCCCTTCTGCAAATTGGGAATTTGGTTTCAAAGAGTGGGTTCTAGAGCAGCGTCAAAATGTACATGCAGTCAACTGAAACGTCATTAGATCGAAGATCCATTCCATTGCAAGTGCTAACAGTTGTAGTAATTGAATACCAGATTTCTGGCTCAACGGTACTAGTCCTCAGCTTTCAAATACAAAAATCACTTTTTCATTATCTCTAAATAAGAAAACATCTATCAGATTTCTATCTTAGATGTTCTCAAAATGAGAAATATCTCATTTCAGATTATACATATATATATATATATGAGTAAAAACTTTAAAATATTGTTTTTTGTCTGAAACATGATATGAAAGTGTTTTTTTTTTTTATTCAAAAGATGATGACTAGTACCCCTGATCCAGAAAATCTGCTATTCAATTACTACTGGTTTATATTAAACAATATAATATAGAATTGGATATGGAATTTGAAAGAATATTCATTGGAGGAGTAGTACCTGATCATTGAATAAAAATGATTGTTTTAAATCTTAGCAGAAAGCAAATCATGGAATTCGAGTCAAAGAAAATGACAGCTGTTAAACTTGGTGTGCCAGTAGAAGCTGTTGGAAAATCTTTTAGAGGTTTTAATTTTCTGCAATTTTTTTTACGAATCATTTTGGATTTTATTTTCCAAGGATGATGAAAAACGAGGAGATTTGATGACTGATCATGATGTAGATATTTTTGATGGCGCAATCAAAAATCTTCCTGACAAAAGGAAAAAAACTCTTGTTATTTAATGGATCTTAACTATTATCTTTAGTGTTAGATAAAATCATAGTTCGATCAAACTTATTTATATAAGTTTAGATAAAATGTATTAAAAGAACTTTTAAATATCACTAACACATTCAGTTTTATACATTTTATATCTATTTTCATCCTTACTTATTCGCATTGTTAAAATATTCTATAGTATACTATCAATTGTGTTAAAGTCATGAGATAAATTATTCATATTATATTTAACTACATTATTGCTATTTTACCAGATTTTTTTCCCTCAATTATTGGTTCGACTTATTTTAATGCTGTTGATAAACTAACACCTATTCCAGAAATCAGTAACAAAAACGGATTTAATTTTGCTCCGCTAGAAACTATACCAGATCTGGTTAATAGCAAAGGTAAATACGAAATTACTCGTAAAATATTTTTGTAATACCTATAACATATTTTGTGCACCAAAGTTTTTATATATGATATAATTTATAATATTGTGTTAATGCATTAAGATCAGTTTAAAAAAAAAAATATTTTCTGAGATATGATTGAGATCAATAACTGTTTTATTTCTTATATTTATTAAATTATATTTTTTTGCACAACCTTAAAAGTAGCAATCTCAACAACTGTGTCAAGATATTTATGAAATTAAGTATTAGCTTTATCAGCTATAAAAGTTCTGTACTTGTCATATACAACTGATGCTGTATCCTTATATCGTTCATCTTTTAATACCTCATTTTAAATTAACCAGCCGTATGAATTAAATTCATTATAAAATTAGTTTTATAATATCCTTGCAATCATTTTCTAATTCATCAATAGAACCAAGCAATAGCGCTATATCTCGTAAACTAAAATTGTTTAGGATAAGATGTTGTCTAATAACTCCATATGCTTTAACAAAATTTAATAACATTTCAAACCAAAGTATATTTTTATCTCTTATAGCGTCAATATGGATGTATCCACCAAGTATTTTCAATAATTTTTCGTAAGGTTTCGTATATATTTTTAAAAACGTTGTTATAGTATCTTATCAATGATAACTCACGAGATTCTTTTAGTGTAGGTAATGGATCATAATCAGCTTCACTAATATCTTGCGGTGAATATTGTAAATAAGGTAAATTTAAAAATTCAAACTCAACTGAAAAATATTTCTCGTTCAGTATCATCAACATCATTAATTTCAGCGCAAAACTTTTTAATTATCGCCAATGATTTGTTTACAAAGACAGGATCAAATCATAAGTAGGCATGTTTGTTACTGGACGAATTGCATTTATGTTTGTGCTTAGTAAAAGCTCAGCGTCTTTTAATAAATTTTCAACAACTTCTAGCAGTGTTTGACATTATTACATATTGTTACACGATATAATGTTAGATTAAAATTGACCATCAACAATAAAAGTTTGAAACGCGGTTAAAACGGGATATGGACTTTCTGCGGCATTAACATAAATACATACATGTAAATATATTTGTTGACAATATTTGCGGCAGCTAGAGTAAAATAATGTGCAGTTGAAATGTATGTATTTGTTGTACTATACAAATCAATCCAAGCTGAGTCATCTATTGACCCTTTAAGTTTCCAAGTTATAAATTCATCCAATGCCAGAGCTTAATCTTCCATGCAACTGAAATTGCCAGATTGCTACTGAGTATGGACACTGCATTTTTAACCAAATGTTTGTTGTTTCTCCGTTAGTTGTCCATTCTGAGATTCCTGATAATGTTACTCTAGTTGTAAACAAAAAAGCTTGATTTGGATCATTACCAAAGTTTTGTGTTGATGCAGCAGCGACAAATCCTACTCAACTTGTTACTAAGCCAATTTTGGAATAAATCCAGCATTGTTTTTAGTACGTTTTATTTCACCAGCTCTATTAGAATCTACATTAGCTTTATTAGCTAAATCTGTTGATGAGATAGGAGTATATGATGATATTATTTTGTTGGCGCCCATATCAACTGTACCAGTCATTATTCTGCCGACGAGCGGTAGGTAAGTTGATCCAATTAGCTGAATCATATTTTGTCATACTGACTCAGTATCATTGACGTATTTATTATTTGATAGATCTGTGTCTGCTGTTGGTGTGTATGATGATATTTTTTTATAGTGCCTATATTCAATGTTCCAGACGTTGTATCACCATTTAACTTAACAAAATTATTTTTAATAAATCAACATTGGTAAGCCAATCATCGTTGTATTATCTATCCGAGTATTATAATTAATTTGCCACCCATATATATTTACACAAATGTAAATACGGTGTAAGTGCACCACGTAATTGTGCATAACTGCATCAGTATCATCAGCAGGAGGCAAGTTTATTGATAAACCAGTTTTTGTTGCATTATTTGTCATCACCAGATTTCCTGACATTGTGTCGTCAGATTTTTTGACAACAGCATCATAGACAGAATAAACTTGAGTGTAACTCGCTGCCTGACTAGTAGTAGCATTTGCTAATGGAAAACGTTCCTCTAGTCCGGTAATTTTTTTTACCTGAAATGTTAATGTTGCCAGTAACTACTCCACCGGTTTCATCCATTTTATTATCATCAACAGTTTTAAGTTGTAAATAACTCACAGCTTTAGTTTGATTTAAGTTTGTTGGTGGATAAGCAGTTTCTATTCCGATTATTTTATAACCCGAAATATCAATACTGCCGGTAACTGTTCCACCAGTTTTATCAAGTTTAAAAAAAAATATCAACAGTTTTTAACTGTGAATAACTTACAACTTGAGTTTGATTAAGGTTTGCCGGAGGATAAGCAGTTTCCAGATCAATTACTCGATATATGATGATTACCTGTTATTGAGTTGCTGATTTTTGAGATAATTTGATAGATCAACTTGTCCATTTGTTGTTGTTGACTCTGCCTCGGATCCTGTTAATGTTGTACTGAATTTCGTATAGTAGCTCACCATTTTTATAACCCACATATTTTTGTGTGGCATGTAATTTTTCTGTTTTATGTATACGATAAAAATAAATGTCAATATTAAACTTTGATACTGAAAGATTTGTCAAACACAAACACAACAATGAACTTCCAATTGTCATTATCTTAAAGTCGGACGCAAAACAAATATATTAATGAATCTTTTACCTAATAATTTTAACTACGATGAAGTACATATTTATACAATTAATTCACAACAGGATGAGTATGAGTTATTAATGGAACGTAGTGATAAACTGCACAACGAACTTGGTGTAGGTGAATATATTTTGGTTATTAAACAATTGGAAGAATTAATTCCTGTAGATGAACTTGATACGTCTGAACAAAAAATAATTGTTTTTGACGATATTCTGCTAAATAACCCTGAAACAAGCAAAATAAAATCTCATTTTTCATTATTACGTAACAGAAAATGTAATACTGTTTATCTTGCACAGGGATTCTACAACACTGATTGATATGATGAAATACAGGCTGCTTCATTTTATTTTCCGGGCTCGATAATATTGATGTAAGAAATATTGTAAATGAGCAATGTGGTGATATTAGTAAAGATAGATTTATTGAATTTTACCATAAAGCTACTAAAGATAAATGCAAATTTTCTTGTTTAATACCCTTGCACGTGATCAGGATACAATGTTTCATTGTTGTATTAATATATTTTTGTATGGCAATGAAAAATAATGGACAAACAAAAAAATTATTTACTGAAAACCTTTGTTAAGACAAGAGAAGCGTTTAAGAAGAAGAATCAGGAAGCATGACAAGGACAACGTGCTGCGGAAAAAGAGTGTGCTAAAATTTTAAAACCAGTAACTGAGGCGTTGCTTGGTAATTTGAAATATCACCAATATCTGAGGAAGAGCTTAAAATATGAAAGAAAAAGGTTTATTCAGTTTGCTTAGTGAAAGTTCAAAAGAGGAAAACAACAAATATGTGCAGAGACGCTTGTAGCAAACATTGCTGATCTTGCTGCTGAATTTGATGTCTAAATTAACAATCCTTTTGCATTACAAAAAAGATTAGCTGAAACGTCAGCTGTTGCAACATGAAAATTAATAACAGAAATAATGAATAAAGCCGATGAAATATCTGAGGAATAAAAAAACATAAGCAGAAACCACTATAAAATTTATGAACACTGTGAATATGTTAAAATTCCATGGAAGCACGAAAAAGCATAACAGAAAAAGAATATGATGATTTTTATAAAAAAATATAGTATTGGAGATATTGAAAATATCTGGAGATGGGAACAAGAAAAATTAATTGAAAAAATAAATATGCTTAAAATTTTTTATAATAATGGATCTACTGCTGATACTGAAATACAAAATTTTAAAGAAGAAATGGGAGATTGTGGTTGTTGTAGGGTTTAACGCCATTTTTCAGCACATGATAGGCTATACATGGCCGCCAGTATTAATGGTGGAGGAAGAACCTGGGAAAACTCTGGAAAGAACCACTGACCCACGAGAAGCTACTGGCAAGCTTTCTCACATACCCACATTAGCCGAATCCGAGACTCGAACCCATGCAGACAGAGGTGAGATGGCAGTGATCTGTAATGGAGAGCGCGTTAGACCACTCAGCCACTCGGGGCCCCAAGAAATGGGAGAACAAGAAATGTTAAATAAATTAGATGCTATAACAGAAGGAATTATTGCTAAAGAAATTGTTTCAATAACACAAAAATGTGTCAGTAAAAAACATTAAATTGGTAAAGGTAGGATGCTTTAAAAGATACTTTTTTAAAACTATGACGGTAACTAAGAAAACGTTATACCAAAAGAGGTACAAACAGGATTAGGAGTTCGCATATTTACATTGAACAATGAAATGGTTGACAGACTAATATTATTAATATCATCAAAAGAAGCAGGAAATGTTAGTACTGAGATCGATAATGAAATTACATGTATTTATATACACTAAATCATTTTCAAGAAAATGGGCTAAGATCATTAGGTGAAAACAAAATTTTACATAACGACTTAGTGTAAAAGCCTATAGCTACACAATTTTTTGTGGAGATAAAATAATAAAAGATCTTCTGCTGCTGAAACTGCTGTCGGATGAAAAGTCACTGATAAAATAAAAGGCCCATTACATCGCGATGTATCACATAATGAAATAGTGAAAGCAATTTCATATATTGCTCCAACATCCAATACTTAAAAAGCAATGATAGTGACAAAAAAAATTGTTATCGCCGGAAGGTGAGCGAGTTATATGCAAGCTAGTAAAAAACCAAGAAAAATATAATTGATATTCCAGCTTTTTCATCCCCTGACTTTGTCAAGGGGGACTAACATTGTTGTGCCCCTTGACCTAGCCACATAAATTTTGTGTAGGATTATAAAATACAAATTTCAGTTAAAAATGATCTTGATTTTGCCAAAGAATCTGATGTTGATGATGTTGTAAGTGAGTTCAAGTATGATGAATACCTTGATGAGAACTCAAACAAACCAAATAAAGCTTGTGTTAGAACGTTCAATTCTCGAGATGATGTGTTTCTGTTGCCACATAAGGTGGTGCTTTAAGTTCAAGGTCAAATATTAGTAGCAGCTTGTGGTAATATCGCAGCTGGTACAGATATTGCACTTGTAAACAACGGTTGGGGCATGTTTAGAAGTGCATGATACCAACTTGCTAATCAAACTGTATTAGATATTACAAGTTGTAAGTACAATACTTAACACTGTTTGCTTTAGCGATGATTATTCTAGATCTGTTGCAACAAATATGATGTGGTTTAAAGACACTGGAAGTGGTTTAGCATCTTCAAGTAAGTTTATTACCGGTGGCATTCTTGTACACGGAGATTATGCAGCTGCGGATACTGCAACAGTTAGAGATTTTCTTAAAGAGAACTCTTCAAATTTTGGTATGGCAGCACCATCTCCATCTGCAAACGTGAATGCAACAAGAGCCTCGCTTATGCTTGCACGTAATAACCTTGGAATAACAGCACCAGCTGGTGGTGCAGATGGTGTAACTATGTTTGGTCAACAATATAAAAAGGGCTACGCTAAACGAAGAGAGTTTGCCATATAATCATGTCAAATAACAATGATGCTTCCGTTAAGCACGATATTTGGATTCTGTTGTGATCATAATAAAGTGTTTCGTGGACTAAAACATACGCTTATCTTAGATTGAGCAGAACAAAATGATTGTATAATGCATGACATTGGAGTTACTGACGCACAATTTCAAATTGCAAGAATTGCTTTGTGGATGCCGCATGTTGCACCATCTATTAAGAAAGCAATACAACTTGAAGAAATGCTTACAACATACATAACAAAAAATATATTTTCAACAAAATACAATTTATCAAACAGCAGTTCCAAATACATCTGATTATACTTTGTGAATTACAACTGCACGAAGACATTTATTGTGTTTCAGATGCAAGCACGACGTGGTAGTCAACTACAATAACTAAATCACTTTCATATCATGTTTCAGAAAAAAAACATTATGTTAAAGTTTCTATTCAAATATATAATCTAAAATGAGACATTTCTCATTTTGAGAATATCTAAGATAGAAATCTGAAAGGTGTGTTTTCTTATGTAGGAATAATGAAAAAAGTAATTTTTGTATTTGAAATATGATTAGTACCCATGAGCCAGAAACCTGGTTGTTGTTGTTGTTGTGGGGTTTAACGCCATTTTTCAGCACACGATAGGCTATATATGGCAGCCAGTATTAATGGTGGAGGAAGAACCCAGGAAAACCCCAGAAAGAACCACTGACCCACGAGAAGCTACTGGCATGCTTTCTCACATACCTACATTGGCTGAATCTGAGACTTGAACCGGCGCAGACAGAGGTGAGATGGCAGTGATCCGTAACGGAGAACGCTTTAGACCACTCGGCCACTCGGGGCCCCAGAAACCTGGTATTCAATAAATACTACAGTAAAGTTTTAAAGCTTCAGCTAGATGGTGTGCAATGTTACAGACTTGCACTCAGACAATGTGCTCACAAAGCCATGAAATTGCCAGCCAATATTGAGGAGAAAATGGTTAGTATTTAAACTTTGTTATCAGTGAGAACAAACAGTGATTATGATCTGATATACATAGGAAATATGGACGAAACTCCAATGTTAAATAAAGATGGAAAAAGTATGGAACACTAGACCAGGCGCATTGTTGAAACACAAGGCATTGCTTGTGTGGGACATATTTATTGTGCACCAAGGCTCACCCTTCAGGAGGCATGCACATGTCAGGTATGCATGTCTAATATGTGACTAACAGCCCTCCATCAACTGCTCCAAATGAGAAATGCCACCCTCCAATAGGGTCTGACCTTCTTTAGTTCATTTGTGGAGTTTCACTCCAAACATGCCAAGCATGATGAACCACACAATGCTTGAACCCAGTACATGAAATCCTGACTCCAAGACAGGTCTCTGCAGGTCAGCCCCAGCCACCCACCTCCCCATGTGACCCTGCAGCCAGCAGCACAAAACTATCCTTCCAGACTGCACAAGAACATCAGGAATATTAATGGATTGTCAGACACAATATTCTTTAAGTTCCCCAACTTGGAAAGGTAAAATGAAAAGATGATGAACCTTTATTTTATAGAGGCCTCAATGTAGTTTAAAGCCTGGTACATGGCTGCTATCTCTGCAGCAAAGATTGATATTCCATCTGGCAAAAGGCTCAAGATGTGATGCTGCCACTGGGTTCACCAATGGCAGCTATAATCTGGCCTCCATCCCTCGAACATTTACACATAGGCATGCAAGGCCAAGATTGGGG
The DNA here is from genome assembly GCA_028554795.2 of Sinohyriopsis cumingii. Taxonomy (NCBI): domain Eukaryota; kingdom Metazoa; phylum Mollusca; class Bivalvia; order Unionida; family Unionidae; genus Sinohyriopsis; species Sinohyriopsis cumingii. Next base: position 133,885,180 of record CM068838.1, on the reverse strand, counting down.
GCTTCAACCTCCCAAAAGAGGAGAGGACCCGCTGAGGACTCCCTGAATTTGCAAAGGTCAAATGTAATTCTGTCAACCATGATGGCTCTTTCAAAATATAGAACCCTGCACTATTTCCAACACTGACCTCTGCCACCTCAATGCAAATATGAATTTGTATGCCAAAAGGTGGAATGAAGTTTGGTTTCTGAACATAATGTTTGGTATCTGGGCCTAAACATTACATTATAGTTAGTCGGTTAGAAAATAGTTTGTAGCATACTGAGGAGCCATTCATGTGTGATAAATTGATGGTTCATTTGCCACAACACTCAGAGTTTCTGCAAGGGAAGTTCTAGATGCACCCAGAGTCCAAGTTCCTGATTATGCATTGGATTCAGCATCTGCAGGTAAAATTTCAAAGCTGATCCATACACAATCAAACCACAGCCAAGTTTAGATCTTACTAATAATTTATATAATTGGAGCTCCATATCTTTATAATTAACTTTTTGTTCATAAAGAGGTCAGATGTCTGATCACAAACATTTAAGATTTGTATAACTTGAATACTGGTAGAATGACCCCTTGTTTAAAGAAAAAGAATGAGCTTAATTTGCCGTTTAGCATATCGTACAAGGCAAATAATGGAGGCAACCTTTATACCCTCGGATGTTTTCCATAATGGTGTTCCAGCTGAGAAGGTATCTGACTATTTAACAGAGTGTGGTTAATATAAAAATAGATAACAAAATTACTTGAAAATATAATTTTCTCTAATTGTTGCTTCAGTTTTTCTGTACTACACTAGTTTTATATTAAACCATTTATTTATCAAAATGATATTTCTTTCAAAAAACTAGAATTTCACCCAACACTTTATAACACTACTGGTTGAACAACATAAAAATATATAGCACTTAATTGATAGTGATTTCAAGCTAATTGATAATGATTTCAAGCTAAGTCCCATGGTAAAGTTTATTTGCTCAGGTCCTCAAACATGTTTAAAAGGGTGCTAATAAGGAATAGCCCTTGTTACTTTATCTTTCCCTCAATGTCTGATATGTGGCAACACACCAAAACAATATTAAAAAACATATTGTGTAAGTGATTGATTATTGTAATGTCTATAGTTTAGACCCTGGGTCAATGATTCATTTGTAGATTTTTTTCCTCTCACTCCATAGTTTCCATCTGCAAGACCAATGGTTAATGGCAATCAAATATTATTTTTACTGAGAAGCTAATTTAAATTTTACTGTACAATTTTTTTTATCACCATTCATCCAGCTGATTGTGGCCAGTATAGCCTACAAGCAATTGGGCTGTGGCAAGTTTAGTCAGTGACACCTGTACTGATTGTCTCACAAAGAAACAATATGTCAACCTAATCAGTCCTTTCAAATAACATAGCAGACAAAGGTCACAAGATAATCATTGTTATCTGACAGGAATAACTTATGATTAGCTTGATTAGACTGAGGGCACATGATCCACGATTACTGATGAAGCAATTATTTCCAAAGTAGTGTACAAGGAAAAAAAATGTACACTCAGACTTCCAAACTAAATTCTTTATACAAGAGTATAGTTTTTTTGAAGATGAGGAATTCAAATCCCAGTAGGTAAGGCTCACAATATGAAATACTTATAATGATCATAGGTGCTTGGGTCATGAATTATTAATTTCTGGAATAAATATTCACTTTTTCAACATCATTTACTTTGAATCAATAATTGCTGAATCTGATTACAGCAGTTTGATACAATTTCCATTTCAGCTTAAATAACTCTGACCGTACCTGTGGGCAGTTGTTGTAGTGGACAAGAAATTTGCTGACAATCATGCTTTAGTATCTACAATGACCGAGTCAAAACATACAATGTTGAAAAACTTAATATTTACTGCAGAAATGACTAAATCCATCACATAAGCACTTGTGTTAATGACGTTTTATTTTCTTGAATAAACAAGAAACATTATGGGTAATTTGTGACCAGTGTTTATTTCTAATGACCACACTTTCCAACACAAAAGGGGCTTTTTGGCCCCACATTTTCATTTCTAGAATGAACTCTGCTGAACGTGTTGTATGTCAAAGATTACCATATTTGCCAGCTTATAAGACAATACTTTTGACCAGAAAATCATAGCTTTGTCTTAAACTCTAAATCGAGTATGGTCCTGGTGTTCAAACTTCTCTGCTGGATTCTGAGTGAATCCTGGTCAGAACTGAGTTGACGTATGTTGATGTGTTGTATGCAGTATGTGCAAAGAATTAATAGCCCCCCTTTACCTGTTTTGTTTGTTTTTATTTTGCTTGCATGCTTCACAAAGTAAAACTCTGTCAACCAAGAGTTCAGAAATTTATTTTTATTGGGCTCTGCTGATAGTTAATAGTTTTCTAAATCATCTTCAACATGAATTACACTTGAACACTATTCCAACAACTGAAAGGATCGTGCTTTGCATTCTATACATACAGTAAAATCTTACTTTAAAAAAAAACTCTGCCACTTTTCACAAACTATAATACATATGGCTTAAACATTCTCATTCAAGGCAATGATATGTAATAACGTTTGTTCTTGTACAGACATCTCTTTTTTTTATAGCTATAATGGATTGTTCCACTTCCTGATCCTACCTATGCAAATTAGCACAATGGGCTCAGCCACTGCAGCCTTCAAACACATCTCACTTGCCATTAAGTAATATGCGAAATGGTGGTTTATACCTGACCTCTTTGCCTTTAATTGCTGCTATTTAAACTGCCCAAAGAAAACTTTGACTTCAACTTCAATCATGACTTTTTACTGTTTATACATGCTACATGTAACGGGCATATACTGAAAGTCGTGATTAATTTTTTTCTATTTTAGAAGCTTACTGAAAATTTTGTTTTCTTGAAATACAACCATGTAAGAGGATTTCGAAAATCATTTTTTTAGCATGACATGACATGCTTCAGTTTTATTAAAATCAGATCTTAATTTCACATAAGGACAAGGGTGATATGGCAGGTATGTCAACATCTTGAAAAAACATTTACACATTTCATCAGCATCATGGAAGTTTCCTCAAGCAAATTATAATTTTGTTTGACAAGCCTGATGGGCACCTTACTTAGAATACAGGACAGGCCCGATCTAAAATTAGAGCGACCCCAGGCATCGGTCTATCAGATTTTTTGAGCACTGTATGTAGCTAAAAGTACATAATACATTTAAAATACTTAATTACATTTAATGATCCTGACCTGAAAGATTATCGAGTTATACAAAGGATAAAATTCGCAATGCTGTGTTGAACAAAGTGAAAAATATGAAGCTGAGTTATTGATCTAGTCTCGTCTTATACTCATCATCAACTTATAAATGGAAAATTGCTCATTCGACTTCCGCTCCGCATCAACTTATAGGCCAGAAAATACTGCGAAGTATTATGACTATCTTTATTGATAATCCTGTGCTTTATCTGAAGCCTTCGGCAGTCAGTCTTCTATGAACTTCTTCCTGGACTTCTGTTCCACAGTCTGCTAAAAGGCCCTGAAAAAAAAACCAACCCCAAAAGTTGCAATAAAATGGCATGCTTGCCTGCAAAACTTTTCAACATTACTTGCCAGGGACCCAAAATTCTCATAGTTGTAAGGACAGTGGATGGAATAAATTTACAACAATACCTCTGCAAAAGTATATATTTTTCCAAATTATATTTAAAATGAACTTCAGCTGTAGTTTTGATTAGTTAAATGTCAGAGCAAAATATAGCAAAGAGCAAGCAGTGTTCCAACTGTTATGGGATATAACCTTGTAAAGTGCATGATGTGATGTGGATACTTGTGCAGATAAAAACAGAAGTACATGTATACAACATGCAAGATATCTAGTATTATATTAAACCAGTAAAATTAAAATAAAAGAGGATGAACTACAGTGAAAAATTAACTGAATCATAAAAATGTAATGTGAGTAGAATTTAGACTTGAACAAATTTTTTATTATTTATATGCCACACTCTCCTAAATATTGCAGTCTGAATAAATAGGGCTGCATAATATTTTTGTAACTTTCATAATTAATTATCATTTGAAATGTATTACACTATGAATACATTTCAAGTAATAATTAAAATATTCACAATAATTAATTCTTTAAAAAAAAAAAAAATGATTTCAAGTAAAAATAAAAATAATACTGTAAAGTAATGGCTGATAGTTTTACTGTAAGGTGCATGGTTTGGATGTGGATCAATGCTGTATATACTATGCAAGATGCATACTGCTTTAATGTCTACGACAATAATAATGATAATGGGATAAAAAAGTGTCATCGTCTACATCACAATTATAGATTTTATCATTTTTATATTATATGCTAAATATTCCATAAATATGCAGTATGAATAGTAGTGCCTTTACCATAGAAGTACATGTCTGTTAATTCGAATTTAGAAGGCATTTATCATGATAGCAATTTGATCAGCATTTAAAAAGAGCATGCAATGTAGACATTATTATTATTAATGGTGTTGCAAATACAATGCAAATAATTTCTAGATGTAGGTGTAAATGCCTGATAAACATGTAAATCATTGTTATTAAAATTAGTTATTTCAAAATTTAATTGAATTTCTTATTTTTTAAATTTGATAAAAAAATGTCAGCCATTATTTCTTTCTTTATTTGGTATTCATCATTGGTCTGGTTTTAAAATATTGTCATCTGAATATTTTAATTATTACATAGTTCTCATGCAGATGCAAATATGGCCCTTTCTATCTTCTCTAATAATAATATCTATTTTACTTGCTTATTTGGGGCCCCGAGTGGCCAAGTGGTCTAAAGCGCTCTCCGTCACGGATTATTGCCATCTCACCTCTGTCTGCATGGGTACGAGTCTCAGGCTCGGCCAATGTGGATATGTGAGAAAGCTTGCTGGTAGCTTCTCGTGGGTTGGTGGTTTTTTCCGGGGTTTTCCCGGGTTCTTCCTCCACCATTAATACTGGCCGCCATGTATAGCCTATCTTGTGCTGAAAAATGGCGTTAAACACTATAACAACAACAACAACAACAACAACTTGCTTATTTAAATGTTGTCAAAACACTAAAATTTAATATTTAATTATGAATTTTACAAAAAAATATTATAAACCATTTTTTTTATTCAGATGGCATGTTTTGGAATGTGTGGCATCTGAATAAAACAAAATGATTTTACCCAGTTGCAACAATGTTAAATAATCCTCAGCTAGATAGAACTATGCCTGGTAAATACTTGTTAAAACTGGAGGGGGGAGGGGGCATGATTCATGATGGACCAGAGCTCTTATGTGGGTAGGATTTGCATGCCTTGTAACTTTCTAAAATTTCACCCCCATTATTTGATTTTTTGATGCCAAAGACATAATTAGTATGATACTACAAAGCATGTCTGCTTTAAATTGACTGTCACATTACTACATACACTTCTGCAAAAGAAACATTAAAAAACAAAACATTTAATTACTGGTTCTCATGCAAACACTTGCCGATATAGCTGTGATTGTAGATTTAACACTTTTCACATTGGAATACAAGAGGGCACATTGCATCTATAATGATTACACATAAACCAAATTCAAAGATATATCTAAAACACACATTTCACTTGACAAAACTTTTTTCATTGGTATTCTCATTCTTAAAGTGCTGCCACCCGTAGAGGGTACTGACACTTTTAACGATCAAACTTTGTTGATTATTGTTATTTATAGTGTACTTAGAATTTTTATTTGCAAAGGATATTTAACAAAGTAGATGACTTCTTATTAAGTGAATTTCATGATGCTGACTCAGATTTCTGGGCCCTAACTGCTGTTTTAGGCGATAAAATGATCAATATATCAAAGTTTCATTTACCAGTTTTGATTGCAGTTTTCTTCATGTTGAACAAATAGTGCCCAATTCTTTTGGTATTTTCTAGAAAAATAGTGTGATCCACACCTGACACTGTGTCATAAATGGGTTTGCAAGTTAGCCAGGTGCAAGTTAAGGAGAGGTCTACAAAGGTTTTACGCACCTATTGTATATCACGCAGATAAAGTCAACTCCAAAAGTTGCTGCCACATTTTTTTTGGTACTTTTCTTTCAGTTTGCTTTTTGACATAAGATAATGCTGGGTAGCAAAAAATACAGTTGGAGGAAATAATGAAAATGTTGAGAGAAAAAATGACTGATCCTGGACATCTTTGCTAGCCAAGGTTTCAATAGCCCTATCTACACCTTGACAGATCGAACAGCTATAATGGATCTTTGTCCTAGTGACATCTATTGGATTTCATGTGTTGCCTCCCTTAGCATGTAATGCCAATGATCCAATAGTGTGGTGCATTGTACATCGGCTGAATACAGTGGTGGCAACTGACCTAAAAAGGATACTTTGTAAGTTTAACATCGAAAGTATGACTATGTACCAGAGGGAAGCCACTACAGGTCTATTTGAGTGAAATGTATTTGTGCAAACATGGACCAGTACTGGAAAATTGCTTATTTATCAGTCCATTCAAGTTGTGCACTCCCCTAGTCTCGATTATGTAGGAATAGTGTTCAAATTTGAAAAACTTAACTTTTGATTAGATGCGGTGGCTTGCTGCCACATCCAATAAAATTCACAGACCCAAAGCACAGAAATATCTGCTTGAAAGGCCAAGGTGTTGAAAGGGTTATCAGTAGTGAAGATGTATCTCGTTCATTGTTTGAAAACAATATTTTCTAGTAAAATAAGTTTCTTTGATAATACTTACCTGATCATAATACCTTAGAAGGCCTACTACCACCTCACAAATCCAGGCCTCCTAGATTTAAAATTTCTAGCAAAAAAGTTAAAACTTATCTGCCAACCTAGGTTGCACTTAGAGTGATCGATCCTACAAATCACATGGAAATTATGAAGCAATGTCCTTATAAAGCTGCTCAACAACCAGGGAATGTAACCTTTGGCACTACAGGTAAATGTCCCACCAGATCGCGTTGAGCCTTAAAGGATGCAAGATCTCTGAGATAAAAAGTGCAGAAGTATCCTGTATTTGCCGGTCTATAAGATGATACTTTTTGACCAGAAAATATTAGCTTCGTCTTAATACTCCGAATCGACTTGTATATGGATTTTATCATCCAAATCACTTTATAGTATGTCGCATAATTTTTGATACAGAAGAATTCTCCAAAAGTGTGAAAAATAATGTGCAAAAACATATTTCATTTTTGGGAAGAGACTGTGTATGAAAAAATATAGGACCCCACAATGAGAAGGATTTTAAACAATTACATGATCATCAGTATTAAAAGTAACTTACATCAGATGTAATTGCGCCAAAGCAGCATGCATTAGTAATATATGTTGTTTGTAATACATGTTGTTTAAGTTTGATAAGGGTGTGTTAGAACTGACAAGTTAAAAGATGAATAACCATGACAAAGACACATTTGATCCCAATTTTCTTACCACACCTCATGATCAAATAAAAATTATCTCCCTTTATGAGAGAGAGAGAGAGAGATGTATTGATGATTATACGGTAATCTGTATTGCTGTATTTTCATTTACTTGATGACTGTGATCATACTCATGTACAAAAGTGCAGTACCCTATTCCACTATCAATTAATACCATTAGGTAAGCAATTCCTTTTAGTTTTAGTTATCACTTCCATTGTTCAAGAATCACATGGCTTTGTAGTGGCATGTACATGCTAATTAAGTATGCTACAGCTATAGTCAGGTTTTCCAAAGCTAACACCTGTCTGAGGTCAAGATTTGGCAGACCAGATCAGATTAGTGTGGCTACCAATAGGGAAATGAGGTTAACTATGAGTATTATAAATATGGTATCATATAACGAAAGGAAATGCCAGGTGGATACTCATGTAAATTTCTCAACCAGTGACATCTTTTGAACCTGCCAATAGGACTGTCAGCAATTTAAAGTAACATATCTCATGAGCAAAGATCAAAATGCAATTGCCACCTAAGTACAGGAAAAGTACATACACTAAAAGAAAATAATCTTATTTGTTGGGAATGGAGAGTTCGTTATCCTTGCAAAGAAAATTATACAGCATGCCAAATGATCATTCTTGGGATTTAACCTAGCAAATCGAGTCTGTAAGGATATAGCTATTGTGAATATTCAAACCTTGAAGGAATATGGTATGTGTTTTCATAGTTTACATTTACTATCTAATTTATTAATTTTTTCTCTCTTTGACAAAAGCTTCTGCTAAACAGGGGCAATAAGGTGAAATAAACCCGTAATGACCTGAAATCTCTCTCTCATGCACTCCCTCTCTCTCATATACATTGGGACATATTTTATTTTGATCACGAGAGCAAGAAGAAAAATGTGAGGGAATATATATTCATCTCACTCTGTGTCTTTCTTCCTCCCCAAAAACTTTGAAAAAGCATTTTAGCATTAATGATGCAATTTCCCTATTGCTGGTAATCTGAAATAGCATACAGTGATACTTTTAATATACTGAAAGTTATTAAAGTTTAATTCCACACTATATCCAAATTGTATCCTATCTGTAACTCACTAAATTTTCAGTTCAGCATCATTATATGTTAAGCTAAAAGTACATAATACATTTAAAATACTTCGTGTGAAACAGATTAGGTACTTTTAGATATATTTATTGATCCAGACTAGAAAGGTTACTGAGTTACAGATATGATCAAATTTGTGATGCCATGTGGAACAAAGTGAAAAAGATTAAGTCGCAGTATTGATCTGGCCTCGTCTTATGATCTGCATCGATGTTTACAAATATAGTACTCAGATCTCCATGCCACACAATAACGGGTCATAAGTAATGTCTAAGGTAATTGATTTAAATTCATGAGCCAAAATGTGAAGCAAATTCACTGATGTGGAGTTTTTAGCTATATGTGGAACAGATAGTTCACTTTATCCAGGAGGAAAGTATCTATGTTGATCTATTCTCCTTTCCCTCTTGGGATTCATGAAGAGGCTTAATCGCCCTCGACACAATGGCTTGGTTTTAAGTACTACTTCAGAGCTTGCACTGGATCCAGTAGATGACTATGACATAAGTGTCCAGAGTAGACAGGTATTATTACCAAAGTCTGATCAGCCTGTTCAATCATGGAGCATGAGTGATGCTGACCCATCTTGTCAGAACTGCATGTAGATGGGTCCATCAATATGACATGTATTCACTGATTCTGCTTGCCATTTGACAGTGCAGTGAGGAGGCAGAACTTACAGGGGAGGTGACTCCATGAAGCTTTCAAGAGCAGTTCAAATGGTGTCTTGTACAGCCAGATTAGTACCATTGATAAATTCCACTTGGGTAAGGATTCCAGTCACTGGACATGTGTAATCCAACAGAAGATCAGATAGGTCTTTGGTTTGACTAATATCCTCTCTTCCATGATAACACAGTATGCCAGTGATTGATGCTAATTGTTTCTTGTCGAAGAGCCACATGAAGTTAGGTACTATGGAATATATGCCTGAACTGGTATAAAATGTTCATGTGCACACCATTGAGAATATATTCCATTGCCCATATATGCCTTTAAGGTTGATCAGCCATCTCACTTGGATTCTCCACCACTTGTTGTGAGAACTGTTTGTTCCCACAGTTGTATTTTAATAAGATCCAGACATGCAGGTTCAGGAACTCTGGACTGGGATGAAACACCTGCCATCGTGGTTGCTTACAGCAAATGAGATTATCTTGATTCCTGGTGATTCTGTTGCGAGATCGATGAGGTTAATCCAAGATTTCCCATTTGAGTGGAGTCATCAGGATGAGGAGACACTCACATCCATCATATGTTGATCCCATCAGGCTCCTCTGAGTGAAAACCAAAGGATGAAGAGGACATTTTGTATTAGTTCGTTCTTGTGGGACAATGAGTCTGCCAATAATTTGCCAGCCTAAGATATGTCACACTTGGGAATGTATTTATCACTGAGGACACCACTTTAGAAAATCCCAAACATGAATACAAAAGTCTAGGGACTTGGTCCACCTTGCTGTTTCAATCAAGCCACTAGTGGAGTTGCCAAATATATGAAAACTACATTCCCAAGTTTTTTCTGCAGCCAACAATGATAACCTTTTGGAATGGTTTTCATCTCAAGAAAATTGATATGTAAATAATGATCCTTAGGGGGCCACACTCAATTGGCATCCTGAAACAGTAAGAAATTTGCTCCTCTCAGGCCTCTGTGTTCATATCCCTTCAGATCTTGATTACTGGAGGCTGTACTTGAAAAGTTATCCTCGACATTAGTCCAGTGAGATTTCCTTACATTTGAGATGTATGTGTATGTGTGATTTGGATTTTTAATGTAGCTTTAACAATTTTTCAGTCATATCACTACAATATCTGCAGTGTGGCAGTTTATAGTGATGTTTAGCACTGGGGCATCATGCCACAGATATGTGCCATGATGTCCCACCCAGTCACATTATCCAGACACAAGGCCAACCAGTCCTAACACCAATTCTTAATGCTGAGCCCTAGCTAGGCAAATGTTAGTACCAGTCTTTCGTATGACTCACCTTTGAGATAGAACCTCATATTGTGCATACTGTGAGAGTTGATCTGATGGTCAATTGTTTTTGAATTTTCCTAGACTTTTATCCATGCTTTCAACTTTTAAACAGATTCAGTTCCTGCATGTATTAAATTTTGATATTTTGCAGCAGGCTAAAAAAATATCTTGTGCCTACTCAGCATGAAACAAATAATTAAGGTAGCTTTAATGGGTTCTCCAATTCAGAGATATCTATCTCAGGAAAATGACATGAAAGCACTTCATGTAATTGTTCAGAAACTATTCACTTACTTAAATCAGTAAGTATATGTGTTGTGTGTACCTGGTCAACTTGTGCAAAAACGTCAGTCTTATTTTCTTCAATGTTAGAACTCGTGTCTTCTAAACATTAATTAGAGATCTGATCTCTTCAAGTCTAGGCTTACCTGGTCCAACACTTGAAGGTAAACAGTTGGTGCCTCCTTAATACATCTTTTGATGAAGCTGGTAGCTGCAATCAGGTCCATCACTGTCAGAGGCTGAGGAAACAAACAATATTTTGAACGTATTTGTACTGAAAGCCATACAAAAGAAAACTCAGTTGTTCATAAAATGCACTATTTTGAACATTAAAATTTGGAACTATCTACACTCACTTCTCTCTATTTTGTCCTATTCTGGCAGGAAAGAAAAGTAATTTCACCCAAATATTAGAGTCCAGCATGGTCCCTGAATTATCATCCAATCGGATTCCATATATCCCTTGCTACACTCTTTATGGTAATTTCTGCCCCCAAAGTCAATACAGTAAAGGATCCTTGTATTTTCAAGACAGACCCACTGGACTTTCTCATAAGAACTTTAATGAGACAGTAAAGTGATATGGGGAAGTAAAGAAAAGAACTTAAAGTGATAACCCTACACTGATATGATCATTCATTCATGTGAAATAGTTATAAGAAGATTTTTAAGATGGCCACTGGCAGGCATACTGAATGTCTGAATGGCACCGTAAGGACTAATAAGAAGTTGTTTAGTAAAAGCTTCATGCTGATATGACCATCCATTCAGAAGAGTAGTAATACTATTTTCAAGATGGCTGCTCTTGTGGCCATATTGGACATCAGATCAACATCATTTTAATTTATATGTAACATTTCTGGTGAAAACCCTATGGCAATATTCCTTTTCATTCAAATTCAGAAGTATTCGTAAAAACTAGATTTTCAGTGCCGGACATCAGACAGATCAGCACCATTTAAGATCACCTTGATATCATAAGAAGTATTTTTGTGAAAACTCCATTTTGATATGACCTTCCATTCAGAAGTAGTAGTAATAACAAGATTTTCACGATGGCCACTGTGGTGGCCATGCTGGATGTCAGATTTGCACTATTTTCAATAAGGCCAAGAAGTCATCATAAGAAATCTTTTAGTAAAACTTTATGCTGATATGATCATCCATTTGGGAGAGATGCTTAAAGTATTGTGATTTAAATCCAAAAGGATCCTAAATGTTACATCACAAGTAAACAATATAGAATGTTCTGAATGAATTCCAATAGTTTTGCATGTCCTTATGTAACACAATTATGCAATCCAGAATGTCTTCGTATGAGTTCACAATAATTCAGAGCAGTCTGTATAAATCCACAAGTGAATGAGCACTTTAGTAAGATCAAATAATATTTAAAATAAATAATCTGTCTCAAATTATATTTCAGGTCAATAACACAACTGCAAACTCTGATCATGGATTCCCATAGACTGATACAGAACAGGAATGAATTAATTTATCAAATTCCTATTTATACACATTTTCACTTGACTTAGATGTGAATCATTCCAATGGACGATTCTAATCTAATTTTAAACAAGAATGGGCCTGGATTGTTCAGAAATCAAAAGTTAGTAAACATTCTATTTACATCTTAGAATCAAGGACATTCTGTTTACATTATCTAAAGTACAACTTAACAATCACAGACAGAAGTTAAGTAATCTAAAAAAGATTCTGTGAATATTGAAACTGAAGAAATCTTAAAAGCAAAATGTACATCTGCACTAATAGTGTAATAAACATTAAATTCACAAAAATCTTAAACACTTTTGCCCATTAAACTAAAGTGGATAATGGATGGAAGGAATGACATGAAAATATTTAAAGTGAAGAACGGTGAACAGTAAAATGTACACCAGTCCTAGATTACAAGTCTAATACATGTTCCAAGTACATAGAGACATCTTTAATGGCTTTGGAGTTCTCTTCTGGAAATATAAGTATGACAGATGGTTGGATATGTAAAGAAACAAATGAAAAAGTTACAAATATTTGAAACTTAAGAACCATGAACAGCAAATTGCACAGATACAACAATAGTTAAATACGAGAAGAAAATTTCACTGAAATATCTTAAATTTTATGCTTTGTTCTGGAAGCAAAAGAAGTATCTATAATCGATGGATTGAAAGACAGAAAAAAATGACAAAAACAAAAAACTGTACAGAATTATGAACAGTAAACTGTACATGTGGATTACAAGTCCAATATATCTATCCAGTTTCATCAAGATTTTGAATGGTTTGAAAGCTATACTCCAGAAATGAAAATGTTTCAAGACAAACACATATATGGAAATAGAAACATACAAATGGAACAGAAAATACATTGTAGCTAAATTCACCATCTGAGTGTGTGTGGATAAAAAAAAACTGGTAACGAGAGTACTGTAAATAGCACATTATATGCCCACCCTGTGTATAATAGCCCTCAATATAGATAACTAAGATTTCTGTGAAGGAACTAATTTTCTTGTTTTAGCTGCATTGACCTTTTAAGCTGAAAACTGACATTCTTCTTCCTTATGGCAAGTGCAACCCATCCACAAAGCTTGTATAGTCTGTGATGTAAAACTAATGTTACTGTGAAGAAATCATTTTTCTTCAGTCACAGTTACCTTGAACTTTGACCTCATCATCAATAGACCTTTTCCTTGCCCCATGCTGAAAGTATAAGCCATCAACAAAGTTTGGTCCAGGAAAGTGATGTAAAAGAATGTTTCTGTGCAAAAGCCATTTTATTCTTCCAATCAGCGACCTTGACAGGTAAAAGGACAGATGGATGGACAACATAACATACTATGTTCCACCTAAAGGCAGGAGTATAAGATTGATTACTTAAATAATGCCCCAAACATGAATTTTAGCACACCTTATGGCAAGAGTATACGAGTGATTACTTAAATAATGCCCCAAACATGAATTTTAGCACACCTAATGGCAGAAGTATAAGATTGGTTACTTAAATAATGCCCCAAACATGAATTTTAGCACACCTAATGGCAGAAGTATAAGATTGGTTACTTAAATAATGCCCCAAACATGAATTTTAGCACACCTATTATGGAAGAAAGGTATTTAGTAATAATAGCAATAAATGAGGATATTTTATGAAATAAATTACTTAAGTTCATGGATATTCTGTTTCTCTTTCTTTCCCTCTGACTCAAAATCAAAATGTAACAAAGTTCAGCCATATCTACTCAAGAGTTTAAATGCTTGTTTAAATAACTGTTATTCATCAGGTTTAATATTTACAACTGTTAACAAACATAGACCGCACTGTAAGTGAGGGCACGAGTTACCAAGGGACCTCCAAAAATTTAAAACATCCGCTTAGACATCGATAAAACCGCTGTTTTTTTAAATAGGTAACTGGGCTGTTTAATTATCTGAATCCTCGTTTTACAATCATGTCGTTAATAATTGTTAATAACGAGCTTTTCTAACCAAGTTGTTCATTATTCTGTATAACATTTATTTTCAAAATGTCAAACATGTGAAAGATTGTTTCAACTGGTTTCATCAACCATCACGTGCATGCGAAAACATGTGTATTATGTCCCTTTTTGTTTTGTTGGTTAGTCTGGTTCCTGGTGTGGTATTTAACAGTAAACTGCCAAGTGGTGAGTCAAAATAGCAGGGAATTAGACTAACCGTTGATACACCACCAAACAAGATTTCTTTTTTAAAAAACTATTGACATTTAATTAATGAGACAATCATCTATGTCGAAACTCAATTTTTGCATTGTTAAATTATTACAATATTGATGTCATGATTTCACTGGAAGTAATAGTAAAACTTCTTATCATCTTGAGGATATATCTCCTATTGCCAGTTTAGGAAATCTCTGTAACTTGCTTGCCCATAATGGTCTGTATCTGTGAAACCAAACTCTTTATTTTACGAAGTATTTGATTTGCTTGGTTGCCTTGCTATCTTTGATCACAGATATGAATGAGACAGTTAATTTAAGGGAATTTCATGATGTTATGATATTACATACACACAATAACATTTATATCTGTGTTTGATTGATCAACTGAAGTGAGTTCACCCGACATATGACCGGGACTGCTAGACTTTAAGTATGTAGGATTTGCATGCCTTTTAACTTTTCTTTTATTCCACTTCCTTTGCTTGATTCAAAAGACATAATTAATGTGATACACTGTAATACAAAGGAGGCCAGCTCTTAATTCCATGCAACAATACAACAAATACTTCCGCAAGTCAGTTATCAAAACACTGTCGGCACTTATTAGGTTCTCAGAGAAATGCTTGCAGACATAGCTGTTACAGCAGACTGACCCATTTTATGTTTAAATACCCATTGCATTTATGATGATTACACTTAAAAGGAACTAAAAGACAGTATTAAAACACAAATTTCACTTAATACAAATTATTTAATTGGCATTTAAATATTAATATACTGCCTGGATTAGGTTAAATGCCATTTTCATTAATCAAAATTTCCTTGAATATCTTTAGTTATGGTGTACTAAGAATGTTGTTTGGAAAGAAAATATAACCAGTTAAATGACTTCTTATTAAAAGTTGATAATTTGAAAATGTTACCATATTTTGATCACAATTTTCTTCAAGAAACAGGGATACATTTTTGGGTATTTTCTGGTATAAAAAATGGGATCCATGCCTGACCCCGTGTTATAAGCGGGTTCGCACGTTATCAGGGCACGAGTTATCGAGGGAGTGGTGTATACTGATATATAATTGGTAGGGGACCCGGAGACTGAGTAGTTTAAGGTGCTTGCCTTGATAGATCACTGACATCTCATTTCTATTCATGTCAGTTCAAGTCTCTGGCTTGGCCAAGATGAGTATGTGATAAAGCTTGAAAGTAGCTACTTGTGTGCTGATGGTTCTTCCCGGTTCTTCCTCCACCAGATATACTTGCCCCAGCCATATATAAGCCGATCATGTGCTGAAAAATGGCATTAAATACATAAAACCACTACAAACCACATAATAGGTAGCCCCTTTAAAGAGAGGAGTTTGGAAAGAAATTCTCTGTTTCAGGACTGTAATCTACCATCTGTACTGACATATAAGTGAAGTCTAACTGCAAACTTCACAAACTCAGATGTGTTTTTGCAATGGCAGCTCTGGATCTATGCAGTTTCTTAAGAGTAATCAGTAGACCAAACAATGGCAGATGATTTGTTGTTGTTGTTGTAGGGTTTAACGCCATTTTTTTCAGCACACGATAGGCTATACATAGCGGCGAGTATTAATGGTCGAGGAAGAACCTGGGAAATCCCTGGAAAGAACCACCGACCCTCGAGAAGCTACTGGCAAGCTTTCTCATTACCCACACTGGCCGAATCCGAGACTCGAACCCACGCAGACAAAGGTGAGATGGCAGTGATCCATAACGGATGGTATTTTGGAATTATATTTATAACTATGAAAGCCCTCTATGCCAGAAGGCTTTTGATCAAATTTTACTGAGCAGCTTTATGACTTCTGTTGAAAGCTTCTGCCATTTTTAATAACAGTGGCCAAACTGAATGATAGACTGGCATCCAATGAACAGACTTGAAAAACCTGATGCCTGAATGTTCCACGTATAATTAAGAACAAACTCATTAAGCAGATTATTTAAATGAAGCCGTATATAATAATTATGATGGGATGACCATACCAAGGATATCTGCTTTTGAAAAAAGTCTTGCTATGTTTTTCATTAAAAGGACCAAAAATTATGATTTCAGGGACTCTTTAAACAAAAATACAAAGAAACACTCTGAGGTCTGATTGTACTTCCAGTTTTTCTAAACAGATGCAAATCATGATATCTGAATGCAGGTGTTCTAAATTCAATGACCATATACCTCAAGATTGTAATGGCTAAAAAGAATGTCTGCCTCATTTGAAATTAGCAATACAATTTTGGAATTAATATCATCATATAGCATTTCTTCCATGGAAAAACCATGGGCCAGCCCTGTACTAATTTGGAATTTTTATGTAGGTTTGAAATAAGGTTTAGCAGCATATCAACATAATAATGGCTATATGGTATTGATTACAAATTTCAAAAACATAATGCTATAAAAGAATTACCAAAACTTTATGAAGATAAAAATTTCCGAATAAATGCAAAAATGAAGTGCTACAAAAAATACAGAAATAAAGATGAAGCTGACAACATTCTTTAAAAAGTATGAAAAAAGATTAAGGTCGAAAATATATAAAAATCTTTAAAATATAGGGTAAAAATCTGATCAGATTATCATCAAGCATGAGCTTAACACGGAAGAATTATGGTATATCCTTGAACTAAACATCTCATACATGTCACTTACATCCTTGATTGCTGGCAATTTTCTGTTTTCTTCTGATTTCAGTACAGATTCGAACAATGCTGACACAGTCCTGAATAGAATCAATACCTGTGTAAGGTTCCCCTCTGTTGATGATATGGATAAACTACCACACTGGCAAATTATCCTGTACAATAAAGGACAAGATAAAATATTGTTAACATTTCAGAAAGCTGAAGAACTACTTGGGCTTTGATGGCATTAACATAATTTGATCTTTTTGATGAAGGATTTGGCATGCTGTTTTGCAGCACAGAAATAAAAGTAGTTTATTAAGTGCTATGGCAATAATGTGTTTTACACACCATAATAGCTGTCCCAGGCTGATTTGATGGTGGGATTTAAATCCACTCTTTTGACTGTGAGTATTGCATGCTAACCATGAAGTCATTGTGGCTCCTGGATGATGGAAATAATAAAATACTGAAGGGAACAGGGACCACATACACGACTTTACAGGCAATGGTGCCTGAGAAACTGATTTAAACACAAATGTTAATGAAGTTAAATCAGTGTGAAATATAGGTCACATTGATCTAGTTTTTGCTCAAGGGTGCAGTGCTTGTCATGATGCATCTTTTTTCTATGTGACACAATTATGCAAGAAAGAGTTAGAGAAAATGAGCCTAGTACAAACCCTAACTTAGAGGAATTGAATTTAACATGAAGCACATATCACTCAACCATGAAATATTGGCAAGTGACCTAGTCTTCACTGACAACTGTAGTAAAGCCAATGAAAGAGCAAAAGCTATTATTGTACTCAAATACTCCCCCCCTTCCCAAACAGTTCACACCCTACTAGCGAGTACAAATGTCATTCATTCATTCATATATATATATATATATATATATATATATATATATATATATATATATATATATCAGTCTGCAGGCATGTTTGCCAGTGTCAGGGTGTCAGGCAGTGGTTCTGTTGATCTGACTGGTGCATTATGAGAATTCCTCTTGTGATCCTACAGATTACACTTGTGTGGTTTTGGTTTTGGGATTTGTAATGTCAACAACAAACATGACAGTTATTTAGGAGAATATTTGTATCTTTTCACAAACAGATAGGTTCAGACTATGGCCAGTGCTCTCTATGTAACATAGAAAAGCTTACTGAGGCCAAGGGCTACTGCATATCTATCAGAGATGTATCATTTTACTTGTCAAAATAATAGATTAGAGTAAAACATGCAACTGAAGGCTTTCCTAAAAACATGGCTATATAATAGAAATAATGCAAATAAATCTAAATAAACAGTGTGTCATGTGCCCCCATGGAATTATTACCGTATATACTCGTGTATAAGCCCATTCACATATAAGCCGACCCCCAAACATTAAAAAGTGCAAGACACGCATATAAGCCGACTTAAAACTCCGAAGCATCTCAAGATGCACAAGATAAGCTCTAAATGCATTTATTTAGGCAAACTTATATTTAAAAAAATTACATGTATATTTATCTCGAGGTTGGAATGCAGGATTATTAAAAATAAATGGTAAAAACTTGTTTGAAAAGTAATTTAATTTTCTGTTTTCTTATTGTTTCTGCCTAATTAGATTTGTGTATAATTGGATCGAACGATGACAAGAATTTAGCGATCGCGAGTTCCTGTAACACTACCTCTCCCTTTTGACTCGATTATTGTTTGTTTATGCCTTATTGCATTGGACATTTTATATCAGTGCACCAGTAATTACGTTTTTACTTTGCTTTGAAATTGTAAATACCTAAACTCATTAAAATGTAATCCCAGTAATGACAGCACAACAAACAACAATACGGTTCGATTCAATGCTTGCAATTAGGCTACTGATCGTATTTACATAATGGGGCCACTGCATTTACATTGTAGGTTTGATTAAGTGCTGAATTAAGTACATCCTTTGGAGTTTAATCATGGGCACCATTGCGCTCAACTTTTATGACATCTCCAAAATTCAATAATAAAGTTTCGGAAATAATGCTTCGAAAATTATGCTGAGTTGTTGTTTGCTTTGATGTAAGCGACCTTACACCATACCTGTCAACTTTTATGCCGGGAGGAAAAAAACTGATTTTTGGGGTATCTCCATGCCTACCTCTTGATTTCATAATATCTTCCGATTTGTGCAGAGAACTCCAGATTATTAAATTAGGTCTTTTTGTGATGAAATAATTATTTTAGCATAAAGAATTTGTTTCTTCACTAAAAAGAATGTTAAGTTTAAACATAATTCACGTAAATTAATGATTTTTTTTTACCTCTACATTAATACAAAAGTTAAAAAAATAAACCACAACAATAAAAATGCCCATAAACAATTTCAATCCCAAGAATGACCATATGCTATAGCTCCATTTACAAGAAAAAAACTTATACGAGTGAACACCTGGCATTTTTTTACCGTATATACCAATGTTAAACTGGTATAGTTACCAGTAAAAATTCATTCTTATCACAAGCCAGTTTCAGGGTTTTAATGATTAACTGGTCTGTACTGCTGTCGCACAATGAAAGACAAATTTGCTGACTATCAACAAAGGAGACGCTGAAACACAAAACTAAAATTGATTGATGTTGATCTTAGTTGATCTCTATGAGAATTTTAGCCTTTATTATTACCACTATTCGTGAACATTTAAAATACGATGGTTATGTGCCTTGTACAAAAAAACGTGCGTACCTTTTTAAAAAATATTAACTCAATTAGTCAAAGGACTAGCTGAAATATTATCTGAAACAATGCAATTTGGTCGAAACAATGAATAAAGCAAAATCTGCATCTATGTTTGGGAATAAGTAAGGATTTAAGTAACGCTATGCAGGGTTTGCACTGTGTAAGTACTGTACATTATAGTTCAGCATGGTCTCCCTGGTAAACTCAACCGGCCCACGAATTATGAAGTTTGTATTTACCTTTATTTAACTTTGTGTTGGAGAAATCAGAAATATGCACATATAAAATAAAAACAAAATCAATCATAGTACTTTAAAACAGTTTAATAATTGTCAGGTCACCGAAAGTTACTTTTTTTTTTACATGCCTGTGTCTTAAGACATGGAAAAAATTATTGTTTCGTGTCCCAAGATTTACAGCCATTACTGTAATCAGCAAAAAGACCTAAAAACTGTCAAATTTACACATTGGCCTGCGGATAAGCCAACCTCCCTTCTTCTAGGTCTTTATTTTTTTCTAAATTATTTGGCTTATACACAAGTATATACGGTACTAACACCAGAGAAGGATGGACAATTAAAAGATTAAATAGCTACAAGCCCCCAGTCAGCAAGGCTGACAGTCTAGGTATATAAAATATATAAATCATAAGGTGAAAGCTATAACAATTTAATAAACTATATCACGGTATTCAACAATTACAGGACAATTTTTCAATGCAATTGCTTCCAATCAGTACAAGACCTATTCAAATTGCCAGTTATTTCATCATGCAAATTTAAAGGTGAGAGTGTTTCCTTCTCATGTCCATTATATGTTACTCATCTGTAACTTCTGCTTTGCATTCCTTTGTCAGTACTTCTGGTACGCTTGTTTCTATTCTCCTGGCTCTGCTTGTTGGTTTCCAATATAAACTTCTGCCTGTACAAATATCGCCCGAACCATGATATTCTGAACACGATTCCAAGGCATTTCCTCTCCAATATGGAGTAGTTCTTCTTGGCTGCAGAGTTTCTGACTGCCATATGTGATGGGAAAAAGTATCTCCTCATGTTCCTACAGTTACACTGTTTCAAGGCCTGTATCACACGCATTGGTGCATATTACAAATTCTTTGGACAAATCTGATAGATGGACAACAGTGTTGTATGTCAGTCTATCTTTCAAAGTTTGGAAGGCATGCTTACATGCATCCATCCAAATAACATTGTTCAGGGCCTGTTCCTGGTAAGATCAGACAAAGGTCCCACAATTGCACTGAAATTGGCCACATGCCTCCTGTAGTAACAGGCCAATCCCAGGAATGACATCACCTTGGTCTTCGTTGTGGGACGCATGGTGTTTAGCAGCTGCTCTACCTTACACTTCTCTGGTGACAGTGTGCCCCGACTCAGTGTGTGTCCTAAATAGTCTAAGGTCTGAAATCTGATATGGCAATTTTAATGGGTGAGCCATCAATCCAGGTTGACATAACCATTCTAAGATGTCTGCTAGTAGAGTCTGGTCTTCACTCCACATCTCCATGGCTAGTAGGAGATCATCCATAAAATTGTAAACAGCCTATCATGCAAGAGTTCCAATAACTTTTTCATCATCCTTGTGAAAACACTATGTGTGTTCTGGACTCCAAATGGCATAACCACTATTGGTACGTTCCGCCGGGTGTAGCAAACGCTTGTTTGGACCTCTCCTCTTCTCTTTTGGGGATTTGCCAATAGCCCTTCGACAAATCTTCAAAAAATATTTCGCCCTTGACATGCAGCGAAAATATGATATGGGTCAGGTAGCATTTTGACCTGAAATTCTGTCACCTGATTAATTTTCTTGTAGTCAATGCAAAAGCGATGGGTGCCATCTTTATTCTGTACTAGGACAACTGGGGAACTGTATGGGGAGTTGGCAGGAATGATTATTCTTTGAGCCATCTTTTCCTAGATTTCTTCCCTTACCACTTGCTGCTTCATGTAGGGAAAAGGGTAGGGTTTCCATTGAACAGGCTGGTTGTCCACCAGTTTTACAATGAACTCGACCAGTGATGTTCTCTCTGGTAGCTCCATAAGTACAGCAGAATACCCTGTCAGCAATGCCTCTATCTCCTTCCACTGTCCCCTAGTCAGCATTGGGTCACACTCCACATAACAGGGTGTCTCAGCCTTCATCAATGGACAGCTCAGAATGGTGTTCGCATTTTCCAGGTCCCTTCGGTGTCCTTGGTGATGATTGGGGCAACAACGAAATCACTAATGGGCTCTTGTTCTCTATATTTCTTAAGGAGATTGGTGTGATACAGTTTCTCCTTAGTTGGTAGCCGTATCTGGTAGGTCTGATCCCCAACCTTCTTGGCTATGACATATGGTCTTCTCCACAAAACTCGTAGCATGTTTTGTTCTTGGGGCAACATCAGCAACACCTTGTCTCCTACAATGTACTGGCATGGTTCAGCACGTTTGTTGTAGTATCTTGCCTCGCAAGACTTTGCTTGCTTGAAGTTCTCCTTTGCTAACATACAAACTTCTTCCAGTTTGTTACATAAGTCTCTGATGTACTGATAGGTAGTGCGTACCTGACAACAACATGGTCGTCAGTCCACAACTGCCTCAGCACAGTGATGGGGCTTGCACAGTCCTCTGGTATAGAAGTTCAAAGTGGGAAAACCATGAACTTCCCGATTTCCAAATAGCATGTCAGGAATATACCAATCCAAATCCTTAGGACACACTTCACACAGTTTCATAAGGGTATTCTTCAGAGTCCCATTAAGTCGTTCGACCAGTCTGTTACACTGTAGGTGATGTGGCATGGTAGTGAGATGCTTAATTGACATCAGTCGGTTAACCTCCTCCATCATGTGACTCACGAATTGCATCCCCTGATTGGTCAAGATCTCATCCGTTACTCTGACTCATGACCAAATCCTAAGCAAAGCTTCTGCAACAGTTTCTGGAAATAATATTGCATAACATGACAGCCTCCGGAATGCATGTAGCACATTCAATGACCGTAAAAATATAATTATTTCCTTGTGCAGATGTGTTTTATCTGTCCGATTAAATCCATCATGATATTGGATTGATTCACCGATAAGTGGTGTATTCCCCAAGGGAACAGGTCGATGAGCTGTTTTCAGTGCCATCCACTGATACTTATCACAGGAGATACAAAACCGCTAAACGTCTCCCTGGACCCTTGTCCAGTACAATCCTTTGACAAGATGGTCATGCATCTTGGCAATCCCTATGTGTCCTCCGATGAGGCATTCATATGCAAACTTCAATACTTTGTCTCACTTCACTTTGGGCATAACAACTTGCTTGTGCCCCTTCCTGTCATGGCGGTACAAGATGCCCTTCTTGTACATAAACCTCTCCTTGCCATTTGGAGTTCTCTTCTATATTCCTTCTGCAGCGTGTTTATGCAACTGCACCAGAGTTGCATCTTCTTGTTGCAGTTTCTACAACTCGGCAGGAAGCATGTTATCAACCCATGATGAAGTATCTTCCATCGGTGTTGACTTTGCCTGACAACTCTTGGGCTTGGTGTCCAGGTTGCTGAGTTAGATTGCGGTAACACATAATGACAGTGTGACTTAATGTGACAACCCAGACAAGCATGCAGCTTTGATTTTCCCTTTCATGTACGGTCAATCGAGGTCACTGATGGCAACTGTTAACAAGTCATGCATACTGTTGGCATACTGGACCTCAATAACCTTCCCTGTATAGTATTCTGGCTTCACGTATTTCTTGTCGACAAGGGTAGGGACACGACACCCAGTGTCGTACAAGATGGTGGCATCTTCCTCACTGATGGTGGCGGATGTGAGGTTTACTGATTTCCATGTCGTCTTGATCCCATGTGTCTTCCTGGCAACAGCATTCACCTAGGATGACCTGCCCTTGGCACAGTCCCTGGCAAAATGCCATTGTTGGCTCTTGATGTCCAGCAAAGTCCTACTCCGCTGTTGAAGCCCGTACAGGTCAGTATGTGGAATCCTTACTCGTAGCTACATTTCTGACCTTTCCATCCCCAGGATGGTTACATACAGCTGACGCTTCCTCAACCACCTGGCACAACTGTTCAGATCTTTCTGCCATGCTGGCAATCTCTTTGAGCATCCTATTCTCTGTCTTTGACAGAAAACTGTCAATTCTCACCTGTATGTACTTAGGATGTGTTCCATGAGTATCACCTCATGTAAACCTTCATACGACTGGTCGACCTCTGCCATTTTCATCCACTTCTCAAATAACCTGTGAATTGAGGTATGAAACTGAATGTGTCTCTGTTGGCTTTTTTAGTGACTCTCGAAAAAGTTTCTGGTATACTTTGATGGTCAGTTGATGTATGGCAAAGAAGGGCCTTCTTCAGAGTGTTGTAATCGTTTGCTTGGTCTACTGCTAAATTGTGATAAACTTCTCTAGTTGCACCTTGCAGAAAGGCCGAACCATTGATTGCCCCATATTGTTCAGGAATCTTATAAACACATGTGAATTTCTCGAATTGAATGAGGAAATTGTCAATCGATCCTTCGCTTTCATTAAATCATGGCATGTTTATCTGGACAATACAATAGTCAGCAATCGGTCATCCATTTCCTCCAGGGTTCAAACTGGTGTCATCTGT
Source organism: Sinohyriopsis cumingii (assembly GCA_028554795.2). Classification (NCBI taxonomy): domain Eukaryota; kingdom Metazoa; phylum Mollusca; class Bivalvia; order Unionida; family Unionidae; genus Sinohyriopsis; species Sinohyriopsis cumingii. Next base: position 133,860,657 of record CM068838.1, on the reverse strand, counting down.
ACCTGCTGTTCTAGCCCCTACTCATAATCTTTCCATCTCATGAGCATGAGCGAGCTATCTCTCCTTCTAGGCCACTCATCGTTCTGCTTTCCTCTCTTTCGCTGCTGCTTCTATCCTGGACAGCTCTTTCTGGGATTCTCTTTCTTTCTCCCTCGCTGCTGCTTCTATCCTGGCCAGTTCTTTCTGGGTTTCTCTTTCTGCTACTTTCTCTGCCTTTCATTCTTTTGTCTGTTCCTCAATGACTGCTGCATTAACTCTCGTAACCTATGTCTTCCAAGTCAATGGCACGATACTTCTTTATCATCTGCCATTTGGATGCCATCATAAAGTACTACTATCAATAAGTGATACCTTGCCTCAACTTACTTCAGAGTTAACAGATGCTATAAATTCTTATCAATGAAATACTTACCTGTTTCCAACAAACCGACTTGTCTCAGGTAAGATATCTGCCCAATATTTGTTTCACTACTACTGTAAGTAAATGAAAGCTAACAAGCATGCAAATGTGAAAATACAAAATATGCTGAATGGAAACTCTCTCTTAAAATTTAAAAAATACTTTTTAATAATAATTCTTTGCTTGTAAAGATGATATTTATGCCTATTTCAAATCAGGGATGATGCCGCCACTCCTCTAAGACCTACTCTTTCCACGTCCAAACATACTGATTCTTTCCCAATGAATGTAATAACATCTGGCTGCATGAGCACCCTGCCCCAAAATCTGACTATCTTCGTTCTGATTGGATACTGGTGGTCTCTTTGAAAACTGTCTGGGGTAATAACACTGACAGGTTATAATGTCGGGTTTCCAGTCTCAAAGCCTAAGCCGACCGGTGACTTCAATGGCTGATGGCAAAACAAACCAAGTTTCTCACACCACGGTTCTCTTAGAAGGAACTGTGAATTTGACTGTAATGCATTGGTTAAGTCACAGAAAGGTAGTTTCTTTGTTTCAGAATCAGTCTAAAGTCATAATATTATATAACATGTATGGACATTACCCAAAGTACTTTGAATTACGAATTCTATCCGAAGACATTTGCAAACATGAGGCAAGAATTGTTAGCAAATTTTCTCACACAATGTGACACAGTGATTAAGAACACAGAAGACACAAAAAGAATTAATTTTTTTAAATAAAAAATTCCTCACTTGGGTTCTAACTATAAACAAGATGAAAACTTGAGAAAATCACCTTATCAATGTGATGTGCTTGAGTTTGAAAACAACATCAGGAAAAATTCTCTTGACAACTGTCTGAGCCTCATTTTCAGTACAAAGGCTATGAAGAACTTGATGACTGGTTAATAGATCTGCAAGAATTCCTCTTACCACATTTGTGTTATATAGATAACCATTCTGGAAGGAAATAAAAATGAAGTACTGTTAGTGTTGGGAATCAGTTATGATTTATGTACTGATAATTGGTTAATTATACCCAGATCACCTATCAGTTTCAATTGATTGGAAATATTTTCTGTAACTTTTTTTATAGACAATGCCATATTTACATAATTAGTAATGGTTTAGTAGCTTGTATCCTGTAAGGCTGAATGGTTTACTGGCACATCTGTTGTCTGCCATGTTGCTGGCACATGGATTGCACAGAACTAAACAAATGAGGGCCACACTGACTAGAAGCTTTTATTCCCACATTCAAAAAAAGATGAATAGTTAAATAAAAAGATAAAACTATAATTGTAAATATTCATTCATGGAAAATAATTAAATGCGTTGTCATTGACTTTACTGACCAATCTATTAGCCGAAATTCACTAAATCACAGTTGGCTATTAACAGATTCCAAAGCACATGTAATATTAAAATTACAGACAATAATTTCTTGAATTCTCTAACTAAACACAGCAACAGTACTGAGATTGCCAAAGTCATAACCTGTTAGAAATAGTAATCGAACATTACTTGTCTCAACATTAAGTAAAGTATGGACCTCAGACCTTTAATGCTTTTTCTAAAAATTAAATCAAGGTGTAGAGATCGAAAAAGAACTTGTTAAAGGAACCAAGCCAACCATTAAATTTTAAACTGACTGGCAAACACAAAGAACTTAGAACTATATATACTTGCATCTTGGTGTCCACACACCATTAATTAATATTAGCTCTTTACTTAGACTACAGAATATACTGAAAGGTGTCAGAAAGGTGCAATGGGACTACAGAGAGAAACAACTTCCTATTACGTATGATATAACATGTGACATATAGCAGTGCTTGCAACACTATGGACTGAGTTGTACACTTGCTTTTTATGCTTTTTTGTGGTGTGGAGAATTTATTGTCATGGAGCCCATTTTTCTGCAACAAACAATCTGTGTCTGTCGGACATAATATTCCATACGGATAAGCACCTATTCATTCTGCATCTCAGGGCATCTAAGACTGATGTTTTCTGTTAAGGGGTGGATATCAGTATTTATGCTGTGAACTGTAATGTCCTTATATGCCCATACCATGTGATGAAGAAATTCCATCACATTCGGATATTAGCTGGAGCTTGTCCTTGTGATCCTCTTTTTCTCATGGACAATGGTCACGCTTTAAGTAGAACTTTCTTTATCACTACCATTAAAGCCATTTTGTCCAGGTTAGGTTATGATTCACGTCATTATAATGAGCACTCCTTCTGCATGGAGGTGGCTACCAGTGCAGTTAAGGCTGGAATTCCAGACCATCTTATCCAAGCCTGAGGTTGATGGTCCTCTAATACATACTGTAGATATATTCAGGTGCACCCAGACAGAAATAACTTTGCACAGAGACAGATGACACAGCATGTGTTTCACTAGTTGGTTCACACTTGTGTCAATCAATGCACTATTCATTTCTTTACTGTATCATCCATTAGTGGACATGCGAATTCCTAACTGGCTATCTAATAAATATATCAAACATATCTACGTTTATGCACATCAGGTTTATCATGCAGTTCCAAACTTATTTCATGCATTTTCCATCATTATTATCCGTATATATCCTTACATTTACTTTAAATTGGTAGCCTTTGTTAAAATCACACTATTCCACAGTCACAGCTCTCCCTTCACTTCGTTTGTGCCATTGCCAAGTTTCATGCATTCACACCTTTGCTTTTGACACCCAATTTGTGTCAGTACTTAAATGTACTCAAAAACTGTTATGCCCATATAGACTTCATAACCACTTCCTATGGTGCATGTATGGAGTATCGGCTGATGTTTGTTATGGCATCCTCAGGAACAGACTTGTCGAGTTTTGGTTATCAGTGTCCCTATATACCTCGTATCAGCCACTTGCGGCTCCACATACAGGTGTTGGACATGATTCACAACCCTACAAACTCCCACAAGTCTCATTTCCCGAGGCATTCCTACTGAACAAAAAATTCAGAGCTGGGCTGGTGCAGTGGGCTGTGACAAGACTTGCCCCCATTATGCCAAAGATTATTTTATATGTACAATAAAGTGTCTACTGAACTTATGTATTGTGTGTTCTTTAATATTACAAATAAATGTTTTTTAATCTGTTGCCTTTTCTTCTGGCTTAAAGTTACTAATACAACTTATTGTATCTCTTAATGTCATTCCATGTTCCATTTTCTTCTATCTTCTTGCAATACATAAAACAAAATTACTGTAAATTCATTATTTGTCATGGGATACCAACCTTTCCAGATTTGGGGGTTGCTACACACAACAAATTTAAGGACCTATTGAAGAGTCATCATTATCAGGAAACCCCTTGCCAATGGAAATGTCATATTTCACTAAACCATGAAAACTGATACCCTTGAAAACAAAGGAATTAACAACAGAACAGAAAAACTAAAATCCCAGCTCTTATTTCTTTTGAAACAAGAATTCAGCATAATGCCAGCCTCACCTACTCTGCCTGGCAGAATCCAAAAACCTTGCAAAGTTGCTAGAGCAAGAAAAGAAGGTCAAGCGTCTTTTGTCCATGGTGAGAAGCACCCTCCAAAATGAATACATCTACTGACTTTCATCACTATCCATACAAAAGAATAAATGTAAAAGCTTGACAAAATCTCTGGAGCATGAAATAGTCAATGTGGTCTACCTTTTCCCACTGTGACTAGTACCCTCCAATATCCACCCATGAAGTTCATGACTGTACAAACAATTTACTGTTAGACCTACTTATGCCTACCATAACTAGCACCCTTCAAGATGAAAACATCCATCAAGTTTCATGATGGTACATATAATATATACAAGTGTCAGACAGAAACTTAATGTAATTACTGAAAAGTAGGTCAGTGCAGCATAAGTTTGCACACTATGAGTATCATCCAACATGAATACATCCATCAAGGTTCATGACCATACATACAACAGTTTCAGAGAAACTGAGCTAACATACTTGCCATAACAAAATGTATGATTTTTTTACTTTCATGATATTTCTTGCAATCTTTAAAAAAAATCCTTTTGAAGATAAAACCCGATTTTTTGTAATCTTCAAAAGAAAAGAAAACAACCTAAAAGACCCAAATAACAATACCACTTCAATATATCCCCATCACATGTAAAATGCAATCTGTCCTGCTGTGAGAACATGTAAAACTATCGTGGGATAGTTAAGACAGCTAACTGTCAATTAAAGGCAAAGAGTCAGTTATAAACAACCATCATTCTGTACAAGACTTTTTGGCTGACAATGACTAAAGTGATGTGTTAAGCCCTTTGAAGACTGTTGGGGGTTGGGTTGGTTGAGCTAACTGCTAATTTGCATAGGTAAAGTTCACAAAGTAGAACACAATTCGTTTTAAGTTATAGGTAAATCAGAGATGCAAGAAGCCTGCTGAAGAAAAAAGCTGTTACAAATCATCTGTATTAAAAATTATTAGCAAGTTTGTGAACAATGTCAATGTTTCTTTGAAATCAAATTTTACTACATATATAACATGCAAAGCATGATTATTTTAGTTTTCAAAGTCTGATTCAGTTTTGAATTATATCAGCAAAGCAAGAAAAGCTCAAAAAAATAAATTACAGAACTCCTGGTTGAGTTTTACTCTGTGATGCACACTGGTGAGGAGGAGCATTTGGCACTTAATACAAACAACATTATCAAGATATGTCATTTTGGAGTATACAATGTCTGTCAAAATAGAAGCACCACTTGTACGGTGATTGTAACATATTCAACATGCTTAATTTAACATTCCAATTACAGTGTGACCCTGCTATAACACGTTATGTTATAACACGAATTCGGATATAACACGGTCATGGTGTGGTTCCCAAAATTTCATATATATGTATTTTCCTCGGACATGAAAAAAAAATCTTTCTTGAAAGCACAAAAAAATGTAAAAAGTTTATTATTATTTTGGGGAATAATATTACAAGACAATAGTGGTAAGGCTCCTGAAATTTTATATGTATTTTTCTCGTACACAAATAAATATTTTCTTCTTAAAAGTATGAAAAATAACATGCAAAAAAAGTTTATTCAGGGATCGCACAGGGCTTTGCCAATGTTGCTAATTCTGATCTTTTTTCTTTATTGGCAGCAAAATATACCATCTGGCGATTTTTTTATTAACTGGCGACATTGTTGGCTGTTTAAACTTGTATATACATCCATTGGTTTGGTGTGTGGAAATTCAGAGGCCCGTTGAAAAAAGCCGCAAACTTGATATAAAATGCACTGAAATTTGTCTATTGTTACATAAACAAATTATTTGTCTACATCGCCAAACCATCTTAACAGTGCATTTTTATATCACAATCCACTTATGTCGACATCTAGCATGTGTACTGTACATTGTGAGATATCCACTTAGTTTCTTTTTGGTGACATTTCTGGTAGCGAAGATCAAATGGACAAGGCATTATCTCATAATCTATCTTTCATCGAATTTTCGGCCATTTGCTAGTAATTAATATATTTACACAGACTGACATTTGTATGTAGATGGTAAGTAAAATTCTTCTTCTTTTCACTCAGAATTAAATCCTTCAGAACACTCATTTTCTATAGTAATACCTGTCATCAGACCAGAACACCTACGTCTCTATCGTCTGTTGACCCTTTTTTAAATTTCTAATGCGTGTGTAGAAGGCAGCATCACTCCACTACCACAAATATTAAACAAAAAAAAAACACAACAAAAAAAACCTTACTTGTTGGTCTATTCAGAAGGCACAGGGAGGAACAATAAGTACAATCGACCAAATGACAACCAATTCCTTTTTTTAAAATGTACCCAGATAAAATAGTTTGCTGAAATTTCAAGGAAAACAGATTACATCTGAAGCACCAACTGTTATGAAAATGTACTGAGCAAATGAAAAAAAAAGAAAATCATGCAGTACAATTATTTGATATTGCTGCCACAATAAGAAATGGGCATTTGTTTGGTTCTACAAAGCTGTCCTTGAGCGGTTACTTCAATAACACATATAACACATACACCCTTCATCAAAGAAAGCTGACTTCAATCTTCAATAAAAACAAAGAACCTTTCTTCATTGGAAGTCAGTACCAAACTTAAAGAGATGCAATAGAATGTGATGTATTGTTTCATTTTCCAATGTGACTGGAACACGTTTATTGAGCCATGAAAGTTTCCTATTTGCAGGAAAAAAGTTTATGCTTATGAATCCTACCAGCGACAGCTTAAAATGCAAGCTAACTTTTACCAGCTTGGGACATACTGCAAAGTAAATGTGCCTCATCATTCGTTACGTGATTGGTATATTTGTTTCCACTGGATTCAGACCAATGCATAGTTCTCTGAATAAAGTAAAATATTATATATGCCTTCTCTGTTTTCACTACAGGTGTACTTCTCATTTAATATGCATCAATTTAAGATCATGACTCTGCTAATAAAGCACGTATTTTTGTGCCTGCATTTATTACCTATCCCCCCCCATTTTTGCTTGTGTTAGCCATGAAATAGACTGACTGAAGTACAATAATAAGCACTTGCTTGTGTTAGCCATGAAATAGACTGACTGAAGTACAATAATAAGCACATGCTTGTGTTAGCCATGAAATAGACTGACTGAAATACAATAATAAGCACATGCTTGTGTTAGCCATGAAACAGACTGACTGAAATACAATAATAAGCACATGCTTGTGTTAGCCATGAAATAGACTGACTGAAATACAATAATAAGCACTTGCTTGTGTTAGCCATGAAATAGACTGACTGAAATACAATAATAAGCACTTGCTTGTGTTAGCCATGAAATAGACTGACTGAAATACAATAATAAGCACATGCTTGTGTTAGCCATGAAACAGACTGACTGAAATACAATAATAAGCACATGCTTGTGTTAGCCATGAAATAGACTGACTGAAATACAATAATAAGCACTTGCTTGTGTTAGCCATGAAATAGACTGACTGAAATACAATAATAAGCACTTGCTTGTGTTAGCCATGAAATAGACTGAATGAAATACAACAATACGCACATGCTTGTGTTAGCCATGAAACAGACTGACAGAAATACAATAATAAGCACTTGCTTGTGTTAGCCATGAAATAGACTGACTGAAATACAATAATAAGCACTTGCTCAATGACTGCAAAGGTAATTGAGATGATAAGCATCCAGGCCCTAGTGAGTACAAAGGTAATTGAGATGATAAGCATCCAGGCCCTAGTGAGTACAAAGGTAATTGAGATGATAAGCATCCAGGTCCTAGTGAGTACAAAGGTAATTGAGATGATAAGCATCCAGGCCCTTGTGAGTACAAACTTAACTGAGATGATAAGCATCCAGGCCCTAGTAAGTACAAAAGTAATTGTGATGATAAGCATCTAGGCCCTAGTGAGTACAAAGATGAGCACTGAAGACACCTGGATAACCTTCAAACCCCGAGGAACTACTGTGAGCAGCAAAGAATGTATCTAACAAGTATATATTTTGCAAAGACAAAACTTGGTGTATATTTTTATTTAATGTCAGTGTGGTTGTGGTTAAGTTTGCACATATGTATGTATGGTAATGGCATTTGACAATGCTAAGTATACCAACTATTATTTTTCTTTCTAAGTGTATTAAAACCAATAATGAAAATGGACAAATTATTTTTTTTATTCAGATTTGAAATTACGAACAGTTTTTAAATAGTTTTACAGCTTATTCTCAATTGGATGTCACTTTTCTTTTTTTGGTCACATGCAATGCCTCCCCTCATGGGACCTCAAAATACATTTTTGGTCACATGCACTGCCTCCCCTCATGGGACCTCAAAATACATTTTTGGTCACATGCACTGCCTCCCCTCATGGGACCTCAAAATACATTTTTAGTCACATGCACTGCCTCCCCTCATGGGACCTCAAAATACATGTTTGGTCACATGCAATGCCTCCCCTCATGGGACCTCAAAATACATTTTTGGTCACATGCAATGCCTCCCCTCATGGGACCTCAAAATACATTTTTGGTCACATGCAATGCCTCCCCTCATGGGACCTCAAAATACATTTTTGGTCACATGCACTGCCTCCCCTCATGGGATCTCAAAATACATTTTTTGAGTATCAAACTCACCCCCTATCCCCAAAAAAAACCACTGTCTGGGAATATGACAGGTATTAACTAAACGCAAAACCTTAATGTTAATGTCACAACAACACATTCCAAAAGTGACCCCATGTACTGCCTATGCTTTGTATATGAGACAAAAATTAATGATAACTTATTGAAGCATGAAATACAGGTTACAATAACTGATTTTTGGTGGATTGGTGATTTAATGAATGACCCTGAAGCCAAAATAGGAGAAAGTGACCCAAATGCAACCAAGGTCAACACGATAGACACATGATCTACTTCTAAATGACATACATTGTTTAGCCTTGATTATCTTACTTTTGCTGAACTCAATTATTTCAATTATTTTGTGTAAAGTCATTTAAAATCCATTCCATATCTCAGAAAGCTGGGTTATCCAACATTTTTAAAGACAAAGAACTTTAACAAAACAAACCAAAAACTTGGAACTTACTGAGGGCCACAACTGCTCATTTCTGGCACAATAACACAGAAGTAACTCTGCATATATTGGCACAATCTGAAAGATAATGGAAATGGTTGATACAAAGTTCTGAAAATTACAGAAAAAAACAAATATGACTAAAAATTACAAGTGATATATGGTCCAATCTTGTGTATATGCCCTTTAAAAGAAAAACCACCGTACTCTTCTTGTATTATAAAGTTCATTTCTCTCTCTCTCTCTCTCTCTCTCAACAATCAAGTTGAAAAGGAAATGGATTAGAGAGAGAGAGAGATCCACTTCCTAATTAACCAACTATTATGACAGCAATGTAAAATGTATGTGACTTTGGAATCTAATAATGAAGACCTTCATTCAAGGGCTGAACTTTTTGACCTGGTGAAAATTTTTGTTTTTCTTTTTTTTCTTGTCAGTTTCATTTTGTTTCCTTTTACAGATCTAGTTTCAGAGGTCAATGAACAAATAAAGCTTGTTCTTTTTTAATTTTCTCAAATGTTTGACAATGTAGAAGTTATAACATGTTAAAATTGTTGCTGAGAAATCTATTTTATTTCAAATATTTTGGCAGGTTGCAATTAATACCTATTACTGAAAACCTCACAACTCTTGCTCTATAATTAATAATCCATGAGAAATAATTATGTTACTTTTTGGTAATAACGGCTTTCAGGCGTCTCAGATATACAGCTCCACTCGAGAGAATACCTGACAACCAATGTCTTTATCATACATCTGTACTGGACAAAACAGCCCCCATCCAGTGTTGCAACCTGCTTTTGAGTGTTCATACTGTTGTGTTGTTATTTTCTGCTTCACTTGGTGGTAAAGATCGAAGAGCTCACTTGGAGGTAAAGATCAAAGAGCTCTCTTGGCTTGGTAACACATTGGCATTTATCAGATGATGTTTCATTACCATATATAACCAAAAAATAGTACACTATTGTATCTAGAGAAGACCCAAACTGGCTGTGATAATATTTCTCTATTTGCTGATGTTATGTCTATTTGGCAGGTCGTTGACAGTTGTGCTGATGTTATGTCTATTTGGTAGGTCGTTGACAGTTGTGCTGATGTTATGTCTATTTGGTAGGTCGTTGACAGTTGTGCTGATGTTATGTCTATTTGGTAGGTCGTTGACAGTTGTGCTGATGTTATGTCTATTTGGTAGGTCGTTGACAGTTGTGCTGATGTTATGTCTATTTGGTAGGTCATTGACAGTTGTGCTCAAACTAGCTGAACAAATAAAGGTGTATTAAAATAAGATTTTAAAACAACTGGAGTTGTAAAGAAAGATATTCTAAAATTAAAAGTGCTGTCAGATATTAAAGAAGACATTCTTTATTAAAGCTATTAAAGAAATCAAAGACATAATGTATCTATCCCATACGATTGATCTGCATTCAGTTTGCATGTTAACAGATAGTACAGTAAAGATATACATAAGATTTAGTAGTGAAGCTGGCAAAAATAAAATTTTATGAAGTATGAGTCAGGAGAAAAAACTCTACAAGTCGTTAAATCCATGAATCAAATCGTAATGTTTTCAACAGTATTATTTTTGAAAAAATGTTTTTTACTTATTTCATTTTACATGATGTGAAGAAAAACTAGAGCCCACTGCAGTCAATGATAAACCTCAAAACGAATTTTGTGTCATTTATTACATTTGTTACATGTATTGAGATACTTGTATTTGTCAAATTTATTCTTGCAAGCAATAGTAATTGCTTATAGATGCGTTTACATAAAAATCTGTAAGACATCTGCCTTTCAACAATTTTCAAATGAAAAACAAGTTTTCCATTAGTCTGACTTCATTGCATAAACAGCATTCTCTTCACACTAAAACATGACCAATACAATTGTTCTACATTATGATAATTAGTATTTTACCTTCATTTTACAAACTTTCCTGGGAGTCTAGTATGAGGTAAGTAGTTACTCAACATTGTTATAACAAGAGTACTGGGAATGTCCCACCTCATTTTTAATCTGAGAGCACTAGCAGGCTATGGATGACTCAGATTACTGACCAACTTGGCTCAGTGAGCTTGACCTTTGGTCAAGGCATGCAGTGTTGAAATAATCATACCATGTTTGCAGTGCTGAAATAATCATACTGTGCAGAAACCATTATTTTCTTACCTGACTTAACATGACTGTGACTTTTTGGATACAGAATCTATAGGTTTCAGTATTACACTAAGTGACCAAAAGGTGTAAGCCATCAGGAAAGTTTTGTAATTCTGCAAAACCAGTTGTTTTTTTAAACCCACAATGACCTTTACCTTTAATCTTTGGACCCAAATTAAATAGATCTGTTCCATAATTAAACTGGTCATGCTAGTTTAGTAACTGTAGAAGGTAGTGGACTAGAGTTATTACACTAAAGCTTTTTTTCCTTTTTCAGTCATACTGACCCTGACCATTGACATTTTATCCATAAAATCAACAGGGTTCTTCCTTACCTCAATTGTAAGCAATTCACAAAGTTTGGTAACTGCAGATAGTGAACTCTAATTATTGTACAGAAATAAATTTCTTTGTTTGGCCAGAGTGACAAAGTTTGGAAAATGCGGATGATTGACCAACTGAGTTATTGTGTTGTTGTTGTGGGGTTTAACGCCTTTTTTCAGCACATGCTAAGCTATGCATGGTGGCCAGTATTAATGGTAGAGGAAGAAACCTGGAAAACCCCGGGAAGAACCACTGACCCACGAGAAGCTACTGGCAAGCTTTCTCACATACGCACATTGGCCGAATCCTAGACTCGAACCCACGCAGACAGAGGTGAGATGGCAGTGATCCGTAACGGAGAGCGCTTTAGACCACTCGGCCACTTGGGGCCCCGGAGTTATTGTGTAAAAATGATACTGGTAACAGATGGATGCATGGACATCATTATAATAAAACAAGCTTTGCCATAAGAAATGAGGATTCTCTTCCAGCTATTAATGATTGGTAATGATCAGGTTATAGTTTACAAAGGTATCATTACATTAAAACTCTTGGTTTATACAGATTTAAAATTAGAAAATTCAAGGCCAATTTAAAGACTTTCAAAGACTCATAGTATAAAAGGATCAAGTTCTTAACATTCATAGTGTTATTAATACAGCCTTATGAATCATAAAATGCACATGCCTGGATTAATAATAATATAAAAAATAATAACTGTGTATACAGTCTCATGCATAGTTAGTTTATTAATGATATAACTTTCCTTCACTTAGGAATAAACAGTTTTATTAAAATAATAATTAAAATCACTAAGTTCTCAGTGTCATTAAAAATATTAGCCTCTTTAATAACCTATGGTTATTTAAGACTCGCATTTCATGTATGATGAAAGCTAATTTCTAATGCCAGCTCTGAGTCAAACTGTCTTAATATGTCAATATTCAGAAAAGCATGTAGTATCATATGACCTCTTGATTTATGTTATAATGACAAAGCTAGAAATTAAAATTTGTTAAGTTTTTTTTTGTATTTCATGTTGTGTAGATCTTAAAAGTAAAAGTAAAAATGAAATTATTCAAGAATGTTCATCGATGGAGTCATTTCCTATGCAGATGAACACAAGCCAAGGTGAGGTAACTGGGTCAAGACATCATTGTGTGCCTATTTTAAGCTCCTTCTAAATAGCAGTCAGTATTTTTCGAACATGTATTTTGCACAAAAACTGAAGGATACATTATTTCTGTCATGCCATCAATCTTCTGTTATAAAAGTTCAAGGACTTTCAAATAACTCTCAGGCATATGGAATAATTTTCCAAGTCTTGAAAATATCGCTGTTAACAAGTAGTTTTAAGGTTTTCAAGGAATTGTACAAAACCTGAAAACAATGATTTACACATAACAGAAAGTAGATACAGTTAACGTTTTATTTAAAATCATATATGTTTTGACCTGTCTAGTGGTTAGAGTGTCTGCCTCGAATGCAGGAGGTCGTGGGTTCGATCCCAGGCCGAGTCATACCAAAGACTTACAAAAGTGGTACTAACAGCTGCCTTGTTTGTGCTCAGCATTAAGAGGTTAGTGTTAGGACTGGTCGGTCTGGTGTCAGGATAATGAGACTGGGTGGGACATCATGCTACATGTCTGTGGCATGATGCCCCAATGCGAGACATCACTATAAACTGTCATACTGCAGACATTGTAGCGATATGACTGAAAGATTGTTAAAGCTACGTTAAAAATCCAAATCACACACACATTTTGACCCATGGAATGTTTGCTGTTACTGGTGAATTTTTTTTGTTCCTTCTGTCAGTGAGTGATTCAGTGGTTACTGAATGGGCACAACAGGGTGAAACTTCCTGACAGAATGGTATTGATTATCCTTAAGAAAAGTTTCTGCAGCAGAAACTGAAGGAACCCATTGAAGACTAGGTTGTCAGACAAAAGTTGGAATGCCAGAGGCAACTGATTGGATATTACTCAACTGGTCCAGTTTGAATACAGAATATAGTGCTGAAATTAGATTCTTGAGAGAATAAAAGGGAATAGAATGAAGTAGATGCCCAAGGAGAACAGATGTTTAGCAGATGTTTATCCCACTCACCACAAGACTGGAACGCCTTTCGAGACATTACATTAGGAATATTAGCCTCATGAATCTAGCCCTACTAAAAGACAAAATGTCTTATCAAAATTTAAAATAGAAAAAAGGCAGTAACTCTTGCACATTACCTCCTCTTGGCACCTCCAGGTGTCACTAGGTTTTAGCTGAGTGAGATGCTAATGAGGATGCTCACATAATGGGGTGGTTGGGAGGGTTTTTAAGTAATTTGATAGGCTAAGTATTATCGGAGAAACATAATTTACTTGATAATTTGCTTTCTCCTTTGAATAAATTAAGTCATGAAAATAATAGGAGGAGGGGATGCTAAGCATCCAATCTCTACCAGAATAACTGGAAGGATAACCAGTTCTCCTAATTACATAAGCAAATCAGCCTGGGATCACTTGACCTGTCACACTTATCTATGGTTATGATGTTGAAATGTCCTTACCTACAAAATTTCAGTGGTGAATCTGATGAACCTAACAGGCTGTTTTGATTGATTTTGTTGGGTCTGGTGGCCATCTGTGCTGCTGTCACTGACCTGAACAGATCCAAGGTTTGCCTCTGTGGTGCTAAATCTATGAGACAGAAACTACAGAAGGTTGAATCAGCATGCCAACAGTTTCCACTATATCTCAGATCGAAAAGTTACATTTGAACATGAAGCTGGCAGAGGTGGCTAAAATCTCATAAGCTGTAATCATCATGAGGAGGCTATGGTCTTCTATCATTTCAGAATACACTGAGCGTATCACCCACTTCAGACACAAAGCAAGGGTTTGAGGGGTGATATCCTGTTTCCCAGCTTTCAAAGGAAGGAAATTTGCTTGCATGTGCCAAGACTCATCTCTGTGCATTTCAAGTAGTGCATGAGAGTGTGAACAGGATCTTGCATGGCTGCTGCTGTCTATGGAAGAGAAGCAGTAAACGATGACTCTTTGGTTACCGACGGATTGTAACCTGTTTTTGGCTACAAAGCATGGTTGTGTTAAGAGGACCACCAAACCATCTGATCTGTATTGAAGATAGTTCAAGGTGACAGAAAGGGCACGTAGTTTGCTTACCCTGCATGCAGAGGCAAAAGCTATCAGGGAACATGTCTTTTATGATAGACACTCTAGCAAAGTGTGGGCTAGAGGCTTGAATTTAATTAAATAGAACCATTTTAAAACCCAGGACAAGTTCAATTTTGAAACAAGGCGAGGGATTTTGGTCGATTGAGATAAATATTAGCTAAAAGATCTTTCTCTTGCTCGGTGTTATATTTGCCATGATGCCAGACGATGTGATATCATTGAGTGGTAATTTTGATAGTGATGGGGTACAGCTGTTTCTCCTCAAAGATTCAGAGAAAAAAAGTTGGCCAGTTGAGACTGCTGCACTGAATAAACTGAGCAGTTGCAAGAACTCTCTCAATGTTGGAAACAGACTCAATGAATTTCACGATTCTGGTTACAAGAACATGAGGAAACCACACCAGATTCCGGTTGGTTAAGAACTCCATATCCAGATGGACAAAGTTCTTGGATAGATGGAGGCCTCACTTTTCTCAGTTCAATAAAAGGTCAAGACAATCAAAAAGAGAAAGGAGATCATTTCTGCCTTGGAGTAGGGTAGAACTTACCATGTGTTTCTGGATGATGTCTTCCAGTTATGCTGCCATCATTAAAGATGACACTGACTGGAACAAGGAGACGATGCAACCGATTATCTGGGTAAAAGCACAGGGACTGATGTTGAGGCCAACAGGAAGAATGGTGAATTGATAAATGGTGTCATGGTAAGTGAAACGGAGAAACTTGCAGGATACAGGATGGATAGAGACATGAAAGAACGTGTCAGGTCGAGACTGATAGCATACTTGCTCTTCCTAATGGAGAGGTGGACTCACCTTGCTGTCTCCATCTTGAACTTTGGAGGTGCAATGAATTGGTTGAAATGACTCAAGTCGATGACAGGCCTCAGCTTGCCATTTGCTTTCTGAATTAGAAACAACTGTGAATAATATCTTGGGGATTGTGGCTTTTGCACAATTTCCACTGCCAGTTTTGAGATGAGGCCATATCTCATTTTGAAGGAAGGCATCCTTCTCCCTATGGACTTCCATAAAGAGGGAGAGAGGAAGGGGTTGGATGAACAAAATCCAAAGCCCCTCCAAAATGACCTGGATCACCTAACAAAATTGAGGGAAGAGCGAGATCCAGTGAGCCCAAAAACGCAGGAGTTGGTCAACTATGGGTAGCCTGCATGCGGGTGGTGACAAGGGTATGTCAGTGCTTATGGTTTTGAAGTTTTTAGGAAGAGAAGTCTTTTTCTTCTTGCCACTGTAGGATCACCTCCTGAGTTGGTCAGGCTTTGGTCTCCTGTCATTGGGTTGGAATTAATATATAGGTGTATATCGTACAACTTGGAAGTTTGAAGGTAGAGAAAGTCTGTTTCTTCCCACCACTGTACGATCACTTCCTGTGTTGGTTAGGCTGTGGTCTTCTGTCATTGGGTTTGGATTAATATAGGTGTATATCTGACAGAGGAAATCCCTTGTCTCAGGGCTGCTGAGCATTCCTTCACACTGGAGGGGGTTGAGAGGGTCCAAACACTTGTGTGGGAGTATAAGTGAGTTTGAGGTTCAGTTCTTGAGTTTCCTGCCTCTGAACCTCTTCGATTCGTCTTCCAAAAAGCAATGAAGATCCAAACAGGGTTGTCTGTAAAGCAAAAGTGTGGTACAGCAAGCGATGTTGACTGCAGATATGAGTCCCTTCAGATTAAGTCTCAACTGGCGATAAATGTCAAGGCATTGGCCATAGTATGGTGAGATGCTTGGTAAAGACCCAAGTGATCCTGGTTGTCATGTCCCAGGCCTGGCTATTGTCGGATTGTCTGGTGAGCTGGAAGATTGCCAATGAGGCCAAATCTAAAATAGAGGATGTTGCCATGATGTCCTAGACCAGCTTAAGCATGGCATGGAATACGTTCTTGTTCACTTTGTAGTACAATGAGCCAACTGGTGGATGGTTGCCCAATTCTTGTCAAGAAAAGGTCTGTACTGAAGGCATTGGAGTGTGTCTGATACTAGCAAGAGGAGGAAGTTGCTGGAACCTGGCTTTCTGAAAAGATAGATGTCTTATTGAAATTTCCAGTATAATAGTGATAAGATGCCGATGGGAGGTTACATGGATGGATTTATCATGAAGAGCCCCATATGAACTATTTAGATGGACCATTTCAACCATGCTGGGAAGGCTGGTGATGTTGGGATGGCCAGTGATGGCTGGTAATGGGGTAAGGTAGTGTTAAGAGAAGGAATAAATGAATCCAGCATGAACCCCATGCACACTGACTAGCAGGCTTAAAGACCATGCTCAGACACACTGGCAGACCTATGCCCACTGGGTGCCCTAAAATTTAGGAATCAGCATCACCTAAAATGGTTGTCTTCCTTGATTTATTCTGTATTTCCTTCCATCCAATGTCTAGTGAACTATTGCTTTGAACATGAATTTCATGCACTTAGTAAACATTTCTCCTGAAATGACACAAGATGAAAAAACAAAGCATGGATTAGCAAATTAGTGTGCGACTATCTAGCTAAAACAGTAGCATAGACTACCTCTGACCACATATTATAGATGCTGCACATCAACGATGGTGTATACTTAATATACATACCTGTCAACTTTCATGCCAGCAGATAAAAACTTCTGATTTTGGGGGTCCTACCATGCCTAACTCCCAATTGCATAACATCTCCAGATTTTTGCAAAGAACTCCCAAATGTTAAATTATGACTGTTGATTATCATTTCTCCTAAAATAATTATGCATAAATACATATATTGTATGCAATCTACAGAAACCTTGTTCTATTTTGTCACCTGTGACTATTGTTGTTATGAAATAATTCTTCAGTAAATAGAAAGTCAAGTTTAAACATATTCATGTGAATTTATGATTTTTTTAATATCCCCACAACAATACTAAAATGAGAAAATAAACCAACCACTGCAATAAAAGTTTGAGCAATTTGTCTGAATCCCAAGAATAATCACTGTGAATGCTGTAGCATCTCCATTCCCATGAAAGAAACTCAGCATTATTATAACATATGTACCAATGTTAATTACCATAATTAAATTAAAAGAAGGAATGAAAATTTTTTTTCTTCAAAAACCTACAGAATATGTGCCCCATAAAACTAATTCATAAATATGTTATTTAATAAACAGTGTCAAATGCCTTATGAGTTGACAATGTGGAAATAAGGTGGGACATAAAATGTGTGAAAAATAGTTGCCACAAGCATACACTTATGACTGTATATTTAGGTACCATTTGTTATAACAATATACGGCATCATTTATTTGCCAATCAATTGATGTTGCTTACATAGCATGTCAGAGGGCCAGTCCTTTTCCTAAGACAATTGCAAGGATAAGAATTAACTGTCAATTACTGACTCTGGCTTTCTTGTTTGTTTACTTAAGAGTAACCTTAAACAACTGTGCAGTTTGGCCACAACTACCAGAATATTAAAAGAGGGCATGTCCTGGGAAAAAATAAGACACATCACAGGAAGAAATGGTGTGTCCTTTGAGAATTTCATGCATATTGGACCCAAAAGATTGGTCAATGCTGAGTGAGAACAGGTTTTAAAAATGCTGTGAAAAACATTCTATTTGTAGGTCCCAATCTCGTTATTTTTTATAATTAATCTCCCTACTTGGCTTTTGAAAGGTGTGAGTAAGAACAATACAAGAGTCAAGGAAAGCTTCCATGCTTGCATTATAGCATTTAGATGACATTCTCCTAAAATGACACAAAAACAAAAAATAAATTAAAGAAGAAACTAGTAATGTATTTGAAATTACTAAGTCACTAAAACACTGTCATAACTTACAGAAGTGAAGATGTTGTATCACAAACCTATAACCTTGTTATGATCTTATGCACATGGCTTAGTTAAATTATTAAACTACAATTCAATCGAAAGGCATGAAATATGAATAAACTAAGCATAAAAATCAAGCAGAACTTAGAAATTCACTCATAAGAGCTCCATAATAGAGTAAACGAGCAAAGTCAAAGACACACTAAATCATAATGACTTTTGTTTACGGTCAATGATAGCGTGGTGGTATGGGGGGGGTCTTAAAAGACAAAGTCCTGAAAGGTGACAAAATCACTCAAAATTGGCAGAAATTGTAAAATAATGCATACAACCTGTAGTAGATGAATAGATCCACAAAATAAATTGAAAATGAACATTGAATGGGCCTATAGGAACACAAAATTTGCTAGATTATTGGAGTAAGAACTGTATGATGTCTGCTCTGTACAGCAGAAAGCTAAAACCTAGCAACACCTGGTGGTCCAATGGGGAGGTAATGGGCACGATTTATTGTTCTTTGTCATTTTGAGGCACGATAAGACCATTTTCATCTTCTGATAGGGCTGTATTCATGTGATAGTAGGCAAATATTTCTAACATAATGTGATTGGGGAACATATTCGAAGGAGGAATCGTATATGTAATCGTCTCTGGGATGGCATTCAAATAACTTGACTGAAATCTTCTCTTTGATAGTATTATTGTTCCTGACATAAATTAAAGTTCTATAAGCAGACCACCCTGATCTGTGTGTAAAAGATATGAAAAAAATTCTCCATATTAAAAATAGCATGTTGAACAAAATGTAATTTAGTGTTGTATGTTATACAATCAAAAAATAAATGCATACTAATGGAACAAGTTGTGTGAGCCCTAGTAACCAAATAACCTGAAAGTGCAGAGTCTCCAACTCAATATTACTGCACCAGCTCACATACCCCTGTCACTCCAGTTTCAATCCCAGGAAATGATACAGAGGTGTTATGTCTAAAAAACTTGCCTTCCCTCTGATGGCAAAGTGGTTTCCTCTGGATACTTTGATTTAATCCACCTTACAAAGATTCTTGACTCCTCACCACATGTGGGGAAAGGTGGAGGGTTGTTAATATAAAAATCCTCACGACTGACATTATGGAATGTCGGATTGATCACTCTACCTCAACATCTGAGGTGCTCCACTAAATTAAGTGAGGGATTTACCAGACAAAATACATATATAATTGTATAGTTCATTAAAATGGCCCTTCTCACTCAGTGCAATTTTTTCAATTGTTAGGTAAATCAATTCTTAAAGTAAAAATTACATTAGCCTAAAATATTATATTTACCTCTCTGTGTTTGGCCATTTTCTTGAGCACAAAATGCACACCATTACGTGATTTTCTGAAATTGGAGAGAAAAGAATCTCAAACATCATGATGCAAAGAAAACCAAACCTCAAACCGCACAATTATGTCCAGTAAAATGCACAAAACTAGCAAAATCTTTTATTTTCAAATAGGTATAGATTTTAAAAGGACATTAAGTGACTCTGCTATTATGTACAATGGAACAAAAATTTACCTGTTTAATATATTGTTACAAGTTACTGAATGTACAATGGAATAACATGTCAGTCCTGCCCCCCCCCTCCATTATTGGAAATATTAGATTAGTTCAAATGTGACTAGAAATGGGGTTGGTGGTTCCATGTTTGGAAAAAAAGTTGTGGGTCAGCTTATACGTAAGTCATGCACTTTTAGTGTTAAACCTATTCAGTTGGGGGGGGGGCAGTTTATACACGAGGTTGCATTATATCTGCAAATAAATCTGTATCTGTGGATTCATTATTTAATGGTAGGTCATTTACATAGATAAGAAAGAGGAGGGCCTAAAACTGAGCCTGAAGGGAACCCTTGAATGAACAGATGTGAGTTTGCGAGCTAATATTGCCAATGCTTGTTTTGACCTTTGTCTTATGTATGACCTCAACCAGCTTAAAGAAAAATTGTCAAACCTGTAACGGTTGAACTTCTGCAGCAGAATTTCATGATCAACAAGATGAAAGGCTTTCTTGAAGTCATGGAAAACAATTCCAGTCATGATCCATTTCTTTTAGACAAAGATCTGTTAATTTCGTTCTGTTTAGCATGAGTCATACTTTCTAAATCCTGATTGTGCTTTATGAAATAGTAAGTTTTAAAAAAAGTAAAGACCTGCATGGCTATTTGCTTTTCAATAATTTGGATAATAAAGGTAGAATGGATATTGGTCTGTAATTCTCTGGATCCTTCTTTTCTCCTTTCCTAAAGTTAGGTGAAAACCTTTGCACATTTCAAGGTTTCTGGAAAATTAACACTCATTATAAGATTTTGATCTGTGTTAATGACTTTGTTATTACTGGTACAGAAATTTTAAAAATGTGTGGACCAATACCATCCAAACTAGAGGATTTATTAATACTCAACTTATTGAGCATATCAAAAAACATCAGCTTCACTAACATTAGCTATTGAAAAATAATTATCATCAGGAATTTTAGCTCTTATAAATAATAGAAGAGCATCAAGTTCAATTGGGCTGATAGTCTGGTTCTGAATACTCTTACTGGAGATGCTTATGAAGAAATTGTTGAACATTTCAACAATGTCATGTAGAGATGTTGCTTTATCATCATTTTGTTTACATCTGGGGTGGGTGAGTGGGTTCAGTCAGCTCTATTAGATGCTTCCACAATGTTTTGGTACTCTTACTTTCATCCATTGCCTGCTTATAGTAGTCTTCTTTTGCCTTATCTATCAGGTGCTAAGCTTTATTCCTCTTTCTAAAGTTGTCTTTTGTCTCTTAGGTGCTGAGCTTCATTGATTCAGGGGTAATCCACTTGGGTGTGATTTGGTGTTTAAACCTTTTTTGTTTTAATTGGGGCATGCTAGTCTAAGGCTGCATTTAAAGTCTGATACCATTTATCTAAGGCAGTGTTGACATCAGCTATAATGCAGCCTGAGTGGAAGGGTTTGCAAATTAAATCATTTAGGAACGTTTGCTCATCAAACTGTTTAAAGTTCATGTATCATATTTCAATGTGTTGAACATTTTTAGATGATTTGGGAACATGTCTAGCTATACAGACTGGATAGTTTCTAAGTCACTAAGTGCATATACTGGCACATCAATTTCACTTATGTTGCTAGGTTTATTAGTAAACATCATCAATGGTAGTAGCACTTTTATGTTACTTTAGTTGGGGTGTTCATTATTTGGGTCAAGTTTTAAGTTTCAATATTACTTATCCAAGTTAATGGTGGAGTTTTCATGTAGTCAATTATAAAATCCCCTAATATGATACTTTCTAAATCTTCCTTTAGTAAGGCTTTCTGAATTGGCACCTCAAATATATCAATCCAATCAGCTATATACATCCATGGAACTATAGATTTTCACCCAAGAATTTCTTGATTGTTGGAATTTTGTTTGAGTCATCTGTGATTGTAATAAACTGCATATTATGTTGGATTTTAAGAAAGCTTGGGACTGAAAAGGATTTTTGTTGTTGTTTTTGTAGGGTTTAACACCATTTTTCAGCACAAGTATTATTGGTGGAGGAAGAACCTAGGAAACCCCCCGAAAGAACCACTGACACATGAGAAGCTACTGGCAAGCTTTCTCACGTACATGTACCAACATAGGCCGAACCCGCGACTCGAACCCACGCAGACAGAGGTGAGATGGCAGTGATCCGTAATGGTGAGTGCTTTAGACCACTCGGCCACTTGGGGCCCTGACTGAAAGGAAGAGTCAGCCATATTTGATTCTGGTGTTACACAATCCTGGCAGCTGAGTCCATTTAAAATGAATATTTCTGTTTAATACTGAGTGTCTATATTCTTTTTATCATTTAAGAGACCCTCTTAGGTAAATATTGAAAATAAATTTGATGAATCTGATTTGAAAAATGAGTAGATCCACTGAGAAAGTGAAGTTGTGGTCATGTTTGTCTTACTATTTTTTGTTTGAATAAGTCTGTTCTTATATCCACAGAATGAGCCTACTAAGTATCTGTGACGCTTCATGCACAACCTAAATTAGTTGCTGGTAGCACTTAGACCTACATGTAGGATATTTTCTTCAGTGCAGTTGCATTCCCGAATATTTAAGGAGCAGGTTATAAGTCTCATACCGTGGTAGCCATTTTTTAAATTATTAATCAGGATATCATCCTTCTGTGACCTGGACCAAGATAAGGGCAGGGTATTGAGCGATAATAGCAGGTTAAGTATTAAAGTCACTTTTATCAACACTCCCCAAGCTACCTTTTAATAGCAGTAGCACATCAGTTGCTATTATTGGGTTGCTGAATTCGATCACCCAGCAGGAGGCTGGTAGCCAAAAATAAGCTGTCACACTGAACCTACGAATGCTTTTAGTAGATTGCTCTACTGCAGACAGGAGGATGACTTGACAACTTACTGGGTTGATATAACTGGGCAAAACGCATAAATGCTATCACTCTTGTGCAACAATGAAAGGTACGATGACACGTAAGTGGAGTGAGACTGACAGAAAGTGGCTTTCATGATAGTATCCAAAGAAGATGGATCTGAAAGGCTCAAGATGCAGAAATAGCCTTGACCTCAAGGGCTTTGAAATGCTATGAAAGAGAACTATATTAATAGTGTACACAATCCACCTGATGGTAGCAGCTGCTGGATTATGAGAGATACATTTTAAGAGGGACAAAATGAGAGTTATGACTCTTTCTTTATCTTTTGATTTAGAGTCAGAAACATGAAGCCACAACTGGGTAAAAGAGTCTATCTTGATTAAGCACAACAGAAATATAACTGAGACTGCAATTTCATTTGGAACAGGAGCTACCAAAGGTAGCTTATTCTTGGTCACAAACCAAGGCTGGCACAGAAAAAAGACAGAATCATAGCTATGACTGAACTTACAAAAAAAATTCCACTGACAGAATATAAACTTCACTCCTCGTTTATACTAGGATTCGAGAAGGAAGACTGTTTTAAGGGAAAGGTTCACTGAAAGGGTAAGATTTATAAGTAGGTTTAGATGATAAAATAATAAACTTGGCATTAAAAAGAGTGTGAAATCAGTCTCTGTAACTCAAAGTACCAAATAAGTCCTGAAAGATTGTGTCTGACCCTATAGTGGAGTCAATACAGAACAGTTAAGAGTGTTGGAAGTTCATGCTCTGTAGCCCTTTATGGTGGATAAAGAACAATCCTTTTCCTCAAAGAGGAAAAGAAGAAAATCTGCAGCTGCAGTTAAAGCTGAGCAAATATGATTAATGCATTTCCTTTTCTACCAATTACTGAAAATTCTCCACTTGCCTCCAAGCCTGAGCGATGCACAAAGAAACAATGCTTAAAAACTGGTCCTGGAGGACAAATCATTTGATATGAACCAGGCATGAAGGTGCACAAGGGCCCTCAGTACTTATTGGTAATTCCTTGGGATTATCAACCCATGATTGCTGGGTCCACAGGGAACTCTCAGGTTGAAACATGACTTGAATGTTCTGAGTCTGAAGAACCTGAGAGATTATTCTGAGAGTGAATGCATTAGCACTCATTCGATCCCACCTAAGACTGAAATCATCTACTGCCCACGCTCTCTTGTCTGGTACTGAAGAGACATAAAAAGGGAGAAAAAAGAGGAAGCCTGTTGTTCAGCCTCCTTGTGAACAAGTCAACCAGTGGCCTATCTCAGAGATCAAAGCTGAAATGCATCTATGGCTCAGGCTTCTGGGTCTGGGACTGGGGAGATGAAGGTGGGCAGTTTGTGATTCCACCTTGTCACAGTAAAGTTTATAATTGTACACCCACTAAAGTGCATAAATCCAATGAAAAACCGTCCAATGTATGAACCATTGTGTAAAGGGTCTGTCCATTTCTCGACAGTGAGTTGGGAAGGACACTGAATCTGCCAGGGATATGCCAATCTGGACTGTTAACTTCTGCTAGGAGCACAAGCACAAAAAGTCCCAAACCAGAATGCATAGGTTGGCTTATTTGGTACCTATTTAGATGGCATGCCACCATCACAGAGTTTACTGACATCATGAGAATTGCCTTTCCATGAAGCTGATCCTTCTAGGAATGAAATGTGTTTATTATGGCATTTATTTCTAGATGGTTGATGTAAAGAGGTAACTTCAGTGACCCCACTTCTAACTGACTGGTGCAGTTTTGCAAGAAGTGGGCTCCCCAACTTTATCATCTGGCATTTGTGCAAATTATTACTTTCAGTAGGGGATTTTACTGAGGAATTCCAGCTATGCACCCTTCTTTGTAGTGCCATCACCACAGGAGTGATAATATTTCAGCCAGGATTATAATTCATTAATCGAGTCAACTGGAAAAAGTGCCAGCTTGGCCATCTACAAAAGGTACAGAAAAGGCAGCCATCAATAATTACAATTGCTGCTGCATTGCACAAACTGAGGATTTGCTTAAGTCCTCTCTCTGAAATTCACCCCCTTTAGAAATCTACTTTGAAAGTTTGATAATCCATACCAAGTATACATGACAGAGGTAAGCAAGTGTGAGGCCGGTCAAAGACTCCATGCCTAGGTGGTCAAAATGCTTGGAAGGGTTGAGATTTTACTTGCTTCAATTCACTAGAAACTCTGACTAAAAAGGAATGATGACTGTTCTTCTCTTTATCAAAGTTAAACTTACCATGTTTTTAGAGGACGAAATTGAGGAATGTTTCAGTTGTTATTAATGTGGTCGAATGACAGAGTGATCACAGAACTGATGATGAATTCCATGGTCTGATAGAGACAATTGGAATAAGATAAAAATGATATACTGTTCCTTGGAATCTGAACTTGCACTTAGCTGGGTGGTTAGGGACCTGAAAATATGCATAATTTAGTTCTAGACTGTTTTCTAGAATGACTTCAAATATGCCCCTCTTCACTGCTTACCTTTCCATCTCCATTTGAATATTGGCATGGCTGTGTACCTATATAGCTGGCTGAGTTCAATGACTGACCTGAGTTTTCTATTTACTTTGGGTGCTTGACACAGTCTTGAGTAAAATCTAGAGTCTGGCTTGTAAACTCTTCCACTGCCCACCTGTTGAGTAATGACCAGATCTAATACTGCAAAAGTCCCAGCTTTTCCAGATTGAATGGTATATCAGTAACAGAGGGGGAAGATGAAAGGGGAAGGGGCTGGATAAACAAAATCTGATCCCCCTCTGAAACAACTTGGATACCCCCATTTTGTTTTTTGGAAACAGTTCTGACTGAGTCTGGTGCACACTGGCAGACTTTTTGTGGATGGCTGGTGTGGTATGTTAGCAATGGTTGTTAGAAACTTGCTCCATATTCCCTTTATTGAACTGCCCATGAGAAAGGTACCTATTGCTACCTGAAATCTGGCTGAGGTTAAAGCTTTTGCAGTTGTGCAGTGTTATGCCTTTAATTGTATTTTGCCACTGATCATCTCTCAATTGCTGCTGCAAAGAATCAGACTGAACAGTAGTGCAAGTGGCAAGGCAAACTGGAGAGCCAGTATTTGTGCTGCCTGCTTCCATACTTTCTCTCATCGGTCACATAACAGTACTGAAGAGTGCACCAGTGAAACTCAGAGCCAAGAAATGATGTGCCTTCGGTGCAGTCCTAGTCAGGCTTCTCCTTGTACTAGATTTAAATTTGTCCAAGTTGCCAGGGCATTAGCCACTGCATGATAGATTTCACAACCGTAAACATCCATATCATGAATTTCCATGCATGATTACATCCTCTATTGATGCCAAATCTATCATGACAGAAGCCAGATTTCCCACCAGCTTGGAGATGGCATGGGAAACATTCAAATCCACCTTACAAACCAGTCGGGTTGTCATGTTAACTGCCAAGATCTTTTCCCTTGGTAGGAATCCTGGTGATACATGTTAATTGTATATGATATCAGTATCACAAGAATGATGCTGGTAGCTGGTTTCAGAAGAGAAAGTATTGGAATTACCTGGATCTTATCTGACAGGCAGGCAGTTATTTCCTTTATCTTGGCCCACTTGCTCCATACAGGAGCAGGCACTTTGAAATGGGCAAAACACTGTAAATTTGCTCAATGGCCTCTTTGAATCTGAACTCTGTTTATGTACCACTGTAGGGTCTGAGTGAGACAAGGTTGTGAGGTCATCTCCACACTCACTGTGGGGACTGTCAGAATCAGGCAAATAAAAAACTAAGAAGCACCAATGACACTGTGTTTGAGTACAAGGTTAGAAGAACAAAGTCCACAATTTTTAAAAAAAATTCACAAAAATAAAATAAAATAATGAGTACAACATGGGATAAATACCTTTCTACACAATACTATACTGACTTCTCATTAGCTGGGTAGAAACAACAAAGAATGTTTTGGACTTCAGAGGTTGAGCAGTATGATGTTGACCATACCGAGCAAAAGCCTATACTGGTACACATTTGGTTGACAAGTAGCCACCTAACAGTGACAAGGTAATGGGTAAAAGTTATTTCCTTTGTCTGGTTAGACTGGAAACATTTATTCACGATGCATTTATTAAGAAAGAACATTTAGTAGCGGTTTTCTTTGATTTAGAAAAGGCTTATGACACGACATGGAAATACGGGATACTAAATGACCTGCACGATCTAGGTCTAAAAGGCCGTCTGCCCTATTTCATATCAAACTTTCTCTCAGACAGAGAATTCAAAGTACGAGTGGGCTCTACCCTCTCAGATCTTCACGAGCAAGAGATGGGTGTGCCCCAGGGCAGGATTTTATCTGTGACGCTCTTTAACATCAAAATTAATTGCATCACCAAGTGTTTGACTCCTGGTGTGGATTGCTCGCTATATGTTGATGATTTTCTCATATGTTATCGATCGAAGCACATGCATACAATTGAAAGACAACTTCAGCAAAATATAAACAAGATTCAAAATTGGGCCAATGCAAACGGTTTCAAATTCTCGAAATCAAAAACAGTATGCATGCATTTCTGTCAGTTACGAAGACATCATGATGAACCGAACCTCATGATGGATGGAACACCTATTCCAGTTGTTGAGGAAACAAAATTTTTAGGTATAATCTTTGACAGAAAACTGACCTTTATACCACACCTAAAGAAGTTAAAAGCTAAATGCTTAAAAGCACTTAACCTACTTAAAGTAGTAGCGCACAATGACTGTGGTGCTGATAGAAAAGTCATCCTAAATTTATACAGAACGTTTATTCGCTCCAAACTGGACTATGGTTGCGTTGTGTGTGGTTCAGCCAGAAAATCGTATCTTAAAATGCTTGATCCAATTCATCATCAGGGAATAAGACTGGCTCTGGGAGCATTTAAAACATCCCCGTGTGAAAGCCTGCTAGTTGAAGCGAACGAACCACCGTTATTGCATCGTAGAGAAAAGCTTTCCGCACAGTATGCTCTCAAATTAAAATCAAACCCTCAGAATCCTGCTTTTTCGGCTGTTTTTCAACCCAAATACAAAACCTTATACGAAAATAAACCAAACGCCATACCTTCCTTTGGCATTAGAATATCATCCAGCCTTGACAGTACAAAAATTGATCTTTCTAAAATTCACAAAACGTACATCTCCGAAACACCACCCTGGCTACTTAAACAACCAAAAGTACTTTTTACGCTACACGATGGAAAAAAATCTGAGACAAACCCTTCCGTCTTCCACAACTGTTATCAAGAACTCCTCACCGAATTTAAAAACTACACAAGAATTTATACCGACGGATCAAAGGATGAGGAAAAGGCTGCTGCAGCCTTCGTCTTTGGAAATCACACAACGCAAGTTCACTT
Organism: Sinohyriopsis cumingii; assembly: GCA_028554795.2. Classification (NCBI taxonomy): domain Eukaryota; kingdom Metazoa; phylum Mollusca; class Bivalvia; order Unionida; family Unionidae; genus Sinohyriopsis; species Sinohyriopsis cumingii. Next base: position 133,832,378 of record CM068838.1, on the reverse strand, counting down.
ATCAAATGGAACATCAATTTTTTCAGCCGAAATCAGAGCAATAGACCTTGCTCTGCAACATATGGTATCACGGTACCAATTGTTTTTCCATATACCTCAATGCTAATGTTTTGTGAAATAAATATACTTTCTGTCCTACTTGGGCATGCATGTCACACACTGTCATATAGAACAATGCTAGATTGTCAATTTGACAATGACATAACCAGGTACTCCATTGCATTTAAGAGAGATAACTCTACTGGAACTAGACAGGGGTAAGAGTTATCTAGTCACAACAAGCACATTTTCAGCCATGTGTACCATATTTTAAAAAAATCATAAAAAATACAAAATATGATCTAGATAGAAATTAACACAAACTCACATGTTGCCAAGAGACTCAACTTGTTTTTAAGCCAAACAGAAAGTACAACTCTTACATAATGCACCAATCACAGCTAGTGTTGTTCTTTAATTCTGAATACAATGTTCCATACACCTTAAGCTCCGCCCACCTGGACTTGCGCAATTGGTACCGTTATACCTATAGCAAACCTTAATTTTTCCAATAATCTGTGAAATAGTTCGGGACTTTATAAGTAACAAATGTACTTAGTCTCACTTGTGAAAAACAATTTGATGAGGTACTAACCTATGTCTTATATGAATGTGTATAGAAATGTCACTGAGCTGTTTGAACACTTGTTTTCATACTTTTGCTTCACCATCAAAATCATCTTTTGAAATAAAATGAATTCTTTCAACTATGAGTTGTATCTTATTCATATCAGCACTTATTGAACTTCACATAGGTGATATGGGATAAATCACATTATGTCATATTATGTAATAACTAGGTCAAAGGTTAATGTACCAAATAGTATGTACCTGTCCTACTTCAAAATGTACAATTCACCTAAAAGAAAGGAATTTATATTTGTTTGGTAGGTGCAGAACTTAACATCAGAGACAGGTGGACATGACCCAATCTTATTATAAAGTATAAGCTTTGACCACTTTACACTATCTGCAGATACAAGAGGTCACTAACCACCAGTCCTCACACAAAGGTCCACCTACCCATCCTCTTTGTAACACAAATAGTAAGCTTTCCTCCTTTGTAATGTGAATAAAATTGTTTCATTAAGCCAATCAGTCACCAAATATAATAAATCACAGCTTCTAAGTGGTTATGTTGGATTGGGGGGTGAAATTAGGGGAATAAAATACAGAAAAATGCCAAATATAAACACTAAGTATAGCACATCAAATGGAGTTAAAAACAGGAGGAAAGTGTTTATCTAAAAGGGAGAGGTAGCTTATGATAAAGGAATTAAAGGAGGCAAAATCAGCAATGCGAAAAATGAAAAGTGAAAGTTTGATGACCTTACGTTGGACAAATATATGGGGCAGGGCCCAACAGGTCCAAGGACAGCCCAAAGGCAACTGTGCTATAACATCCCTTACAGGACCCAAATTTCAAGTGAAGTTGTGTTCATTTCCATCTAATATAAAAGGGTGAATAATTTAGATAATATAGATACATATAAAGTATATTTCTTCTACATAAGAATTTAATAATAATTGGCATAAGATAGAGAGAAACTTATCTCAGATCCAAGCAGAACATACCTTATCAGTTTTTAAACTTGTAAACTTTACTGTGAGAAATTATTAAATTGCTTCTACTTACATTTGTATCAAGATTGAGGGCTAATATAATACTTCACAAATCTTCTCTTTATTTTCATAACCAGTCACTGAAAATGTGAGATTTTATTTCCTTGAAATGTTATGACTGGTGTAAGGGAGATAACTGAATGATATACATAAGGTGTGGTAACCTCGAATACATTATCCATGTAATATAGATGAGTTCATCAACAACCTGTATTAACTTCATTGCAATTAAATTATCTCAAAATACATTACTGATAAAGTGAGAACCTAACATTTAGACTCCTATATTTAGTGGAGACCTCAAGAGTCATGTAATTTTAATTTCTAGGATGACGCAGCTCTTTCATATCACATAGTTAATATTTTCTACAATGCCGGCATGTAGAGTGCAGCCTTCCATAACCATGCAGATATCATCTCATGCCAATTTGGATTCTTGCGATGGGATGCAAAGTTTCAAGAACAGTGTGGATTTGAATGGAATGAATACGCACTGTGTGACTAAAATGGTTATCATTCTGTAATGTTGGACCAAACATGGAAATTCCACAAGAGCAGCTTGACAGAAAGAAATAGGATTAATTGAAAGTCAATAGTAGATTATAATTGGGCTTATACAAGTGCCAATGGGAAATGCTGACTTAAGGAAACTGTTCTAGTTTGTTGGTATTCACTGCTACTTCAACAAAAGGGAATGCAAGAGAACTGAACTAGCTACATGAACAATTTCAAAGCAGGAGAATGTAAAAAAACAAAAAAGGACAATTAGAGCAGGACAATTCAAATCAAAGTGGGAAGGAATACCATATCCTTAATAAATTACCTAAAATTACTCATACCAGAACATCCTACATGGTACAAGTGATCTATCTACAAGTGTACTTAGAGTGTTCTCTATCCTGGTTTATGGCATGCCTTACAAGAACAAGATAGCTGTTTTTGTAGACATGATTTTTAATCTTTTGCAGGTAAAATAGCCAATATTTGGCCAAAATCAACTATATTATATTTACATAACTTATTTTGTTGCATGCATTCCAATCTAGGAGGTAACAGCACATACATAAAGGCATCAGGTAACACAAGTCTATATCTACCATAGCTATAGTTATCAAAAGTCCCCATCCAAAGCCATCTTGTGCTATTTTCTAAAGATTTCATACATTTTATTCTTAAAGAACTTTCAATATTTGACCAAAAGTGTTCAGCACACATTTGTTTTCCTACATCAAACTAGTATAGTTCATAAATGCCGCCCACATGTCTGCGTTTCTATGGATACCCTGTGAGGCTATTCTTTCCTTTAGGTATCACGGTACCAATTGTTTTTCCATATACCTCAATGCTAATGTTTTGTGAAATAAATATACTTTCTGTCCTACTTGGGCATGCATGTCACACACTGTCATATAGAACAATGCTAGATTGTCAATTTGACAATGACATAACCAGGTACTCCATTGCATTTAAGAGAGATAACTCTACTGGAACTAGACAGGGGTAAGAGTTATCTAGTCACAACAAGCACATTTTCAGCCATGTGTACCATATTTTAAAAAAATCATAAAAAATACAAAATATGATCTAGATAGAAATTAACACAAACTCACATGTTGCCAAGAGACTCAACTTGTTTTTAAGCCAAACAGAAAGTACAACTCTTACATAATGCACCAATCACAGCTAGTGTTGTTCTTTAATTCTGAATACAATGTTCCATACACCTTAAGCTCCGCCCACCTGGACTTGCGCAATTGGTACCGTTATACCTATAGCAAACCTTAATTTTTCCAATAATCTGTGAAATAGTTCGGGACTTTATAAGTAACAAATGTACTTAGTCTCACTTGTGAAAAACAATTTGATGAGGTACTAACCTATGTCTTATATGAATGTGTATAGAAATGTCACTGAGCTGTTTGAACACTTGTTTTCATACTTTTGCTTCACCATCAAAATCATCTTTTGAAATAAAATGAATTCTTTCAACTATGAGTTGTATCTTATTCATATCAGCACTTATTGAACTTCACATAGGTGATATGGGATAAATCACATTATGTCATATTATGTAATAACTAGGTCAAAGGTTAATGTACCAAATAGTATGTACCTGTCCTACTTCAAAATGTACAATTCACCTAAAAGAAAGGAATTTATATTTGTTTGGTAGGTGCAGAACTTAACATCAGAGACAGGTGGACATGACCCAATCTTATTATAAAGTATAAGCTTTGACCACTTTACACTATCTGCAGATACAAGAGGTCACTAACCACCAGTCCTCACACAAAGGTCCACCTACCCATCCTCTTTGTAACACAAATAGTAAGCTTTCCTCCTTTGTAATGTGAATAAAATTGTTTCATTAAGCCAATCAGTCACCAAATATAATAAATCACAGCTTCTAAGTGGTTATGTTGGATTGGGGGGTGAAATTAGGGGAATAAAATACAGAAAAATGCCAAATATAAACACTAAGTATAGCACATCAAATGGAGTTAAAAACAGGAGGAAAGTGTTTATCTAAAAGGGAGAGGTAGCTTATGATAAAGGAATTAAAGGAGGCAAAATCAGCAATGCGAAAAATGAAAAGTGAAAGTTTGATGACCTTACGTTGGACAAATATATGGGGCAGGGCCCAACAGGTCCAAGGACAGCCCAAAGGCAACTGTGCTATAACATCCCTTACAGGACCCAAATTTCAAGTGAAGTTGTGTTCATTTCCATCTAATATAAAAGGGTGAATAATTTAGATAATATAGATACATATAAAGTATATTTCTTCTACATAAGAATTTAATAATAATTGGCATAAGATAGAGAGAAACTTATCTCAGATCCAAGCAGAACATACCTTATCAGTTTTTAAACTTGTAAACTTTACTGTGAGAAATTATTAAATTGCTTCTACTTACATTTGTATCAAGATTGAGGGCTAATATAATACTTCACAAATCTTCTCTTTATTTTCATAACCAGTCACTGAAAATGTGAGATTTTATTTCCTTGAAATGTTATGACTGGTGTAAGGGAGATAACTGAATGATATACATAAGGTGTGGTAACCTCGAATACATTATCCATGTAATATAGATGAGTTCATCAACAACCTGTATTAACTTCATTGCAATTAAATTATCTCAAAATACATTACTGATAAAGTGAGAACCTAACATTTAGACTCCTATATTTAGTGGAGACCTCAAGAGTCATGTAATTTTAATTTCTAGGATGACGCAGCTCTTTCATATCACATAGTTAATATTTTCTACAATGCCGGCATGTAGAGTGCAGCCTTCCATAACCATGCAGATATCATCTCATGCCAATTTGGATTCTTGCGATGGGATGCAAAGTTTCAAGAACAGTGTGGATTTGAATGGAATGAATACGCACTGTGTGACTAAAATGGTTATCATTCTGTAATGTTGGACCAAACATGGAAATTCCACAAGAGCAGCTTGACAGAAAGAAATAGGATTAATTGAAAGTCAATAGTAGATTATAATTGGGCTTATACAAGTGCCAATGGGAAATGCTGACTTAAGGAAACTTTTCTAGTTTGTTGGTATTCACTGCTACTTCAACAAAAGGGAATGCAAGAGAACTGAACTAGCTACATGAACAATTTCAAAGCAGGAGAATGTAAAAAAACAAAAAAGGACAATTAGAGCAGGACAATTCAAATCAAAGTGGGAAGGAATACCATATCCTTAATAAATTACCTAAAATTACTCATACCAGAACATCCTACATGGTACAAGTGATCTATCTACAAGTGTACTTAGAGTGTTCTCTATCCTGGTTTATGGCATGCCTTACAAGAACAAGATAGCTGTTTTTGTAGACATGATTTTTAATCTTTTGCAGGTAAAATAGCCAATATTTGGCCAAAATCAACTATATTATATTTACATAACTTATTTTGTTGCATGCATTCCAATCTAGGAGGTAACAGCACATACATAAAGGCATCAGGTAACACAAGTCTATATCTATCATAGCTATAGTTATCAAAAGTCCCCATCCAAAGCCATCTTGTGCTATTTTCTAAAGATTTCATACATTTTATTCTTAAAGAACTTTCAATATTTGACCAAAAGTGTTCAGCACACATTTGTTTTCCTACATCAAACTAGTATAGTTCATAAATGCTGCCCACATGTCTGCGTTTCTATGGATACCCTGTGAGGCTATTCTTTCCTTTAGGTATCACGGTACCAATTGTTTTTCCATATACCTCAATGCTAATGTTTTGTGAAATAAATATACTTTCTGTCCTACTTGGGCATGCATGTCACACACTGTCATATAGAACAATGCTAGATTGTCAATTTGACAATGACATAACCAGGTACTCCATTGCATTTAAGAGAGATAACTCTACTGGAACTAGACAGGGGTAAGAGTTATCTAGTCACAACAAGCACATTTTCAGCCATGTGTACCATATTTTAAAAAAATCATAAAAAATACAAAATATGATCTAGATAGAAATTAACACAAACTCACATGTTGCCAAGAGACTCAACTTGTTTTTAAGCCAAACAGAAAGTACAACTCTTACATAATGCACCAATCACAGCTAGTGTTGTTCTTTAATTCTGAATACAATGTTCCATACACCTTAAGCTCCGCCCACCTGGACTTGCGCAATTGGTACCGTTATACCATATAGGAAGCAAACGTATTTTAAACAGTATCATTTTCTCTGACTCACTATCAGTACTTCAGTCACTACATAATAGAAAACTGGATAATCCATTATTGAAAAACATACTCGTCAAAAATACCGAGATGAGTATCTCCCACGATATAATATATTGCTAGTTACCTAGCCATATTGGTATTAAAGGTAACGAAAAAGCTGATCGCGCTGCTAAAATGCCCCTTACTCTAGAACCATCTGATTTTAAAATACCATATACTGATTTTAAACCTAGTATCAGAAAGTCCTTATGTCAGAAGTGGCAGGCATCATGGAATGATGCTGTAAATAACAAACTTCATGCAATCAAGCCAACTCTAGGAGAATGGACTCCTTCCTACAGAACCATTCGTAGGGAGGAGACAGTCATTGCAAGAATCCGAATTGGTCATACTTACATCACCCACTCCCACATACTAAAAGGCGAAGACCCACCAGAGTGCATTTCTTGCAATGAACCATTCACTGTCAAGCACTTTATGATAGAGTGTGCTTTGACCTGCAATCTACGCGTGATCGTTATTACATTGTACATGACATGAAAGAACTTTTTGATACCATAAACATCACTCATATTATAGAGTTCCTGAAAGCCGTAAATATTTATTCTAAACTCTGACTTTTATGCTATCACCTTGTGCAGTTTTATGCAATATATATACCGTCCCATTGTAATACCTTTTCATCTTTTTTCATTAACATAGAACATTTACATCTCCCGTTGATCGGGAAGCTTTATTTTGCACCGTTACCATCTTACCGTTTTTAATTTCAACCATTTGTTCTTTTATATCGCTGGTCGATATAGGACCTTTTATAATTTAAAAAAAAAAAGATTATACAAATAACATTTTGTTTGGCGCTAAATAGCCTAATAGTGCTGATGCGCCGTTAAAAAATCAATCAATCAATCAATCAACCTTTGTCTACATGTTATAAACATGGAACAGGTAAAAATGTTATTTTTTTTGAATTGCTGGATTGGATTCAAGAAGCAGCAAGCTTATTTCCTAGCATTAATGTGATCGGGGAATGTATTTGATGGAGAAATGACAATATAACATGGATGCCCCAGCTAATATGATGCAACTGAGGGGCAAAAGTCAAACAAGGGCAATTTCTCTTTAAAAACTGTATAGGAAAACAGAAAAACTAAATTCTTCAAAAGTTAATGAGCAAAAACAAAATTATAGATGGATAACACTAAAAACCTACTTTACTGATATGAATGGTGTATGATGAAAATTAATTCAAAATTTAAGACGAGATGAAAATATTAGACCACATGAACTACAATGGTGCAGCAAATCTTGTTTTTGATTACATGTTCCAATCCCCCCACTTCCACCCCTGACAATGATCCACAGGTCATAATACAAAATCAAATAAACATGTGCCTCTTCCTCCCATGACTACACATGCTCTTCCTCCCATGACTACACATGAACTAAAATTCTCTCATAAATGAAGTGTTTGTCCATTTGACTTTTGATTCTCTCCCTGGGACCCCAATGGTGAGAGTCAAGAATGACTCCACTTTCCTGCTGATGGTTACCCTAGGGCAACACAAAGTTTCTTCAATTTCCACTCACTGGTTTGAGAAGATGGGGTAGATGTGGCAGTGGACAGATGAAAAGTCAGATGGATGGAGAGATGTAGGGTATCACAATATCCACTGCCAAAACATATGGATAACAAGATATCATCATGCAATATGTGTGGATCCATGTATGTTGTTGTGGGGTTTAACGCCATTTTTCAGCACGATAGGCTATACATGGCGGCCAGTATTAATGGTGGAGGAAGAACCCGGAAAACCCCGGAAAGAACCACCGACCCACGAGAAGCTACTGGCAAGCTTTCTCACATGCCCACATTGGCTGAATCTTAGACTCGAACCGCCGCAGACAGAGGTGAGATGGCAGTGATCCGTAACGAAGAGCGCTTTAGACCACTCGGGGCCCCGGATCCATGTATGTAGTTATTACTGTAATTCACAAGATATCATCATGCAATATGAGTGGATCCATGTATGTAGTTATTACTGTAATTCACAAGATATCATCATGCAATATGTGTGGATCCATGTATGTAGTTATTACTGTAATTCACAAGATATCATCATGCAATATGTGTGGATCCATGTATCTAGTTATTACTGTAATTCACAATAATTTCAAGAGCATGAATTTTTTAAAATTATAACTAGACAGCTACATGCATAAAACTTCTTCACATTAAAACTAAAATAGGTATAGCATGAACATTGGAGATAAGCACTGAAGAAAATTTGTCTTGTTGATACGCAGAATTTACTGTATTTGTGAAAATGCAATGACTTTAAAGTACAATGAGTTAAATTAAGTCATCATATAAGAATAAACGTCACAGTGTTAAATATTGTACCTTCGCAAAGTTGCAGAAAGCAATGCTAAGGAGATAACTGATACATCTAGATCCTTGCCACAGGATGCTGGGAAAATGGTTTCAACTTCATCAAAGGTGCTAAAAAAAAATGATTATATTACGATTACCAAAAATCATGCATATACAGGATAACCATAATTGATTAATGAACCAAAAAATAATTATTACAAGAAAATTTATCATGACTTTGAGCACATTTAAATTAGGCCTATCGAACGACACTTTGCAAATATAAATGAGACATAAAAAATATCTCTACCACTTAAACTACTATGAAAACCAAAATACCCTGAAAACAAAACTGTATGCAGAATGTCTTAAATTTGTTGAAGATTAAAGATCTAATATTTGACAGTTTTAGAGATTTTTATTCATTTCAACAATTAGTTGTGGTCAGATTAATTAGGAACAATTATCAAACTTCTTTTATTAATGACAGGACTATATTTGAAGCCTTTAAGTATGTGCCAAATTTGATGGCTTGGTGTGATAGAAATGCACTTTCCCAAGCTGAAATCAACATCTTTTGATGTTAGTATTTTATAACGGTGTTGACAATTGTCACTGTCTTGTTATCTGCAGAAGATCTGCTGATGTCCATTAAAATTTTTAAAGGAGCAGAATAAATGTTTTAAAACAATTGTCATGCTCTGATTCGGAGTATAAAACATGACGCTTTACTATTCCATATTTTACTTTAAAATTTTTTCTTGTGATAAATGAATGAAAGAATAAAAAAATATTCCACTCAAAAAGAACAATCCATTGCCATGAATTAAATGGCCAGTCCCCTGCACTAAACATGCAGTCAGAATTGAACTTGTTGTGTGCATGTATATTTAGCCTCATGACTGGGCCATTACTGCTTAAGGACTAAACATGAGATTCACATTTAAGTGTAAATTCAGTGTTCTTTGTGTGTTTGTTTTTAAACAGAAGTTGTTGTCATCTCGAATTTAATTGTCCACACCTCAGAGGATTATTTTCCATGTTTAAACAGTAAGATAAATTTACACTGTTCGAGAGGTGCCTCTCATCAAGTCAGTATATAAAGTTTGATCATATTTCTTTGAATAAAGTAAAGCGTAAACTTTTGCAAAAGATTCAGCCTTTTCTAATGTACTGAATATACAATTTTTTTTATATTATTTTCTAAATGATAGCTGTCCAAATAAATAATCAAAGTAAAGACACTGATTCTTGAAATGGGGTATGATTGTAAGTCACTCTAGATGTCTGCGTCCTTCCATGGGTGGTCTTCATTCATTTGCTGTGCAAATGTTAGTCAGTACTGTCAACCAGCCCCACCACAGTGGAGTTGCATTCGGCATGCCTGCTAATGTGTGATGGTGATTTGTAGGTATTTATTTCTCCAACACAGAGTGTTAATATTGGAGTGAAAGTTGAGGGTATTAAATTCCCCACCATGATATGTGGCTTTCAAAAAAATTGTTTGAGCTGTACTTTACCACAGAAACACCCACTGCAAGATCATGACAAGGGAAAAATTTTTTAGTGATGTCTATCCATGTACTGGTACTGATCTGTACTTATTTATTTCAAAGCCATAGAGTGTTTACGTGAAGTGAAAGTGGAAGGTATTAGGTTCACCACTGTGATGCAATGGCTTTCAAAAAGTCATGTGAGCTGTACTGTACCATAGAAACACCCAATGCAAGGTCACAGTCAGAATAAGAATACTGTATATACCGTATATGTTAGGACAAGATAAAATAATTATTTTTTTTCCTGTCCCAGAACTTATGGTGAAACATTTTTTCACTTTTGTTGTATGTTCCAAGACTTAACCCTTTACCTCATAGAGCAAAGTTACAAAGTGCAGCACGCCATAAATAGAACACCTGTTACCTATTCGACTCCATACGCAAAGCCTGCCTTTTAACTGTTAGGCAATGTAGTGTATGTTATGTTTAACAGCAATTTTAACCATTTTACATTTTTAGTACACATCTATTATGTGTGGAAAAATTTAAGAGTAAAGTCCAATTGTTATAGCTGTGTAATTATTTTTCATAGAAGAATTTTTTATGTGCTTTAAAATCTTGAGAGAACTCGTTTACCGTCATGTCAGTGAGGCGTCTACATCACTAAGTCATCTGAATTTGATAATTTATAAAAACTAATTGCTGCCTACATCAATAACAGAGCCTTTACCTAAGTTATTGAATCTTCACAGTTGTGATTCTAATCATGAAAACTTCATAAGTACTGAATGAAATCCGCGACCACCATTTTGGAGAGTGGAGATTATGACCCAGTTACTTTAAATAGCAGATATCGACCAGTGCATAAACAGTGACCACGTGATCTGACGTAATTGTCATTCGCAGAAATGAATGTAGTATCTAATAGGGGTTTTTCCCCAAAGGTGGCACTATGAAAACCAGCTCAAAATGGCTGATGTTTACAGCAGGCGTCAAAAGGCGCTTCCATGCGAATGGAGTAGAGGTGTCAAAAGGCGCTTCCATGCAGATGGAGTAGAGGCATCCAAAGACGCTTGCATGAAGTATAGGGTTAAGAAACGGAACAAATTTGTATTGCATTTGTGCTTCCCCCCACTGCACGATGCAATGCAATAGATAAATAAAATCCTTAATTGATAATAAAGAGAAAGAAACTAACATTGTGTTGTTATCATTTATTCCTTTTTTCAACATGAGCATTAAAGAATAAAATATATCCACGAAATCCATATAAGTAGTGCAGGCTTCCATACTGTAGCATGTATCAATTATGTCCGATACCACACACCACGTTGTTCATTGACATGAACATTGAGATACAATTGTGTGTGGCTGTGCTTAAAGGTTTGAACATGTTATCCGACTGAAAACTGGAGCCAACAAAATCACAAACAAGAGGGAAATAGTCAACCAATATCTTGACGACTCCATGCACGCATAACACGGTGTTGGGTGCAAAATAATCAAGACTGAATTATATCCAGGTCTACTGTATAACAGTCTCACAATAAATATCATCATCTGAAAACACATTTACAAAGGTATCCTTACTATTTACCCGCAGACATCAATGCTCCTTTGTATTAATTGTAACCACAGAGGCCAAGCTCATTTAAGCTCTGGTGGTCAATAAACATGACTGACAGCGAGCAGTTAACTCCTTCTTTGAACCTACCGACGTGATATCAAAGAAAAAAGGTTATTTTTATTATAAAGCAAGCCAATCTCAGAAGCCGACTTTGGTTACTTTTTTGGTAAAGGATATTAATACAAAGGTTATTTTATTGCAAAGCAAGCCGACATCGGAAGCTGACTATGGATTCTGTGAAGTGAAGTATTCATTTATTTTTTTTTTTTGAATAGACAAAGACAGCCGAGATATGGAAGTAAACTTGGGTTCCTTTTCACCTGTATTATGGGAATTTTGAAAATAAATTGAAACAATCAAACAATTTTTCAAGTGACACAATATAGTGCTTTGTGCACAAATGTCGATGACCCAGTGTCACCCAGAATATTTGGAGAAAATAAAATGTCATGAATTCGTGAAGGCCAGAAGAGAAGCAAACGATTTCGCAAATGAGAGGGAAATAATCAACCGATATATTGAAGACAACTGCCATTCACGCCTGACACTGTGTTAGGTCCAAAACAGCCAAGATTGAATTATATCCAGGTCAACTGTATGACAGTGTCTCGCAAACAAAAAATCATTATTTGAAAACACATTCACTTGAGTGCAAGTGACAATCTTTTCACCAGCGCAGGTTACAAAAGTATCATTACTATTTACCCGCAGACATCACTGCACCTTTGTATTAATTATTACTACAGACGCCAAGCACATAGAAGCCCTGGTGGTAAATAAATACAACTGGCAGCCAGCTGTAAACTTCTTCTATGAACTTACTGACAGGACATCAAAGACAAAGGTTACTTTTATTACAAAGCAAGCCGACCTCGGAAGATGACTTTGGACTCTGAAGCCAAAATTTATTTTAAAGGATATCAATACAAAGGTTATTTTATTACAAAGCAAGCTGACCTAGGAAGCTGACTATGGATTCTTTTAAGTGTGCCGAGTTTGTATTTTTTAGTTTTGAATACACAAAAACTGCAGAGATATGCAATCTAACTTTGGTTCCTTTTCACCGGTATTCTCGAAAATTTTGAAAATATAGTGAAACAATGGAATAGTTTTTAAAATGACACAATATAGTGCTTTGTGCACGAACATTGATGACCCAGCATCATCCAGAAGATTTGGAAAAAATAAAATCATGTGATGAATTCGTGAAGGCCAGAAGAGGAACAGATCATTTCGCAGACAATATGGATGAAACCCTAATGTACTTTGATTGCATTCCTGGATGGACTGACGATAGGATGGGGCACAAAAGTGTGAGAATTAGCAAGACTAGTGCAGATTTGAAAAAAATCTGACTTTTGTCCTTGCAGTTTCTACTTCAGGCGAAGTGTTGCCTCTATAAAAAAAACACGGTATGAGAAAGCTAAAAAAATATGTACCGAAAGAATGGATGGTACATGTGCATGAGAAGGGTTGTGTTGATGAGATGCTGCTGCAGTAGATTAAAGAGTTTTATCTCAAGTTCACAGTTTTATATTTTTTAAACATAAAATTTCAGTTGGAGTGCATTTCTGACATGTAATTTTCGAATGTTTTAAAAGGTGTTCCACAAACCTAAGACTAAAAAACCCAACGATGTGTCCCAGAACATACGGTGCACAAAAAAATTACTTTTAAAATTAATGTATGGTGTCCCAACAAATACAGTGACCCAACATATAAGGTAAATACGGTACTTGCTTATAAACTGAGTCAGATTGCAAACAGCAGAATCTGCATAGCATAATGTGCCAGCAGATCTGGATCTGTGCAGTTTACAGTTGGACTCATCTTCTAATCGAATATATATGGTACATGTTTAGTGAATGAAAATTATCAGGATTCCAAAACTGTGACACGAAAACATGTACAAAAAACAGATACAACCTGTCAATTTGTTCCAACAAATCATAGATTGTTTGCAAGCAGTTGGTCCATTTTATAACATGTTTCAGGTTCTCAACATGAATCTGCAAATAGTAAAATATTTCAGTTAATAAAGGTTCAACTGAAAATTATGTCCTGCAAGAAAAACAAATATTCTGATATTTATTCCATGTTTGATACTTTCCTTTTATGAACACTTAAAAATAAAATATAGAACATTATTGGTGAAATAATTTTCGTATCTTTTTTATTCCTGTATTTTCAGATGTGAAAAATATATCCTTATGTGAAAATATAAGATTTCCGTTCATGCCATGCAGAGCTTGATTTTGCATGTACGTAATTTATAGGTTCTACAACAAAAACAAGCACTTTGTGAGCTAGAACAAATAAATAGAAACTTGATTACATTAAAGACAAGGAAATTAATTTTTGCTTAAGAAATCTGATTTTTCCCCTTTCTTAACAACAGTGAAAAACACACAGTGATGCGTTGCTGAATTGGACTTGCTTTGTGGTCAGATAGCATCAAATAGTTTACAAAATGTCAAAAATGTACTTGACTGATAAATCAATGGTACGTAATCCCAATTAAACCACTCTTGTAAGTTGCTGATTTTTATATGATCAACCTATGAAAGTGAAGTGAATTTATAAAAAGGGAGTGGGGTTGGGTGTTGTGCTGATGAGCGAGATTAAAATTCTAAGATTTCATTCTGCAGCAAGTTTGGTATATAATAAAAAAGAAAATATTTTTTCATGAGTAAAGAAAGTACGAGATATATTTCATCTTGTGCTACCAAAAATAATAGCAACTTTTTCTAGTAAAATATGTTTCTTCAATAATATTTACCCAATCATAATACCTTAAGATTTGGATTTTTAATGTAGCTTTAACAATTTTTCAGTCATATTGCCATAGAACTATTAAATCACAAATCCAGCCCTCATAGGCTAAAAGCTAATGTTATCTGCTCCCAATTGGTGGCAGAGTTATCTATCCTTGATACATGGATTAGTGCCAAATTCTATGAATTCTTCAATTACTACTTGAGCAGAAGGCATGATCCCTATGAATGTAACTACAGGGAGGCTGGGAGGATGTACGTGATTATGATTATGAAAAGTTGGTCGAATGGGCAATGGCTCGGCTTCCATTTTGACAACAAGCATTACAAAAATAATGGATGCATAAGAAGGTAACCCAGGACCAATTTATGTCTGCTGCTGCTTTGAGCAAACATAGCAGGTGAAGGAATTCTCTGGCAAGTGAATTGTTCCATGTAAGGCACGAAGCCACCACTGTACAAATTAATGCCTATTCCTGAGAGAGAGACATTCACAGATGACAAAAATTGTGAGATGGTACGAGCTCAGAGATGTTCTTGTTCACAAGAAAACTGAAGCTGAGAAGGAGAGTATCAAGGGATATCATGTCTTACTCCAAGATAAAACTCACCTACTGCTTTTGTAGAATGTAGTCTTAGTAGGTGAATCACTGGAAGCCCTGTGAGAGGGGACATGAAGACACACATCTTGCAAGTCCACATGATTACATAGTCTCACTACTGGACAGCATTTAGAACCCATTGTGGTGTCCCATCATGAACCAAAGGGTGCAAATTAGTTGATGGAGTACATTTAGGTCAATGACCAGGCAAAGAGTGCTGCATTTGTAGTACATGTGCTGAAAGTGATAATGAGTCCTTAGGAAACCATGTCCAGTCTGAATGTCCTGGCAAATGTTGTTGTTGTTGTGGGGTTTAACGCCATTTTTCAGCACGATAGGCTATACATGGCGGCCAGTATTAATGGTGGAGGAAGAACCCGGAAAACCCCGGAAAGAACCACCGACCCACGAGAAGCTACTGGCAAGCTTTCTCACATGCCCACATTGATGTCCTGGCAAATATTTTCCCATTCAGAAGCAAAGGATAGGAGCCTTGCCCCTATTGACATCTGTGGTAAGAGTGGAGTGAAGATTTTGTCATTCTAAGATATGCAGATTCTTGTGGAAAGAAACACTGGTAAAAACAATCACACCCTCTCTGCCTCTTGTCCACTTTGGATTGTTATGCTTCATGAGGGCCTTTCTAGAAACAGACTCCCATGCATGTTATGTGGGACTGGGGGTGGGAGAAGATAAGCTGTGTTCTGCATGTTGAAAGATTACCATTAATACTAGATCCAACAAAGAACTTATGGTCATGATGCTGCACACAAATTGCTGTGTGTTGTTTAAAGAAACTCCAACAATGTGACTTCTCAGTCAACAGCTGGATATCCAAATAGAAAACTGGTGTGCAGAACAGAATCGCTGACCAAAGATCAAGTGAATGCATCTGTAAGAAAAATATTTGGTTGATACCCGGGACCTTTAATTGACGATGTAAGCAACCCGAAACATCAGAAGCTCTGCTAGACTATGGAAGTAATTGAAAGTAAATACTTCCTTTACTAAATAATCAGCTGATGTTGGCACTGTAGACCAGACAGTTGTGTTAGATGAAGGAGAAGTAGGATTTAACTGATGACAGTAGGTGGCAAACTTCTTCCATCCACACCTGTAAGGTTGTTTTCATGTATCATAGTTAGATCTAATAACAGGGGATTTAAGAGCAAGTTTTCATCATCTTTTACATAAAAGTGGTGAATCTGACATCTCTTGTGCTACCTGTGAAGTACCGGTAGCTGAAGAAGAATATTGAGGATGGTGGCTCACTATAAACTCACAGTATGTGTTGAGTTAGATACCATTACTGCTACATAGATGCTCGCTTAAAAAAAGGTGAAAAAATTTGGGAGTCTTGATCTGGGGTTTAGGAGGCTGAAGGATTTTGGCCAAAAACTCATTTTACACTCATAAAAAACTGCTCCTGGTGCAACTTATGATCATAAAATAAACCAAAATAATCATCTGAAAAACTAATAAACTTACCAAAAATGTTCAACTTGACTTCAATAATTTCACAATATTTATAGTCACATGAATTTGTTCTCCAATGCTATTGATGATGAAGTTATTTCATGTGCACATCAGTGTTCACATTGTAATTAAGTCGCAATAATTTGTCAATTTTTTGCAGCAAATATATTATACTTTTCTTTCCATAACAAATCTGTAAAATAAACACCCAAGTACATCAACTATATACAAGTAATCCCATACATTCACTTGTCTTTTTCTCCAGTGGACACAACCTGTTGATATGTTAGACCATGATATATTACTTCACCGTCTCCAGCATGTATTTGCCATTCATGATACAGCCTTACTGTGGTTCAAGTCCTACTTGGTCAACAGGACACAAATTGCATCTGCAAATGGAATACACTCCAGCCCAGTTGATCTATGTTGTGGTGTTCCACAGGGGACTGTTCTTGGACCTGTTCTCTTCATTCTGTACACTCAGTCGCTCTCAAGTGTCATAGATCATCATCCAGTGTCTCACCAACTGTACGCTGATGACACCCAAATATACAAATCTAGCCACCCAACTGAAGTTGATGCTACCATCCAAGGTGTAGAGAGGTGCATTTCTGATGTGAAATCATGGATGACATGTAACAAGCTGCAGATGAATGATGATAAAACTTAGGCCATTCTGATCACAACACAAAGACTTTCTCATTCACATCCTTTACCTCAAACAATAAATATCAGCAACACCAACATTAAATTCACACAATCAGTACGAAACCTAGGTGTTACTCTGGACAGTACTCTCACACTGCACCAACATGTCATGAACATATGCAAGGCTGCATATCTTGAGCTGAGACGCATCCGCTCAATTTGCAAATATCTTTCAGTTGATGCCACTAAAACACTTGTGTGTTCATTAGTACTTTCAAGACTGGACTATTGTAACTCAATTCTTTCTGGTTCATCTCAATATCTACTCCAGAAACTTCAAAAAGTTCAAAACACAGCTGCTCGGATCATACTTAGAGTACCACAATCAGAACACACCTCCCTGCTGCTCTGTACCCTACACTGGCTATCCATTCGATCCAGAATCAAACACAAAATTTGTTCTCTGTGCTACATTTCACTGTCGGACTACAGTCCAACATATCTATCTGACCTCACCCATGTGTACACACCAGCAAGATACTTACGCTTCTCTTCTGACAATCGTATACTCATTATTCCCACTATGAAAACAAAGTCATATGGATAGCGTTCTTTTGCATACCAGGGCTCAGCTACATGGAATGAATTGCCCACTGAACTTAGACACAAAGACACAGTGATCACATTCAAGAGGGCTCTCAAAACTCACTTACTTCGACTGCAAGAACAATCTTAAAGACCTAATAATGTTTCCTACCTGAAATATTCTCAGCATGTTTTTTTTATTTTTTTTAATGTTTTTCTAATTTCGTGTTGTTTGCTTTTGTAATAATATGATTATGTTTCTTATCTTATAGGTGTTGTCTGATGTTGTAAAGCGCTTAGAGCTTCTAAAGATTAGGCACTATACAAAGTCCTCATTATTATTACTATTATATGCCAGTTGAGCTCTTTCTGTGGCTTTGGCAAAGACTTCTTTAGTCTTCCTTTTTGTCATCAATGACTTTTCTGGCTCAATCGTTTCTTTTCTTCTCAAGATGGTGCTTGTGTTGGACAGAGGCCTTCATCTTTTCTCTAATGCATGAAATCTTTCTTCTTACAGTAATTAAATGCACTTTTTGCAGATGCCTTCTGAGCTTCGATTTTCCCATTTGCAGCTTCTTTTGTAGGTGCCATTCCAAACTCTTCCAACCGTGATTACCGTAATTCAGATCTTTCTTGCAGAGGTCACAAAATGCCAGTCCTCTAGCTTTCAGTTTTTTAATATACTGACCAACTAAATTTCTGTCAACTTTTTGCTGGAGCCATTCCCATTTCCATATGTTTTTTAAACCTTTATCTAAACTTTTCCTGTCATGCTCTCTCTCAACAATTCCATTACAGGAAAATCATTGGATGGTATTAAACCTTGGACCAATCAGAATACTGTTTATGAGAGTTGTGTGCTAACTAATATATGGAACAAATAATTTACAAGGGTCATTGTGGAATGGGACCGGAAAGACAGTTTTAAAAAAACTGATTGGAGATGATATAAAAATCAGACTAATTCTAGAAAAATCTGATTCAAGTCAGGAGAAAAGTGGAATTCTGCTTTAAAACAGAAAATTCATTTCTGGAAATTGCATATAGATCGATTAAATTAACATGCTATGGAAATGACACAAATAAAGCAGAAACTAGTAATGGGTTGAAATTACTAGGTCACTAAAACACTGCCATAACTAAAAGACCTGTGAACATGTTGCATCATAAATGTATGATCCTATATTAAGCTTAAAGGAGACCAGAAACCAATGGAAATATAGAATAATAATAAAAGTACTATAGCAGAAAACCTTATTCTGAGGTATCATCTGCAACCATAATGCCAATATTTAAATATTGGCCTATCTTCTAGGAGCTGAATTTCCGTGACCTCGTATGCAAAATTTCTGCACCTATTCAGTTACTTTCGGGATGTGACGTCATAGTAGCGACTCCAGCAGCCCAAGTGGGAGTTGCCAGAGTAAAAGACAATACCATTTTGCGTTGCTTACGGGTGTAATACAACATTAAGAAAAGCCTGTGGACATATTTTTTTTTTCTTTTCCGAAAGATAAAGGCATAATGAAAGAATGGGTACATTATTACAAACGAGTCGATTTCAAGGCAACACCATGCAGCACTATATGTGCTCATTACATTGCTCAATGGAATGTTACGAGGGATCATGAAAAAATAGCAGCTCAAAGATACGCAAATGCTAGGCCTAGACTAAAAGTTGGCGCTGTTCCAGACATACCTTTGGACATTTTAAATCCTCGGAAACGTGTGAGTTACGAAAAAAGGCAGAAGGACGAGTAAGTGACCACAAAATGCAACAATCAATCCACATATCTTTGATCTAAAACAGCAGTGCTAAAAACAAATCTGATAGCCCGACACCCTGGCCCCTTCTGGTTTTAGTTCCGGCCCATCCTGTATTCAAAGTGAGGTGCCCGTCAGGCTTGTCGAAAAAAAAATTGTTTGCCTGAGGAAACTTTGATTGCGCTGGTGAAATGAGTAAATGTATTTTCAAGATGTTGACATACATGCCTTAACACAGCACAATCTAAATCAAATCACCACTGTCCTAGGTGAAATTTAGATCTGATTTTAATCAAATGGAAGCTTTGCTAAAAATAAGATTCTAAACCTGTCGTGTTTCGAGAAAACACAATTTTCAGTACTCTTATAAAAATTTAAAATTTAAAAAAAAGTGCATTGTATACATGTAGTATGCATAAACAGTAATCTGTAATAATTGGAACTGATATAAAACTATTCCTTGGGCAGTTTAAAAAGCAGCGATTTAAATAAAAGAGGTCAAAGTTTCACATTAGCTGTCTGACAATAGAATGGGGGGGGTACTATTGACCTCCCCCCCCCTTGCCCCAATGTGTGACCGCCCATTTGACGTGCCTATTCTCCCTGTGATATGCCTTATTATTCCCCCATGACAAGCCCCTTTTGCATATTCTGGTCAGTTCTGGCTAAATTGCAAAATAGCTAAAGTTTTGATTTAAGTATGCAAACAAAGCCAGCGTGACTAATGAACATAATCCTTATCCTTGCATTGATCTTGTGAAAAGGACTGCTCTTCGGACATACTTCAAAAGAAACCATGTTCGACAGTGTGTGTATGTGTAAGCACCAGCAATTGATTATCAAATAAACGATGCCTATTTTGTTGTTACTTACGATGCCATGGACTTCATTTTAACAGTTCAAATCTGCAGTCACAAGTTACCGTACATGTGGCAACTGTTTTTCTCAAGTTTTATGCCCCACCTTATTTCCTTAGGTTTAAGTCTTAATGCATGTAACACTGTTTGCTGAATAAAATATTTATTCAGAGTTAGTTCTTTAGGGCCACATATACTGCATGGTATATTTTGTTTTATTCCTTGTAATTTAATCATGGTAATTAAACTTTTCATATACGGTAGAGGAATGTCAGGTGTTAACTGGCAGAGTTTCTTTGGGGGAAATGGAGATGTGATTTTGTTTGCAGAGAAAATTTCAAAGTGATCATTCATTTAAGCTAATTGATGACAATTTTATTCTTTTAATTTTGTTTATACTATAGTACTGTTGTAGTTGTTTAAAAAATCTGAAATTTACTTGAATAATGTTTAATCTTCATGTTCTATTTACTGAAGAAGAAAAAAAGAAGAAAAAAACTGTTGTATGATATTAATTATTTTGTCCAGTGCCGGGTTTAGACGTGTGTGCGTGTGATTTGAATTTTTAATGTAGCTTTAACAATGTTTCAGTCATATCGCTACGATGTCTGCTGTGTGGCAGTTTAGACTGTGGATTGCATATGTTATATTTAAAAATGGTTTGGGGTTGGGGGTTTTTCTTCTGACAAATGAAAATTGACAGACATAATGTAATAATCGGGACTTTGCTGTGCAAAATTGAGAGATATTATGAGATCGGGAGGTAGATGAGGAAATACCCCCAAAATCCGGAGGTTTTTCTCCCGGCTTGAGAGTTGACAGGTATTAACTTTCTGGGCTTGTGGAATTTCATTCAGGACTTTAGTTTATTTAAGTCACCAGCCTGGGGCCTGTGCCTAACAAATTTCTTTTAGCACTTACCAGTACAGTACATAAACTATTATATCAGACTGCAGATTCAACTTTGAAATGTGCAACCCAAATGTGGTCTCCTGTCTGTCTCGCTCGCCAATGTTTATGTTTGTATTCGAGGACTGGCTAGCATAGTGTCACGGTACCATGTGATCTGTCGTCTCATCAAAACTGGGAAAAACTCGGCAATTTACGGAATCATGGTATCTTCCACGCAATATAATCACTACCCGCTTACGATATTTAATTTATAAACATTGCAGTCGAATTAAAATCTGTAGAGAATTACATATGTAAAAGGAAAATTTTGATTTCTAGTCTCCTTTAAGCACAATGCACTCTGAAGTTGCACAGAGAATGTTTAATTGATCTATGCTAAAATGACACAAGACACAGAAACTAAAGCAGAAACTAGTAATGTTTTGAAATTACTAGGTTGCTAAAAACACTGTCGTAACAAACAGATCAGTGAATTGTGATATCAGAAACCGATGGCCCTGTTTAAAACTTATGCTGCATGCTTAGTTAATATTGAAAGCATAATTCTACCAAAACAGCATGAAATATGAATAAATTAAGCATAATTATCAAGCAGTACTTCAGAATGTCACTATTGAAAGATCCGTAGCGGACAGAGTAAGCGAATAAAATCAAATATATGCTAACCCATAATGACCTTGTATAAGGTCAAATATAGTGTGGTGGGATGGTGGTCCTACAAGATGAAATAAAGATGTGACAAATCTCTCAAAATATTGGCAGAAATTGTAAAATTAAGTATACAACCTGCAGTAGGTCGATAAATCTGCACCATAAAATCAAAATTAACATTGGATGGCTCCATAGGAACACAAAAAATGGGCTGGATTGTCGGAGGCCATTGCAATGCGTATGTCTCAGCACACAGAGAAGCTAAAAACTGATGACACCAGGTGGTATCATGGGTAGGTAATAGGCAAGAGTTACTGCCCTTTCTTTAAAAAATACAGAGGATAACGTAATATGAATGGGGAATGTATTCAAAGGAGAAATTGACTTTTGTAGCACTAAATAAAAAGGGGGATCAACTTATAAGCAAGCATATACAGTATATATGAATGATCTGCCACTTTTTTCTTTATGCACAATATATTTCATATGGTGGTTGACCTTAAGGTTACCTACCTAACTCTCTTACCTACCCTAAGCATAAATCTATAGATCTTTCAATCATGCTTACATTGGGGCTTCTAATTTCAATTTTAGGGACTTTCTACTTTCGAAAGTACAAAGTCCTTGATTTAAAACAAAAAGCCTGTCATGTTCCTGATACAATCAGAACACTCTTGACCTTCAGGTGTAAATATTTACCATTTTTAGTTGCCCTCATACTCTTGGTGTTTATTTAATCATAACATTTTTCACAATGAACTGACTTAATGGTGTATCATCACTCAAGCTAATAACCAAAGTACACTGAAAATGAATGATTTTCTTCAAGTTTTTGTTCCTTCTGCAGATATCTCAAAGATGCTTGAAAATCATCCAATGTCGCTTTCCGAGAAGATTTTCCACCAAATTTTTTAGTGGAAAATATTAGTGCATGTATCTTCAAGAGAGTCGAGTACATCAAACTCTCCCTGGATAAAGAGGAGGATGTTCCAAATGATTCTTGTTCCTCTCATTCTATGCATCTTATCTGAGACATTATGAATTTACCTATTTACTTGTTTTATACATAACTCACCATGACTGACACCATAACCAGTGGACAACCCAAAAGGATTTCCTTCATCACCTCCTTTCCTGTCACTGAGTCTACAGCAGACAGCCCCTGCAGCACAATCAAAATGACTCTTATTATACTAAATACAAAGGACCACTGAACTGGGTTCATTTTCTCCAAAATTTTGATATAATAAAGGTGAAGGTATTCAAGTGATATCAAATGCATCTTTAATGCAGTATATATATTAATAGATATCTACATAAATGTATGTACAACTGAATGACAACTGAAATGTCATTTTTTGGGAGAATAAAACTAATTTTAATCATGCAATACTTACCCATGGCTATTGTCTAGCTTTCCTTTTCATGCCCAAAAATACATACCGTTCGTTTGATGTGCATACACCCTCCATTGGAGTGAAGAATTGTCAGTATGATGCATTTCCTCACACAGATTGTTTGTCCCTGTTATGTTATGTGCAAAACAAGCACAGCTAGCACATCTTTTACATGGATGACTACTACATCAGGACATCAGGGTGGGGTGGGAGGAGGGCATTTGACAATAGCCATGGGTAAATATTGCATAACTACAATTTGTTTTACCCCCTTTTCCCATAAAATACATTTTAATAGCACCAAGACTACTGTTCAGCCGAATTTGTCAGTAAGGATAGCTGGCTGATGTTCCATTAAACTGATAAAAAAAACCAAAGAAAATGGAAAAGACTCACCACTGGTGGAGAGGTCCATTGACAGTAAGAGACTGGTATGCTCTTTTGATTGTTGCATCAATCCATCATGAAATAGTGGCAGCTGAAATGTCTATGGAGCCCTAGAGAGGGAGGAAAAGATGCTTCCTACCCTTTCTTTTTCCTTTGGATGCCTTAAGATAGAATCGGAGTGCCCTCACTAGACAAAAGTCTATCTGTATCATCCAAAGCACAGATTTGACCGAGACTGGGAATTTCTATAGGTAGTGGAGCTATGGAAGGTAATTGATTTCTGGCTAAAAATCCTGGCTGACAAAGGAGGGAAACTGACTCATAGTTCCTATTAAATTGGAGCCAGTGTCAATAGATAAGGCATGAATCTCACTTTGTTGTTGCGCTGAGACAAGGGCAAATAGAAACACAGTCTTGAGAGTGAAGCCTAAAAAGAAGCCTCACTCAATGGTTCATATGGGTTTTGGTTAATGACCATTAAACGACAAGAAAGATTCCATCTAGGTGTAAGAGAGCATGAGACTGGTCTCTGCAGCTAAAAATACTTAATAAGATTGGCAAGCTGCCAATCCAAACCAATTACCATGCCTTGAGAAAATTTAAGTGTGTGAAAAGTGGCAGCTCTACAGCCCTTGATCATGGATACAGAGCATTTTTAGTTCTCAGAGAGAAACAAAAGGAAATCAGCCAAAGAGGTTATATAGGGACAGATTATATATTAAGGATCAACATGTTTCCTACTGCACCAATCACAGATGATTCCCCACCTGGCATCATAGACCTTGGATTTAGAAGCTCTCCTGGCTTCAATGATGCAACTGGAAATTCAGTCCATAAAGTTGTTCGGGCAGAGAGATCACTTGAGATGAGTCAAGCGTGAAGGTGGAGAATTTGTGGGCTGTTGTGGATGAGGGATACCTGGCATTGTGACAGAAGATCCCTCCTGAGAGGAAGAGACCTGGAGTGAGTGATCAACAGGTCTAGATCATCAATGAACCACAAGTGCTGAGGCCACAGAGGGGCTAACAGAATGAGCTGAGCAGTGGAAGTTCTGACTTTTGTAGAACTTGAGGAATCAGTTGGAAGGGTGGGAAGGCATAAGTGAACAGCCAATCCCACTGGAGACTGAATGCATCCAAGGCTCAATTTTATTGATCTGGGACAGGAGAAATGTAATATGGAAGTCTGTTGTTGAGCCTAGTTGCAAACAGACCCACTTGGGACCTTCCCCACAGTAAGAACAGGGACTCTGTAACAGAGCAGTGGCAAGTCATTCTGTGAGGATGGCTCTGCCAGTTCTGGAGAGACTGTCTGCCAAAATGTTCTTTCTGCCTGGAATATGACAAACTCTGAGTGTTATGTTTTCTGAGGTGGCCCAGGATTTTTTCTTGTACATTTGGAATATTTAATGCAGTCTGGATGCGTTTCCAGGAAGACTTCTTGTGGCCACACTTTCTAACAGACTTTGTTGACATTATTAATTAATAGAGTAGATAAATTAAAATATATATTTATAATGTCATGTAGAACTCACCTTGTTTGTATGTATTGCGTATGGAGTACACCCCTGTGATCTCTAATGATGTAGAAAACCGTAGCATAAATTTACATTTTTTACCATGTAAGAAAGAGAGTTCTCAGTGTTTTATACAATTTTTTATTGAGAAAATGAAGTATACTTAGATACAATAACAATGTGAATGAAATTCAACACACTGAATTAAATATCTATACATATAGATACCGTTATTCCTTGAATAAATGGCTTACCGGTACCGATAAAAATGATTTTGATATAAGTGAACTGAAACTGAAGGGAAAAGATTACCACAGAAATATTTGGGAATAAAAATGAATGCATAACATAACACCATTAGACATAATTATTGTGAAGGCCAGGTCGCAACTGTGGTTAGAAAACACTGCAACAGACAAAGTTTCTTGAAAAAGATGAGCTAGCTGCGCTTGTTTTGCACATAACATAGCAGGGACAAACAAGCTACATGAGGAATTGCATCATACTGACAATTCTTCACTTTAAGGGAGGATGTATAGACATCAAATGGACAGTATGTTTTTTTTGGCACAAAAATGAAAACTAAACAACAGTGATGGGTAAGCTATTGCTGCTATTAAAATATATGTTCTGCTAGACACTCGTGAAAATAAAGTAGTATGTCAGATAAATGCCACCAATCACATGCTTCTCACCTTGGAAACTTTAAATAATCAAAGATCATTCAGAAAAATTTAGTCCCAAAGCACTTTAGAGTTTTCAAAGTTCTCGTTTATAATGCATTAATAAACTCTGATACATTATTGCTCTTGATACTACTTTATTGTAAATTAAACAGTCTAAATGTATCTTTCTCTCAAGTAAAATAAAAAATTACTTAAATTTCACATGCTGTCAGTAAGGAAAAATAATTTAAAAAAGGATATTTCATAGTTCAATACCACTTCCATATACCTAAACTTCTGGTTTACCTTCATGATATGTGTTGTTAATGACAAAGGGAGACAATCTCCTGTGTCAAGCATGATCTACAAACAAAACAGAAACATGATATAGGAAGTTTGCTAAGAATGTAATTTCTGTATTTAAATATTTAAAATAAAATCATAAATTTCTTTTCAAACATCTATAATTAGGAATAAATGCATTTTAATGTGTTATATTCCAACAAAAACCAGACCAAAGGGTATGTTATCGTTATATATGACTTTTAAATGTAGACAAAGTTTTTATTTATAATTATTCATAAGTATACCAAGCAACTTCATTGCCGTTTATTATATGACTCAATAATTATGTCAATTATTGTGTTCTTGATGAAGTTGCTACAATGTCATGTTTTTACTTTAACTTTTTGTATGTAAATTGCTTAAAATAATAATCTGACAAATTTGAAAATGTTATCAGCAATTCTGTCAAAAACTGAATTAATTCTTTGGATTAGTTATTGATGAGATGATATATGGTATCAAAATAAAGTTCATTTCGATAATATTTCACCAACTATGATGGTTAAGCGTTACAATTTTCTGTCTCTGACTGCAAAATACATGTATTTTGAATATCTCACCAAGTGTTTGTTCAGCAAATCAATGATTCTTTTCATGGATAATGGTGCCCAGCTGTCTGGTGATAAGCTGTCCATGAATAACAGGTAGGATGGAAGCCACATATATAACCTGCGAACATACAATGTCACATCATCTCATTAAACTATTCCTGTGCTATTGATAAAAACCATATATACTAGCTTATTAACAGACCCAACAAACTAAACAGACCAAGATCTGCCATCTCATAAAGTGCATGCACATCTGGGTCTGTGTTGCTTGTCCATAGACTTAAAACCTAGTATACAGAGTATTTCATATGAATACTGGAAAAAGACACATAACATTAGGACATTTTTAAAAATTATTTTGTACACGCATCAAAACATAATAGTTTCCAGTTTCTATTTTTTTGAAATTCTTTGAGCTAAACTTTACATCTCTGATTCTGTGATAAAATGAGAAGACATGTGCCTGCATGTAGATCATGTATGGCAAGAACATCTCCGAACACAGCCTTAACAAAATTGGGGGTTTGTGGTCATACAAATGTCATTAGAGTTCATCTTGAGACTCGATAGTACTGTTGTCCAAATTTCCTTCCTGGATTCTCTGAGTGAATCCATGTTTGAATTGAGTTGTTCTTGATAAACATCATGATAGCACTGTCAGAACTGTACCTTATGCAGTCTGACTACAAGATAGTATTGTATCTATTGCAGAATGAAAATCCATCACATTTGGGACTAACCATTTCATTGGGTGAAGGGAGACAACATTTTCAAGTTTAATTTGGGTTTTACAGGTAATACACCAGTAAATGCTGTATGGGTGTTTACTCTTAATCAAGACAAATCACCTGTGCTATCATGAGGGTGTGCTTAATACACCTCTCGCTCGATAACTCACAAACAATAGTGTCCAAATACTCGTTTTATCATCCCTTTGCGAACAACTGTCAATAAAGTGCTTTTTCTAATGAAGTTGTTCATTATTCTGTATAAATGCCCACCATCTGAAAAACTGTTAACATTATTCCAGCTGGTTTCAACAACCATTACAAGTACGCAAAAACATTTGTGAATTATGTCACTGAATCTTGTTGTTGCTGTGATTAGTCTGGTTCTATGCTATTATTTTATAGCAGAGTTTGAAGAAGAGACTTTACAGAGCAGGAAAGCAGACTAGTTGTTGATAACACCAAGAAACAATATTCTTTTTTTATAAAACTAGAAATATTTATTTTGTTTAACAATCATCTATGTCAAAGCTTAATTTTTGTACTTTTCAGTTCATAAAATATAGATTCCATGATTTCACTGCAAATAACAGTGAAACTTCTTCTCATCCATGAGGATATCTTAAGTGTCAACTCAGGATCTTTGTGAAACTCGCTTCTCCCTAATGATTCATATCTTTGAAACGAAGCTCTTTTCTTCAAGAATTATTCATTTCAATTGGTCGCCTTGCTTTCTTTGATCACATTTATGTATGGGCAGTTTTAAGATAGTCCAGTAGATAGTACACAATAATATTTACAACAGTGTTCGACTGATCAACTGAAATGAGTTCACCTGACATACGACCGGGGCTCAGATAGATCTTACTAGTGTATGATTTGCATGCCTTTTAACCTTTCCTTAATCCTTCATTTCATACAAAAGATGCAATTAACATGATAATATAAAGGAGGTCAGCTTTTAATTCAGTGAAACAATACAATGACAAAAAATGCTTCCTGAAGTCTGATATGAAAACACAGTCAGCACTTAATTAGGCTCTCAGAGAAACAGTAGACTGATGCTATTTTTATGTTTCACTACATGTATGAGAGGGCACATTTCATTTATGATCATTACAAGTAAACCTAATGAAATGATAGAACTAAAATACAAATTTCACTTGATAACAAACTTATTTGGTTTATGTTTATTAAAGTACTGCCTCCAGTAAGTGACATGTTCGTTGATCTAAATTTTGCTGAATATAGTTATTTACAGTATATTAAGACTGCCATTTGGAAAGAAAATGTACAACAATTATGACTTATTATTAAAAGCTGACAATTTCATAATGTTGATTCAAATTTGCAGGTCCTATCTACTGTTTTCAATGATAAAACGAGCGATATATCACAGTTTTAGTTACTAACTATGATCGCAATTTTCTTCAAGTTCAACAAATAGGGGCCAATTTTTGGGGTTAATTTCTATTTCAAAAATGGGATTCATGCCTGACCCTGCATTATAAGTGAGTTCGTGAGTTATCTGGGTGCGAATTATCAAGGGAGTGGTGTATTGTTCTTCTTTCACTCTATTTGACGTCTAAACTCATCCTGAAAAGCATGTGTCAATTAGTAGTATTTAAACAAGATTAAATTTAAATTTATGTGAATAATAATAAATTGAACTAAATATGAATGTTCAACTCAATGTATCACATATGTTACAAACAGCCTTGCAGGTTGTTCTCTTATTTCATTGAACTTCATATACTCCAGGATGACATAAATCAATATGTTGTTTGCAGTATGTGCAAACAATTAAATGATCCCCCTTTCTGATGTGCTTCACAAAGTAAAAATCTGTCAGCCTTGAGTTCAGGAATTTACTTTAGAAGGGTTTTGCTTGTTTTGCTGATAGCTTATTGTTCACTGAATCAAAAATGAATTACACTTTAACACTGTTCTGAAAAAATGAAATAATCATGCTTAGAATTCTATATTTGGAGTAAAATCTGACTTTAAAGCAACACTGATGATTTTCACAAACTTGCCAGTAATCTTTAATACATTCTCATTCAAGGTAATGATGAGTAATAATAACTTTTGTTCTTCAGCATGCATCTAGCACACTTTTGATTTACCTGTAACTTAAAATGAATTGGGTTGCTCAATTTTGTGAACTTTACCTATGCAAATTAGCATAATGGGCTCCTCCACAGCAGTCTTCAAATGGCTTAGCAAAACACCTCCCTCTATCTATTGTCAGCCAATTAGGCAAACATAAAATGGTGGCTGTTTTTAACTGACCTCTTTGCATTTTAACTGCCTATATGACCATTAGTTGTCTTAACACATTAACCCCTGGAGGTTTTTGTCATTTTTGCCTTAAAATCGAGTAGGAAACACATTTTGAAAGCTATTTCTGAATAGATCCAAAAACACCAAATCCCCGGTCATCTTTCAATAACATACTGCCTAGTTGTGTTAGAAACATCATTTTTCATTGGCTATTTGACTCGTGCATGAGCAGAAGGGTAAAAGTTGGAGTTCTCTGTTGTTGTTTTTTTTGCTAAATGGAGCCATTATTTTTGTATCGAGACCAACCTTTATTTCAAATGCCCATCTTATCCTACTTTCTGCAAAGGCTCATCTGTCTGTTTGCAGTTCATACCGGTTTGCCTTAGATCTGAGACCAAAAAGTCTAAAATCTGGACACAAAATCAGATTCCAACCACAGGCAAAATTTTGGGGTAGAAAAAAAGTTGGTTCCAAAAAATGATTTTTTTTATATCTGTATTTTGTAGTGCAACAAGACATTCCAGATTATTTGGTATCATTGTAGAGCTACATCTGTCTACCTTTCTATAATACCACCCACTTTAGTGTATCATGCATGACCATGACGTTACAGAGCTTGGCAGTAGGCTACTACCTCCTGCCCTGTTAAGTCGTCGCTAGGGGTTAATGTGTTAACTGCCCCAAGGATAGTTTTACATGTGCCCTATGTATAACTGTTTACTTGCTACCATGTTACAGGCATACACTGATGAGTTTGAACACCACTAAAAATTATTTTTTTCAAAACATGGCTTTCATTGGGATTGGGAGTAAATAAATCATGTTTTAGCATGATACATTGTGTTATGCAGGTATGAAACATGGGCAACTAACTCTAGAAGAACTAATCTGCCAAAGCTGCATCTTATATCAGGCACATACATTTTTCTTATGATACCACTGTATACCAAGTTTCATGAAAGATATTAAACAGGGAAGAGCATGATAGATGGATACAATCTGCAATAAAAAAAAAGCTCTGCAAGACCTGGGGTTACACCTACATCTATATGCTTCTAAATATAAAATAGTATCAGACTTTCATAAATGCTTATATGGTAATATCATAACCAAGTTACTGTTGAATGCAGCAACAAATGTAGAAGAGATGGGACTTTCAGAAACTTGGACATTATTGACAATCATGATAAACCAAGCTGTCTGTTTAAGCAGGTGAGTTAAAGCAGGACAGTAACTCACTGTATATCAGAGTATAATATCTAGACTTTCAGAGTAATTTTATTGTAAAGTTTCTGATGAACTCAGTCACTGATGTAGTTGAAATGATGCTTTGGAAAACACAAAACTTAAACACTGTTCACCATATTGCTAAAACAAGTGAGACAAGACAGGAACTCCTGGCATAAAAGCATAAAATGGCATAAAATTTAGATCAATAGTGTTATTATCAATGAGTCAACTTGAATGTAAGAACTCCTAGAATTACATAGCATAAACTTTAGAATTATAGCAGTGGTTACCAACTCCCAGGGCATGACCCAAATCAGGGTGATGAGGATGTTTTGGCGGGTTGACAGGAATTTTTTTCTACGGTTGCAAAATATAAAAATGTGAAAACGTGGTCATAAGGTTCAGAAAAAAATATTTTTAGAGCTGCAGCTAACAAAGGTTGGGAACTACCGAGGCACTATGGAGTTATTATCAATGAGGTTAACTTGAATGAAAGAACTCCTAGCATTATACAGCATAAACTTTAGACCAACAGTGATATTATCAATGAACTTCTCTTGAAAGCACGGACTGATGTAGAAGATATGACTGACTTTTAAAAGTTTTAACACTGTTGATGACAATGTCATCTGCGTTGGAAGAATGACTATCATATCTCACCATGTTCATGTTGGAGAGAAAAAAAAATGATGGGATAGCATTTAAAATGGTGATCAGACAGATATCATTTTTAGAGCATATGAAACTTCATGCAAATCTCAAAGGGTTTAGGAGATACTAAACGAAAGTGTGATGGATGGATCCAGTATACCCTACAAAACTACGTTTGCAAGGTGATGTTGGTATGAAAATTCAGATGTAATCCAGTAAAAAGAAAATGCCATATCTAAATTTTTAATATTAACATGGACCATAACATTTCGGCTGGAACTAACCAGTGACGATGAAGTCGACTGCATTTAAAAAGTTGTACAGTGCTTTCCTTCTTCACACTGGTATGTATTATAAAGTTTGCCTAAAATGTAAAGTTTGCTTTAAATGTTAGAAAGCATATTTTTTAGTAAATTATATTTCTTTGTGAATATTTACCTTATTACATTAATGTTAGGAATATAAGCTTGCTACCTCCAGAATCCAGCTGTCCTAAAAAGACAGTTTTTTCTTCTTCTTTCTGTCTATGACATAAAAACAAAAGATAGTAACTCTTACCCACTGCCCCCCTTGCCACTGCCAAGTCTTGCCAGCTTTAAGCAGAGTGATAAATTAATGTGGATGCCTGCACGTCAGAGATGTTGGAAGGAGTTTAAAGTAATGTATTCTTGAAGAAACATAATTTACTTAAAAAATCTGCTTTCTCCTTCAAAGATTTTCTTCATTTGGCACAGGTGACCAAGTGTCCAAAGCATCTGCCTTTACCAAACATTGCCATCTCATCTTTGTCCTTGTGGGTTTGAGTCTTAGGCATGGCAATGCATGATAAGATCTATTTGTTATGAAATACACAAAAACTATATTTTAATCATGTCTAATTTCAGCAGGAAACCAGATTTTTAAAATAATTCATATGCAAACGTCCCCATCTTGTAAGTATCATGTCATGGTTGTGTGTATAAAAAATACTTTGTACGTACTTTGCTAAGTTTGCATGTAAGAAAATGTCCTCATTTTGTATGTAAAATTTCAAGTTGTTTTTATTTACTTCTTCAAGGTTGTGTGTATGATAAGTTCCCAATTTGCATGTGTAACTTTCAGGCTGTGTATGAAAATATCCTTGTTTTGCATGTACCAGATTTATTTAAAATGTCCCCATTTTGTATGTACAATTGTATGGCTGCATTTATGAAAATGTTTTCGTTTTGCATACATCACACCAATGATGTGTTAGCATCAGTACCCTCGTTGTGTATGTTCCACTTCATTGTTGTGTGTATGAAAATGTTCCCAATTTGCATGTATCAGTTAAGAGTTATGTGTATGAAAATGTTTCCAATTTGCATGTACCAATTAAGGGTTATGTGTATGAAAATGTTCCCAATTTGCATGTACCATTTAAGGGCTGTTGTATGAAAATGCAAATGTTTCCATTTTTTTGTATAAGACTTCAAAACTTATGTACGGAAAAGTCCTGCATTGCATTTTACACATGAAGAGCATGTAAAAATACTGTCTATAGTTTGTATATTGCTTGTGTGAAACTATCCTCATTGTTATATACAAGGTTGCATGTTTGAAAATGTCTACTATTTGCACAATCCACATCAAGACTGTTTAAAGGAAAATGTCCCCGTTTCATATGTATCATGATATGGTCAGATGCATATTGATGTTATCATTTAGCACATAAAATGCCATTTGCATGAAAATGTATCCATTCTGTATGCACCACTTCAAATTTGGGCTCATGAAAATGTTCCTGCTTGGTACGAGTCTCTTTAAATGTTATGTATGAAAGGCACCTGATAGGTCTTGAAAACTTAATGGTTGTGTATATAACAAAATTAGGTTTTATGCACCACCTCAAAGTCTGTGTTTCAAAATGTCTCTCGGGTCTGCATTAACCACATTTAGGTTATTGACATGGAAATGCTCCTATTTTGCATACCTCATATTTTATGTATGAAAACATCTCTATTTATGTGCATAGTCTAATGGTTGTAGATTTGATACCTGCACAGGCCAGCCTGAGTCAGCAGCCCCAGAGTGTCCTTATTATTGGTATGTTAAAAATCCCATATGCTGCATAGAAGAATTTCATTTTCTGTTCTCATTGAACGTATTGCTCATGTGTATGACAATATTCACAATCAGTATGAAAAAATATCAAAACTATGCATAGGAATATGTAAACAGTTCATAATAAAAGCATAAAAATAATGTGCAAGTTGACATACCCATTGATAATTGCTGAAAACGCACAGTTCTTGGTATTAAAATGTTTTCACCCAGCATGATCTTTTGAAGGTTGTGGATATGAAATGCTTCAGGCCACTGACCCTACCTTTCTCTTTAGTATGAACCCTGATATAACAGCATTTGATTATTCTGAATGAACAGCTTTGGAATAAATGAATCTAGTCCCATTCAGTATTAGGAACCATGCCAAATTCATACTAGAAAAGATTCCGCTTGAGTCTGATATTGGCAAAACATATTTGAGAGTATTTCAGCAAACTCCAAGCACTTGAAAAAGTTTTTGGAACATCATTAGGCGAATACAGAATTCATGTGGAGAAAAAGAGATTTACTTCAGTTGTTTTAGTTTGGCAACATACAAAGCATTGCTCTTTTTATAGCCATTGTTAGTTTTATTTTAACTCCAGAAAAACAATAATATAATAAGATATATTATTTATTAAAAACTGAAAATAAAGACAAATGTCGATTTTAGTGTCTTATAGTGCTAATATTTTGAAAAACTGAAAAAATGAAATAAGTTTTCATTTATACGAGCATTATTGTAGTTTTGACAATTATTTATCACTTGACTGATCAACAATAGATTGTTGTGGCTAATGAAAACTTCGAGGATGACCTAATATCTGAACAGGGTTTTTCTGTGGCTGTTGGAAAGATAACTGGCTATGATCCCTCATTCCCACTAATGGATCAGCCCAGATCTACTATGAATGAGGCCATACATTTATATCCTCTTAGTAATTAAATCGGGAAGTGTTTCAGGACAAAAGAATCCTTTTAAGGAATAGATAAAATACAAACATAAATTTTTAAACAAAAATGTTATGAATAATGGCACTGAGTAGATAAATGCTGTCAACAAATGCATATACATGTACTAACATTACAAACAATAAATCTTTTGGTACTTTAATATAGCAATACCATTTTTAAATGTTTTGAGGCTGAAGTTATTTTTTGCTTAACAGTGACAGCAAAGCCTCTTGCCAAAGGGTTACTGGTGATGCATCAGACACACAGACAACAACTGATTTAATTAAACAAAGCCCAAATTAAGTACTGAGTTGTTTTTTTCCAAATCCCTAACTGAGTGGACTAAATTATTAAAAGTACTGATTTTACTTGCTTGAGGAGAGCAAACATTTTAGTAAATTGTTTTTCCTAGAATACTTACCTGATCACATTTAATGTTAGGAATATAAGCCCTACTACCTCCCGAATCCAGCCCTTCCTTCCACAGATGACAATTTGTCTTTCTGTCAATAATATGCAAACAAAGAACAATAATTGTTTATTTCTTGCCAAGTACTCCCAATGCCACCAGTTTAAATCTGAGCAGTACATTGTGTATTGGGATGCTTGCAATGCTGGCAGGATGGGAGGGCATTAAAGTAATGTAATCTGGTTAAGTATTCTAAGAGAAACACAATTTACTGAAAAATTCACTTTCTCTTTCAAATATGTCCTCTGATCACATTAACATTAGGAGGACAGGTAGCAGGAATGTTGATCATCCAACCTATACCCAGAATATGAAGGTTAACCATCTCTCCTATTGAGAGTAGCACATGACTGGAAAAAGGAAATAAAGAGATCTTCTTACCATATAAAATAAGATTCCACTTTGAAAAACCATGTGAGTGATTTAGACCTATGAAGTCAAAGTCAGACAACAGTCTAGGAGATGACTGTTAAGACCAAGCTTCTCCCTACCATGATAATGGGACATGCCTTTAATAGTAAATGGAGCCAACATTTTCTCCTTGAACAGGCAAAGAAAAAAGTTAGCCACCTGTGGGACAGAAGCATTCAAAGGCATGATATTTTTTATTTTGACCCAGTTCCTGAAAACACATAACTTCTCTTTGTAAGACTTTAAAGTGGATGGACTTCTAGCTGATGGAATTATTGCATGAATGAAGGGTTGAATTATTTGTGCAGTAAGGATCTCCAGAAAAGAGCTAAGCGTAAAGAAGAAGGCAGTCCAGGCAAGGATGGAACACATGGGTTCAAGGTTGTTTGAAAAGATTTGGCCTGGCCACACCTGGATCCAAATCAAACCCAGACAAGCCAGTATAAAGATTTTACCCACAAATCATATTTCCATAATTTTTTACTAATATTCAATAGGTCCATACTTTAAGGGTCAATTCTGTCAGACTTCCAGTCAAATTGTTAGGGTTGGCAAGTCTGCATTACCCACTAGGGTCATAAGAGATGCTGATATAAGATGTATCCTTAAGATGTCAGCATAGTCCTTGAAAATTTGCTTTTCTTGCCTTTCCCTTTGTACTAATGTAGTCCAGACTTCTTGAGACAACATAGCTTGCGCACTACAGGGAAAAGATGAAGTACATTAGATAAACACTAATGTGTATTTTCCTTTGCCTTAAATCTTTACACTTAATGCACTTGGCTGACATGATTTTTGCTGAAACGGCATAAGAAAAAAAAGGCATAAATTAAAAACTCAGCCTGTTAAGAAATCACTAATAAAAAACATTCCTAAAAGAGAAATGAACAATAGATTGTGTGTGCAAAAATGTGACAACATGAACAGAACAGTAGCATTTTGTATAAGTGTTCTAAATAGCAGAAATCCAAGAACGTGAATGATCATAACACATCAAAAGTTTAAATTCCAAGACTGATTGTCAATTTTGATACTGATATTGGTGTGGATTTTTGGGAGGTACCAAGTACAAAGTTGACAGAATGGAAGCAAAGCTTAAAATCTACCTGTTGGCAGGAAGAGGAAGCAAGAGGAGGCAATGTGCAAGACTTATTGCCCTTATGTCTATATGACATAG
Organism: Sinohyriopsis cumingii; assembly: GCA_028554795.2. Taxonomy (NCBI): domain Eukaryota; kingdom Metazoa; phylum Mollusca; class Bivalvia; order Unionida; family Unionidae; genus Sinohyriopsis; species Sinohyriopsis cumingii. The sequence continues at coordinate 133,795,406 of CM068838.1, read as the reverse complement.
ACAGAAAAGTTCAATTTTCATGTTTTTAGAAGGCTGGATTTTGGAGGTAGCAGGATCATATCCTTAACGTTAATATGATTGGGAAATCTTGCTGAACAAAGTTGTTACATAACATTGCCTTGAATGAGAATATTTAAGCCATCTTTACGTTAAAGATTACTATTAAGTACATGATGAGCCATAATGTTTTCATCAGTTGGATTTTACTCCATACACATCTCCCATAATAACTCACACATAATGAGGTCCAAAAACATAGACTGTGCTATAAACCAGTTACTGAGGGAACTCAAAAGATTAAGAAATGATGCTAATCGCACTGGACATCGAGAAAACTAGGGGGAAGCGGAAATGGGCTGTTTAAAGGATGAATACTCCTTTTATATTCCAATGGGTTTCAACAACCTTCATATGTATGTAAAAACATTACATCACTGATCTTTGTTGTTGATTAGTCTAGTTCCCTGGTTCACATGCAACACAGGATGTATATGATGCAGGGAACCAGACTAGTTGCTGATTCAATTCACAACCAAGTAAGATCCTGTTTTCAAAACCTAGGGACATTTATTTTGTGAAATAACTGTCCATGCCAAACTCAGTTTTTTTAGTATTCTATTAGAAAAATATTAATGCTGTAATTTCATTGCAACTAATAGTGAAATATTGTTCTCGTCCTTGAGGAAATCTCTTAGTGCCAATTCAGGAATTTTAAATTAACTAAAAACTCTGAAACTCGCTTCTGAGGCAGTGTTTCCCTTTACCCTCATTTGCGCTTGAGAGACCCCCAAATTTTTAATTTGACCCCCCAGTTTTGATACCAAAGTTTGTTTTTTACTCAGTCTGACCCCCGTTTTGACACCAAGGAGATTTTGACTCTCAGTCTTGCACCCCTAGGGGATCCACTGACTTCTCCACAATGAACCTTATTTATGCAACAAAGCTTTCATTTCATCTCCACATTAAACCTAATCTATGAACAAAACTTTTCATCAAGTATTCATTTCTCTTGGTTGCCTTGCTATCTTTGATCACATTTTGTGAATCAGTAATCTAATTTAAGTTAGTGTAATCTGCCATTTGTAATTACAGACCATTTTTCAAACCTGCATTTTCTTACACTTCCTCACAACAATACTGAGAAAAATTCAACAAGATCTTCAGAAAAGTGGAACAACAATACCATCCAGTTCAAAGTGCAAAGATGAATACAAATGACACTTGCATTGCCTTCTAACCCCTACTGAACTAATGACAGCAACAATGACTGGAGACTATTCAACTGTACAATGGATTTATGGACAGAAACTTGATGTATTTTTTATTTAATGTCCGTGAGGTTGTTATTGTGTGAGTGCTGCACATACATGTTTGTAGTGATATTTGACAATGCCCAAGTCTACCAAACTACTTTTTGTTTGTAACAGTATTATTTTCTTCTATTCAAATTTGATCTTCTGTCAAGTTCAATTTGATTATATGTGTAGATAACTTATTCTCAACTATGTGACGTTGTTCTTTAGAGATCATGTTCACTGACCACGCTTGGGACCTCAAAACAAGTCGCAAAATACATATAACACTGTCTGGAGGTCGGCATGTATGTATGTAGAGTTGGGATGTGGTTTAAACACTGGTAAATACAGTAATAAATTGTGTCAGATCATTAACCGTATTTCTGGAAAGCTCACTGAAAATCTACTTTTGTACTGAGCACAATTACCAATATCTCTAAGTAGACCTAAACAGTAAATTTTCTTCAATACCTGAAGAAAGCTGTTACTTTGGCATTTGTAGATATTTCCTGACTGTCAAAGGCTTCTCTTCTCAAGCAGTCCAATAACCAAGGCAGCTTTGGAGTCTTTAACTGATCTTCATCTTCATTATTTCCATGATGAAAAGATATGACCAGCCCCTGAAAATAATCACAAAAGTCAATGTGATAACTTGTGTGCCTGCTGCATTACAAAGCTAACTTCTAATAAGTAATTCATGAAAACTGCAGTTCATCACAAATTAAAGATTTTTATGGACAAATTCTGAAAACAGTGAAAGATAATTATAACCGTCAAACACAAGGCTGACTTTGCCATTCAAGAATATATCCAAACATTTAATGTATTAATAAGATAAAATTAACATTACAAAGAATACTCGGATAAAAATGGTACTAGCAGTGGCCTCGCTAGATGCTCAGTATTAAGAGTTTGTGTCAGGACTGGTTGGCCTGGTGTCAGGATAATGTGAATGGGTGGGACAGGATACTACATGTCTGTGGCATGATGCCCCAGTACTAAATATCATTATAAAATGCCACACTGCAGACATCATAGTGAGACGACTGAAAATTTTTTAAAGCTATGTTAAAAATTCGAAACACACACATTTTGAATACTACCCAGAAAGCTCTTCCATGTGCAAAGGTGACATAGGTAAATGGTAAGAAGAACAATTAGGCCATGCCTGTTTTCTCCTTTATAAGACTAAAACAACTTCAAACAACACTCTGATCTGTCATCACATAATCTGCCAGCAGATCATGGTTTGTTCAATTGATTACTCCAAACAAACTTCACAGACCCTGATCTGCTGGCACATGATGTGACAGCAGATCTGGGTATGCGCAGTTTGCAGTTTTAAAGTTTTACAACTGCATGCAATTCTACCGGCAGCAGGCCAAAAATAAATTTATAATGGCCATAAACTGCACATATCATTTTCGAGTTGAAAACTACAAGAATGTTTTGTTAAAATTTAATTAAAAAACCCATATAAGGTCTTTTTATGTTCTATAAACACATTAGAAAAGTCAGCAAGAACCAGTCTACTAGGGAGCAGAAATGTTCCACCAGTACAATGAACAATGAGATGATGCATGGCAGATCAATTGTTCAAAAATCGCCTACACGTGTAAACAACAAGTTTTGAGCCAGAGTACTTAAGATAAAATGTAGCAACTAACAGCATATTACAAGATAATTAACTTCAAAATTGAAAAAAATTGTTCATAAAGCATCGGTGATAAAGTCAAAAACATCTTCGTCCAACAATTTAGCATTTTCATAACATTCTTCAAGCTCGTTGTAGTATCACAGATCGTCTACAGATAGTGCCACTAAATAAAACTTATCCCACTTGAGCCTTCTCATTATCAGGTTAAGCAACAATTGTGTCTTACCAGACCCCAGATGGACCAATGATAATTGCTCTAGACTGATATATTTTGGTAGTGCTGGCTCTTGCTTTCATGTTGCTGAGAAATCAATGATATTCATGTTGTACAAATTTAATAAACAATATGAATTTATATTGTGTTCAATGCTGAGCCCCCACCCCCACCAATGGATTAACAACAATAATGATGAGGAATAAAAATGACATATTGCAGACATGAAGTTCATACACAGGTTAAAGTCTGTAAAAAATAAATCTCTCAGAGAATCACTTGCTAATTTTTAAGATCTGCGATGAAAGGTAATCTAAGACTAGGACCAGTAATTAATCAACTGATTATTATTATAATAATGGAATTGATTTATTATATTCCAAGAGGATATTGGAGGGGTAGACCAGCGATTAGTAAACTTGCTGATGTGGCAGGTGTCACACGTTCTGTTGCTGCAGACTGGTTAGCAGGACAGGCAATATGGCAAATTTGCCTACCATCATCTAAAAAATTCAATACACACATTTTGATGTCAGTACTCCAAATGAAGTTCATCAGGCCAATATTTTATTTTTACATGATACTATTAAAACAGGTAGAAATCAATCGTGCACATACAAATATGCATTAACTGTCATTGATGTTGCAAGCAGAGATAAAGAAGTAGAGCTGCTATCAATAAAGACAGCAGCTGAAGTTGCATCTGCATTTGAACAAATTTATCAACAAGGACCCGGACCACAAGGTAGTCTATAATGGCCACAGTTGCAACAGGTTGATCCTGGTGAAGAATTTTTTGGTGTAGTAACAACTTAGATGAAACAACATAATGTCAAAATCAGACAAGGACAAACTGCAATTCATTGCGATCAGGCAATCGTTACGAGATTTAATTGAACACTTGCTGTGTGATTGTTTGGATATCATTATGCACAGGAAATATCCCTTAACAAAGTTCAGAAAGACAACAGAAGTCTATGATAACCCTCCGTAGCTGAGACATTCTTCTGACTTGAGACACTGCCATATAAACTAAATTTGACCATACAATACACTCATCAACAATCCAGATATTTGTATCGGAAATAGTTAATCCTTGTGAGGAATAAAATGCTATAGCATATCCAAGCATCCATGGAGATTTATCCATCGTTAGCGCAATCTCAACAGCACTCACAGGAACTAAAATCATTTAACACAAGATTTTGTTTATCACCACAACCTGGAATCTCAACTTCAATATTTTGCCATCACATATCTGCTGGGCGATTACATAATGGTACAGGTAGATCTGAATTTTTTTCTTTATGCAACAGAAATAATTGTTGTTGCAGTATATCACGATCTTCCAACTTGCATCTATCAAATCAACAGGACTCCATAAATTCCAAAAATCATTCAAAGGAGTAACTGGAATTACTTATGCATTATTTCAGATTGAATGTTTTCTGGTTGCAGTCTGATTGATTCTTTAACTCCCTTAATTCTGGATCAAGCGCTCAGTAATCATTGGTTATTTCCTCATAATAATCTATAAACATTATTAGCCATTCAAGTGGAGATGATCCAACGAAAGGTGGTGTTTGACCATGATCACCACACATTATTACAACAGTGTTCCAAGTTAATAACGGGGGCCCCGAGTGACCGAGTGGTCTAAAGCGCTCACCGTTCCGGATCACTGCCATCTCACCTCTGTCTGCGTATGTTCGAGTCCAAGGCTTGGCTAGCGTGGGTACGTGGGAAAGCCTGCCAGTAGCTTCTCGTGGGTCGGTGGTTCTTTCCTGGGTTTTCCAGGGTTCTTCCTCCACCAGTTATACTGGCCGCCATATATGGCCTATCTTGTGCTGAAAAATGGCGTTAAACCCTAGAACAACAACAACAACAACAACAAGTTAATAACCAATCAAGAAACATTTTTAATACATCTAGTGACACCATGCATATTTCATCACAAATAATGTTTTAGGAATGTATTTTTCGCTCATTCTTTAGGAGTCCATTTAATTCCCTTCCACCAAAAAAAGCTGTGATTAGTGTGAAATTTCACTCCACGTTCGCTCATTTCTCTGGCGAGTCTATGTGTAGGTGTCAAAACAACCATATCAAAATTCCCTGAACAACTGTTCAGGAATAATTAAACTGCATGCATTGTTTTACCAGAACCACTGCACCCGTTAAGATAAACTGGTTTATGTCTAGCTACAGGATCATACACCGATGGAGCTAATAATAATTGTGACATTCAATTATTTTTATAATAAATATCCTTAGATTCAACATCAGCAGATTCAGAATAACTAAATATCTTTTCACCCCATTATGCATAAGTAATTCCAGTTACTCCTGTGAGTGCTGTATCAGTCTTTAATAAATCAACATATTTTTTATTTATATAAAATGAATCTGTAGCAACTCTGACTGTGGTAACAGGAAATCTGTTTATCATCGATAATAAGTTTATTTAAACATAAGCTGACATCGAAGAGCTTAAATTAGTAAAGTGTGGTGAGTCACCATCAATGTAGCTCACAACTGTACCTAACTTAGTTCAGTGCGGCAAGTAAGCATTATTTCCCTGCTTATATATTTGCCTATCTCTGTTGTATCAGTAATTATAAAATCAAGTTTGGTATCATCGATAATTAATCTTGTGCGATGTGGTTTATGATCATATGAACCACCCTGAGTAAATTTTCCAATTATTTTTCTGCCAAGATCCTTTGCAAGTTTATTTTCATATTCAATTTCATCGGGATCATGCTCAAAGATTTTGTTAAGAACAGATATCTCAACCACAGGTAGCCAAACCTGCTTCTGTGGACGATACGATATTACTGCTTCACTTACAACCAATGACGCTAAAATTCCAGCATCAAGCATATATCGTAATAGCACAGTTGGAACCTGACCACATTTGTTAAAATGATGACCAAACCAAACATAAACAATCAGATGGAGATTTTCTGTAAAATCAAATGATTCAATACATGCAAACCCAGTTAAATCAACATCGGGTAAATGTCCATTTTTTGCAACTCTGGTCATCACATGTGTTGGAAGCCCAAATTGCTTAAAATATTCAGCACATTCTCCCTTTCCAAGAAAACTTCCAGGATAACATGCAACCATATCAACAGAGATAACATCCTTATAATTGTATTTAGTATTCCACAATCCAAATTGTCTGTATTACACACAACTGTGTTGGACATTGACAAGAAATTTTGATCTGGTTGGCGAACATGAATTTTTCTCCTGAGGAAAGTGAGCAGCAACTGATGGAACAGTAAAACAATTACCAAGTAATCACTCAACATCATAGGTAAAACAATTACCAAGTAATCATTCAACATCATAGGTATATGTCTAAGCAAGATTTTTCATTTCTTAGTGGAGGGACTCAGATTGAAAAATATCTCCCTTAGGTTGTACAAACTGATCATAATTTTCACATTTGGAACTTTGACACAAATACACGGATACAGGGTCACTCTTACTAATTTTATTTATAAAATCAAATGTATCACTGTTATAAAATTTAACAGCTCTGTCTTGTGGAAATATTGTTACATCCAAAGTCCACACGTGCATGTTATGATCAACGATCATTATCAAAGCTCCCCCTGATTTATATTTTGATTCGTACAAAATCACGCCGGTAATTGTCTTCACCCATAACGGAAATTTTAATTTCTTTTCTAGCTTGGCAATGTTGTTGATCATTGCTCCATGTTCCTTGACATGCTCAGACCACTCATTTATTATTTTTACGTCGAAGATCAGTTAGACCATTTCAACATATTGAGTTTGTTAAATATTCTGTAACTCGATAAGTTAAACAATTCAGCGTAGAAATTTTCATTGGTTTGAGATTATCAATACTAGGTTTATTATTCAGCGGATAAATCGCATAAACAACAGCCATCACAGGATATGCTCATTCATAATACAGTTTGTCAATACCAGTTAACATTCCTGGTTTGGTATTTTTACATAACTTTACAATATCCCCAGTGTGATGTGATTCTCAAATGGGGTCACCTTTGTCATGGACAATCCAGGTGTCATCGAAATCCACAATAAATTTTATTCTAAAATGGAATCTTTGTTTATTGGGATAATTAATAATTGTCACTGCACACAGGTCATTCATTGTAGCATCAACATTGTGCATGATTCTGAATGATGACCACACGAGGTGCACCATCGTTGCAAAACTCTTTCTTGGCTTCACGGATAGGATTGATCAGAGTCTTAATTGTTGAAACAGCCAGAGATTGCCTCAGCATAAGCGATATCATGCTTGTTGATGTTAACGTGGTCAAATCGTCAACTTGGCGTAGCATTCTATCAAAACTGAATCTCCCTTGAGAAGGCTTGATCACAGATAATCTTGTAAATTCTTCCATGTTATAATTAAGGCAAATATATATTTAAATTAATCTTTCATATATAATATATAATGATTCAAACTCCTTGTAATTGGGTCTCTGTAAATGAAGTTTGTGGATACCACCTACAAAGTCTGCAATGAGAAAGTCAAGGACAAAAACCGTGTTTGAAATGAAACAAGGGAGTCTGGGGAAAATCACAGTTGTGTGTAGACTGTGGAGACAGAAAATACAGAGCTTTGAAATTGTATTATGATATAAAAAAAATAACGCCATCAATGCCAACAGCGTCAGCATCAGTAATGAATCTCCTACAACAAACGCTGAGGATTATCTTGCTAAATTTTCATGCTAGCATCCTGCATATTTTTTCTAGTAATAAAATAATAATTTAGACAAATAATAGTTACTATATAAATGGAGCAAGGAGAATTTGTAACATATCCTGTCATTACAAATCATGAGGCATTTCATGATGGTGTAATTAAGAATTATAAACTAAAAAAAACAAAAGAGTTGGTTCAGTTGATAATGCTGGTTATGTTAGATTTACTACTGGGAAAAAATATATGTCATAAATTTGTCTATAAATGTCTTCACAGACTGATCAAAGATGGAGTTGTGATTGATCATATTGATTCAGATCCGAAAAATAATTCTTTGAGTAATTTGCAGGCTATTACACAGTCAGACTTTTGCATGAAGGGGTACTGGAAAATATAGTAAACATGCAAGATCAGTTATATTTGTGAATGTAGAAGCATGCGAAGAAATAGAATTTCAATTGATATGTGCAGCTTCCAGATATTTTGACATTTTCTCATCTTTGGTTCAACATGTCGCTGATAAAATAACCTGAGCAGCATTATCAAAGAAATATAAACAAAAAATAATATTTAGGTATCTCACTTCTGAAGTATAACATTGTAAGACAGAAAAATTCAACATCTTTGACAAAGTCAAGGGAAATAACACCGTCAGGTAAAGGTAGATAGATTAAATAGCTTGTGTTTTACAAGAGTATTCACTTTAGAATGAAATATTTTTCTTTGGTTGTTTTTTTTAAATTAAAAAAAATCTTATTTTTCTAACATTTTCAGGCTTCTTGCCTTCCACCAACTTTGTCAGGGATAATGGTTAAGAAAAAAAAAGAAAAATGGGAGAAGAAAAAAAAGTCATGCCCCCTGTGGATCTATTTCTGGATTTCTGATTCTCAAATACCTTATATAATTTCTGACTGATATTACTAATGGAGTCGGGGGGCCCCGAGTGGCTGAGTGGTCTAAAGTGCTCTCCGTTACAGATCACTGCCATCTCACCTCTGTCTGCGTAGGTTCGAGTCTTGGATTCAGCCAATGTGGGTATGTGAGAAAGCTTGCCATTAGCTTCTCGAGGGTCAGTGGTTCTTTCTGTGGTTTTCCTGGGTTCTTCCTCCAACATTAATACTGGCCGCCATGTATAGCCTATCGTGTGCTAAAAAATGGCATTAAACCCTACAAAAACAACAACTACTGGAGTCCACCCAAATTTTTCTAAATTTAAAAAGATAAATGCACAACCTCCCATCATGTCAACACATGGTGGGTGCTATATGGGGAGGCGTGTGTAAAAATCTGTTGAAAGTAGAGAAGGCCACTGGTGGTGTGTGTAAATACATGTATGTAAATATTTATTGTAAATATGTAAATACAGAGATAACTTTGGCACTGAAGTGGGAATCTCTGAAAATGAAAGAACATAATTCTCATAAAGCAGTGGCACTGTTCTGACAATGACTGGCCAATGAGAACTTTAGCATGTTAAGTGAGTCGCATGAAGCAGTAAGACTATTCTGACAATGACTGGCCAATGAAAACTTAACACTGTGAGTCAAGGTGGATGTGTAAAACACCTGAGATTGCATTCCTGCAATGAGGGATGCTAAAATTATGTGTATGTGCCATCCTTAGAGTTAAGATTATATATACTGTAAATATGTGTAAATATGTAAATATGCACACATTATTTTATTTAAATATATATTTATTATATAATGACTTTCAAAACTATTAATGCGATTATTTCTGCGACTGAAAAATTATATGTTAGGGGTATACAATTTTCTGAGCAGCTTGATCCTGAAAAATCACAAGTGATTTTGAAGCACTGCAAGAATGAAAATTCGAAGGTAGATATACATTACCAGCTGAATACAGGTTTATTAAATTAATCCAAAAGGCAATGATACAATCAATAGCTTGTGTCGATGACACACAAGTTTAACAATTTGTTTCACTCGCACACATGACTGAGAAAATATGATCAGAGTTGTCTTGCAAATATAAAACATAAAAGATTGTGAATGTGCATATAAGTTGAAAAAGATTATGTGTGAAAGTGATTGTAAACACGGTGACAACATCCTTAACAAAGTCAAGGATGAAAGTTGTAACAGATTGTGAAAGTAAAAGTTGTGACACAGTTCAGTTATTATAAATTCCTCTGAGAATTCTAGTTTTATTTTGTATTTTTCATAATGAAAATATTCTTGTTCAGTTTTAAAATTGTAACAATCTTATTTTTTACTGCCTGATTTTGTTACGTGGTTAGTTTTCCAAAGACTTTAATAAAAAAGGGGTAAAAAAAACCCAAAAATTTTCAGACTTATCTAAATAAAGTGTATTAGCAGAAAATTTTATCCTGACATAATAGTTTTATTTTGATTCTGATTATAATACTTATTTTTATTTTTGTCGAGTTACAACTCATGTAACTTGGATGGTTTAAAGTAAGAATGTGCCTAATTCAGAATTTGATCTCTATCACATACAGCCATAATAATATGTTCTCATTGCAGTTCATTTAACTGTTCCTGCATTAACAAAAATTTTTTCATCACCATAATCATCAATAAGTATACTGACACTAAACTGTTCTGTGTGGGGAAGTATCAAGATTGTTTTATTTATTTTATGAAATCCTGATCTTGAAGATCTATGATGATCTACGATGAAGATCAATGAGCATGCATACAAATTTATATAAAAAATTCTCTCTTTAATCAACCAGGTATCCACGCTGCTCAGTAAGTTTGAAATGTATCCATGATAATAGCAGATTATGGCATCGCAGATAAACCAGATTAACACCTGGTTTTAAACTAGAAAAAATCCAGGTGGAGCTGCCATCAACTGCATCACATGCAAGTGTTAATAACTGTGATCGCTGATGTAATATTGACAACACCTGGTGAAATATGATGACTCTACCTTATGGATCATTATTGAGAGTTAGAATATTCAACGGCGGTGACATTGTTCTTCATGTGGCGACAATATTGAGATAGTATTCATCGATATCACTGATTTTGACAGGATTTCCATAAAATTTAAATTTTGGTAAATCAGCCTCATATATTGCCATTACCTTTAAAAACTCTTGTTTGATTGAATGTTCAATACCATCATCAATACAATAATTGGTGTATATATCAGTTGAATTAATAACAGATTGTTCAAGTTTACGATTGGAGGATTCAAGATCGTCAATGATTTGATTTGTTACGTTTTATCTGTGAAATAATTTCCTCAAAAAGTTTCTCTCTGGGGTTATTCTATCACATACTTGTTAAATTTTTTGCATAGTTCGCTTATACCTGCATCATAATAAATAACAATATCATCAAGTACATCTTTAATATCGCCGAAACTAAATGTATCCTCATTGCCTAATGACATTTCAAATTTCCATAATATATCTGATTTTCCATCTCTACGAAATTCAGTAATAGGTTTAGGCACTGGACTCTAATAAACCCCACAAATGTCCAGAAGGTGCATCATATATTATAAAACTTAATCCAAATTACTCTTTTTTCGTCTGAGGTATAATTGCCACATCGAGGTTCTGGTGGTGCTTGATGAACAGGTGATATCTCTGGAAATTCTAAAACAGTTTGGATCGATGACTGATATATACTGACTGCATAATCTAGAGAATTTATTTATATTGCTGCTGATAATGTTGGTTCACGAACCATGATAGCGATTTTGGATTCTTTTCTGGTGATAGATTTTATTCTGCACTGGAATTCATTTTTGATTTCTTTGATCTGATAACTGCCCGTAGGTATACTCACAACATTCCAATCAGGGGATGCATTGGGTTTATTTCTGTATGCAAAAACCAGTGAATTATTTGCATGCAACCCACCAAATGACTTTGATCTAATATTTTGGCCAGCTGTGATACACTCATAATTGTGCTAATGCTATTTCTTTGTCTGGAATCACCGTTGGAAGGCTAACGTTGAACTCAGGATTGATTGAGCTTGCTGATATGATCATGGTTTTTGGAGGAGTTGTATTAGCAACGATCTGTTATAGCAATTCTTATGACATTATTATTTTTTAAATTGGAGGTCTAATATCGTTTATCGTAGTTGATAACTGTGTCATTTCCTCATGGTAAATCTTAATAATTTCCATGAATTCCTGATCTGATATTATTCCATCACTGAGACTTAATGATATCAATGAAGATAATTTGACGTATGCATTGTGTTGCCATGCGCAACTTTGTTGTATATTCATGTAATTTATCAACCTCGCACATGGATATATTTTTGTGATGATATTAAGAGTACCAGCAATACCGGGTACAACTGAAACACCAATTCCTATCACTGGTACTGTCACTTATGTGGCTGATAATGTGCTGATGATCATTACTGTTCCAGCGATGACCACAGATGCAGAGTACACAATTATATCAGTGACAATGACAAGACTGCAGTATTTTTTTTTTTAACTGTATGCTTGTCGATATTTTTTAACTGGATATGCCATGAACATACAGGATGTTGCTATTGTTGATGTATTTCTTCATTGCAGCATCATCATTTGATTCTGGTTCTTTCAAATCAACAATGTTATTTCCACCCATATTGAGAAAACCAGTCATTGTATCACTGGTGGATAGTAAACAATCATTGATCTCAGTTCTGATTATGGCATTGCTGCTGTCTACATACCTTTTTGGTACCACATCATTGTCTGATTTTGGTTCGTTCACATTGGTAATTGTATTTTTGCTCTTCTTGAGATTGCCGTACATAATATCTCCAATTTTTCTGATACATCCAGTAATATCTGTCATGAGTATTAGAATTGATTCCTCTGAGTATTTAATTTTACTGTTTTTAGCAAACACAACATAGTTATCTTCAGAACTTCCAGAATAATATCTGTCAACGGGACTTTGCTTTTCCTGAAAAACGACTTCATTTTGGTCTACATCTGTGAGATGCAAAAGATTAGTATTAGTGAGCTCATCCTTGACTTTGTTGAGGGTTGCATATTTGGATAAGTCACCTTTGGGTTTGTCTTTAGCAGATCTTCCATAAATATCTACCGCTGTATATTACACTAAGACCTGTTTAAAATGACCACTTGTATATTTATTCAGAGACCTTGACACAGCATGGAGCATAAACTTCTGGACTACATACTGGTGGATCTTCTGTTAATGTCTGTGTTGGTAATGTTGAATGTCATACTGGTATGTCACCAGCTAAGCCACTATATCGCAAAAATTCTTTTGGTGGCACCAGCTCATATGAATCAAAATAAACAACTCCACATGGATCAATCGCATGTGCAACCCAGTGTGTGCTTGGACCAGAACTTCCATTGAGATTAATGATACCAGTTTCAACATGGTTTGGTTGTTTTGGTAATTGATCACACATAAAAACACCACATAAATTTTTTATGTTTAATTTCTTAGCAGCATAAAGTAAATCAAAATTGGACATGAGAAGCATCAACAATGTGTCCCAGGCAGTCTCAGACCTCAGCCACAAGTAGCTTGACCGTACCATGAATGAGGGGTTCCTGGCAATCTTAGACCTTTCCCTTTTTTTGGGGAAGTCTTTATTCTGTGACCTGTTGCTTTCTTTAATACCATCCCAGTGGCAGTTCCAAGAGCACCAAGTGCAGCTGATTTTGCAACAGCTGGGGCTGCAGCAGCTATCAACACTGCTATAGCTGCAAGAAGTGGAAATATACCACCCATTCTGACTGCATCTTTAATGGCAGCCACAGAAAGATTATGTCTAATCTGGTCTTTGATTGTTTGGCATCACTGAAGTGCCTGAGTTGACGTTCTGTCAGTGATAGTTTATTCGGACCACCTGCGATCTGTGCTGATTTCAGCAATATTTTTTTTCAGAATTCTTTTTTGATGCTGATTGTAGCTTTTTAATCTGACCAGGAGTCAGAGTAACAATAACATGATGATATGACATTATAATATCATGAGCGATTTAATTACAGGTTTTCTACTGAGGCATCAATGACTGTCATTTGTCCACTAACACCTTCAAGCAGCATTGTTTTGTCTGAGAGTATGATAGTGATTGCTCTGTAATTAGCTACAGCTCCTCTTGCCACATAAGCTCAAAAGTATATATCAACAACAGATTGTCTAAATAAATAACATGTGTTCCAGTGAAAAGTAATAGATCGGATACAGCATTGTAAAATCTCAGACTAACCATCATTTTCAGCTGCCCCTTTTATCAGCTGTTTGCCAAGAGGATAGGCTTGGATGAGCTTTAAGCAAGACTGTTGACTGTTCATACATACCGTTCACAGGCATAATTAGATCACGGTGGTCAAGAAATGTTTGTTTGGTAGTTTTTTTATTGCTGAAAAAGTCATTGCCGTTAAGATTCCTTAAAATCATGTTTTCCGAAATACAACCATTTTGGAGGGGTGTGTGTCCAAACTCATGTTTTTCACGTGACATGGCATGTTATGGCAGGTATAAATGCGTTAACTAAACTTTTAGGAAATAATTTATCTTCACGGCAACAAGCTACCTATATATAGGAATTTGCCTGTCACCATTTTAAAGAATCCAGAATGTAGGTCAGCCTCCTCTCTAAAACATTCAAAGTTGTCAACAAGTTTAGGAATCTCCAAGTACAAACTAATATCCTTCATTCAAATAGAAGTAAACATGTTTACTGGTACCACCATTAATAATGATCTCAATATTTAATCTATCTAAACTCATGGAGAAATATTAGCTATGTATTATGTTTACAAAATCAATGTCACTGGTTATATACACCATTAACTTGATTGTGGACAAACTTCAATTGCAAAATACAAATATACATAACATAATCTTTAAGAAAAGCCAACAAATAATACAAATTAAATATAGATAACACTGACAATAGCTAGGGTCACGTGTTAATTCTTTTGAAGACTGCAAAAAGTTGGAGAAAAGATATCATAATTTGAAGTGTTAATTTCCAGCAAAACGCTCATATACATCTAAGATGATGACATCTCTAGAATAAACCCTCAAATCCTTAATGCCAGAATGAAGTCAAACTTGGCCAAATTCTGCTAAGCAGTTTCTGAGAATCTGTCAAAATTGTGTTAAACTTTTAGCGACAGTGACCATATTTGATGGCAGATTGGCATTATCTATTCATATTTTTAAGCTCTTCAAGCTGGATGCCAGTTTCTGGCATTTGGTTCATTCTGTTAAGTGGTTTTTCATCAGAAGTTTCCAGTTTTAGTAACAGCAGCCATTATCTGAATGTCATGTATCAACACCATTTGTATAAAACTAAAACTATGCCGTTAAGCTTTCCCATCAAAATGGGTAAATTCTGTAAAGCAGTTCACTTCAGAAGTAATTTAAAGGTATAACTTTTTAGTAATGGTGGCCACATTTGACAGTTATCACCATCTGTATAAATATCAAAGACCTTTATGCCAGGATGCTCTTAAGCTTGGTCAAAAAATGTTAAACAGCTGGGGTTATTATTAGAAGTTGTTTAAAGTTTTTTGTCTGTTTTTCTTTTTAACAGTGACCATATTTTCAGAAGTCTCCACACCACTAAAAATTTTTTTTAAAGACCTTCATGCCAGGATGCTTTCAAATTTTGTATTGCAGTTAAGTTCTTCAATTGTTTTCCTTATTTTTAGTAACATTGGCCATATTGGATGATGAATCAATATCTAATTTAGCTAATGTTGAAGGCCTTTATGACAGAATGCTCCCTGTAAAATTATGTGCAAATTGGTCAAGCAGTTTTTGAATTGTAAATAACAACTGTAAACAAACATTTCCTGGTGAACAACCTGGTGTATTAAAATTTTTAAAAAAAACTAACCTGCAGTACACTGATCATCTCAGTGCTATTGGTTAGTCTGCTGAAACTCTGTGCTTCATTGCACCTGGCACACTCTTGTACAGGTATATGCTGACTGATATGGAAAAAAAGAATTCTTTATGTTAAAAAGTTTTCACATCTGCCTGATAGCAAAAAAACAAGAGATGATGACAAAGATATAAGGGTTAGAAGAGTGCTAACGCTTTCTGTTGAGATTTATTCCAATGTTCTTAATGGTATATGTTATGAAAACTATATATAAAAAAAGTTTATTTATTTGTTCTTGTATCTTCAGCCATATTGAAAAACACAACAGCATCGTTTGCCCACTACCAAAGACCTCAGTACCTGATCCTTTCTGTCAAACTTGGTAGAATTCTGTTAAGTGTTTTTTTCTTCAGATAAAGTTGTTTATGTCTCTTTGTTAGTTATTGTAGCCATACTTAATAGCATGTTGACATCATTTTTATAAATTTGAAAATCTTCAAGCTAGGATGTTTCCAAATTTGGATACATTCTGTTTAGAATTTTTTGAGAATTTACTAAAGTTCTATTTTTAGTAAGAGCAGTCACATCTGAGAAGAAATCAGCATCGCTTGTAAGTTATTTTTTTACAAAAGCCCCTTAGTCAAGAATTTCTGTTCATCTAGTTTTTGAAATGGAGTCATTTATCTGCAATGGCATCCATATTTACAACAAATTTGTACAAACTTGTTAAAGTTTTACTATGCAATTTATAAGAATAAGTTGATTAATGGTTTTCTATTTTTAGTATCAGTGGTCATATTTGATTGTGAACAGACATAATATATACAAACCTCAAAGACCTTTGTGTAAAAGTTTGATTGGATTCAACTACAGCCTAGCATTTAAAAATAGTCCTGACAAATTCATATATGCTAACCTGGTATATGAATCAATCAACTTTTCCAAGATCAGTCTGGCAGCAAGCCTGTGGTCATTATTACAACCACCATCTTTCTCCTCCATGGGAAGATATTTTCTATATACTGCCCAAGTATAATGGTTAAACCTGTAACAAGGAAGGAGAATGCAATTTCTAAAAATGCAAATGTAAAGAATTGCAAAAATAATTCAGGAAGATAAATTGTTCCAAATAAACATAAACATAAAATACTACCATATGATGTCAAATATCTGAAAAAGGCATAAAAAATAAAGGTAAAAATACAAAATTCTTAAATCTTACTGTAGGGTTAATATTTTTAAATATAACCACATTCACTCAAAAAGTTAAAGATTTTCTCTGGCATCATCATAAAGATTCTTAAAAGAGTTCACACCTACATGTAAATACTTGTGTTCCATTGTCAGAGGGCACTGACGAAGTATGCACTCTGGTTGTGGTTCATCTTTTACAAGGTATGAATGACCTATGTATACAGTCAGCTTCATCTCTTTTTGTTCTATACGAGAGATGCCATTCTCCAATTACTATTTTACTATAAAATTTTCTAGCTTGTCTGACACAGTAAAGTTGTTTTATGGTAATAATTACAGTATTTAATCAGCTCGTCTCTGTCATTGTCTTGGAGACCAGCTGATATGTGGCTGAAGTTGATTACTTCTTTTTTCGTCATTATGAAACTGTTTAGTAATTATTTCAATTGCTGTAGTGAAAATATCTTCAGCTGAAGCTTTATCGATCAGAGCACTAAATTTTTTATTGACAGGATCAGCAAGAAACTCTATACTTATCATATACTTCAGGTGAGATATCATCATATCTGATATCTGTTAAAACTGAGGACGAAAATGGAGGGTCAAAATGTGTTGGTATTTAAATATTGACTCTATCATGATAAATATCTTATGTGTCATCAATATACCTAACAATATAACATAACTGTCACAGTTTAACATTTTTAAGTACCAGATGCTGCCTGAGAATTACATATGCTGTTGCAAAACTTAAAAGACCACGAATATCAGCTTGCTTTAAATGAATATCATTGACGAACAGGTATAGGTATCCAGCAATCAGCTCTTTGATATTTCTGTATTTTGTTTCTGTCAGTAACTTTCCAGCTTCTTTTCTTAAAGTTTTTCAACGCAATTGGTTTAAACCATTATGTATTTCATAGTTTTTATCAATAATGTGTTTTGTAATAATGTCAAGCACTTGATAAAATACATCTCGTTTGACATCATCATATAACTCAATTCTAGACTCAATTTCTGATACTGTGTTTAGTGCAGCATTAATGTGATATACATCATACTTTTCTTTAGATATGCTGTTGTTAGCAGGTTAGTATCAGTACTGTTTTCTAATATTCCTAACAGCATCGCTTTATAATAGTACATACTGAGTAAACAAAATACTAGACATTTAGTAAATGTGTCTATGAGCTTACGATTTTTAAGAAACTTGTTTCCTTGTTTCAGCAAGTTTGTCAGACATGTCGTGAATCTTCTTTAGTTTCTCTTGCTCTGGTTTCTAACCACCATGAAATTTTGTTTCTACTAGGTTAGATTTATCAATTGTCAAAACATTGTCTTTATTTTGCTCAAACAGTGTATTTATCAAATATTTTTCAACTTTTAATCATCTTTCCTCGCAGTCACTTACAGGACAGTATTTACTAATTATATCAAAGTCTCTGATTGCATATCTCAGTTGAGGGCCTCTCATTCCTGAAACTCTAACAAAGTTGTCACTTTTCTCATTTAAACCGGGAGACTTTGAAGTTAATTTTTTCATTCGAGCCATTATATTTATTGCTCTTGCTTCTTCAACACATTCTGGGTCTAGTGAATCAAAAGCGGCTATCCCGATCTCCATTGTCAGGTTTAGTATAAAATTATACAACTCTTTTATGACTATGATCAAAGGAGGATCAGCAGACATTATATATTACAATTACATTAAATCACTGCATGCTAGCACACCAGACCTATACTAGGTCATCGAGTGTATATATCTGAAACATTGACAAACCTGGGTAAGTACCTCCTGCTTTGACAACATAAATCCAGAAATATGGTTACAACACAATCAGATGGAAATTGCTGAGAATCAGCAATATAAACACTTGGTGCTGAATACAGCATAGTCCAAGTTCTGACATCATTTGATCCTTCTAATTATATATATATACCCAGCACTTAATTGCAATATACCTTGTAGTTGAAATTTCCATATTGCTACAACCGTTGGACACTTTAATTTGATCCAAAAGTCATTTTTTTCTCTGTCTGTGGTCCACCCTGGATTGCTAATAAGGCTCTTAAACACTAACACATAACTGGATTATTCTCCAAATAATAACTTGATGCAGATGCAACGAAACCCCAGCAATTTTGACTAATATAAGTGAGATTTGGAATGTGACTGACACTATTTTTAGCTCGTTTTGTACTACCACCAATCGCTTGTGATTTGGTTACACTATCCACGTACTGTTTATTGGTAAGATTGGATGCAGAAACAGGCACATATACGTAGAAGTTATTTTTGTTGGCAGCCATATTGATCACACATGTAGATTTTTTAAGATAATTAGCATCTGTAGAAGTAACTGTACTCACTGATGCTCCACTTATCTCAGCATCAACATAATGGTCAAAATTTGGACTAAATTTGTCAAAAACAATTAATCTGCAACTTGTTTCAGACTGCTGTGAGCTGGGTCTACTGGTATCATTTCAAGTTGGGGAGTTCGTACAAGTCAAAATGAATAAAACTGCACCATAAAATTAGGCAATATATTCTTTGAAACAAAGTCCATGTATAAAATGGTTAGAAAATCTCAGAACAATCAAACTGGGAAACCAATTTGTTTTATAATTCCCCGTGAGAACCTTAGCATTATTTATCTTGTCATGACCTGAAAGAAGTTGATAAAAAGGTGGTTGAATATTTTATTATTACAGCAGAGTGATTTGAGTCTAACTGCAGGTCAATTCATAAGTTGCATAGGTTGGAGGCCTGGTAATTTCTGATGCAAATCTGCTTATGTTTTCAGGATGTAATTCACTAAGGAATTAAGGTCGAACATTCACTAGAAAACGTTTAACTTAACTTGGCACTGAGCAAGTACACATATTAAATTTATGTAACAACCAAAATGATTGTCCACTGGAAAACAAAGTTACAAACCATTACAAGCCAAGGGCATATCAGGCCACAGGCACTGGCAGACAACTTGGGAAATATCACATGGGAATTAAATCTAACTTATGGAAAAAGAAAATATAAATTAAATAAAAACTTTGTCTATATAGCAAAACACAAATATTAATACAAATACAGGATTTAAATGAAATAGAAGCAATATACTTGCTAGTAAACACCCAGAGTAAACAAAATTGATGGACACTTCCTTTTGCAGCAGTATTTAACTTAAAAACATTTTCAATTACAATCCAAATAACTTTATAATTTTTTTTTATTATGAATAGAAGAATAGTCATGAAAGGGATAAACACAGCGCATACCATATATGTGTTTCTGAATGGGATTTGTGGCATGAAAATATAAATATATTTGAATTGACAATATTTTTGTATATTGTAAACATCTGTAGTTTCCAACATTACCCCCCCCATTTATATTATTTTGCATCTCATGCCTATAAGATGACTCCTACACTGCATGAATCACATTTTTAGTAAATAAACATCAACTTGTATGCAAGTATATGCATTACTTAATTCACTGCTTAAACAATAATTTAAACAAAACACTATATACACACACAAAATATCTTGAACCGCTTACAATACACTGATCATTCAATAACTTGCTCTTGGATAACTTATCAATTTGGTTGATAAATTGAACATTGCTAAAACTACACTTGTCAATGAGTGTGTACACCAGCTGAGCAAGTAAGCATTACTGGACTAATGTTTGTTCTGGTATAAATAATAATTCTACTGAAGAACAGCATACTGAAGAATGACCAGCTTTACTGAAGGGTTCACCCTAATTAGATTAACATTATTAGCTATTTAAAGAGCTGATGACTTTAAAGAACACAAGCTAACAAAATAAAAGTAGTGACTGACCAATGACAGATCTGAAACAAGCATTTACAAATACAAATTTTTAAGATATTTATTCACTGAACGAAAAATACAAGTAAAATAAAACTTTTAGTAATTTAAAAATCAGTCAGGAGATATTTGTGAAGACATAACTCCCATAATATGCAGTGTCACATGAAAAACATAAATTTGGACTCAACGAACCAATCCCTAGACACGATCGTGTTTCAAAACACATTATTTTCAGAAATCTTATCTGCGAAGTCTTTTCAACAGCAACATAAAATTTCTTGACCACCACAATACAAATATGCCAGTAATCAGCATGTATGAACAGTAAACAGTCCTGATCAAAGCTCATCAAAAGCTATCAATCAGGGATACAGCTGATATAGAGGCAATTAAAAGGAAAGGTGGTCTGAGATAAACAACCGCCTTGCAGAGATTACTTAATTGGCTGACAAATGGCTTGGGTGATGGATCAAGTCAAATTCTGCAGTGGGTGAGTCCATTTTATTAAGTTGGATAGGCAAGGTACGCTAAGTAGAACAATCTACTTCATCTGAATCTAATACATCAATGAGATGTGCTAAAGAACTGATGTTTTACACACCACTGCAACAAAATGAGAATGTGATGCTAACTTTAAAAAAGTTTGTGATCAGCAATAACATTTCTTTGAAGTCTGATTTTCACTCCCTATATAAAATATAAAACATGATCATTTCTTTTGTTGGAATAGTGTTTAGAAGTGTGATTCATTTTTGAAGAGTGCAATTCAGGAAGCAATACACTATAAGCAAAGCAAGCAAAAATAAATTTAAAAACTACAGGTGGACTGAGCTTAACTTTGTCATGCACAACAGCATGCAGGAGTATTTCATTCATTGCACATAATACAAACATATCTACATTTATTTAGTAATTCTTAAGTATATGATGTCCATCAAAATAGGTGATTGTGAGGATGTGAGTGTCTGCATGTTTATATGTATGGCATTGATATTTAACAATACTATGTCTAAAAATATTTCTTTCTTTGTAAGTATATTACATTCTTTGGAAAAGCAGATAAGTTAATTTTTTCTGGTCACATGCACTGACCCATTTTCGGACCTCAAAACACACTTTTTGAATCTCAAAACCCCACAACATTGTCTGGGAATATGATGTGTGCAAAACTCTCTTCTTTTGCTTTTATTCATTTTGCTCTAAGTGAATAAGATATATTGTGAAAGAAAAAGTTTCTTATTCCTCTTCTCAATATTTTCTCTCTCTCTCTCTTCGAGAAAGAAAATAAGTAATATTCATACAATATATGAGATATTGATGCAGTCCTCTTGTTCTGTGTACAGACTGGATACATGGTTATGACAGTGTTATACATACCCCACCAATATTACTGTGCATGTAATTTATGTAAGAATAACTTTCAATACCAGCTCTAATTCACGGTGTATTAAAGTAATATAAAGCAAATACAGGATATTCTGAATACCAATTTTATTTCACGTTACCTTTCAACCACACTCAGTAGATCCTGTTCAGGATGAACTTTAATCTCAAGCTCCACCCATTCTGGGAAAGTTAGCTGCAACAAGAAAGACACGCCATGAACAAGAGGCCCAAGTATACTTGATATCGTTCACCTAACCAAAACCTGCCCGAGCGCCAAGCACAAGTGCAGTTGGTCAAGAAACCTGGGTCATCAAGATTCCTTCTATTGAATTTCTCCAGTGCAGTTAATTCCATGTGAAGGAAACAAATGCTTCAAAAGTATATGTATCTTTATCAGTATCTAATTAAAAATCAGCATCATTTGTAAAATACTGAAAGGCTCCTATGCTTGTGACCTCTCTGGTGGCCTAGTGGTTAGAGCATCTGCCTCGGATGCAGGAGGTCGTGGGTTTGAAGCCTGGCAGAATCATACCAAAGACTTATAAAAATGGTACTAACAGCTGTCTTGCTTGGCACTCAGCATTATGAAGAGGTTAGTGTTAGGACTTGTTGGCCTGGTGTTAAAAATCCAAATCACATACACTCATATGCCATTATGCTTTGTGACAAAATCAGTTAAATTCTGTTCAACATTTAATTTTAGTAATGGCAGCAGAATGGCATCGGAAAGGTTCTGGCAGGGTTCGATATTAACGTTAATCTGTCATCCAGCCATTAGTGACTTTGTCAATGGATCATCAAAACTCAGCCATCACTAACCTGTTGGTGCAGTGAAAACTAACACCAGTGGCTATTGTAACATTAAAGAACTGGTTGTAACTTGGCATTCCCTTTAATGGTCAAATGACCTGTTTACGTTTTCCATTGAGTACTACCAACATAGAAAGCATCTGCCTTGGATGCAAGAGGTTGTGTGCTCAAGCCCTGGCTAAGTCATACCAAAGACTTAAAAAAAGTACTAACAGCTGCCTTGTTAGGTATTGGGCATTAAGAAGTTAGTGTTAGGACTGGTCAGTCTCATGTCAGGATAATGTTACTGGGTGGGACATCATGCTACATGTCCGGCATGATGCCCCAGTAATAGACATCACTATAGACTGCCACACTGCAGACATTGAAACGATATGACTGAAATTTTTGTAAAGCTACATTTAAAAAAATCCAAAACTAACAACATCTGGCATTTAAAAAAGTACACTAAATGCTTATGGTATAAATGGACAGGTGTTAAAACACCCATCAAGTAATTAGAGTGATTATTAACAACACAGTCATTGTGCACATAGAACTATCCTTGTATACATGATATCCCCCAGAGAGGTATAAGTATAGTTACTGCTAATATAAGTGGCAAAAAAGTGTAATCTGACATAAAAAGTGTAATCTATTACATGCAATTTTTACAGTAAACAATAGGAAAAATGTGCATTTATTTTTGCTAGTAACCTGGATCTCCTGCTGGTTAAAATTCTTGACACAAATAATGGACATGTTCCATGTGGATTAGTACCAGAATACAAACACAAAACATACTGATAAATTATTTTTTAATAAAACTCACTTTAACTAGTCTACATTTCTATCTTTTGCTGAATGATCGTAAGTAAAATCTGTAAAGAGGCTGATGATGTGCTCTGTCTGAGTGCTGTATTGCATCACTCTCAAATTCTTTAATAAATTTTTAATGTGCTATTGATTTGTCTGAATTCTGATATGACATGTTTTGATGCACGAAAAAATCCCTTTATCTAACAATTTTCAGTCCTATAATATCTATAAATCACATCAATAAAGCTTTTTTGCTTAACCTCTGGAGCCTATTTTTTTAAGTAGACTGGTCAGCTACCTAAATATATTATCAAAATATAATGAATCTGTGAGGTAAGTTTACAAACCAGATGGTTTTATTGGAAATGTGCATATACAGCTGCAATAAATAGAAAATTAGGAATGAACATGCAGATCTGCAATATAAAAATGTACTCTTACAATATTCGTACATGGCAGTATATTTTTTTTAGAATATTCACAACTTTATATGACATGTGGTACTAAAGACATGACAATAACAATGACAAAATATGACTTTTTATTGCCTAATTTATATTTGTTATAATGTACTGTTATTTATATTTAAGTTGTATTGCTTGCTGGCTTTTCTCAATGTATATCTTTATTTTGTAACTGACCTTTGTCCAAAATAAAGATAAGGGTCTATCTGACAAGTGATATTTCTTTTGTAGACAACATAATACATAGCTAATATTTTTCCAAGATTACAGAATAAATATTACGATCATTATTAATGAAGGTATACATGTTTACTTGAATCTAAGTCGAGGACATTAGTTTTCACTTGAAAATTCCTAAATTTTGATGACAACTATGAATATTTCAGAAAGGAAACTGACCTACCTCCTGACTGCATTATTCTGTCTAGCTTATTATATCAATGTTGCTTAACTGAAAAATTACTCATTCCTATCTTAACATCTGAATTGGAATCAGTTTTTTGTTGTGTTCAGTTTTTAATTGGGTGGATTTATTGATTTCAATTATTCACTGGAATTACAACGTGCCCATTAATACTTCTTGGATTAATTCATTAATTTGGAATTACAGTAAATTCAGTCAAGGACATTTTGGATTTTATTACTGTGCTACATCAAAAGACTGTTAACATTCCAGGCCATTGGCACATAAGCA
Source organism: Sinohyriopsis cumingii (assembly GCA_028554795.2). Classification (NCBI taxonomy): domain Eukaryota; kingdom Metazoa; phylum Mollusca; class Bivalvia; order Unionida; family Unionidae; genus Sinohyriopsis; species Sinohyriopsis cumingii. The sequence goes on along the minus strand of CM068838.1, from coordinate 133,770,493 downwards.
TGTCAAATTCCAGGCCATTGGCACATAAGCAAATTTGAGACTACAGGCACATCAATACATTCAATATTGGAATTTATATAGAATACCATTGGAATTCAATTGGAATTGTAATTGTGATATAACATTTAGGATTATTTGTGAATTAATTCGCAATACTGTAAGTTCTTTTTAAATTTTCACTTTGTATTCTAGGGAAATAAATTATATATTGATTTTTATTTTTAACTTGTTGGGTTTTGCTGTTTTTTGTTACTCAGTTTAAGACCATAAAGTTGTAATAGTACCAGAAAAAGCATAATCCATATGCAGGCAGGCTTTTTGCCTCCAAAACCAATAGCCACCTATAAAGTTTGGTAATTGTAGATAATGGAAAACTTAAGTTATTGTGTGGTAACCATTGTTCTACTTTCAGAGTGACCATGACCATTGGTCTGAAATCAACCGGGTCCTTGCTTTCTCAAAGTGCAAACTATCCACAATGAAAAGTATCTCTAGATGGTGGAGAACTTGAGTTATTGTGTAGAAACCATTTTTATTCAGTCAGCCATGGTGCTCATTACATTTTGACCCCAAATCAATAAGGTCCTTCCTTTTCCAAAGTGCAAACCTTCCACAAAGTTTGGTAACTGTTGATGGCAGATACCTTGAGTTACTTGCAAAAAAGGAATTGATAAATGACAGAATGGTTTGGTATGGTTGGGTGGGTTTAACGTGTATTTTTTGGGAGGGTAAAACTCATTTTAACTATGCAATACTTACCCTTGCCTATTGTTTAGCTTCCTTTCTCGTGCTGAAAAAAATGCACTATCCATTTGATGTTCATTAATCCTCCATTAAAGTTGTTGTTGTAGGGTTTAACGCCATTTTTCAGGACATGATAGGCTATACATGGCGGCCAGTATTAATGGTGGAGGAAGAACCCGGGATAACCCCGGAAAGAACCACTGACCCATGAGAAGCTACTGGCAAGCTTTCTCACATACCCACATTAGCCGAATCTGAGACTCGAACCCACGCAGACAGAGGTGAGATGGCAGTGATCCGTAATGGAGAGCGCTTTAGACCACTCGGACTCTCGGGGCCCCCTCCATTAAAGTGAAGAATTGTCAGTATGATGTAATTTCTCATGCAACTCACCTTGTCCTTGGTATGTTATGCACAAAACAAGCAGAGATAGCTGATCCTTTTCACAGATGACTACTACATCAGCACATCAGAGCGGGGTGCATGGAGAGCTTTTGACAATGGCCATGGGTAAGTATTGCACAATTAAAATTAGTTTTACCCCCACAAAAAAAACTACATTTTAATAGCAGCAAAAGCTTAACCATGGCTATTGTTCAGCTGAATTTGTCAGTAAGGAGGGTTGGCTGATGCTCTGTTAAACTGATAAAAAAACAGAAAAGGTAATGTTATGGAAGGTTGGTATTGTTTTTGGGTCAAATGTCGTGTGTTGTGCTGTAATGATCGGACACAGAGAAAAGATGCCTGAGCTTTGTTGTGATAATAAGTGGAGATAAAAGGAGCAAAAGGTAGAACGGAAATGCCAAAGTGCTGCCTTCATGATGTCTGTGAAGGGGAGTGATTAAGGTAGGCCCAGGAGGTAACAACGGTTTGAGTCTCATGGGTTTTAAGTTTCATAAAGGAAAGGTCTTGATCAGTAAGTGACTGGCATGCTCTTTTGATCATGGTAAAATATTGGCAGCTGAAATGTCTATAGATCAATTGAGAGGGAGGAAAAGACACTTCCTACCCTTTTTTCTTCCTTTGGATGCCTTAAGATAGAAACAGACCACCCTCAGGGGACATAAAATTCTATCTGTATCATCCGAAGAACAGATTTGACTGAGACTCAGGATTTCTTTTGGTAGTGGAGCTATGGAACGTAATTGATTACCTAAAAATCCCAGGTGACAAAAGAGGGAAACCGAATCATAATTCCCATTAAATCGGAGACAGCCAGTGTCAATTGATAAGGTATGAATCTCACTTCATCGTCACGCTGAGGCAAGGGAAAGTACAAAAACAGTCTTGTGAGTGAGGTCCTGAAAAGTAGTTCATAGTGGGTTTTGTCTAGTAACCATAAAGCACAAGAAAGATTCCATCTAGGCGTAAGAGAGTGCGAGACAGGTCTCTGTAGCTCAAAATACTTAATAAGATCGGCAAGGTGTAAATTCAACCAATTATCATGCCTTGAGAGAATTAAAGTGCAACTTTTCCTTGATAATTCACGTGCAACTGGGTCTAAAAATATATACGGCACTGTAAGTGTGGGCATGAGTTATCAAGGGACCTCCATAACAATATGAAATGATACCATCTTCGTTGAACATAGAGAAAACTGTCGGGGGGGGGGGGAGCGAACTGTTTAATGGCTGAATACTGAATGGCTGAATAGATTCTTCCTACCCTTTCTTTTTCCTTTAGAGTCCTTAAGACAGGAATGGAGTGCTTCATGGTACATAAAAGCCTATCTGTATCATCCACAGCACAGATTTGACTGAGACTGGGAATTTCTGTTGGTAGTTGAGCTATGGAAGGTAATTGATTTTGGGCTAAAAATCCCAGCTGACAAATGTGGGAAACTGAATCATAATTCCTATTAAAACTGGAGACAGCTAGTGTCAATAGAAATGGCATGAATCACACTTTGTCATCACACTGAGGCAAGGGCAAGTAGAAACAAGGTCTTTAAAGTGAGGTCTTGAAAAGAAGCCGCAATCAATAGTTCATAGGGAGTTTTGGTTAATGACCATAAAATACAAGAAAGATTCCATCTAGGCAAAAAGAGAGCATGAGACATCTCTGCAGTTCAAAATACTTAATAAGACTGGTAAGGTGTGAATCCAAGCCAATTACTGTGCATTGAGAGAATTTAAGTGTGTTTGAAATGGCAGCTCTATTACTTTTGATAGTGGATACAGAGCATTTTTTGTTCTCAAGGAGAAATAAAAGGAAATCAGCAACAGAAGTTATAGCAGGGTAGCTAGGATCAACATGTTCCCTACTACATCAATCACAGAAGATTCTCCGCCTGGCATAGACCATGGATGTAGAAATTCTCCTGGCCTGAAAGAAGCCACTGGAAACTCAGCCCAAAAAGTTGTTCTGATGGGGAGATGGCTTGAGATGAGCCAAGCATAAAGTGAAGAATTTTTGGGCTGTTGTGGAGGAGGGTTTTCTGATATTGTGAAAGAAGATCCCTCCTGAGAGAAAGAGACCGGGGTCAAGCGATCAACAAGTCTAGAAGATCACTGAACCACAAGTGCTGAGGCCACAGATGGGTTATGAGAATGAGCTGAGCAGTGGAAGTTCTGACTTTTGTAGAACTTGAGGAATCAGTTGGAAGAGTGGAAAGCCATAAGTGAACAGCCAATCCCACTGGACAGAAGAAAGGTAAAATGGAAGTCTGTTGTTGAGCCTAGTTGCAAATAGATCCACTAGGGGCATACCTCACAGCGAGAAAAGGGACTCTCTAACCTGTAACAAAGTGGTGAAGAGTCTATGCTATGAGGATGGCTCTGTCAGTTATGGACATTAAACTGCCTGCCAAATTGTTCTTCTTGCCCGGAATATGCCGAACTCTGAGTGTTATATTCTCTGAGATGGCCCATCGCAAACTTCCACACAAAGAAAAGGGGCATGTGTGCCTCCTTAATGTCAGAGATAAGCTATGATGGATGTGTTTTCAGAGGAGACCATGACACATCGACCCCTTACTCTGTCAATGCACCCTTACAACACTAGGTATACAGCCTTCATTTCTAGATTGTTTATGTGAAGGGATGATTTGGACAGGGGTCAAAGTCCCTGTAGAATTATGCCCTCCGGTTCTAAATGAGCACCCCAACTGGAATCTGACATGTCAGGAAACAGACAGGAGTGGGGTTCAAGTGCAAGCATGGGGACTTCAATCATGAATTTTTCCCGATTCATCCAACATTATAAATGGTGATGAAATGCTGGTCCTTGAATGATCAGTGTTGATAGAGAATCTTTGTTAAGTTTTCACATTGCGAGAAGGAGGAACTGTAGAAGTCACATATGACAACATTCCTAATAAAACCAAGTCGGCAGCAGCATTCACGGTTCCCAGAAGGGACAGGTACAGTTAAGCAGACAAAGAAGCTTTAGCTCATAGCATCTCCAGCAGGGCCAGGATTCAATCCAGTGGGACTCGGTTTTATGAGGAAATTCATCCTCATGTAAAAGATGTCTTGCAATGGAGTGAGTTCTGATTTCTCAAGGTTGGGCAAAAAGCCATGGACCAATAGTGATACTTATCCTGATGAAGGGACTGGATTTGAGGATCAGCCAGTCATCAAAATACTGGAGAATTGGTATTCCCAGTAACCAGAAGTATCCTGTCACTATACCCATAAATTGGGTGAAAACTCTGGGTGAGGAAGAAATTCCAAATGGTAGGACCCAGGATTTAAAAACTTCCTGGTCTAAGCAAAACTGGAGATATCTGTGGTGAGAAGGAAATAAGGGGATGTGTAGATAGGCATCCTGAAGGTCAATGTAGACTGCCAAGAAAGATGGGGGTCCTGGATAAAGGAGGTAGTCGGTACCTCTTGTTCACTATTGAAAGTACCCAACCATCATCCATGATGCTTGACCAGACCTTGGAAAAGAGGCCTAGACAAGCACCAACAGGAATACCTGGGAGTCCATATGGCTGTCCCCCACCCTGTCCTTTGGGAAAAGAAGGGGATGTGTCTTTTTCCTTTCCAGGTTCATTGGGCAAATCTGTTTTCTTTTTTGTTTCTAGGAGCCATATGGATGTGTCTGCTTGAAGAACTTGGCAGAAGGCCCTAGATTCACATTGACATGCTTCCTGGCCGATTGTGATGGGCCAGGTGTGGACATGAAGGATTTATGATCCCACAAGTATTGAAATGTCACGGTATGAATGAAGCTTCCAAACAGACTCTTGGCTTCAAGTGGAGCAGACCTAAGGATGTCTTTAATGTGATCAACTACTACCTTTTAAGAGTCCAAAGCAATGTCACAGTGGATATGAAGAAGTTCCACTAACAAAGCCATAGAAACAGAAAGTGCATGCAGAGATGTCTTGGTCACAACTTCCAGCATGCACTGAAAGGCACATGGGTTCAAGGATGCTTCTCTCAGCATACTAAAAGAAGCAGCTGAGAAGAGGTCGGCATGTGAAGTTATGGTGACAAGCAGTCAGACTTTCTATTCCATAGTTTCAAGGTCTTTAATGGAAAGGCATGCCCAGGCTCCACTTGAAATACCCACCTTGGCCACACCAGCATGAAGATGGGGATCTTTCGTGGGCCACTTTTGGGAATGTACCTTATAGCTGGCAGAAGAGACCAAGGGTCACAACATTGATGGGGGAGCAGCCCACCCTCGATGTTGCTGATTAATATTTTGGTCTGTAAAAACCAGCAATTTCCTCAATTATAGAACAATGATGAAGGAAGAGGTCTGGATGAGGTTCAGCCCCCGAGATCTCTTCCTGACTGGAAAGGATCTTTTGGGGCTGTGCAGCAGGCTTGGGGCACACATCAGGAGGTAAGAGGAGACAGACATCATTTATTGCCTTGTCAAAAGATCATACCTCCTCTTCCACATCTAACAGAGATGAAGGAGCGGGCATAAGAGCAGGCATCACTTGTGCTTCCTCCATGTTGAACTCATTAGAGTCTACCACAATGGAGATAGCATCATCGAGGACGCTCTGAGCTGGAGAGTGTGTCGGTATCACTAAGTCCCTGGAAGGTGAAGAGGGTATAGGAACACTATGCGCTACATCCCATACTGCAACACAGTCAGTAGGAGCTGAAAGAGTGTCAAGAACTAGAGAGAGACGACAATGCCAGTGATTCCTGGAAGATGCCTCTAGCCTTCTGAATGGTTTCCACCCGGTGATGAGATAGGGGCAGACCACAAGCCACAGTATCACCTCTGTTATGAGGGCAAGATCCAAAAACTCAAGAGGAAATGCATGATCAAGGCCCCTGAGGTGGAAGGCCACACATCCCATAGGGATTCATTGGGATAATAAGAATGGGGGGGGGATACCTATCCCCTAACCTAGTCTGAGCCTGCTGGTTGGACTCCAATGTTCATAATGAGGTGGTAGAGGGGGGTAACTCAGTCCAAACCCTATCCCCATAGTGTGAGGCTTTAGTGTGATGATCAGAGGAAACAGGATCATCAACTAATGCAACACTAAGGAAGGTGTGTTGCTGATCCCTCCTGTTGGGAGGGTGTGACACACTTCCTCTGACAGGGTGGTGGTGGTGCATCTCCTCGATGGGAGGCAGCGACATACTATGAGAGGAGCAGTGCATCTCCTCCACCAAAGCGGGCTGGGACATGCTATAGTATAGGCAGTGCATCTCCTCCTTAATGGGAGGCAGTGACATGCCACAAGATGAGTGATGCATATCCTCCACAATGGGAGGCAACAACACACTATTGGATAAGTAGTGCATCTCCCCCATGGGAGGTAGCAACACTCTGCTACATGGTCATTGTCTCTTCTTTTCAATGGGAGATAGCGATGTGCTGGGAGGTATTCCGGTCAGAAGACCCTTTATTTTCAGTAACACAGAAGCTGGAAAATTCTGAGGAAGGAGAATAATGTTTCTTGTTTTGCTGATAAGCACAGCTGGAATCTGCAGGCCATGATTTACAAAATGTACAATGAATTTTTTATTGTACATTTGGAACATTTAACACAGTCTGGATGAGTGTCCCAATAAGACTTGTTGTGGCCACACTTTCCCAGAGACTGTGTTGACATTATTCCTTAATATAGTAATAAATTAAAATATTTATAATGTCACATAAAACTCACCTTATTTTTATGTACCACATACAGAGTACACCTCTGTGATTTCTATAGACAGTAAACAGTAGCATACATATTCCAGTCTTTCTTTGGGTAAGTGGAAAGAATTCTCTACTGTTTTATACAACTTTTATTGGAAAAAGGAAATATGCATACATACAATAACAATATGATTAAAATTCAACATGTCAAATCAAATATCTAGTATAGACAATGTATATGATGTGGTTCCTGCAGTGTCAATCTAGACTGAATTACATGTAGCGTCTAGTGAGCAAGCTGTCATTATTTCTTGCATAATGACTTACCCATACCTAGATATAAAATGATTTTGATAGTAAGTGTATCCAAGCCCTCCGGGTGTATACGAAGTAAGCTCAAGTCCCAGAAAGAACCAAAACAAGAGGGTACAGGTTACCACGTAAAGATTTGGAAAAAAAATCACATAATTAACACCATCAGAGATAATTATTGTAGAGGCCAGGCCACAATTGCAGTTAAAAACACTGCTATAACTACATTTTCTCTGGTGTTTGGAACACATCTGATCACATCAATGTCCTTGAAAAAGATGAACAATCTGTGGCTGTTTTGCACATAACATATCAAGGACAAGGCGAGTCACACGAGGAAATGTGTCACACTGACAATTCTTCACTCTATGGGAGAATGTATGCACATCAAATGGATGGTGCATTTTTGGTGGGCATGAAAAAGAAAGTTAACCAATAGCCATGGGTAAGTTATTGCAGCTATTAAAACTATTTTTAAGCAGATGATACATGGTGGCTAGTATATATTTGGTGAAGGAAGAACCCTGGAAAAACCTAGGAAAAACCAATGACCCATAGGAACTGCTATCAAGATTTATCATGTTAGACAATGGCCGAGCCAAGACATGAACTGATGGAGACAGGTGATATGATGATAGTGATCTGTAAAGGCAAGCATCTCATGTTACTCAGCCAACAGGGGCCAACAAACAAATGGATGGTCAGATGGACAACATCATAATATAATACTCAGCCAACAGGGGCTAACAAACAGATGGATTAATGGATGGATGGTCAGATGGACAACATCATAATATAATACACTATGCCTTAGTTCAGGGATATAAAAACACTTAATTGAAGTTTGTTCATAATAAATATTCTTATAAACAGACCATACCATCAACAATTTGTAATCATGGGTACTTCATCAGTAATATACATCATTTAAAAGGCAACTACTCTGTACACCTGATGGCATACAGTATCCATGCTTACATCAAAAAAATCTGGCCTCATTGAGTCTGTTTACATAATTTTACCTGTATGGACCTGTTGTACATTCTGCTAATCATTAATATTTTTTCTCTCTCAATGTGAACTGGGCAATTTGTTCTATAATGAATTATACTAATAGAAAAAACAATGAAGTGGCACATATGCACATGAGATTATATATCTAGTACATCTTGTAGCTCATAATTGCTACCGGGTCTGCATAGCTGCTAGTGGTAAAGTTGAAAATGAAGATAGTATCTATCCTTTTGGTTTATTTTGCATGCTGTTTTTGGTGGCATTAACAACAAACGAAAGTAGTAGATGTTATACCTGTCAACTTGTATGGGTACAGTGTACATGCTTACATACAACCATTTTGTACGTATTTTTTTATAAAAAAATTTACATTTTTTTACAGATGTAACAAAAAAATTTTAAATCCCTGGAGTGTGGAGATCTTTTTTTATAAATTCAGCATGATCCAGGATCTCTTTAGCTATGCACAAGGAAGGTGGGGATAACACTAATATGCTTTGGAAAATTAACATTAGGCCCAGAGATCAAAACAGATCTTTTTTTTTGCACCATACCGTTTGTAAAAAAAAGATAATGTCTTGCACAGAATTATTGGTTTTCATGTCAAGTAAAACCCTAAATCTTGCATATCTGGCATTATTTTAACTTTAGAGGACTTTTTAAGGTGAGTAAAAGCACAAAAAAATATTTAAATTGCATTTTATCCTTTTGTTCTGCTAAATATGTGCTCTAGGCATACATTTTTAGAAAGAACAATGATTTACCGGTAACCATTTTTTAAAAATATTCTGGAAAATTTGAGCTGATGTGCATTACCTGGAATTAAGTTTTGAATTAAGTGGGTCAGATGTGTAATCCAAACAAGAAGATGCATTGACAGCATGATAAAAGTAGTAGAGATAATTACTGACATCATTCTCATGGCTCGAAATATATGTTACACAGCAAATTTATATAAACTTTTTTACCAAAATGGGCACGCCATATAATAAATTCATTACTTTTCAAAGAACAAGATATGCATTTTTAATAGAACTGGTAACCATCTTATGAGGTATAAGGTTCTGGACTGCTAATTTGGCAATTTTTTTTATTTTTAGATCTCAATTTTTGGACAGCTTCTGGCATAATATCTTAGGGTTTATGATGGAAAAATATAAATATGTAATAATGAGACCATGATAAATCCAATGAAGTTAATATTACACATTGAAAATTCATTTTTCAAAATACCTTGCACATAGCTTTTTTATTACTAGTAGTGTCATTTACGTTTTTGAGTTGCTCCACCCCTGGATCATGAAACGCTTAAAGATGAATTTGAGGCTTACTGTATGCTGCTTGATGAGTGTGTGCCTGTATTAACAGATGATATCCAGAAAAGGAGCTTTTGTACCTAATGGCTTGATATTATCAACCAGAGAATTAGTACTGGTGGCATATGCTTCCCAAATCTGAAAGTAGTTATTCAGCGACTACTTACTTTGCTTCACAGCAATGCAGACTGAGAGATCCTTTTCTATGATGAAAAAAATACATACAGATTGTAGGAAGTCCCTACACCCTAACATAATTTTTACAGTGTAAACTAAACACTGACACCTGCTGCATAGACTTCAAAACCCTTGATTACAGTTTGAAAACTGCAAAGAGTGCATGTGTTGCATTTAGTAATGTGTGTGTTACAACACAATCAAAATCAAAAGAATAAAATAAAATAAACTTTCAGAGATGTAAATATTTATGTAAATGTGTTTAGTTTATGTTTGGCATTTGTTGTTTTGAAACTGTTGATCTGATATAATGAACAAATACATTTTTTTGTGTAAGGTTCTTTTGGTCTGTGCAAGGTTTTTATTGGTCTGGCGTACAGGTTTTCATCTCAAGGAGTTGACAGGTATGAGATATGCACAACGAAATGAAACTTCATCTTACTAAGCTTGTAAACTGTAATTTGTAAGGTAAGTAGCATGAGGGAAACAATTTTCTGCTTCTTACTGACAGTTTTTGTAGCTTCAACACTCATTATTTAGATTCAAGTTTGTAGTGAAAAAGGAAGGATAGATTGTGGAACTTTAATCATTTGTTATGTCTCAAAATTTTTGCTGCCTAAGTTCATTACAGTGAAAGTCAGCTCTATACAAAATTCAAAACATTAAGACATAATCCTGAAACTGGTCAGGGTGAAACACACCTATTGCCAGTGACGTGTTAACTGATACCTGCTACCTGATAATGAAAACACTACAATACAAATGCCCATATTATACTTTATGTTAGAGCTGGTCAAGAAAATCAGTTTCTGTGAGCACAATTAATAACCATTTTAAACATGTTCAAATGCATGATGTAAGGAAAATATGTTGGTACCTTGATCTGCTGGAGAATCTGCTGAAATTTCTTAGAAGTGTAGAGTTGAAAAATCCATTCCCTGTTGGGAAAAGCTCCATCCTCATGTATTATCCTTCCTCCTAGGTCACATAATTCTGGGATACATCTTGTACACATGAAGGCAAACTTAAAGAAAGAATAAATTAAGATGGTTTAAATGCTCAATATAAAGGGAAATTAATTAATAATACTAAGGTATCTTTTATTTATTTGGGTCTCATTTTTTTGTGGTTTTGAGAAAAAAAGATAATTTCATGGGTACTTAAATTCGTTATTTTGCCAGTCAAAGTTTGTATATTTGTAGTGTAAAGTATATTTAAGTTATATTGTGTACTTGACCTTTGTTTGTGATTGAGGGTAGAGTTTTGGTCTACCTGACTATTGTCATGAAATGTCTATCCAAGTTTTGTTGTAGTTATAAGTGGTAAGCAAGATGTTTGCAAACATTTCAGTTCAAGGCCTGAATAAATAAATCCAATCAAATTAAAAACAAAAATAAGAAAGCTTCTGCTTCAGATGTTAAGGCATGAATGAATAATTCTTAGGTTGAAAAATTATATACACCTTAACCTGACCTAACTTGCATTATCATTTTCTGAAATACACGGTCAATTTAACAGGAAATTTCCATGCTGGAAGTTTCTAAGGTAAGAATCAAGACCGTATCTTTAACTCAGAGTGAAGTAAACATGCATACCATTAATAATGATCCAAATATTTAATCAATTCTCACTGAAGATATTAGCTATATTATGCTGTTTACGAAATTAATATCACTGGTCAGGTAAATCATTAACTTGGTTTCGTATGAAGGTCCAGTGCAAAATACAGATGTACATAACATATAACCGTTAAGAATAGCCAACAAACAATACAAATTAAATATGCATAACATTAAGTAAACAATTAATCATTTGTGTTTTAATATCAGTCTTTGGAATCACATTTAAGTTGTGTTCCGATAATTAGAGGAATCATTTATTCAAATTATTATTTGGAAATACAAAGTTCTCATTGATTTTTGGGACTAAAACACTACAGTGGGATTATTGGGAACTTGCCCAAAGACATTCTGAATTATATCAATGTGATACATCAAGACTAGCTATACATCAGCACATTCAAGTTTATTGGAAATCATTCAGAACATTCTGTACTTTTGGAATGGCAGAACATTTAGGATTATTTGGGAATTAATGCACAATATTGTAAGTTCTCTTAATTTTCATTTTATAACTAAGAGAAATTCAATTATTTGTTGAATTTTACTAACCTTTTTGAGTTTACTTCTTTCTGTTACATAGTTTGAGACCAAAGAGTCATTTTATTTAATTTCGTGGATTAACCTGAAAAAACCCATAGTAACAAAAAAAACAACAAACTATGAGAACAAATTATGGCTACTTCAATGCAGAGATCCGACCTGTCAATCAAATCAACAAATATTCTCCAATCGGATAAGTGCGTCTGGTGCTAAGGTAACATCTGCCATGTTTTACCCACAAACAAATGTGTGGTGAAAATAAAGCTGCATTACAGACTTTCATGATTTTTGAGATGTACTGACAAAATGATGCTTTGATGTGCATGGGGAATGTGCAATACAGATAAGAGATATCCAGAAAGGTTGGAAGGAAACCATTTTATACTCCAAAATATGTGTTTGAAAAAGGTGAAACAAGAGATCAAAGCGTGTGGTTGACTGCATGATCTGCATAATGTCGCCAGAATAAACCAACACAAGGCCATTTGCTCAAAGGTAATTCAATTTAGATTTCACTATGGTAAATAAGTATAAGTACTATTCTAGAAAATAATAAATAGAAAAATATCAATACAAAATTTGTAGGGCTGGTTTATATAATTGTTGTTGTTGTTATGATGGGTTAACTCCATTTTTTTAGTACATGATAGGCTATACATGGTGGGCAGTTTTATCTGGTGGAATAAAAACCTGGGAATAACCACAGACTGACGAGAAGCTACTGAAATGCCTTTTCATGTATTCACATTGGCCGAGCTTGAGATTGGGACCTATGTGGACATAAGTGAGATAGCAGTGACCAACCTTTGACAACTCAGGCATCCAGGTCACCCTGTAACATTTGTGCTTAATTATAAGCATACATTTATCCCATTCCAGCCCCCTTGATATTTTTTATCTTTGTCAGTTGTATTGCAGGAATTAATAACAGGTTACCGTATTTCATGTTATTTTTTTCTACCCTTTAATTTTTTATACACCAACAAGCCATAAAAATAATAATTAATTAAATCTATCATATTTTGTTATACACAAAACTTCAATTATTTGGTCATCCTATTATTTTTCATACATAAAACGATCTACTGTGAAGATTTACTTTTGCCAAAGTGATAAAAAGTACTGCCCTTTAAATTTTACAGCTGAGAATAAGATTCCACAGAGGCCATCTTTTTAAGAATATTTTAAAATTTAAATGTGTGGAATTAAAGATATATATAAAAAAATGACAACACAATTTTATTGCTATTTTTTTATTTTTCAATGTACCAAGAAAGAGTAGTTCATATACAGGTTTTTAGACATAATTAGATGAAAAAAGACAAAATGATTAAACCAAAAGCATAAAGGTTGGCATGTATGCATATCTGGTGGACTGACATCCTTGATAAAAGATGAATGCTTTCTGTCAAGTTTGGTAAAAATCTATGCAATAATTCTGGAGTAGTTGTTTTAAAAAAAATTCTTTTAGCAATGGCTACCATAATTGGTGGCAGACCAACATTGTATGAATAAATTTTAAAGGCCATCAGGTCATAATACTTGCTGTCAAATACGATCAATGTGACAGGCAGTTTGTGGGAAAAAGTCACTTTTACTTTTTTAATAATGATTGACATATTCAACAGAGGATTAGCATCAAAGAGTTGTTCAAATTTGAAAACCCACTATGCTAACATGCTTTCTATCAAATTTGCTCGATTTCTGTTAAGCGGTTCCTAAGAAAATGTTATACATTATTTTGTGGCTATTGATGGCAAATTGGCATCATTGGTACAAACCTGAAAGGTCTTGATCTGGATACTTTTAGGCAAGTTTTGTCAAATTCTTTTCAGCAGTTTTGAAGAAGAATTCATTTCAAGGTTTTTAGTAACTGATTTCCTATTTTTAAGAAAGAGTGGCCATATTTAAAAGTTGATTGGCATAGTTTGTAAAAATTTGAAAGGTGTAAAAATTTGAAAGGTCTTCTTGAAATGATTGCTTGTCCCAGATCTGATCAAATTCTGTTCTGAGGTTTATTTGACAAGTATTTATTTAAAAGGTTTTAACTATTTTTTTTTAATGACTAACATATCTCATGGTGGATCAGAATCATTTGTACAAATCTGAAAGTCCTTCATACCAAGATTTTCTATGCCAAATTTGGTAAAAATTGGTCCAATGGTTTTAAACAGCAACTGTTGATGCAGCATGAAGGGCCACACTAAAGCCTTACATGGCCTCTGAACAGATGACCTAAAATTAACTTATGTAATGCTTATAAAACATTTTTATTGCAGATGCATTTTCTTTTTTGATCAGTTGTTTCATTTCAATGATAAATTTCTGTGGAAAATAAGAAGTATAAAATAGACAACAGGGACTTTGCATGCCAGTGTTGCTCTTCCATTGCAACTGTCATCAATGCACTTTTAATGTTATGACAAATCAAGAAGGTTCAGCCAAGAATAATTAATTTAAATATCATAAAAAAATCTCTCTTCTTTAAAAGAACAGTTTAAGAAATTAATGAAAATTGACATTGGGTTTGAAATTTTGCACATTGAGTAAAAGTTTGAGTTGGTAAGTGAAATGGTTTTATAGCAATAAGCATGATCTGAAATTATGAAAATGCATTCACACCCAAACTCTCAATTCAAAATCCTGCCTTTTGAGCCAATGCAAAAATACTCCAACTTGGACTCTCCTAATCAGAATTTTGATGTATGATGGGTCAGAGATGTGACATAATATGCATGTGACATACTATATAATCTCCATTATAAGTTGGAACTAACTTCACAGACCCAGATCTGTTGTCACATAAGGGACCTGCAGATCTGGGTCAATGCAGTTGTTAGTAATAATCAGTAGTTGATCAAGAAAGACCCTGATCTGCCGGTGTATTATAGGGCGAAAAATCAGGTGTATGTTTGCAGTTGGATTCTACTTAGATGCATTTATAAACAGTAAACCAACTAGACATCATAATTTTTAGTTAAAGAATAGTGGTCAAACATATAAGAACTAATCTTATGGGCGAGTGTTTAGCTCAGGGTGACTTGAACCTATAACCTTAATATTAATAAGCTTACCTTCTTCACTAGATCTGGCAAGATGACAGCTGAAATGTTTGTTGAGTCCACAATGGGGTCATCTATGGCACAGAACACGTACTGCAGGTACAGGGAAGCAAACCTAAAAAGCAAAGAATATAGGTACATCAAGAAAAAAAACCCAACAACAAATATTCTCCTCAACAGTCAGAAGTCAATTTTTTTAGAATTTTGCTTCATTATTTACATTATTCTAAGCCATGCTATATTACTGATGAACATTCACAGATGTTTAGGATTCTGATCTTTTATTGCTCCAAAGATCTTAGGAGAGGAGGAATGTATGTTATTTGCCATTTGGGACAAACATGTTAAAAAGATTAGGTCTTAAGTGGGGGGGGATATGCATATCTGATTGCATGTACATCTAGCTTTTAAAACTATTATACACAATCTGTTCTTTTCTAATCAGTCTCAGGGTAATTTTATTGCTCTCTAACTGTATCACACATGTTTATACTTTGTTACAGAAAGATGTATTCCAATATTGATTACTGATATGTGTTTTACACTGCATAACATTACATCTGAGAACTCGTATCACCTTAAAGTATGCTGGTACTCTTTAGATTTTGCGTGCCAACAGATATATTTCTAATGAATACCATCAATGCAATTTGCTTGCCAAAGGCAGATTTCTTATGACCACCATTAAGATAAATTTGCTGCCAACAAACTGATTCCTTATGACCACCATTGATTCATTATTTACATTATTCAAACTTTACCTCTGGTTGTCTCTACATGGCCACTTTTGTGCTGAGGAGCCAAAAAACACTACTGCATATTACACTGATACATTTAAAGCCTTTAAATTTAGTGATACTCTGTTCAGCAGTTGTTGAGAAGCTGCTAACCAGTTTTTCTACTTTTAGTAATAGCATCCATATTTAATGATCATTAAATAAATTGAAAAGCCATCATGCTATTATGTTTTTTTTCCTTCCAAATATGGTCAAATTCTGTTCAACCATTTTTGAGAAGTTGTTTATAGTTCTTTTTAGCAATGTTGGCCATACCTGATCACAGAACAGCATCATTTGCGCTAATCTGAAAAACCTTCATGCCAGAATTCTCTGTCAAGTTTGATTTAAATTGGTCAAGTGGTTTTTTAAAAGAGGCTAAAGAGAGTAATTGCTGACAGATACATGACGCATAATGGACAATGCATGATGGACAATGCTCAACTGATGCTGGGTCATATCATCAGCTCACTTGACCTTACAGAGTCAAATGCAAAGCAGAAATGAATATTTTTATATGAATCAGATGACAGATTCAGTTATCAGTTGAAACACTAAGTATCAGATGACATTCAGTATCAGATGACAAACTCAGTTATCAATTGACAAACTCAGTTATCAACTGACATACTCAGTATCAGATGACATTCATTATCAGATGACACTCAATACACACTTTCTTGTACATTAATACCAGATAACATGTACACTAATACTTCTATGTATCATATAACAAGTACACTAATACTTCTATGTATCATATAACAAGTACACTAATATATGTACTTGTATCAGACATGATTTTGGTCTTCCATAAAAAAAGCTGAACAAATGTTATGTGGGGTTTGGTGTTTGAAGACCCCCTGCCAAAAACGCAATTTACACTCATAAAAAACTGTTCCTGGTGCAACTTATGATCATAAAATAAACCAAAATAATCATCTTAAAAACTAATAAACTTACCAAAAATGTTCAACTTGACTTCAATAATTTCACAATATTTATAGCCACATGAATTTGTTCTCCAATACCACTGATAATGAAGTTATTTCATGAGCATGTCAGTGTTCACATTGTAATTAAGTCACAATAATTTCTCAATTTTTGCAGCAAATATATTATACTTCTCTCTTTCCATAACAAATCTGTAAAATAAACACCCAAGTGCATCAGCTATATACAAATAATCCCATACATTCACTTGTCTTTTTGTCCAATGGGCACAACCTGTTGATATGCCAGTTGAGCTCTTTTTGTGGCTTTGGCAAAGATTTCTTTAGCATTCCTTTTTATCACCACTGACGTTTTTAGTTCAATGTGCAATCATTTCTTCTCCTTCTCAGTGATAGCCTTTTTCCTTTCAAGCTGGTACTTGTATAGGCGACATGCAGTGCGCATATTCTGACAGAGGGCTACATCTGTTCTCTCATGCAAGAAATCTTTCTTCTTATAGTAATTAATTGCACTTTTTCCAGATGCCTTCTGAGCTTCAATGTTTCCATATGCAGCTTCTTTTGTAGGTGCCATTCCAAACTCTTCCAACCATGATTACTGTAATTCAGATCTTTATTGCAGAGGTCACAAAATGACAGTCCTCAAGCATTCAGTTTTCTCATAAACGGACCAACTATATTTCCATCAACTTTTCGCTCCAGCCATCCCAATTTAAATACATTTGTTAAACATTTATTTAAACTTTTCGTGTCATGGTATCTCTCAACAACTCAGGACGCCATGATTTGCAAGCATGCTTCTTCTTTCCATTGCCATCAGTTTCCATTAAAAGAAGATTAATTGGATGAATTTAAACCTTTGACCAATCAGAATACTCTTTACAAGACTCATGTGCTAACTAATATATGGAACAAATAATTTACAAGGGTCGTTGCGGAATGGGAGTGGACAGACCAGTTTTAAAAATCCAGATCGGAGATGATATAAAAAAAGACTATATCAAGAAAAATCTGATTCAGGTCAAGAGAAAAGCAGAATTCTGCTTTAAAATGGAGAAAAATCATGTTTTTTTATGTACAGTATAACAGGTACACTAATGCCTTTATGTATCATGTAACAAGTACATTAATACTTCTATGTACCATATGACAAGTACACTAATACATGATTTTTATGCACCATATAACAAGTATATTAATAACTCTATGTACCTTATAACAAGTATATTAATACCTCTATGTACATATAACAAGTATATGAATACATCTATGTACCATATAACTAGTATTTATACATGCTACTAAAATTTACTAATCTTGTTTTTCCATAAAAAATAAGAATATAGAACATTTACTTGTTTTATGATACAATTGTACTTGCTCCCTTAATCCATAAAATGTAAACATTTCTAAAAATAAATATCCATTTTTACTTCAAGATTATAACCAAACAATTACAGCTTATTTTATCATATATTAGTCTCATCTCCATTTGAGTTCTGGACCTAATTGTAGAGTGTAACATCCACCCAGAGCAACAATTTGAGTTTTGGTGCATTCAGGACCTAACTGTAGGGTGTAACATCCACCCAGCCATGTCAAGTACATTAGTCCCTCACTATAAGGTTCCTCAGTATAAAGTAACCCATTTGATGCCAGGTATGGTCAAAGATCTCATTAGTTCAACCATTACTGTTCAATTTAATTCACTTGAGTTTAGATCTAGACTGATTAGAACCAAATATAATGTGCTTTCACATCATTAAATACTCCTGTATTTATGGTTCTGTATTCAACATATCCCAATTTGGTGCAAATTTTCCAGTAACAGAAAGCCTCACTTGTAATGTGGTACACTTAAAGTTTAAGGCTGCCACGAACCATTTGATACTTAGAGAGCACTGTTCTCAGTATAGGATGCTAATACATGATATAAAAACTATGCTCAGTATGGAAGTAATTTGACTGCATCTATCTGGCCTCTACCACCACTACAGTACTTTTGTACTTCTGTTACTACATTGAAAATGAATCTAGAAAAAACTCTACTCATGAAAGAATTTTCTGAATGTAACAATAACATATTTACTTTCCAAGAGAACTGTATGAATATCACTCAAATTAATGTAGTTGGTGCCAAGACCTGGGTGTGATATTTGACAAACAAGACATATTGCATGTGTCACTATTAGCACATATGGCGTAAATTAATAAAAGACCGATGTGATAACATGTATGGTCCAACTGCTACATTTCATAGTTTTCGTTAGCTAATAAGAACCAATTATATGGCTTGACAAATTCATTTAATTAAATTCAATTGACTATAATTCAGCATCACAGTACTGTGGGAGCACTAAATACTTTCATACGACTGAGACATCCATACTTTATCTCTATGTTTCCCTTTCATTATTTACAGTGTTGTCAAAAATGCATGGTTTCATTCTGTATGTACAAGAGGACAATTCTAGTTCAGAAAGCATATTTGTTCAAGTTGGATTCAAGTTTAAGTGTTGGCATGCAATATGCATGTGCAGCAACCCATTTTCTTCCTGTGGTTTTTGTGTTCATGAAATTTTTAAAAATAACCTTCTTGCGTTGCTGTATTAAAACACACCAAAACAAGATTATATTCCTATGCTATTTTTAAAAGTGCTAGGGATACTGTGGTACTCTCCATCTGTCTGTCCATCCAGCCATTAAATCTCACCCTAAACCACTAGGTACAATTTCATTCAACTCTGAAGTTATGTTGCTCCTGAGATGACCATTTGTGAGGAGTGCCATTCACAGCTCTTGCCCCTAGAATCCTTGAGAACAATTCAAAGGTCAAATACATAATAGCTGCATTTACAATATCATATGCAAATATTTTGGAAACAAACCTGACATATGCTATCACAGCAGTTAGATGGATCATGTATCTTGCAGATTTGCATCAAGACCCTTACCTCACTCTCAGAGTGGGTGTTAGGAGATGAGTGCGGGCGTGGGGGCTGTTGTTTAGAAAGAGTGGGGATATGTGATGGAGAGCAAATGCAGTTGTTCTAGTTTCTATTTATCATAAAGCATGGATTAGCTGAGTGTTTGAAACACTTCATTTTTAATGTACCCTCACTCATGACCACAGCATCATCAAGTGTCCAAAGCTTTTCGATTGTTTCAAATTTTACTTCATTCCTTGTCTCCCCAATCACTGATTCTAGTATGCATTAAACAGCAAAGAAACCTGTAGCAGGCCAAGTAACAAAGACAATAATTTCTGCCATTTTTCCAACTGCAGCCTATGTTGACACTGTAACAAAAGTAACAGTAGATACAGTCATAATATATGACTAGCATTTATGGACCTATTTTCCCTCCATAATCACTTGGTGTTTTGAATGAGGTCATTCATATTTACAGTAAAACCTGTTTTGAAAGACCACTGCTATGTGAGACAACCTTTCTTGAGAGACCACATGCTCAATGCACAAATTTATTGATTATGTTGCATTGTTACCTGTTATGAGAAAACACCTGTCTTGAGAGACCAATTTTTTTTGGTAAAAGAGGTGACCTTTCAAGACAGGTTCTACTGTATTAGGAAACAGGCTTAGATATTTTTCAAAAGAAATGCCACTGTTTAATTGGCTATTAAGTGGAAAAACAAAGACTGGTTTATGGAAATTTAAGGTTTAGAAACTTTGCCTAAAAAGAAAGCTTGAAACCAGCATTAACTTTGGCTCAACTTCATTGCAAGTTCATCACTAAAACATTTGTTCATAATGTCAAAATCATTGCATTAAAAAAAATTAAAATGAAATGCCTTAAATTAAATAACTAATCAAATAGGACAAAATATTCATCAAACATTTGTGAAACTTGTTATTTCATATTATGTCATTTTTCTTAACATCCTGAAATATGCCACACTGCATAAAGAACAAATCTTGACACTATACCAATATACCTCATGACTCACCTGAGAAAGAATATCATCTGAGTTCCTGCAGACATCTGTAAGTTCTGAATCAGGATTTGAATGAAGCTGCCTTCAGGCTGATGCTCTCTTCCTTTAACTCTAAACCTGGGAATATTTTCCTGTGCTACATATAATTCCACACACAAGGCTGCCAAACCTTCTATATGGTGCTCCTCAAGTGAAGAAACCTACAAAAAAACTGTCTTTAAAAGGGCTCTACAGGATAAATGTTCAAAACTTTTACTTTTATTTAAATGTAACCTTCAGGAATATACTCTCTATTTATGCTGTGTACATTTACAAAATATCTTTCAGATAACTGGTTAGTTCAGTAAACTTTGCAAGGGGAATAATATTGGAAGATTATGTACAAACTTTCACAAGTATCCAATGCACTCTGATTACTATATTTGCCTCTTCTATTCGGATAAGATAAAATCAAAGATTTATTTCCAGTCACTTATAGTGAAACTTCATTTCACCGAGGTCACAATCTCAAGGCTTAAGAAATGAAAGCAAATTTTTAGTAAATTGTGTTTCTCCGAGAATACTTACCCGATCACATTAACATTAGGGGATATAAGCCTGCTACCTCTCGAATCCAGCCCTACTAAAAGACGAAAATTCGTCTTTTCGGTCTATCTCATACAGACCAAAGGGCAATAACTCTTGCCCCTTACCTCCTCTTGCCACCGCCAGGTGTCACAAGTTTTTGAAGCTGAGCGATATATATTATACAAGGATGCTCGCATAGCGGGGTGGTTGGGAGGGTTTTTAAGTAATGTGATCAGGTAAGTATTCTCGGAGAAACACAATTTACTAAAAATTTGCTTTCTCCTTCAAATACATTCCCCGATCACATTAATGTTAGGAGAATAAGTAATAGGAGGAGGGAATGCTGAGCATCCTACCTCCACCCCAGGTACCTTCTAGGGAATGATGGCTGGATTCCCCATTTGAACGATAACCCGTTCTCCTAATTTCATCAGCAACACAGCCTAGGGTCCCGTGATATGTGACCCCTATATATGGTTAAGAAGATAGTTATTGAAATCTTCTTACCTATGAAATTTCACTGGCGAATCCAGCGAAGCTGATAGGCTGTGCTGATTGTTTTAAATGGGTCTGGTGGTCATCTGGGCTGCCGACACCAGACCTACCAGATTCAAGGTTTGCCTCTGAGAAGCCAAATCTCTGAGATAAAAACTGGAGAAGGTTGACTCTGCATGCCAGCCAACAGCTTCTATTATATCTCGGATTGAAACATTGCGTTCGAATGCCAGGCTCACCGAGATTGCTCTAATCTCATGAGCCGTAATCTTCATGAGGCGACTCTGATCTTGTGAGACCTCAGAGTACGCTGAGCGTATAACCCACTTCAGCCATGAAGCAAGGGCTTGAGGAGTGATATCCCGTTTACCAGCCTTGACCGGAAGAAAGAGGCGCTTACGTGTGTCCCGACATGCCTCTGTGCGTTTTAAATAGTGCTTGAGTGCACGAACAGGATCTTGCATGGCTGCCGCTCTTGACTTATCTATGAAAGAGAGCGAGCGAATGACGATTCTTTGATTGCCAATGGATGGTAACCTATTTTTGGCTACAAAGCCTGGTTGCGTCAGGAGGACCACCGAACCATCTGATCTGAACTGAAGAAAGTTCGGGTCACTGGAAAGGGCATGTAACTCACTTGTAACAAGATAACCGGGTGGGATATTTCGGATTAACGACAGAACACGTTTTGACGACACAGATATATGGTTTAATGTGGCGATGAGTAGTGGATTATGAAGATGTGTGCGTATTTATAATCCAAATATTGGATCTATTTAACATAAAAAACGCACAGTTTCAAAGATGGAAAAAATATACAAATAAATTTAGTTCAGTAACCCTAAAATACAGGATAAATGATTTCACAAATGATTCAATAATGGAAAGATGAATATAGTTCACTCAAATAGTAAACAATGTAAGCGTTTACACATAGTAAAAAAAAATGTATTCGCTCAGGTAGCGAAATTATGTCACTCAACAAGAACGGATATACAGTAAAACCTGTCATGAGCGACCTCTGCTATGAGCGACCACCTGTCATTTCCGACCACAATCGTAATGCACGGATCGATTTTACTATATAAACGCTCTGTTATGAACGACCACCTGCTGAACGCGACCAGCGACCGCGATTTCTTGGCAAAATATGCATTTTGACACTGCTATGAACGACCGCATCGCCAAAAAATCAAAACAGATTGACACCACTGACTTTAACTTAATCCTTTGTAAACACTAGAGCTCGGGATAAATGTAGTAAGCAAACAAAGTGCACATTAAATAACACTGTAGTTGAACAACCATATATCGGGATAAACACCTCTAACCATCATTTAATCCTTTGTAACAAAGACTGCATAAATAGCAAAGATTGCTCTAATAAAGTATTTAAAAATAATTTGTCTTGCTACAGTACCAGTTTTGTGAAATTTACAACTCCAGCGTACGGTGTCATTTGTAAACTGCAGTAAACCAGACTAAAGTACATGTCACTAACCGCCATTGTAGTGCCGCAGTCATGTGAATAGCCAGTAAGAGTAACATCAAAGGGAGTAATGATGGATATACGCAGTCAATTTAGAGGTTTGTATTTTTCTTTATCTTTATGAAAACTCACAAAACGCCGGTAGTCCTTATGTCCAAGTGAGAAATCGTTTGAAAGGGCTTCAGTGTTGGTTTGAGTACGTCGTTTGCTTTCCAGTTAATCCATAATGCCTGGAGGGTGAATGAGCTCATTGTCTTTAATACTAGTAAGTGAGAATCATTTCCAGATTTTTTTAAAATTATTTTTTATTTCTTTTGTTAGTGTTTCACCAAGCCACAATCTGTTTACGTGGGTGCAGATGGTCGGAACATTTGTTTATCGAGCTATAACGCTGTTGATTTAAACTTTGTCTCAGAATAAATGTATTGTTTCTTGATGAGTTAATAATGTCTTTTGGTTTCATTCATTGGTACATAATATATATTTATTCCACAATTCCCCAAAACCTGATCAAAACCGATAGTCTTTGTAACGTCAACACTAATAACAACGGCAGAATCTCCGCTGAAAAAAAGAAACATTTTAACGCTGGAAGAAAGGATTAATGTCATTGAACGAAATGAAAAAGGCGAGACCACTCGCAAAATAGCAGTCAGCTTAAGCGTCGGTAAAACGCAAGTTCAGAATGTAATCAAAGACAAGAAGTCCATTAGAAATGAATGGCAGAAAGGTGCACAAGCACAGAGGAAATATGCCACGGCACGACGGACAGTTTACGGAGATCTGAACGAGCGAGTATGGGAGTGGTTTTGTGTTGCAAGGAGTAAAAACATACCAGTAAGTGGAAAGTTGATTCCGGAAAAGGCAATAATTGAGATACATGTTCAGACCAAATAGCTGAGTAAAACATGTCAACAAAAAAGTATAATGGATTTCTTTTAAAAAAACAAGTGAATAAGTGTATAAAATAAGATATATACATCATATCTAACTGTTCATTTTTTGTACATATTAATGTGATGTTGAAATATAAATTTTATTCTCGTTGTTTGATAGATGTATATCTTTATTATATAAAGATATTTTGAGAGGAATGCATGCAATATTTAACAAGATTCATGAATAAAGGATATGATGCATGTACAGTGAGTATGGGTATTATTTATTTTTCAACAATGCTAACTATTGACCCTGAAAACCAGTCCATTTTCACACACCTCTTATGAGAGACCACCTGTCTTGAGAGACCACTTTTGGTTGGCAGAAGGGGTGGTCTCTCATAACAGGTTTTACTGTACAATCTATCCTTCCAGTCCTGAATAATACACTGGGTCTTACTAACCCAAAATTAGCATACAGCTAAAAATACATGTGTGGAGATGCACTCCGTCACCCGTGCACCTTATCCGCTCCACAGCTCCTCTGAATCAATTTCACAACCCATATAGACTCCGAACCCTCGGAATACTATGATCACTTGAAACATGAGACCCTCCGGACACTTGAAATATTAGACCCTCCGGACCCCCTGGTCCTTTGACAGCTCTACAGCTGGGTCACCTTAGTCCCTCTGGACACTCTGGACGCTAAACATTAGACGCTCTGGCACCTTAAACGCTCCGGACACACGGACGTTTCTACCCTCTGACAACACCGGACACCCCGGATATTCCTACCATCAAAAACTCAGCTGAAAATATACCCGATACAGTGTACTAAACTTGTTACAGACATAACGTAAGGACGTTATACATGGTAAGTTAAAAAGATTATATTATTATGGCAATTACAAAACAGAGGTTCAATAGTAAACCTAACCCTGCTTGATAAGACAATAGTAAACAACTCTTTTAAAAAAATGTAGCTTTACATTACCAATATAAGTCCTGCACTACGTCGCAACAAGAATAAAAAATGCACACATTATGGTATGTAAAGAAAACTATAACAAACATGCAAAGGCAAATATGGTAATACACTAGTTATCACTTAAAACCCAAAACATTACCTACCCCTACAGCTGGAGTTGTGCGAATCCTTTTAGCAGGCCACTTGCTGACAAAACCATTAGTATTGTGAAGGTCCTTTACATGTAGTAACGTATTTATACCTTATGAATTTTCGTTATTCTTTTTCAAAGGCACCTTGCACGTGTGGCACAGGATAAATCGTACTCACGATTTCGAAATACATAGACCATATTATAATCACCCTCGGGTATCGTTGTACAGAGAAAAGAAACGAAACCCGAGTACATGTATTTAATTAACAACATTTACACCATTCCGTGACAATACCTCCCCCCTAAAAAAAAAGTGGTATCACTTTTAGAACAATCACGGAATGTGAACGATGAATCATTATTAAAACTTCCAATTTTCAGACCGAACAAAATGATTTGCTAATTACACCCTACTTAAAAAATCAGCTCCCACATTTTCTGACCCTCGAATTGCCTCGATTCGAAAACTGTATGGTTGCAAAGACAACGCCCAACGCATCAATCTTGCATTGGTGACCTTTGCTTTATTCAAATATAAAAGCGGCTGATGGTCCGTTTGCAAGGTAAACTCCCTCCCAAAAAGATATGTATGGAATTTTCCTATTCCCCATACTAAACCTAGGCACTCCTTTTCAATCACGGAGTACTTTCCCTCTCTAGGGAGCAATTTCCTACTTGCATAAGCAATGGGCAATTTCATCCCCCCTTGCTCCTGTAGCAAAACAGCCCCAAGACCCGTATCGGACGCATCAGTCCTCAGTACAAAAGGTTTATCTATTTCCGGCAATTTTAAAATTGGTGCACTTACCAGTTTGTGTTTTAGAGTGTTAAACGCTTTTTCCTGGCATACACCCCATGAAACTTGATTTGGTTGCCCCTTCCTAGTCAAATCCGTTAATGGGCTGGCAATAGCCGAAAAGTTGGGGACGAATTTCCTGTAGAACCCGATTAGACCTAGGAAAGACCTTACTTGTTTTTTTGTCTCTGGTCTAGGGGCATCCCTGATTGCTCCTATTTTATCTGGATGAGGTTGCAACTGGCCTAGTCCACTTACCAGATGTCCCAAACATTCCAAACTGGAATACCCTATGCTACACTTAGTAGGCCTAACTGAAAGGTTTGCAATGTGAAGTCTATCGAAAAGATCCCGTAATACCTTAACATGTTCATCCCATGTATGCGTGTAAACAAAGATGTCGTCTACGAAGCTGTCGACGTTTTCCGTTCCGTTTAATAATTTGCGCATGAGACGAACGCACGACGCACCGGCGTTGACTAAACCGAAAGGCATAACTTTAAATTGAAACAGTCCTTTGGGAGTCGCGAATGCCGTTAACTCGCGGGCATTATCGGCGATGGGTATCTGCCAATATCCCTTGCTTAGATCTAATTTGGAAATGTATTTATGACCTGCCAATTTTGAAAATACACTTTCCATATCTGGCACTGGTTCTGCATCAAATACGGTGATCTTGTTTAATTGCCAAAAGTCGATGCAAAACCGGTTGGTCCCGTCTTTCTTTCTGACTAACACCACGGGGGACGAGTACGGGGAGTTTGAAGGTTCGATCACTCCCTGGTCTAACATTTTCATCAATTCTTCGCTGATTGTCTCCCGTGCATTAAAGGGTATCGGATATCCTTTAATCCTGATAGGCTCAGTGGTATTCAATTTGATCTCGTGTCGAATTAGACCCGTACAGCCTGGTCTGTCCGTGAACACATCTGGATATTTGGACAAAACCTCCATAATCTGTGTACGTTGACCCTACGATAACTCAGGGCATACATTTATCTGGTCAATACTTTCTTTACCAACGTCCATGGGGTATTCAAGGGGCATTTCTGACGAATTCCGCTTCGTCACCAGACCTATCCTCTATCACCGCAACGCATACTACATTCAAAATCCCTTTATCAATCGTTTGTCCAGGTCTCGCTACGTAGAGTTTAAGCATATTGGCATGAAATGTCTTGGATTTCTCTTCCATATCAATGATATAATCCATTTCGCCTTTCACCTGTCTGACTTCATATGGCCCTTTCCATTGGACTAGCAGCTTGTTGTTATTCGTTGGGAGAAGCACCAACACTTGATCGCCTACGTCAAATTTTTTACTCCGAGTTCCTCGGTTGTAGTACTTGGCGTACCTACGACTAGATTTCGCGAGTTCGTCTTGCGCCATTTGACAAGTACTTTCTAATCTTTCGCGCAAATCAACTACGTAATGGTATGTGGTCTTAACTTCTTCGTCCGCGACCTCGTCTGTCCACAGTTCACGAAGTATGCGCATAGGACCACGAACTGTCCTACCATACAATAGTTCAAACGGGGAGAAACCCAAGCTTTCCTGAGGAACCTCACGATATGCGAACAGAAGGGCGTTCATATATCTATCCCAATCCTTCGGTCTTTCCGCACACATTCTCCGCAACATTTGCTTCAATGTGCCGTTGAATTTCTCGACCAATCCATTGCACATAGGATTGTAAGGTGTTGTGCGTAACTGTTTAAGGGACAACAACCTACTAATTTCTGCCATAAGATCTGAGGTGAATTGCGCTCCACAATCCGTAAGAACCTCTTCGGGCACTCCGACCCTGCTGAACATGTCTACGAGCGCTTCGGCTACACGTTCGGTTTCAATTGATGGCAAAGCTATGGCTTCTGGATATCTGGTAGCGTAATCTACCAGTGTCAAGATGTATCGGTTTTTCCGATCTGTATGCGGAAATATTGGTCCTACAATGTCGATGGCTACTCGTTTGAACGGAGTATCTATCAAGGGCATCTGACCTAACGGTACTCTAGTTACCCTGCCTTTAGAGATCGTCTTCTGGCAAACGTCGCATGAGCGACAGAACCGCGCTATGTCGCTATTGACGCCAGGCCAATAAAATTCTCTTAATACCCTATCCGTTGTTTTCTTTATGCCTAAATGACCTGCCATACTCGACTCGTGCGCGACCTTTAATACATGTGCCCTAAATTTCTGGGGAACCACTAATTGCAAGAACTTCCTATCCGATGTAGAGTATTCCCTGTACATTAAACCCTTTCGAACAAGGAATTTAGAGGAACCCCCGTTCTTACACTTTCTCACGGTACCCGTTAATGCCTTCTCAGAGGTTGCACGTAAAGACGCGTCACGTTTTTGCTCATTTTGGAATTCTTCGCGGGATATATCAGTAATGGCTTCCGGTACTTTTAACTTACGCAAAGGTTTATTTTCCTCCTTTACCTGAGCCCTAGTTTGCACTGCCTGGATGATAGGGAATCGGAAATCTGCTATGGTTGGGAGTCTAGAACTCGGTACGTTGCCAATAGTCAGTTCATAGATCGGGTTGGCTACGCATAAAGCTTCCACAGTCCCGGTCAAAAAAGGTGTATCTATCATTATCCTTGCAACTGGAACGTGGTCGATTGTCTGGTCAAGCAACATGCAAGGTGATTTAAACCCAAGCAATTGATCATCGCGGACTAAGCTCCGTTTCACGACTACAGTAGTGCATCCCGTGCCTCGTAGAACGGTGACTTCTTGTCCGTTAACAGTGCCGTTTGCGGTCGGCACCCGTGCCTCTGGAAAAATACACGTGCCGATTGATTGGATCACATTGCGACTGATCTCTGAACACACCACCGGTTCACGCACCGCTTTCCGCTTAACTTGCTGGGAAACATTAAGTTTTCCATTTACCGATCTTCTGCCTCTAATGGCTACCGCTACTTTCTGGACTGGTCCCTTCCGCTTAGGACAATAGTGGGAGATATGACCCACTTCCTTGCAAATGAAACACTGCATGTCACTCCGCTTCCCCTTGTTACTCCTACCAGATTTTTCAGGTTTCCTGGGTTTTCTGTCATTGACCTGATTCCCACCTTTGACATCTCGCGTGATGACATTCTGCGAACCTCCCCGAGCTTCGGCGAACAAATCCGCCTGTGTGGCCATTTCATGTACATTTGTGAAGGATCTTTCCTTCAAGAATAAATATAACTCCTTGCCACAAGTTGTTAACAATTGGTCACGAAGCAAGAAATCGACAAGACCCTCAAATGTCCTGACGACTTTACCACATTCCACCCATCGCTGCAAATAATTGCAAGTCCTACTGACGAACTGTGTGAATGTTTCGCCTCTATCTGATTTACTATACTTAAACTTCTTGCGAAACCCTTGCTCGGTTAGTTCATATTTCTTGAGAAGTGCCTCTTTCAACACGGGGTAATTGAGCGAATCGGCCGTGGATAAACGCGAATACACGTCTAACGCTTTACCTTTCAATAACGCGCTAAGATGGAGCGGCCAATCGTCTTTCTTCCATTTTTGTACCGTAGCATACCTCTCAAACCTATTTAGATAACTATCCATATTATCTTTATCGTCTTCAAATGGGGGCAATTTTGGACCTCTCAGTTTAACATCATGTTCCCCCTCTTTTTTAGCTTGCAATAGCTCAGAATTTCTTAGATGTTCCCTCTGCCGATTTCTATCTTCCCCTTCTAACTTCTCCCTCTCTGCTTCCCTTTCCCATTCTATCCTTTCCCTCTCAGCCTGTTTCTCTAGTTCAATCTTACCCTTCTCTAATTCTATCATTTCCTTCTGGGTTTCCCTTTTTTCCCTTTCTAATTGTTGTTCCCTTTCAAATTTTTCCCTTTCTAATTCCCTCTCAGCCTGTTTCTCTAGTTCGATCTTACACTTCTCTAATTCTATCATTTCCTTCTTGGTTTCCCTTTCTAATTCCCTCTCCTTTAATCTTTGGTCCCTCTCCCGGGCTTGTTCTTCACGAACGAAATTTCTAAGGGACTCCCCCTCATAACCAAACTGTTTCCCCAGTTCTACCAGTTCTTTCATAGAAGACATTTCAAAAGTTTGGTGGTGACGAACCTTAAAGTGCAGTTGTATACAAAACACGTAATTACCACAAACCGTATTTTCTTTCACGAAATGCAACAAAAATATTAAATACAAAAAATAACGTAAAATTAGGTATCTACCTAACCTTGGTGCTTTGTCAAACGCATCTGAAACACACAAAAAGCATACAAATATAATAAAACAATTTCAGTGCTCTGTTATATCCGAAATGATCCCACTTCTGACACCATTTGTAACAAGATAACCGGGTGGGATATTTCGGATTAACAACAGAACACGTTTTGACGACACAGATATATGGTTTAATGTGGCGATGAGTAGTGGATTATGAAGATGTGTGCATATTTATAATCCAAATATTGGATCTATTTAACATAAAAAACGCACAGTTTCAAAGATGGAAAAAATATACAAATAAATTTAGTTCAGTAACCCTAAAATACAGGATAAATGATTTCACAAATGATTCAATAATGGAAAGATGAATATAGTTCACTCAAATAGTAAACAATGTAAGCGTTTACACATAGTAAAAAAAAATGTATTCGCTCAGGTAGCGAAATTATGTCACTCAACAAGAACGGATATACAATCTATCCTTCCAGTCCTGAATAATACACTGGGTCTTACTAACCCAAAATTAGCATACAGCTAAAAATACATGTGTGGAGATGCACTCCGTCACCCGTGCACCTTATCCGCTCCACATCTCCTCTGAATCAATTTCACAACCCATATAGACTCCGGACCCTCGGAATACTATGATCACTTGAAACATGAGACCCTCCGGACACTTGAAATATTAGACCCTCCGGACCCCCTGGTCCTTTGACGGCTCTACAGCTGGGTCACCTTAGTCCCTCTGGACACTCCGGACGCTAAACATTAGATGCTCTGGCACCTTAAACGCTCCGGACACACGGACGTTTCTACCCTCTGACAACACCGGACACCCCGGATATTCCTACCATCAAAAACTCAGCTGAAAATATACCCGATACAGTGTACTAAACATGTTACAGACATAACGTAAGGACGTTATACATGGTAAGTTAAAAAGATTATATTATTATGGCAATTACAAAACAGAGGTTCAATAGTAAACCTAACCCTGCTTGATAAGACAATAGTAAACAACTCTTTTAAAAAATGTAGCTTTACATTACCAATATAAGTCCTGCACTACGTCGCAACAAGAATAAAAAATGCACGCATTATGGTATGTAAAGAAAACTATAACAAACATGCAAAGGCAAATATGGTAAAACACTAGTTATCACTTAAAACCCAAAACATTACCTACCCCTACAGCTGGAGTTGTGCGAATCCTTTTAGTAGGCCACTTGCTGACAAAACCATTAGTATTGTGAAGGTCCTTTACATGTAGTAACGTATTTATACCTTATGAATTTTCGTTATTCTTTATCAAAGGCACCTTGCACGTGTGGCACAGGACGAATCGTACTCACGATTTCGAAATACATAGACCATATTATAATCACCCTCGGGTATCGTTGTACAGAGAAAAGAAACGAAACCCGAGTACATGTATTTAATTAACAACATTTACACCATTCCGTGACATCACTCACCCTGCATGCTGAAGCTAAGGCTATCAAGAAGCATGTTTTGTATGATAGTAGCTTTAATGAAGTGTGGGCTAAAGGATCAAATTTGTCTGAATTGAGCCATGTTAAAACCCAGGACAGATTCCATTTTGGAAACAGGGTGAGGGATTTTGGTCGATTGAAATCAAAATTGGCTAAAAGATCTGATAGATCTTTTTTATGCCCAATATCACATCTACCTTGATGGTGGAATGTGTCTGATATCATGGAGCGGTAGCCTTTGATAGTAATTGGGGCCAACTGTTTCTCCTCGAAAAACCAGAGAAAAAAGTCGGCCAGTTGAGGGATTGAGACACTCAAAGGGACAATGTTATTGATATGGCACCAGTCCCTGAAAACACGCCACTTTCCCTCGTAAGCCTTCAGAGTGGAGGGCTTTCTTGTTCTTGAGATTCTCTCCGCAATCGAAGGTTTACATTGTTTGTCTCGCAAGGCTGCCTGGACAAGAGCCAAGCATGAAGAAGAAGACGGTCCAGGCAGGGGTGGAACACCTGTGACCGGGGTTGTTTGAGAAGATTTGGGCTGGTTGGAATCTTCCTGGGTAGATCTATCGCTAGATCGAGTAGATCGGTGACCCAGGACTTGTTCCATCTGAGAAGGGCAATCAGAATCATCCGACAGTTCTGACCCCTTAACCGCTTGATTATTTTCGGTACCAAAACCGTGGGAGGGTAGGCGAATGCCCTCAACACCTCCCAGCTGATTGATGGAGCGTCCACAGCCCAAGCCTCTGGGTCTGGAACCGGAGAGATGAAGGTGGGCAACTTGTGATTCCACCTTGTCACAAAAAGATCGATCATCGGACGCCCCCAAAGTGTGCAAATCCTAAGAAAGACTGATCGACGGAGTGACCATTCCGTGTGAATGACTTGACCTTTCCTTGATAGAGTGTCGGCCAAGACACTGAGTCTGCCAGGAATGTGTCTGATTTGTACGTTGATGTGGAGGTTGTCGCACCAACGTAGAAACTGCCAGATCAGAATGCACAGGTCTGGTGATTTGGTGCTCCCTTGTTTGAGGAGGTAAGTCACCACCACAGAGTTGTCTGACATAATGAGGACAGTTTTTCCTGAGAGTTGATCCTTCCAGAAAAGAAAGGCATTGATGACAGCCCTCATTTCTAAAAGGTTGATGTGGAGAGGCCTCTCCCCTGACTCCCATGTGCCGCTGACCGTAGCGAAGTCCGGCAACAGGTGGGCACCTCAACCGTAGGTACTGGCGTCGGTACATACCATTATCTCCGCTTGGAGCATCTCCAGAGGAATCCCTGTGGACAGCCAACCGGAGTTGTGTCACTGATGCAGGAACGATCGCATCTCGGGTGTGACCATTATTGTTTGATTGAGGGGACTTGAAAAGGGGCGCCATTGTGCCAGTAACGTCATTTGTAAGGGACGCACAAAAAGACGGCCAAGCGGGATCAAGTCCGCCACCGCATTGAATAATCCGTGGAGTTGCAAGAATTCTCTCGCTGAAATACACGTCCTGTTGGAAATGGACTCGACGAGTTCGATGATCAGGATTACGCGAGCGAGGAAGCTGTACCAGATTCAGATCGGTGAGAAACTCCATACCCAGATGGACAAAACGCTGGGATGGACGGAGATCTGACTATTTCCAGTTCACGAGAAAGCCTAGATGATCTAAAAGCACTAAAAGATCATTTCTGCCTTTAAGCAGTACAGAACTTACCATATGTTTCTGGAGGATGTCTTCCAAGTACACTGCCATCCCTGTAGATGAAGTCGAGCGGAACAGGGTGATGATGCAATCCATGACCTTGGTAAAAGCCCAAGGGCTGATGTTGAGACCAAAGGGTAGGACCTGGAACTGATAAACCGCGTCGCGGTAAGCGAATCTGAGAAATTTCCGTGACACGGGGTGGATAGGAACGTGAAAATATGCGTCGGTCATATCTAGACTGATGGCATACTCGTCCCGCCGGATGGAAAGATGGATTGATCTCACTGTTCCCATCTTGAATTTCGGTGGTAAAATGTATTGGTTGAGGCGACTCCGGTCGATGATTGGCCTCAACTTACCGTTTGCCTTCTGGATAAGAATCAGCCTGGAATAAAACCCCGGCGATTGCGGTTTTTTCACAATCTCCAACGCCCGTTTTTCTATGAGTGACCGTATCTCTTGTTGTAGAAAGGTATCCTTCTCCCAATCGGACGGTACGTCTGTGAAGAGGGGAGAGGAAGACGGGGAGGGGGTTGGATAAATGAAATCCGAAGTCCCTCCAAAATGACCTGGATCACCCAATCGTTCTGAGGAAAAAAGGTGGTCCAGTAGTACTGAAATTGCAGGAGGCGGCTGCCCACAGGTAGGCTGTCTGCGGGTGGTGGAGAGGGTATGTCAATTTTTAGAGTTAGGAGGCTTGAAGACGGAGAAACTTTGTTTCTTACTGCCTGTGTATGGTTGCCTCCTAGCTTGATTAGACTGTTGTCTCCTGGCATTGGGTTGGGATCTATACTGCACATTTGATTGTAAGGATCCCTTGTCCCTGGTCCGCCAATCATCCCTCCGCTGTGGCAGGGGCTGATTTTTTTTAAACGCCTGCGAGGGTTGGGCGGCGAGTTGGAGGGGCAGTTCCTGAGCTGCCTGCTTCCGAACTTCTTAAATTTTTCCTCCAAAGAGTAAAGGCGACCCAAACGGAGTCATCCGTAAAGCCAGAGTATGATGGGGCTTGAGTGACGTGGACTGCAGACATATGTCACATCGTATCAGGTCTAAGTTGGCAGAAGCAGTCAACGCATTAGCCATGAAATGGTGAGCTGCCCTGTTAATAACTCTAGCAATCCGGGCCGTCGCTTCCCAAGCGTGGTCATTGTCGGATTTTTCTGTGAGTCGGAAAAATGGCTAATGAAGACAAGTCTAACATTGAAGACGTAGCGACTATGTTCTGGACTAGCTTTGACATGGCATGGAACACATTTTTGTCCACTTTGTAAAACAGTGGAGCGGACATGTGAACTGCTGCCATATTTTTGTCCAGGGCCAGAAGATCCGTACTGAAGGCGTCTGAATGAGTTTTGTACCAGCGACACGAGAACGTTGCTGGTACTTGGCTTTCTGAAAAGAATGCCTTAGCATTCCCCGGATCACCTATTCGTCCTGATAGACAATCAATGATATCCTTAATTTTTCCCGACTGGGGAAGGAGCCGGAAGGACGGCGTCCCTTCCTCACCGTCAAGATCTACAGATGCCTTAACTTTGTAGTCTGGATTGGCGGTAGGAGGTGGAGGGCATTCTAAAGTTGCCAACACCCTATAAATTTCTTCCACTGCTGCCTTGAAGCCAAACTCAGTCCGTTCCATGGTTGGATCTGTGTACGGCTGATTTGCAGGAGTTTCATCACCCTCACTATGTGCCAAGTCGTGTTCTGTAATAGCTTACATTTCTGGATAGAGCAAACCAGGTGGCATAGATGATGCGATTCCGTCATCATTAACACTGTCACTAACTCTCCCTTGTGGATAAGCCATGAACATATGGACGGCCAGCCCTGCCGGCTGGTTTGTCTGGCTTGTGGTCAGTCTGAATGTTGGTGACGGTCCTGCTATCACCAGCACCGGCTGTTCCAATGGCCTGGCTGGACGGACAGATTTCTCACTAAAATCTCTGCCATAGTAATGGTATGTTGCCGGCGGTACAGCTTGATGGACGGATTTATCACTAAAATCCCCGTAAGTCATGTTTGGTCGGACCGTTTTAGCAATAGGGTCCCTATGCTGGGACAGTTGGACGGCCGGTGACGTACGGTTGTATAAAGAAATGGATCCGGTAAAAACCCCATGCATCCTGACTTACAGGCCCGAAGGCCATGCTCGGACATGCGGGGGGACTTATGCCCACTGGGCAGCCTAAAATTGGGGGAACATTCCCCCAAAGAGTCAGAAAAAGCTGTGGAAGCGAGCGAGGGAAATAAGGGTAATATCTGGCCTGATGTCAATAGCTGCGTCGTCGTTTCCTGGACCAAACGATGCATCTGTTCAAAGTTGGACTGTTGTACCCTGTCAACATTATTTTCCTCCATTGCCGCTGATGTTACTGTGGCTGACGGTTGCAAACGACGAACTTTAGGTGAAGGGGGACCCCAACGTCCCCCACAAGGCTCGCAATGGAGGCTGTCTTCAGATGTATACTGAGGACATCAATGCTGTCTTTCTTCGACTTATTCCGTCTATCCCTCCCTTTTGCTGCCTTCTGGACTACATCAGCCCACGTTTGCCCTGTCCAAGTATTACACACGCTGCATGGTATAGATGATGTACACTTGGTACATACAATATAAGAGTCATGGTTGTCTTCTTATGCTTTGAACTTCTTGCATTTCATGCATTTGGTTGACATTTCTACTGAAACGACACAAGAAAAGAAAACAAAGCACAAATTAGCAATTCAGCATGTTATTAATTCGCTAATACCACAACCGTTACTAACGGAGTAAGCGAAATTTGTCAGTATCGCGTTAACTCTTAATTGACAACACGAGTTCCGCAATAGTGTGTGTAACATGGTCTTCAGAAAACGAAATCCGTAAGGGTGACAAAGTCACTCAATTTTGAAAAAAAATTTTTAAAATAATGTATACAACCTGTAGAAGAATGATTGTCCAACGCAATAAATCCAAATTTAACTTCGGATGGTCCAATTTAACGCTAAGATGGCTTGGATTGTTTGGAGGTATAATGTACGTGTTATTTGTACAAGTGAAGCTTAAAAACTAGTGACACCTGGCGGTGGCAAGGGGAGGTAAGGTGCAAGAGTTATTGCCCTTTGGTCTATATGAGATAGACCGAAAAGACGAATTTTCGTCTTTTAGTAGGGCTGGATTTGAGAGGTAGCAGGCTTATATCCCCTAACATTAATGTGATCGGGGAACGTATTTGAAGGAGAAATAAATTTTGCTGAATCTGCACTGCATGTTACAATAAAATAAATAAATGAAATGTTTATTTGAAAATAAAATGAAAGAAACTATCCTTGTATTGTTATCATTTATTCTTCTTTTTTATCATCAGAAGCAATTTATTAAAGAAAATATATATATATATCCACGAACTCTGTACATGTAGCATATGGCACAATGTAGACTATTGCTGATGTCAGATAATACTAGACACATTATTCATTGAAATGAATATAGAGAAATGAATTGCATTTGGTTGTACTCAAAGGTTTGAATATATTATCATACTGAAAACTGGATCAAACAAATCGTAAACAAGAGAGGGAGAGAGTGTGGCAGTTTATAGTGATATCTAGCACTGGGGCATCATACTGCAGACATGCAGCACGATATCCCACCCAGTCACATTATCCTGACACCAGGCCGACCAGTCTTAACACTAACCTCTTAATGCGGAGCGCCTAGCAAGGAAGCTGTTAGTAAAAATTTTGTAAGTCTTCGGTATGACTTGGCTAGGGTTTGAACCCATGATCTCCTGCCTCTGAGGCAGACACTCTAACCACTTGGCCACTGGAGCGGTCATGGTTGGTTTTAAAAACAAATATATTCAATGTCGGGGGGTGGGGGGCGGGATTTGTTCTTATTAAATTCTTAAAATAAGTTAGTACCTGTTTTTATGAATTTAGTTTTTCTAATTAGTTGTTCTAATGCATAAAAGGTTTAATTAGAGAGGGAAAGAATCCCCATACCAATTATTTCCCTGGGGGCTGGGGTGGGGGGAAGGATCCATGCGAGGAGGAATTTATTTACCACTACACCAGTGAAAGGAAACCAAGGTAGGCATCCCTAAGTCAACCTACTTTGTCTTAAAATAAACAGCATACTTAAAAGAAACCAAAGTTGTCTTCCAGGGTTGGCATGCTTTGTAGATAAAATAGCCTTTATATTTGATGGGCTAAGTTGAAACAAGTTTATTTCTTTCTTACAAGGTGTGTTTATTCACCACCCATGTTTCTACTCTTTGCCACCTTGTTATCATCATACTTGATACAAACAGTACATTGATTCATTGTTGTTTGCCAAATAACATTCTTCCAGATTGAATTTCAGCTAGACATACATTGCTGTTTCATTTACTTTGATCCATGCGATCACAATTTACCGTTTTTCAGTGAAATAAGCAATCCTACAAAATGTAATGCAATCTGTAAGAAAAGATACATATTTAATTTTATAAGGCACAAAACCAGCACATAATCACATAACTGTCTTGAATGGTCATAATATAGGTTGAAATTCTGAATACAGATCAACAAAGATCATCAATGATCCATTTCAGTTGTGTGTTTCAGCATAACAAAATCAAATCTTTTTACAAATGGTGAGTTCCACTTT
Organism: Sinohyriopsis cumingii; assembly: GCA_028554795.2. Lineage (NCBI taxonomy): Eukaryota > Metazoa > Mollusca > Bivalvia > Unionida > Unionidae > Sinohyriopsis > Sinohyriopsis cumingii. Next base: position 133,732,583 of record CM068838.1, on the reverse strand, counting down.
TGGTCCTGGAATGCTGGCTGTTTTGTTGTCTTCTTCGTTTATTACTGTTTTGTCTTTTGTTTTCTGATAGCAATCCAGACCAGTTAATCTTTTAAACCTGAAACTGGCTTGGGTAATGGGGAAAGTTTGTCTGATGCCTTGATGCTTTTTACTCCATAATATTAGCATGATTACCTTAGCTGAGTAAACAAGCAAGTAAGGTCATTTCCATCAAAGCAAACTACCACTGATTTTTCAGGGTCGCTTCCATCAAAGCAAACTACAATGAGTTTTTAGGGTATTACAATTATTTTCAAAGCATTATTTCTGAAGCTTCTTTATTGTATTTTAAATATATTATTTAAGTTTAGTGGAGTGGTGCCTATGATTTGAACCCAAGGGATGTACTTAATTCAGTGCAAGTTACAAATTTTAATGTAAATGCAGTGATTCCATAATTGCATGTGCTTACTAAATGCAGGCATTGAACCAAATACTATGTTGTTCCTTGTTATCATACTGGTATCACATATTAATGAGTTTGGTATGATCATTTGTTTAATTAAAATATTGGCTGATTCTTCTAAACAAGGCTATTCCTGTTTTTGATATTATGATTGCATGTAATATAAGAAGCTTCTTTGGAAAAAGGGGTGAGTGTTGGAAGTCTATGCAACTGCATTGTTTTAACTTCTAATTGGCAATTTGAATCTTGAGTTTGTAAATTTTAATTGGAAATCACAGGGATGGAAGAATGGTGTTACTGTTATTATTAAGGTGTAAGGTGTTGATACAGATGAAGCTTACATAAAATAACCTGGAAACAGGGAACCAAAAGCTGTCTGCAGAATTTTCTGAAGTGTAAAACAATTCTAGATCAGTATCACATGACTGTTCACATCCAATCAGACAGCAGCAAAAAAACGCAGTCAATTAATACAAATTGGAATTTTGTAAGGGTTTTCTAAGAATTACTGTCATTAAGGTACTGTTTGCATACTAGTCTGGGCAGCTTGATTTTGCAGTAACTTTCACACTTTTGTAATTGGGGGAGGGGTGCATTTTCTTCACATTCTCTAATTTATTGGAAAGCTGAGAACTAGTTTTTCCATTATAAACAGTACATGTAGAAGGAGCTCAACGTGAGCTTAATTCTAATACTTATCAGGCATTACACAGAGGCAAAAGTCATTTATAAACAGTACATGTAGAAGGAGCTCAACGTGAGCTTAATTCTAATACTTATCGGGCACTACACAGAGGCAAAAGTCATTACATATGGAAAAAAAGCTGATAAAGAAAATAAAAACATTTTCAGGGTTGAATTAGTTCTCTTTGAAACTTGATAGATAATGTAAATAATCAGTCATCAATGTGGCTAAAGAGTTGGGGGCACTTTTAAGAATGACAATTAACCTGGAGTCTTTGACCAAGTATCTGACCCAAAAATTAATCTACAAAGAACCTTGGGCATTTATTAAATTATATGTGTTGCATGTACATTTCATTTATGAATCAACTTATTTTGTATTATGTCGTTCTAGCTTAGTTAACAATTTGCCAAAATATTATGTCGTGCAGTGCATACACTGGATATTACTGATCTTCAAAAAGTTTATATTTCTGACAAAAGAATTATTTTTCAGCATTTCATTACCATTTCATCACATGATATCATGACATTAGCATGGGTTATGCTGTCAAAGGGGTATCCATTTGAACACTACAGCTACTGTAAAATTTTATGAAAAAAATTGTTTGCAGCATTTAGTGCCATCTGGAGTGTCAAGTGAACCTAGTCCTTTAAAATGTACTACTTTGACGAACGTTCCATAACATGCCTTATGGTAACTGAACAGGTCTCCAGAGTCTTTGTCAGTAATTTCAGTTATCACCGAAGGGCAAGGTTGTATGTTATTTACATATAGTGGGAGTAATAAACACTGTGGACAAAAATAAGTCTTTTGTCCAAGTTAGACATTTGTCTTTCATGTAGGTTCAATTATATATGTCCTATTATTGACAATTCCCAAGTGTCCTGTATGGTCTTTTAATCCAAATTTTAGTGTAATGATCACAAGAAATCTTAAGTTATACCTGCTCTACAAGAAGTTTCCAAAGCCTAGCATACAAAGTCCTGCAGAATCCTCTCTTCTGGACTGATATACTGACCAGCTGCCGTAACCAAAGGAACTGTGGTTGACTGGACCGATACACAGAATGAACTGTCCTTGTTATGAAGTTCAACACAATATCAACCACCTGTCAGAAATAAATAATAGGTTTGGTGATTAAATTCAACATAGTACTATTATAACAGTGGGCAGCAAGGTGGAAATGGGGAGGGGGAATGAATAATTGAGAAAGTATTTTAGTAATGCAATTTCCCTATTGCTGATAAGCTGACGGAGTATGGTATGTATTTTCATAGCTGACATTTACTATTTAACTTATTAATGTTTTCCCTCTTTGACAAAAGCTTCAGCTAAACAGGGACAAAAAGTTAATGAAACAAAAAAAATCAGGAAGAGCTGAAATCTCTCTCTCTCTCATATCGAGCCATATTTTATTTTGATCACAAGGTGCAAGAAGAAAAATGCAATGGAATACATATGCCTCTCTCTTTGTAACTCTCTTTGTAAAAATATGGAGAAAGCATTTTAGCATTAATGATGCAATTTCCCTATTGCTGATAATCTAAAATAGCATACAGTGATACCTTTAACATTGATGAAACCAGAAGTTACTATAGTTTAATTCCCCACAGCATCACTAATTTTATCCTATCTGTAACTCAATCAATTTTTAGATCAGCCATATTATATGTAACTAAAAGTACATAATACATTTAAAATACTTCAAGTGAAACAAATTAGGTTGTTGTTGTTGTTGTTGTTGTTGAATGGTTTAATGCCATTTTTCAGCACAAGATAGGCTATACATGGCAGCCAGTATAACTGGTGGAGGAAGAACCCTGGAAAACCCCAGGAAGAACCACCGAACCACAAGCTGTTACTGGCAAGCTTTCTCATGTACCCATGTTAGCCAAGCCTGAGACTCGAACCCATGCATACAGAGGTGAGATTGCAGTGATCTGGAACAGTGAGCACTTTAGACCACTTGGCCACTCTGGGTCCCAACAAATTAGGTACTTTTAGTTACATTTAATGATCCTGACCTGAAAGGTTACCGAGTTACAGATAGGATAAAATTTATGATGCTGTGTGGAATGAAGTGAAAAAGATCAAGACGAGGTATTGATCTGGCCGTGTCTTATACTCAGCATCAACATATATACAAATGAAGTATGGACATTTTACAAAATTCACTCATTCAATTTCTACTTTGCATAGACTTACAGGCCAGCAAATATGGTATTGACGCCATGCCAACAAGCTGAACCATTTTCACATAGGCTGCCTGATTAAACTGATGAGAATGAGATGGCAGGACACAGAGATTTTCACATGGGCTGACATTCCCAGCATCAACATTCTGCAGATGAAATCATTATTTAGATGGACAGGTAACATCCCCAAGTTGTCAGAAGAGCAACTAACACAGAAGATCTTCTATGACGAGCCAAAGGGGGGAAAGCAATCATAGATTGGTCAGAAGAAATGTTTTGAAAGATTCCCTCAGGTCATCCTGTAAACACTTCAACACTGACCCTGAGTCATGGGAATACTCTGCAGAGGGTCACTCCACCTGGTGCAGTCTCATCCATACTGGAGCTACAGACTCTGAAAGGAGAAATGCTGAGGCAGTGCTTAAGTACAAGCAGTGTAAATCTCAACACATCCTCTATTAATCAAGGAACCAGAGCAGCATATCCAGTCAAGTTTGACAGTTCAGAGCACAAACTGGCCTGGTAAACCACACACAGTGACTGTCTCAGATAAACCGAACCAGTAAGTGATAATTTCCTGAAAAGTATGTTGGTCTGAGGCCTGGGGGACAATTTCTTTAGCTGCAGACTGGTCATATGTAAGCAGCACTAGCCTGCCACACCTTTAATATTTTCTATTTGTTCTCATAAATTTAAGAAAATGTCCTTTTTAATCCTTAATACATCTGAAAACAGCGATGCAAGTATAAGTTGCTTGATAGTGGGAGACTGTTGGTTTAAAATACCTAACATTTGGGATCAAGACTGGTTCTATGAGTGGGCAATAAATAATCCCTTATCTATTTGTCTCTGATCATATCTCCATTGAGGCTGAGACTGAATGGGCTTACACGACTGCTGAGGGTGAATTGCAAGTTGGATAGTCAGTTCTTGAGATACCTATCTCCACATTCCTCACTTCTGCATTAGCAAACAGCAATGGTGACCCAAATGGTGTGGCTTAAACGATGTAAAATGACGATCTGTGTCTTGCTGAACAAAGTCCAAGCTAGCAGAGGCATTCAAAGCATTCACCATAGAATGGCGTGCTGTTCTCCTGGTCACATCTGCAATTCTAGCCATCAGTTCGCAGGCATGATCATTATCCAATTTTTTTGGGTAAGCTACCATATATACTCATGCATAAGCTCATTTGTGTATAAGCCCGCCCCAAGTGAATACTAGGTATAAACACTAAAAGGTGCATGACCTGCATATAAGCTGAACCACATGTCTGAGATGACATCACAAGATGCACACAGTAAGTTCTAAAATGAAAATTTGTTAAAATTTAGTTCATGCACAACTTGATGATCTTGAATTATTGTAGGTACACATTGCCAGTGTTGCAATGCGGTTTGAGGGAGGAACTGGTGGTGTGGTAAGATGATGTAATGTCAAATTATAAGGCTTAGTCAGTGGCTAACGCTTGGATAGGGGTATTGTACATGTACCTTGAAACTGAGAGGCAGACAGGGAATTATGCAAGAGAATGTTATTAGCCTCTTACTTGCTGTCTTCATGGGGCTTGTTGGAGAATCACATGGGGGGAATGAGCAGAACTGTTTCTATTAGTTGGCATTGGCAGCAGAATTCAAAGAGCCAACCAAATTAGATAATCTTACGTAACAATGCATGATCATATAGAGTACCATGCTATCAGTCACTTCTCTGATTTTTCAAAGGTACAGACAACGAATGTAGATTTTCACCTCTATGGCTTTTCAATGGTACAGACAAGGGATTTAGAGTCTCTGCATCAAACTTTTCTTATGGATTTGTGCTGATTTGTGCTGGATTTGAATCTGGTGGTTTTCCATGTGCAAACAGACTTTCTGCTCATCTTCCTGATTTTGTGTCGTAACAGTTGAGTCGACCCTATTACTCGCCATCAATGGCCAATTATAATGTGTCATTATGGAGAACTGGTCTCTGTCAAACTTAGACAAGAACTTTCTATTCGAAGCATTCATTTCAGCCCAGGATTAACAAAGTCTTGTCAATTCCTTTGTTCAGGGAATGTAGCAGCAACAGGGGACTGTAGCAGAAACAGTGTTAATGATAATCAAACAGTTATCGGAATAGATAATTTCACCCATGTGCAACTGGAAGTGTCGTTAACACGTCCTAATATTTTGAAGTGACCCAACTGTCAAGGACGTAGGTGGTATTGCATAATACTCTGGCTACATTATCTGAAAGTGTTTCACTCCTTGATTGACTCCAGGAATAGTGGCACAAGGAAAGCATAGACCAATCTGACAAGCTATTTTTTGGGGCATGCAGAATCATTGCTGCCGGAGGTCCCAGTCATGGACAACAATGCAGCGCTAGGGGAAGACAACTTCCATCCCTTCAGTGACAGTCGCAATATACCAGGCAGAATCCTTGCCATTCATGGAGACAGTGCATCAGAGTCTTCACCAACAAATTCAAGAAGGTGCACAGATTCCTACAGCTCACACCTTATGTTGAGGGAATTCCAGTACAGGTCTCAGAACTACCGAATTTAACGACTGGGAGTAATCAAATTGTCCATTTTGCTCTTTCTGCATTTTCCATGGAACTTACAGGTGTAGTTGTAAACACTACATTGATTTTTCAACCAATTTAAAATTCCACAGCACTATCCTTTTTTCTCCATGTACCAGTTTGGCAATTTTCATTTAATACCTTTTTGAAAAACACTATGCGATATCTACCATATATACCTATATCTCGGCCCTTGGCTATTTACAGAAACTGAACAATATCCTGATCCAATCAATTTCTTTCTTATTCAAATACTTATGCACAAAATTACAAACATTTGCCGCAGACTACCACTGATAAATGTATTCTACAAAAAACTTGTTCTAGTCCTACCTAGATTCACTCACGATGCCATCCATATGGCTCTATTTAAGTCCATATTTCTCCTTGCACTTCATGCATTCTTGCGGTCAAGGGAAATGACAGACAACCTGGTTGCAGAGACCCAACTTAAGCTCTCTTGGGTTCAGATCAGTGGCATTGGTTTAGTTGTCGAGTTTACACATTACACACTTTTGCCTAAGTGTCATATCCCAAAAAGTACAAGACCAGTGCCCTGTCCATGTGCAGCATCACTATTTACAATTACCTGTCTGGCTTTTGGAACCACTCTTCCTTACCTCTTGGAGGGGGGGTGTTCCTATAACTAGGCAGGAGTTCAACCAAGCCTTGCACACATTGCTCGTGCTATGTGGTTTTAATCCTCATTTATTCAAAACTCATACTTTTCAGGATTAGTGCAGCATCAGGGTGCTAAGCAATGTCTATCAGACAGTACTTTCCAGGTCTTGGATAGGTGTCAGTCGTATCCCTTTGAGAAATGTATCTACCTGAGTGATACAATTTCCAGTTTCTAATTTTGTGCTGACATAGGCTGTTTTGCACAACAACATAGCACTTCCTGCTTCCTGGTTCTGCTTTTCAATCTTCTTCTTTCAGGTCTTCAGGATGCACAGACCAATACAGATGTCTACATCATATGGACACTATACTTCACATGGGTTCATTGGAGAGCACTTCACTTCATATGGGTGCATGCAAGACATGACCATCTTAGAACACGTCATTCTTCAGTTATGGATAGTGTGTGCACAGCTTGGCAGTCTCATGGGTGCACAGACTAATATGGCACTGCTCTTCATATAGATTTATTGGACAGCACTTCATATGGGTTCATTGAAGATGTGACCATCTTGCATCATTCTCCCACTGTCATTCAGTGGTATGGAATACAAACATTTCTGGATATTGTGTGCCATTTTGACACAACATGTGCAGGACTGGTGGTGCTAATGGGGAAATCAGTGGACCAAAACAATATATCTGGTGAATTGTGACAATTCTGCATCTGATGAAATCATTAACAAAGGCCGATCCAAAAATACCTCTTATAATGAAATTTGTTCGAAGACTAATATGGTGTGCTGCCAAAGGACAATTCGTTATTCAGGCTCGCCATATACCTGGTAGGGACAACCTTACAGCTAATGCTAATTCTCAATTTCAGAACAAGAAGTTCTGACACTTGGTGTCCCAAGCAGATCAAACTCCTGTTGTGTGCCCCCAGCTACTGAGTTGATGCTGTTCTGACACAATGCGTGCAGGACTTGAGGTGTTTATCAGTCTCCAATAATACTAGGTCAGTGTGCAGAAATGGCTTCCTAATGTTTGGTGAATTTTATGGCCATGTCTGGCATTGTTGGGCATGCTTACTCTCTGCACATACTTTCAAAAGATGTTTTGATTTATTTTGTCACATACTGTCACACTAGGGTACAGCTGCAGTATTCTACAATTAATCTGTACCTTGAAAGGATTCGATTCCATTACCTACAGGCGGGACATAATATCCCTTTCCTGGAGTCTAACAGGCTGCAGTGTATAATTTGTGGGATAAAAAGGAACAACATTTCGAATAGTAAGCCCAGATTTTCTATTACATACAGGATGGTGGTGCAGTTGTCTGCTATGTTAAGTGAGGAAGTATTTTCACCAGAGATGGATTTGTCACTGCAGTGCATGTGTCTGGTGGCATTTTGGGGGGGGGGTTCTTGCGATGTGGTGAATTCACAGTTCGACCATTGCAGAGCATTTCTTGAGGCAAGTACCCGAGGATTCAAGATGTGACATCTACAACAGATAAATCTATGTTTTACTGACCTTGCCATCTTTAAAACTGGTCATATTTTGTGCTGGAGTCAAGATTTCATTCTTCTGAAACTTTCAGTTGTGCCCAGTCTCCTGTATGGAGCAATATTTGAGTCAGCAATGGCAAGGTGCTTTGGCTGAAGGTCATGGGACAAATGCGTATTTATTTGTGGATTCCATAGGCCATCCGTTTAGTAGTGAACTTTTTCTGTTGTACTTGAAGCTCCTGCTGGCACGCATTGGCGATGATGAGTACAATGTTTCTAGTCATTCATTTCGGATGCAAGCAGCCACAACTGCAGCTGCAGTTGGTATGGAGGACCATCTAATTAGGACTTTAGGATGATGTCATTTTATATGCACTACATCAGAGTTCACCCTAACCGACTCCTTTCTGCAGAGGAATAGTTGTGTACATACATTTGGTATCATGTGCTTTGGACACCAGTCCTTTCAAATGGATTTTCACATTCCAAACTGGCATCCTCTTGGGGGCTCTCATTTGATATATATTTTAATATCAAATTCAATTTGGCATTTTTCCCCAATTGGATACTCATGAGCTATGCTAATAAAGTAAAGATCATGCCTGTTAGTTACATTTCTTTTACAGTTGTAAATAGGAAAAATATAAGAATATTTTCATCATGCTGAGATCAGCCTAGCTCTATTCCATGAATCTGGGATCAACCCAAAATACCCTTATGCGGGGTTCAGCCTAGCATAGATTTAGTTAAGATGGGATCAGCCCAGAATGCACTTTAATGCTGGGATCAGCCTAGCACCAATTATCCTTGAGTTGGGATCAGCCCAGAATACACAATAATTCTGGGATCAGCCTAGCACAGATTTTACTTGAGCTGGGATCAGTCTAGCACCAATTCTACTTGAGTTGGGATCAGCCCAGAATATACAATAATGCTGGGATCAGCCTAGCACATATTTAACTTGAGCTGGGATCAGCCGAGCACCAATTCTACTTGAGGTGAGATCAGCCTAGAATATACTGTATTGCTGGGATCAGCCTAGCAAAGATTGGAATCGGTCATTTTCATTGAGCTGGGACTTGAATGCTGGTATCAGTCTAGCACAGATTTTACTTGAGCTGGGATCAGCCTAGCAGTCTACAGAACCTGGGATCAGACTAGATTACTTTAATGCAGGTATCAGCCTAGCACCAATTATCCTTGAGCTGGGATCAGCCAAAAATACACAATAATACTGGGATCAGCTTAGCACAAATTTACTTGAAGATGGGATCAGCCCAGAATATACTTGAATACTGGGATCAGCCTAACACAGATTTTACTTGAGCTGGGATCAGCCTAGCACCAATTCTACTTGAGCTGGGATCAGCCCAGAATACAGTTATGCTGGGATGAGCAATCACGTGTTGATGTATGACTACCAATCTCTTTTGGCTCAATTATTGCTTATTTATGCATTATTGCATTAGACTTTTTATATCAGTGCACCAGTAATTACGCTTTTATTTTACCTTGAAATTATAAATGCCTAACTCATTAAAATGTGATCCCAGGATGACAACAATGAGCAACAATGGAGTTTGATTAAATTCTCACAATTAGGCTAGTGAGCTTGTTTACATATCTGCACCACCACATGTACATTGTAGGTTTTATCACATGCTGAATGAAGTACATCACATGGATTCAAATCAATGGGCACCACTGCAATGAACTTTAATGATATCACCAAAATAAATAATGAAGTTTCTGAAATAATGCTAAAAAAATTATGCTAATACCATAAAAACTGAGTTACAGTTTGCTTTGATGTATGTGAACTTACACCCCGTTTTACAAAACAGTGGTAATCGAGCTAATATCATGAAGTGAAAGGCAATCACACAAAAAAGTACTGGTATAGTTACCGCACAAAATTCCCTCTTAACACAAACCAGTTTCAGGGTTTTAATGATTAACTGCCTTGTATTGATTCAGAAAACAAAAGTCCACCAATTATATACAAAGGAGACATTCAGCTTTTCATTGTGTGGAAATATAGATTGATGATGATCTTAGTTGATCTATATTCAGAATTTTGGCTTTTATTATTACCATTCTTTCATGAACATTAACAGTTATGCTGGATATGTGACTTGCGCAATTGAACATGTGTACCTTTTCATAAAGATTACCTCAACTTCTAGCATCGATCAATGAAAAAGAGCACATGGATCAATGTAAATGAAACGGCTATTACCGACTAGCTGAGGTGTTACCTGGAAGAATGCAAGTTGGTCAAAACAATGAATAAAGCAAAATCTGCATCTAATATGTTTGGGAATAAATAACGAATAAAGTGATGCTAAACATGATTAGCACTGTGTAAGTAGCATACATTACAGTACAGCCTGGTCTCCCGGGAAATCTCTAACCAACCCTTGAATTATGAGGTCTTTATTTATCTTTATTTAATTTCATGTTGGAGAAATCAGAAAATAAGCACATGCAAAATAATAACAAAAGCAATCAAAGTAGTTTATAACAATTTATTAGGTGCTGGGACACTGAAAATGACGTTTTTTTACATACATATAAGTCTTAGGACATCAAAAAAATTATTTTTTGTGTTCCACAATTTACGGCCATTATGGTAATTACCAAAAAAATCTTAAAAACTTTCAAATTTAGACCTTGGCATGCAGAAAAGCAACCCTCCCCCTTTATTCCAGGCCTTTATATTTTCCTAAAGTCTTTGGCTTGCATGCGAGTACACCACTCCCTCGATAACTCGCGCACATCGGGGTCCAGAAACATCGACCGCACTATAAGTGAGGCGCGAGTTATCGAGGGACCTATAAAATAAGCCCAAAACCAATAAAGTGATTGACGACATAACGGAGAAATAAGGGGGGGGGGCGGGGTAGGCAGATTATACTGTTGAATACTCACTTTATAATCGTTCTGAGATTAAATGTTAATAAATATCTCTTCATAACGGTGTACTTTATTATTTCCTCATAGGACAACATTAATTTCAGGATAAATTACAGTATATTGAGGTGATCATCTAAAACATTATTCCACATGGTTTCCGTTCGCTTAACATGTGTACCACTTCACACATTGTGTACTACGTCACTAATTTTTATGTTGAATTGGATACATTCTAGTTTTATTGTTTGATCCAAATTAAACGTTTTTTTATATACAAAAGATTGACTCTTTTCGAGAAACTGTGTCAATCGAACAATAGATAAATATTTTTGAATGTGATAGAAGTAAAATGGAAAACAAAAAAAACAAGGGTTAATCAGTACAGATGTATTTAATTGGTCTACAAATTTAAAACAACGTAAATTAGAACAAGTTAATACTTGCTGTTTGTGCCACGCTTGACAAATATCAATTCACTTTTTGAAAAAATCAGTTTTTTTTTTTGTGTGTGTTACTCCTTGGTTTCTCTGCAGCTGAGCAAAATCCCTCAGATTTCTCAACTGCATGAGCTTTACGTAGTCAACATTTTGGGTCTCCAGCCACCTTATGGCAATATCAAAATATTGGATTGCTTCCTGTGCAGAGGGGTGGGGGGTGGAACATCTGCGTCTGCATCACTTTCAACACTTGTGTTACCCCAGTTAGAATCATCTTCTGCTGCAAATTTGTTCGCTATAGAAATAATTATAGTTTCATCTGACATGTATTCGGCTGTGGGGCAATCATTGTCAGCACAAATCCACTCCTCCATATCAAGAGAAACGCCCATCTCAGGACCATGAGTCTGTACGAATTTCTCCCAAACAGCCTCGGCATAAATGACATTAGTTTCACTGAAACATTCGAAGTCACTATCATCGTCGTTGTCTCTGTTACTGTTTTGCTTTACGTCAAAGGCAGCTCCAAGACCCTTAATCCAGCACCCAAGGTCTCTTGTAATCGATTTTTTTTTTTAATGCAACAAACACTTCCCCAAGTTGTTGATCAAAACAAAGCCGGCATGTACATGTAATTAGGTTCTCACAGAAGTACTCACGGGTTTTGATGTGACGGTCGATTGACTCTTTTCATGTTTTCAATGAACAGAATATGTTGTGATTATAATGTTTACACTGAAACGGAATTAAAGGATTAGAACGTGACTTTCACACAGGAAGACGTTTACTTGGTGTTTATTTCCTTCTCTGTTGCCACCTGTTAGCATTTACCAGAAGTTTTCATTGATCACTATTTCACCAGACTGTTTATTTACAGTATAATGACAACTATTTATCATAAAAACTTACATAATATATGATATCTTTAAACAGAGGTCTCGCTAGGATTTTAAAACTGGGTCTTTCTGCCTCTGAAGTCAATCACTAAATATCAGTACATTTTCTCACTTGGCCGCTAGTCAAAGCCTTTGAACTAGCCGCCTAGCTGTTGCATCATGTTCTTTTTTTTTTTTAATGTACTCTTATAAAATGGCAACAGTACATCAAAGAGTCTTTCAGTCACTGAATTCTGTCATTGTAAATATCAGCACAGTTAACTGATCAACACATTTTCCCACAAAGCAGGTGGCTGAAACAGGACCAGCAAATCTTTGAATTTTCCTGTGCACCTATTACATGCGTACAGAGGACTCCCGCCTCAGTGATTTTCTGCGTCCCAGATCAAAAATTGGCGTCCAAATACGCGTGATTAAGCGTTTTCGAGATCTCTGAAATTAATTCTTCTTTAGAACTTGCAAATTTCAAAATATGGATTATATTTTTACGGGCATTAATCACCATTTTCGATGATAAAACCATTCATGTATCAAGGTTTAATTTATCAATTCTTATCGTAATTTTTTCATGTTCAGCATATTTTAAAGATATTTTAAATACATTTTCTCTGGAAAAATCGGGAGCCAAGACAGACACCGCGTTATAAGTGGGATCGTGAGTTATCCGAGGGAGCGGTGTATATACGGTAGCTGCTAATGAGACCAAGTTCAACATCAAGGATGGCGCTAAAATATTACATAACATTTTTGATGTAATGTGAAACACAATTAAGCCCTGGCATGTTTACAGCCATTAAATTCCTGATTCAGGCTAGGAGTTCAGTCTGAAAGGCATCTAAGTGCTATCCAGATGTAAATGTCTTTGCTAAACAGTTTGCAATTTCTTTAATTCTAGAGAAATGTGGAAGAAGACAGAGGAAGGGACTCTACACTTCTTTGTCTAAAACTACTGAGGCCTTGACTTTATAGACCTGCATGGCGGCAGGGAGTGGAGGGCATTCTGAAGCTGGCAACACATGGTACGTTTTTTCAATGGCAGCCTTAAATCTCAGTCTTCTCCATAGTTTGATCGAAATACGTTCAATTTTCAGGCTTATCTTCACACTAAATGTGTGGGTTATCCTGGACCAGCTTTACTTCAGTATCTGTATAGAACATGCCCAGCAGTATGGAAGAGGCATTTCTGTCATCACCGTGTGTCTCAATGGGTATGCCATGAACTTATGAATAGCTGGATCTGTAGGATGAATTTGTTGTAATGGAGAGGATGGCTGGCTCACCAGTGTAATGATCAGTATTGGTGTCAGATGATACAGATGGCTTTGGAACCAGCCATGCAGCAGGTGTGTTGAAATGGACAGATCTATCAGTAGGATCCCTATCAGGGTCCACATTCAATAGCCCAATAGACCTGTATGTGGTGCCAACATTAAAAATTTACTTGCTCGCACTGGACTACATAAATATGGATGTACAGGCAGAAACTGCCCCATATTTAGTAACTGCTTCATCGCCTTTTGCACCTGGCAATATATCTGCAGCTTAAAAAACAGCATTGAAAACAGAGGAGATGCAAAACTGCAGTGCTTAGTTCTTTCAATTCTGCTGATGTAATGGTGGCAGATGGTGTTCTTATGTCTCATTTTTGGGTGGGAGAACCAACAAACTCACAACTGATTCTGTCTTTGCATACCCAAAACGTCTGGCTGTTTGGCGTTAGATTTTATCCTTTTATTCCCCTTTTTCACTCTCTTCCACAGAACAGTGAACCAAATATCCTCTGACCAGATTGCACATACACTGCTAGTCCCAGATTAAGTAGACAAATTCATTCAAGGTACATGTTGTGTACCTCCTTTGAAGCTTTATACATTTTGGGACATTTCATTGTTGAAGTGAAATGACAAGAATGAAAAATTAATAAATTAACTAATCCAGCATGTTCATAAGTCACAAAACCAACATCTGTTAATAACCAAGTGAAAGAAAAATGCAGCAAGCATGAAAACCTGAACTGCAACAAACATTAATGATACTGTGTTGGTACACATGGTCAAAATAAATAAGTCCATGAATGTGACAAATTCACATAAAAATAGGTAAAAATAATAAAAACCTGTGGCAAATTCCTTGTTAGTAATTAACAACCTCAAAAGTGTGGTGGATGGTTGAAAACAATGAATACAGATTTTTGGGAGATAACAGTGTGATGCTCTCTGCACTGTAGTGAAAGACTAAAACTAGCAATGGTAAGTTACTGTCCTTCATCGGTTTGATATAGACAGAAAAGATGATTTTCCTCTTTTTCGGAGGGCCAGATTTTGGTAGCAAGTTTATTTACCTAATGTCAATGTGATCAGGGAATGTATTTGAAGAAGTCCGGAATGTCAAAAGTGATATATCTGATGCAGTTTGAAGATTCTGTATTCCTTGATATCAATTCAAGGAATTCTGGCAGAAGTTACAGATGTTGGAAATATTCAAGAGATTTTCAAGGATAAAAACAACTTTTATTCAAAATTCAAGTTTTCAAGGTAACCCATAAAATTCAAGGATTTTTCAAGGTTATGCGATCCAACCATTTAAGATTACACCTTAATTTGCCTAATTATCTACGAATTACATAGCCCGTTACAACATACCACAGTATAACAAAACCTTGCCTACTATGCAGTTTCTACAACAGCTTCCAGGAATTGCAACGAAACATGGATCCAACATATAATCGCTACATCAACAGATTTGGCAAAGCATTTACTAGCATACCTGAATGCTTTGAAATTCAATCTGAGTCCTAGTGGGGTCCAGTTCAATAGTATGGGAGATATCTTCATTTTTCCCAAAAGTAGAAAGATTGTCTAGTTTCTCTTGAATGATGGATAAAAGCTCAGGGACTGAAAAAAAATAACATTAAAATATTGAACAGTGAGTAAATAGATTACTTAAAATAGTCATGCAAAACTTATATATAGCTACACCTTGTTATAACACTGTAGAATGGGTTGATAACTGCATTATACACCAAACCATGTCATAGTGAGAACCATGGTACATGTCAAATCACAATATATTTTGAGAACAGTATTATATACGGAACCACAGTATATAACACCAAGCTTCAGATTGTATTCCATTAGTCCATGTAGCTACCGATATACAATGGAATGATTTAGTTCACACGAGGTCCAGACTGGTACCACATTACATGACAAATATAATCATAACGAAGCATGTAGAATTGTACCTTTTATTCATTAGAATATTTATAATTAAAAAAATAGAGATGGTAACCCATGAGCATGCTTATCTGGAATAATAACACCTGGCATTCTACTTTTCAAAACTCTGATAGCCCACCTGAAATGGATATCACATTCCTTAAAACAAGAGTCACGTGAAAAGAATGATTCAACAGGCCAAAAGAATTTCCAGGAATCCATGATAAGTTTTTTCTCAACTGCTTAGTGTTGAAACCATTTTATGATATTCATCATCAATAATAAGATTTCAAGATGGCCAAAATGGATGTAAGGTCAGCACCATTTTAATTTAGGACTAACTAGATATAAGAAAAGCCCTTTGGTTAATGACCATCAATTGAGGAGTTACTGTAGCAATTACAATACTTTCAAGATGGCCACTATGTTGGCCATTAAGATGTCATCAGGCATGTTATACCTGTACCTGTAAATGTTGTTGTTGAATAATGTGAAATAGTATTATTATTATTATTATTATTACAGTAGTTGCTACCAGAAGAAAAAATAATCTCATTCTGCCAGCATTCTATAAAGAATTAAGCTTCATGAATTTTGCTTTCTAAAAAAAGAAATCAAATATTAAAGGGCTGTTCCATTAAAATATACATGGGACTGGGAGAGGCAGTTTTGTTAGCCACCCTAAGATGTGATTAGAGCTTTTAAGGCTCTACCAACAGAATTTACTTAATGTTAACATCACACCAATAGATTTATGTTTTGGTGGGAGGTACATCCTTCCACAAAACTGTACATATAAAAATTGTAATGTTTAATAGGAAATAGGGATTTTTACATTACAACTTAGAAAAAAGTAAAATTCATTATTTTTCATAAGTTTTATGTACACAATATATACTGGTATGATTGTTCAGAGAAAAATTATTTCAACTTGCATGAAATTGTACAGAGACATTTGTATAAATGCATGTCATCATGAAGAAAAAAAATAGACTTGTGTCAACATGCAACAAAATAGCTGGTTGTTGTTGTTGTTGTTGGGTTTAACACCATTTTTTCAGCACATGATAGGCTAAATATGGCGGCCAGCATTAATGGTGGTGGAAGAACCTGGGAAAACCCCAGAAAGAACCACCGACCCATGAGAAGCTACTGGCAAGCTTTCTCACATACCCACATTGGTTGAATCTTAGACTTGAACTGCCGCAAACAGAGGTGAGATGGCAGTGATCCGTAACGAAGAGCGCTCTAGACCACTCAGGGCCCCACAAAATAGCTGGTGAATCATAAAATTGTCTCTGTAGAATAACAAGTAAACTAGTCCATTATTAACTTTATTCATTTGGATGGAGCAAAACTGTCAATAATCATGTTTTTCTTATTTCTGAGATTTGTTTTTTTCACACATTTTTGAATGAAATGCAGAAGTTCCTAACGAAAATCGGACGTATCAGTACAAGCTGTACTCAATTATTCAACATACAGTTATATTTATAAATTATTTAATAAAAAAATCAAACAAACCCAAAACATTTCTCTTTATGCTTTAATTGCACTGAATCAAGAACCTGTGATTCTAAATTAATTTTATGAATAAGGCATTATCATGCATTTGTTATTCAAACAGCTACCCTTGTTTATGTGGCCTTAACATGTCAGCTGATAAAAGTAGTATAACTGAGCTAATTTCCTCTGATGAACCACACAACTCAAACTCATAAGCAATTAAACCTGGTGATAAAGGAACATCATAACTAAGCCACTGGAATTTGGCCATAGAAATTTAACTTTAACCTTCTAAGATAAAAACATTTATCTAGGAGCATATTAAATAGTCTTTTGAACATCTCAACAAAATTGTTTATTTTATCCAAATGTCCTACGCTCTGTGCTTTCTGTGGATGAAAATGTTCAAAACGTTCAAAGCTGATGACTTTCCTTTCATATATTTTGCAAGAACATTTACCTGATGACATTTATGTCAGAAACTTGTGAAAACCCTGGTTTATTATATACTTAAATGTGAAATATGGAGACTTTTTGTGAAATAATTTTCATATATTTTTCATTCCTATATTTTCACATGTGAAAATATAAGATTTCCAATCATATCATGGAATGCTCACTTGTATGTGCCGACTAAAGTTGTAAACTGCAGCAACAGCAATGAGCACACCACTCCCTCGATAACTTGAGCCCTCATAACACGCAAACCTGCTTATAATGTGGGGTCAGGTGTGGATCCCATTTATTATACCAGAAAATACCAAAAAAATGTATCCCTATTTGTTGAACTTTAAGAAAATTCATATCAAAATGGGTAACGAAAACTGAAAGATCACTCATTTTATTGTTGAAAATGTTAGAACCTGGAAATTTTAATCAACATTATGAAATATCAACTTTTAATAAGAAGTCATAATTTGTTACATTTTCTTTCCAAACATCATTCTTAGTACACTGTAATTACGATATTCAGGAAATTTTGATAAATGAAAATGTCACTTATGCCTGGTGGAGGCAGCACTTTAAATAAATACAAATTAAATAATTTTTTAATCAACTGAAATTTGTGTTCTAGTTCTATCTTTTAGTTCCTTTTAAGTGTAATCATCAAAAATGCAATGTGTCCTCTTGTAATTAAACGTAAAATGTGTCAATCTACCATAACAGCTATGTCTGCGAGCGTTTCTCTGAGAACATAATTCAGTGCTGACCATGTTTTGATATTGGACTAATGGAAGCATTTATTGTATTGTTGCACTAAATAAAAAGCTGGTCTCCTTATCACCATAATTATGTCTTATGAATCAAATAAAGAACCAGTGGCTGAGTTCGTGTCAGTTACCTCATTTCAGTTGATCAATCGAACACTTATAAATGTTATTGTGTAAACAGTCTAATTAAACTACCTATAAAAAAACAACTCATTTATAACTATGAGCAACAAAAGCAAGGCAACCAAGTGAAATGAGAACTTCATAAAATAAAGAACTTTCCTTCACAGATATGGACCATTGTGGGGAAAATGAGTTTCAGAGAATTCCTGAAATCGCACGTAGAGATATCTTAAAGGATAATAACAAGTTCACTATTACTTGCAATGAAATCGCAGCATCATATTTTACTAATAAAAAAATTGAATTTTGACGTAAACGATTGGCTCACAAAATACATGTTGCATGTTTAAGATAGAAAGGAATCTTGTTTGGAAATGTTTTTGGACTCCGATGTGTGCGAGTTAACGAAGGAGAGGTGTACATTGTGAGCTAGAGCAAATAAATAAAAACTGCCATACATTACAGACATGGAAGTTATTCTTTGATAAAAAATATATCAACAGAAGCCATTCATATTTCACAGAAGTTAATTCCCCTAACTTCACAACAACAATAAACCCACTGCAGTGCATTGCTGAATTAGACTCGGATTGTTTCAGATAGGGTCAAATAGTTTACAGGATGACAAAAATGTAATTTAGTCTGACAAATTAAGTTAACCATATCTTACCACTTACGTTACATATATTTATATGATCAGCCTATGAAAGTGAGGTGAATTTACAAAATGTGGGTGGGGGAAGTGTGTTGTTCCGAAGAGTAGTTAATCTCCTAAACTTCAATTGCATTCAAAATTATAGTCCTAAATCAAATGAGCATTTCTTTTGGACAAGTCTAGCAGACCACCTCTAGTTGGGTCATCATGTTTATGTTAGTCATGGTGTATGAGGATTGAACCCATTGCCAGACAATAGACAGCCAAAGTGCTCTGAAATAAAATACAAACCTAAATCTGGCTGTCACTCATTAAATGTCTAAGTAAGTGGCTTCATGTCATCTAGTCTGATTTTTACACTGACAATCTATATTCTATTCAAAAGTCTATCATAATGGTGCTGAAGTACTTTTCTTTCTATCAGTGCCCATTATATCCTCCAAAATCTGATCTACTGCAATTTTGTCAATTTGGAGTGCAGAATTTTCACAGCAATTATGTCATGGGCCCATATCAGCACAGCATTGTATCAAGAAACACATTCTCTAGAAAATCTGGAATACTTTGAATTTCTGCTTATGTCACTAGTTTCATCTTCATTCATGGTCTGATACAAGCTAGATTTTTGCCTCATTTAAAGCTGTATCACTTGCTTCAGTAATTAAATCCGGTATTGGCTAATGAATGAATTGCTGATGAAGTGTAGTTTTTCTAGGGAGTAAAGCTAATGTTGATTATGTAATACTTACCTGTCACTATTTTTTAGCTTTCAATTTCTGTAATGGAAAAGCCTCATCCATACTAGATGCATCATCCTCCTGTTCTGGAAATTTTTAGAATCCATACATCAACCCAGTCTGACCTACATCATCAACCCATACACAATACCATGTCCTTTTTCTTTAATGAATTTGTGGCTAATGAAGGGCATCAGAGCAGAGTTGGAGGACAGCATCCAATACTGACAGGTAAGTATTACATCATTAAAATTAGTTTTACTCCCATCAAAACTACATTTTAATATCAGTAATAGCCTACCTGTCACTACTGTTAAGCCGACTTTGTCAGTAAGGAGGGTGGTTAAAGCACTTTAAAGGAGTACAATATGGAAAAATTACCTTGCAGCTCAGCCACTCCACTACTGTTATAAAGCTGCAGTCTGGATCACTGTATGTCCAGCAACAATAGGACCTACACAAAAAATACCCTGGCTCTGTTATCTAAGGACTGAAGGTTAAATGAAGAGAAGGTTATGTGTGAATGCCAAAACACACCCTCCATAATACTGCCCAAAGATGAGTGCTTAAGTTAGGCCCTGGAAGTAGAGACAGCTCTTACTTCATGTGCTTATCCTCATGAACAAGAGGTCTCTTTCTGCAAGAGACCCATTAACTCACTTGATGGTGAATGGAATCCATCAAGAGCGAGTGGGTGATGAAATATCAGCTGAGTCCATTATGGGGAGAAAATGCCTTTTCCTTCTCCTTTTAGCAATGTTAAATGAAACCTGGAAGTCCACATTGGGCAAAGGAGTCTATCCTGATCATCCCCATCACAGATGCAGACTGAGGATCTCTATCAGTGACGAAAGTTGTTATATATTTGCAAGAAAACCTGGCTGACATAACAAGGAAACAGAACTGTAATTCCCATAGCAGTGTAGACATACCTCCTCAGTTGTTTTAAAAGTATGATTTTCAAAAAAGGCCTCATGTAAAGGTTCATGATTTTTTTTGGCAGTGCCCACAAGATACACAAAAAGTTCCATATTGGTGTCAATGAGTGAGACAGGACCTCTGTAGCATGAAGAACTTAATAAGATCCACCACTGCAATCTGTATTTATGAAATGAACTTTGAAGAACTTAAGTGTGTCTGAAAAGGTAGCCCTATAACCTTTGATTGTGGAGACTAAATAAGTTCTCTCCTCAAAAAAGAAGAGTAGAAAATCGGCTTTTGCAACAAGAGAGGGGTGGCTAGGATTAGTGCATTTCCTTGTGCACCAATCACAGAAGATTCTCCACACTGCATAGTACACCTCAGAAGCAGATCAGTGCTGGACCTGGATGATCCAGTTTGTAACTTGCAAGAAAACATATAAAAACTTTGCCTGGCAGATAGACTGTTGGAGATAAACCAAGAGTTAAGGTGGAAAAACTGAGAATTGGTGTGAAAACAGATTACCTCTGTGTTGTAAGAGTAAGAAGCTGCTGAGAACAGATCAGCATGTTATGCTATAGTCACTAATGACCTGGTCTTCGAATCTAATGCTTCTAATGATTTAACTGAGAGGTCAGCAAATGACCCCAATGAAATCCCACTTTTAAAGACATGGCATCTGGGGTTGTGGTGGAGTGAGGCTTTACTGGATGGAATGACAAATGAACTTTATAACTAGATATGAGACTAAGCATCTCAGAATCGAAAGGGGGACTGACCACCCTTATTTTGACTCACCTTCCTGTGGACTTTGGCCAACCTTTGCACAACTTCTCTGACCACAGGTGAGTGAGGACATATGCACAACTTCTCTGACCATGGGTGAGTGAGGACATATGCATAGGTCTGGTCTAGGCTTCACCCACGAAAGGTTTTCTATGTTGGAAAGGATCTTTGTGACACCCAGACACATAGTCTTAGGGCACAAATTGGGGAAGAAGACAGTGCATTTCATTAACAGCCTTGTGAAATGACCATGTCTCTGTCTCCTCCCCTTCAACTGCTTGGGATACTTGGTCGCAAGGGCTTGGAGATCCTAGGAAGGGAAGGAGTACCCAATCCTCCTGATCATCAGCACATTCTTGTGAGTCTACTATAACTGACATGACATTATCATCTTCCTGTTCCAGACTTCAGTGGGATACAAAAGTATTAGATTCTGAACTATCTCTGGGCAGGAAGCCTGGGAAATTGGGACATAGGCAATCTGAAACTCTTCACATAAAGTGGCTGAAAGGTCCAAAAGTAGTGCCTTGTCACTCAAAAAGGCCTCTTAGTTGAAGGGGGACTAACCCGATCCTTCCTTGATGACCTCTCCTGTCCAAGTGGTTAAAATAATAGGTAATGTATAGGCGGGGTGTGTGCGAATCTGATCCTATCTCTTTACCTACCTTTGGTATTGGTTGGTGCCCTATGAGCGGTAATCTGACTGGTAGTTGGTGCCTGGTAATAGGTGGATAGTTACTAGTGAGCAGTACCCAGTGACCAGTGACCTGTACACAGTGAATGGTAACCAGTCAATGATTGATCAGCTAAAGTCAATGGTGATCTAGATCTAGAGCTGAAGGGACTTTCCTCATAACTAAAAGAGCTAACCTCTTGGGGTTATGCGAATGGCTCGCAGAATGGCCTCAGGTTTTTGGACACTGTTAACCCTTCCCCAAATGGGGTGGGTGAAGTGCAATCATGCTCCATAACAGGGCTCAATCATATTTTGCTTGTGTTTTGAAAGGTTTTTACCCTCCCTCCCATAGCTGTGGTGGTGCTGGATGCCCATAAATGAGGCCTCCTTCCTAAATTTATCTAAATTCATGGTACCCACACTTTTCTAAATATAAATTTCCAGGTCTTTTCCAGGTTTTTTCCAAGATGAAATTAATTTTTTTCAAGGTTAACATATGACCATTACTGAATGGAATTAAAGAACATTTGGATTATAAAACATGCATTTTCCAAATCTGAAGATGTTTCTCTTTCAAGACTCTCGAAAATATATATGTCAGAAAAGATGATCATGAAAAAAACCACAAAATGAGTCACACAAAACAAACATTTAAAGCCATTTCAATGTACAGAATACAAATCCTAACTTTTCTTTGCCGACCTGCATTACGTTGCTATGTGGGAACAACATAATGAGCATATTTTGTTTCCTTTAGAATTCCAGAGCAATATATGTGCATCTTATAGAAACTAAACATTTCCTATCATAGTATGAAGAAAGAAAAAACAATAAATGCAAAATATTAGAATCTTATCTTGTAACAAAAAAAGTTTAACCCTGAATTTATGTGTGCCAATAAAATCTCAAAACAAGATTTTTCAACCAAATGGGTTGATTTAAATTTTGACAAAAGACCTTTAAAATTATATATTGTTGAATAAAGAAGGACTGAATTATCTGTTGTTGTTGTCGTTGTTGTTTTGGGGTTTAACGCCATTTTTCAGCACACGATAGGCTATACATGGCAGCCAGTATTATTGGTGGAGGAAGAATCTGGGAAAACACGGGAAAGAACCACCAACCCATGAGAAGCTACTGGCAAGCTTTCTAACATACCCACACTGGCCGAATCCGAGACTCGAACCCATGCAGACAGAGGTGAGATGGCAGTGATCCGTAACGGAGAGCACTTTAGACCACTCGGCCCCCACTCGGGGCCCCTGAATTATCTGTAAAATCAACTTATCTTCTTGTAGTTCAATAAACCAGTCCCCAAAGCTGTAAAATCAACTTGTTCTTGTAGTTCAATAAACCAGTCCCCAAAGCTGTAAAATCAACTTGTCTCCTTGTAGTTCAATAAACCAGTCCCCAAAGCTGTAAAATCAACTTGTCTTCTTGTAGTTCAATAAACCAGTCCCCAAAGCTGTAAAATCAACTTGTCTCCTTGTAGTTCAATAAACCAGTCCCCAAACCTGTATTGATACATGGGCTCTTATCATTTCATAATATATAAGAAAAAGGACGACAATTTCCCATTTCTCCTGCATTCTAGACTAAACTCAGCATAGATGAAACCTGACCCGGCACTCGCCATTTGCATTAATAGTCACATGACTTCACAACTCTCAAACAATGACATCGAAGTCCAATAGTCATGTGATATAAAAACAAACTTCTTTTTAATGTCGTTGAACAAAATTTCAATCATATTAAATGAAAATCTGATACCTTTTGCAAAAACTAGAAAGAACATATAATTCTCAACATATTTATTTCAAGAACAACTATAAGAATTTTGGCCAGTCTGATTCATCAAGCAGAGTAGTCTGGTTCCCTGCTTCATATCCTCCTTGCATGAGAGCACATGTCAACGTGGTAATCATGTGATACAACAAAACTCCGGAAGTAGGTCTCAGAATAAATATAGAGAATTTTGTGCTCTTTCGTTTTTGTATTTTAATTACAACCATTATACAACTTACATTTAATTTTTTCTACAATATTTGAAAATGACAGTTGTGAAATTCTGTGTGCTTTTGCAACTAGCAATCAAAATCACTAGTACCAGCTCAAATTTTATCAATGCATTAGTTGTATCATCTTCCAGCAGATTAAAAACTAATGATTTCTGAGAAAATAAATACTTTTCATATCGATTTTATGCAGGTATAACTCAATTTAACAATGTTTAAGTTTGCTAGCCTGACCTCTAAGCAGCTATGGTGGCTGGGTCCTGTTTCATACATTGGCCCCTGGCAAATTTCTTAAGTTAAGGCTATAGTGTGACTTTTGAAGCTTTTATGGTTTACTATTTAAAGATGTGGATATATTTGTGAACTAGGTGTTTCAGGCTTGTGCTGTTCTTGAAATTGACGTCAGGCATGTACACCTTCCATAGTTACTCTGCAGTATGTTGATAGTGAAATACCAATAGTTGGCTAGGAAGAAGAGCTAGCCTCCCATAGCAGTAAACACATGGGTTTGGGGCAAGTAGAACATCTCAAAAATGGCTTGGATTGCAGCATTTTCAGCTGCATTGACCTGTTTAGTACACAGTTTTGCACAATTGTCATCTAGGAAAAGGGCTTGTGTTTGCACTGTGAGCATCACATAGTGTCAAAAATGACCTTCTGACATAAAGATTGCAGGTAGAAATTTTGGGTTGGGGTGCATAAACTTCTTCTGCTATGAACTGCCATTGATTTCTTTGTTCAAGTGGATAATATTCTTATGCTGTTTTTTAATATAGGTATCCAAAACTATGGACCATTTTGAACTCACCTGTGTATGATTTTTATATACTAAGTCACTGGTAACGGTATTAAATTTGTACATAAAAACCGGCCCCAGCCCCCATGCTTTAACGCCACCATGTTCTCCTCTTGTGATGCTAAACTGGTTTTCATACCTTCCATATAAAAAGAGATATGGATATCGAACTGTCTGTGAAACAAAAAATCTACTAGACGAATCTAATCCACTGAGCACCTGGATTGTCTCAACAAATATATTTATGGCAAGCACCCAAATGATCCATACTGCAACCTCCTAATATTCTGGTTTGAACTAGATAAATTTAACTCACGATCAGTTCAGTTATGACTCAATTATGTAATTGTTTCTGGCGTCAAGTTGTGGAGGAAAATTCCAGGTTTTTTCTCAACTTTCGTCAATATTTGCAAAATTCAAGGAATTTTCACAGTCGGGAAAAGAATTTATCATTTCTCCCAACTTTTCCCCGATTTCCTGGTAGCTTGGGAAATCCTGTAAATTTCTAATGAAAATATGAAGAAATCATACAAGAAAACATCTCATACTGATCATCAATATACTGAAAGACATGTCCTGACACTTGCGTTATTTGACACAAATATGATATACAACAGCAATGACCAAGTTCTTTGGCCCAAATATGTATCAAACCTTTAAGTTTTGTCTTGTCATGGCATGAATTCTTGTCTGTGATGACACCTGTCAACTGCTCAAGCAGGTTTTTAAACTGGTGCAATGGGGGTTGTAATGTATCACTCATAACAACATCTGAATCATCATCATCAATAATCACACCTGAAAGTAAGATCGACTTTAAATTATTGAAACAAGAAGCTGTCCAGCATTATAATAATTACTCGGATTACCTGCAAGCATTCTTAGTACTGCCATTGTTAATATTAGTAAAATTACATGTAAGAATTCTTACAGAAGCCATCATTATGATAATTATTCAAATTATATGTAAGAATTCTTACAGCCATTATTATAATAACTATAGAAAGAGGACC
Source organism: Sinohyriopsis cumingii (assembly GCA_028554795.2). Taxonomy (NCBI): domain Eukaryota; kingdom Metazoa; phylum Mollusca; class Bivalvia; order Unionida; family Unionidae; genus Sinohyriopsis; species Sinohyriopsis cumingii. The sequence continues at coordinate 133,706,643 of CM068838.1, read as the reverse complement.
AAGTGGGCCTGATATTGCTTACATGGGTAGCTGACATGTCAGCTTGTGAATGCACATTCACACATGTAATGCAACATTAGATGGAAAAGAAATATTCTGAGCATTTAGCTGCAACATTGTTTATTAATGCTGATGTGATTTAAGTTCTTTATTTTACCATATATATATAAAGTCATTTATACAACCAATATTGTCACCTGGGTCTCCTCAAGGCCCTAGGGAACTGGCCCTAGTTCATAACTTAGAAACTGTTCCTGTTCATACTCTCAATTAAAGCATATAATGTTCCTGATTCTGTAAATAAATGGGAAACCATTGAGATCTGCACCCATGGTAGCAGCTGTGATTTGGTGGTTAAGGCATTTTATAAGTGACTGGAAGGTTGTAGGTTCCAGTCCCAACATCTGATCAGCCTAGATCTTTTTCCACATTTCTCTGGAATATTTTTATGTCACTGCTTCATTGCTATTAGTAAGTAACTTTGCATGTGTTACAGGAGGAAAGTTCATATATTTTTTCTTAGTTATAAGTTAAAAGAACACAAATAGTGTCTGAGTAATGGCAATGAAATATAATTATGAAATACACTATAGTATTCTCACACCATCCTGTTTGTACACCCCTACCGATTTTAAAAATGGGGCATAATGGTTATAAAAAAATGCACAAATCTTTGTCATTTAATTCACTGATTTATAAGTTCTAAACTGATTGTTGCAAAGGGGTCCAAACACTGTCATCTTGTTGGCTTTTTTAATCAAACGGGAGCTTTTTTTTAGCAACACTGATGCAACAGATGTGATAGTTCACCGTCTTAAAAAATGTCTTGGATTTACATCACTTTGAACACATGTATACAGGAGTTCCTATTTATTTGTTCAATTTGCTTTAGAAATATTAAAACTAGACACTGCAAATATTGGACATAGATGACACTGGTTTTTTTTACTGAAATAGATGATTCTAGAAACTAGAAACAGACAGCAAACAGTCTGTTTGTTTGTTTGTTTGTTTACATTGCAAATTTTCGTTTGTGATTAAATGCCAATAATTCAACAGTATTAGGGACCCTTGGCAATAATCAGGTTAGAAATTATAAATAAATGAATGAAATGACTAAGTTTTGTGCATTTTTAATATCCTTGATGCTTTTCTTGGCCTGGCCTGAATACTGTGAGATCTCTGCTTTCTTTGGGGATTTTTTTTTACATTTCTGGTAGTGGAGATGTACCGGATGAGGTACTATCTCATGATGGATCTTTCGGATGATAGAGTGTTGGACTATTGGCCACTCACTAGTAATTAATACATTTATTTTCACTGACCTTTGTATGTGGATGGTAAGTAAAATTCCTCATCTTTTCACTCACAGAATAAAATTCTTCAGAACACTCATTTTCTGTAGTAATCCCTGTCAGAACAGAATACCTGTGTATTCATCATCTACTGTCTTTTTAAAAGTGAATTTCTGATGCATGAGTACAAAGCATGCATCAATGTTACCAGAAATGTAAGGAAGAAAACAAACCAAAACTCCCCAAAAATGGAGATCTACTTTTTGATCTATCCAATAGTCATCTTACTGGGACTAGCTACAATCGACCAACTTTGCAAAGCAGGAACATTAACGGCAAATTCCTCTTGTTTTTAAAATGTGACCAGAAACATTAGTTTTGCTGAAACTTCAAAGAAAACTAATTACCTTTGAAGCACTGATCATTCTGTATAAATACTAAACAACCGGGAAAAAATCAGTCTCAATCAATGGTCTACAAGTATTTGATGTTGCCACAGCAATAAGAAATGTTTGGTCCTCCACAGCTGTCCTTTAGCGGTAATTTCAAATAAGACATGCACCCTTCATCAAAGAAAGCTGACTACAATCTTCAATAAAAACAAATAACCTTTCATCAAAGAAAGTCAGCACCAAACTTAAATAAAAGCAATAAAATCTGATGGATTGTTGCATTTTCAAAAAGTGACTGGACTTGCAAAGATTATTGTTAAACATTTTAATTTGTTAAAATGTTTTCATTTTCCTATGAAAAGCCTCATCCCCTGGGTAGCATCAGCAAAATGATAGCTGTCTCCAGCTGACCAAAATCTAGGCCAATTTAAGTACATGTAGATATAGCATGTAAACAACTACAGCTACTACGTGACAATGGTAGTGAATTGTTTAATGACAATCAGATATAGATCAAAAGGAGGACTACCATTTTTTATTATGTGTTATATGTGTTTTCTAACACGATGTGAGTCATATATGAAATTTATAATGTGAAATATACTTGAATTCATGGATTCATTAAAAAATGTACAGTACTTAATGGATTACACAAATGTAAGTTGTCAATATATTAGTGTTTTTCAGACTACTTTGTCTTCATTTAATCAGAAGCATGTCTTTTTGCGCCTGCTTTTATTACCCACCTACCCTTCCATTGTTTAGGTCAATGCATCATTTTCTTCACCTGACTTGGCTGGTTATAACATCGCTTGGTCTATAACAGTCAGGGTCTATGGACCCCAACTACCATATTATAACAGGGTCACACTGTATACATGTGTTTATATATATATATATATATATATATATATATATATATATATATATATATATATATATATATATATATATATATATATATTTATTTATTCCATATACATTAAAAATAACATGGCCTTTAAAGTGTTGGTAGATTGGTAGAAAGCAAATTGATATAACAATACTATTGGCATATCAAATTGATCCGCCCATGGCACAATAATATGCATATATAAACATTCTCACATATGTGCTCTTGATTCTAGACAATGATGAATTTCCACACATTAAATATTTGTGATGCATGAAAATAATGATAAAAAATGTAAATAATCACCATTTTCTAAATGAATTTAATATGGTACACAATTTAATCACAATCCTTTCTGATTTCTGTTGCCCCTCCCCTCTCATGCATAATGGAAGAAAAAAAACTACGCAGAAATCTGGAGTAAGAAAGAGAAAGAATTTGAGTTGGATGAAAACCTTGAAACTGAACTTACACCAAGTAACCTACAAGGATATGGTTCATCGCACTTTCCTTGGGATTTATCTACAGTGTTTATATGATCAACGATACAAAGTTGCAAATCCTGTCAACATTAAATTTCTCAATTACGTGGTACATATACTGTGATGTATTTAATGTTGTGTTGTAGCTGTTGTTTCTTAAATCTATTATATTGTTCTAAACAAATATTAATTTAATATGAAAATGTCCAAAGCCCCCCGCCCCCATCTGGATCATAATAGCAAGAAAATCTATGATAAGAAGAGCGAAGAGGATTTTTGCTTGTGTCATCCCAGGACGTCTCTGGACATACAAATGGTGGTAAAAGTTAAGTCAAACTGACCAAAGAATTAGAGAGAGAGAAAAAGAGAGTTTCAAAGTTAAACCAACCAAAGGAGGTGACTTAGCTTTCATGTGAATGGCATAGCAAACCAAGTGTTTGTAGTGCTCTATATTTTTCATTAAAATCATCTTTCATGTTTAAATCATAAGTGTGTATTATACTGATTTAATCAATGTGAAGAAACACAGAAACTAAAAAGAGAAAACAATCAACTAACTAATATGCAAAGGTGATTGTGTATAGGCACAAAAAGCACAGAACTACATTTTGTAGCAGACACACTCGGGGATGTGAGGAGTTTATTCACTCGGTCAATACACAGCTGCCTGTACTAAATCTTAACTCCATTCAAAGGGCAAATATATGTATTTGTATGTGATATAAATAAAATATATGTATAATATATACGCTGCATCAATGATATACCACTTGCTGTATAAATTTTTCATTACAAGGAAACTTGGCAGGCCTCGTTTCCTTTTATTGACAAATTTATACAACTCACGGTATATCACTGATACAGCGTACATACTTTACATACATATATATATATATATATATATATATATATATATATATATATATATATATACATACATACATACATACATACATACATACATACATACATACATACATATATATATATATATATATATATATATATATATATATATATATATATATACATATATATACACACTTTTATCTTCTGATTATATTAAAAATTATTCAATATAACCCCCAACATATATTATTTTATTACTTGTTATAACTTGTTCTAATAAAATTCATTCTTGTCTTTTAAAAATAACTGTTCACCTGTTTTAAATTTTTTCTACAAGGACCAGAATCCAGAATTCTGCAGAATCCAAAATGTATGACTCTAGATAGTGTTACTGCCCTTGTTTTACTCAAACATGAATACCAGGTCAGTAGTATGCAGTTTATTGTATATTGCATAGCTCTTTGTTTACCAATTACTTAAACATAGTGTTTTTGGTTATTGTGCTTAAAAATGCACTTCCCATTGCTGAGTAGTCGGCTGACTTATTTTTTCAGCCTAAGCAGCTCAGTCAACACAGTATCTATACATAAAGAACATGAAGTAGTTCTCGTTCCAAGCAAGGCCAAACAATAATAAGCACATCAGCAACCCAACTATATACAAAACAGAATTTTCCTGCCTAAATACGTACCAACCCAACCATATAAAAACTGGATTTTTCTTCCCTGAATAAGAGAATGTTGGCATACCTATACGCTACTTTAGTGTAATGTGGCTGACATTTCTTTGGAGATTGTACTTGTGGAAACTGTACATGATCTAAGCACACTGCTAAGTAAAATGACTGCTCCCTTGTGCAACAAATATCAGCCTGAATTAGTCTAAAGTACACTATGCTTAGCAGCTATTAAAATAGGGAAAATGAATTTTGCCAGACTGGACAATATTAGCTTCTGAAAGTGCAATGAATGAATTACCAAATATATAAAATGCAAAAAAAGTTAATGGCTCTTTTTTTCACAATTTACCTCAGTTCAGGAAGTGAAAATGGCCAAGTGGAACTAGCAGTTTTTCAAAAGGAGCACATCTGGAGTAAGGCCAAGCTGTATACTCTACAACCCATATTACACCTATTAATCATACACAAAAATAGAGGGAATAAAAGGTTCTTTGAACAAGACCTAAGGTATACAAGGTCTTTTTTAAATAACCAGTACAACCAGTGAGGAAACCCGTGGAAATTCTTTTTCTTTAAAATTCCAACCCTAAGCAAAATAAGAAACTGTAGAGCACCACCTGAATAAGTACCAACCCAACCATTTACAAACTGGAATTTTCCTTCCTGAATAAGAACCAACCCAACCATATACAAAGTGGAATTTTCCTGCCCTGAATAGCACTTTGTCTTTATAAAGCCACTCCAAAACGAGTTACAAATATTTGTACTCACCCTCTAGCAATCTGGAGGCCTCCTCCTTGCAAGCTTTCAGATAATTATTATACAAATTTTCTGGGATCTTCTCCATTCTACCAAAGATATAAAGTAATATAACATATCCAAATGCCAATATCTGAGAATGATAACATATATAGTCACTTATATGTCAAATCCAATTTTAAAACAGACCCAGATCTGCTGTTGCATATGATCTACTGATTACTCCTAACAAACTGCAAAGACCCAGATCTAACAGCACATTATACAATGGCAAATCTGTGTCTGTGTAGTTTGTTGTTTGACTGTCAAACAACCATCAAATAAGAGAACATAATGTTTCATGTTACTAATGTATAAAAAATTTCATAATGATCATGATTATTCATTTAAGCACCTCAAAGCAATGGTAATTAGAAATTAAGTAAATGGACTTTTGTAATAATGCCAGAAGTGGGTCTTCATATATAACAGAAAAACCATGCAATAGTCTATTGTCATGACCTTACAGTCTTAAACTACATAACAGAAATGGGTGGGAAAAAAACAACAAGTTTAGTAAACTCAAACAAATAATTTATCTCCCTTGTATACAAAGTGACAGTTTAAAAAGAACTTAACAGTATTGTGAATTAAATTCTAAATGGTCATAAACGTTCTATTACAAATCCTAAAGTAGAGAGTATTCCGGTGTTTATTCAGAAAGTGATATAGTCCGAAAGTAATCAACGAGCACTTTGTAATTCAAATAAATAATTTAAATAAATCCACTCATGTTAAAACTGAACACTATTAAAAGACTGATTCCACTTCAGATGTTAAGATCAGAATGAAAAGTTTCTGTTTACTTTTCTCTTATATAGGAACCTGAGTAACAATATTAGGACCAGGATGATGGTCAAAAGTTTATTTCAAGAACATTCTAACCTGACAACAATACCAGATCAATTACAAAAACTTTAGTAAAGAACATGACAAACAACAGGTACACCAGAAATTCCTAAGGGAAACACTAATGTCATGATTTCAAAATATAATTTCTCAATAACAAATTCGAGTACATGGGAGAATTCAGTGGGTGATATTAGAGATGGGAGACACCCCTATCTTTGAAAGAATACCCTCCCATCTGGGATCACATGTGAACTGTGTGAAAAACAACTTTGGGAGAGTGACCAACATATGCATGGGTACCCCAGGTAGCCGAGTGGTCTAAAACAACATCTGTTACAGATCACTGACATCTCACCTCTGTCTGCATGGGTTCAAGTCTTGGGCTCAGCCAACTTGAAAAAGTGAGAAAACTTGCCAGTAGCTTCATGTGGTTGCTGGTTCTTCCCAGGGGTTTTCCGTGTTAAAAATGATGATAAACCCATAACAACAACATATATATTTTAAGGTTTTGATGAATAGTGCATTAAAATAAATCTGTTGATAAACTGATAATAATAATAATAACAACAACAATGGTATTTGGAGCATGGTATTTGTTCAAAAACTCAGTCTGACAGGTGTTTCCCAAAGTTGACTGCTAATACCAGTTTTGTCTTTACATACCAAATTATTTTCAGATCCACTGAGCAGTTTTAAAGATCTGGACAAGAATTTTAAACATTCACATTGATAGGCTGGGTTATGAAAGTTGTGAAGATGCCATGATGGATATAGTTGTGATGTTACATGCTGAATCTGGTCTATCACGAATATTTCTTATTTATCCCAAACAAAATTGCCTGAAGCCAAACTTCAGTAAATACGGATTATTCGAATACATTTATTACATTTAATAAAATTTGGGTTTGTCACTAGCAGATTATTTCTTCAACTACTCTGAATAGAAGCCACACTCTTATGAAACATCTTCCAATTACAACTGAAAAGGTTGCTTACTTGTTTTGGATAATTCATGCTAATTAGTAATTACCCAAACTTGAAACATAAACATCTTAAGAATTTTACCTTTTTGGCAATATCACACTGCCCTCATCAGCAATTAATGTTGATTACTTGACTTATATTGGTTACATGATACAAATATACATATGGAAAAAAAAAGGTAAAGGGGGCAATCAAAATCACAGCAGAGGCCAACTTTAAACAGGGACAAGGAGACTGAATTACCACCCATCTACACCAGTCTCCTCATATCATGTTTCCATTATAAGTCACATGATCTATGTTGGCTGCTGAAGAAAGCGGTGTGATATTGCCAAAAATTTTGAATTTGCAAGATATTTATGCTCTGAGTATGGGAAATTATTAATGATCATTTTCCATTTAATTATTTACCCCAATTTCACCCCACCCCACACCCTTAATTTGAACATGGAAATTAGCTACAGAAAATCAATGAATGACCATGTTCTTTTAAAATTCAAAGATGACCTACTTTCTCATGACTTCAATAAACTTCATTCTTGTATCTGGCACATCAGGCAGCTGAAAAATATCAAACTGTCCAAATCTTATGTATTCACTGATAATGATAAAACTTCAAGCACACATTTTCATGTATACATGACAATATAAAGTGAATGCAAGTCTGTAAGGTTTAAAAACACATCAGCACAATACTGCCTATATGGTGTTTACTGAATATAAAGTTTACAAATGCAAATAAAAAGTATTCCAAAACCTCTTGGAAGATAAAGACTGCTACATAAATGGGTTAAAAGTTGGAAAAACCACAACACTGAAAAGTAGGCCTGGGGTCAAGGGGGCAACTTAGGCATCTTTGTGGGTAAAAGGCTTTGTTGGGGGAGGTGAATTCCCCCCATAGCTAACAAAAAGAGTAATTCTGACAATATATTTCATGAAAATTGTAAATGAACAATCCTAAATTCTGATTCTTTAATACAATAAATCCATTGGATCATTAATACATAAATTTCTCATTGTAAATTTTGAAAAAAAAGAATGGTTTTCCTTTAATACATAATTTATCAGACAACAAATTAGACAACTGATGCTAAAAAAATCCTGGTACAGGTACATGTATTTCAGAATGCTTTAATACTACAGTACACATCAAAAGGAAAACACATACACACAATGGATAACTCAAAAAACATTATCTTATATTTTGAACTGTAGTCAAGTAAATTTTTATTCTGTACAAATCTGTTAGGATCAAACTGGTTGTTTCTTTCTTTTCTAAATGACTGTGCATTTGGAGTGTCCCCACTATGAAAGTCAGTCAGCATATATACATTGTATAAAGCTGCTGAAATAGACAACACATTTTCCTCTATACATGAAAGTCAGTCAGCATATATACATTGTATAAAGCTGCTGAAATAGACAACACATTTTCCTCCATAAAAAACCATCAGTCAAGGGAAGTAGTCAGTTATGCTTTGAAGTTTCAATTTAGAGGAATGTGCTTTTCTTTTAACCATTTATATATTTGTAACTATACTAAATTGGAGAGAGAAAAACAAAATGCAGTTATTGTCTGTGAATTTAGCATTAAAAAAATTTCAATTATCCTAACAGATGACTACCAAGTCAAGATAATGTAACAAATTATTTTTAAAAATATATCTTTCTATGAAGCAAAGGGGTTGGATAGAGAAAACAATGGTAGGATAATACACATGGAGCAATAGTAGTGGCCAAGGTGTCCCACTCAAATAATTCAGTACCCTCTATTTGCGATCATTCCTATGAGATAAATGTAGGAATCAAATAGCTGTGGATTATAATTACTGAGTTATTCTGTTTTTGTAGAGGGCACTGAATTATGGAGTGAAGTATGAACACATCCCAGGAGCCTGGAGTGAACTGAATACCACATGAAAACATCCATTTGCGTGCTCAACAGTAAATCTTAAGTTTAAAATATAGTATCCCTAAGCATTGATTTTTTTCCCCCTACTAAATGCTTTCCAACAAACTTTAACCCCCTTACTTCCCCCCAAAAAAACCTCAATGGATTTGCCCGATTTGGAAGATCGATATGTGGGGACATTCTTAGGACAGAATTTGCATCATACGATGGAGAACTTTCACCTATGCATATGAACATAAACATGAATTACTTGACAGTAAAAGTTGAAAAGTTATTTTTTAAAGGTAAAGCTGATTAAATATTAGGAAACGTCAACCGGATACCCATCAGTCCTAATGATCGGCTACCCGGATACCCATCAGTCCTAATGATTGGCTACCCAGGTACCCATCAGTCCTAATGATTGGCTACCCAGGTACCCATCAGTCCTAATGACAACAAGATTTTCAAGATGGTTGCCATGGTGGCCATGTTGGGCATCTGAGGGTCACCAGTTTTCCTTCAGACCAACTAGACATCAGAAGAAGTCTTTAAGTGAAAATGCCATGTCATTAAGACCATTAATTCAGAAGTAACAATAAGATGTTCAAGATGGATGGACACCACAGTCAGACCTGCCAACCCTGATGAGTCCGTCTCAGTAAGGCAGTTGATTTTTTTCCATAAGTATGACCATTTTTCAGTAAAGTGTAATAAAATATCATAAACTTTTATTGTAAAGCTAGAAACGTAATTAAAAGTTCGGTATTCGGAACATGCAGCAATGATAAACATTATGTTCAACTGAAAAGTTTGTAAAGTATGCGCAGACTTTATTTACCACTAGTACAACTGCACAAATTTTAGTTCCAAATCCTATGGAGCTCAATGGCTTGTTGCTATCTCTCAACTTGATGTAATTCATGGAAATTGGCAACTGATGTCCAATAAACATAACTGTCCCTTCCTGCTTACATTCACAAAAATCTGAATATTCCTTTTTATTTTTCTGTATTGATTATTAACACTTTTCAAGAGGCTTATTTCCCCTTTTGCCTTAAATATCCATTGCTTGCTGGATGCCATTTTAAAAACAAATTCCATGATCAACAGTTTGATCATGTAGACACTTCGCACGAATAAATATGTGCAGTTTAAAGCATCTTTTGGCAATGATCATTTTTCCATAGTTTTTGCTTGTATGCCGTAAGTCTGTAATTTAAGGGTAAATTTTGTAGGACTCATGGCAAAATCGTAAGAGTTGGCAGGTCTGCACTGCAGCCCAATATTTGATACAGGCACCATTTTTATTTAGAACCAACCAGACATCATAAGTTCATAAGAAGTGATCTAGTGAAAATGAGTAAGAGCATCAGCAATAACTACATTTTTCAGACAGCCAACATGGTGGCCATACTAGCTGTCATATCAGCACCATTTTCATAAGGACTATTTAAACGTGATAAGTCCTACTGGTTGAGAACCCAATGTTGATAAAAGCATCAGTTCAGGAGGAGCTGTGATACACCTTTCCCTCGATAAGTCATGCACAGCAGGGTCCACAAACATTGAACGCACTATAAGCAAGGGCACAAGTAACTGAGGGATGTCCAAAAACGTTTAAAAATTCACTCTGACATTGAGAAAATGGGGGGTGGGGGGTGCAGCATTAGGGAACTGGGCCGTTTAATGACTGAATCCTCATTTTACAATCACGCCTATAATAATGGTTAATAAAGCGTTTTTTCTAATGAAATTGTTCGTTATTCTGTTTAAATAACATTTATTTTCAAAATGTCCAACATGTGAAAGATCGTTCCAACTGGTTTGAAAAACTATTACGTTTACACGAAAAATCTGTATTACATCACTGACTTTTGTTTTCTTGACGAGTCTGGTACCGGTAGTGGTGTTTAATAATATCCTGCCAAATCAGGAGTCCACAGAGCAGGGAACTAGACTAACTGTTGATACACCGTCAAAATAAGATTCCATTTTGTTAAAAACATGCAACATTTATTTCGTGAGACATTCATCTATGTCGAAACTCAATTTTTGTATTGTTCAGTTAGTACAGTACTGATGTCATGATTTCACTGGAAGTAATAATGAAACTTCTTATCATCCTTGAGGATATCTCTAAGTGCCAGTTCAAGAATTCTCTGAAACTCGCTTGCCCACAATGGTCCATATCTGTGAAATCAAGCTATTTATTTTACGAAGTATTCATTTTGGTTGGCAGCCTTGCTATCTTTGATCACAGTTATGAAAGAGTTGGTTAATTTAAGGTAGTTCATGTTACATACACAATAACATTTATAACTGTTTAAATGATCAAATGAAGTGAGTTTACCTGACATATGAACAGGGCTGCTAGAATATAATTTTGTAGGATTTTCGTGCCTTTTAACTTTTCTTTTATTCCACCTCCTTTACTTGATTCAAAAGACATAATTAATGTGATAATACAAAGGAGGCCAGCTTTTAATTCAGTGCAACAATACAACAAAAATACTTCTGCAAGTCAGTTATCAAAACACGGTCAGTACTTACTTAGGTTCTCAGAGAAACGCTCACAGACATAACTGTTACAGTAAGTTGACGCATTTTACTTATAATTACAAGAGAACACATTGCATTTATGACGTTTACACTTAAAAGGAACTAAAAGACAGAACTAGAACACAAATTATCTAATTTGCACTTATTTATTAAAGTACTGCCTCCACTTGGCATAAATGCCATTTTCATTGATCGAAATGTCCTTACATATCGTTATTTGTGGTGGACTGGAAATGTCATTTGGAAAGAAAATGTAAAAAATTGTATGACCTATTTTTAAATCTGATATTTCATAATACTGATTAAAACATTTCCAGGTCCTATCTACCATTTTCATTGATAAGACGAGCAATATATCAAAATTTCCATTACCAATTTTGAACACGATTTTCTTCAAGTTCAACAAATAGGGATACATTTTTGGGGTATTTTCTGGCTTAATAAAATGGGATCCACACCTGACCCTGCGTTATAAGCGGGTTTGTGAGTTATCATAATGCGAGTTATCGAGGGAGTGGTGTAGCATGATTTTCAAGATGGCTGCCATATTGGATTTTAGATGATCACTATTTCTTTTTCGGACCAATTAGACATCTTAATAAGTCGTTTCAAACAACCCTATATTAATACAACCATCAATTCAGGATGATCAAGAATAACAAGATTTTCAAGATGGCCACCATGGCTGCCATACTGGATGTCAGATCAGCACCATTTTCCTTCAGGATCAACTAGACATCTTAAAATATTTTTGGGTGAAACCCCATGTCACTGTAACTATCCATTCAGCAGGAGTTGAGATAAAAACTGTAACGTCCAAACAGCACCAATATTGCTATCCATTAAGCAGTAGTAGAGATAAGATTTGGATGTCCAAGTAGCACCATTTTCATTTAGGATAAAGTCGACTTTTGGATACAAGTGTGTATAAAGTTTTATGGCAATCCTTCAAGCAGTTTAGTTTATGGGGGAGTAGCACTAACAAACTTGTGCTAACATACAGATGGCAGACAAAAAGCCATTGCTTAATATATGCTGGTCAATGACCAGTACAGCTATAACTTGTTTTCATAATTAATTAGGCAATTTAACTTTACAGTTCAAGCCTCTGATATTCCCATTTCCCAACTTCCAAAGCAAGTTACAAGTAATTTTTACGTAGGCATTCATGCATCCAGATATTAGTACCCATCAGAAAAGAGACCATCTGATACTATCCATTTAGCTTCCCTCTCTGGCATTGTGCATTAAGTTTTTATGAAACAGGTATGCAAAAGGGGTGTTATCTGTGATGAAATGATATTTAAATACTGAAAGGATAAGTTATATTGTGTGAGTTAATTTCTGCTCAGGCAAAGAAAGGGAAATTTATAGCAAGCAAGTGAAAAGCAAGTAAACTTTAAAGAAATTTCAAAGTCTTGATGTCTAATGTATACATTCAGAAGGAAAACTTACAGGTCTTGGTTTAAGAAGAGTTGGCAGGAACCTCCCTATGTAGTAAGGTTTCTTGAAAATGCTGCAATTGGAGAAAATTACATTGAATTTTACTGACATTTCTCTGCAAATACTTTTCATGGGCTTAAAATTTTCATAAAATTAGAAGTCAACAAAATTGGAACAAATAGTTGAATTCAGCATTTATAAAGCAAATTAATAAGTAAGAAACTTTCTGTATCATGATTATGAAAATTTTACCAAATTTGCAAAGATTTAATGATGCTAAATTGTTACAGGACACAAGCACTGATCAAGTTGTACTGCTGTAGAAGGTAATGAAGTTGTAAGACTTGCTTGGATGTCAGGTTTCTATTTATCATCTAGAGGTTTCTTCTATTAGCAAATTGAGATGGAGGGTTAGGGACTGATACCTTGAAATGGCATATGATGCTGAGGTGATATGATGCATATTCATGCGTGATTATGTGTGATTAGGATTTTTAACGTAGCTTTGAACAATTTGTCAGTCATATCGCTATGGTGTCTGCAGTGTGGCAGTTTATAGTGATGTTTAGCACTGGGGCATCATGCCGCAGACATGAAGCATGATGTCCCCCCCCCCAGTCACATTATCTTGACACCAGGCAGACCAGTCCTAACACTAACCTCTTAATGCTGAGTGCCAAGCGAGGCAACTGTTAGTACCATTTTTGTAAGTCTTTGGTATGACTTGGCCTGGGTTTGAATCCACGACCTCCTGCTTCTGAGGCGGACGCTCTAACCACTAGGCCACCGGAGTGGTTGATACATGTTTGTGGGAAACCAATGAAGACTAGAATATCATCATCAGGTCTATTATGAAGAATCCAGTTGAAAAAGTGACCATGTTTATGGGTGAGTTGGCTAGCTAAGACCGAGGCTGAAAATGTGAATAGAATAGTTTTGATGCGTATGGGCTTTCAGAACCATCATAGTGAAAGTTGGACTGACCTTTGTTCCACTGAGTGAAATTTGGATCAGTTCAAATGTGTGTTCAAATTTAGAAGTTGTAGTGTAGTTAAGATGATGAATTATGGAGTTCTTTGCAAAGACAGCAATTCCATCTCCATGGGAGTATCATTGGAATGACTTGAATGAGTAAACAGTGTTAGAACCACACACTTTAGCTCATTGCTTGATATTTTTTAGCCATGTTTCCGTTTTAGAAAAACATGTCAATATCATTACATTGATAAAGTTAACTATTTATGTGCGCCTTACCACTGTTCTACTAACTGGACTTTGAATAATACAATGTTGATCAGACTTCAAGGTTGACAATTTCAGAGGAATTTCAATTAAGTTTTCCAAATTAACAGTCAAGTTTTCAAACTGCTTTGAAGAAGGCAAAGAAGAGATAAGTGGAATTTTTCTTCCTGTTATTTTTTGCTACTGTTTACATTTCAGTAAAAATGACTGTAGTCCCAGGGTCATTAAGTCTAGTACACAATGTAGTATGGTGTGCCAAGGAGTTGTTATTTAATGCAATTAATGAGGGTCCATCATAGCATAAATGGTGTTTATCACATAATGACATCATTTTCAAAACAAAATTACTGAGAAAAAGTCTAATAGTTATCTTTTGCAATGCAACTAAAAACATTCCAACAGAACAGATAAAATCACTAATGTAGATGAATAGTGTCAAGAAAGACATATATCATGAAAAATGCTACAAAAACCCAGAGTGGCTGCTTAAAGCCTGTAAAGCTATGGTGTCCATTGTGAATTCTCAAATCAACAAATGACTGTAACTGTATGATATTTAAAGGTTACTGCATTTATATGGGAAAACATGAACAAGTTTTTTGGATGGAAATACTGCACTACCTTGTGAGTGCAGTATATCCATCTGACAAAACAAGTTCATATTTTCCCTTACAAATGCAGTAACCTTTTTATTATATGCTCATTTTCTTTTTCTACCTAAGGCTTAGTTATATAAACAAAAATACACTGCAATAAACAAAGTAACTGAATGTATGCCATATTCCAAACTAAATACACAATGCAGATTCATCATTACAAATAACATTATTAATGTGCACATAACTCCGCCCAGATAAATTTGAACTTAGTCGTACACGAGACATAACTTTTGAAAGAAAATGGCATTTTGGTCTATTTAAAATTGAAATTTGGAGTCATAATGTGAATGAATGCACATTGCAACAGTTTTTCCATTTGATCTGGAATGAAAAGATTTTGGTATTTTTGTCGATTCTACGAAATTTCATGATTATGGACTGGATTTATCTGTGCCAATTCTGCATGAAGTACATCGGATTTCAGCAGCATGTCGACATCTGTAAGTGTTTCTGTTCTGTCATTCAATGTTTAAAATCATAAAGGGAAAAAATATGAAGTCTTTCGATTGCAATTATCAAAAAGATGCTATGGAATATAATGTTTATTTCATTTTGAGTGCAGTAAGGAGGATGTAATTGCACTTGGAATATAGTCGATATTTCAGTACAATTTCAAAATGTGTAATCGAGCTTCCGAACCCATGACATGGCTCATATAATTTAGATTTGCAGAACTAAGAAAGTACATTTTGAGGAAATTCAGGATGTAAAACTGTAAGTATACTTTTTTGTCATTCTTATTACCAGCTAAAGACAGTTTATGCCTTGTCACTTGCATGCTATTTATAAGGACCCTTTCTGGTGCCTATAGCTAGCCTAAATCCTAAACATTATATCAAAAAAAAGGTGGCAAAGCAGCTGGTATGAGGCAGTCCACAAAACATCTACTTTAGTTCATTCAAAAACAAATTTAATCAACCAAAACATAAAGCACCTATTATGTGAGTGTGCATGATATGCTTACAAAGTAGTTCCTAATACACTATTGGGGACACAAGAATGCAATATGAAGTGCACGTGAGTGCAGTATTGTAAAATACTGAACGATTCCGACAATGTAAAGTTAATGGAGAAAAAAAATGAGCATATAATAATATCTTTTACAAGTTTCTCTAAGTGAGTAATTAATAGCTGGATGGTAAGCAATTATTTGATACTCAGTCTTCCATCTTAGTCTATATCATAGCTGCCAACCCAAGAGTGCAAAAATACTGAGAGCTTATGACAAAATTATTGATTTTGAGAACAAATACTGATTTTTAAGACTTTAATGCATATGTAACTATTTACGGCATCTACAACAGTAAAGCAGACAGTAACTTACTTATTTAATGTCAGTGATGCATGTGTTGCATTCGTGCACCTTCTGAATAGGCCCCCTGTTCTGTTCAGGTACCCACATAAAAATGCAAGATAGCAACACACACTCTGACATAGGATGTTCATAAGATCCTTCTCCACACCTTGTTTTTTCAAACATTATCGATTCCAATGTACCATCTTTCAACTATGATCTGAATTCTGTGTGATTTTTTTTTACTGAACTGCTTTCCTTCTAGTACATGATTAATCTTTTTGATTTTACTGTCTGAAAAAAGTGTGCAAATTAAATCGCCAGCAACACTAGCAACTGACGAAGGTTCATTTCTAAAAGAAATTTAGTAAATCAAATTTTGATTGAATTACATCAAGATTCTCTCAAACATTTATAAATGTAGCTAGTTCTGGCTCAGTTGTGCCCATTCTATACAGAAAATTGCAAAGAAGTTTTTAATTTAATTTAAAAAAAGGAATTTTAACAAAAAAAAGGCACATCCATATTCAGGTCTTGGGGGCCTTCACTACAGTCACACTGTTCCATAGCCACAGCGCTCCCTTCACTTCGTTTTGGCCATTGCCAAGTTTCAGGCATTCACAACTTTGCTTCTGAACCCCCAATTTGTGTCAGTACTTAAATGTACTCACTATTATGCCCATATATATTTCATACCTGCTTCCTAAGGTGCATGTATGGAGTTTAGGCTGATGTTTGTTATCAATGCATCCTCAGGAACAGACTTGTCGAGTTTCGGTTATCAGTGTCCCTATATACCTCGTATCAGCCACTTGTGGCTCCACATACAGGTGTCGGACACACTTCAAACCCGACAAACTCCCACAAGTCTCTCTTCCTGAGTCATTCCTATATAATAAACAATTCAGAGCTAGGCTGGTGCAATGTGCTGTGACAAGACTTGCCCCCGTTATGACAAAGATTATTTTATATGTATAATAAAGTGTCTATTGAACCTGTGTATTGCATATTATTTAAATGGAATTTTAACAAGAAAAATGTAAATCCATATCCAGGTCTAAAATACTGGACAAATATGGAAAAACAGATAACATGTTTAGGAAGAGATCTTACTTGCTACTGTTCTGATCTTGAAATTATAAAATTCTCAGCCTGAGTGTGAGATCAAGTTTCCACTAATCAGACGTCTGCAAAATTTCCAAGATTTTCTTAGGTAGTACACCATCATACAGTTTCATCACATAAAAATTTACCCTTAACACCATGGACATCAGTGATATAAATTGTCTTGCCACTTGTGTTGTCAGAATAGCTCCCACAGGCAAATGTTCCACCACATCCTCTCTTCAATATTTTGGAAGGTTGAAAGAAAATGTCATTTGTGTGGCTAAAAGTTCATACTCAAACATTTTATGATTTTCAGGGCGGGAAGAGATAAAATGCAAAGGCCACTTGATTGAATGAGAACAGCGAGCTACAGATGAGTACCATCAAAACAGAAGCATGTATCAATATGCAGGAATGTAAAATGTATAAATAACATAGACAGCACTGGAGAATTTCTGAATGGTTTGTTACATCACAAGGTGAGTTTGTATTTATGCCAGTGCTGTACACTGCAGCTAAGAATGCTCCTCGGGTCATATATTTGCATAAAATTAAATACTGAAGGATACTAAATTTCAGTATTTAAGTTATATTTGCTTTTAATTCAACTTGCACTTTTTTGCCAATGAGTATTTAAGTGATAATTGCTTTTAATTCAACTTGCTCTTTTTTGCCATTGAGGATTTAAGTTAAATTTGCTTTTAATTCAACTTGCCCTTTTTTGCCAATGAGTATTTAAATGATAATTGCTTTTAATTCAACTTGCCCTTTTTTGCCAATGAGTATTTAAGTGATAATTGCTTTTAATTCAACTTGCCCTTTTTTGCCAATGAGTATTTAAGTGATAATTGCTTTTAATTCAACTTGCCCTTTTTCGCCAATGAGGATTTAAGTTGATGATGATTTACAAAAAAATAATGGACCTATCTTTGAAAACAGATGCATGATGCTTTACCTGGGCTGAAAATGAAAAACCTGATTCTTATTCTACCTTCATCATCAAGCTTGTCCGACTAGTAACTAAATAGTTTGCTGTATTTGGCACGGAAGTACTGTAATCACAAGTTTAAACTGTAGAGTTGGCACCATAAACACAACTGATGTTCTGATGTTATGCTAGGCTCTAATGGTGGCCAGCAGTGCCCTGTTTTTTCTTGTGTGGAAAAAAAATAAAACACTGCAAAATGTTCAACTCCTAGGTAAAAAAAGAGAGAGCATGTCAAAGAAATGATGGTCTTAACTTCACATGTACCAGCTCTGCCCTCCCCCTTTGTAAAATGCCCAGATGAGAGAGCACTGTGCAGTACTATATTTTGAGATATTGCTGTACTCTACTGTATTTTGGCGCTGCACTAAACTATGCAGATAAGATTAATATTTATCTCATGCTAAGACCACTCACCATCAATTTTATAAAAATCCACCATATATTTACCAAAAGATGTCACTGTATGACAATGAGCCACTTATTACTTCTGAACGTGGTCTTATCAGTGTACCTTGCTTCCATGACAGAAGTTGTCACCTTGCCATTTGTCTCAAAGCTGCTTACAGATTTCTCAACATCTTTCTCCACTTGTTCTAATGCCTGAAGTACAAATTAAATTTGTTAAAGTAATTGTACAAAAAGTAAACTTACATTTAACTCAGATTTAAAAGCAAAATATAAGTAAATGATTAAAGTTTCAGTTTAATGATGTCCATCTAAGAATACTGCTTCTTCAGAAATTGTACTTGACCACTAAAACAAAAAACTGCCCAGAACACAGAAACAGTTATTGTGTCGCAAGACTGTTGTACAGACTGATTCTTGATAATGTACACTATGCTCTATGCACACAAAAAAAGAAGAGTAAAATGAGAGCCAGAATCACAGTTTGGCCTTTAGTGCCTCTCAAAACTGAAAATTTCCGTTCAAAGAAGCAAAAGCAGAGAATTTTTGCAACTGTGCTGAGGTCACCAAAAGTATCGTGCATAAATGAAAATTAACAGTGACACACATAAACATAATTATTGCTTTCACAAGTGAAAATCTTCCAAATATGGCAACATCCAGTACGTCAAGCGAGGCATTGCTTGCATAGCAAAATTTCGGTAAATACCAAAATTTTCTGTTTTCTATTTAATAAAATCAATTTGTCAAAAGCAGTTGTATTCCTTTGATCACAATGTTACAGAGTTGGATGGAAAGTGTGAGGAAAATACTGAAGTATTGACCTGTGACCTTGACCTCAAAGACAGGATCTCTAAATGTGGTACACAACACACCTGTTGTTGCTCTTTTGGGTTTAATGCCATTTCTCAGTGCAAGACAGGCTATACATTGTGGCAAGTATAACTGGTTGAGGAAGAAGCTAGGAAAACCCAAGTAAAAACAACCAGCCCACAGGAAGCTACTGGCAAGCTTTCTCATATACCAACACTGGCATAGCCTGAGACTAGAACCCTCGCAATCACATGTGAGAAGCCAGTGACTAGTAAAGGCGAGCACTTTAGACCACATGACCACCTGGGACCCCCACAACACATATAATGATGTATCATTACCCAAGTTTCATAATCTCAAACTTCTTAAAAGATATAAGGTGTTAAAAATCAGATGAAAAGTGGATACTATGTCCTCTGCCTTTTCATGAAAAGACGGGACAATAAACAAGTCTATCTGCAACCTGTATTCCAAGAATATGGCACTGAATACAAGGAAATCATGCAGGTACTGAAGTATAATATACCTGGTACTGTCACTTACAAAGAGGTATTGTAAATTTTGTGAACAACCATACAATAATAGAAGACTTAAACTATGTGTAATGAAATGCAAAAAAGCCTACTGTATATACTAGTTTATAAGGTGACACTTTTACTTACTTAAAATTTTGATGTGTGCAGATTAGGGATTTTCTTGTAAGCATCATATACAAAAAATATTTGATAAATCTAGAGGTAATGTTGGAAACTAGTGATTTTTGCAGCATAAAAAAAAATATTGTCAAAACAAATATATTTTTGTTTTTATGCCACTATTCCCAATCAGAAATGCATATATGGTATGCACTGTGTTCATGATGGTATTTATTATATAATATCTTAATCTATACTTACAGTGTGACCCTGCTATAACACGGTAGTTGGGAACCATAGAACCCGACCTCGTTAAAGACCGAACCGTGTTATAAGCAACCAGGTCAGTTAGCTGAAGAAAATTATGCATATTCTAAAAAAATATGTGGGAAGGGGGTGTAGGTAATAAATGTGGGCAGTAATATATGTGCATCATCGGCACAGTCACCATCTTAAATTGATGCATATTAAATGAGAAATACACCTGTAGTGAAAACAGAAAAGACATATATATTTTACTTTATTTAGAGAACCAAGGATTGGTACATGTATGCGTATACTGTTTACATATACATGTCTTATATATAGCATGAATAGAGTATCAACACAGTGTACTCACCCACGAGTCTCATCACATACCGGTACACTGAATCCACAATACAAGTAATTCCATATAAAAAAAACACACACACAGAGATTTAAAATATTAAATAATTTTGCCATAGGTCATATAGGTCTGAATTCAGTGGATAAACATAGCACAATCATGCAAAGAATGATGAAGCACATTTACTTTTCAGTATGCCCCAAGTCGGTAACAGTTAGTTTTTGTTTGCAGCTGCTCTTGGTAGTGTTCGTAAACACAAACTTTTTCCCTGCAAAAAGGAAACTTTCACGGCACAGTAAACGGGTTCCAGTCATGCTGGAAAATGAAACAATCCATCACATTGAATTGCTTTTATTTAAGTTTGGTACTGACTTCTTTGAAGAAAAGTTTTGTTTTTATTGAAGACTGTAGTCGGCTTTCTTAGATGAAAGGAACATGTGTTATTCAAGTCGCCGTTAAAGGCCAACTTTGGAAAACTAAACAAATGCCCATTTCTTATTGTGGCGGCAATATTAAATAATTGTACTGCATGACTGAGACTGACTTTTTTTGTCCATTTGCTTAGTACATTTCATAACAGTCGGTGCTTGAAAGGTAATGTT
Organism: Sinohyriopsis cumingii; assembly: GCA_028554795.2. Taxonomy (NCBI): domain Eukaryota; kingdom Metazoa; phylum Mollusca; class Bivalvia; order Unionida; family Unionidae; genus Sinohyriopsis; species Sinohyriopsis cumingii. The sequence goes on along the minus strand of CM068838.1, from coordinate 133,685,172 downwards.
TTCTTTGAAATTTCAGCAAACTTTTTTATCTAGGGTACATATTTAAAAAAGGAATTGGCCATCGTCTGGTCGATTGTAGTTACAGTTCCTCCCTGCCTATTGAATAGACCAACAAGTAAGATGATGTTTTTTTTTTTTTTTTGTTTTTTACATTTGTTGTAATGGAATGATACTGCCTTCCACTCATGCGTCAGAATTTTAACAAAGGGTCAATGGAAGATAGAGACGCAGTGTTCTGGTCTGATGACAAGGATTACCGTAGTACAGAAAATGTGGGTGTTCTGAAGGATTTTATTCTGAGTGAAAAGAAGAGGAATTTTACTTACCATCCACAAACAAATGTCAGTCTATGTAAATATATTAATTATTAGCGAGCGACCGAAAAACCAGCAAAAGATAGATTACGAGATAATACCTTGTCTGGTTCATCTCTGCTACCAGAAATGTCAACAACAAAAAAAACAAAATGATATCTCACAACATACAGTACTCATGCTTGATGTCAACATAAACAGATAATGATCTAACAATGCACTGTTACGATGGTTTGTCAATATGGACAAAGAAATTGTTTATGTAATGACATAAATTTCAGTGCATTTTAAATAACGTTTGTTGCTTCCTTTCATACGGCCTCTGAATTTCTTCGCCCCAAACCAGTGGTTGTATATACAAGTTTAAACAGCCAACAATGTTGCCAATAAAAAATGACCAGATGGTATATTTTGCCACCAATAAGGAAGATGATATTGCAGTTTGCGACATTGGCAAAGCCCTAAGTGATCCTAGAATAAAACTTTTTACACTTTATATTTGTACTTTTAAGAAGAAAAAACTATTTTTTTTGCGTATGAGAAAAATACATATAAAATTTCAGCAGCCACGCCACGATTATCTTGTATTATTCATGCATGATCTCTTCCCCAAAATGATAATAAACTTTATACATTTTTTCGTACTTTTAAGAAAGCTTTTTTTTCGTGTGCAAGAAACTTATCATGGATATAAAATTTTGGGAGCCATGCCACAACCATGTTATTATATCCGAATTTGTTTTATAACAGAGTGTGCTATAGCAGGGTCACACTGTATTTCAGTTATCGATTTCTTTATTTTTTACTTGTTCCAAGACAAATATAAAGTTTTTAAATAAAAAGAAATATAGCACGTCAAACATTTTTATATCATAAATTAGATTTTAAAAATGGACGAAAGTCAAGGCATCATTTTTTCCCCGAGTACACATAAAATCAACGTCATTGCAGTTAACCGTACTGTCAACAGCATCATCATCATCACTGTTGGCCTAGCAGTAACATTCTGCACTTTCTACCAAAACCTGAGGTCTCATGTCTAAATGACTTCGGCTGTTGGAGATTAACATCAGATCAAAAGAAGCTCCTTGTGCTCAGGTGTACTAAGGTGCTTGCTTTTACAGCTCACTTGCATATCTCACAGAGTGAGTTTTTGTCACAGATCAACCAATTTGGGTTGGGGTTTTTGGAGGGTTCTTCCTCCACCTGATATATTGGCTGTTGTGTATAGCCTATTATATACTGAAGCATGGCATTAAAAAAACCACAAAAAAACCCAAACCAAACTAAATCAACCAACTAATCAACTGTAGCAACAGCATCAAAGGTACTAGTCCAACATTTTTTGCCACAGCTGTACAAGTTTATCAATTCTGACTAGTAATTTTTGTAGACCTCTGAATATCGTCAATTATGTCTTTCTGACAGTTACCTAAAAGTCATCATCGGTTAGTACAAATAGATTTTTCATGGTCATGGTTCCCACGCTTTTCTAAAGATAAATTTCCAAGTCATTCCCAAAGTCTTTCCTGGATGAAATTAATTTGTTCAAGGTTCACATATGACAATTACCGAATGGAATTAAAATACATTTTAGATTATAAAATATGCATTTTTTAAATCTAAAGATGTTTCTCTTTCAAGACTCTCCAACACATCTAAGTCAGAAAAGATGATCATGTACAAAACCAAAAATGTATCACGCAAAACAAGTTTGACTATATTCCAATAATTTGGCTGTAAACTCATTTGAATGTACAGAATAAAATTTCTAATTTTGCTCTGCTGACCTGAATCATGTGGAAACAACATAATGAACATAAATTAGTTTTGTTTCCTTTCAAACCTTTAATTCTAAAGAATTCTATAGCAATATATATGCATGTTATACGAATTAAACTTTTCCTATCACAGTAAGAAAAGCTAAATTAAAGTATTAGAATCTTGTAATGAAAAAAGTTTAAGCCTGAACAAAACTGTACCTATAAAATCCGAAACAAGATTTTTCAAACAACCTAAACTCCTTAAGACGATATGGTTAAAATTTCCATCATTTAAAGACATTTACAGAAGGGTTGATTTAAATGTTGACAAAAGACCTTCAAAATTTATATATTGTTTGCATAAACAATGACTAAATTTCCTGTAAAATCAACTGGTCTTCTTGTATTTCGATAAAGCAGTCCCCAAACCTGTATTGATACAGGGGTTCATACCGTTTTTTAATATATAATACAAAGGATGACAATTTACCATTTCTCCTGCGTTCTATTTAAGATCGAAAATCAATGTTTCAAGCTACATGTCACTGTGTAATAGTTTTGTACCAAAGTTCAGCTCAGAGATTCTACACTTTGGACAAAAAATTTGGCTTAAAATGAATATGAGTCCATTTTCTAATCTGTTTCCAACGAATATTCCAACCCATTTTTCACAATTGATCATTTAGGTTGTGGTGTTTGGTCAGAGCAATTGCATATCAAAAATTTAGAATTTGTTGCCACCATGTGGTAGCAGCATATGGTAGTTGCTTACCAGCGGGCCTAGAAAACTTAAACGATGTTCTAATGATTTATACCTGCATGAAAACATTAGGAAATGATTTATTTTCTCAGAAATGGCAAGTATTATAATTGTTATGTCTTACATCCGCTGTCAGACCAGACCAAACTACTGCATAGATGAACCAGAAAAAACATAATTCTCAATGTATTTATTTGGAGAACAGCGACAAGAAACCTGTCACTGTTGCAGCAATCTGGCTAATCAGATTCATCAAGCAGAAAGCATGTCAACATGGTAGATATGAAACCCCAGTTGTTCACGAAATAAATATAGAGAATTTTGTGCTCTTGTGTTTTTGTATTTTTATTACAATCTGTATACAACTTTTACTTAATGTTATATTTTTTTCTCCAACATTTGAAAATGTGGGTTTTGATATTTGTTTACATTTGTGACTAGCAATGCAAATCCAAGTATCAGGTCAAATTTCATGTACACTGTAGTTTTATCTTGTCTTTAGCAGGTTAAAGACATAAGGATTTCAATACTCTTAATTTCTGAGAAAATAAATAATTTTCATATCGATTTCATGCAGGTATGACTCGATTTAACAAAGAATTTAACAAAGGCCACCTGGTAAGCAGTTATGCTTTGCCACCACAATGTTGGCCTCTTGTCATGCTAGACTGGTTTTCATACATTCCAAGTACAGAAAAATAAAGATATCAAGCAGTCTGTGGAAAAAATCTACTACACGAATCTAATGCACTCAAGAGTCTGGACTGACTCAACAAATATTTTTATGGAAAGCACCAAAATGATCCAAATGATCAATATTGCAACCACCAAATATTCTGGTCAGAAGTTATCAAATTTAACTGGCGATAAGTTCAGTTACCACTCAGTTATGTCATTGTTTTGGACATCAAGTGGTGGCAGGAAATTCTAGTTTTTCCCAACATTCATCAATATTTTCAAAATTCAAGGACTTTTCCCGATTTCCAGGTAGTATGGGAATCCTGCATGGTGAGCATATGAGATGGAGAAGTCTTGAGCAATCCTACATCACATGCTGCCGAAAAGTTTACAATTTAGCTCATTTAAAGTTTCTCTAAATGTCCATTGTTCCAACCAGAACTGTTATAACTTATTCAAGCTACAATGACTGATATCTGGAGATCTGCATGTGTAATACATATTTTTAACAAAGTGGGAAAATGCATCAATGTTTTTCAATGAAGCATTTGAACTGAGCAAGAACCAGAATCAACAAGTCAAGAAATGAAACTATTCACATCTCTTAGGCAGAAGTACAGTGAATAATCATAATCTGCCAACAGATTTTTCAATCTTTAAATCTGCCAAATTTGCCAAATTTGTTTCCAACCATAATGATTCAGTGGACATAATCACCAGAATGGACAGGAACAGACCAGAACAGATATAACCAGAAGGTTAAAATCGATACTATACATCTTTTAAGTAGCTAAATTAACATTGGTTTAGTTAAATGTACACCTTTTATTGTCTTCCCTTTGATGTCATTTCTTACTGAAGCTGAGAAAATAAATGTTGCACACATCAAACAAGAGGCATACTTCTACTCGTTATTGTTGTTATTATACTTCTCCATTCCAGCCTGTTATTATCATCTTGCCCCACCACATACTGTTTGTCTTGTTTATTATATTGTTTATTATATGTATCAAAATCTGTCACTTACTTTTCCTACTACTTGTTTGTGAATACGTATATCAATGTAAAATGCAATGGGGAGACTAAATCCAAGATAGAAAACCTATACATTTTTGGATGTATTCTGCTTGGATTCCATGTTTCTGCACAAAACTCAAACAGTTCAGGACTCGCTGTACTAATTCAGTTCCCATTGTAAACCTGTGCAAACACCATGATATTAAACTTCAATAACTTAAAATTTCTGAGTGCTCATAATTAAATTTGTATCAGTATAGACACATCTATAATGACAGCTTTTGTGAAAAGAAAACCATAACAGCCGCGCCATTTTCTGGATCTACATAAGTTTGAAATGCGTGCTTTCAATACTACACCAAAGAGTCAGGTGCTGATTTCAGTAACAAGCCTTCCAATCTCAGGTCTTTAAAGGAACAGAAATTATCTTAATAAAACAATGTCCCTGACTTTTTTCAGTTACAAGTAGGACAAGCTCTCAAAAGATTCTTTTTACTAAAATCTTACTTTCATTATCAACCAATCTAGGACAGTCAAACCCATATATACTCTATTTTATCTTCACTGATTTATAGTATGGTTCTCATTCTTTTATACCTGTAGTGATGTGAGTCCTTCAACAACTCTCAATGGTTATATGCCCTTTTCGACCATGCTGACTGAACAAACTGTAAGGTAATGTTCAAGTAACAGAAATACCATGGAATAACCAGAGACCAATACAGTCAAATAAAATGGTCAAGTTATCTCCCCTGCAGGGATGCTGCCAGGATTTAAGGATTTAATCTAAGTTTTGTGTGTGTGTGATCTCCGATGAGGAGGTGGTGGCAGGAGAAATAGCCATTGTTCAGTATTTCCCTAACACTTAAATATCTGTCACTCTTTCTTACTGTTTCACTCTGTTAAGGCTATAATAAAATCAAAATACTCAAAGAGATGTCAAGTCTAGTTGTATAGCAATTATTACTGTGATGTCATTGGGCATGGTCACATGGATGTGGTGGTCAGGAAAGACCATAGGCTTACTCCATATCTGAGAGCTAATTACTGTTGTCAAAAGAATTAAAAAATTTCTAACAGTTCAGTTGGACTCGGATTATATACTTGATTCATAGTCAATGACCAGGTTCTAAAACTGATGTGTTTAATTTGGAGTCATGTTCCTCTATCACATTCAAGATCTGAATGTACCAAAGGTGAAATTAGTACAGTTGCATCCTAAATTAATATCGTGGCTACTTCAAATGTTATTTAATGTGAGACTTTAATGCCAGAACTCACAGGTTCAGTGATTTTTGGGTTAAAAAATGAATTTCTTCTCCAACAACTCAATTAGGTGCAGATTACATTGTATTTTAATGATACTGTGATAATTCTTGATATGTAAAAATTGCATAATAAACAAACAACATCAAATCAGGAAATTAATACCACTAAGAAAATGTTGATAGGAATATACAGAAATAATGATATTATTTAAATGGAGTATGTGGTGACAATACAAGTGCTGGTTCAACAGCTTTGCAAAATACATCTCATACAACTATTCTGTTGTTTCTAACAACAATCTGTAATATGGCAATAATTTCTGCACACAAGAAGTTGACCCATCTTTTTTTACATTACTCCCTTGTTAAATTAATAGTTCTAGATTTTATAACAAAACTAAGTACATTTTACCTGTTGACAATAATACATGATCACAAATACTGAGATTGCAAGAAAACAGAAGTAACAATTTTATTAAAAGTATTGTCATTAGTAAAACTGAAGAAGATGGTACAAAAGAATCAGGACGAACAGATTAGTAGTGTAGTAAAGAATCCATATCCATATACCAGAATGACATCTAGTCTTTTTTCATCAATTTCATCATTAGTTAATGAAACTGCTTCAAAATGTTGTGTACTAGATAACAGTAATCCAATTTGTAATATATAAAAATAAATATTGCTTGCAACTAACTGTTAAAAGGTATGCAGCAGAAAATATCACCATGATCAAAATATACATAGGAATAACCAAACACAAACAGGACAAACTGTACCCATCTTGCTTTGACTTGACAAATCAGTCAATCCCTTATGTTTAATATCATTAAATTTTTGCACATAGCGAGCATGTGCTTCATTTGGTAATACATCTGCATGATATGAAAGTTTGTCTCGTCATTCTTTTGTTGCCATAATGGTTCTTCCAGCTAGAGATCTACACAAACTTAATTATGTTGTATGGGGATTCTCCGATGATCCCTATGAGCATTAATCTGTTGATTGTTTCTGAATTTAATAAGATCCTCCTCCTCTGTGTATGAATATTATTTTGTGCTGAGAACTCCTTTCATTGCCTGCTGTCTGAAATGCATATGCATAACTAGCTTGAACAAGTTACTGTTCTTTATGGTTGTGCAATTTTCAACATCTCACTGGTATGGCCCCATGGGTATTCTCTCTTGGATATCTCTGTTCCAAAAATAAAAATTTTCACTAACAATAACTCTAGCAAAATTCCTTCCTTGAATCAGTGCTTTGCTGCCTCTTATGCCAGATGTTTTTTTTCTCTTCCATAATGCTATATTAAGGTTTAATAAGTCCATCATTCCTATAGTCTGCTTCTTCAGACATGGGTATCTTGAATAAATATGCTCTTTTTAATTTGTTAAATCCTTATTTATTCAGTTTATCTGAACACTCATTTTTGATTAGCATAAAATCTCTCAGAGCTGAATGTTTGGAGAAAAAAATAAATAAAATTGCACTGAACTTTTAAATTTCCCATACTTAGGATTGTTGTTTTTGAAATAACATTGCATAGTAGGTTAGGCCTAACCGGTATGCTGTCCATCCAAGACATCAGACTCACACTCAACTTCAATTTCAGGCTCAAAATCACACCCTGGTATTTCCAGTAACATTTTCCCAATGTCCAACAGACTGATATACATGAAATTCATTGTCACCATAGCTATCACCAGAAAGTATTTGCCGACTGAAAACGTCATCTGAAGACAAACCCTGTTGTAACTCAGCCATTTTGGTTTCCTGTGTGGCCCTTATTTGTAAAACTTCCATGATAAGAGTAAGATTAAAACTACCATAAAATGCTTGTTTCAGGGCCCAATGAACCAATCAAATTTAGTGTAACAGCCATTTATGTTGAACTGAAGTATCCAGCTATTTTAACATTTGCTTTCCTGAAACTGGATGTTGCATCAATTGCTACAAGACCACTACTGGCAGTGTGAATTATGTTGCAGCATGCACTTTTAAAGTTAAAAGTTTAATGAAAAAAGTGAATACTGTGCAAAACATGTTTTATATCCGTGACGTTGACATAATTTGCGGAACACATATCACAGTTTTAAAGGTATGTGAATTTGTACAAATTTGATGCACTCTCATGTACTGACATCATTTCTGTCCCAATGTTTTGTTCACATTAGACTGCTTAAATGGGGTCAGATGCGATTGACAATCCCACCAGCGATTTCTCATTTTGTTAAAACAACCAACAACAGAAGTGATTTTCCTAACCAATCATCCACTGTCAGAATCAAAATAGTTTGAAAAACAACCTCCTACAGATGCCATCCCCGGGGAGATATATGTTTTACTGAAACAGCCCTTATAGTCAAGTCGACTTATAATTGAGTATACAGTATGCTCTACTTTTACAAATCAAGTTTACATACCTATAGTACTATGCTACATTACAATGAAATTTAACAAGACTCTCTCAATGAGACATGCCCTGCTAGCACCAGCCCTACAGATGAAACCATGTAACTGAATTACATGACCCCAATTAGTCTAGGAGAAACAAATGCTAGTGCCAACAGACAAAAGACTTTACAGGTGAATTACCATCATATTAAAGCTCTTCTGGTCTTCAAAAGCCATATTTTCTATTGACTCATAACTGATCACCTATTTCACTGAGTGTTAATTAAAAGCATTCCCTGAACTAGAATTATGAAAAATAAAGAAGGAGACTATAATTTAATAGTAACCCCAGCATAACAAGATGACAGTTTACCTGGGAATCTGATGAAACTGTTGTCCAAGTGTTGAATTTTCATTGCAGCAGCAATACATGTCATCGGATTGCAACACATTTTATATAATGTGAAAGCTAATCAAATTATCTATAATGCGCATGTTTTCTTTTTATATTTTACACTATATTAATGGAATTATTACTTTATAATCATCAAAAGTAACAGATTTCACGTGTCATTGAAAGTAAGTGCTGATCATGCCGTGGTCATGTGACACCTCTCTTCTTTGTTACGAAATGTGGGTTATATTAACACTTGTTGTACAGTTTAAACAGTATACTGTACGAACATACAAAGTGAAGAATTTTGTTCAAATTGTCGATGCTGTAAATATCTGAACTAACAAACAGTCATCGGTTTTAAAATATGTTCAACCTTTTATATTCATTGTGTTAATGCATTTGTTTAAATTTTTTAATGGGACATTGATGAAAAATGATAAAAAATCGCATCACTATCAGACAAATGCAAAGTTTCGGTATGAAAATTTTTTTTGTTGACTTTGACAAACGTAGCAAAGCAACTACAAGCACACTTAAAGTGGGTTCTTAAATTCCCAATGTATTGATAACATTTGATAGGATCAATTAATGCTTTCAAAATACAAAACAAAAAAATACAAAGTCTGAAAGTGATAAATTATTTTGCACGTATATGATATTGAAACATTAGTTCTAAGTGAAAGATGGCAGCATTCCCTGGTCCATTCTGCAAGGAGCTAAATATAACATCTCAGGATTTAGAAGATGAAACCAACTTGAATCCTATTAATGAAAATAGGTCTTGCAACATTGTTTCAACGACAATTATGAATAAGCATTGCATTTTTTTTTACAATTTGTTTTATGTACACAAGAACTATTACTAATGTGATATATTTGTATTAAAGTTAAATTGTCACTAAAGTGCTTACTTAAGCATAGTTTGTGCACAGCAATAGGTGACCACTCACTACCATTCTTGCAAATAGTCCACATTAATATGCACAGGATGTATTAATACATCACTTACCAGCCAATCAAAACAGTCACAGCTGTCACATGCAGCATCCTTTGTTTCAACTGTTCTAGTTTGGAGCTGATAGCGACAGTACACATATTTCGGTCGAAAAACTATTACAAATTTTCTGTGTGTTTGCATCTTTCACTAACTTTCAACAGCACATTCTTTTCTTACCAGATCTATAATTCCTATTTTATCTTTATCTTCCTATTCCAGGATTTCATCAGGTGTTTAATTGCTATTCACTGGACCCTCCGGGAGTTTACTTTGTTTACAAACAATGGCATCATGCTCTGCAAGACAGAGGTCAGTCCCATATGACTTGGACAATCCGTTCAACTGGACTACTCTTTATTTAAAGCGGAAACTAGAATCTATAGGCATTAAGGTGTCTTCTGTTCTCGTGAAGCATGCATTGAGACAGCTATACATGGATAATGCACCTTCCATGAGTTCACGGCCTACTGATCATTTACCGAGACAATCGAGGGACAGCCCACCTCACGCGCAACCCAGCATACGTCAGTCGGAAGAAGAAGCAGCATCCCTCATTTCACAGCTAAATCCACGTCGAAGTCGCTGTAGTACGACAGTTGTTCATGCTAATGCAGCAGAGGGATCCAATGAAGCAATAACAGCAATACAATGTAGTATTCTGGAAGTAGGGGCTACTTCCAACATGGCCACCATTGCTGAAAACACGCTGTCTCCAGCCAATATGATGACCTCAATCCACTCCATTCAGCATTCTATCGCTGACCGAAATAATTCCATTACCAACACCATGGCACAACAACAGGTGCCTTCTTCGGAGTTATTCTTAAGCGGCTCTACACATCTCTGGTCACTGCCAGTAGCCCAGCCTGCATCGTTGCTCGATCAGCTGATGCAGTCCCATGGAGTTTCACCAGAAATACTACCAGCAATCAACATGGTATCTGAAAGTCAGCAGAAGCAGATTCTCGAGGGTAAGCACGTCAATCTTGCTACTCTTTTGCTACCACACTTTGAATCGGATCTATCAAATCAGGATGACAAGGCTGGGAAGAATGATCTTTGATTACTTAAGCGTCTCAGTCTAAGTGAGTTCATTCTATATTTGTCTTCCAGTCTGAAACACAGTTTCGACACTATAATGCAAAAAACTCACTTGCCTACAAAAGAGTGCAAAAACTTGCTTTCTGCTTTTAAACAACCATATACTGTGGATCAGTTATTGGCAAAGGAATGTGCCAAAGGTTTCATGCTTGGCCCTTTCCCATCTCCACCATATCAAGAATATAAAGTCAGTCCTATCAGCATCACAGAAGGAAAATATTCAAAAAAGAGACTTATCACTGACCTGTCCTCTCCCCATGGCGATCATGTGTCAATGAACTTATTGACAAGGATAGATGATCCCTAAGCTACATCAAGATAGATGATGCCATTTGAATTATTCAGAGTTATGGTAAGGGAGCTATTATGTGCAAAACTGACATTTCAGACGCTTTCAAACAGATTCCCATTGTACCTTCACAATGGCAATTGTTCTGCATAAAATGGAGAGGAAATTATTATGTTTGTGTTCGCCTCCCTTTCAGGTCACGTTCAAGTCCAAAATTATTTGATACTTTATCTCAGGCGATTTGTTGGATAGCAAAACATAATTATGGTACTGACATATCTTGCACCTCCTTGATGATTTTCTTACAATAGATCCTCCTTCTGCATGTGGTGAGAGAACGATGGCTTTGTTGACTCTTATTTTCAACAGACTGAAGATTCCTACAGCTCCAAGCAAGACCACTGGCCCGTGTACAGTTATAGAATATTTGGGAATAATTCTGGACTCGGAGCAAATGCAGGCATGTTTACCGCAGAATAAAGTGGATCGTATTGTGAACTACATTAAACAATTTCTTAACAAATGAAGTGTCTGCAAGCGAGAACTGCTCCAGTTACTGGGCCACTTTAATTTTGCTACTCGTGTTATCCTACTGGGGTGTGCGTTTGTGTCATATCTCATATGACTATCTATCAAAGTCAGGGAACTCGATCATTACATACACTTGGATGCAAATTGCAGAGAGGAACTATACATGTTGCACCAAATTTTAGTTTAATGGAATGGAGTTTCTGTGTTTCTTGATAATCAGTCCACTACATTGGATGATTTTGAATTATGCACAGATGCTTCATCCAAAGTAGGGTATGGGGGTTATTTCAAAACTCACTGGTTTGCAGCTGCATAGTCAAATGATCTTCAAGTGCTTTTTTCTGTGGAGGATGATTTCTCTATGGCATTCAGGGAGTTGTATCCTACTGTTGTGGCTGCCATTATTTGGGGTGCAGAATGGACAGGCAAACGCATAATATTTATATGCGATAATATGGCCACAGTGAATATACTTCAAAAGAGGAGATCAAAATGTATGCATATAATGAAATTAATGCGTAAACTTACATGGTGTGCGGCTTCTTGTAACCTTCATTTTTCTGCCAAACACATTCCGGGAATTATCAATACTAAAGCTAATGCCTTGTCCCGCCTTCAATTTCAGAAATTTCATACAATGGCTCTGGATGCAGATCTACAACCCTGCAAATGCCCCCCACCCTTGGCAGTCTTATGGCCCTGGATAAAGAGATAAACTTGTTAAGGAACCAGGCTTTAAGCCCTGTTACACAAATCGCCTACAACACTGCATTCAACATTTTTAGGACCTTCATGCTGATGTGTGGCTTTGCCTCAAACATGCAATTTTTGCCAGATATTACGGAGAACACCTTAATCTACTTTGTGACACATTGCGCAAGAGCCCTCAGCTTGAAGCATTCAACAATAAAATTTTACTTCTGAGGCATTAGGTTCAAGTCCATGCAGGCTGGTATGCAATTGCCATTCACCACAGACAGAAATAATATGCCGCATCTTGCCACAAAAAAAAAAACAATTTTCGTCTGCAAAACTACTCATGCCTATTACATACAATATCCTGACAAGCATTTGTACAATTCTGCGAGGAGAAGTATTTGACCCACACACAGATTTGTTGTTGTTGACTGTCTGCATAGTTGCTTTCTTCGTATTTCTGAGATGTGGGGAATTCACTATTCGGGATTCCTTCGATCCAACCATTCATTTCTGTGTGGGCGATGTGCACTTCCACCTAAAAACTGCTTTCCTGAAGTTAAAATCATCAAAAACTGACCCCTTCTGTAGGGGTGTGACCATCCAGTTACATGCCATGGGTCATGCTATATGTCCATATTCTGCTCTGAAGACTTTCATGCAATTCAGGAGACGTTCATCACCTCAGCTATATACCCCACTTTTCATTATGGCTACAGGTCAAGCATTATCAAGAGTTGTGTTCCTTAATCATATGCGACTTGTCTACTGTAAGATGGGACTGGACACTTCCCAGTATAGTGGCCATTCATTCCGTATAGGTGCAGCTACTTTAACGGCAGTGGCCCGGATGGAAGATCATATGATCAAAGTTCTGGGCCAGTGGTCTTCAGATTGTTACAAAAGATACATTCGCACACTCCTGGGTACTATTCGGGCAGCACAGAAGGCCATGGCAATGGATGTGGATAGTAATACACAGTGATCATGATCATGCTACATTCAACATACAGGGATAGAAGGTCTCACATTGACACTGTTTTTCCATCCTGGCTGTGTGTTTCCGGATCCAGTTCATCGCCACTGTACCATGTGATGTAATTGCTGGGGTTCCAGTTTTCATAGTCGTTCATTGTGTTTCTGTATTCATTGTGTTGGGAGTTCTGCACGCATGTGATACCAGTGTTATTTGTGTGGCACTTGTGCCTATCCATTACGTGTGGAGTTCTGCACGCATGTGATACCAGTGTTCTTTGTGTGGCACTTGTGCATATCCATATTTTCATAACCATACATGCATTCAGTTTCTTTATTCCTGGAGGTGTTATTGCATTCTCATGGTATTCTTCTGCCCATTTCATGGATGTGATCATCTTGCTTCTCTCTGAATTGGATGTGATAACTTAGTCGTTTCCATTCTCAAATTCCCATAGTTCATCTTTGCCATATTCAAAGACACGCATGGAACCACTCCGGGACATTCTTGACATTTTATCATAATTCATAGACACGTTGCTATATGCATGTATACCTTTCTTTTACATTATTGTTGATATACTGATGTTGTATAAACATATTTTTTTCCCCTCTTTTTCTTCATTGAACACTGAAGGCTTCCCCACTATTCCATTCGTGCTACACATATGTTTTCTTTGGGCATTCACTTCATTCCATTCTGTTTATTCACCCAAGAATCTAATGTCAGCACTATATGGTGTATTCAAACTAAACCACTGAGTGAAGTCCACACAGTTGCCACTGTTATCCCAACCTTCGTTGGACAGCCGAGTCTTCGCTGGGCTCCTTCATTTTCCACCGAAGAAACTTTACTCAAGGGTTATCCATAACATTCTCTCAGGGAGTTTCACAGACCAGCTGTGACCTCTGTACAAACACATTGTGCCATTCAGTAGCCGCTGAATCACTCATTGACAGAATGAACCAAAACAGTTTCATAAGTAGCAGCAGATAGTCCTCCTAGGCAAACAGTATAATTATAAATAAAAACTTAACTGGATCTGTGTTTTGTTGTGTTTAAATGTCATAAAAATTGCAAAATGTTTATATGCTTTGCATTTATAAATGAAAATACTGAAGTCGGATGCGAGATTTAATGAGATCAATGAATCTGGCAGGAAAAATGCAATCAGAATATCAAATTTCATAATAATATCTCAACAATAAAGAAAGTTATAACATTTTTCATGGAAAGAACATTTTACTTTAGTTCCATGACTGCCACATAATCTGAATACATTTATATAAGACACAAATTATAGAAATTTGTAAACATTTCGGAACTTAAAAGTTGCATAACTTTTTTCTAACAGAGATATTTTAAAAAATTAAACTGTTCTGGAATGCTGTGAAACAGATCTATATGAAGAAATAAAGTATTTGCAGTTATTTCAATATCAGGAAAATGACTGGGGTTGCTAAACTTAAGCTCAGTCTGTGCTATTTTATTACCTTAAGTTTCTAAATTTGTTTGCATTTAAACTTTCAGAATAACAATAGTGTGAAAGAAAATCAAAGATGAAAGCCAAAGATAAAAAGACAAATCAAGAATCAAAAGGTACATATAAATACATAATTAAAGGGGCCCTGAGTGGCCGAGTGGTCTAAAGTGCTCTCCGTTCCAGATCACTGCCATCTCACCTCTGTCTGCGTGGGTTCGAGTCCAAGGCTCGGCTATCATGGATACGTGGGAAAGCCTGCCAGTAGATTCTTGTGGGTCAGTGGTTCTTCCCTGGGTTTTCCAGGGTTCTTCCTCCACCAGTTATACTGGCCACCATGTATAGCCTATCTTGTGCTGAAAAATGGTACTAAACCCTAGAACAACAACAACAACAACATAATTAAAATTAAGAATGATTTGTTAAACAAGTTTTAAAAGACAGTTTGAAGCCATGTACTAACCTTATCTGAGTTGCTACTATCATCACACTGTCCATCAATGTCCAGTGACTCCTGAAAGAGAAATAATTCCATTATGCTACACATGTCTAAGATGGTGATGTCCAGATTTGTCTTATTATTGTAATAATTAATTTCAAAACTGGCAATGTCCAGGCCTGTCTTCTTACAATAATACTCAAATTAAAATCTGTTGATGTCAAGTCTGTCTTATTACTGCAATACTCCATTTCAAAATCTGTGATTGTCTTATTGTAATAATTCATTTAAAAACTTGATGTCACTCTTTTTCACAACTGGAAACATCAAAATTACATCTTATAAACTAATAGTCCATTTAAAAACTGGCAATGTACAAAAAAACATCTTATTACTGTAATGCTCTATTTCAAAACTGGCAACATCAAAATCTGTCAGCACTATAATACTTCATTACAAAACTGGCAATGTCAAAATATGTCAGCACTGTAATACTTCATTACAAAACTGGCAATGTCAAAATATGTCAGCACTGTAATACTTCATTACAAAACTGGCAATGTCAAAATATGTCAGCACTGTGATACTTCATTACAAAACTGGCAATGTCAAAATATGTCAGCACTGTGATACTTCATTACAAAACTGGCAATGTCAAAATATGTCAGCACTGTGATACTTCATTACAAAACTGGCAATGTCATGATCTATATTATTATTGCAATACTCCAATTCAAAACTGGTAAAGTCATAATCAATATATTACAGTAATGCTAAATTTAAAAACTAATGATGCAAATAATAATCTTAATCAAAATTGGCAATGCCTAGATCCATCAAAATCTGTCTTATTATTAAAATGATCCTTTTCAAAAGTGATGTCAAGATCCTTCTTCTTACTGTTATAATCAAAACTGGCTATTGTTGCGAGTTTATGCTCTTAACATAAGTAACAGAAAAGTGTGAAGCAACAAGCTTTGTAAAATTTAACAAATAACTTATTGCCCTAGAATACAAAGTGAAACATGAGAAAAAAAGAACTTACAGTATTGCGAATTAAATCCAAATTGTAATCCAAGAATTCAAATACAAGTCCTAGTAATAAAAAGCCCTGAATGAAACTGAGTTCCAGTCCAAAACTGAAGGCAATGATGTGTCTGTTATGGTCAGTGAAGTGCTGATGTGTCAAAAGTCTCTTGCTGAATCAAAGAAATACTATTCCAGGTTTGAATTCAGTATAAATTCCAATGAACGTCTTTATCCAAGAATTTAGTCAGAGCACTATTGTATTTCCAGAGAAAATAATCACTTGGATTCAATAATTTGAAAAAAATAAAATTCAGCCCAAACTGGTCACAACATAATGTAACTTGAAAGTACTAGATGTTATAGCACAAATGTTAAAGTCTTCACAATCACAAGATAATATAGTTCTCTGCTTGACCTCAGGTCTCATTAGCATTTTCTGGAAAATAACCTCCTAAAATGGTCCTAATAAGCCTTGTCAAGTCCAGTAAACAATGTTACATTACAATAACATGTAATGAAATATAAAAAAATTAAAACTAACAGACAAACAATGAAATTAAATATACATAACACTATGTAATGTTTATAAGTAAAATACTCCATTTCAAAACTGTTGACATTTGAACCTATCTTATTTCTTTAATACTCCATTTAAAAACTGGTAACTGGTGATGTCAGGATCTGTCTTATTACATATAATGTTCCATTTATAAACTAGCCATGACAAATTTATCTGATTACTGTAATACTCCATTTAAAAACTGGTGATGTCAGGATCTGTCTTATTACATATAATGTTCCATTTATAAACTAGCCATGACAAATTTATCTGATTACTGTAATACTCCATTTAAAAACTGGTGATGTCAATATTTATCTTATTACTGCAATGCTCAATTCAAAACTAGTGATGTTCAGTTTTGAATAATTACTGTAATACAGTGTACTCGTGTCCAAAACTGGTGATGTCAAGCTCTGTTGTATTACTGTAGTAATACATTTCAAAACTGGTAATGGCAAGACCTGTCCTATTACTGTAATATCCTATTTCAAAACTTGCGATGTGAAAATCTGTCTTAGTACTCTATTACTCCATTTAAAAACTGATGATATCATAATTTATCCTTTACTTTTATACTCCATTTCCATTTTGAAACTATTGATGTCAAGATCTGTCTTATTACTGAAAAACAGTTTCAAAACTGGTGATGCCAAGATCTGTCATATGACTAATACACCATTACAACACTGGCAATGTCAAAATCTGTCGCATTACTGTAATGCTCAATTTCAAAACTGGCAATGCTATGATCTGCCATATTAATGCAATAATTTCAAAACTAGCGAATGTAAAGATCTAATTACTGTAATAATCCATTTCAAAATTGGTGATGCAAAGATCTGTCTTATTGCTGTAATAATCAATTTCAAAAGTTGTGATGTGAAGATCTGTCTTATTGCTGTAATAATCCATTTCAAAAGTGGTGATGTGAAGATCTGTCTTATTGCTGTAATAATCCATTTCAAAAGTGGTGATGTGAAGATCTGTCTTATTGCTGTAATAATCCATTTCAAAAGTGGTGATGTGAAGATCTGTCTTATTGCTGTAATAATTAATTTCAAAAGTGGTGATGTGAAGATCTGTCTTATTGCTGTAATAATCCATTTCAAAAGTGGTGATGTGAAGATCTGTCTTATTGCTGTAATAATCCATTTCAAAAGTGGTGATGTGAAGATCTGTCTTATTGCTGTAATAATCAATTTCAAAAGTGGTGATGTGAAGATCTGTCTTATTGCTGTAATAATTAATTTCAAAAGTGGTGATGTGAAGATCTGTCTTATTGCTGTAATAATCCATTTCAAAAGTGGTGATGTGAAGATCTGTCTTATTGCTGTAATAATCCATTTCAAAAGTTGTGATGCAAAGATCTGTCTTATTGCTGTAATAATCAATTTCAAAAGTGGTGATGTGAAGATCTGTCTTATTGCTGTAATAATCCATTTCAAAAGTGGTGATGTGAAGATCTGTCTTATTGCTGTAATAATCCATTTCAAAAGTGGTGATGTGAAGATCTTATTGCTGTAATAATCCATTTCAAAAGTGGTGATGTGAAGATCTGTCTTATTGCTGTAATAATCCATTTCAAAAGTGGTGATGTGAAGATCTGTCTTATTGCTGTAATAATCCATTTCAAAAGTGGTGATGTGAAGATCTGTCTTATTGCTGTAATAATTAATTTCAAAAGTGGTGATGTGAAGATCTGTCTTATTGCTGTAATAATCCATTTCAAAAGTGGTGATGTGAAGATCTGTCTTATTGCTGTAATAATCCATTTCAAAAGTGGTGATGTGAAGATCTGTCTTATTGCTGTAATAATCAATTTCAAAAGTGGTGATGTGAAGATCTGTCTTATTGCTGTAATAATTAATTTCAAAAGTGGTGATGTGAAGATCTGTCTTATTGCTGTAATAATCCATTTCAAAAGTGGTGATGTGAAGATCTGTCTTATTGCTGTAATAATCCATTTCAAAAGTTGTGATGCAAAGATCTGTCTTATTGCTGTAATAATCAATTTCAAAAGTGGTGATGTGAAGATCTGTCTTATTGCTGTAATAATCCATTTCAAAAGTGGTGATGTGAAGATCTGTCTTATTGCTGTAATAATCCATTTCAAAAGTGGTGATGTGAAGATCTGTCTTATTGCTGTAATAATCCATTTCAAAAGTGGTGATATGAAGATCTGTCCTGTTACTGTGAAGATCTATCCTATGACTGTAACAAACAATTACAACACTGGCAAAGTCAAAATCTTTCTTATTATTGTAATGTTAAATTTAAAAACTGGTCATGTTAAGAACTGTCTTAATACTGATTTGCTCCATTTTAAAAGTAATTTTGCAAAATCTGTCTTATTAAAAAGGTCAGCTTTTGGATTCTCCACTGCCTGCTTCTTTCAGCATCAATGGAAGGTGAAAATGAAAATGACATGGGAACTGGATAACAAAATGGAAAGTCCCTCCTAAACAGTTTGGATCACCAAAACAATTTGGATCACCAATTTGTTTTTACAGAAAAAGGTTATTCTAAGACTGCTGAAGAAGAAGGGATTGCAATGGTAACCACTTCAATGTTTTTGTCCAAATTCATTAACTCAGTAATTTTCATGTCCAAGAGAATGTGGTAGCAGTGTGACCAGAATGAAAATGGTAGCTTTCTTTCCAAAAAGGAAGCCTTCAGATAGCCCCTATTACAGATTTTGTCAGACAGATGATCGGAGTTCTCTTTGATCTTAGCTGACATAGGCAGTATACAGACGCAGGGACAGCTGGATAGCTGTAAGGACAGCTGGAAAAGTGTGCTGAGAGGACAGAAAGACAACCAGCTAGGAAAACAACTCAACAGAAAAAGTGGTAAAATGGGTTTCAGAGTTTCCTGTTTGAATCCACATAGCATGGAACTGGTAACCAGTATGTTAAGCTTGTCTAACAGTACACTTAGCAAAAAAGTATCTTGGACTGGTGGTCTATAGCCAGCTGGCTCAGAAACCATCTGGATAAATTGTGTGGCAAATTGGGGACCAATACAATAGATCAACATAAGACTCAGCCAGCCAGTATTAGGCATGGCATGCCTATGTAACGGACCTCTGGTAACTAGTTAAAGATACAACCTGCTGGACAGGCTGGTTGACAGCCAGTGCAGCAGCATATGGGATAAAGGGATGGAGTTTGGAACATCGATGTCAGAAAAATATCTTATGTGTCTGGTTTTACAGTCCCAATGGCCATACTTGGGCATACTGGGGGACTTACTCCTACTCAACTGCCCAAAAACGGGGAGGACACAGTCCCATTAACTCCAAGCCATTAATGGAGATTTGTGATGAATGTAGGGACAAAAATTCATCCAAGGCCATCAAATGCATCATTTCTTCTTTTGCTCTTTGCTGAGAGGGCTCTCTGAAGCTTCCAGGTCAAATACAAGTGAAATTCTCAGAGGATGCACCATTTCTCACTGTAAGGTGTCCCATGAAGTGCTGCAAATTTTTCCCATGATACTCCCCTTTTTACATTTTTGGTCAGCAATAGCTGTTCTGTGGAATAACTAATGGCTAGACTTAATTAAACAGGCATGAAACAAGTGTGACTAATGAACAGTTACCATATTCATTCTCTGATGTAATGACTCTTAAGAAACAGATGTTCTATTGAAATGTAGTTGTTTGAAGTGGTAAAACTAATTTTAATTATGCAATACTTACCTGTAACTTTTGCATAGCTAACCTATCTCTGTGCTGAAAATTCACTGTCCATTCAATGTGAATACATCCTCCCCTCCCACAGAGTGGAGAAAAGTCAGTATGACTTTTTGCACACCACTCTATTTCACATGGTCAGGCATATAAGTTAGATATTATCTGTCATTGTCATCTTAGAGACAATTCTGCAAGACATCAGAGCAGGATGGGAGGAGAGCATTCGACAAAAAAGGCACATAAGTACTGCATAATTAAAATTAGTTCCCCCCCACAATACAATTACATTTTAATAGCAGCACTACAATATCCCTTGTTATTATATAGTTGAATTTGTCAATTAGGTTGATAGGCTAATGCTCTCCTGAAATTTATCAAAAAGAGAGAAACTGAGTCTGACTCACCTTAGAGTGAGAGATCAATCTATAGGAGGTGGAAGTCTCTCTGAGCCATATGTTGTGCCGTAACAATGGGTTCCAGAGAGAAACAAACACATGAGATGTGTTGCCGTGCTCAACCTTTTTAATGGGAGGGAGCAACCAATTGCTGCGGTTATAATCCTCCAAAATGAGATCACACAACCCACAGATGCAATGCTCCACCTCCTTAATAGGAGGGCATAACCACTGTCACAGTGCTCTACTTCCCTAATGGAAGGGTGAAACCCGCTTTTAGCATGCTCACCCTCCATAATGAGAAGGTGCAACCAGCCATAAACCAGAGAGAGCTAGTGTTAATAGACAAGGCATGCATCTCACTTCTTTATCTTGAAGCTAGAGCAAGTAGGAAAACAGTCTGGGTGAGAAGTTTTGAAAGGAAGCTTCACTTAATGGTCACTTAATGGTTCACACAGGACAAGGTTAAAGACAATAAAACACAAGAAAGATTCCATCAAGGCATAAGAGAGCAAGAGACTGATCTCTGGATCTCAAAATACTAGGACTGGCAAGGTGTGAATCTTAAATGATTACATGCCCTGAGAGAAATTAAGTGTGTTTGAGATGGCATCTTGATGGCCCGTGACAGTAGATACTGAACATATTTTGGTTAACACCCACATAAACAATGTCCTGAGGTGGAACAAATTCCAACTTTTTGAGGTGGGTAACGCAAATGAGTTACAGTAGACCAAGAGCAAAATAGATCCTGATGAAGGGACCAAACTTAGACATTTTGAATCAGCCATTCATTGAAATACTGGTGAATTCGGTAGTAGGCCACTACCATTCCCATGATCCAAGTGAAAACTCTGGTTGTGGAAGAGATTTCACATGGCTGAACCCAGAATACAAAAACTTCCTGGTCTGGACAAAAATGGAGATATTTGTGATGTGGAGGAAAAAATTAAAATGTGCAAATAAGCTTTCTATGGTTGATGGTGATGGCCCAGTTGAATGGCCAAAGAGTGTTACAGACTGAAAAGGTTGTCTCCATCTTGAAGGATTTCTCCAAGAGAAACTGGCTGAGCAGGAAGTGATCGATTCAAAATTTCCTGTATTTCTTGGTGACCAGGAAGAATGGGGAGTTGGAGGGTAGACTGATCATTCAAGACCCTTTCATGCAGAGATGTCTAGCCACAGCATCCAGTATGCATTTTAATGTGTCTGGATTCAAAGAGTCCTTTTTCAGCCTAATAAAGGAAGTAACTGAGAACAAGTCATCATGTGTAGCTACGGTTACAAGGAACCAGGCTTTCTGCTCCACGACATCACTTGTTTTGACTCAGTAATTTTCATTTTCAAGTAAAATGGTTCCTAGTGAAATATCCACTTTGGCCGCATTGGTGTCCAAAGGAGGAGGTTTGATAGGCCACATCGGGGAATGGACCCAGTAGCTAAAAGTTGGTCTCGGAAAAAAGAGAATTTTTTTGCTCTTTCATTATTTTTGTATTTTTTATTACAACCAGTATACGACTTTCACGTAATATTTTTTTCTACAATATTTGAAAATGACGGTTGTGAGATTCGGTGTGCTCGTGCAACTAGCAATCAAAATCGCTAGTACCAGCTCAAATTTCATCAACGCATTAGTTTTATCGTCTTTCAACAGATTAAAGACTAATGATTATAATACTCATAATTTCTGAGAAAATAAATATTTGTATAAAGATTTTATGCCGGTATAACTCGATTTAACAACATTTAAGTTTGTTAGCCCATCCACTAAGCAGCTATGCTTTAACGCCACTATTTTCTCATCTTGTGATGCTAGACTGATTTTCATGCCTTCCATATAAAAAAAGATATGGATATAAAACTGTCTGTCAAACAAAAAGTCTACTAAAAGAATCTAATCCAATGAGTGTTTGGATTGTCTCAACAAATATATTTATGGCATACTGCAACCTCCTAATATTCTGGTTTGAACTTGATAAATTTAACTCACGGTCAGTTCAGTTACGACTCAATTACATAACTGTTTCTGGCGTCAAGTTGTAGAGGAAAATTTCCAGTTTTTCCTGACTTTCAGCAATATTTTTGCAAAATTCAAGGACTTCTCAAGGTCGGGGAAAAAATTATCATTTCTCCTGACTTTTTCCCAATTTCCCAGCAGCATGGGAACCTTGTAACACAATGTACATACAGATTCTCAATTTACTTTTAATTAATTCATGAAACAGTCATTATAATCATTAGACATGGTTAAGTGAACAAAATTATATAGATATCCTAAAAAATGTATACTTAAAGGCTACATTTTGAACTATTAGTATTACTGCCATATGTTTCATATTTGCAAGAGAATTCATATTACCTTTAGATCTGCCAGTCTGGTCTTGGCAAGGATGATATAGTCTGACAACAGAGCCCTACACTTGCTTGGAACATAAATTGGTCGCAAAATATGGGCCTAAAAGGAAAAATACGTGAAAATTAAAATTTGCAGATCACGTAAGTAATTTTCTAAACTTGGTTTATGCATGATAAAAGTTTTGAGCCAAACTTACAAGAGAAACACAAATTAAAAAATAACATTTATAGTGATCTAAAAATGTGTTCCCATGGCTTGTATGATGGAATATGCTGATGTTTATACAAGACTGACCTTCCAAACACATCAAAATGCTTGATAAATAGGTTAGAAAATTTGCTTGGCAGCAAGTAAGTTTTTGAAACAACAGTAAACAATCGTTGAATACTGTAAGAATCTGCTTATCTTATGACCACAAGGCAGTGGCCTGTATGTTAAATCTACATTCAAAATACTGCTGTTACCCTTATGATCTTGATCCCAAAGTCAAATGAGAAGCAAACAGCAGAATCAACTGTCTTAAGTATGCTTCTAACTGAGATATCTTGATATATACATAATAAATGAAGAGATTAATGCCAGGAGTAGCACTGAAAACAAATCCGTAATGTAAATCTTCTATGTCTGTAATCTTGACCTGAAGGTCAGAAAGGTCAGGCAGCAAGTCACAGAATGAATTATCATTGCATCATAATGATACAATTCTAGTATAAATATGATAAATCAAGAGGTCAAGAAAATATAAGGAAATTAAAAGGTTTAACCAAAATCTGAATACAAAAATTCTAATTCTGTGACTTGACCATAAGCCAAAGGGGTGAAGTAGGCACAGAATGAATTGTTTCCTTCATAAAGAGACATCCCAAAGTATCAACAGACAGAAGGCTAAGGAAATCCAAGGAAATGAAGAACTTAGAGCAGAACCGTAATACATATCTTCTGTATCTGATACCTTGCTCCCAAATGATGATTTAATATGTTTTAAACACAATATATATAATGTCAGATATTCAAATATTCATGCCTCAAGAATCAAAACCCATGGCAAAACCAAGAGGGTAAAAAGAGATACTCTTATAGCTTCCATTAAGGAAGGATGATTAAATATGCTTCACTGCACTCATTTGTGTATGATACAAAACTTTCATGGATTAGGCACCTTATACTGAACAAAGACGGTTTAAGGCAAAAACAAATTGCTTTTTAATCAAATATCTGGAAAATTGGGAGGTATACTGTTATTAAAATCAGGAAAATGTATATAAATCTCATAAACAATTAAAAATTAACACTTGGTGTGATGTTATTTCTGATTTATCTCATGGAAAAATGAATCATCCACTGTTCAGGAGATACTTGTCTCAAGATATTCTTAATTTATTCACATTATGGAAACTTTAAATCATAAACAAGGTGGGGAACAAATGGTGTACTTATTAAACACCATTGTGATGCATGAGGATCTCTATGATGAAATAAAACAAACAACACAAACTAATAATTTTATACAGTATTTTGCTCTTATGTCAAAAATTTCAGTGAGTGCAAAAGAAAACGTTTTTTGAAAGTGGAAATAGTTTCTATGTAATACTCAGCAAAACTTTGCTTTGTAGGGTAAGAACAAAGACTATGTTTATTTATAAAGATCTGATAAGAAACAAGATAAAAAACCAAATGGTAAATATGAAACTTTATCCAGGCAGCTAGGGTGTGCAATTGGTGTAAATGAATTGTCAAACTCTTTTATTTTGGTTAAAGACAAAACTGATTAGCTTTAAACCAATTCTGTAAAATGGTTAAGCAGTAACGATAAATGCACCTTCTATATGGAGGCTATCAAACATATTGAGCACTTATTTGATGATCAGTTACTGAACATTTTGGAAATAATTTTGGAGTTGATTTATAGGAAATAACAATTCTAATGATCTTATCAACTTTCTAATTTTCCTTGGCAATGAAAAATTATCCTAGAGTTTGTAAATGAGTGGTTCTTTGTGAACAATATTTGTGAGTGTATGTGTCTGTGTGTGCATGAGTGTGTTCTGTCTAAGGGTATATAAGTAAAGATCAGGATGGAAAATAATTTTAAGGTACTGCACCATACACTTGGTCAGGTGGTAATGTTCAGGAACATAGAAAATCCGGACAACTTAAGTCCAATACAAATTTTATTAAAAAATCAAAATAATTAAAACCTCAACAATGGCAAAATATCTTTTATATATGCAGCTGCCATTCTATGGCATGAGCTACCAAAAATCACTTCAGAGAACAATACGATTTTAATTCATTAAGATGTTTAATTCTATCCTGTAATGGTAAAGACTGTAAATGTAATATCTCTAAAATAATAATCCCCCACGACCATCATGAGAGCTAGCATTTATTGTTTTATGTGTCTTTTTCTTATGTAATAATCAAGTGGCCTACTGTTAGCTCCTTTCAGTTCAGTAACAAGTTTATTTAGTCCATATAAGGTGCTCGTGCATATATTTTAAAATTCAATTTTGAATCAATATTTTTTTAGCTTTTTTAATCATTTTCTTTAATCTTAAAAGAATATTTTTTTATTTTTCCAGATACTAATTTTACTTTATTCACTTACTTAAAATACTTTGTTTGCTCTTGTCTAAAGTTATGTGTTGTATGATCTGTATCCATGATGTGTTTTTATGTCTTGCTAATCATGTTTGTTGATTGTTTTATGTAATTCAATAAAAATCTCATTAGGTATTAGGTTAAATTATCATTTAAATCATGTCCACTAAAAATAAATCATCTTATCATACTTTGACTATAAGGTAAGAGTGAAGGAATGTGTTACAAATTAATTACATTTTATTCATTACAAGACATCCCAAGTAGGAACAGAATCCATCGAGAGGTAAAGAAAATATCAAATTAATAACTTTAAACAAAATCTTAAAACTGTAAATGATCCTGCTGTCACCACCACCAATGAAAACCTTAGCTACTGATGATGCTGCTGTCATCACCCTAAAGAAAACCTTAGCAAACTGTTGATGCTGCTAATGTCACCATTGTCAAACAAAACCTTAATAAAATCTTGATCATGCTTCATGTCACCCCCCCACCCCAAATAAAACCATAACTACTGCTGTTGCTGTCACCGACTCCAAACAAAATCATTACGAACTGAAAAAAAGATTACCTACAATAGAAATGAACTCTTTTTATTGCACAGGGCCTGGATAGTGTAATGGTGAAAGACTTACTTTGCATCTCTATATTCCCCAATTTGATCCCTGGTTTTCACAAAGTAAAACATTGCAAAGATCAATAGTTTTATCTGGAATCATACATTTCCTCCACCTTAACAGCCTCCAAATGCCAGTATTGAAGCCATTGCTTAATAGAAGTTGTTAGCTTTTGTTGTAAACTCAAGCTTAAGTAAATAAATTTCAAATTTAACATGATTTTTTAACAGATTAACATTGTGAAATAATAGTAAACTATCTCCTTACCTTAAGATGACTTGCAGCCTCAAACGGCACCAGGTCTGTGAGTAATTTCATCAGAAATGTAAATGTTTTCCTGCTGTTTGCTGGTGACCGACTGGCATCACCAAAGGTCCTCTTAAAATTATAAATGTAAATGGTAAACGTAGGTAATCACAGAAGATTATTTTAAATAGCTAATATCGGTCATGTTTTTTTCCATCTTAGTGCATGTCCATCAAAAACCAACATAACAATTTATTTTAAAAGAGTTTCATAATGTTTGATAACAGTGAAATGTCTTCAAGCATGAGATTCATAAACACTGACAGCTGACAAAAACTAAAATATCTAGTTATGTATCATGCACAGATTGACATCATCTTTCCCCTGCCTTAGCCGCATCATGTGAATACCAATTAAAGTCCATTACAACATGGTATAATAAATAGGTCAACCATACCAGTTTTCTTCACCAATTAAAATGATAACTTCGAAACCTGAGAACATAAAATCTGTAACTTTTAATAGGTCAATAAATGTCAATTTTAGTTAACAGTATAATTTATAGCAAGTGATGGTTAACATGGAAACTTCAGTACAAATCTACCATTTTTACAAGTCATTGTGGATAATTTATTTTCTACAAAGGACTGTGGATAAAAATTATACAGTGTTAAACTTTATCAAGTCCACCCATATAACAATTTCAATTTGTGCAAAGACGAACTCTAATACCAGTCATGCTCGTACTACATGGCAGAAAATTAGCTAAACTGATCTGGAAATACATTTTGCACAGGAATTTCTGCATGTTTTGGTGTCTTCTATAAATTACACTTCTAACTAAATTTTGACATTCATTTACCTTCTCCAAATTCAATTCACTCTCATGTTGTCAAGTTCTCCATTTTTAATCTGTTGACATATCTCTTTTTCAGAAAAATGGAAGGATATACTAGGTACCTATAAGACCATGCTGAAATGGACTTTATTTCAAGGAAAAACAGATTAGATGATCTCTTCAACATAAAACTAACATTTTTACATAACATGTAAGTATTGAACTAAATAATTCTTTTGTAGTCATAAGGGCAGTAAAACTCCATACACAAACAGAAAGCATAAATCAGGCTCATCAAGGTCAACTCTAATGGTTGAAATTATGCTGATGTCCTATGATTGTACATTATGGGGTTCCTCA
The DNA here is from genome assembly GCA_028554795.2 of Sinohyriopsis cumingii. Classification (NCBI taxonomy): domain Eukaryota; kingdom Metazoa; phylum Mollusca; class Bivalvia; order Unionida; family Unionidae; genus Sinohyriopsis; species Sinohyriopsis cumingii. The sequence goes on along the minus strand of CM068838.1, from coordinate 133,657,371 downwards.
AATTGAGATTTTTAAACATCTTTCTTTTTGCTTTGTTGATAATAATGAATTTTTTAAAGAACATACAGCATGCATCAAAAATAAAAACACAGCCATAATATCTTACATTCTCTTGATAATAGTTTCTCTTTATCACTGAGAAAATCTGCAAATTCCTCAACTTTTGTTTAAGAATTATAAATGTTTCAAGTGTTCAATTTAATTAAAAAGTGATTTTGTACCCATTCTATGAACCCTATGGCAAAAATATGAATATTGTTTGAAATATCATAAACATGATAATGTAAAATTTCAATTTGAAAAAGCATTTTAGTGAAACTGGAGCCAGGGATTGTTTTGGCTCCATGACTTAAGGTGTCTCTTCCAACCAAGAATTAGTCAGTCAGAAACTGTTCACTGTCTTATTTTGCAAGAAAGATTAACCTCATACCTGCCATATTCCAAGACAGTGTTGGGTTTGTTTTGAGACTCAGAAAGTGTGTTTGGTGGTTCCAATGGAGCTTAGTGCATGTGACCAAAATAAGCAATGTCATCCAATTGAGAATAAGCTAGCTTTTCATGCAAGCGTATAGAAAATGATTGAAAATTCAAATACGAATCAAGAAAATAGTTTGTTTTCTTCAAAGCATTTAACACACTTATCTACACAAAAGAGCTGACTTCTGTAGTACTGTCAAATATCATCAATAAACATGTACAAACACACATATAATCCACACTATAATTAAATAAAGACTTACATTTAGTTTCTGTCTTTAAAATCCACTGAACAGCAAAATATATGCGCAATTTGATGCAGGCTTTGCTGCTTTCATTAGTTCATTAGGTGGTTTGAAGGTAATGCAATTGTCATTAGTGTTCATCTTTGCATGGAACTGTTGTTCAAACTTCATTGCTGGGTTCTCTGAGCGAATCCTGGTCAGAAATGAACTGTTCCTGAACTGTTCTTGACAACCACAATGTTAGCATTTAATTATTAGCATCGTCAGAACTGTCTCTGAAGCAGTCTGACTACAAGATCTGCTTGTCTCTATAGGACAATTTATATACATCACCTTTAGGATTGACCATTTCATTGGGGACACAATATTTTAAGGTTGAATGGGCAGTTTACAGGTAATACAGCAGTAATAAATAACTCTGTCCAGTACAGGTGTGAACACTTTATTAACACAAATCAATTGTGCAAACATGAACGTATGCTTCTTATTGTCCTTCAGTCAATCTATTTCATGCCTAAAATCGTCCAGAAAAGCAATGGTCAATTAACAGTTAGTACTGCAAGATTAAGATAAAGAATAATAATAAAGGGAAACATTTCCAATATACTTCATACAAGCAATGCTGCTATTTTTATGACTTTGTCCACTCAAAAATGATTTATGTCAATATGTTGTTTGTAGTATGTGCAAGGCCTTAAATGCTCCACCTTGCTGATGTGCTTCAAAACGTAAAACTGTCAACCAGGAGTTCTGAAATGTCTTTTTGCTTGCTTTACTGATTAGCTTACTGCTTCCAGAAACACCTTCAAAAGAATGAATCGCACCTGAACACTATTACAGTAAAACCTGTTATGAGAGACCGCCCCTTCTGCCAACCAAAAGCGGTCTCTCAAGACAGGTGGTCTCTCATAAGAGGTGTGTGAAAATGGACTGGTTTTCAGGGTCAATAGTTAGCATTGTTGAAAAATAAATAATACCCATACTCACTGTACATGTATCATATCCTTTATTCATGAATCTTGTTAAATAATGCATGCATTCCTCTCAAAATATCTTTATATAATAAAGATATACATCTATCAAACGAGAATAAAATTTATGTTTCAACATCACATTAATATATACAAAAAATTAACAGATATGATGTATATATCTTATTTTATACACTTATTCACTTGTTTTTTTTTTTTAAAGAAATCCATTATACTTCTTTGTTGACATGTTTTACTCAGCTATTTGGTCTGAACATGTATCTCAGTTATTGCCCTTTCATGAATCAACTTCCCACTTACTGGTATGTTTTTACTCCTTGCGACACAAAACCACTCCCATACTCGCTCGTTCAGATCTCCGTAAACTGTCTGTCGTGCCGTGGCATATTTCCTCTTTGCTTGTGCACCTTTCTGCCATTCGTTTCTAATGGACTTCTTGTCTTTGATTACATTTTGAACTTGCGTTTTACCGACGCTTAAGCTGACTGCTATTTTGCGAGTGGTCTCGTCTTTTTCATTTCTTTCAATGACATTAATCCTTTCTTCCAGTGTTAAAATTTTTCTTTTTTTCAGCGGAGATTCTGCCGTTGTTATTAGTGTTGACGTTATAAAGACTATCGGTTTTGATCAGGTTTTGGGGAATTGTGGAATAAATATATATTATGTACCAATGAATGAAACCAAAATACATAATTAACTCGTCAGGAAACAATACTGTACATTTATTCTGAGACGAAGTTTAAATCAACAGAGTTATAGCTCGATAAACAAATGTTCCGACCATCTGCACCCACGTAAACAGATTGTGGTTTGGTGAAACACTAACAAAAGAAATAAAAAATAATTTTAAAAAAATCCGGAAATGATTCTCACTTACTAGTATTAAAGACAATGAGCTCATTCACCGTCCAGGCATTATGGATTAACTGGAAAGCAAACGACGTACTCAAACCAACACTGAAGCCCTTTCAAACGATTTCTCACTTGGACATAAGGACTACCGGCGTTTTGTGAGTTTTCATACAGATAAAGAAAAAATACAAACCTCTAAATTGACTGCGTATATCCATCATTACTCCCTTTGATGTTACTCTTACTGGCTATTCACATGACTTCGGCACTACAATGGCGGTTAGTGACATGTACTTTAGTCTGGTTTACTGCAGTTTACAAATGACACCGTACGCTGGAGTTGTAAATTTCACAAAACTGGTAAGACAAATTATTTTTAAATACTTTATTAGAGCAATCTTTGCTATTTATGCAGTCTTTGTTACTAAGGATTAAATGATGGTTAGAGGTGTTTATCCCGATATATGGTTGTTCAACTATAGTGTTATTTAATGTGCACTTTGTTTGCATACTACATTTATCCCGAGCTCTAGTGTTTACAAAGGATTAAGTTAAGGTCAGTGGTGTCAATCTGTTTTGATTTTTTGGTGATGCGGTCGTTCATAGCAGTGTCAAAATGCATATTTTGCCAAGAAATCGCGGTCGCTGGTCGCGTTGAGCAGGTGGTCGTTCATAACAGAGCGTTTATATAGTAAAATCGATCCGTGCATTACGATTGTGGTCGGAAATGACAGGTGGTCGCTCATAGCAGAGGTCGCTCATGACAGGTTTTACTGTATGACAACCCAAAAAAATAATTTTTTGTCTTTTATATATGGAGTAAGATCAGACTTCAATGAAAGATTGTTGCTGTTCCCAAACTTGCCAACAATCTTTAATACAGATGGCTTCAAGACAATGTGTAATAACTTTTTTCATTAACATGTAGCTAGTATCTCTTTACCTACAACTAAAAACGAACTGGGCTGTTCCACTTTGTGAACTTTACTTATGCAAATTAGCAGAATGGGCTCCTGTACAATGGTCTTCAAAGGACTTAACCCAATACCCTAGCTATTGTAAGCCAATTAAGTAATATGTGAAATGGTGACTCCTTATACCTGACCTCTTTGACTTTTAATTGTCTTTATGACAATCTGCTGCATAAACTGCCCTAAAAGTAGTTTTACAAGAGCTCTATGTAAACATGTTCTAGAAGATTACTGAAAATCATGTGTTTTGGAAAAACGATGGTTTCATGGGGTTTGGTAGTGAAAAATAGTGGGGGTTTCATGGGGTTTGGTAGTGAAAAATAGTGGGGGTTTCATGGGGTTTGGTAGTGAAAAATAGTGGGGGTTTCATGGGATTTGGTAGTGAAAAATAGTGGGGGTTTCATGTGACAAATCATTGTATGGCAGATACATAACCTCCTACCCATCGTCTCTGCTTCAGTTTCTATCATAAAACAATTCCTATGTCATATGAAAATCAGTATTTTTGACTCCAAAAACTTAAAATGAAATAGATAACTCATTTTTTTTAATGTTCATATCAGAATTTTCAGTCATTTTCTAAAGGCTTATAAAACTTATTCTCACTTGTATTTTGGTTCTTCTAACCACCCCACCACCCTCTGAATCTCAAAACAAACTGAGTCTCAAAAACAAAAACCAGTGCTATCTGGGGTGTTGGCAGGTGTGTTAATTACTTAAGGACAAACTGCAGGGCTAGATACATTATTATAAAAGTCAGCTTGCCCTGGGCCTTACAGAAAAACTGTACTTGACCTCTGGAGGTCTAAGCTAGCTCAAAGATATCACAACATAATATCACAAGGAAAGTAACAAAATAAGATAAACTAAAACATGGAATGCATATTATATTTTTTTAAAATCTTTTGTTTTTGCTAATTAAAACAATTATTAAAGTTATCAAATATGATATATCCAAAAGTACATGAAGAAAAGAAAAGAGGAAGCACTTGAATTGTTAGCTGGAGAACATTATGCATATATACTTATAAGAGCAAATACAGAAAGACCGACATGCTTACAAAGGAGGGATGCCATACTTGCTGGCCATCAAGGAAAATAAAACTGTTCATTTCTTTGTATAAATTACCTTTATTTTCAGGATACCCAATCTCTGAAAGATCGCTAACAACATTACTCCTGGCAGTTTCAACAACCATTACATGCAAAGAAAACATTGTGCTTTAGGTCTCTGCTTTTTTTGTTGTTATTCTTAATTCGCAGCAAAATAAGATTCCTTTCTCAAAACCATGGACATTTATTTTGTGAAACAACCATCAATGCGGATCTTTTAAAAATTGTTCTATTAGTCAAATACTGATGCCGTGATTTCACTGCAACAGCCAAAATGATTTTCATTTTTCATGAGTTTTCCAGAAGATTTTAAGGCGAAAATGACAAATTGCAGGAGTCATTATTAAAATCTGATACTCTGATTAACAACATAATATTGCAGATAAAAATCCTACCTACCATAATGACAGGACGTTCCCTTAATAGTAGTTGGAGCCAACCTTTTCTCCTTGAACAGGCAAAGAAAAAATCAGCTACTTTTGGGGACAGAGGCACTCAAAGAGACGATGTTTTGATTTTGCACCAGTCCCAGAAAATGCACCACTTCTCTTCAAAAGACATTAAATTGAAGGGCCTTTTTGCTCTTGCAATTCATTCCAAGATTGAATTGTTTTTGCTTCAAGGCTCCCTCGACAAGAGCTAAGCATGAAGGAGATGGGCTGGATTTGGATTGAACACATTTGAGGATTTTTGAGAAGATTTAGCCCAGCCAGGATAGATCTATCACAGTGACTATAATCAACACATCGGTGATCCAGAATTTGTCCCATCAGAGAAGGCCAATCAGAATCATTTTGCACTTCTGGCCCCTCAATTTCAGTAGAATCTTAGGAACTGAGATCACTGGTTGGGGGAAGGGAAGGGATTAGCAAAGAGCTGCAACCCTTCTAACTGAGAAAAAAATCATCAACAGACCAAACCTCATGATCCAACACTGGGGAAACGAAAGTGGACAGTTTGTGACTCCACCTGATTGTAAAAAGATCACTCATCTTATGCCCCCATAACTAGCAAATCTGATGAAAGAGCAATGGATTGAGGGACCATTCTGTATGAAGAATTTGTTCCCTCCATGACAGAGAATCAGCCAAGACCAAGTCTGCCAGGAATAAGTCTGATCTAGATGTCAATGATGCTTTCTGTGCACCAATGACAGCATGCCCAGACCAGAATGTAGAGCTGGGGTGACTTGCTACCATCCTGTCTGAGGAGGTATGACATCATCCCTGAGCTGTCTAACATGATGAGCTCTATGTGGTACTTAAGATGGTGGCTCTAAAATGAAAGGCTTTCATGATAGCTCTCATCTCCAAGAGGTTGATGTGGAGACCTGTGTCCTCTGGACACTACTGGTCACTGACAATGCTGAAGTCTGGTAACAGATGGGTTGCTCAAGCACAGGTGCTTTAATTTCTACACAAGGTCCCATCTGGTTGCCGTTGATCAAGAGGTATTCCTGGTGCGAACCAACCTTGGATGAATCAATGGTCCAGGAATGATACTACCTCACTCATTACACTGATCCTGTAATCATGTGGCGTGCAAAAGGGATGCCCTCGAGATAGCAAAGTCATCTCCAGAATGTAAATTTTGAGGCAACCCTGCTGGATATTCTGTGAGGACAACAATTTGGACCACCAGAGGGTGGGGAAGTTATACTAAGTTGAGAAGAGTGAGAAAATCAATACCCTGATAAATGAACTTATGGGATAAACTGACATGGGATTTCACAACTGTTCAGAAAACCTTGATAATATAAAAGGGAAATGAGATCATTCTTTCATTTTACTAGAATGGAACTGATCATATGCTTGTGAAGGATGTCTTTCAAATAGATAGTCATACAAAACTGGGAATACAATACAATGGTATAGTTTTATGAAGGCATAAGGACATATGTTCAAATAGGAAGAGGGCACATAAATAATAACAATTTCCTCAGTATGTAAACTGCAAGAATATTCATAAGGAGTCAGATGGCAAATTCATTTAGACAGATGGAGAGGTATACTCATCTTGCTGTCTCGATCTTTGCCATCCTAACAAGAAAAGGTTATGATGAGTGTCCAGATATCTTGCTATAAAAGAGGTGTCCCTTACCAACTCCGATAGTATTTCCATCAGAAATGGAGAGAACAAAAGAGGAGGCTGGCAAATGAGAATCAAATTCCCTCTGAAAAATATCTGGATTGCATACTCTCTTGGTGGAAAGAGACCAATTCAATGCAAACAAAAGTTAGGCACCTACAGGATAGTTGTCTGTGGGCAGTGGGAAAACAAGTCAAAGGCAAGAGAGCAGAGGCATGGGGGTAAAGAAACTTTGTTTCCTATTACCTCGACATGACTCTCCAAACCTGATTAGCAGATTGTCTACATGCATAGAATTGGGATCGCAGCTGGCTTTTGGGTTGAGCAGCGAATGATCCTGTATCTCTGTCTGTGGTCTAAAGCGCTCACTGTTACGGATCACTGCCATCTCACCTGTCTGCGTGAGTTTGAGTCTCAGGCTTGTCTAACATGGGTACATGAGAAACCCAGTAGCTTCTGGATGGTCGGTGGTTCTTCCCGGGGTTTTCCAGGGTTCTTCCTCCACCAATTATACTGGCCGCCATGTATAGCCTAACTTGAGCTGAAAAATGGCATTAAACCCTACAACAACAACAACAGCAGCAACTGATCAGCAAAAGCAATCCAAAGGGAGGTTACAGAGGGTTAGAGCAGGATGTACATTCGACCTTGACTGCAAGTTGGAAAAAACATCATAATGGAGTTTTTATAATGTCAAAAAAGAAGACACAAAAGATTCCATCAAGGCATTCTGGACTCAAAATACCTGATGAGATCCTAAAGTTGAGGGTACAACCCAATTAAGGAACCCCTAAAGAACTGGAATGTGCTAGAAAAAGCTGCTCTTTAGCCCTTAATAGTGGACACAGAGCATTCTCTTTCCTCCAATAGGAAGAAAAGAAAGTCTGCAAATATATTTAAAGTGGGGCAACTAGGATCAACATGTTTCCTACTGCATTGATAATGGAAGATTCTCCACTTTGCATTGTAAACCCTGGAAGCAGATTGCCTCCTAGGCCAGGATGATGCAAGGTGGTAATCTTGCTCAAAAACTTGTCCTGGCTAATCATCTGAGCTGAGCAAAGCATGAAGTTGGATAATCTGCACTCCGTTGTGAAAGAAAGACCCATCATTGTATGACAGCAGGTCAAGACTTCCAGGGCTTGTCTAGTAGGAAACTGAACCATGACCACTGGGGCCACAGGGGGGATGACAGGATAACAGGATGAGCTCAGAAGTGAAGATACTGAATGGTGGGACACCTGTGGAATTGTTTTGAAAGGTGGAAAGTTGTATGGGTACATGCTGAAGTGAAGATACTGACTTGGTGGGACACCTGTGGAATCATTTTGAAAGGCGGAAAGTTGTAGAGGTACATGCAATCCCACTTTCTGATAGGGTACTGGAAAGACATAAATAGGGAACCTGTTGTTCAGTCTCATACTGATCAAGTCAACTATGGGTCCCACAGTTGGAAAAGTGACTGCTACCAACTGTTGGAGAGACCATACTATGAGGACCGTATGACCTCATCTTGATAAACTCTTGTTCAGGATATTCCTTTTGCCCAAAATATATGAGACTTTGGGAATTATATACTTCAAGCTGCCCAGTGAATGAGGTTCAGACTTCCACTCAAAGGGAAGGAGCATGTGTATCTCTTTGACCAGGAAGGTGTGCTAGTACTGACATGTTGTCACTATGACTTCTACAGTGTGGTAGTTTATAGTGATGTCTAGCAATGGGACAACATGCTGCAGACATGTAGCAACATGTCCCACCCAGTCACATTATCCTGACATCAGGCTGACCAGTCCTAACACTAACCTCTTAATGCTCAGTGCCAATTGTGGCAGCTGCTAGTGCCATTTTTATAAGTCTTTGGTATAGCTTAGCCTGGATTCAACCTCCCACACATCTGACGCTCTAACCATTTAGTTCACCAGAGCAGTATATGATGGGAATAAAATTTACTGATGCAACATCTGCTAAGCAAAGTGCACAATACCTTCAAACTTAACATAATGAAATAAAAAAGCACTCAGATCAAGTACTGAGGAAATAAACACTCAATTGACACAATAACACTGGCTTTTAAAAAAAACACTGAATGACAAAAATGAAAGTTCATTTTGATGATAAATGTATATTATCCACATAGTATAAAGAAAATAGAGGAAGATATTCCATATGTTGGATATGACTAAGTCATCAGACTGGGATCAAGCAAAGAGGAAGATATTCCATATGTTGGATATGACTAAGAAGTCAGACTGGGATCAAGTAAAGAGAAAGATATTCCATATGTTGGATATGACTAAGAAGTCAGACTGGGATCAAGTAAAGAGGAAGATATTCCATATGTTGGATATGACTAAGAAGTCAGACTGGGATCAAGTAAAGAGAAAGATATTCCATATGTTGGATATGACTAAGAAGTCAGACTGGGATCAAGCAAAGAGGAAGATATTCCATATGTTGGATATGACTAAGAAGTCAGACTGGGATCAAGTAAAGAGAAAGATATTCCATATGTTGGATATGACTAAGAAGTCAGACTGGGATCAAGTAAAGAGGAAGATATTCCATATGTTGGATATGACTAAGAAGTCAGACTGGGATCAAGTAAAGAGAAAGATATTCCATATGTTGGATATGACTAAGAAGTCAGACTGGGATCAAGCAAAGAGGAAGATATTCCATATGTTGGATATGACTAAGAAGTCAGACTGGGATCAAGTAAAGAGAAAGATATTCCATATGTTGGATATGACTAAGAAGTCAGACTGGGATCAAGCTCTTTGCAGAAGGGATTGTGTTACAAACCAGGTTCTAGTGTTACAAACCAGGTTCTACTGTATTTTAACAGGTCTTTAAATTTCTTGTCTTGACATATCAAGATAACTCACAAATATGAATAACCCACAAATGAATGAGAATTCATACTATCTGGTATCTACAGACCTGATACCACTCTGGGTAGGAATGGAAGACATGTGGTCCCTGGAGACAGCTCTGTCTGGCTAACAACAACCCCATGATAGTCTTCTCTATGTCACATGCTTCCAGGCCATCTTGGAGAAGTTTCTGAATCAAATCTTTAAAAATAATAAAAAAACCCTCATCAAATGTAAAATAAATGGGTTTTTTGTAAACACACTGCTGAGATAAGTGACTGCTACCTACTTTAGAATTACTGATGGTTAAACTCAGACAAACATTGCAAAAACATTAAATGACAGAAAATTCTAATCTAAACATGCATTCTGAATCTCAGTTGAACTGGTTGTGCAGTTTATGTGTTAACTGTACTATCATGACAGTTTTATGAAAAATTTAAGTTGAAAAGTAAGATATTACTTTTAAAAATCCAAAATGATTCAAACTATGTCAAAGGTACTGATGTTCTACTAACTAAACAAAATTTCTAAAACTACACATTAAGTCTGTTTCTTGTTTTTTGTTATTTTTAAGTGCTTAACAACATAATTTTAATTTGCAACATTCCAAATTTAGTTAAAAAACATTTCTTATATTTATGATTTAACATGTTCACAAAGTACCTGTAAGTTCAATATTAATTTCTTTGTCATAGCCTTTAACCCTGAACCTAATTTCATGAATAAATCAATGAACTTTTCTTAATGTCAACATAAAAAAAAATTGTTTCTCCAAGAATACATCGCTAAACACATTAACATTTGGAATGTAGCTCCTTTACCTCCAAATCCAATCCTCCCTAAAAGAAAGAAGTAACTATTATAAATTACATATCACTGCCCCTGATAGATTGCCACCTGTATATCTGATTTTTACATGCATTCAAGCCAACTAAATACTCTATGTCTTGAACTGAATAATTATGTTCAAAGGTCAGAACCATCCAGATCACTCACATTTCATGAGCTGTGGCCATCATGAGACACACTTGATCCTGCAAGAGCTTGTCAATCTGATATCCCACTTCAGCCATGAGGCCAGTGCTTGTTGGGTTAGTCTTGTTTTCCTGTCCTAATCAGTAAGAACTGCTTCTGTTGGGCACCACAGACATTTTCCATGTACCTCAGATAGCATTTGTGATCTCAATCAGGGTCCTGCAGGTGAACAGCAGACCTGCCAACCCTGACGAGTCTGTCTCAGTAAGGCAGTTGATTTTTTCCCGTAAGTTTGACCAGTTTTCAGTAAGGTGTAATAAAATATCATAAACTGCTATTATAAAGCTGGAAAACGTAATTAAAAGTTTGGTATTTGGAATGTGCAGTGACGATAAACATTATGTTCAACTGAAAAGTTTGTAAAGTATGCGTAGGCTTTATTTACCACTAGTACAGTGCACAAATTTTAGTTCCAAACCCTATGCAGATCAATGGCTTGTTGCTGTCTCTCAACTTGGATGTAATTCCTGGAAATTCTTTTTCCATTTCACATGATGGTGGCAATCATATTTCCCGCCACAAGTCATACTCAAATTCGCACGTGATGTCCAATAAACCTAATTGTGTCTCTTCCAGCTTATATTCACAAGAATCTGAATATTTATTTTTATTTTTCCTGTGTTCATTATTAACACTTTTCAAGAGGCTTATTTTCCCTTTCGTCTTTAAACATGCATCGCTTGATGGACACCATTTTTGAAAAACTGATATGATCAACAGTTTGATCATGCAGATGCTTCGCATGAACAAATAGGTGCAGTTTAAGGCATCTGATGTGCTGCTATAAAGTTAGTCTGGTTCCCTGACCAATTTCACTCTTTCTAATATGAAACCCAGATCCAAATCATACACAGCCGAACCAATTTTCCGGATTTTTCGGCATTGATAATTTCCTTGTATTTTTTTGCTTTTATGCCGTAAGTCTGTATTTTAAGGGTAATTTTCTTAAGAGTTGGCAGATCTGGAACAGCTTAAGCAAGATCAAAAAGACAAGGCCTCAAACTGGAACGAATTGAGCCGAGTCAAGACCAAGGATATGCACCAATTGGGGAACAAGGTAAATGAGTGGGACCTGGCTTGGTCAAAAAGATCCTTGCTGCAATCAATATCATCTCTTCTTTGATGCCTGAATGTGCTGCAAACCATAGAACATGATAGGAGCTAACTTTTTTTTCTAAGACAGAAAATGAAAGCAAACAACTGGGGATGGAGGTTAAAAGTGGTGTGATGTTAACCTGATACCAGTCAGTTAAAATGTGCCATTTCTCCTCATATGCTTTTGTGATCCTCTACGTGACTGAAGTGCAGAACTTCTTTTACACAAGGTGTCAATGACAAGAGCCAGGAGTTCTCCAAACAAGATTGAATACTGAAAACCTGGGTACATTTGTAGTGAGACTGAGCAGACCAAGGATCCGTCCCATAACAAAGGAACAATCAGAACTATTCTGCAAGCCTTGCCCCTCATCACGTGGGTCAGTTTTGGTATAAAGACCGCTAACAGGATGACACAGGTCAACAACCCCTACCAACTGACTGACAGGACATTGACAGCCCAATCCTATGGATCCAGGAAGAGTCATCAGTTTGTTCTTCAACCCTGTCACAAACATGTCTAGCATCAGACAGTCCTATAGGGTGCAAGCTCAGTGAAAAACAGATGGAGATACCACTCTGTATGAGTCTTTCCCTGCTAATGAACTGGCCAGGACAATGAATCAGCCTGGGATGTGCTGGACTTGTAAGCATATATGGTATTGACCACACCAACTATACCAAAATGCAGAGTTCTAGAGATTTTGCTTGATGAGGTACTTCAGCATGACCGTGTTATTCCACATATTCAAAACCACCTTCCCTTGTGTCTTTGCTTCCTCCAAGTACAGTAGGCATGGAGAAAGCAGAAATGTTCCAAGATTTTATCTGAACAAGGATTTCTTACTTTGTGACCAAACTCGTGGAGGTTGAGAGAAAAAAAGGGGTGGGGGTGGGGAAAAGAACTCACTATAGCTCATTACACTGGACAACAAATTTTTACAAAAGTCATGTTACTGAAATAAAATTAGTCAATTCTTATCAATTTTTATGTGCTGAACACGAATATGACAGTCAAATTGCAAAATTGGCTCTAGTTTTTTTGTAATCTGCAAGAAATTAATGTTTACATAACGAAATGCATTCCAATAGTAAAAGGTCAACTGTAATAGCCTACCTATAAAAAATCAAGTCATTGACTACATCTTAGATTTCTTCACCTGTCTCTTGTACAGCTGTTCGGGAGCATCTCTGAGGAGTGTCCAGCAGTAGTCAGCCAGCATTGTAGTGGACCATTTTCCCTGGTATCTTTGTTCCATTGTTGCGATATCTTGATGAAAACGTTCGCCGTGTTCATCACTAACAATACCACAGTTGCTAGGAAAGAAATCCAAATGGGAATGAAGGAAGTGAATCTTTAGAGACATATTGCAGCCAAGTTTCTTATACTTCATCAACATGTCTTCTACTAGTTCCTTATAGTTTTCTGCCTTAACATTTCCGAGGAAGTTTGTAGAAACTAGGCGAAAAGCATTCCATGCTTGTTTCGCGTCACCTTCCAGCAAGTTGTTGAACCGGTCATCTTTGAAAAGCTCTCGAATCTGAGGACCCACAAAAACTCCCTCTTTAATCTTTGCTTCGCTGAGTCGAGGGAATTTTTCATGCAGGTATCGGAATGCTGGCAAAGTCCGGTCAATGGCTTTCACGAAGTTCTTCATCAAACCTAGTTTGATGTGAAGGGGTGGTAGCAAGATTTTCTGAGCCTCAACCAGAGCTGGGTGTTGGATATTCTTCTCTCCAATGGCTACATTCTGCCTGTGAGTCCATTCCTTCCTCATGTAGTGCATTTCCCTTGCTCGGCTATCCCACTCGCATAAGAAACACATGTATTTTGTATATCCTTGCTGCAGTCCCATTAAAAGGGCAACTACCTTCAAATCACCACAGAGGTGCCAGCTGTACTTGTTATACTCAATGGAATTCAGTAGCTGCCTTAAGTTATCGTATGTCTCTTTCATGTGGACAGCATACGCTACTGGAATAGATGGAAGAATGTTTCCATTGTGCAAAAGCACAGCCTTGAGACTCAGTTTCGAAGAGTCCACAAATAGTCTCCATTCTTGTGGGTCATGAGTGATTTTTAAAGCATTCATGAGGCCCTCAATATCGGAACAGAATATCAGATTACTTTCCTTTCTGAAGAAAGGCTCCAATTGCTGGTGGCGCTTTCGATATGCAGTAATTGTGACATCTTCTTCTAGAAGATTCCATTGTTGGAGTCTTGATCCTAGCAATTCTGCCTTGTTCTTTGATAAGTCCAAATCACGAATCAGGTCATTTAGTTCTTCCTGTGTTATTCTGTGTGGGGTTGATGATGCACCACAGTGAAAATCTGGATCACTGCATGCTGATGGACCAGGAGAAGAACAGGTCGACTCACCTTTGTCTTCGTCAGATGAATCAAGAGAATATTCTGCTGGAGGTTCTGGAATAGGAAGTCCCTCACCATGTGGAACTGGTCTCAATGCAGACGGAATGTTTGGGTAGACTATTCTCGACTTCTTTCGCTTCGTTATTCCGCCGGAAAGAGGAGGAACCAAGCAGAAGTAACAGTCATTTAGGTGGTTGCTTGGCTCTCTCCACACCATTGGAACTGCAAACGGCATTGATGACCTTTTGCAATTCAACCACTGTGAAAGCTGTGTTGTACATGTAGCACAGCATATATGCGGAGCCCAAGGCTTGTCTTGGTCACCAACCTTGCATCCGAAGTAAAGATGATATGCCTTCTTCACTTGAGAATTGATACTTTTCTTCTGGTTGGCAAATGTCACTTCCCCACAAATATAGCAAAAATTGTCCGCGGTATTAACACACTTTCGAGGCATTACTGTTCTTTATTGTACGTAAATGGATAAAATAATAAGTTTTATGTAACAGTAGCTTGAACTGTCTCGCACAACGTCTAAAATATTTTAAATGCTGAACCTATCTGATTGGGCTTTATATAGTACACTGCTTACGTCAGCTTCAGCAGCCGCCTGGCATTAGTATAATAGGCCTACACATGTATAGTACACTGCTGACGTCAACTTACTTCAGCAGCCGCATGGCATTAGTATTGCATTGCATCAGAAAATGATGCAATCAACTGTGGATGATGTGAGCATGATGGTATTATGCAATGTTACATCATTATTCCGGATGTTGCTGCAGTCCTACTGGAGAAATTTACACAGTGAAACATAGAAAATGAGGTATATGAATATCTTCAAAACGAGAGCCAATACAAATTTTTCACGGTTATATTCGTGTTCGGCACACCAAAATACTACAGATTAGGGCCTTTTCAAGTCAGTAATGATTTCACTGTTGACCAGTGTTATTTACCCAACTCCTGAAAATCCATCTATCTTTCTTCCTGCTCCACTGTTTAGTATCTACTAAAATCAAATCCTATTAAGATTCCCCCTCTAACTCTATAAGCATTAGTCTGTTGCCTGTTTCTGAATTTTATCTGTTCCTTGTCTGTGTTCATTGCTGAGAATACCATTTCAGTCTGAAGCCTCTGAAAAGGCATGTACATTGCAAGCTTAGCTAGTTCAACAAGTTGGGAAACTTTTCTTTTTGGGGCTTTTTATATAGAATTTTCCAGTTTATAGGTATTGTCTCATGTATATCTCTGCTCCAAAATGCATGTTAACTGGTGTCCTTGGGTTTAGTGTAAAAGTTGATGTCCTAAAACTTAAATGCTTATTTCTGATGTAAAAGGGTTATTTTTCCGTCAACTTTTGCAAATATTACACAACATGATGGTGATGTATTGTAGCCTATTGTACTAAACAAGCCAAAAGTTCTGAAACTTTGCATTAAATATTTTTTGCTTCTTCTTTGGCCGTTTATCTAACCAGACATCACTTTTTTGTAGAATTATCATCCTCTGTTTGGCAAGAAACTCCCTCTTTCACTTTCGTCATTTTACCATTCACTTTGTTCATTTGCATCAGCACTAACTTGAAGTTGAAAAGAATCAGTAATTGTCCTTCCAGTCATGCCTGACTATAACCTCACCTTCCAGAAAAGGATCAAAGTTAGCTGATGTGCAAATGAGAGGAGAGGGCATCAATTACAGAGCCATTTTAGCAGGAACATTTATCTGTTATAAATATTTAGCAGGATTTACAAATATCCTTTTGTATTAACAGACATTTGCATAATTTGGAATGGATACAAGTTATTTTCAGCAAATATGTATTCTTACTTTTTAATTCTTGTAAAGATTTTTAATTATTCAGTTTATCTTATAGTTAATATAACTTTAATACTGCGCAGTTTCTTTTTAAGATTTACAACTCAACTAATTTGTAGAAGTTCTCAGGCAGAACTGCTCTAAATGCATAAATTTGTATAAGTTTTGCATGATTTGTACAATCATTAGCCCTGGCAGCATGTCTCATATTGGCCTTCATTTCCAAAAGATCAATGTAAAAAATCTTCTTTACTGTCCACTTGCCGCTTGAAGCATCTTAGCAATTGTGCTCCCAAACCTGACAAACTGGCACATGTACAGATTGCAACTTCAAGTTGGGTTGCGTCCAAAGGTAATCCTGCTGCTAGAAGTGGCAGATTTCAGTCAAATTCTTAATTAGGTGATCTAAACAACCTGAGTGAAAGCTTAAACTGATAAACATCTAGGATGTAGGTGGCCAGACAGCGGGACTAAGGGGAAGTCATCTGTAAGAGTTACTTCCCTTAATTTTCATTGGAAGGTCAGACTGTAGTGATGTTAATGTGATCAGGTAATATATTCAAAGGAGACACACCCACATGCTAAATATGATCCAATCTACAACTAACACATAACAAAAAATGACTTTACTAATGTGGAATCAATCAAGATATTCTAGAAATATATCCACAACAGGGCTTGATAAAAAAAAAAATCATTGAACCTTGTGTATGTTATGCTGACACACCACTAAAATTAAAATGTCAAATCAAGACCTTTGACCTTAAAATGCCAGAAAAAAAGACAATGAACTTGTTCACTGAAACACAACTAAATAAAAAATTCTGGTCAAAATTCATTTGCAGATGTACAAGTCACTGAGTTTATAAGCTTCATTAAGAACCCAAATGCAAGCAATGACCTTTTATTTGACCACAAGATAAAATTAGGTCTCTTTTTCAATATGACCATCAGTTCATAAGAAAAAGAGATAACAAGATTATGGTGGTCATCTTGGATATCAGTCAGAACCATTTTCAATTTTTACCATTTACTGTAAGAAGACTTACAGTGAAATTTGCCTTGTACACCTATACACTTCAATACTCTTTGGTAATGAATGTATAGAGTTTCATTAGTAATAGTGCTTCAAGCAACAGTTACAGTATTTTACAGGTTTGCTGTACTTCTGAATTAAAACTGCATCGATAAAATGAAATGTGCTTTCAGGTCTTCAAATTTTTCAACAACAGTTGTACTCAAGGATCAATCTGAATAAGTACTGAATTTAAGTTTCATAAACTAGCATTTTTTTCTTTCTTTCATTTTCAGTGTTATTTGTATTTTAATACGCTCCACTTTTTCCCATTTCTCTCTAACTTTACTTATCTCACAAATCAATTTAAGGTAACAAGTGGAAATTACAGCTACTGGTTACCTTATCATAACATGTCCATTGGAACAATATAAAATTGATAATAATTCTGTTTTCAAAGGATTAAAATGAACCAAATATGCATAAAAGCTAATATTTAATTACCAGATTATAGTACTTATGTTGACTGATAAAATATTAATAGTTTGTTTATACTTAGGAGCAAAAAACAGTTTAAAATAATAAGTATATTGTGGTGATATGAACCCTGGTAGATATCTGACATAAAATGAAGTGGCTTAAACTTCTGTCTCTATTAAATAATAAAATAGAATACTGCTTATAAAATTTTAAAAAATACATTAACAGTCCTGTGAAAGAAAATGACAAAAGTCAATGAAAAGTAAAAACCTTGGGAAAATTAGTAGTGATTTAGAACCTGCCATAAATCCACTGCACAAGCTCTCTGTTGCAGAAAAAAAGTGATGCAATCCCAATAAGGTGTATAGAAGATACATGACTTTCAAAAACTTTAACACTTAATACAAATATCGTTGATACTGTCACTGTGTCACTCAGAAAAGTAATCACCATGTCTCACCATTCACTTCAACAGTGACGATCATGCCCAAACTGGCAACAACACTGAAAATCTGATATGTCTTGTTATCTACTTAAGCTAGCAAAGCAATAATGCAGTTACCTTAACTACTGGCCATTACCTGTGAAGATCTTGGTTGACTCAGGTAAACAAACAAAAGTCACAGAGACAAGAGACAGAAACAGTTGCCAGTTTATCTCCCGATTCTCAAGCACCTGCATCAGAAGATGTGTCACTTCTGTCACCTCAAATGGCAGCAGCATCTAGGTCAGAGATAAACAAGCATGAATGAGTCACTACTGTACCAATGCCTGAAAACTGACCCAAATGCAAGACTAATCAAGACAGACAGACGGATGGGTGTAAAAACGGACAAGAGTAACATTACATGACCCATCATTTTTGTGGTGGGGCAAAGCAAAATATGGACCTAACCATGTTATAACCAACGAAATCAGTTAGCTGAAGAAAATGTACCAAACAAAATGGCTGTGGTGTGTAATACATTAAGTATTGTACTTGTATATAAAAAATCCATGAATTCAAGTCTAGATCACATTATAAAATTCATGTATTAGTCACAACCTGTTAGAAAAAAAAGAAGAAAAAAAAAAAAAAAAAAAATATATATATATATATATATATATATATATATATATATATATATATATATATATATATATATATATATGGTAGTCCTCGTTTGATCTATATCTGATTGACAGTAAACAGTTCACTCTATTTTCACCAGTAGCATAAGACTATAGTTGTTACATGTAACTGTAGTTAAACTGATCTAGATCTTCATCAGTGGAGGCCAGCTATCATCTTACCAAGGTTACCCAGGGTATCAGCTTACTGAGGCTACCCAGGGGATGAGACTATTCATAGGGAAATGAAAACATGAACAAATTAAAACTTTTAGCAATCATCTTTGCTAGATACCCTATCTTCAATTAACTTGCTGGCCAGATATATATGGTTTCAAAAGAAATGTGCATTTATGCCACCACTGGCAGCGATCATAAGCATAAACCTTTTTCCTGCAAATTTTTTTTAATGTTCCAGTCAATTTGGAAAATGCAACAATCTATCAGATTCCATTGCTTTTACATAAGTTTGGTGATAACTTCTTTGTGTTTTTTGAGGATTGTAGTTTGGTTTCTTTGATAAAGGGTGCATGTGTTACTGAAGTTACTCTAAAGGAGAGCTATGGAGGGCCAAATAAATGCCCATATCTTAATGTGGTAGCAACATCAAATAACTATAGAGCATTGACTGAGTTTGATTTTTTTTTCATTTGCTTAGTATTTATACAAAACAATCCGTGCTTCAAAGTAATCAGTTTTCTATGAAGGTTCAGCAAAACTATATTTTTCTGTGTATATTAAAAACAAAAGGAATTAGCCATCATTTGGTTGATACTGTTCCTGCCTTCAACGGTTGGTCAATTGTAACTAGTCCTGGTTGCATGACAATTTGAGTGTATCACAGAAGACAGTACTTAGGCCAGATGTCAGCCTAAGTGGATTATGATACAACAATGCATTTTTAAGATGGTTTGTCAATATGAACATAGAATTTGACTGTGTAACAACAGACAGGTTCCAGTTTATTTTATGTCAAGTTTGCAGCTTCCTTTCACTGTGCCTCTGAATTTCTCCACTCCAAACCCAGGATACAAGTTTAAACAGCCACCAATGCCACCCAAAAAAAATCACTAGATGATATAAATTGTCACGAAAAAGGAATTTTTTAAATTAATTTTTGACATTGGCAAAGCCCAACGTGATCCCTGAATAATCATTTTCCATGTTATTTTTCATACTTTTAAGAAAAAACAAATATTTTTTTTCATGTAAGAGAAAATACATTTATATGAAATTTCAGGAGCCATGCCACAATCATCTTGTATTAGATTTCAAATGCGATCTCTTCAACAAGATGATTAATTTTTTACGTTATTTTTTGCACTTTTACGAAAGAAAACTTTTTCCGTGTACAATAAAAATACATGTCAAATTTTAGGAACCACACCATGATCGTGTTATATCCAAATTTGTGTTATAACAGACCTGGTTATAATGGGGTCACACTGTGTGTGTGTATATAACTTGATCTAAGCCAGAAACATGTGAAATATAGGTGATAGTGATATTCTATTAAAGTAATGGTTTGATACTAATAGAGATGTACACAATGTATACAATCATATAGTTTGATTTTCTAGCATTAATATAGCTTGAGAAGTAAACCTCAAACACAAAATTTAACCACAAAATATAAATCATGAAATCTAAATTTAACCAAAGTCCATGAACTGTGAAATAGAGGTCACTACAACCTCCTTTGTGACAAGGGTGAAGCACCAATTGTCATGATTCCAGGCATAGCAGTATTTATAGCGTACACAAAAACCGAGCTAAATGCAAGAATGTATGTGCATGTACAAAATCAACACACTCGACCTCCTCATCTGTGAGTAGATGCTGTGAAAACCTTTCAAAAATCTTGAAAGAATAACACCTAATAAATATCCAACCTTTGGCATTAGGACATTAAAACAAAAAGGTAAATGATTTTTAGCTATTTTTGTACAGATGTCAATCTTAAGGTATTACTCAGCACACATCATTGCACAAAAGCTTAAACTGGTAGAGTAGTTCTGGTCCCCAGTAGACTGGTTCTGACTGGTTTCTGTAATGTGTCAATGGAATGCATACATATTCCGGTTAGTTTTTTAAAGTTAAAAAAAAACTTTTTGTGTTAATGGCCATCAAAAATGTATTTTATCCTACCAAAAGTAAAATCTTTTTGGTAATGAGCTACATGCAAAAGGTCAACCAAAGCCAGTAAAAGATGAAACTCGACAAAATGAGCTTCTACTGCTGTTAAGGAACAGGTACTAATAAAAAATTAGCTCCCCTCCCCATTCCAAGCTGCTAACTAGGATCAAGAAAGAAAGAATCGTTGAGATGCAATGAGATACGTACTATTATATCTGGATGTCTATACCAGTAATAAAACAGCTCTTCTCTAATTTAGGGAGGTGAGCATAAAAGAAAGGATTACATATGAGGTGACAAATAAATACCAATATAAAAAATGACTTGCTAATAGAGTTATGTATACCATCTTGTTACAACAAACAGCATGAAAACTTAAACAATGACTATGTATATATTTACCTGTTTGAACAACTCAATCATACTGATTGGAATTTTCCCATAGGTCCATTCAGTCTGTTGTTGGATGGCTTGAGAAACTGAAAAAATTGAGTCTCTATTATTATGTCTTTTACCATGGGAAATATTTTGTCAAAAACTTTCAAGCTCAATAAACTTTAGATTTTAATTTCATTTATGTTGTTTTTATAATGAAAAGATTGAAAATTAAAAGAATCAATGATAATATCTGCAGTGGAAATGGATAGGGAAATCCCACCCATGTCATCCGATTCTCTCGACAGATAACATTTTGGAAAAATGTCCATCCGCAAGCTCTTACCCCAACCCTATTCCATACCCTTCCATTTGGTAAGCTATTTCTTTGTATTGGTCTAGGTGAATAGGCAGTCCTACCATGTAAGACAACTTTGATGCGTATGACATCTAACTACCATAACAATCTGTTGTGGTTCTGTTCTGACTGCATCAATAACTGGAGGCCAAATCTTCAAGAATATCTCATGTGGATGGCAACTCATATTAATATTGCCTTTATCAAAGGAAATCCAGGCATCATCAAACTAATTTGTCTGCCTATTCAGTTGGTTGAACTATGATGGCAACCAAAGAATGCTAAAGTCAGTGAAAGTAGGGGTACATTTTCTTAACAAAACAAATATGTTTAATCAGATTCAGAATTGTGCGTGTGTGATTTGTATTTTTAACACAGCTTTAACAATTTTTCAGTCATATCGCTACGATGTCTGCAGTGTGACAGTTTATAGTTATGTCTAGCACCAGGGCAACATGCCGCAGACATGTAGCCTGATGTCCCACCCAGTCACATTATTCTGACACCAGGCAGGCCGACCAGTCCTAACACGAACCTTTTAATGCAGAGCACCAAGCAAGGTAGCTGTTAGTACCATTTTTTGTAAGTCTTTGGTATGACTCGGCCAGGGATCGAACCCACAACCTCCCGCATCTGAGGCGGACGCTCTAACCACAAGGCCACCAGAGCAGTCCAGATTCAGAATTAGACATTCATTTTGTGAATGAAACTCACCTGTTAGTTCTTCCAATTTCAGTACTCCTTGGGTACCATTACAATTTAACCAAATGGTCAACAGTATGAAAAAAGCAACCACTTAACACTGCCTGGATTTACTTCCATAAGGAAAAAGGCACAAAGTACAGTACAAATAAAGCAATTAGACTATAACCTGTGACAATCCTTCTGTGTCCTGAATCAGGGAATATATATGACAGTAAAGAAAGTTTTTAAAGATTCTTCTTTTCTCTAAAAATGTACATAAATTATATTCCTACAAAATTACCACTATCCCCCAACATTTGCACATAATGGCCATTAACAGTTCAAGCCTGATGAAACGTAGCACCTGAGGAGAAAAGACCCAATCATCCGAAAATAAAAATTAAATTATACTGAATATAACAACAGGTTTTCTGTATTGTTGTGTAAAAAAGTTAATAAAAGAGCTATTGACCAAATGCTGTCTGTCATTTAAAAATAACAGATGCTTATGTTCCTTTAATAAATAGCAGTATTCCAGAATCAAAACAACTGAACATAGACATTTCTTACCCTTCATCTCTGGCCTGTGGCTCACTAACATGGATAATAGATGAACACAACCTCTTTTCATTGTTTCCAGAGTTATCTCCATGAAAGAATGGGCTCTGCTTAACCAGGTCCCTGTCTCATCATTGGGATGCTCCACAACACCTTGCAAGAATGAGATCAAAGGACATTCATATAACTTGTATCAAGGGTATCACCTGCTTCTATCATGTGACTGAACTCAGTGTTAGAATTCTTTTCTAAACTCTAGAATCTCATCTTGAAATGTGTTCTTAAAACATGGATACCACACCACACCAAACATAACCAAGGTGTGACAGATGAATGGAGAGATGTTGGGTTCAATCGGCTATCTGTTCACCATTGTTTAATTTCTGCAGTATAACTAAAAAGTTGTTTAAGGAATTGACAATATCATTTACTGGTAAGGGTGCAGGGGCTTGGGATTTTCATTGCAATTGGACAATTTTTTGTCAATTACCTCAAGATAATCAGAGCAAGAAAATTATTTTAAAAAGTTTTTAAGGGGCTTGATTTTACATATCTGACAGCCCCCACCACTGAACTGTCAGTCATTACAAGTTTATAAAACAAATCAGGCTATTGGCCTTGAGGTGCCTTTTGCTATTTCTGATTCTACAGTTTCAGTATTTATAATATTTTTGTCCAAATGTCTATCCATCCCACCATTAATAATGGCATAAATTACTGTGTCCTAGTAGTAATTCTTCACTAGATCGTCTATTTTTGTAAATCATTGGGCAAATAAATTAAGGAAAATATATAATTCATTGAAATCAAATGTCTAAATAGTATGTGAAATAAGATTTAGCCTAAAATAAAATT
Organism: Sinohyriopsis cumingii; assembly: GCA_028554795.2. Lineage (NCBI taxonomy): Eukaryota > Metazoa > Mollusca > Bivalvia > Unionida > Unionidae > Sinohyriopsis > Sinohyriopsis cumingii. The sequence goes on along the minus strand of CM068838.1, from coordinate 133,633,864 downwards.
ATCTAGGTCAAAAACATATGGGACAATGTTACACTGGAAATTTAAGAAGTGCTGTGAGCTCAAATTATTTTTAGCCATCATGAAAAATAAAAAAAATTAGTGAAGAAAATAAAATCTACTTGATGACTGCAAGTGAATACAGGGTTTATACAGATCAGGAGAATTGAAATTCAGTGACTCTTCAATTATAATTTTCAGTTTTTAATGACTACTCAGGGTATCAAGTGTTCTGCTTCAGTAACCAATTTAAAATTAAACCATACTTCAATCATTACACGGGGGCCCCGAGTGGTCAAGTGGTCTAAAGCGCTCTCCATTACGGATCACTGCCATCTCACCTCTGTCTGCGTGGGTTCGAGTCTCGGATTCAGCCAATGTGGGTATGTGAGAAAGCTTGCGAGTAGCTTCTTGTGGGTCGGTGGTTCTTTCCGGGGTTTTTCCTGGGTTCTTCCTCCACCATTCATACTGGCCGCCATGTATAGCCTATCATATGCTGAAAAATGGCATTAAGCCCTACAACAACAACAACAACAATCATTATACAACATAAAATAAATGACTCGAAAGTAAAATTTTCAGTCATTTTTTATCTTTTAAGCAAAATCTTTAAAATTCAATGACTTTCAATGACCTAGGTGAAATATAAATGACTTTCAAGGCCTTGAATTGAGGTGTTCATTTCCCAATGACTTAATGACCTTTCACGACCATGCAAACCCTGTATATAGACAAATATTATAACCATAAATTTGCAATCCTATCAAATAAATTGTTGTAACAAGGCCAGAAAGTGAGTGCGCTTATATCAAAGAAAATCACTCTTTCTAATATAGATACATCCACATGTGATGCATGGCACCATATTTGTTCTTGACTGCGTCAATTCAGTTGGAAAGAATGATCTATTTCATTTACCGACTTTCATGCTTCAACTTCTTCAACTTCTTGTAGATGAATAGTTACAGTAATGTTTAATAATGAACAATGAAATTAAGACAAACACTATGGTGTGAAGATACTTGTACATGTGTTCTAATGTATCCTCATGGTATCGGTTTCGGAACCCTTAAGAACAGCTCGCGAAATAATTCGCAAATAATGTACGTTTTATTAAAAGTTCATTTACACTTTGACTCATCATTATACCTGTACCAAAATTCAAAACTTAAAACTATTCATGAGTGCAAACATTTGTTTATTTATGAATACCATGTTTTTGCTTTCATTGTTTATAATGTCATCTGTTTTGGAGCAGTTGATAACAGCGTCACTCTCGGCCATCGTAGAGATGAGAAAAGAAATGTACGATCACAAGAAATGGCAACAATGGCTAATATAACAATAAGTAATCTTAATATGTCTAAATATTGTCTTCTACTTAGCATCTATGTATGTTTCTGTTAAAGCTTCTTGGTCATAACAACAATGCAGTTTTCTACCACTCTGAAAATCATGCAAACAGCATGTGATATATTTATGACAGACATAGAAACATTTTCATACTGTTTTGTTTCCAAAATTATGTAAATGTTAATGTACCGAAATATAAATATTTCTCTTTTTAAAAAATATATTGATTTCAATATATTATATCACTTTCTATCTTCAATACTAGAAATAAGGAAAGAATGAAAAAAGAAAATATCATTAATTCAACAGGGAAATTTATAATTATTTCATTAATGGGCTTCCATAGGGAAAACAAAATGCGAAGTGGACATAGATAAGAAGTCACCTGATTGTATTCATTAGACATTCAACAACAAACAAGTTGCATCAAGGGTTTCAATTCAGTGACATTATCAAAAATAAACTTTAAGGTATTTTGAATGATATGAAAGTGTATTAGGTAATTTGATGTTTTCTGGTCATTGTTATGCATAATTTGCATATTTACAGGATCTGGACAAGCTGGAAGCATTTTCTTTACTTGTAGCAAAGCTGTCAAGAACTCTTGCTGGTATGACCGCCGATTCAGAAGGAATAGTGACAACAAGATTTTGCAAGACAGCCACTGGCACCATTTTCATTTAGGATTGGCTAGACATAAGAAGTCTTCTGGTGAAAACACCATGCTAATATGACTTTACCAGTTAGGTGAAGTAGCAATAAACAGGATTTCAAGATGGCTCCTGTGGCAGTTATACTGGACATCGGATCATCACCATGTTTATTTAGAACCAAGATAACGACATAATAAGCCTGTAAGCGAACCACACATGCTGATATTATCATCCATTGAGGAGTAGTAGTGACGGCATTTTCAACATGGCTGCTGCAATGGTCATAATGTACATCCAAGTAGAACCATTTGAGACCAACTAAACATCATAAAAAGTCTTCTGGTGAAAATCCCATGTCAATATGATTTTCAACATGGATTCTATAAGAGTCCTTTTATGTCAGATCTACACCATTTTCAATTATAACCAACTAGACCTTAGTTCTAATAATAAAACTCCCATGCTGATATGACCATCCAATCATGAGAAGCAATAACAAGATTTTCACAATGGATGTCTCAGCAGCACTATTTTTTATCTAAGACCAACTAGACTTAGGGATGAATGTGTGTGCAAATTTTCATGAAATCATGCATAGAGTTTAGAAATAGAGATAACAAACTTGTGTTTACAGACAGACAGACATGAGATGACAGATAGATAATGGACGACAGGCCATCCCATAAGCTCAACTGGCCCATGACCAGAAGAACCAAAAATTCCTCCTGATAAATCCACAAAATGATCAAGTGATTTTCTTTACAAAATGTTCTCATAATAACTTTATGTAAAGGCCTTATTAAAACCTATTTTAATTGTACTATACATCTTAGATGGTGTCCCAAACAGATTAATATTATGAAATTTTTATGATGCACATTGTTCCAGCACTTAACAAGTACCGTTGTTATAAAGAGCAGAAATGCTGACAAATTTGTTTATTAACAATGGAATAAACTAAAGACTGATATATCTATCTTTACTTTTCTCTGCTTAGAAGTTTTTCTTTCTCTGTTTGGAAATATTTAAAGACTGCATATTATCATTTTAAAAATATCTTGCCTGCTGATTTTTTGCTATGTTTCTTTTCCTACAAACAATGAGCCATGGGGGCTCAGAGCTAGACTTGCAACTGAAAGTGCGTGGATTTGAACCCTACCAGTGGAGCAGCCTGGGGAGGCAACTATGATGCATATCTGGACAGGGTACTTTACTCCACTGCCTTGACACAGACTAAATTACATGTGATGATGTGCCATCAAACAACAAACAAAACAAAAAACAGAACCAATCCAACATAGTCAAACTAAACTGAAGTTGTTAATGACAAATTAACAACAAAAAAGAAAGAATCAAAACAGAAACTAAATATTAAACTAAATAATGTAGAAAAACAGTAAGATAATATTTCACAATTGTACAGTAAAGGTTGATGGAAATTAATGTTTTGTAGTGACATGAACAAGGCCAGGGTCTGCTTGTTGAACATACACTTACAAGACATTTTTTAAGAAAACATAATTAGGAACACTGCTTGTGGAAAAAGTTAACGCTATGTCTCCTTCTTCAACCAACATGGGCATCACTATGACAACTCTACCGAATCTATAATATAGGTGACTTACCTAAGTAAATTCTTTCTATCACTCCAACACAGATTTTGTTCAATGCAGCTGTTTCCTCTGAATTGTCCTTCTTCTCACCAAACCCAATGTTGAAAATTGTCCCAAGAATTGCTATCAAATCAAACCAAAAACAAGCTCTGTAATCTCTTAAAACTTTACAAAAACAAAACAAGAAAACTTATTAACCGTAATGATCTTAACTTCTTATCAACTCAGATAAACTTTGCATATATGACTCAGATTATAAGAGCATTCTCTCTGACTGAACAAAAACATCTTATGGCAATTGCTTAACAATTGGAAGTCTGAATTTGAAGTGATGCTTGAGTATTAGTGCAAGATTCTTTTTATGACCTTTGTTACTGTCTTCAGATGGACAATGAAATCACAGACTAGATCCGTAAAGCAACCCAAGCCCTAAGATGACTCCATGTCAAGAGTTCTGCAGCAAAAGGACATTTGCATGTCTATGACAATCAAGGTCAATGAAGCTGTCACCTCCCACTGTATAGCTATGAAACCTGGACTGAATCCTGCAGGCATGTGAAGCAGCTTGAGCAGTTCCACATGTGCTCTCTATGGTCAATCATGCACATCCAATGGCAAGACAGGGTGTCCAACTTCGAAGTCCTCAACAAGGCCAGTGTTACTAGCACTGAGGCACTGCTACTGAAATCCCAGCTCAGATGGTCTGGCCACATCATTCAGATGGAGGAGGCCAGAATACCAAGATAGCTATTCTATGGTGATCTCAAGCAGGAAAAATGGAAACAAGGGCACCCCAAGAAAAGATACAAATACAACCTTAAGTGAAACCTGAAATGGTTCAGACCCTCACCCGCAGGAAAAGGTACAAAGACAATCTTAATGTACCATGAAATGGTACTGAATTCAACCAAGTGAGCTAAAATAAATATTTCAGTCAGATCAAGCGTGATGGCATACTCGTAAAACTGAATGGAAAGGTGGCTTGAACTCACTGTCTCCATCCTGTTTTGGTTGAGATGACTCCAGTCAATGGTGGATCTCAACTTGCTGTTTGCTTTCCAAAAACGAAAGAGCTAAAAGCTTGGGGATTGTGGGCTTTTCCTTTTGTTGATGAGCTACCATATCTCCTGTTGTGGAAAGGTATCCTTCTCCCGATCTGATGGTGCACTCATGAAGAGGGGCGAGGAGGAACGAGGAGAGAATTGTTGATGAACAAAACCTGAAGCCCTTCAAATGACCTGCACCACCCACTGATGGAAATCCAGTAAGCTCGAAAATCGGTTTCTTACATTTTCAGTACAACTGCTTCCTAAGGATTGATGATGGTGCACATGTGACTGAGAAGATCCTATCATCCCTCTATACTGATGGGGACAGAGTGGTTCCAAATGCCTGTGTGAGTTGAGTGGCAAGGTAGAGGGGCAATTCTTGAGCTGCTTGCCTCCAAACTTCCTCTATTCTTCCTCCAAAGCAATGGTGACCTGAACAGGGTCATCCAAAAAAAGAGGGTATTGTAAGGATGTTACAACATGGATTGCAGATATGAAACATGTCGTATCAATAGTAGACTGGCTGAAACCTTCGAAGCATTGGCCATGGTATGGTAAGCAGCCCTGGACATTGACCCTAGCAATCCTGGTCATCACCCATCAAGTGTGGCTATTGCCAGGTGTCTGTGATGACATCCTGAACCAGCTCTGATGGGCATGGAGCAGATTTGTCTGCCCTAAAAATCAGACAAGTACACATATGAACAGTTACTATATTCTTGTCAAGTGCAGTAAGATCACTACTGAAGGCATCTGTCATCCTATGTCTGTCTCTTCCTCCTCATCAGATCTACCAATTCTTTAGAGCAGCGGTAAGGGTGTCGGCATTCTGAAGTAGCCAACACCCCAAAAATGTCCTCGACAGCAGCTTGAAAGCTAAACTTCAGCTTTTTACATGGTTAGATCTGAGTAAGATGTGAAGGATGGTGGATTTGAAGGAGTTACGTCGCATTCATTGTGTGTCGAGGCCCAACTGGGTCAACTTGCAGGGCTAGAGATGAAATACCAGGTGGTATGAAGACTCAATTCCATCCTTATGAAACTGTCACTAGCTCTCCCTTGTGGACAAGCAGTGAACATATGAAGTCCGGCACTGCTGACTGGTTTGCCCAGCAGATGGTCAGCTTGGAAGCTGGCAGTATAGAAGATGGTCTGGTTATCACTAGTACCAGCCACTCCAAAAGGCCTGGCTGGACATACAAATTTCTCACTGAAATCTTTGTCATAGAATGGGCATGTTGCCAACAGTATGGTTGGATGGATAGATCTGTCAGCAAGATCCCCATAAATCATAGTTGGCTGGACCAATTCAACGAAAAGGTCCCAATGTTTAAACGGATGGACGGATGGCTAAGGTGCAGGTTTAATATGCATTAGATCCAATAGATCTGATGTAAATGGCATGTGATCAGCCAGGACAATGGCAGTTTATAAGACAGTCCGGCAATCACTGGTACCGGCTACACCAAACTGACAGATTTCTCACTGATTGTTGTTGTTGTTGTTATGGGGTTTAATTCCATTTTTCAGCACAAGATAGGCTATACATGGCAGCCAGTATTAATGGTGGAGGAAGAACCAGGGAAAACCCCAGAAAGAACCACCAACCCACGAGAAGCTACTGGCAAACTTTCTCACATATCCACATTGTCCGAGCCCGAGACTCGAACCCACGGAACCAGAGTTATTATGGCAGTGATCCGTGACGAAGAGCACTTTAGACCACTTGGTCACTCAGGGCCCTACGATTTCTCACTGAAATCTCCCATATAGTAATGATAAGATGACAACGATGTGGCTAGACAGACGGACATGTCAATAAGATCCCTGTATTAACTATTTGGCTGGACAATTTAAACGGAAAGGTCCACATGCTGGTATGGCTAGACTGCCACTGTTGGCTGAAAGTTTGGTGATGTCAGCACAGCTGCTGACATCCGGTACTGGTAAAGCAATATTAAGTGTTGGATCCAACGAATCCGGCATGGGGTATGCGTCCTGACTTACAGGCTCAATGGCCATGCTCGGACATGCAGTGGGAACTTATGCTTCATGGGCTGTCTAAAATCAGTATTGCCAACAATGATCCTTTGGTTGTCTTCCTTGATTTATTCCATTTTTCCTTCCCTTCAATGTCAAAAGGACGATTGCTTTGAACTTGCATTTCATACCTATCAAAAACATTTCTCCTGATATGACATAAGAAAACAAAGCATAGATTTGCAAATTAGTCTGTGACTAACTAGCTACTGACATAAAGTGGCAAATCAGTACAGCTAAAACTGAAACAAAAAAGGTCTACTGGCTAAATATTATAGATGCTGCATATCATAAACAGTGTATACATCATATAAAGAAAACAAGAGTCATATCTGAAGTTGCATATAAATCATTTAAATTGACATTCTGCTGAGACACGAAAACAAAAATTAAAGCAGAAACTAGTAATGTATTGAAATTACTAGGCCGCTAAAACACTGTTGTAACTAAGACAGCAGTGAAAGTGTTGTAACAGAAACCTATGGATGTATGCACAATGCTTAGTTAATAATATCGTAATTCTATCAAAACAGTGTGAAATATGAATAAACCAAGCATAAATATCAAGCAGCACTTCAGAATTTTGCTAACAAGAGCTCTGTAATTGACGAAATAAGCAAACAAAATCAAAGGTGCACTAACTCATAATGACACTGTACCAAGTCAACAATAGTATGGTGGGATGGTGGTCTTAAAAGACAAAGTCCCGAAAGGTGACAAAATCATTCAAACAATTGGCAGAAATTGCAAAATAATGCATAAAACCTGCACTAGATCGATAAATCCACACCATAAATCCAAATTAACATTGGATGGGCCCATAAGAACACAAAATGGCTGAATTACCAGAGGATAAATTGTATGATGTGTGGTCTGTACAACAGCAAAGCTAAAAACCAGCAACACCTGGCAGTGCCAAGGGGAGGTAATGGGAAGAGTTATTGCTCTTTTCTATTGATATAGACAGGGAAAGATGACTTTTGCCTTTCAGTAGGGCTGGATTCATGAGCTAGGAGGCTAATAATCCAAATGTAATGTGATTGGGGAACATATTCGAAGGAGAAATACTTTGTACATTGATTCAAATGTCTGAAGAGAGGGAGAGAGCAAAGATAACAATACAGTTTTGTGAACAAAGTCAAGCTCCTTTTAAGCTGTTACAAATCTGTACAAAGCAAGTATAGTAATACAAGCCATTTTATTATATACCAGAAAAACAGTTTTGTACAGGAAGATCTGAGGATTTTAATAGTGGTTTTACTGTAGCCAATAGCCACTGTACTGACTCCATCATGTGCTGCTTGTAAAACAACCATCAACATACTCAAATCCACCACTTATCCTCAAGGTCTACTGGACATGGACCAGTTGCTACATGGAGATCATTCACCATATTTGTTTCACATCATCTGATTAGTGAGGTCAGTGAAATGCTTGGTGTGAGAAAAAAAAAAGATAAGCTAGATCATCATTGTCAAAGATATATATAAACAAAGTTCTCCAAAACAAGGGAAGATTCAAACCATTGACAATGACAACCAGTAAATCAAGTGCAAATACATTCTAAAAGAACATACACTGCATATCCTGAAACAGGACAGCACATACATGATATAGAGTGCTGGATCACATGTTAATAACTTTTATGAAATAGCAATTTTAATAGTCATTTTAAAATGAAATATTCTCTATAGGTATACAATAAATCCAAACAAGTATAGTATGTTGATTTGGAAACCTGTATCATCTCTCAAGAGTATTAGGTTAAAACAAAGTTATGTTGATATCACATGATGATACAACTTCTCCCGATCAACATTTGATAGTGAGACACAAATTTATTATTAGGCATAGTTTGAATACATTTACCTACAAACTAAAATTGTCTGAACGTGAGGTTGTTGACTCTCTTGGCTCAATTCATGGATCTGAGATGACATCACACTGATAATCTTGGGGTCTGAAAGCTTGCTGAAATTATAGGCAAATACTTATATCAGTCACCTGGAGCAATAACAAAATAGGATCATTAAATATTACAAACAGTGAAAGAACAGTGCATAAAAACATACAGCTATAAACTACAATACAACATTTGTATTCTAGCTACATCCTTGTGCTTTCTTCACAATAAAACTGGCAACATGTCACAAAAACACAAATATGGTAATCTATATTGATTCCTAAGTTGTGTTGTGTCCCAACTATTACAAAAAACTACTATGTAACCAGGGCATTCATTTGATCACTTGGGTGAATGATAATTTATTAATTTTAGTTTATTACACAACTTGATGATCTTGACTTATTTTAGGTACATATTGTCAGTTCTGTAATGGGCTTTGTCATGATAATGACCATTATGGGAGGAATTGGTGGTGTGGTAAGATGCATCTTCACTAACCAAGGTTCCGATAACCTACTGGCAGAATGAACAGCTATATCAGTGCTTTGTCCTAGCAACATCTATTGGATTTCATGTGTTGCCTCCCTAGTATGTAATGCCAACTAACCAACAGCGTGGTGAATTGTACATCGGCTGAAAACAATTGTGGCAACTGACCTAAAAAGGATACTTTGTAAGTTTAATATCAAAATTATGACTATGAACCAGAGGGAAGCCATTACAGGTCTAATAGAGTGAAAGGTATTTGTGCAAACAAGGACAAGTACTGGAAAAGTGCTATTTATCAGTCTATTCAAGATGTGTACTCCCCTTGTCTCGATCATGTAGGAACAGTGTTCAAATTTGAACAACTTAATTTTGATTGGATGCAGTGGCTTGCTGTCACATCCAACAAAATTCACAAACCAGAAGCACAGAAATATCTGCTCAGTATGCCAAGGTATAGATAGGGTTATCGGAATCTTGGTTAGTGAAGATGGGTAAGATGATGTGATGTCAAATTATAAGGCTTAGTCGTTAGATAACACTTGTATAATAATAAGGGTGTTGTACATGTACCTTGAGAATGAGTAGGTAGACAATGAACTGTGCAAGAAGCTATTATTAGCCTCTTGCTACCTATATGTGGCTTGTTGGTGGATCACGTGGTGTGCATGATCAGAACTACTCCTATTCATTGGCATTGGCAGCTGAATCCAAAGAGCCAACCAAAGAAGATAATTTATATCATGTAACACCAGATGATCATGAAGAGTACCACATGAACAGTCACTTCTCTGGCTTTTTGAAGGTACAGACAATGAATTTGGAGTCTCAGCATCCAACTTTTCTTATAGATTTGTGCTGGCCTGCCACCACCCAAAACACAACCCATTGGTGCCTATATGGTGGGTGTGCCTTTATATTATCAATGCCTTTGTTTTAGTACCTTCTCATGGGGCTGCTATGGGGTAAGGTGTATTTGTCCCAATGGGATATTCATACGCTACTAATAACATAAAGGTCATCAATGTTTAATACATTTCTTTTATACTTTTAAATAGGAAAATAATAAGAATATTTTCTGCAAGCTGGGATCAGCTTAGCTCCATTACATTAATCTGGGGTCAACCCAGAATACTCTTATGAGGGGATCAGCCTAGCATAGATTTATTTATGACGAAATCAGCCCAGAATAAACTAGTATGCTGTGATCAGCCTAGCACATAGCCTACTTAAGCTGGGATCAGCCCAAGATACACTCAAATGCTGGGATCAACCTAGCAAAGATTTTACTAGAGGTGGGATCAGCCCAGCACAGACTGCTTAAGCTGGGATCGGCCTAGAATCCACTTTAATGCTGGGATCAGTCTAGTACTGATTATACTTGAGCTGGGATAAGCCCAGAATACACTGTAATGCTTGGAACAACCTAGTATAGATTTACTTCAGATGGGATCAGCCCAGCATTTACTATTATGCTGGGATCAGCCTAGCACAGATTTTATTTGAGCTAGGATCAGCCTAGAACCAATTCCACTTGAGCTGGGATCAGCCCCGAATTCACTGTAATTCTGGGATCTGCCTAGCACTGATAGGGAATCATCATAGTCTTGTACATTCAGATTCTAGCTCGAGAGTAGTCCCCAGAGAGATAGCATACTTTTAAAGAGCTCTAAGCAAGTGAATCATAAAGAGTCAGCAAATGATTTGCTTTTTCATGCTTATACTCAAGTCACTGAGTGTAATAGTGACTGATTGTCTGACATAAATGCAAGTAGCATGAACTAAGAGATAGTAGGAAATTAATGAATTGAATATGTATTAGCATTTATTGTCAAGCAGCATAATACACCTCTCCCCTGATAACGCATGCCTGGATAAATAACTGCCCCACTTATTACACGGGGTCAGGTGTGGAGCCCATTTTTTAAAAAGCAAATACCAAACAATTTGTTGAATATGAAGAAAGTCACAATCAAAAGTAGTAAAGGCAAACTTGATATATCACTTGTTATTGTAAACATGGAATTTTTAAAAAAGTTTGAAGTCATATAAATTCTACCAATGCAACAGCTGGTGGTCATAGTTGTGTACGTTGTCAACTCATTTCAATTGACCAAACTAACACTTATAAATATTATTATGCGAATAACACCACCACCCACCACCACTCCCTCATCTTCTCAATACATATCCTTTTTAATTTTTCACAGGTCACTCAGAAACTCAACCCCTCATTTATAATATTGTCTGTGTTTTTGGAACCTGTTGCATTGAAATTATCAAAGGAGAAGTGTAATGGTTATATAATGATAATCAAAAGTAAAGTTCTTAACCTGAAAATGAAGAACTGCACACAGTTTTTTATATATTTTTTTGAAATTTTGGACAATAACAAATGAAACTTTTCCTCTGGGTCTGATACAAGCACCAAGAAATTTTTTAACAACGGTGCAGCAACTTAAAGGAAACCAGTGAAGACAGGGCTACTTTAAGCATGGGCACTATTATTTCACTACTAATATATTTACACTGTAGAAATTCTTATACTGAAATATAAGGGTGAAACGATTCATCATTATAATGTTGCATCGATACTTTTGCTGCAACGATACACATATCCATCCATACTTACCATATGAAACTCATTTTAGTCTTCAGAAGTCATGAATAAGTATTATTAGTTTGCCTTGTAATTCTTTAAATAAAGAATTCATCTGAAACAGCATCTGCAGTCCTAGGCACTCATTTTTATTAGTAAAAACAAAAAGAAATATTGAGAATAGTCACACTCCATCTGCAAATCAACCAATGACATGTTTCATAATCTGAAACACCCCCAATTCCATGCTAATTATCTTAACCCAGCAGCATGTTCAACATATAGGATACAATCGAAACATGTTCCACATGAAGGATACATTTCAAACATGTTCCACATGAAGGATACATTTCAAACATGTTCCACATGAAGGATACATTTCAAACATGTTCCACATGAAGGATAAATTTCAAACATGTTCCACGTATAATGAAGGACGCTACTCATGATTTAATAACCACTTTTAGTGAAGTTTCTATGTTGAATATGATCTTGTCTACTTTGGTCGATTTGAGAGATACACATTTTTCATTTGAAAGTGACTATGTGTGTCACATAGTCAAATGTGTTACACTGAAATCTCATTGGTGGTTATTGCTTCTTCTGGTCCAGGTTAAATAATAACTAGCTACCAATCAAGAACACTGGACAACAAATTTTTACAAAAGTCATGTTACTGAAATAAAATTAGTCAATTCTTATCAATTTTTATGTGCTGAACACGAATATGACAGTCAAATTGCAAAATTGGCTCTAGTTTTTTTGTAATCTGCAAGAAATTAATGTTTACATAACGAAATGCATTCCAATAGTAAAAGGTCAACTGTAATAGCCTACCTATAAAAAATCAAGTCATTGACTACATCTTAGATTTCTTCGCCTGTCTCTTGTACAGCTGTTCGGGAGCATCTCTGAGGAGTGTCCAGCAGTAGTCAGCCAGCATTGTAGTGGACCATTTTCCCTGGTATCTTTGTTCCATTGTTGCGATATCTTGATGAAAACGTTCGCCGTGTTCATCACTAACAATACCACAGTTGCTAGGAAAGAAATCCAAATGGGAATGAAGGAAGTGAATCTTTAGAGACATATTGCAGCCAAGTTTCTTATACTTCATCAACATGTCTTCTACTAGTTCCTTATAGTTTTCTGCCCTAACATTTCCGAGGAAGTTTGTAGAAACTAGGCGAAAAGCATTCCATGCTTGTTTCGCGTCACCTTCCAGCAAGTTGTTGAACCAGTCATCTTTGAAAAGCTCTCGAATCTGAGGACCCACAAAAACTCCCTCTTTAATCTTTGCTTCGCTGAGTCGAGGGAATTTTTCATGCAGGTATCGGAATGCTGGCAAAGTCCGGTCAATGGCTTTCACGAAGTTCTTTATCAAACCTAGTTTGATGTGAAGGGGTGGTAGCAAGATTTTCTGAGCCTCAACCAGAGCTGGGTGTTGGATATTCTTCTCTCCAATGGCTACATTCTGCCTGTGAGTCCATTCCTTCCTCATGTAGTGCATTTCCCTTGCTCGGCTATCCCACTCGCATAAGAAACACATGTATTTTGTATATCCTTGCTGCAGTCCCATTAAAAGGGCAACTACCTTCAAATCACCACAGAGGTGCCAGCTGTACTTGTTATACTCAATGGAATTCAGTAGCTGCCTTAAGTTGTCGTATGTCTCTTTCATGTGGACAGCATACGCTACTGGAATAGATGGAAGAATGTTTCCACTGTGCAAAAGCACAGCCTTGAGACTCAGTTTCGAAGAGTCCACAAATAGTCTCCATTCTTGTGGGTCATGAGTGATTTTTAAAGCATTCATGAGGCCCTCAATATCGGAACAGAATATCAGATTACTTTCCTTTCTGAAGAAAGGCTCCAATTGCTGGTGGCGCTTTCGATATGCAGTAATTGTGACATCTTCTTCTAGAAGATTCCATTGTTGGAGTCTTGATCCTAGCAATTCTGCCTTGTTCTTTGATAAGTCCAAATCACGAATCAGGTCATTTAGTTCTTCCTGTGTTATTCTGTGTGGGGTTGATGATGCACCACAGTGAAAATCTGGATCACTGCATGCTGATGGACCAGGAGAAGAACAGGTCGACTCACCTTTGTCTTCGTCAGATGAATCAAGAGAATATTCTGCTGGAGGTTCTGGAATAGGAAGTCCCTCACCATGTGGAACTGGTCTCAATGCAGACGGAATGTTTGGGTAGACTATTCTCGACTTCTTTCGCTTCGTTATTCCGCCGGAAAGAGGAGGAACCAAGCAGAAGTAACAGTCATTTAGGTGGTTGCTTGGCTCTCTCCACACCATTGGGACTGCAAACGGCATTGATGACCTTTTGCAATTCAACCACTGTGAAAGCTGTGTTGTACATGTAGCACAGCATATATGCGGAGCCCAAGGCTTGTCTTGGTCACCAACCTTGCATCCGAAGTAAAGATGATATGCCTTCTTCACTTGAGAATTGATACTTTTCTTCTGGTTGGCAAATGTCACTTCCCAACAAATATAGCAAAAATTGTCCGCGGTATTAACACACTTTCGAGGCATTACTGTTCTTTATTGTACGTAAATGGATAAAATAATAAGTTTTATGTAACAGTAGCTTGAACTGTCTCGCACAACGTCTAAAATATTTTAAATGCTGAACCTATCTGATTGGGCTTTATATAGTACACTGCTTACGTCAGCTTCAGCAGCCGCCTGGCATTAGTATAATAGGCCTACACATGTATAGTACACTGCTGACGTCAACTTACTTCAGCAGCCGCATGGCATTAGTATTGCATTGCATCAGAAAATGATGCAATCAACTGTGGATGATGTGAGCATGATGGTATTATGCAATGTTACATCATTATTCCGGATGTTGCTGCAGTCCTACTGGAGAAATTTACACAGTGAAACATAGAAAATGAGGTATATGAATATCTTCAAAACGAGAGCCAATACAAATTTTTCACGGTTATATTCGTGTTCGGCACACCAAAATACTACAGATTAGGGCCTTTTTAAGTCAGTAATGATTTCACTGTTGACCAGTGGAATTTGTGTAGCTTATTCCCTGCATGACAAACAAAGCCACAAATTTCGCGCAAAAGTCTTTAATATGTAGTATTTAAAACAAAAATGCTGTCAGGGTGTGCAATCGCCGAATCATGCAAAATTTGTATGAATTTGCACACTTGGAGAACAGTGATGTGAAAGAACTCCCTCAAATTATTTGAAAGTCGCACATATGAAAATGTGTTTGGTAGAGCATACAATTTGTATTTAACCATTCTTGTCACGACATTTGTTTTTCAGGTAGGCTACCAATTACGCAACTGGGTTCTTCAAGCATGACATGAATGGTTGTTAGACTAAATTTGATTGGCACATTGTGCCCTACAATAAGCATTATGGCATAGTTTGAACCTTCCATGAAGGATGTTTTACAAATGCATGTTTAAAATATGAGCTACCTAGTAAACCAAAAATTCCCGGTGTGGTTCGTTATGTTTTCATTCAGCAAATACTGGCTGGTTATAGTGATGATGACAATAGTTATTAAAGTTATTAAGTATTGGATTAATGGAACTGCGATATTGTTAATGGAGATACCAGTGAATGATTTTTAGCCGAAAAATGGTGTTAAATATTAATCAGATGTACATGCTGGATGGACAAAAATAGATGTCATGATGGTTAATCTCCCTTTCAGCAGTATTTTGAAATTAAATGTAGAAAAAGCAGAAAACTGAACCTAATTAAAATACAGACAATTTAAAAGTAGAATGCAATTTTCATTTATTTTGTCAATCAATTCAGCCCTGCAGATGATATGTTAGAAAGCCATATAACCATATCAGGGTTAAGATAAGCTGAATAAATAAGGATGAAAAAATATGAAATTAAGAAGATATTTATCTGAATAACTCTGTCTGCACAAGCAGACTATGGCATTGATAGACTAAAAACCCTAATACAGCATTATGGAAATCTGGCATGGTACTCTGTAAATTACTGATACAAGAAATTAAGTTTTTGTAAGTGAAAAATCATATTTTGGAGCAGATGTATCCAATAGATAACATCTGTGAGCTCTGGAAAATTGTAAATAACAGCCACGTAGACCAGTTCCCCAACATCTTGAAGCTGAAAAAGCTAACCATGTATATGCACTTCAGAAGGAAGAACAGAAAACTATTCATGTACAGATAAGGAACAAAGTATGCTCAGAAATAATTAATAGATTAATACTTATATAACTAGAGGTGACATCTTTTAAAGATTTGGATTTCAGTAGAGCTCTAAAAAAGTGGAACAGGAAGAAAGAGACAGATATTGAAGTGTTAGGTAAATATTTAACAATGACATTTCCTCCTCCTCCTTCTTTTCTGCTCTCCCCTTCTTTCGGTGACAAAGGACAAAGTCCCGCCTCAAGATAAAATCCTGGCAGCAGCTCTCCTTAAATTGTACATGGGAACACATTTGGAATTTCTCTTGTTATGCAGAGATATTTAACCAGCAATTGAAGGTGTTGATGGAATAAATAAAATTAGCACAGAATCAGCAAAAGAGACTGATTTTAAACCACTCAAGTGATCACCTCATGTAAATTTATAAAAAAATTTGAACAGGACTGGGTGTCGTCAATAGTTTTTCTTCTTCACTAACAAATACAATGTACCTGTGGCCATAGCTGCAGTCTTTTAAATCTGCAAGAAGTACAATGTGATATACTTTGTTGCTATTCATGCTCATTCCCATGCTCCTTTGCACGAGGTAATTGCTTTATTTCTTCTGATTTGAAGATAACATCGTAATGTCTTCCAAGTTAAAGTGAGATACACAATTGGTAATAAGATCGTTTCAAAGCATCACTGGCATGCAAAACAAAGGGCCTGGTGGTTAAAGTGAGTTAAATGGAGCCACCATTAAAATGACCTTAAACGCTGAATAAAACTCACTGACAACATACAGCTAGCCTGTTTGAATGTTTTTTCTTCTTCTTGTCATCGATGAGAATTGCATATAAATATATAACTATATCTCTATAATCTGCATACTGGAAATACAACCAGCAAGTCAACATACATAAAGGGGCACCACCTACCTTTTAAAGATGGAAAGACTAACAAGTTCATATGTGTATCAATATGTATCATATTGCAGGCTGTGTATCGTGAATTATATCAATATGCAACACAGGTGTATCGTTTCACCCCTACTGAATAAGGATAGGTAATAAAATTTTAACAATAATTTAGTATAATTTAGGATGAAAAAAGAATTATTACTTTGAACTGAGTGCAGTAACATAAGAAAATATTATGTAAATGTTCATAACTGTGGTGATATAATAAGAAAGTAATAGGACAATAATCCAATGAGAGGTAAAGTCCCCTGTAAGTGCAAAGGATCCCATAAACTATACCCTTTTCCTGGAAAGCTAAAGAAACACTAAATATATCCAAGATTTATCAAAATAAGACATTCCTATTTATGATTCACTGAAACTATCTTGGAATATCACTAGTCATTCAATTTCCTTATTGTTTTCTTTCATTAAGATCATTTATTAAATTAAATTTTTTATCTTATTGATGGAAAAGACTCAAAAATTACAAATGAGCGCATGTCATTGTAAGAATAATTATATGCATCAGTTGCTGCAAATTCTCATACTACACTGAAACTTGTTGAAAGAGGACACTGAAACTTGTTGAAAGAGGACACTGAAACTTGTTGAAAGAGGACACTCAAAGGATCACCAAATTTATCATTTAAGAATACATCTTTTTTATAGAAATTAATATGATTACAGATATTAAGAAATGGGACTCGTAAATGATCCCTATCATAAGGTGTCTTTCAATTTCTGAATAAGGGCACAACAATCTTGTAAAATATCTAGTACAATACATGTGATATTTTAAACTAAAAGGGAAAAGATATTTTAATTATTCCAGTTTATCTGCCTCCTTATGTAATTTTATGATTTAATGATACATAAACAATACTGACAAAGGTATAATTCTCACCTGTTTAGGTAAACATCAAACCTTACTACAGCCTCCATGTTTAAAATCCATAGAAGTTCTAAGGGAAGAGTGGCCTGAAAATATACAACTACATAGGCAATTTCAACGATAAAAGTACCCTTTCATAAATTCTTTTAGGATGAAATAATAATACATTTACTTATCCAGTGTTAGGAAGTACCTGTAATTACCTGTAATTTTCTGTAGCAGACGCAAGAAAACATAATATTAACCTCGTATTTTTGAAGTGATTCAAGAATAATATTTTTCCATTCTAATACGAAATCATATCTAGCACTGCGAAACACAGAAGCATTGTTCATATCCTTTGCTTACATTCCTATTCCTCATCCCAGGGCTACAGCCCCCTCTCAAATCCTATCCCCATGGAAAAATAAATCTTCTATAACCCCTGCTTGGTTCTGATAAAAGAATCAATTGGGCTTGGTATCTGCCTAACAGCCAAGAAGAATCAATTGGGCTTGGTATCTGCCTAACAGCCAAGAAATCTGAACCAGCAGAATGGTTTCTGTATACATTTCTTCCAGTCTTGCTGACTCTAGTTGTTATCATTTATCAGGATAAAATTTTTATAGTAAATTCTGTTTTTCCAATAATACTTACCGGTTTTCTGTGCTATGTTTCACTGTCGGACTCTAGTCCAACATACCTATCTGACCTCACTCATGTGTACACACCAGCAAGATACTTACACTCCTCTTCTGACAATTGCATACTCATTATTCCCAATATGAAAACAAAGTCATATGGACAGCGTTCTTTTGCATACCAGGGCCCAGCAACATGGAATGAATTGCCCACTGAACTTAGGCACAAAGACACAGTGATCCCATTCAAGAGTGCTCTCAAAACTCACTTATTTCGACTGCAAGAACAAACTTAAAGCCCTAATAATGTTTCCTACCTTAAATATTCTTAGCATGTTTTTTTATGTTTTCTAATTTCATGGTGTTTGTTTTTGTAATCATATCATTATATGTTTTTTATCTTATAGGTGTTGTCTAATGTTGTAAAGCGTTTAGAGCTTCTAAAGATTAGGCGCTATACAAAGTCCTCATTATTATTATTATTATCTCATTAGATTAGGGGTAACTTTCTCTACTACCTCCAAATCCAGCCATCCCAGAAAGGCAAAAACCTCCATATATTTGAGCAGGGCATTGTACAAAAAGAAGCAAACACAACACCCTCAGGACATGGGGTTTATTTTCAAGAAAAACCAAAGAGAAAACACCAGACACGAAGACCCTAAATATTCAGATGCTATATTTTTTCATGAATTGTATTTGCCACCATAGGCCTAGACAAAATGAACACGATGTTGTTCATCCAGAGCCAATACGATGAGTGCCATGGGCTTTTATTAGGTGCCAGGTGCTTGATGTTATCATCCCCTTCATGCGCTTTGTGAACTGATTGATCATGCACTCAAGTGCTCACTCATGATCATCACGCACCTGGGTCACATAATCCTCCCTAAGTGTAAATGTTGCCTGATATTTAGCAAATTTGTTCCTGCAGCAACAAAAAAATGTACAGAAGCAAATAATCAATCAGTACAATACATGTCTTCAGAAATAAATAAAACATTAACCAATACATGACAGGTATTCACATATGATATCAAGATTTAAAAGCAACCATTAAAAAAAAATCATTTGAAAGATCATCCTCTTCTGTTTTGAAATGAACACCATACAAGAATGGTTTTCTATTATTACATATTCCTTTTTTCTTTTACTTCTATAGTAGTACTAGTGTGAGTGACCTAGTAGGCCAGCCCCAGAGGGATTTGAAACTTCCTGATTCTCCCCTGAAGACCACTACCCCACACATTTATCCATCATTCCGCAGCAATATTAGTTCATAACATGGAGGACAAGTAAAAAATAAATGGAACTACAGAGCTTAACAAGTTAAATTGCCCAGCAAAATAATTAAGTATGTAAAACCACTGTCATTGAAGCTACACCTACTTACGTAATGATGTCAAATTGTCCCCTTATATTTATATTTTTGTTAGTTTGACAATAAATGGGATATTCAGCATCACTCCCACCTACTAAAATAACCCTGAAAGATTTGGATAGACTGCAGTAACCCACACATAATACATTGTCTGCAAATATACCCACTGGCCAAGCCAATCGGATAGTCTTCGGTCTCCTGTAGAATGTCTTACTGGTTACTGGCCTGAGTCTTCCTGTGACACCTGGTTACGCTTTCAAGAGGCTGGCTAGTATGGGGGTTATTAACAGATCTACTATCAGGGGCGATCGATGTGCAGTGCTCATGGGGTCGGACAATCTCCTTCCCGGCCCAACCGGTCATCTGTGTGGTATATCAGTCGGTGTCTGAATCACAACTCAAAGATTCAGAGCTAGCCTCAGAAGAGGTAACCTTTTGTACACTTGTTTTTTTTCTGAACCAATTTCATGGGGGCTGGATCACAAGGAAGACAGTTAAATGGCAAAAGCATTACTATGCAATGTGCATATAGATTTCAGACATGCAACCCTTCTCACCTTGTACACTGGCATATATAAATTGGGGATTGATATGACCTGATATACGTCCTTGGTCCACTTGTAGCTAATTTTTGTTTCCCTTTTAGTCCAACATTGCACACTAGGACTTGGTCCCCTACTTCAAGTTTGGACTCTCAGGCCTTCTAATCATACTGGACCTTATTCTTAGCATGGCTATTGCTTGATTCCCATGTGAATCAGTGGTGGTCTTTCAGTTTTTCCACATTCGAGTGAGGTTCTGCAGTAGCCTTGCCACAATCTGGTGCGGTGCTTAGACAGGCATCAACCGAAAGCAGTTGGTGTCACCCAAATATAAGAAAATGGGGTGAGAATCCAGTGGAAACATTCTTAGTAGCATTATATGCATCGACAATTAGAGCAATGAACGACTTCCAATCTTGTTTTTGTTCTCCCTCCAATGTCCCTTGTGTTTTTAACAGTGTTCCATTGAAGCATTTGCAGGCATCATTTCCCTGTGGGTGAAATAGGGAGGAGTGAGGCTTCTGTATGTTTGCTAATTTGCATAGCTCCTTTATAACCATACCCTTGAAATTACATCCCTGATCAATGTGAAGCCTTTCCGAGAAACTGTAATATCAAAAAAGTGCTCATAAAAGGGCTTTAGTGTCAATCGAGCCGTTTGGTTGTAGCAAGGAACGGCCTGAGCATACCTGGTGAAATGATCAGTTATCACCAAGATATTCTCAAACCCTCTCACAGATCACTCTAGTGACAAAAAGTCTATGGAGATGAGCTCCATTGGGCAGGTGGTTTGAATTGTGGTTAATTCAGCCATTGCCCTAAACAGAGTCTTTTGACATACACAGTTTGTAAGACTCCACATTGTGATTCACGTCCTTCTCCAGACCAGGCCAATAAAACCTTTGCCTAGCTAACCAGAGTGTCATCTCCTTGCCCTATCACCCATATCATTATGGATATCTTTCAGAGCCAGGCTCTGTTATGACTTGGGATCACAAACTGTCTGATTGATTGACCATCGAGAAGTGGTTCTGTAAAGAATGCCATTTTCAAGTACAAGGCAGTTCAATTCATAAAGAAACTTCTGCAGACAAATTTTCTCTCCAGAGATCCTACTTCCTGGGCCAAAAACCTTACTCTTGAGGTCAATAACTTTTGCTATTGTTTTTTCGGTCAACTGTTACCTGTCCAACTCAATGTTGATACAACGCTCAGATGAGAACACCTCATCAACCGAATGAGGTGCCAAATCATCCAAAACACTCTCAATCAAGAAAACAGATACAGTGGCTGGATAGTAAATGGCTTCCACCACATCAAGGAATATTTGTGGTAAATGCAAGAGGATGTCAGCATCAGTGTTACTTTTGCCGGAGAAACCTACGAGATAGTCATAGAATTTATCCATCATGGCCAATTTTAACGCCAAAAACTCAAGCTTATTTACTGGGTCTCAATCTGCAACTCGCATAAGCAATGACCCTTTTTACACCATCCTGCTCTTGATATAGGACTGCTAGCATCAGTATGCACAATAAATGGTTTAGCATGGTCAGCAAAAGCTAAGATTGGGGTAGAGGTCAATTTATGACAGTTTGGATGTGGAGGTGAACCCTCCCATCTGCTAGGGTGTCCTAGTCACCTACTGTCCCTGACCAGGTTGTTACTATTTAACTCATCAGAGGGAATAATAAGGGTTGATTCGTTTGTTCAACTGATCACTTTGTTAAGTCACCGTGAGGTTTACACAGCCCTTTTGTCATTGGTGTCGCAGGTGCAGCTGGTATAGCTACTGGTGAGGTCATGTGACTAGTATTGTCACAACTTGCACTTGTAGCATCTGGGTTCCAAAATAAACCATTCTCTCATAGCTGAGTTTTGGATACATAGAGAAAATAAAATGCTTAGACACCAGGGAATATCCGGCATAGGAAAATGGTTCAAGGATTAGAAATTAATATATGCCATTGAGTCATTAATTCTCCCGATTTGTCAGTGTTTGGAACACCTTTCTCTGAGAAGCCTCAAAACTAGGAGGACACTGTGCCAAATTCACGTCATCTATTTACTCACCTACATAAAACGTAGGTGAGACTAAAAGGGAATTCCAAGAATAAAAAGCACTTGAGAGATATCTGTAATCATATAGATTCCCTGGTGTCTAAGCATTTTAATTTCTCTGGTAGGGATCAACATCTTGATCTAAATGGGAGTTCAGTCATATTTAACTTAGAGGTCAATTTATCTATAAGGGTCGCAGTTTCTTGGGCAGTGCTCCCAAGTCCAAGGAGCTACTTGTTTCTTTTTGGACTTGTTCTTTTTCTTATGAGACACCTTGGTCTTTCCATAAGCCTCTAACAGAGCATTTAACGGTTGTGCTATCTGCGGCGATAGTAACCAGTGAACCCCAAAAGATGACACAGCTCCTTTATGTTTTTAGGCTGTCTTAATAACATGTTTTCTCTGGGTCAGTCTTGATACCCTCCTCAAATATAATGTGACCCAGATAAACAACTGAATATATGAGCAACTCACAGTTAGAGGGTTTCAGCCTAAGACCATGCTGGTGTAAGTGTGCAATGGTTGACTCTAAACGGTCCATGTGCTCATCAAACGTCCTGGAGAAAATTATACAGACCAAGGGAATCAACTGTTACAGGTTAACTCCCTTTATAACCACTAGATGACTATCATTATACCAGGATGTAACCAGTTATTACATAAGTGAAACCTTACAGGAAAGGTGGGAGGTACTATTTTAATGTAATCAGTTAAGATTTTTTTTTGAAGAAACATAATCTACAAAAAATCTGCTTTCTCTGTCAAATAAATTACCTAATCATATTAGATTAGAAGCAAAGGGAAGAGGAGGAGGAAATGCAGAGCATACCACCTCTACCTGTATGACCCAGTAGGAACATGATTGCTCTATTATTTGATGAACTTCTCCTAATGTCAGTCTTGCACAATAGGAGACAATTTGGTTATACATGTGCAATGGAGATCCCTGTGGGATTCTGCACTTGAATATGGTCTCACCTGTTGTTTTCCAGGCAAATCTAGTGAAAGTGGCCAATACCAGCTGGTTCTGAGGTTTTGCTATCAAAATCAGGGCATGGTCACTGCCTATGCAGCTACCACTGGCCCAATGAGGTTTGGTTGTCTCCTTTGCGAGGCTGTATCTCATGGATACAAAGCTGGAGAAAGTGGTCTGAGTGTGCCATCCAACTGACTCCATTACATCTTCAGTTGAGACATTACATCTGACAAAAATGTTGAATGCATCATATAAAACAACATTTGAATTTCTCTAAAACTGAAAATATAGATCAATATGAAGTTTATGTATTGGATTAAATTGATTCTATGATGACCATCTTTGCAGCATGACAGAAAAAGTGAAAACTGGTTACATCAAGGTATAACTGTATCCACTAGAGGTGCATGGTATTACCAGGATACTGGTTTACCATGGTATGCATTTATTTCTGGTATATACACAGTACTTTTTTTTACTGTACCAGTACAATGGTAGTTTCTGTCAGTAAGGAATTTACAGAAATTCCTGAAAAATCTTGTTAAAATTTAATTGATATTAAAAGCATCTTTTTATGTTTTCATTTTGTCATGACAAAATAATTCCAATTAGTAGACAAAATAGTCTAATTTGTCACAAATTAATTTCAGCCATTACAAATATGATTTATGAATTTTAAATCATATTTTGACATGGCTAAAAGATGCCAATATAGTGGCTAAATGGATTTTTTGAAAGATATGAGAGAAATCCAACTTTTAGAACAATTTTGGACATTTTTTATTTTTAAAAATTGTCATTTTTCTGGTTATTTATTAGCATATGTCATTGTGTATGTTAAGTACATGCATTCCTTTGCAAGACAAAGAACTGTCACAAGATTTTCAGGATAGCAGTTGTTTGAATTTTATGTAATTTCTTTAATCCACTATATATTTTCTCATTTCTCTTTAGCTACAGATTTTGGATTAAAATGTGTACTGTAACAACAAATAAAATATCACAGCAAATTTATCTACTGTACATGTGAAGTACTGACCATTCAATTCATTGGGGAGGATTGCAAATGTTTTTGTTGAGCTGAGATATTTTCCTTTATCTCAAAATAATTATATTTTTATTTTGCTTTAAATCAGAATGAGATATTTTTCCAGCAATTAGAAATGTGAAAAGAAAAAAAAATCCTAGTCCCTACCTCAGAAAATTAAATTGTTGGTCCCCAATTTAAGTCATGGTACATATCACGGTATGTTAAAAAATACCACAGTACAAAATTTTTCATGGTACCCAGCTCTAATGGGCACCTAGCAGATAAAAAGGAGAATTAACATTTGTGATAACTCCCCTAATTTTGTGAGTCAAGAGGTGAGGCAAGTTCATTTGGTATGGTGCTATTTTCTAATATGTCGAACAAATATCACACTTTATCCAGGACAAAAGTGTATGTACCAATATTTTGCCCTTTCTGCGAGGGATAAGAAGAGTGGTGATCTCCCTCGATGCAACAGCTTGGTCCTTCTTAAGAAATACTTCATGGCTCACATTGGGTCCTATAGATTAACTTTTACAGATGAAGTGTCCAGAGTAGACAGGAATCTCATTACAAAGGTCTGTTTTCCCATGAATGAGAACCTGCTCTTGGCAATGAAACCAGGGGCCATCATGAGCGATACAGACCCATCTTGTTGGAACTGCATGTACTTCGGGTCCACTGATAGGGCATACATTTTGCAGATTCTTCCTGCCATTCATTATTGCAGTGAGCAAGCAGATCTTATCTGAGGTGAACCAATGAGCCTCTCGAGTGTGGTTCAAATAGTGTTAGGTTAGTACCCATGATTGATTCCACTTTGGGATAAGAGCCCGCATCTTTGGACATGTACCAAAATTGGACAAGAGATAATATTGGTCTTTGTTTTGTCCAATATCCTCTCTTCCATCATGATGCAGGGTGTCAGTGATCACAGAAAGGTACATTTTGATTGTGATTGGTATCAACCATTTGTTGTCAAAGAACTCTAAAAGGAAGCTAGCTATTTTAGGTATTGATGCCTGCAGTGGTAAACTGGAGGGCAGTATTTCTTGCAAGATTTCTCCACCACTGGTTGTGAGAACGGTTTGTTCCTGAAAGCTTGTTTAATATGATCCAGATGTGCAGGTTCAGCAACTCTGGGTTGGGATGAAACACCTGCTGTCATGGTTGCATGAGCAGATGAGGGATATCTTGATTTACCTGAAGATTTCTGTTGCAAGTTTGATCAGGTCATTCATCCAAGATTCTTCCCTTTTGAGTGGAGCAATCACGATAAGGTGAAACTTCAGTTCTCTTGCTTTCTGTATCAGGCAAGGAATCAGAGGTGTTGGAGGGTGAGTGCTGGGTTCCAGGCTAATCCAATTTATATAAATAGCATTAATTTAACTGTGTTGGCCTTAGGATCTGGCCTTGGTGAGACAGATGTTGAAAATTTGGTATTCCACCTTGTTGCAAAGAGATCCACCACTGGTCAATCCTATTGGGCATATATCTGAGTGAAAACCAAGGGATGAAGAGAGCATTTTGTTTGTATTAGTTGAATCTTCTGGGATAATGAACTTGCTGAATTCTCCTGCCACCAATGAAACATTTTCAAATATGACTTACATCTCAAGAATACTGATATGTCAGACCTGCCGACCCTGATGAGTCCATCTCAGTAAGTCAGTTGATTTTTTCCCCATAAGACTGACCAGTTTTCAGTAAGGTGTAATAAAATATCAATAACTGCTATTGCAAAGCTGGAAAACATAATTAAAAGTTTGATGCATCAACGATAAACATTATGTTCAACTGAAAAGTTTGTCAAGTACGCATGACTTTATTTGCCACTAGTACAGTTGCACAAATGTTAGTTCCAAACCCTATGCAACTCAATGGCTTGTTGCATATTTCTCAACTTGACATAATTCTTGGAAATTCTTTTCCATTTCACATGACGACGGCAATTATATCTCCCACCATAAGACATACTCAAATTGGTACATAATGTCCAATAAACATAATTGTGTCCTTAACAGCTTTTATTCACAAAAATTAGAATACACCTTTTTATTCTTCTGTGTTGATTATTAACGCTTTTCTAGAAGCTCATTTTCCCTTTCGTCTTAAACATGCATCACTTTCTGGATGCCAGGAAAGTCATAAGAGTTAGCAGATCTGATAAGTAAATGACAATCGGGGGGTGGGGTGTCACACCAATGGCTTCCAGGAAAGATGTAAGCAGGTGTGCCTCCCAGCTGTCTGCACTCATATCCATACAGTTGTGATTTCAGAAGTTTCACTGCAAAGGTAATTCCAACTTGAGCCAAGTGCTGTTGCCCAATTGTCTGAGATGGTACCTCAAATTTGTGCAGATTGTGAGAGTTGGTCCAATGGGCATAGTCTCAGCCTCCACCTGGACAAAAGAATCATCTGTAATGGGTACATAAATATGCAAACTAGGACTAAGAGATCCACTGTCACAATCTGTATTATCAAAGAAGCCACCACTACACTTATTTTCCAATGATCATTCCTGAGGGAGATTCACTCTGTTTACGAGTGTAGATTTTCATAACAGACAAAAAATGTTGAGATGGTACGAGGTCAGATTTGTCAAAGAAAAAATGTGTGGTTCCAGTAACGAGACCTGCATTATTTTAATGGACCCAACCTTATAACATTTTATCACATGCACATAAAAAAGTCCAAAACAGTAACAATAGATCCAAAACTGACATAATCACAACTGGATAAAAAAAGTAATAAAAAAAATATTTAATACTGAAGATCAATTTTTTAATGCTGTTAAAGAACCACCAATATTTTGTTTTATTTTGGCCAAAAATCTTTAAATGAAGTTAATAACTGATTCAACAATCTTTTCAACATACTTAAACCATGTGAACAACTTCTTTACCAAGTTCACTAGTTACACCCATTTTCACTTACCTCTTTGAAAAGAAGTGAAAGGAATTTGGTCTGGTTAAAACTGTTCTCCATTATCAACTGCTTTATAAAATGAACAACTCTCTGTATATCAGCCTAAAAATAAAATGGTTCAAATATAAATATAAAATTCATGAACAAAAAAATATAAAAACTATTAAGCTCATTTTTGCAAGTTTAGTTCCCTGACATAATACATGCTTGTTTGTTGTTTTTTCAACTATATTCTGAATTTTAAAAACTGATCTTGATTAGCCTTGATAATATTTGGTTAACACAGTGAACATGCAAATCAAGACAAATGCCTTTCAGGTGTAAAACAGCTGACATGCAGTGCAAAATAAAAGCCCTACAGGTGTAAGATGGTGCAGAAAAGAAGTGAGATAAATTACATATATTTAATTTGTATTGTGTGATTGTCCATTGTTCATAACTGAGGAGATAAGTTTTGGTCTACATGACTAATGTCATTTTCTTAATACATGTCTACTTGGATTTGAGTTTAGGACAAGGGTATTCCCCTTGGAAAAATATGGTAAACCTGATCTTTACCAGATAGTTTGCTAAAGTTTAAGTATACAAACCTGACCTTGTTTACAAATATATGGAAATATCCATTGTATCATTAAGTCCGGTGATGGTGTGTACATTAGGTTATTTACAACAGAATTATTTATTCCTTTCTTAACATCTGTAATGGAATCAGTCTTTCAGTTGTGTTAAGTAATAATTTGAGAGGATTTATTTATTTAAATTATCCAATGGAATTGCAAAGCGCTCATTGATACCTTTGGACTAAATTACTATTCTGCAATATCATTTAAAGACGATTATATCAATGTGATGCATCAAGACTGTTAGCATGTCAACACATTCCAGACTTTTGGTACATCAGTATATTCAAGATTGGAATTCATTTGGAACACTGGAATTCATTCATAACACTCTATATTTTTAGACTTGCAATAGAACTTTAACTCATTTGGCCCCAGAGGTTTTTGGCATTTTCGCCTGAAATGCACATAGGAAATACATTTGGGGGGCTATTTCTGAATACATCGGCTTTCAACAGATTTTCCATGAGGCTAATGCCTAGCTGTATTAGAAACATCATTTTCCATTGGTTATTTTGCTTGCGCATGAGCAGAAGGGTAAAACTGGAGTTCTTTGGGTTTTTGTTGTTGCTTAATGGACCCATCATTTTCGTACAGAGACCGCTCTTTATTCCAAATGTCCACCTTATCCTAGTTTTTGCAAAGGTTCACCTGTCTATGTGCAGTTCAGACCGGTCTGCCTAAGATCTGAGGCTAAAAGGTCTCAAATCAGACATAAAATTGCATTCCGACCATGAACAAATTTTGGGTGAAAACAAAACGGGTCCAAAAAATTAGGTTTTTTCCTCTGTATTTTGTAGTGCAACTAGAACTTCCAGATTATTTGGTATCATTTTAGAGCTATATCTGTCTGCTTTTTTTTAATGCCACCCACATTGGTGTATCTTAAATGACCTTGATGCTGCAGAGCTCAGAAATAGGGTACAGCCTCATCACGCCTACAGATGGGATTGGGGCCGAATCAGTTAGTGACTATTTGGGATTTAATTCACAATACTGCAAGTTCTTTTAAATTTTTATTTTGTATTCTAGGGAAATAAATTATGAGATGAGGGTCCTTAAGGTGTGAGATAGTGAACATACAATTACAAAGCAAGAGAAAAGCCGTTCAAGTGTTGGATAGGCATTGAAGTCTGGGGTAAGCTTTTCCTCTAATATACAGAACATGGTAAAGACTCTAAATAAATCTTAGGAAAATGCAAAAATTTCAGTATTTCTGAACTCTCACACATGATCATCCTTTCTTCTTGACTGATTTATTTGTGAACCTAGAAAGAATTATATTCCCTGAATCTAGTGTAAAAGACAAGGAATGTTTAATCCTCAATTTATTAGTGAAACCAAGCATGTGTGTATTGGCATGGACACAGTATAACTCATCTGGTAAAAATGATGATTCAACATACACCTCTCCCTCGATAACTCGCACACAATGGGATCCACAGACATAGATTGCACTATAAGTGAGGGCATGAGTTACCAAGGGACCTCCAAAACTTGTTTAAAATCGTTTTGACATCGAGAAAACCATGGGGAGTGCGGGGGAAGAGAGCTGGGCAGTTTAAAGACATTCCTCATTTTACAATCACGTCAATAACAATTTTTTTAACAACGCACTTTTTTCTAATGAAGTTGTTTATTATTCTGTTTAAATAACATTTATTTTCAAAATGTCCAATATGTGAAAGATCGTTTCGATTGGTTTCAACAACCATCATGTGTACGTGAAAAATCTGTGTATTATGTCACTGCTTTTTGTTTTCCTGATGAGTCTGGTTCCCACAGTGGTGTTTAATAGTAACCTGCCAAATCATGAGCCCACAGCAGGAAACTAGACTAACTGTTGATTCACCACCAAACAAGATTCCTTTTTTTCAAAAACATGCGATATTTCGTGAGACAATCGTCTACGTTGAAACTCAATTTTTGTATTGTTCAATCAGTACAATATTGATGTTGTGATTTCATTGGAAGTAATAATGAAACTTCTTAACATCCTTGAGGATATATCTAAATACCAGTTCAAGAATTCTCTGAAATAGCTTGCCCATAATGGTATGGCTCTGTGAAATCAAGCCCTTTATTTTATGAAGTATTCATTTCGCTTGGCAGCCTTGTTATCTTTGATCACAGTTATGAAAGAGTCAGTTAATTTAAGGTAGTTTATGTTACATACACAAGAACATTTATACATTTATAACAGTGTTCAATTGACGAAATGAAGTGAGTTCACCCAACATATGACCAGGGACGCTAGATTTTAAGTTTGTAGTATTTTGTGCCTTTTAACTTTTTTTTTTATTCCATCTCTCTTTTTTGTTATTCAAAAGACATAATTAACTTGATAATACAAAGGAGGCCAGCTTTTTATTCAGTGCAACAATACAATAAATCCTTCTGCAAGTCAGTTATCAAAAAAAGGTCAGCACTTAATTAGGTTATCTGAGAAACGCGTGCGGACACAATTGTTACTGTAGATTGACGCATTTTACAAGAGGACACATTGCATTTATGACAATTACACTTAAAAGGAACTAAAAGATATACCGTATTTACCGCATATGTTGGGACACGATAAAATAATTAATTTTTTTTTCCTGTCCCAGAACTTATGGTGAAACATTTTTTTCACTTTGGTCACATGTCCCAAGACATAAGAAACAAAATAAATCTGTATTGCATTTGTGCTTGCCCCCCCCCAATGCACGTTGCAATAAAATAGATAAATAAAACGCTTAATTGATAATAAAAAGAAAGAAACTAACTTTGTGTTGTTATCATTTATTCCTTTTTTCAACATGAGCATTAAAGAATAAAATATTTCCACGAAATTCATGTAAGTAGCGTAGGATTCTACACTGTAGCGTGTATCAATTATGTCCGATACCACATACCTCGTTTTCATTGACATGAATATTGAGAAACAATTGTGTGTGGTTGTGCTCAAAGGTTTGAATATGTTATCCGACTGAAAACTGGAGCCAACAAAATCGCAAACAAGAGGGAAATAGTCAACCGATATCTTGAAGACGCCATTCACGCATGACACAGTGTTGCATGCAAAATAATCAAGACTGAATTATATCCATGTCTACTGTATGACAGTATCTCGCAGATAAAAATCATTTGAAAACACATTCACTTGAGGGCAAGTGACAATCTTTTCACCACCTTGGGTTACAAAATTAACCTTACTATTTACCCGCCGACATCAATGCTCCTTTGTATTAATTATAACCACATATGCCAAGCACATAGAAGCCCTGGTGGTGAATAAACATGACTGTCATCTAGCAGTTAACTCCTTCTTTGAACCTACCAACAGGACAACAAAGACAAAAGGTTCTTTTATTACAAAGCAAGCCGATTTCAGAAGCCGACTTTGGTTACTTTTTTTGTAAAGGATATCAATACAAAAGTTATTTTATTGCAAAGCAAGCCAACACCGGAAGCTGATTATGGATTCTGTGAAGTGAGCCAATCTTTTGTTTTTGAATATACAAAGATGGCCGAGCTATGGAAGCAAACTTGAGTTCCTTTTCAACTGTATTCACGGGAATTTTGAAACAATGGAACAAATTTTAAAGTGACACAATATAGTACTTTGTGCACAGATGTCGATGACCCAGCATCAACCAGAATAATTGGTGAAAATAAAATCATGTGATGAATTCGTGAAGGCCAGAAAGGAAGCAAACGATTTTGTAAACAAAAGGGAAATAATCAACCGCTAAACTGAAGACAACTGTCATTCACGCATGGCACGGTGTTAGGTGCAAAATAGCCAAGATTAATTTATATCCAGGTCAACTGTATGACAGTATCTTGCAAACAAAAAAATCATTATTTGAAAACACATTTACTTGAGTGCAAGTGACAATCTTTTTGCCAGCATGGGTTACAAAAGTATCATTACTATTTACCTACAGAAATCAGCCCTGGTGGTAAATAAACACAACTGACAGACAGTAGTAAACTTCTTCTTTGAACTTACCGACAGGACATCAAAGACAAAGGTTATTTTTATTACAAAGCAAGCCGACGTCTGAAGCCGACTTTGGACTCAGAAGCCGATTTTTTTTTAAAAGGATATCAATACAAAGGTTATTTTATTTCAAAGCAAGCTGACATCGGAAACTGACTATGGATTGTTTTAAGTGTGCCAATATTTTATTTTTTAGCTTTGACTATACAAAGACGGTCAAGATATGGAAACTAACATTGGTTCCTTTTCACCGGTATTCACGACAATTTTGAAAATAAAGTGAAATAATGGAACAGTTTTTAAAGTTACACAATATAGTGCTTCATGCGCGAATATCGATGACCCAGCATCATCCAAAAGATATGGAGAAAATAAAATCACGTGATGAATTGGTGAAGGTCAGAAGAGAAACATAATTTTGCAGACAATATGATCATTAAAATAGATGAAACTCTAGTGTACTTTGATCGCATTCCTAGATGGACTGATGAGCGTCAGAAGTGTGACAATTAGCAAGACTAGTGCATATTTGAAAAAATCTGACTTTTTCCCTTGCAGTTTCCGCTTCAGGTGGTGTGTTGTCTCTAACAATTTTTCAATTTATGAGAAAGCTAAAAAAATATTCATGTACCAAAAGAATAGATCGTACGTGTGCAGGAGAAGGGTTGTGGAATGGTTGTGTTGATGAGATGCTGCTGCAGTGGATTAAAGAGTTTTATCTCAAGTACACAGTTTTATATTTCTTTAAATAAAAATTTCAGTTGGAGTGCAATTTTCGACATGTAATTTTTGAATGATTCAAAAGGTGTCCCACAACTTACGACTCGAAAAAAACGATGTGTCTCAGAACATACAGTGCACAAAAAAATTACTTTTAAAATTAATTTATGGTGTCCCAACAAATAGTGTCCCAATATATACGGTAAATACGGTAACTAGAACACAAATTTCAATTTATAAAAATATTATTTAATTTGTATTTATTTATTAAAGTACTGCCTCCACTCGGCACAAGTGACACTGTCATTAATCAAAATTTCCTTACATATCGTTAACTGCAGTGTACTAGGAATGTCGTTTGGAAAGAAAATGTTAAAACTTGTATAATCTATTTTTAAATTTGATTTTCCATAATAAAATTTCCAGGTCCTATCTACCATTTTTGACGATAAAACAAGTGATATATCAAAGTTTCCTTTACCAATTTGTATTGTGATTTTCTTCAAGTTCAACAAATAGGCATCAATTTTTGGGGTATTTACTGATTTAAAAAATGGGATCCACGCCTGACCCCGCATTATAAGCGGGTACAAGAGTTATCAGGACAGGAGTTATCGAGGAAGTGGTGTATATGTCACTAGTATTACCTGTATACCAAATTTTTTAACCAGACTATTAATATCATCTTTGTTTTAGCCATTGTACTATCATCACACCTGATTAGGAAACTGCAGCATCCCACTTTTTTTTAGAGCACACTATGCTCAACATTAAATCAGAAGTTTTCCTTCTTCTGCTTTTTTACTTCATTCCATTTAGAAATATGTGTATTTATCTAACTCAAAAGTAAATACATCATTTAATTTATAGTTGTTTATGCCTGCACACTCATGGTGTTTCTGCTTTCAAATTATCGTACAATGAATAAAATATTAAGTTTGAACCTGCGCATCTGGATCATACTAAACAAGCTCTCAGGAACAAACAGTTCTCACAACCAGTGGTGGAGAAATCTTGCAAGAAATACTGCCCTCCAGTTTACCACTGCAGGCATCAATACCTAAATCCAAAGGATTTATGTCATATTAAATACTATTGTTGATGATCATGAATGTAATGACTATTTTATGGAAACTGTTTGAATCTCGACTTGATTTAATTTAATAACTCATGCACAGAGTAAAGGAACATGCAGTAAGCCATGTCATGTGATGTCTGCCCTTCTTCCTGCAGAAAGGATTGTGATTTAGGCTGCTGAAGACCATGCAACCACAATATCAGAAGTACTCCATCTGTTATCCTGACCACTTTTTGAAAAAAATACTCATGTGCACATGCCAAATTAGGAAAGCCATAAAGCACTTGTTCTCATACTTTACCATAACAAAGCAAAGAGTTTTTAATAAAGTATTCCATCCATGTCTGATAAAACATGAATCCTTGAGGTGTGAGATAATTAACAGACGAGATTATAGTCAATAATGTGAGAGACAGTAAACAAGAAAATTGAGATGGGATTCTCTTGTGCTTTTTATTTTACTGTATAGATGATATCTGAGAAATTATATACATTTGGCTATAAGATTTACATGAAACTAATTTTGTGACACCATTTTTGATAGACTGGTTAAGAAGCACAATTTAAAAAGTTTAATGATTTCCAGGTCTGACTGCCGTATATGCCGTATAACATGCCGTATATGTCAAACAAAAACCTTTCTCTGGGTCTGTTATGTAATATGATTTTAAAAAGAAGCACAAAAATGCATCATATTTTCAAGCTACCACTATCTCTTCATTAACTCAAACATTTAGGAAAATCCTTTTTTTTTAAATGAGAGGGGAATAACCCAAAACAATTTTCAGTTCTTACACTGATCCCTGTTTTAGGCAGTTTCTTTCCACTAATTACTGCAGAAATTACTGTTGCCAGAGGCAACTTTAACACTTTTCAAAATCATTGATGCCTGAGACAGGTTTAACTGTACTAATTAGTGATGACTATCTTTATAGAGAATTAATTATAATCATGGCATCTTATTTATCAGAAAATCTATTAAGTCTGCTTGCTTTTGTCAGTATAGTAAGTGTATACCTTGCTGGAGGCATCCAAAATCTGTCCAGACTTAGGAAGGATGGAGAGAATTCTAACAGCACAGTTAACGCTGAGATGCAGGGCTGATGAGGGTTTACTGATGTTTCCACCACCAAAGATTAGTGATACTATGTTCTTATCTGTAACAAATACATGTTTATTAATCTATAAATACATTAAATGTACATATTTTATATTTCACAATGTTGTTAACTGTAACAAACACATATGTATTTATTAATCTGTAAAAACAGTACATACTCCATACAAAAGCAAAGTTTCGTTTTCTTTTCAATGAACAAAACATATTTTTAAATTAAACCTTAACAGTTTCCAATTCCTGACTTTAAATATCACTATTTTATATTTTAAGATAACGTGTTTTTATTTTAAATGTCTCTTTTTTGAGATATGCAAATATTATGACAATTAAATGTTTAATTTGCCTTTAAAAGTATCACAGAAGTTTTGTTATGTTATTTAGTCTTCTTTCCATCTGAAAAAGGAATAAATATTTAGGCATCAATTATAATGGGATTTCAATTTACTCTTTAACACTAAATTTTTAAGTGTGCATTTTACCGTTCATCATTTTGAGTCATATATCTTGAAAAAAAGAAAGAGGATGGGAATGACAATTATTTCCATTTTATGATCTAAACTCAAATTAAGTGAGGCCAATGTAATTATGTTAATTAAAGCAGTGACAGGTAAACTCCACGGGAGCCATAGACTTACCAGTGGTTGCATTACAATCTTCACTTTTAGCTTCATCTTCCTCAATTTTTACCCTTTTTAATGAAGATGCCTGCAATTATAAATATGCACATTAAAAAAAATATTTCCAAAAATCAAATACATCAGGAACAAGATTTTCGGATAAACTGCAATAGTAAAGGTGCATTATTTGCCTCTTAAGTATAAAAGAATTTACAAAGTTAAAGAGAGATTTTTTGGGGGTCAAAGCATTAGAATTAGAACTGAAATGAGAACCAACTTTTCCTCTCTAAATATTTCTTGAATGCATTAGGTGAGGATTTGAACATTTGTCGATTTTAATAAATGTACTGAGTCCATCCTCTTTGTGTTTACTGACACTCCACACACAATGTCAATCTACATTGAAAACACTGTGAACTAAGTCATCTAAATCTAAATAAATGACATTTGAGGGGTCTTTTATATTTTTTCTTGGATTAACACTTAAACTCCAACGAATGTGTATTTTAATTTACCCTGCATTTCTACAAACACAGTGCAGCCATAAATGATCCTTTCGTGATGAAGACAACAGTTAAGGAATGCTGAAACTTGATTACATATTCATTTATGAAAATCTCAACAAGAATCCCATGAAGGGACTGATGTTGTACTGTCTAAAAATAATTTCCAGGAATTCAAGATCAGGCCATTTCTTCTTTTTAACTGCTGTAACCATTTCTGAAGCAGTAACATTTTCAAATTGCACCATTTACATTTAGAGCAAACTGAACACCAACAGAAGAATGAAACCTCCATGCCAATATGATCATCCATTCAGAAGAATTAGACAATTTTCAATAAGCTCATTGTGACAGCTATATTAGATGTCTGTGGAGCAACGATTTCTTTTCAGGCCAACAAGATATCACAAGTCTTTTAGAGAAAACCCTAGGTTGATGTGGCTATGAATTCTTCTGGAGTAGCAAGATTTTTAAATGGATACCATGGTGACCAGATTGGATGTTAGATAAGTGTCACTTTAATTCAGGATCAAGTACATCTTCTGCTGAAAAATCCATGTTGACTTTTTCTTTAAGGATAGTGTAAAAATTTCCGGATAACTGTCTTGATGACTATATTAGAGGTCAGTTCAGCATCATTTTCATTCAGGACAAAATTGATATCATAGTTAGTCTCCTGGAGAAAACTTCATGCTGACAGGACTTTCCATTTAGGAGGAGTAGTAACAAAATTTTCAAGACAGCTGCCATGGTATCAATACTTGCTGTTAGATTACCACAACTTATATTTAGTACCAGATAGTCATCACAGGAAGTCTTCTGGTAAATACCTGATGTTGATATGATTTTCAATATAGAAGAAGCATAAGATTTTCAATACATCTGCTGTGGCAGCCATATTGGACAGCAGATCAGCACAAGTTGTATTTTGGACCAACTAGACACTATAAGAAGTCATCTTGTGAAAACCCCATGCTAATATGCCTTTCCATTTAAGAAGAGAAGCAATAACATGATATTCAAGATGGACACTGGTGGCCATACTGAATATCAGATTGGCACCATTTTCATTTAGGACCAACAGGACATAATAAGAAGTTTTTATTTAAAACCCTATATTGATACTACCATCCACTGAGCTGCAATAACAAGATTTTTGAGACGGTTACTGTGGTGGCTATACAGGATGTCTAGATGACACCATTTCATTTAGGACCAGCTAGACACCGTAAGAAGTCTCCCAGTGAAAAACCCTATGCCAATGTGAATCTCCGTTACAAGAAGATTTATGTAGCAATAACAAGATTTTCAAGATGAAGGTTGTTGTGGCCATACTTAAATACCTGTGCAGCACTATTATCAACTAGACCTTGAGATGAATGTATGTGTAAAGTTTCATAGCAATCCTTTAAAGTCTTCTTGGCATTGGTCCATCTACAGGAGACAATGGTGTAGCTCCAGAGGAAGTTTTTGTTTCTCCTTTCTAGCTCTCTTTTCAGTTTGCTTTATGTTTCTATCTTCCTCGGCTTTTTGAATGCCCTGTCTGATGGCTAGGCGCCAGATGGAATGGTCATTAGCACAGCTCTCCCAGTCGTTGACATTGATGTTGGCCGTCTAAAGTAATCCTTTAAAGTAGTTTAGAAGTAATGATAGGAAACTTGTGCTAAAGGATGAATGGGCTTCAGATGATGGACAACAGGTCTTCTGTTATATATGACCAGCAGAGTGAAAAATTTCTTTGGGAAGTGATTTGTTCACAATCAAGTATATATCAGATATGTGGCCAATGAAATTTAATTAAATCTGGAAATGTTGACTGCAAATCTCAACAATTTGTCATATGCTGGACACATTCGACAGTTCTGACTTTTTGACCAACAATAAAGTCCCAAAATCAGACACTGAAAGTTTCTGCTAACCCATAAGAAACTCATATTCAGACTTCATAAATAATTTTTTCAAATGAAACACATGCATAGGTAATGACTATTTTTATACATAAAATGTGCATTGCAATAGGTGTGAAATTACCATGTGATTTTTGTAAACAGAATAATGTAATCTCTACCAAGGCCAGTTACCTGGGAACTAGTTTTAACCAAGTTGTGGAGTAGTCCACTCAGGTTTATGGGTAAAGAGGGATTTCCAACAAAAAGCTGTCATTTTCAAATGGGAATTGGAAAGAAAAGTGAAACAATCCACATAAATTTCAAATATATGATGAAAACTATGCTTTTGTACTAATACACAGCAAAAACGGAGTAGTAAACTTCTATTATAATAGCGAACTCACAATAAACTTATATGGCTGTTCTAAAGTAACATCAACTGGCATACAAACATCATGGTGATAAAAACAGCTGACATGTGCATTATGAACTTTTACAAAAAGTGTCAGATTTCAAGTATATAGATATATCCAAAGCTTCATAAGTACTTCAAGACAGACTTCAATAAAAGACCCAATGCAGAAATATATTTTCTAAGACAAGATGATCAAGGGGTGGGGGTGAGTTCTGGTATGATTGATATCTAAGGGCTTATTAACTGAAATGTATATGACCCATATTCTATGCAATGTTTTGCATCAACCTGCTAATTATTAAATTTTATCTGTTCAAGAGTATAATAAATATAAATGGTGATGAGCAATGCGACTATTCAGATTTTTTTTTTACATTTATAATTACATTTTGAGTGAAGGTTTGAATTTCAAGTGATTCAGCAGGTCTGAAGTTGTTTCCTTGTTAACTATCTCGATGTTGTAAACTTTACATTTCACCAAGATGCAAATGCTAATTTTGTATTTAAAAATTCACAAAAAGTATTGATTTGAAGGTTCAATGTTCATTTCAGCTCTGGTCAGAATCAAAATCTTCTATTCAAGACAAAAGATACGAGACAAGTGACAACCCTGTTCACTCCCTCCTCCACCCCCAGTGAAAGAATCAGCATCCACACAAACTGTGAATGCAAAACATACGCTAATTATATTCAAGTGAAACATTTATAACATGTCTTGGGGTCCGAGGGGGATTGTTCAGTCCATATTAAAACTTATAATGGACCATTATAACAAGGATCCACATTATATACCAATAACAAAAAACTGAAAATACTAAAATAAGTTGTTGGTAGATAATCTGAGCTGCATTCAGTAGGGATGGTGTTAAGCACCAAACAGCTTTTCTTTTCACAACAATCGTAACTAGTGAACAATGCTCTCATCAAATTGGTCCAGCATTCAATCTTTCCTTTTTTTAAACTATGCTTGTCATACATTAATAAACAAACACTATTTACCTTTAGACAATGTCATTTTAGTCAACATAACTGTGTAAAAGGTCAAAACATACTTAAGGCAAAGAAACTAAAATGGCTAATTGACCATGTATCTAGGTTCTCCTAGCTCTGTTCACAAGTCTTAATCGGCAGCTTTTCTTGTCTATGATGCCAAATTTGGCATGCACTATTCTCACTAAACTATTTCTCTCAACTGTCAGCTTTTCATAATAACTGCCATTCATCAGCCTAACATTACTTAACACCAGCATTCCTGAACACAGCCCAGTTTTTGCTATTTCTTTTACTTCCATCAGAAGTCCATCATAATCCTGATGGTAATCAATGAGCTGGAAGACTGTGTCCCACAGCATCACATGGCTATTCTCTGATAATGGCTGCCTGCAAGACGTTTTCCTGGATTCTGTAAATAAACCAAGGAGAGTAAACCTTATATACTTGTTTAAAACTTGAATCAAACAGAAAACAACATAGACCCTGATCTACTGTCTCATAATGCACCAGAAGATCAGGGAATAAGTTGTTTGTTCTACTGATGACTCCTACAAACAGCATAGACCCAGATCTGCTGGCACATTATGTGCTGGTAGATCTGTAACTATGCTCCTTGCATTTGGATCCAAGTATAATTGCTACACTTCTAAGACCTTAATGTTAAGTTACAATGAAAATAACATTTAGCAAAAAGGCTTCGAACTGAATAAGTAAATAAATGAGGATTCCACTAAACACACTTTTGCCGACAAACTGCACCATTCTTCCTGCATATGGCTTCCAAAAAGAAACAAAATATTATTAGACTGATGATGAGACATTGGTATTTTTCTTGATATTCTTCCCTATAATGTTATTGATTTATTTTGTTTTTCAGACTAAACAAGAATGCCCCAGCGATAGTCATCAAAACAGCTATTTGTAAGTGTCCTTTGCAGATATGCTTTATTTCAAACAATTATTAAATGTGTGATTTTCTGATAGCAGCATTATATATGTTCTCTGGTACCAACCACAAGGATGCTGATTAACCAAAGTTCTTGAGACTTGCTGACAAAAAGTACAACATGGAGATAATTCTGATAAAGAAAACCAAAGACCTGAGAAAATCAAGTATTTGTGGAATCAGACATTCCCATGCACCACAAGATTGATTTATGTTCATTTAGAATTGAATATTATATATATATATATATATATATATATATATATATATATATATATATACCATGTTTGTTTCTTCTTCAAGTGTTCTGGAGTATTCTACCACAAAACAATCACATTAGAGCAGGTACTCAATAGTTTTTAAGAAATGAGTTCTGGACTACAACTTTTAAAATCAAAGTGAGAACCCTGATGCTGTATTCTAACACAAATCATACAAGAGACGTTAGGGGTTGAATCATCTTCACTAGCCAAGGTTCCGATATATTAACCTTATCTACACCATGGCCGATCAAGCAGATACTTCTCTGCTTTGGGTCTGTGAATATCACTGAATATGGTAGCAAACCACCACATCCAATCAAATTAAGTCGAGACAAGGGGACAACACAAGTTGAATGGACTCATATCTGAGGCCATTCTGATCACAACACAAAGACTTTCTCATTCACATCCTTTACCTCAAACAATAAATATCAGCAACACCAACATTAAATTCACACAATCAGTACAAAACCTAGGTGTTAGTCTGGACAGTACTCTCACACTGCACGAATATGTCATGAACATATATGCAAGGCTGCATATCTTGAGCTGAGACACATCAGTTCAATTTGCAAATATCTTTCAGTTGATGCCACTAAAACACTTGTGTGTTCATTAGTACTTTCAAGACTGGACTATTGTAACTCAATTCTGTCTGGTTCATCTCAATATCTACTCCAGAAACTTCAAAACACAGCTGCTTGGATCATACTTACAGTACCACGATCAGAGCACACCTCCCCGCTGATCTGTACCCTACACTGGCTATCCATTCGATCCAGAATCAAACACAAAATTTCTTCTCTGTGCTATTTTTCACTGTCGGACTCCAATCCAACATACCTATCCAACCTCACCAATGTGTACACACCAGCAAGATACTTATGCTCCTCTTCTGACAACCATATACTCATTATTCCCAATATGAAAACAAAGTCATATGGACAGCGTTCTTTTGCATACCAGGGCCCAGCAATGTGGAATGAATTGCCCACTGAACTTAGTCGCAAAGACACAGTGATCCCATTCAAGAGTGCTCTCAAAACTCACTTATTTCAACTGCAAGAACAAACTTAAAGCCTTAATAATATTTCCTACTTAAATATTCTTAGCACGTTTTTTTGTTTTCTAATTTCATGGTGTTTGTTTTTGTAACCATATCATTATATGTTTTTTATCTTATAGGTGTTGTCTAATGTTGTAAAGAGCTTAGAGGTTCTAAAGATTAGGCACTATACAAAGTCCTCATTATTATTATTATAATGCCCTAATAGTTGCATTGATTCAAAAGTTAACCTGAAGTATTATCCTCCAAACGTTACAGTAGACTAGACATAAAGCAAAGAAGAAACTTCAAATAAAAGGTGCCATTAAAAATCAGTAAGGTACTTTATTTTTACATTAGGGAAAAGTTGGGATTGCCTACTTTATATTAAAAAGTTAAAGTTATTTGCGAATAAATGTGCAAATTGTACAAGACAATAAGTACAGAGTGATCAAGGGGCCTGATTTTGAACCGTGATGGTTAGTTACCATGTGTTAATTGGGAGTAAAGCGGGTGTGTTCGTGTGCATGTGACTTTGATTTTTAACATAGCCTTTTAAAAAAAATCAAAAATTACGATGTCTGCAGTGTGACAATTTATAGTGATGCCTAACACTGGGGCATCATGCCGCAGACATGTAGCATGATGTCCCACCCAGTTATATTATCCTGACACCAGGCTGACCAGTCCTAACACTAACCTCTTAATGCTGAGCGACAAGCGAGGCTGCTGTCAGTACCATTTTTATAAGTCTTAAGTACGACTCATACGGGGATCAAACCCACAACTTCCCACATCCAAGGAGGACACTCCAACCACTAGGCCACTGGAGCAGTCGGGAGTAAAGCAGATAAAGCAGGATGATATAACAAGATCCTGCCCGATATCTTAAAGCATCTTGGCCGGAAGGCAAAGAGAAATGGCTCACTGCTTTTTACACCAGGTTTGTTAGGAAAAAGTGCATGCCGACTTGGTAGTGGCAGGCAAGGATTATTACGATCCCAAAGCCTGGCAAAAATCCTTCACATCATGGCAAGTTATCAGCCGATCTCGCTTTCAGTCTGTTTTAAGGTACTGGAGCACCTGATTCTCCAAAGAGTTGGTCCAGACATGGAGAATATCATAACTGTTGAGCAGGCAGGCTTCAGGCATGGCCATAACACTTGTGATCAAGTCCTTGCACTTACTACATTTGTCAAAAACGGTCTTCAGAGGAAACTTAAAACTGGAGTTGTTTTCCTTGATCTAACAGTGGCATGACACAGTATGGCATGCAAGGCTGTTGTTGAAAATTTCGAGAGTACTGCGGCACTGTATAGTTGAGACTATCGAACTGTTCCTTTACAACAGGCACTTTATAGTGCATATCAGTGAGAGCTGCAGCTTGTGGAGGCGTCAGACTAACGGAATCCCACTAGGGTCCGTTCTTTCGCCAAGTTTGTTCAATGTCTATATCAACGACTTACCTGTAACACAGTCAGCAAGTTCATGTATGCAGATGACATTGCTCTCGGGACCCATAGTCGCTCATTTACTTAGCTCAAGGAGGTACTGAACAAGGACCTGGAGGATATGACGGAGTTTTTCAAGAAACGGCATTTACAGCCAAGCACAACAATGACAGTCTATAGCGACTTCCACCTTAACAATACAA
This sequence comes from Sinohyriopsis cumingii, assembly GCA_028554795.2. NCBI lineage: Eukaryota > Metazoa > Mollusca > Bivalvia > Unionida > Unionidae > Sinohyriopsis > Sinohyriopsis cumingii. The sequence goes on along the minus strand of CM068838.1, from coordinate 133,590,770 downwards.
ATGCAAACCTTGAGCTTTGCATCTTCATTGGGCAGCAAATAAAACACGACCCGACACCAACATATCTTGGTGAGTCCAGACAGATCACTGACATTCTACAACCACCTGAAGAAAACTGCACCAAAAATTAGCACTCGAAACAACCTACTCCGCAAACTGGCTGGCTCAACCTGGGGCACTAGTGCTCAGACACTCAAGACATCAGCACTGGCCCTCTGTTATTCAACAGCTGAGTTTTGCGCTAAGTTCTGTGCATTTTTTATATTTTTCATGCCGTAGGTTTTTGAATCCTATTCAATCTATAGTTATTGAATACGGGTTCATTTGTTTCACGCGAAATTGAAAGTCATATATTTTCGACACTGTCACACAAAAAGTGTATAAAGAATGCGTAAATTTAAATGTGTACATAATACGTTATAATCTTAATATTACTATACCAACCAATAATATCTTGAAAAGATCTTTTTCTTTTCTCCATAATTGTGTTTTAAATTTCCCAGCCTGCAAACCACTCTTGCTAAATACGTCATCCAATCATGCGTAGGTTTAAAGGTACCGAGTGTATGTAATTTTATGCATTGTAGAGAGCATTAAATTTAATTAATGTGGCAAATTATAGGCTGAAATCATGCACAAAACCTACAGTAGGGTTTGTGAAGATTCGATCAGTTACTTGTTATATAAACGAGAGAAAATACATTTAAAGAAGGGATCGCTTTGGAGGCAATCTACAGTTTCGTATATTGCATAAGAAATAGAATTTTAAAGAAGAAAGATTTTCCCCGGATTTCCTCACTGGTTATACTGGCTATTTAAAAAAAATAGCTTGTATATATTAGGTGTTGATCAAAGAACTTTTAATACCTTTATTTTGGAGTATGATTGATGGTATAATGTGTGTTATAGAATATACAACTTGGCCTAAATTTAGACAAGCATCTTTCAAAAACTGCTAGCTCCACTTCGTCATTTTCACTTCCTCAACTTAAGAGGTAAATTGTTTTTTAAAAAAGAGGGTTATTTTTTTTAATTATTTTGTATTTATTTATTTACATTTTACATATTTGGTAATTCATCCATTGCACTTTCAAAGGCCGTTATTGTCTAGTTGGGCAAAATTCATTTACTTGTTTTGTTCTTTAGACTAATTCAGGCAGATTTTTGTTTTTAGCACAAGGGTGCAGTAATTTTAGTTAGAAGCTAGTCCTACAACGTAAGACACATCACCCGATATTTTTGTTCTGGGGGATGAGCACTAAAACAAAAACAACGTGTGCTGTTTCTTACATTGTAGGACTAAGTTAGCAGTGTGCTTAGATCATGTACAATTTCCACAAGTACAAGATCCAAAGAAATGTCAGCCATATTACATCAAAATAGCATAGATGTAAGCCAACATGCTCTCCATTGTAGCAGAGGGTGAACGGGCCACTTGTTTAAAAATCCATTCATGAACATAAAACTTCATACGAAAAAAATAAAAACGAAAAGTATAAGGTCAATAACAGAACTGAAGACACTACCTAAAACCGAGAGTTTCACTAATTGGTTATTTTTTTTGTTACTTTATCTATGTCGTTTGTGTTTTTTCAAAATCTGTATAATGTTTTTGTTTATCACCGTGACACTTATTTGTGGTCGCACCATCTCTGCTGCTATAAATGTGTGAGTAATTAAATAATTATTATATCAATAATGGAATCTTACACTAGCAGATTAGCTCGAGAAAGATTAGAAGCAATCAGAAAATATTCACCCGATCGTGATGCACTTAAACGAAATCTACAAGAAAGATGGGAAGCGCAAGTTGAATATGTAGAAGATAAAAACAATTTTGTTAAACCTGTTACTACTGAAAGAGTTGCAGAAGCTACTGAGGTTCTTCTTCCCGCGTTAAAACAAACTGCTGAGCAAACTGAAAAGATAGCTAGACGAACCAAACAGACAAAAAAGATTTTAAGAGATCTTCCAACTGAAATAGCTGCGGTTCAGCCACACCCTGCTCCTCAACTTGGTGAAGAAGAAATACTTGAAGGCGCTGTTGGTGAATCAGAAAGAAAGTCAAAAGAAAGAATGATTTTTTTTTTTTTTAAAAAAAAAATGTTTGATAAATTTACCACGGAAACAATTAATACAATAAAAGGATTTGTAAAAGTAAAAGATTTTGCTGCATTTGCTGCTACGAGTTATATAGTTACAGAGAAAGATATCTGAAACCTGAATATGCTACTAAGCCGATGTCAAAAGAAACCTGGCTCAAATGGCTATTTCGAATAAATAAAGGAGGTAAGCAAGTCAGGAATGATGATCTTGATTATATGGCATAATTAGATGAAATAAATAAGTATTATTTAGAGATAGAGAGGCATTTTAAGTCTAAAAGATTGGCTCAACCTCCTAAACCTAAACCTAGAACAACAATAAAAACCAAAACTGAAGTTGCTCTTAAAGATAAATTGACACTTAAAGGTTTTAATGCTATCGAGAATGCAAGAGCAGAAGAAGTTTATGATATTGCTGCAAATTATGATAAAATTGGAAAATGTCTAAGAACCAAACATGCTAAATCTTGAACAAAAGATGATTGGATTAAAGATGTATGTCTCATCTTTACTAAACAAAGTTCTCTCAAAGCCGATGATCCTGATTTTAAAAAATTTAAAGAAGTAAGAAAAGAGAACAACCTCAACCTAAACCCAAAATTATAACCGAAGCTGAAATAAGAAGAACATTTACACCTGATGCTGTAGACAATTTAAAATATAATTTCTCTCACGAAAAATGAATAGATCTTGCGGTAAATTATGATGAAAGACATTCATGTTTAAAACCTGGATATGTTGGATCTTTGTGAGAAAATGATTGGATTAAAGGTCTACCTTTCCTCAGAACCGGTTTTAGACCTGATGATAAAGATAAACATGCGCAAGAGTATTTTTATGAGGTTAAAAATGATATAAGTGAAGGAAAAGAACGATTGCGACAACAACAAGAAGATATAATCGCTGATTTTATAAAAGAGACACAAAGCTTCGATCCAAAATCTGGAAGTGGCTTTTCTAATCAAGTTACTTGTTCTTTCTGATGTTGAACGATTAGAAATTCTGATCGGAGGAAAACTTGCTGGAAATAACCATTCAGAAATTATTAATGAAATATCTGATATTTGTCGAAGATTATTTACATGCGGTATTAAGAACTGTAATAGTGTCACTCTCATTAATGAAATTGTTGATGATTATCACAGTGATTGAAATCAATTTATCAACTTGTAATTTAAAAAATGATCGTACATAACGCTCAACGTGGACCTGTGACAGTTCGAATAGTAAATTCACGATTACCAACATACAAAGCGATTTATGGAGATGGACTTGGAGATGTTGTTATGGGTTTATTTAGAACGATGGCTCCAAAACAGTACCGATTGCAAAACAATTAGACATGAAAGCTATTGAAGCTATTGGCAACAAAGCATTAAGTTCTGTTCGTAATCTTGCTGGTAAAGCATTTTTATCAATCAAAGAAAGATTAGCTCGATTAGTACCCAGACCACAAAAAACCACAGCCAGTAAAATTACCCAGCACTGATGTTATGGCTGCAGAATATCAGTAAAACAATCAAGCTGCAAATCAAAAACTAGCAGAGTTGGCTGTTAATGAAGTTGTTCCTGCAAAGTTGACTAATAAAATTATGCCAGTAAATACAAGTTTTATTTCAGGAAGTGGTCTTCTTGTTAGACAATAGCAATTATAATAAAAATGTTTAAGCGTTTATCGGATACAGCGTTTGATATGGATGCACCAGTTCTTAAAGATGAATTTATTCGCGATTATCAATATTATTCTTATAACGCACGTGTGCCAGATCAGCGCGGTCGAATCGAACTACAAGTTGAGGATACAAGTAGATATTTCTTATCTGCTGAAGAGTTTATAGAAGTAGAAGGTGAAATTATAAAAACAGATGATACAGTATATGGTGCTGCAGTTAGCGTTGGTTTTGTTAACAATGGTATTATGGCGTTGTTTGACACACTACGTACAAGATTGACGGAAGGAACATTGACACAATTCAAAAAGATGTTGATGTTGCCACAACGATATTAAATTTAGCAAGATATTCAGATGATTATACAAGATCAGCTGGTCCGTCAATGATGTTTGTACAAGATAATACTAATACAATTCATCAAGAACGTTGTGGGTGAAGCAAGAAACGCTGCAGGACTTTCAGCTACACCAGTAATTGTATCAATAACAACGAAACTTACAACTTGGGATTTTCCTCACGTAGATCAATGTTAAAAGGTGATCGTAGAAGATTTTCATGAGCAATTCCACTGTCTCATATATTTGGATTTTGCAGAAATGTCAGAAAAATTATATCTGGAGCGAAACATACAGTTGTTCTTGTAAGAAAAGCTAATGATGATGATGCACTTTGGCGCCCTATCGGCGATGCTGGTAAGTAATATTAACAAAACTTGCTCTGTGGATGCCAGTAATGACTCAATCAATTGCAGAAGAAAAAATATCAATTACTTTTATGAATTCAGGCGGAAAATCGTTGTTATCATGGTTGACAATGACCAGAGATAGCATTCAGAGCAATGTTTTTGGGTTATTTACATGTCATATTGTGTCGCAATAATGAGTTTCTTCACCAAGACATATTTGTATTGGTTTACAAAATGCTGAACGACTGAATTCACAATTACATAGTCATATGATATTTGACGACCTGCAAGTTAGTGAAGTTTCTTTAAGGATAAATGGACATCAATAACCATCTGAAGATATATTGTTAAATTTTGAAAATCATCATCTAGCATTTGCATATCATCGTTTAATGATGTTTATGGGACGTGATCAAAATATAGATACCGTTTTACAAATATTACAGTTAGATTTCACAACACTGTATCCGATCTATTACTTTTCTTTGGAGCATATAGAGTCATTCAAACAATCTATCGTTGATATTCACTTTCGAGCTTGTGTAAACCCAGGTCTTGCTAATTACAGAGCAATTGCAGTTATACTTAGCGATAAAGCAATGATAATTGAAGGTACCGGTGGACGAATGCGAAATATTGACGGAACTACAGAAAATATTTTCCTAAACTGCTTTACAATTGTAATTAACAAATTAACAGAATCATCATCTTAGTGTTAGTTTGACTCTTGGTCAAATAAAAAATGTTCAGGTAGCAGCAAAATTGTGGATTAAAAATTGCACAAGAAAAACTCAAAGGCGGCCGAAAGAAATTATCATTAAGTGAACGCCAACTCAGACATTTTAATAAATATAAACAATCAAATATCAGCGTTAGACTTAATCTTTCAGCTGGTTCAGTTAAAACCTCGATTAAAATTGGCGGAATGTTTCCACTTCTTCCAGCAATACCAGGTTTAATATCCAATGCCGCGACAGCTGTTGCAAAAGTAGTTGCACTTGGTGCTGCTGGAGCAGCTGCTGGAAAACATGCTAACTTAGCAATAGATAAAGCAACAGGAAAAAGATTTTTAAAAAGAGGCAAAGGTCTACGACTTCCAGAAACTTCTTATCGATACGGAAAAGGTCTGAGACTTCCAGGAACAATTCGTTAATTTGTCCGATGTCAAAGTTTGATGTACTTGCTGCTGCTAAAAAATTAAATGCAAAAAATTTCAGAGGTGTATTTATGCGTGATCAGTTACCAAAACAAAACAAAAAAAACTATATTGAAACTGGTATCATTAATCTTGATAAAAGTTCCGGTCCTGGTACACGTTGGATTGCATACGCAATTGATCCACGTGGAATTTTATTTTGATTCGTAAGGACTGGCTCCACAAAAAAGAATGTTTAAATTACGTAAACACAATAAAAACTCCAATTTGGTATTCAACATTAACAACACAAACAATAACCGATCCGCCAATATGTGACCGTAAAGTAATTTCTGTACTCGACGCTGTGTCATCATCAACATTACCACCTCATAAAGTCGTGCACGATTATACAAGTAGACGCGTCGTTTTAAACAGATCTTAAATTATAATGGTTGGTATTTACGGAAGATCTTCTAAACAACAACAACAAAAAACCGACGGAATAACCCATGAAAATGTGAGTAAACAGATTTGTGATGAAATATCTGAATTATTAAATCTTACAAATGTAGATCCAAACGAAGTGATTGTATTTTAAAAAAAGAAAGGAAAATTAAAAACAAGCAATCTTTCATTGAAAGATATACTCGTTGCAATTAATGGAATAACTGAAAATAGCATAGCTGTGTTTGATAATAATGGAAACATTAAGCCTTGTGTTATTATATCAACGATATTGGATAATATTCGTGGTCGAGTACAAAAATCCGGTGATACAATGACTGGTTCTCTCAGTATGTCCAATAATAAAATTACTGATCTTGGAGAACTGGAATCAGACAATCACGTTGCAACGAAGAAATATATCCTTCCAATGAATAACTCGTTAGTTTCAGTTAATAATGAAATGACCTCATTTAGAACTGATAATACTCGTGAACAATTGTTTATTGATCTTGGAGCAAAACGACGTTGAAACATTTACTCTGGAACCCGAAGAGAAAAAAAATCGACTTGATTTATTATTGGTGTTTTGAATTAGCAGCTAAATTCTTACCAACTTAAAACACAATGAGCATTCCGATCAACGTTCAACGTTTTAGCATTAAGCATGTGAATGGCAAAAAACAAAAAACTAAAAAATATCGTTGACGAATACAGAGTAAAAGTAAAACAATATCGCAGACGTGTACTTGTTGTTGCCATCATTGTGTATTCGGTGTCAGCTGTTATTGCTGGAATCGTCGTATTATTATCAACCATAACAATGACATCACCAGTATATGTAACAACTTGTATTTCAGTTGCAATAGCAATTGATGGCCTTCTTAATATTATTTCGAAAACATATATGTTCACTTACAAATGAAAAACTGCTATTATATAATGAAATTACAAACAGCGACGCTAGCATACTCCAAATTATCTTCGTTAATATCACCAAGATTAGTGATGAAAAAATATCAGATTCTGAGTTCACGGAGATGATTAAAATTTACAAGAAACTAAAGACTGATAGAATCCACGCCTAGTTTAGAAAATCAGGATTTGGAAAATAATAATAATAATGTAAACGCCTAACGAAAAACTTCATAAAATTCTCGTTATTACAATTCCATCAAAAACTACAATGATATCAGTAAGCTCAACTAGTCCTGAATTTAGTGCTAACTTTCCAACTGCAATTTCAGCGAAAGAAATAGCGCTAGAACAATTACGAGTATATTACAGATGGCCAAAATCATTTGGTGGATTGCCAGCAAATAATTAGCTTGTATTTTCATATAAAATACAGATGATGGAATTCTTTATTGGCAATTGACAGAATTAAGAATTCCCACAGGTAGTTATCAAATCATACAAATCAACGATGAATTCAAGCGCAGAATTAAATCTATGACTGGAAGAGAATCAAAAGTAGATATCACCTTTCATGAACCAACTTTACCAGCTGCGATAGGATATTATGTAGTATATATATATATATATATATATATATATATATATATATATATATATATATATATATATATATATATATATATATCAACGAGATGATTTCTCTATTAACGAATTTTTAAAAAAAATAACAACTCCACAATCTCGAGAAGAAAAATGATCTCCATTACACACTGTTGATCATACATTATATCCTCCTTCTGTAGTCAGAAAGGATAGTGAAAATAATGCCTATGTTGTTCACGAAAAAATATTCAAATCATTTTCTACATATACACTATTTCAATTTAAATATATACTTGTCTTAATTGTAATATCGAGTTGTGTCGAAAACGGACACGGTGGATTATGGAATACCAGATACAATTATAAGGATGTTATCTTGGCTGATATGACTGCATGTTATCCCGGAAGTTTTCTTGGAATGGGCGAGTGTTCTAAATATTTTGAGCGATTTGGACACCAGAATATCGATAAATGGACCATTACCTGATTTTGGCCTCACTGAATTTGCTTATATCAAGTCATTTCAGTTTTCCGAAAATCTTCATCCGATTTTTTATGTCTGGTTTGGCAAACATTTTTAAGAATAAAATGTGGGTGACAACGGTATTATTACGATACATGCTCGATGTAAAATTAATGATATCGTTGACTGTAAGTGAAGCAACTATATCATATAGTTCGCAGAAACAAGTTTGGTTACCACAACAAAAGAATTATTCTGATGATGAAAATCCTGATATGACTGATTTTGAGAATAAAATCGCAAAAGATCTTCGCAGAAAAATAATCGGTAAATTCACCCAAAAAGGATCATATAATCATGAATGACATTGTACAAGATTAATTATAGATGATACTGAACTCGATTTTATAATTGCTGATACAACGAATACAAACACATTTATAAGTCAAAGTATTGTTAATTTATCAGACGGAATTAAATTAGGTACAGTTGTGAGTTATACTGATGGTGAATCACCGCAGTTTACTCATTTAAGATCTTCGGTACTCGAGTACGTTTCGATAAATCTAGTATTGATAATAAATAGAGTTTCTGAGTTTGCTGTCAGAGTCGATACGGGAACATTTTATATCAATAAAAAAAAAATCAAACATTAAAATTATCATCTGCGCCATCGGTATATGATGCTGTGACTAGAAATAGGACTGTTTATCTCAATGGGTCTGGTGGTTCTGGTCAAACAACTCGTGTGATTGAATTAATTTGGAATTTTGATGTATTAACACCTACACGTAGACTCGCAAGAGAAATGAAAGAAAGAAATATTAAATCATACACTTATCATAAATTCTTTCGATCGAAGAGATATAAATGGACTCATGAACGAATGAGCGAGAAATATGTTCGAAGGATTATATTTTAGGATGAAATATGCACCGTTTCATTAGAAACGTTAAAAAGTTTCTTGATTGGTTATTGACAAGCAATATTGCTGCAATAATTTGTGGCGATCATGGTCAACCACCGCCTTTTGTAGGATTGTCTCCACATTAATGGCTTAAAAAAAACTTGTGGATTATTATGAAGAAATAACAGATAATCATAGAGCACTTCATCCAGAATTAAGAGAGTTTAAGAAATTAATCAGACTACAACCGAATAAAAGTCAATGTGAAATAATGCATGAAATAATTTCAGAAACTCCTATCAACAATTTTTGGAATTTATGGAGACCAAATGATTTGATATTGGCAAGGAGAAACATAATTCATGATACACTTCAACTACAATCTTTTTTTAATACATAAAGAAATTTTTTCAATCTATCCGTCCATTGTGTTATCGACCAGCAGATACGCGACGACATAATATTGAAGTTAATATACCAGGATCGTCAAAGAAACAAAATCTTGTATTAAATGATATTGTTTTAGTTTCTGTCAGTGTTGTTCAGAGCGCGTTAACTATGGACAAAACTCCATGGACGCTAGGATACGCAGTGATAATCATTCATCACAAGGATTAACGATCACTAATACAAATGTCTGGATCGTAGATGATCGTATTGGATGGTCAAACTTAATTTATCTCTCAGTGTCTCGAGTCAGAAGAATATCTCAGCTGCGGAGAACTGTCATAGGATTCACAGAAAATAATACTCAAAATCAGGAAACTAACGATGATATAGTAAGAAAAATTAGTTATAAAAAGTGTGACAAAAAACAAGCTCGACTCTGATCTCTATGTTGAATTTATCATGACACTGAAACAACAGCAAAATAATCATTGTGCGATCTGTAACACAGTAATGTTGTGGCAATATTCAAATAATAATCCAAGACAATTTACCGTAGACAAAATTAATAGCAATTTTGGTCATACACGCGAAAATGTGACGCTGACCTGTCTTGAATGTAATCGACGTAAAGGTGCTAGTTTACAAAAGTGAATGCAGTGGTAATTCTGAGTCTTCAGGAATTACTTGTAATTGTTCACGTACAAATCCATGTTGAAGAGCAGTTGAATCTAATCTGTAGATTGCAGGCCAATCCATAGATCTTACCACGCTATAAATGTTATGCGTCATTACATTCCAAATAGGACCAGTCGCTATTTTTTTACCACCTTCAAGTTCGTCAGGTACATATAAATATCTTGAAGTAACAGTACTTAGTACTGGTTGTTTTCAAAAGGAGTCATGTCATTGTAATGGTATATTTGTTGTATTGCGTTAAGGGGTTTCATAGAAATTGCACTAGTAATTTCATTATTTAATGCAGCTATCACACTTGGTAATCTTGAAACCCATTTGCGAGATCTCAAATCTTTCTGAAATATTTCCTTTGCATATTGATGTCCAAATAACCGATCAGCTAGTGTTCGATTAAATCGTTCAATAATTGCCTGATCATGATGAATTGCAGTATGTTCTCGTCTAATTTTGATGTTATGTTTTTCATCAGAGATGATACTGCACCAAGAAATTCCTTGCCAGGATCAACCTTTAGCAACTGTGGCCATTGCATGGGTCCTCGTTGATAAATTCGTTCAAAAGCAGATACAACTTCAGCTGCTGTTTCAGTTGATAGTGGTTCTGCCTCCTTATATCTACTTGCAACATCAAGGACAGATAATGCGTATTTGTATGTATGTGATTCATGTCTACCAGTTGTAATAGTATCGTGTGGTAAAAATAAAATCTATGATTGATGAACTTCATTAGGAATGCTGACATCAAAATGTGCGTACTTAATTTGTTTAGGTGGTGGTACATTTTTTGCCATACTGCCTGTCATGCTAACCAATTTGCAGCAACAGAGCATGTACGATTTGCTGCATCAGATAGTTTACTACTCGCTGCTCTACCTCTCCAATATCATCTTGGGCAATAATAAAATCGATTCCATTATTTTAATAATCGGTTGATTAATTACTGGCTCCTAATACTAGTTTACCTTTCATCCCAGATCTTACCACTCAGTTAGATAATGATTCGCTGAAGGATTTAATTTTTATGGAATTTAACGAGTGAATCAATTTCACATCTGCAATATGTCGTTGTTGTAAATCCTTATTTTTATAAGCTACATCATGAACTTGACATGTTTGATCAATTGCATTATTGGATACTATCCAGGTCTTGGTTGATCTCGCTCGTCAAATCGGATATCAAGTTGAGTTCCAGGACCACAATAATTATATCTGGGAAGATGTTTCCCTCCTGGGTATTTAGCCCATGGAGTTCCTATTAATTTTCCTAATGAAGTAGCGATATCACCACCTGTTTTCGTACGATACAAAATAAATTTATATTTATTGGTACCACATTTCACACATTTGCCTGTATGTGCAGATCTTTTATTTTTTGTTATTATTGTTGTTAATCCACTTGTGGGGGTGGATGCTCTACATATTACACAATATAAACACATATTATTTATTATATTTGTATACTATGGATGTCAGTGATTTCTCATCGCCACGAAAGCAAGAGCCAGTAAAACATCATCCAGCACTACCAAATTATATCAGAGCAATTATCATAGGTCCATCTGGGTCTGGTAAGATGCAATTATTACTTAATCTGATAATGAGATGGCTCAAATGGGATAAGCTGCATTTAGTAGCTTCATCAGTTGATGATCAGAGGTGCTTAAAGATATTAATGAAAATGCAAAATTGTTGGATGAAGATGGTAATGATATTATTGATTTTATCATCAATATTGATGAAGCCCCATTAATAATCTCATGGTATATGATGATGTAATGCTGGATAAACAATCAAATCTAGCTAGAATATTTTCTCGAGGCAGGCATAAGAACACAGATGTGATTTATGTTACTCAACGATATACACAAATACCTAAAGTGATCAGAGATAATTGTACTATTTTAGTTGTGTTTAAAGGAGTTGATGCACAGACTATGTGAAACATTCATCAGACCTGGTGTTCAGGAGACATGGACTTGATTAAGTTCAAAAACTTCTTTTCAAAAGCACAATCTACCCCACACGGATTTATAACAATAAATTTACATGATCCTAGATCACGATATCGTATAGGTCTTGATAAAATCTTTGGTTGAGAGACTGATATAATAATGATTTAATTACTCTCACATTTATAGCAGCAGAGAGGGTGCAACCACAAATAAGTGTCAAGGTGGGTAAACAAAACATATACCAATTTAGAAAAACATGAACGACAAAGATAATGTAACAAAATAAAATAAAATAAACTCAGAGAAACTCTCGGTTTTAGTTGGAGGCTTCAGTCTTGTGTAATTGACCTTATATTTTTCAATTTTTTTCGTATATATGAAGTTTTATGTTCATAAATGGACTTTAAAGCAAGTGGTTTGCTCAACCTGTCTGCTGCTATTATGTATGTTTTAAATGCAAACAACTTTACCTTACATACGTCACTCTCTCAAAAGTACATAATAATTGGTTAGCGCCCCTTAAAGAGGACATAGGTATTATTATTGTATGAATTAATTTTTATTGTATGGCTGAACAATTTAAGTTGCAAGCATCAAAACAGTCCTTTGGAATAATTCTCATGTATTACACTCCCCCCACAAAACAATATTTAATAATTATTATTGTCAGAGACTTGCACAAGCCCAGCCCACCCCCCATCATGAAAAGTGAGCTATTTTAAAAACGCACATTACATTTTGATCAACATAGCAATCAATGGTTTGCTGAAAGACAGGAACATGAAACTTGCCAGAATTATTCCTGAGATGTCACCAATAACTTTTACAATTTGAAAAGGGATGGAACAGATGCGACTCGTGAAGGTCAGAGGTTAAAATATTTGCTTATTCTTTAATATGGAAGAAAACAAATTTGCTGTCATCATTTATTTTTTAATTTCATTGCAAATAAATGAAAAGAAACATTTTCAGTATATATTATTTTGCTCAATGTAACAGTTTTAAATTTAAGTTGACTTCATTCCTATATTCTAATGCTTCTAATTTCATCATAATTAAGGACACTACTCACAAAATAATGTCTCAAAGCTTATTATGTAAGCAAGAGCAAAATAAGCCTAATTAGCTTATTTTCATGCATAAAATCAATGTTAATATACCATTTTGTTAGAACATCACACATAATGATATGAAAATAAGTAAAATAACTGAGTAAATTTTCGTATTTGTATTAAGGTGATGCTTTACTGTTTCATATTTTGTGTAAGGGTTAGAATCTTAAAGAAAAAGAATTTCTCCGGGTTTCCTCACTGGTTTAACTGGTTATTTAAAAAAGACATTGTATATCTTATGGATTGTTCAAAGAACCTTTAATTCCTTTTATTTTGGTGTATAATTAATGTTGTTATTTTAGAGTTTAATTCGATTTTTCAACACAAGATAATAATAATAATAATAATATAAATAATAATAATAATGAGGACATAATAATGAGAACTTTGTATAGCGCATAATCTTTAGAATCTCTAAGCGCTTTAAAATAACTGGGCAACACCTATAAGATAAAAAACATATAACGATATGATTAAAAAAAAAAACACCATGAAATTAGAAAACATTAAAAAACATGCTGAGAATATTTAAGGTAAGAAACATTATTAGGTCTTTAAGTTTGTTCTTGCAGTCCAAACAAGTGAGTTTTGAGAGCACTCTTGAATGGGATCACTGTGCCTTTGCGACTAAGTTCAGTGGGCAATTCATTCCACGTTGCTGGGCCCTGCTATGCAAAAGAACGCTGTCCATATGACTTTGTTTTTATAGTGGAAATAATGAGTATACGATTGTCAGAAGAGGAGCGTAAGTATCTTGCTGGTGTGTACACATGAGTGAGGTCAGATAGGTATGTTGGACTAGAGTCCGACAGTGAAACGTAGCACAGAGAACAAATTTTGTGTTTGATTCTGGATCGAATGGATAGCCAGTGTAGGCTACAGAGCAGTGGGGAGGTGTGCTCTGATCATGGTACTCTATGTATTATCTAAGCAGCTGTGTTTTGAACTTTTTGAAGTTTCTGGAGCAGATATTGAGATGAACCAGACAGAATTGAGTTACAATAGTCCAGTCTTGAAAGTACTAATGAACACACAAGTGTTTTAGTGGCAGCAACTGAAAGATATTTGCGAATTGAGCTGATGCGTCTCAGCTCAAGATATGCAGCCTTGCATATGTTCATGACATGTTGGTGCAATGTGAGAGTACTGTCCAGAGTAACACCTCAGTTTCGTACTGATTGTGTGAATTTAATGTTGGTGTTGCTGATATTTATTGTTTGAGGTAAAGGATGTGAATGAGAAAGTCTTTGTGTTGTGATCAGAATGGCCTCAGTTTTATCATCATTCATCTGCAGCTTGTAACATGGCATCCATGATTTCACATCAGAAATGCACCTCTCTGCACCTTGGATGGTAGCATCAACTTCAGTTGGGTGGCTAGATTTGTATATTTGGGTGTCATCAGCGTACAATTGGTGAGACACTGGATGATGATCTATGACACTTGAGAGCGACTAAGTGTACAGAATGAAGAGAACAGGTTCAATAACAGACCCCCTGTGGAACACCACAACATAGATCAACTGGGCTGGAGTGTATTCCATTTGCAGATACAAGTTGTGTCCTGTTGATCAAGTAGGATTTGAACCACAGTAAGGCTGTATCACGAATGCCAAATACATGCTGGAGATGGTGAAGTAATATATCATGGTATATTGTGTCAAATGCTGCAGACAAATCAAGGAGGATGAGGACTGTAATCCTTCCGCTATCCAACGCTTAGAGAATGTCATTAACTGCTTTTAGAACAGTAGTTTCAGTACTGTGGCAAGGGCGATATGCAGATTGTACATTGCAAAAAAGAATGTTTGAATTCAGATGAGATACAAGCTGGGATAGAACAACCTTTTCTAAGACTTTTTATATGAATGGGAGATTAGAAACTGCTCGGTAGTTCTTTAAATCGTTATGGTCTAGTGATGGTTTCTTCAGCAGAGGATGAAATCCAAATGATCTGAAGATAATTAACTCAAAATCTGGCAACAACAAAGAAAACAACTTGATACCAAGTGTAAAAGCCCCAAAACTGAGAAATCTCTCTCTCTCTCTATTAAAACTAACAAATGGTTAGCAATGGAAAAAAACAGAATCACAAATCAAAGGGGGGTCACGTGATCGTGTTTATGTCATGTACACCAAAAGTGACCCTGACGAAAACCAATCATTTTCTCTAAGAAATAAAAAAATAAAAACGGTTGTTTACATCTTAAACCCAAAGTCCCATCATGACCTTGACAACAACCAATCATTTTAAAATAAGATAGAACTTTGTTTACTAATTCTGAATCAAGGTCAGCATCCAGGCCAACAGATGGTGTTTATGAAAAGAATGATTCAGGTCAACCAGCTTTCTGGAAAAATATCATCTCCAGTGAATAAATTTCCATTATAATATCATATAATAGAATAAAAAATTTAAAACTGACAAACAATTATATTAAAATAAATATGAATTAAATCAGATACATGTAACAGGACCGTTTTGCACTTCAAGTACTGGAAGTAATATAGATTCTAAATCTGCATAAATCATGAAAGGAACTTTCATCTTGTGGTTATAATTTACAAACTTTAATATCTTTTTATTTTCGCTTGGCATACTGATCCGTTGGACACTGGAACAGTACTCTAGATCAGAGGTGGGCAAACTTTCCAGTGCAAGTGCCGCCTACACAAATTTACACCTTGTCGCGGGCTGCATAGTTCATTAAGTAAAATAATTAAGTAAAATAATTAATATTTGAAATAGCAAAAACAAAAGGTTTTTAGAAATAACATCCAATTAATTTTCAGTTGTTAATATGTTGTTAATATTTGAAACTTAAACTTCAAAAGAAGCGCATTTATTTGATAAACAGAGTAACATAAACAGAGTCAGTGCGAATGATGACTTGTTCCTAGACCACATGAAAACCCTTGGCGGGCCGCATGAAAGCCCTTGGCTGGCCACATGCAGCCTGCGGGCCGTAGTTTGCCCACCCCTGCTCTAGATGCTATGTAAAATTTCTTGTGATCCACAACCATGCAAACAGAAGTAACTTTTTCTTTTTATGTTGCTGTATTATTTGCCAACTAGTCCATGTGAACTCTGGACCCAAATGTAGTGATTTTTTATAAAACATTAAATTTACTGTATTCTGGGATGCCTTTTTGCTTACATACCTTGGATAAACACAACTGTTATTATCAACTTCAAATACATTAACCGAAACATTATTTTTTTTCTTCAAACTTTGAATTTTGATTTTCAGCAACTGGGAAATTAGTTCCATTAAAATTTAGTTTGCTAATGTGCACAATAAGCAATATCGGTAGCAGGAAATAACACCGATAAAAATCGGCCATTGAAAACATTTACCGCCGTTTTTTTTTTTACATTTATGCAGCGTTCAGTGTTTTTTATATTTGTAGATCAACATAAGAGCTTCCTCGCAGCGGATTATATTTCATTGTGTGAACAGAATTTCGGATATTGATTCAAATATTCAGCCCGAACCTGATTCAGTATATTTCTCAATTTTCTTCCATATTTCCTGATGCACCTCAACAGCGAGTGATTTTAGATTTGTTCCTACTAAGACTCTTTACAATTTTGTTGTAATATAAGGATCAGCAAATTCTTCATCGCGCACTTTATTGGTTATGATCAACTTATTTAGTAGAATGTGATATTGTACAATAATCTTTAGTCCATTGTGTTTTTCAAGATCACTTTGAATAACCAGCTGTAGTAGATGATATAAATTCATAGCGGATAAATTTTCTAGAACTAGTCAATTGTCAAACTTCCAACTATTATCAAATTCTGCAAATGATGTTGCAATCTTTTTCACAAAATTGCTTTCCGTTTGCAATAAACCTCTTTATGCAATGTCACGTAATTTTAGCATGATATATTTATATGACGATTATTTCTCTATTATGCATGAAAATATAATCAATTAAAGATTTAAAATGTCATATGTATAAAGCAGCAAAATATATGATCAATAGATCTTGTGTCAAGCATGAATGAGTAAGAGACATTCTATACTCATTCGAAATACAAATGTAGTGCTGGTAATACACTTGGCATCGTCATTAACCTAAAAACACGTGCTTCGTTTGGGATTAGACTCCCAGCAAGATACAAGATAAAAGTGATATTGGAGAATGATGTTCAATATACTTTAGATGTTGTTTATCAAGGACTTTTTGATACTTGTTCTGCAAGGAACTTCCGAAAGGAGTGCGAGTATATCAGGTAAATGAAAGTATTACTAACAATAATATCCAAAAAAATTCTTTGCAAAACGAATATCAGATACATCTAATTTATGATGTGTATAAGGCTCACGATAAAGGCTCGATCAGAAACATTCTGACAGCTGATGATAAACACAAGTGAATTGACTGTTTTCTATGTTGAGCAAAATTTCTTTTGTCAGATTTTCTATCTGTTCTATATGCTGTATTAGGATTTATTAAGTCTATCAATGCTACTTACTGCTTGTTCAGAGAGGTATTCTGATAGAATAAATATATTTACTTACTAATTTCATTTTAAGTTTCTTACTTATTAAATTCATCTGAACCCTTATGGTTTATATGTCTATATGCAGCTATGCTCAGGATAGTTTGAATTATGCATTTAAAGTAGAACCATTTACCTTTATGGATCTACCCAGGTCTCATTATTATATATATATATATATATATATATATATATATATACAGGGATCGTCCTGGGCTTCGCCAATGTCGCAAATTGCGATTTTTTTTTCCTTATTGGCGACAAAAATATCCCATCTGGCGATTTTTTTGGCGACAGACTTTTTGGTTATTTAATTTGTACATACAATCATGGATTTTGACTGGATAAATTAAAAGGGAGAATGAAAGGAAGCCACAAACTTGACTAAGTAATGCATTGAAATCAATCTGTTACACAAACGATCCTTTGTTCGTATTGACAACCCCATCTTTAGAGTGCATTGTTACATCATAATCTGCTTATGCTGACATCTGGGCTGAGTACTGTATGCTGTGACACAGTCAATCATGCTACCAAACTATACCTACAACTGACCGACTTCTGAAGACGCGAATAGAACAGATACAATTAATTGAATGGCTAATCCTTCTGGGGTTTTTTTTATTGTTTTTTTTTTTTACATTAACCAATACAATAGTTTTGCTGAACCTTCATAGAAAACTGATAACCTTTGAAGTACCGACTACTGTGTATAAATACAAAGCAAATGGAAAAAATCTCAATCACAATTATATCTGTCGCCAGTACAGCATTTTACTCATTGATCTTTTCCTTTTGCCATCAATCCGTGTTACCGCTGCAGAGACTTAAACTCTGCAACAAGAAATAGCACAAAAAAAACCCGTTTTGCATAATTAATAATAATTATTTATTTCGCAAAAT
Organism: Sinohyriopsis cumingii; assembly: GCA_028554795.2. Classification (NCBI taxonomy): domain Eukaryota; kingdom Metazoa; phylum Mollusca; class Bivalvia; order Unionida; family Unionidae; genus Sinohyriopsis; species Sinohyriopsis cumingii. Next base: position 133,572,269 of record CM068838.1, on the reverse strand, counting down.
ACAGGAGTGAAAGAATCCCTAAAGTGGGTGTGAATTTATGCTTATATATACGGTCCAATATTGCCAGGTGTTGACTCCTGTAAGTTTCATTCGTGGGAATGGAGATCCTATTTTGCTAGTCGAGAAAATTCATACAGCATTCAGTGATCATTCTTGGGATTTAGGAAGCAATTCACTACAAGCTTTGTGAAGCTAGCCATGGGGGGGGGGGGGGCTGCTGACAGACTACTGGTGTCACCTGTCAGCACTGTAGACTGTGAACGTGGATTCAGTAAGATGAACCTCATAAAAACTGACATCAGAAATAAACTCTGCATTTCATCTCTCGAGAATTTAATGAGAATCACCATGTACAGATGTGAAAAATTAGACTTTGAAACTACACTCAACAAGTGGGCAGCCCTAAAATCGCAACGGATCTTCATGTAACACTTTGTAACATTTTGTTAATGCTTGTTGTAATTGGAGTATTAACTAACCCATCTTTTGTAATTTTCATTGCCTGTTACATTAATAGACTAAATTAACACTTGAAAAAATGTACACTACTTGTTCTGGCGACACTTTTTGAAAATTGGCGACAAAATATTAAGGTTGGCGATTTTTTTGGCGACAGCTTTTTAAAAGCCAGGACCATCCCTGTATATATATATATATATATATATATATATATATATATATATATATATATATATATATGGGTTCTTTTCATTCATAAACCCCAAGATATTATGCCAGAAGCTGATTACAGAAACTGAAATTAAAAATAACATGCAGTAAAAATTTACAGAAGTTGGAGATCAGCATTGATTTATTCCAAAATAAAAGCATTATCCAGGTGAATCGAAGAATATAAATTCTTGTTACTTTTCATCACTTCAATTGCACACATCCTTGCAGTGAAAATTGAGTAGTAAATTAAAATCTGAGACAATACATGACAACACTTCTCATAAATACAAAGGAGTTAATCCATGCTTATAAATACATAAATTAACGCAATCAATTGTCCAGAATTTTGTACCTCTTAAGCTGGTGACCACACCTATTAAAGTTACATATCCAGTGTTTGAAAAGTTATGAATTTGTTATACTGTGTGTGCTGATTTTGGTTTAAAAAAACTGACATAAATTTGCAGTGTAACATATTTTTGAGTTTTCAACTGACACCAGTTCTGGTTTTGATGACATGCCTGACCCAATTAATTCAAAACTCAATTTCAGGCACATCAGCTAAAATTCTCACTTTTATGACTTTTCCAGCTCCAGTAATCTGATATTCTTCATAGCTTTGTTAATTAATTGCCATCATCACTATCATCAACCATTATTTGCCAAATGAAAATGACATCCAAGATGAACAGTGCTGGGATTCAGCTACTTAGGATTTTGAAGGTAGCTCGTTTTTTATATACACACATTTGTAAAATTTCCTTGATGCATTGTTCAAGCTATGACAGAATACATTATCCAGGACCCAATGTGCAAGTTAGACCTAGTGCAGTGAAAAAGCGTGCATGCATTAATTATATCATGTAAAATGGGCACTGTGCATGATATCTGATTACTTCCTGTGGATTATTATAACACTGGAATTGCATATGACGGAAAATACAACTGTCAAAAACATAAAATAAATGATTCAAAAGTAAATTTTTCAATCATATTTTATTTTTTAAGCAAATTCTCCAACATTCAACGATTTTCAATGACCTTGGTAAAATATCTATAACATGCAAGGCCATGAATTGAGGTGTTCATTAACTTTCAATGACCATGTGAACCTTGTAAAAAGCCCTTCCTTACTGAAGGTGTATAAAAATAGGGAGAAATCTTGATAAGTAAGCTGAATGACAAAATGCACAGCAAACTTAATAAAAAGGTCTCAAATGATCCTGGAGATTTTAACCAGAAAGTATACAGGTCAGACAATGCTCTCCCTTTAGCCTGAGATAATGCCAGCATATGTCTATTCAGAGTAATAGTACACAGGGACAGAGAACTCTTGTCAGATATATATGCTACATGTCAAAATATGTACATGAATTCAAAAATAGTTTTCAACATGCTCCATAGCGTTAGTGAAAAGTAACGTACATATTTCAGTCATGCATTACATTTTTCATGACATATCAGTTAAACATTATGTAATATCAATGCTCAAATTTTCATCTTCAGTTTGATGGGTTTTTTTCTCATCAAAATGTTCTACCAATTATTTCTGTGAGAGCACATAAGACTGACAATGAAGTAATTTTCAGCACAAGCATATGCTTAACCTGAAGCCATGGTTTATATCGAACTTTAATGTAGGTTCTATTATTCTCATCTATTAAATCTCAAAACAGACAGGAATTCTGGCCCAGATCTTCTTGAAAGAATGGAAACCTTCCTCAGTCCATAGGACAGCATTATCCTCTCTATGTCCACTGAAAGATATATGGGACAAGATTACATACCAATCAGTCTTAAAACAATAAAATAACAATTTAAATTTTCTTGCATTTCAATTCTTTATCTTCAATTTACACTTAATTTCTCTTCTTCCTTTTTATATTCTTGGTACAAGCATTGATTTTAGTACTAACTTGATGCTATAAAAATTTTAAAAGGGGTAGGTACTGGAAGGGCTCTCTTTGGCCCAAAAATTCACCAATTTTCAAAAACATTGTTAATCATGGCAAAAACACATAAATATTTTAAAAACAAAATTGAAATTGATTTTTAAATATTATTTGATATGATGTCATAGGTACATGCTCATGACATCACATGGCTATAAAATTGCCATTTTGTGCTAAAATTGCATGAACCACCTTTTACTAGAATATCATTTAGGTTCATTTTGGTTCATGCATGTGGACTAATGGGAAAAATGATAAAATTTAAGTATGTCAGTGTTCACCTGTAGCTTGCATCTCTACAACAAGTAATAACTACATTTAAACTGTTGTTTTTGCTACATTGAACAAATAAAATAATTTTTACATACACAAAAATGATCATGTATTCATTATAACATGCATACATACAGTATAGTGAAACATTGAAATAAACATTGAAATTTCTTTGTAGTTTCATCTAAAACTGCAAATTTTGCCATATTTCTGCATCTTCAAAAGACCTCACAAACTATCAATTCAAATTAGAATATGTTTCATTTTTTTGACAGAAGACACCTCTTCAAAACCATCTAACACATATGGAAATTTCAAATGTATTCTGTTTTGTGCTCCTCCTTAATGAAGAGACAAATAAGACAAATCATGTTCTTAGATCACTCCTTATGTCCCTCACCATATCAGTCATACCATAGAATTCACGTACAAATTATCACAAGCCTTTTTTCTCCACTCTTTAAAAAAATAAAAATAACTCATTCAAAAATCACATGTACAGAAGAGGCAAATGAAGGAAACTGACCCACAGCAACAACAACAAAAAGCAGCTTACGGTATTTTATTTTAATATTGGAGTCTAAAAGATAATGGAATGATTTAAAAAAAATAATAGTATATCTTTCCCATTTGATGAATTACTTCAGTAAAAGTATCCCCTGCTTAAGGCCAGAAATTTCAGTCTCCAGCTGACAATAAAATAGAAAAAAATGAATGCAGTAGTTACCAAAAAAGTATTTAATGAAGAAAGGGATATACTGCAGTGTTATGAAAGTCCTATACTTTTAATGCAAAGATATGTATAAAATATGGAAGCATAACTTATTTTTTCTTTTTAGATTTATAAGTATAAGTTTTCTTTTATCTTCTCCTTCAGTGATTTGTTACTTTTCCACTAACTCTTTCTTTCTGTCTTTTGTTCTAGCATCATCTATCAAAAGATTTGAATCTGTTTAAAAATAACACTGAAAGCAAGTTGCTTTTTAATACTGCCATTTTAACTATTTCCTTACATTTGCCATTTCAAGCTCATTATTGTTTATCATTCAACTGTTTCCTGATGCTGATTAGCATCAATCTTTTGCTCATGACCATTCTTTTGTGTGTGTGTGTGTGAGACAATAAGAATTGCCTTATGCAAAAAAGAAACTGAAGGGAAGGGAGCCTTGGAAGGTGTATTGTTCACATCTCTACCATTTGTCATTTGCTGGATTTTGAATATTAAATACCTGTCTTCTTTTATCTTATAACTTAAAATGTATGCGCATATTGTATATATGTGCTTGTGGACATCAAAATTTGGTGAGATGATCTACCATAGCTATATCAAAGCTTATATCCTCTGTCAATGGATCATCAAAATTTGGTGAGACGGTCTACCATAGCTATATCAAAGTTTATATCCTCTGTAAATGGAACATCAAAATTTGGTGAGACGGTCTCCCATAGCTATGTCAAAGTTTATATCCTCTGTCAATGGAACTTCAAAATTTGGTGAGACGGTCTACCATAGCTATATCAAAGTTTATATCCTCTGTCAGTGGATCATCAAAATTTGGTGAAACAGTCTACCATAGCTATATCAAAGTTTATATCCTCTGTCAATGGAACATCAAAATTTGGTGAGACGGTCTACCATAGCTATATCAAAGTTTACATCCTCTGTGAATAGAACATCAAAATTTGGTGAGACGGTCTACCATAGCTATATCAAAGTTTATATCCTCTGTCAATGGAACATCAAAATTTGGTGAGACAGTCTACCATAGCTATATCAAAGTTTATGTCCTCTGTCAATAGAACATCAAAATTTGGTGAGACGGTCTACCATAGCTATATCAAACATAATATCCTCTGTCAGTGGATCATCAAAATTTGGTGAGACGGTCAATTATAGCTGCTCCATTTTTTAAAATCAAATTGCCAACAAAAAGTTTGATTGCTAGCATAACCACTGGTGGAAAAGTCTTCTTATAATTGTGTAAAGAACATCTTTTAAAAAGTCCTGATGGCACTGAACTCTTTCTGTGTATGTGTGTGCACGTACATGCTTAGCCTGATATGCACATGCATGAATGTATATAAATTCTTCTTATGCATTAACTCCATACTGGTGTACATACAACACATTTTGGACATTATCGGGGGCCCTGAGTGACCAAGTGGTCTAAAGCGCTCTCCATTACAGATCACTGCCATCTCACCTTTGCCTGCGTGGGTTCGAGTTTAGGATTCGGCCAATGTGGGTATGTGAGAAAGCTTGCCAGTAACTTCTTGTGGGTCAGTGGTTCTTTCTGGGGTTTTCCCTGGTTCTTCCTCCACCATTAATACTGGCCGCCATGCATAGCCTATCGTGTGCTGAAAAATGGCGTTAAACCCCACAACAACAACAATTGGACATTATTCACGCCATACATCTTGCTGATTTTCATGTTAATTGTTTATTATAACATTAATATAAAAGTAGTGTACATCTTTTCAAGGTTTAGACCCAGTTTACATGCTTACAAGAAGACAAATGTTAACATGTCAGCTTGAAATTCAATGCTATATGACCCAACTTATCTGAAGAACAAAGTTTTAGAATAAAAACTTCATAAATAAAAAATGCTATGGCGCATAAATCATAGACATATATTTACAATGCACCATCCTGACTTTCCAAGTCATTTAATATAAAATTTCAAAATTCCTGAAAATAAATGCCATAATATGGCACATTTTTGTACGAAAACAAAATTTAGAGCCATTTTCTTATTATATTAACCATCGCACATACGGGAGCTTAAGGGATAAATACCATTGTATTAAAAAATGATGAGATAATGTTGAGATTTAATTGGGTATGCCAAAACAAGATGTAGGTGATAAGATCGTGGGTAATGGAGTATTGTGCACTGGAACAAATATATTTGAAACAATGTCTTACTGTAATTTTGTTTATTCACACCATCCATTCTAAAGACCCATTTGATACATAATAAGAAGCCCACATCAGTTTTCTCATCATTTCTACAACAAATACATCAAAGTTGATATCCTCTATTGGTGAAGTAGTAGGTTCCGTGCTATACATGTCAAACGAGTGCCACATTCACTATTATGTACTTTCTCCCTCTTATAAAAAAAATATTTATAAAAATTTAGGATCAATCATCATCATAAGGAATATTTTGTTTGAATTTTTAATAATATAAACTAAGTTTTTTTCCCTGAACAATGCATAATCAGAACAGCGTTCATCACTGACATTTGAAACATTTTTATTTCTTCTCCATACTTAGCATCAACATTCAGCTATTATCAATGTACAAAGTGTATTCTCTAAACATTCTGTGAAATAATGATCAAGATATACATAAATTGTCTTTTCTGGGACAATAGTGGCATTAACTCAACAGAGAGTCAGCACTAAATATATATATGCGCGAAGCATTTCTTAATGAAAACAAAAATAAATATTAATGGTAATCAATCGAACCTAATGGAAATATGAACAATAATTATACATTGTTTCAAAACAAAAATCAAATGTTATAACTCGTATCACTGACTTTTATGCACATTGCCTTCAAAAACACAATTTTAGATATATTTTTCGGCAATGTGCATTACAGGAGCTTTTTAACCTACATATCTATAATCCACGAATGTAAGTTCCACAATGGTGAAGAAAACCATAGGCAACTCAATTGTTAATTTCTTTCATTAAAAGTGGTCCTGGATAAAAAAATCAAATACATATTTAAGAAAGAGAGATAGGCAAATTTTGTCTATAAATGTTTTGTCTGGATCTGAGTATGGGTTGAAAATGACTCTCACAGTACCAACCCCTTTGCAAGGGATGCAAACCATACTAATTACCCAATCATAATACCTTAGGAAAACTACTACTACCTCGCAAATCTAGAACTCCCAGACACTACTTTTAGATAAAGGGAGCTAAAAGTTGTCTAACAGCCTTTGTGGCGGTCAGGCAGAGCGATCTCCCCTTAGGTAGAAGACTTTGCATGCTCACTATGATTGTAATTGCAGGGAGGCTAGGAGAGTGTATGTGTATTATGATTGGGATAGTATTCTCAAAGAAACATTTTACTAGGAAAAATTGGTATTGTCTTCAAATACGTTACCCAATCCTAATACCTTAGAAGAATAGGTAAGAGGTGGTGGGAGGTACATTACCCGGACATATCATCTCCGATCCCCTAAGGTATATGAGACAGCTTCTAAGTAACTTGACTGGAGGGGACTCCATCTGTAGCAGCTTCTAAATGGGAAAAATACCCCCCCCACACACACACACACACAAACCCAGCAGAAGTGGCAAAGCCACCTCTTAAGAATCTGTCGATCGATCTGGAAGGGTGACCTGTTGTGGAAATCATCCATCGGGACATTAAACAGAAGGTTTGAGGATGAAGGCTGTGCTCTTAGCTTGGCCATATCATGGCCTTTCAGGTAAGAGCAGGCAGAGGACACTGAGTTGCATTCCACCAATTAGACTGGCAGCTGCCGTTACAGCATTTACAAAAATTTGTTGAGTGGCTCAGTACTCAGGCCATTTTTGAGACTGACTCCTTTGCATGCCCTGAGGTATTCAGGGTGGAAGAATATAAGCTATGTTCTGTGGGTTGGATGATACCAGAGAGAACAAAAGTCCAACAACGAAGTCACAACAACAATATTACTCATTAACTGCTGTGTGTCAACAAAGGCCACATGATCCATACAGAGAGAGTGTGGCTGTGTCATCCCAAAGCAGTAATATCACTGTCAAATGCTGGGTTTCTGAATGAAAGACTGGTTGGGTGCAAAGGTAGAACCGCCAACATACTGATGATGAAGGCAGGTCAGAATGTCTGTAACTCTCCCAGACTGAGAAAAAAAAAGTCATAATCTTCCATTCCATCGTAACATCAACAGACGGTGGAGCTCTGATGCATGTTATTGATGGAGTGGGAGGAGGAGGACAAAGCGCAGAAAACATCCTCACTGGAGGCTTGGACAAAGCTCTGGGGCAGAAAACATCCTAAATGGAGGCTTGGAAGGCTGAATCTTCCCATGCCATTGGATAGTGTAGAATTGATGATGGTACTGTTGGAGCAACATCATCTTGGTTTTGTAGGGTAAGACTACGGAGACTTAGCTGGTGAAGAGTGACAAGGTATGTAGCTCATTAAACTCCTAGAATACTCTAAATTACAAACCTTGACTTTAAGACAGTTGCCGATTAAAGAGGCTCCACTTGTGGCTGAGTGTAGAGAAATTATGAAGCTAAATCTGTTGAGGTATGAGGAACTACTTGTGGTATCATGCTGAATGATTGTCTCAAGGTGATATGAGTAAGACTGGTCCCTGTACATGTCTGTAAAAGTCAGGTTTGATGTACCGGGAGCCAGGCTGTTATTGATTGAGCCCATAATACTGAGGTTTGGCCCTTTGTGATTCCTAGTATATGGCCTAGGCTGGTCACAACTGAAATAGGCCATCCATGTGAGGAGGATATCATTAGGATAATTAGCTGGGATGGGTTATGGTATATTTGTTCCAAGTAACCTGTTTGTATGTCTGCTGAATGAGAGGGAACTTGGCTATTTATTAGCTCTGCACCATGCTGTTCCATAAGAGGAATCAGTTAGACCCAGAGGAGGCATTTTGGAGGGAGTTCCAAAAATGTTGAGTTCTTTGGTGGTGACTTGGGTGCCAGAGCTGTTTCCAAGGATGTCAATGTTCTGCACTTTGTGGATAAGTTGAATTATCTCCCTTGTTCCCACCAAGATTTACTCTGAGGAAAAAGTCAGCATGCAGACTGGTGACATTGTTCTGATCAGTGTATTGTTTGTGCTTTGCCCATAGTTATAATCTCTATGACAAAAAAAGCAAACCATACAACTGTAACCATGCACCTGTCTTTAGAACACAATGTCCGTGCAGAGCTAAGGCATAAAAAGGTTGACCTGGAAATTGATAACATTCTAATAAAGCAATGAAGCATACAGGTAAAATATAATGAAAATACTACTTGCATAAGGGGGGGGGGGGTAAGAAGTTATGATCCTCTGGGCCTGCACATGATGTTTGAATACCGTGTAGGCACAGAGCTATACCAAATGAAGGTTATCTGGCAAAAAAAGTGATAGACAATCTCAATAAAATGCTACCTGTATGGAAGGTCAAGGATAGCTTGTATAGGTAGAATAATTGAAGCATGGTGTTTTAAGGATAAGGATATTGTGGTAAATGAAACTCACCTGTATGTACCAGAAAAGACAGACTTATACCTATATAAAAAATTTCTTACGACCATAAGGACATGCACACATCTAAATAATGTAGCCCGAACCTAAATTGTGAAGTTGCACAGGCTACCAGTGTGAGCAACTAGGTGCTTATTAAATATAATAAAATTAAATTATGCAGATAAAAATAGGTTCAAATGTCAACTATAGAAACATGCATATGCAGGATGCGACTGAATAAAACATATATAGGGCGATGATCTGTATGTGTCCAACCAGAGCAGAATAAATGCAGAAATGTACAGGAGTGTATAAATTACACAAAAAAAAAACCTTCACAGAAAAAGGGAACTGAGGCACCATTATAGAGACGTACACAGTAGGTGCAACAAAATATATTATGTGGCAATACTTGTAGGGAAAAGAGCAGACAGACCGCCCATACAAGTAAAAACATTGAAGCTGGTGCCCGGACATTACAAATGCCTTAAATTAGAAACTTACCAATATGTAACCATTCGTAATGCAATTACACATATATAGGAGTTACATAAGTGCTAGAGACTTGCATGTATAAAATAATTACAGCCCGAACTGAATGTGAATGTGAAGTCACTTAGGCTCCACTTGCAAGTACCTAAATGTGTGATGACAATGTGTTAACTTGTAAAGGCAGAACTCTGTCATGATAGAAAGAGAAAAAGCCGGAAATATAGATGGAGTATACTTTCCTTAGAAGTGACAAACTCCTCCAACTTGCAGTGGTATATCTTCCATGTAGATTCTTACTTTTGTAAGGTCTCTCATGATGAAAGCATGCTTCTTGGTACAATCAGAAGTAATAGCCGAGAGGTTCCATAGGCTTTGCCACCAAGTCTTATACCTAATAGGAGATCACTCTGCCTGACTGCCGCACAGGCCAGCAGACAACTTTTAGGTCCCTTTAGCTAAAAGTAGCATCTGGGAGGGAGGATTTGCGACGCAGTAGTAGTTCTCCTAAGGTATTATGATTGGATAACGTATTTGAAGAATAAATATGGAAAAACATACACAGCATTTAAATTTTCATTAACACACAAACATTTAATGTTTCTTTTGGATTTTGTGCAATGTTAAAGGTAAGCGGTAATAGAAAATGTTACAGATTCTGCTCATTATAAATTTGTATGAGGCTGCAGGACAAAGGAAATGGTTGCAATAGAAATTACACACCTATCAGATCGAAATTATACATACAGAGCTGAAATACTAATCTTAGATAATTGATAATTATCTAAAATTTTGACTGGTCCTAATTCAACATAATCACAGTATTGGTCCTGATTATATACTGGTATATGTTAACAATTCACATAGTTTCCGCTGTGCAAATGGTCATCTGCATGCTCTAAAATCTCATGTATGATATTTAAATGAACAGTGGAAGCACTTGATTCATCTATCTTTGAGGCCAATGCTTCTTTGATGAGAAAGAACATCTACAAACATGTAAACTGTACATTTATAAGTGGAAAACAGTTTCAGGAATAAAGAAAATTAGTACACAAAATCTTATTCATCTAAATAAAAGATGCCTGTTAAATAAATGAGAACCTTGTGAAATGACCTGTCCCATAAAAGTATAAGAAAGATCAGTTTCACATCAGTAATCCAAGCCATCTATCTTAAGGGTTTTTAGAAACCTGAAAAGACCAGAATTTTTTAATCTGACCTTACCTTCATCATTTTCCTTAATGATAACAAGATAAAACACACCCGAAGGGGACAGAAGGTGGGGCACCAGTGGGAAAAGTCTGTCCATCACTTGACGTCCCCTCTCACCCCCTGCCCAGGAGGCCTCAATGCCATAGCTACCAACCTGATGGAGAATCAAAATAAATCCTGTATAGTGGTCACCCTTGAGACTGGCGAAAAATGACCTTTGTATACAAGTCATAATGACCTTTATAAATTGAGTCACTGAATTAGGCAAACGTTAAAGATGAAGGATGGGAGAACTATATCTAGCAAGAGAAAGCTTAGGAAGCATTTAAAATAATTCTAGTAAAGAAAATACATGTAGGTATATTTTCACGGATTACTAGTACAGTAATACCTCGTGCATTCGCATTTCTGGATTCGCGAATTCATGGATTCGTGAAATTTTCATTGGTACCCTCTACATACATGTTTTCTTTATTTTATTGAATTGTACCTTCGTTATATGACTTCTGTGACATATGAAGTTTACCTAGTTTACCTTCCTGACAATGACAAAGAAAACGTCAGTCATTAAGTTTACAGTCCCATTCGTTACTTAGTTTTACCTTACTGTGAGTGCAAAAGAAAACGGCAGCCAATGAATTAGTATAGGGGTAATATTAGTATACATGTACCGTACTGTAAATGTGCTAGTGTGGCAAATACCCATTAGGCGATACTGTACTCTATTTTTACGTCAACCATTTATTTCTCTTTTTAAGGGTAATGTATTAAGCTAACTTTTAAATGAAATTAAAGTGCTTTTGGAGCATGATTTGCATCATATTTAGGGTTTAAACCCTAGAAATAAGCATTTATTAGCATTTTTAGAGACTCGTACCAAACATTCGCGATTCCTCCTGATCCGCAACTGGTTCTGGAACCTAACCTCGTGAATGTTCGAGATATTACTGTATTTTATACAAACCATTAAGATAAACTTTGAATATTTAAGAAAAAAGGATCAAAGCATTAAGCAAATCTGACAATTAGAGATTTAAAATGTATTTGTGACCATTTGCAATGATCACTGGCTGCACAGAACAGATATCAACTATATACATGACATTTATATGGCAATAAGTAATAGGCTTGAGTGAATCTGACCATTATAAACAGCTGACCTTTATATGGAGGTGATCATTAATACAGAATTGATGTATGAGGTGGTTTAGACAGGAAAATTCCCCCAAAAGCAGAATGCTAAGCCATGTTTCTGCCCAAGAATTCAAACCCCACGGGCAAATTTTGAAACATTCAATATCAGTACTATGAGGTATCATTGTTCTCAGATTTTTCATGCAGAATCAGTGGCAAAACACATATTGGCAAATTGCACACACATTAAGATGAGACTTTTTTTTAAACAGTTACTTTACATTTTGTTAACTGCTTCCTACTGTAACTCTGATATAAAATACAAAGCTAGTCACTGCTTATATTTCCAGCCCACCCACAAGCTTTAATAATGGACCTTGAATAGTTGAGCCAGAAAAAAGGCATATATAAAAGAACAGCAAAAAAGCTTAGCATTTGATTTATCTAGGGAGTGGTGGGATGTACAACTGAACACGTATGCAAAAGCTAAAGTGATTTATATGTCAAACTTCTGCCATGGCAGGCTTGACAAATGTTGTTCCTTTTCAAACAGAAACTGCTATGAATATGACAGCATTTATGTTGCACCTGGCATGATGACTTCATTCAGTTTCACCAAACACATTAATGTGGTAGAGGTGTGTACTGTGAATTTACTATATTTTGTGGACAAAAATGTTTGTGCTTGCCACAACATTCAAGGACCAAACAATCAATTATCATTCTGTGCAAACAAAAAGGACCTTTCCCCAATCCAAGAATTTTTTGATCAATGAAAATGATGTTCTTTTCATTAACATGTCACAAAAAATGACACCCATGAAAATAAATGAATTCACTGTATCTTGTATCACTTTCTCAAGTAGGCACACTGTGTTAGTTAGGAACTATGAGATATAAAGTCAAATTAGAGATGGATACTGGTTATATCTACCACTAACTCAACAGGTTTCTTGGCCAAATTGTTGTCATGACACCATACTTCATTACTATTGGTCACAAATCTCTGTGTTGGCCAAGCTGTTCTAAGCATAACAAATTTAAACCATAATGTAATAAATGGTCACAAAACTCAATTCTATGATGTTTTTAGTAGTATACACTCTCCAGCAGCCATGTTTAACATTAATTAACATGCAGAAAATACTCACAGACTATAGTTTTCTTAAGCTATGAAATGTTGGCACTGTGACAGTGCATAAAAGACAAAACAATAAAAAGAAAACTTTTTTTATAATATCAAAGTAGAGGTCCATGTGTACTATAATAAGCTAAAACTTACCAGTAAATAATTTTTATTTTTTACCTTAAATACGCACCAGTCATTATTATTACTGACTACCCCTACAATACATATTTTATTGGGTTGAAGTTACAGGTTTTGAGTAACCCTGAAGTCACAACCAGTATGTCAGAAGCATAGTTTGAGCATTAGTATTTATTTTGATTAACCACTAAATCTGAGGCCAGGCATGAAATGCATGCAGTCCACTCATTCAATGCCTGCTCATTCACATGTTGACCACATATCTGCCTGCTCATGGTAAAATATAAACATACAATGTAGTCATTAATATGGAAAATTTACCACTGAATAAACATTTATTCCTAATTCAAACTGCACTGGTTTGAAAGGTCTGTACCGTATTTACCATATATATTGTGACACAATAAAATAGTTTAAAAAATTCCTATCCCAGAACTTATTTTGAACTTTGTTTCACCTAGGTCATATGTCCCAGGACTTAAGAAATGAAATAAATTTGTTCTGAATTTGTGCCTCCCTCACTGTATGTTGCAATAAAATAGATAAACAAAACGATCATTTGATAATAAAAAGAAAGAACTAACCTTGTATTGTTATCATTTATTCCTTTTTTTCATCAAGAGCGTTAAAGAATAAAATTTATCCACAAACTCCGTATTTGTAGCATGTATTGCTTATGTTTGATAACACATAACACACTGTTCATTGATACAAACATTGAGAAACAAATCGTGTTTGGTAGTGCGCAAGGTTTTAATATGTTATTCGACTGAAAACTGGATCCAACAAAATTGCAAATGAGAGGGAAATAATCAACCAATATCTTGAAGACAACTGTTATTCATGCATGATATGGTGTTAGGTGCAAAATAACCAAGATGGATTATATCCAGGTCAACTATATGACAGTATCTCGCAAATAAAAATCATTATTTTAAAACACATTCACTTGAGTGCAAGTGACAATCTTTTTGCTAGCATGGGTTAAAAAGGTATCATTAAAGCAAGTTATTGCTGTGTATATCTTTTACCCACAGCAGATTAATGCCCGTTTGTATTAATTATAACTACAGATGCCAAACACATAGAAGCCCGGGTGGTGAATAAACAAAACTTGCAGAGAGCAGTACACTCATTCTTTGAACTTACAAACAGGACATCAAAGACAAAAGTTATTTTTTCTACAAAGCAAGCCAACCTCGGAAGCTGACTTTGGATACTCTGATGCAGGTTTTTCTTTTTTTTTTTAAAGGATATAAATACAAAGGTTATTTTATTGCAAAGCAAGCTGACCTCAGAAGCTGACTTTGGGTTCTTTTAAGTGTGGTGATTTTTTATTTTTTTGAACATACAAAGACAGCAGAGATACGGAAGCTGACTTAGATTCCTTTTTACCAGTATGCAGGGGAATTTTTTTAATAAATTGAAACAATGGAACAAATTTTAATGTGGCACAATACAGTGCTTCGTGTACGGACATCGATGATCCAGCATCGTCCAGATGATTTGGGGAAAATAAAATCATTTGATGAATTCGTGAAGGCCAGAAGAGAAGCAGATGATTTTGCTAATGAGAGGGAAATAATCAACTGATATCTTGAAGACAACTGCCATTCATGCATGACACAATGTCAGGTGCAAAATAACCAAGACTGAATTATATCCAGGTCAACTACATGACAGTATCTCGAAAATAAAATTCATTATTTGAAAACACATTCACTTGAGTGCAAGTGACAATCTTTTCGCTACCATGGGTTAAAAAAGTATTATTAAAGCAAGTTATTGCTGTGTATATTTTTACCCACAGAAATCAATGCCTGTTTGTATTAATTATAACTACAGATGCCAAGCACATAGAAGCTCAGATGGTTAATAAACAAAACTGGCAGTTAGCAGTAAACTCATTCTTTGAACTTACTGACAGGACATCAAAGACAAAAGTTATTTTTATTACAAAAAAATGTGACCTCAGAAGCCAACTATGGATTCATTTAAGTGTGCCGATTTATTTTTTTAATGTACAAAGGAGGCTTAGATGTTGAAGCTAATTTTTACTGGTATTCTCGGGAATTTTGAATATAAACTGAAACAATGGAACAATTTTTAAAGTGGCACAAATTGTGGTATGTGCATGGACACTGATGACCTCATGTCACCCAGAAGATTTAGAAAAAATAAAATTCGCAAAGGCCAAAAAAGAAGCAGATGATTTTGCCAATCATTAACTGCATATTGATCATTAACATAGATGAAATTCTCATTCATGGATGTTAAGATGGGGTCAAGAGCATGAGAATTAGAGTGACTGGTGCAGATTTGAAGAAAAAAATATCTGACTTTAGCCCTTGCAGTTTCCACTTCAGGTGATGTGTTGCCTCTAACAATAATTTTTCATCGTATGAGAAAGCTACAAAAAATATTCATGCACCAAAAGAATGGATCGTATGTGTGTGGGAGAAGGGTTGTGTTCATGAGATACTGCTGCAGTGGATTAAAGACTTTTATCTCAAGTACAGTTTTATATTTTTTAAAACAAAATTTCAGTTTGAGTGCATTTTCTGACATGCAAGTTTTGAATGATTTAAAAGGTGTCGCACAACTTTGCAAAAAAAACTACTTTTGAAATTAATTTATGATGTCCCAACAAATACAGTGTCCCAACATATACAGTAAATATGGTAATATAGAAGTGAAAAGTCTATGTCATCAATAGCTAAATACAAATACTTAACCTATTTTTAGTAAAGTGTGTTTGCGTGTGATTTTGATTTTTAATGTAGCTTTAATAATTTTGCAGTCATATCGCTATGATGTCTGAGGTGTGGCAGTTTATAGTGGTGTATAGCACTGCAGCAGACATGTAGCATGATGTCCCACCCAGTCACTTTATCCTGACACCAGGCCGACCAGTCCTAACACTAACCTCTTAATGATGAGGCAGCTATTAGTACCATTTTTGGAATGATTCAGCTGGGGTTAAAACCTGCGACCTTCTGCATCCAAGGCAGACACTCTGACCACTAGGCCACCGGAGCAGTTATGTTAGTAAAGCATAAAATGAATGTCACTGTGACTTTCTTTGACTGTAGTACTGACAGATATGCATCCAATTAAGCTTCTTGATTCGAACATAAACAGCAAAAAATTAATGACGTTTACAAAAACCTTTAAACAAAGTCAATGAAACGGAAACTACATTTTGCAGAGACCTATTTTTGAAACAGTGGAGAAGTACTTAAAAATGAATTTCCTCACCAACTTTCATGATTTTAAGTAGGATAGTATGTACACAGCATACCAGAAACCAATTTGGTCATAAGCTAAACAAAAAAACTAAATCAAACAGTTAAAAAAAAACTAAAAGTGGGTTATGGTGACCTTCTGTTGTTGTTTTTGTTGGGTTTCACGCCATTTTTCAGCACATGATAGGCTATACATGGCGGCCAGTATTAATGGTGAAGGAAGAACCCTGGAAAACCGCGAGAAGAACCACCAAGCCACGAGAAGCTACTGGCAAGCTTTCTCACATACCCACATTGGCCGAATCCTAGACTCGAACCCACACAGACATAGGTGAGATGGCAGCTATCCATAACGGAGAGAGCTTTAGACCACTTGGCTACTCGGGGCCGCTCTGTTGTTGTAAGAGTGTAATACTAACAGACATGCATATCATGATTGACTATGTATTCTAGCATGAACAGTGTTACGAGTGTTTTTTATGCTCTTAAAATAAGTAAAAGAAGAAAGTGAAAAGCAACAAACTTTGTAAAATTCATCAAATAATTTATTTCCTTGGAATACAAAGTGAAAATGAGAAAAAGAACTTACAGTATTGTGAAATTAAATCCTAAAATAATCCAAGAATTACAGACACAAGTCCTAATAATTTAATGTCCTGAATACAATTTAGTAGAAGTCCAAATTAAATCCAAAACTGAAGATGATGATGTGTCTGGTAGCTTCTAGAGTGCTGATGTGCCAACAGTCTTTTATTAAATCACAGCAATATAACTCCAGGTTTGAATTCACTATAAATTCTAGTGACTATCTATATCCAAGAATTTTATCAGAGCACTTTTGTATTTCCAGAAAAAATAATCATTTGAATTCAAGAATCTGAAGAAATAAAATTCCGGCCGGAAATAAAATACTGAACACAACTTATAATGCAACTTGTACGTGTTAGGCCTTAAAGCACAAATGAAAAAAATCCTCTTATTTACAAGAATATGTAGTTCTCTACTTGACCTCAGGTTACAATTAACAATTTCTGACAAATACTATTACCTAATGGAAAATAACCTGTTAGAATTATCCTGCCTGATGTTTACACAAAAAAAAATATTAATTATTTGAAACCAGAATCTGCACTATGTAAAAAAGAAAAATTCTTCAATTAATAATATTCTGATTTTAAACCCATACACACAGAGATTAATTTAGTTAATATGTATGACTAGTTTACCAAAAAAATCAACTCAGGTGAAGCAGACATGAACTCAATTTTAGATAAGGTCAAGTCCAACATACAATGTTACATTACAATAAAATTTAATGAAATGTAAAAGTTAAAAGAAAAACAAACAAACAAGCTAACAATGCAAATTAAATATACATAACAACAGTGCCTGAAAAATGAACATCAAACACAAAAATTTAACTCGGCTTAGTGAAGTGTAAATCATGGTCTGTAATGACCTACTTCCACAATGAGGGGTGGTGCTCATCAAGATATACCAAGTTTCATCATTGTAGATGGGATAGTACATAAACACCACACAAACAAACCTATGTGGTCATGAACTAAATGCAAAAACATAACTTAATCTAGTAAAATGTGAAATATTGACCAGTTACCTTTTGTTGTTTGGGTATGGTACTAACAGGTATCCAAACAATGATCTATTTTAAATGATTCCAGCATCAATGGTGCTTGTGAAATAAACTTAAAACACAAAACTTAAGTCAATGAAGCACAAAATAATTGGTCACAGTGACCTACTTTTACAATGAGGGTGTAGTCCTCATAAAGATGCATCTGCTCTGCAACCTTCATGATTCCAGGTATAACAGTGTATATGTACATACAAGGCAAAATAAACCATAGTTAAATGTAATGTAACAAAGAATGTAAAAGAATCTACAAATAATGTACATGTATGCACAAATGTTAGCCCTTTAGCCTTCTCCCAAGGGTGTACTTGGCATAAAACCCACACCTAGCCACTGCCGATGACATAAAATGGTACAAAATTAAACTAGGCAGTACATATGAATATCCTTTAATATGTGTGGCCGATGACAATGTTGGTGGTAGTATTGCTTTACTCTGTAATACAATAATTTTTCCATACTTCATTTACCTCCATAAATACTATAATGAAAAGGTTATAGAAAGGATCATACAAACGTGCTTGTCTTGTACAGAAATATTAATTGTGCCAATATTATGACTAATGTTTCATGGAAAATAGATCTTGTCATATTTAAGACTTTTGATAATTTTAGAAGGATTGTCAAGGCCTGATAACATCAACATTCAATTACTTGTCAAGGCTGTGTAAAACCAGTATTGTACATAACCTTGAACAAACTAACCTCTTCTGGTGGGGTGATCACATATGGTGGGTTGAACAAGAGAACATCAACCTTGTTTTTCAGTCCATCTTGAAATGCACAAATCTAAGTAAAAGATTCAGAAATATTGAGCATTAATAGAAAAGCACAAAAATATCATTTCTCACTATCTCACTATTGTCAAAACAAACTTTACAAATATATTTTCCATGTGAAAGAAATGAATGCCACATAAATAGGAAATACATATTGCTGAATTATCATTTATGACCATATCTGGTGTCAAATTTTCCACAAATCACTGAATTTGTGACATTGATAAATAGTTGCTAAAATTCTATAACTTTGTGCATTTTTTCCAAGCACTTGTCCCTGGGATAAGTGAGATGCAACAGTTACATGTACTCATCCTTTTCCCCATAGTTGATTTACTCAGACTTCTCCATTAAACATCATCCACAAATTACCTGATGTTCTTGATGCAAGTTTCTTGCTAAAATGGGTCAAAACCATAAAAATATCATGTTGATAGTGACATACAAGTGTTGGAAAAGACAGCTCAGGTCCTAAGCTTTTACTTCAAAAGTGGGACGATTTTCACTGACCCGACTTTTAGCATGCAAATGGAAAAAAATAACAACTAATGAACAAATAAATTTAAAATTTAATATTAAAATATAAATAACTCAATGCATCTTGAGATTGGCTAATTTTAAATTTAATTCTCTAGAGTTTTACGAAGGCACAAATAAACATTAACCAATACTGGCATTAGATCAATGCAACTTAATGATAACAAGGCATTACCAGGTCAGAAACAGCTGACTCAACCTGAACTTTATTGATGGTTGCTGTTTTTCTGCTGACTTCAGCAGCTCTAGGATTAATGTCTGTACATCTGCCAAAATTGGAAAATAAACACATCAAAATAATCATAAAAAGAATAAAATTATATCAGCTACTATGTATACTCACTTTTAAGTCCTGTTCAAGTGTAATCAGCATAGGCCCTGATCAGCACTATAAAATGTGCCTGCAATTCAGGGTCTATATTTCCTGTTCTACTGAATACTCCTAAGAAACTGCACATGCCAGCACATAATGCACCACCAGATCTGGATCTGTGCAGTTTGCAGTTGGACTCAACTTAACTATGGTAGTTAATTAGGAATGATGAAGTGAACAATGATTCGAGCTAATCCATCTAAATTATCTTAAGCATTTTATGGGCATGGCTATAAAAAAACAAACCCAGTGAAACAAGATTTTAAACATGGTATCAAATGTAATCAACTCATGCAAAATGCCAAATGGAATAATTTTCTGGATTTTTTAAAATGAGAATTACTCAAATGAAAAGAGTTTGAACCAACATCCAATTGATATCACCCTTCCTTGAAGCCCTTCACTAAATGGGAAAGTTTTACATAAAGACATCAACATATACACGTTCTTTAGGCTAGCCTACATCCTTTAAATGTAATGGCCTTGAGTGAATGTTTTGGTCATATCAATGTACTTCATGAAATAATGTCATCTGAATGAACAGGATTAGCACTATTCTAATCTTTATTTAGAGTCAACTTATTATCATACTTACTGGTAACAAACGTAGAATAAATTCCACAGTGATTAGAAAAAGTCTGAATACCATTTCTGGGGGTAAGTGTTACGAATCTATGCTCTTAAAATAAGTCACAGAAAAGAGTGAAAGACAACAAACTTTGTCAAATTTAAGAAATAATTTATTTCCCAAGAAAATGAGAAAATAAGAACTTATGGTATTGTGAATTAAATCCCAAAATAATCCAAGAATTACAGACATACGTCCAAGTAATTTAAAGTCCTGAATAAAATTCAGTAAAAGTCCAGAAGAAATCCAAAAACTGAAGACGACGATGTGTCTGTGGTAGCTTATAAAGTGTTGGTGTGTCAACAGTCTTTTGTTGAATCACAGTAATATAATTCCATGTTTGAATTCACTATAAATTCCAGTAAATATTGCTATCCAAGAATTAGATCACAGCACTTTTGTATTTCCAGAGAAAATAATCACTTGAATTCAATAATTTGAAGAAATAAAATTCAGCCCCAAAAAAACTGGTCACAACATATAATACAACTTGATTGTGCTAAGACTTAAAGCATGAATGAAATAATCCTCTCAACTGCAAGATTATATAATTCTCTACTTGACCTCAGGTCACAATTAGCATTTTCTATATAGAAAAACGTAACCTAATGAAAAATAACCTCCTTGAATAATCCTAATGTTTACAAAATAAAAACCATAACCTGGATTACACTCAGAAAATTCAAAAACCTAGACCCTTCTTCTATTAATAATGATTCTGATATTAAGCCCAAACACACAGAGGATAATTTAGCTATATAGTAGTTGTTTACACAGAACAAAAATGTTAAAAAGTCAATCAGGTCTAGCAGAAATGAACTCATTTTTGGACACAGTCAAGTCCAACATACAATGTTTCATTACAATAGCATGTAATGAAATAAATTTAAAAAAAAACAAAACAACTAATTAAGAAACAATTAAATATACATAGCAGTAGGAAACTTACAGATACAAACAGCTGTTTCCAAGAAGCTGGGCCAGATATGTTATCACAATGCCAGAGCCTGATCCAACTTCTACACAGAAAACAGGGCTGAAAAAAGTTCTGTAAGTTTTTAGCATGAAACATAAATAACTTATATGCACATAAAATTAAAAAATAATAATTTTTTAAAAAGCAACAACTTTGTACGAAAAAACTTCACAAAATGGTTGTACAGCCATACACTGACTGAAAAGGAAAAAACCCTACAAATTACAGGTAAACCGTACAAGTTGACACCTATGTATACATCACTAATGTATTTGGAATCATGTTCTGATTACCCTCTCAATGACTATCAGCCAGTAATGACAACTGAAAATGGAAACTGCCCTTTTAATGCAATTTCACTATCCCTGTGCGGTAATGAATCCAGGAGCACGGAACTATGTTTATGGACTTGTACTGAAATGGTGACGAAGATTACTGCATTTTGCAAAATTATGCTCAAGAATTTCTGCTCTGTACGCCCATGTATGATGAAGCATGTAGTATCGCTTGTGAGAAATCTGGAAGCTGTTCATCAGCATGGACTCTTGCAAGCAGATTTGGATTTGATAGTTTGTAACATTTATGCTTCGTGCCCACCAGTTAACAGCATGATAGATCACACTGCAAAGTTACTGACACGTGTTTATGCATTTCTGGTTAATATATGTTTTAAAGTCAACATTAAACTGAAAAATGATCTCATAAATATCATATTGATTTTTATGGGTATTCAGCAGCAACTAAATTCTCGTTATTATTTTTACTCTGAGACAAGTGTGTGCACATCTGAAAACCGGTGACAAGAGCAACATGTACCATGTTTACAACTCTATGATGCATCCCTTCTTGAATCACAGAACAGTGGCAGATGCAAAAGTAAGTTTTTACTTACCATTAACTCGAATCAACTTTAGGAATCCTGTTCCATGCAAGATTTAGGCACTGTCTTCTTCACTGCACAGACTTTGAATACATGTGTCTCTATTTTCAAAATAGGTAAACTATGCAGCACACATGTCAATGCCGAAATATGATTGGCTCAAAAGATTATACTGATCATCACAAGAGCTCGGACTTGTCTCAGAGTAAAAATTCACAAAAATCGCACGTTTCAGAGCCTGTAATTTCAATTTTATACAATGCATAACAGTCAATAATGGCGTGATGAATAGAAAAATATCTCAGGAGTAAAACAAGCTATACAGTATGGTCGTGTCTTTAAAAACGGAAATAGCAAAAAAAAAATAAAGAGTTATGGGTGGAACGAAGTATTTGGAAGTTCCGTACTTTCTCTTTTATATATTGATAGAGAGGGTCCTATATCAGAACGGGTCATGGGGGTAATCTAAGGTATTTTTGTCACTCTGTATGATTTTTTCCTTTAAATTATTGTTTTTGTTTTGCTTCTCAACATCAAGCTCGCGTCGAGCACCTGTGTAACGGACAGGTAACAATATTTATCAATTTCTTTTATTAAAATTTATGTTTTCTTGGGGAATTTAATGTTTTACAATGTTCTTAGTGACCAAATTTTGGCACTTAGTGCCTCTAAGTGTTTCGTACTATCTCAGTGGTATTTACCAAGACCGTCAGAATGATTTGAAAATCAATCTTGGAAATTATGAAACGGTCTCCTTAATTCATGACTATTTAAACTGATGATGAGTAATTACTTCAATTCTTTGAGAAAGGCCCTTTCTTTTTCTAAAGCATCCAGAAATAAAAACGAGTCCTCAGCAGGTTCATATATTTGTTCTATATCTTCCGATGTTAAATGTGAAGTGTCCGGTGTTCGGATGGTAGCCATACTACTGGAGTAGCCTCCCCTGATAACGCGGGACAACTATTTACCCATTCAAGCTGGAGGAAAAAGAAAAAAGTTCTGGAACAAAACGAGGATGCCGCAACAAAAAAACAAAAAAAAATAATAGATAAATAGTATGTACGCTGTATCAATGATATACCACGAGATGAATAGATTTTTCGTTAAAATGAAACGAGGCCTGCCGAGTTTCCTTTTAATGAAAATTGTATACAACGAATGTTCTTGCAATATAATGCATTAAGTAAATAAAAACATAAATTTGCTAAAACAATGTTGGTTCATTTACTTAGAATGTTTATTACTCTATAGGATGGGTCGGCATGACGTCACAAGCATAGCGACCTACTAAAAAAAACAATAGGAAAGGAGAATATATTACCGATAAGATAAGCTGATTTCATGTCAGAGATTTACCGTACTTTATTGATAAAACGCCAGACTCCTGTGGTACGTGTCACGTACATGTGTAAACGACAATATACGCCAATTAGTGTCAAGGCAGTCTGAAGGCTGTTTGTTATATAGTTTGTATATTGTACACTTTTCATTTATAAAATGAATATAAATGTGAGGTTCATAAGATCAGTTGGCCATTTTTGCAATGTCTTACGTTTACAAAGAGACGCTGGATAGCGATGCTAATGCACGATATTTACATAAACTTAAAAGTTGTGGAAATTAATGATTTTAAATTTTCAGCAAATATTTGGGTAATTTACCCAACAAAATGGCCTGAAGTGACTTGGCCTGATATTTGCAACTATCTTATAGATACACCTGGTGAGTTTGTTTTCTAACAAAATATTTTGTTGAAGTAAATTGAACACCTTTTTCTCAAACCTATTTTTCTCTAATTAAACTATATCAAAATCTGAAATTTTCAGTCGATATTACTTGTGATCCTAATTATTTTTGAAAGTTCTCATTAATTTATATTTTTCCATAATTATTATTCTTTATTTGTCCTATTAAATCTTAGGCATATTTTAAAATGTTGTACAAATGTCACCCACACGTTCCTAAAGTCCCTATAACAATGACGGTCGTTTTCACCTCGGCGGTCGTAACTATGCACTGAAAATGCCCGGATGTGAAAAAGTGCCCGGATTCCCGACCCAACCTATACACGGCGGGCGCCCCAAATACACTTGTTGTGAAATCATCCATCAGTATTTAAGCTAATCGAACACTTTCGTAAAGAATAAGATCACTTCGAATTGAAATTTGAGAGATTTCGTTCGGGCATCAGACAATAATAATAATAATAATAATAATAATAATGAGGATGATGATGATGATGATGATGATAATAATAATAATAATAATGTAGACTTTGTATAGCGCCTAATCTTTACAAGCTCTACGCGCTTTACAACATTAGACAACACCTATAAGATAAAAAACATATAATGATATGATTACAAAAACAAACACCATGAAATTAGAAAACATTATAAAAAAAAAAAACATGCTGAGAATATTAAAGGTAGGAAACATTATTCAGTCTTTAAGTTTGTCCTTGCAGTCGAAATAAGTGAGTTTTGAGAGACCTCTTGAATGTGATCACCGTGTCTTTGTGTCTAAGTTCAGTGGACAATTCATTCCACGTTGCTGGGCCCTGCTATGCAAAAGAACGCTGTCCATATGACTTTGTTTTCATAGTGGGAATAATGAGTATACGATTCTCAGAAGAAGAGCGTAAGTATCTTGCTGGTGTGTACACATGGGTGAGGTCGGATAGGTATGTTGGACTAGAGTCCGACAGTGAAACGTAGCACAGAGAACAAATTTTGTGTTTGATTCTGGATCGAATGGATAGCCAGTGTAAGCTACAGAGCAGCAGGGAGGTGTGCTCTGATCGTGGTACTCCGAGCAGGTGTGTTTTGAACTTTTTGAAGTTTCTGGAGCAGATATTGAGATGAACCAGACATAACTGAGTTACAATACTCCAGTCTTGAAAGTACTAATGAACACACAAGTGTTTTAGTGGTATCAGCTGAAAGATATTTGCGAATTGAGCGGATGCGTCTCAGCTCAAGATATGCAGCCTTGCATATGTTCATGACATGTTGGTGCAATGTGAGAGTACTGTCCAGGGTAACACCTAGGTTTCGTACTGATTGTGTGAATTTAATGTTAATCAGAGGCATCTAAATCAAAGTATGTTCGTCTTAATCGCCGTCTCCAGGCTTTGGTCCCAACATATGGAACAATACCGTTAGAAGATTTCTTGCGAGGAATAGCTCATAACATTAACATCTAACATTTCTACTTATGATTTATACATATTTCAGGCTAGTTTTGCACAATAATCTCCTTTTTTCTCAATATCTTAATAAAGTCAATCATAGGTTTGTTAACATTTCACAAAAAGTCTGTATAGGGCGTCCACCGTGTATAGAATAATAAACATTATAATTAAATAAACCAACATTTGTTCCAGCAAATTTGTTTCATTTTTTAATGCATTATATTGTGAGAACATTTGTTCACATGTTCTTCGACGCGCTTATGTCTGCGCGCTTATGTATTGTGTGCATTTGTCGGGTCACCATCTTGGATATATCATTTGTGATTTATCATCGAAACCAAACACGTTAATACCTTCTGATAACAGGAGATTGTTTTGTTTTTCAAATTTTGGAATTTGATTCTCAGCAACAGGAAAGTCAATCCCGCTAAAGTTTAGATTGTTAACATGACTAATATAATTTGATACTCGATAAAGATGATCTCGAGCTGGAAGTAACGCCGATAATAGAGCAAACTGAAAACATTTGTTGTCACTATTTCTCACATTTATACAACATTTTGAGCTTTTGACTTTAGTTGGTAGCTTGACATATGATCTACATCGCAGCGGATTTTATTTCATTGTGTGAAATAATATTTCTGTTATTTTATCAAATCTCCAACCTGATCCTGATGCTGTGTACTCGTCGAATTTATTTCTCCATATTTCCTGAAATGTATTATCTGATGACATTAAATTTGTTCCAGTCAAAATTCGATGAGATTTTGATGTGACATAACGATTAGCAAATTCCTCGCGTTGATGTTGTTGAGACTCTTGAATCCCCGAAAAGACATTTAGCTTAGAAAATACTATTATGTTCAGATCCTTGTGCGTGGCAAGCTCTGATTAATTGTTGGCAGAAGCAAATGGTATAAGTTTATGGCAGAGAAATTTGATAGTAAACGTTTATTATTAAATCTCCAGCTCCTCATCGAACTCAGCAAATGCTGTTTGATTTTTTTTTTTTGGACTGATTGCTTACGGCCGAGAATAAATTTTTCTTTGCGATATCCCTCAATTTGAAAATCACTATATCTGCTGTTTTATATTTCTTTAATTGAGTTTGATTCGAAAATTTCAATTAGAGATTTGAAATTGTTTTTATTATAAGATGGACAGAATTATGCTTAGTGGACTTAAACAAACGCAGGATATATTTTACGTTGACCAGAAGTACAACTGCTATGCTGGAAATACACTGGGAGTGGTGATTAATCTTAAAACTAAAGCTTCGTTTGAGATTAGAACTCCAGCTGGTTATAATATATAAGTGAAAGGTGTTGTTGATACCGTGTATACTGAGTTGTTCTTACATGAATTTCTTTACACACCGAGCTGGGAATTGATTCCAGTGGGAAAGCGAGCTTATCGTTTAAATGGCAGTGTAACAGACAATAACACTGCAAATTTGTTCTTGCAAAACTAGTTTCAACCACATCCGAGTTATGATTTTTACGAGTCGAACGACAGGGCAATCATCAAAAATATTAAAACAAAAAAATTTGTTGGAAGTCATGGAAATCAAGGTTACTTAAATGTAATGATCCTTGGAACTAACAGTGATTATGTTAGATATTCCTCACACCGGCTTGTATTTGAAATTTTTAATGATCGGATTCCTAGTGGACTTGTGATTGATCAAATAAACAACATAAAACTGATAACCGAATCGAAAATCTTGATCTTTTTTCTCAGAAAGAAAACGTACGACGAGAAAGGGAGATGGGATTAATTTTAAACTAGCTCGTCCAGTGATATCAACTAACTTGGAGACAAAAAAGAAAAAATATTTCCTTCTATGTCATCAGCTGTAAACTATGTTGACCTATGATAAAATTGTATGCTGCTTAACAAAATTATTTTTTTTTCTCGTTCTGCTTCGAAATGAGCCACATCGTTAACATCGCCACGAAACATATTTCTTACAGCATCTTCTAGCTGAAAAGGATTTACAACATTAGCTCGTGTAACAAATCTATCCATTATTTTATAATCAACACAAAATTAGGATGTTTTGCACTCTGATGTTTGCAATTTATTACAGATCAATTTTTAAATCTTCTCTTGTCAAACAACATTGAACCCATTTTATAACAGTATTCCTGTCATATCGAACAATTATTTTTTTCCCTCAGGTTCTGATACCTCAGAATCTGTCAGTAACACGCTAAACGGCGAGTAAGGATCACATTTAACGAAAAAATTTGTATATTTTCCAGGTTTTTCCCCCCATTGCTCATAAATAGCATGACAGCTTTGAATAACAGATTCGTCTGATTTCATCTAACATTTTATTACAGTAATTAGATAAAAGCCTTATTTATAACAGATGTCCCAAACAACTTTGTTGTTCGCGAAAATATTGTCAGATCATTTCTTTGCTCTGATATTGATCATGATACAGTAGAGTGCAAGTACTCGGAGTGTAAATTGCATCTGGGTTCGAAGAATCCCAGTACTGCTAGGAGTCAAGATGCAACGCATCTTGAGTTTGATCTAGAAACGTATCTATCTACTGTCGTCTAGGATATATTTGCTGATGAACCAGGTATAATACCAGAAGATGAACAAGTTTATATCGCTGCAAAATCTTGGTATAATGTAAAATATTATCTTGCTATAATAATAAATAAATGTTTAATTTTACTATCGCTGTAAATCAGATATTCTGGGAGATGTTAAAACCGTTTATGAATCGTGGACAGCTAGAAGTTTATGGTCGTCAAAAAGTATAAAACTTGATTTTCTATTTGTTAAGATTTTTAACCTCATGCACTCCACACTAACAACAACACGAATGCAATATTTAATATCATTTTGCAGGCCAGAGAAATGTAAGCCTGTTCTTTTGAAATACGAAACAATTTAAAGTTTTTATAACGCTAGCGACTGAAGCAAAGATTTTGTATTTCACTAGTTGGCATCCAACTATTAAAGCTGTCACTATAACCTTTCCATCTGACCAAATTTCGCTTATCTTTTCTTGCTATTACTTAATCGATGACAAATATATCCTGTGCGTAAAAACTTCCACTAACACCCTCTCCTGCTAGATCTTTCAGTTCATACGTAACACGTATTGTTAAAAAAAAATGTCAACAGCAAATACTTCCTCGGACCAATTTGGAGTAAATTCTTTTTCGAATGTTTTCTTCGTTAATTAAATTTTAACACGATCACCGACTTTAAACTTGTTATCGGTACATATTCTCATTCACCAGTATTGGATTGTTAACAGCTTCGTTTGGCGTCATTCCAAGTGTTTTATGTTTAGTGTTATTGTAATCCGATACAATGTTTGGTAGATCATCAACATACCTGTTTAGTTGTGAGTTGCTTCTATATCTTTTCTTTTAACATGCGATTAAATATTTCGACAATGACACGTTTTCCTTCATTTTTAGGTATGTAATTGATGATGTTATTTTGATCTAGAAACTGCTCAAATTGCTTATTACAAAACTCCACTCCGTGATCAGTCAAAATTTTATTTCGTTTTCTTTCTGTGTTGATAATAATATCTCTTAATACGTTAGGTATAGTTTTTTTCCTGTTTTATCTGCAACAGGTCTCTGAACGCGTATTTACTAAAAATATAAACTACTTTCATCAGAAATCTTTTGTAGTCGTTGTACTGTGCAACGTTTGACATATCAGCAAGACCAATCGCCCAATACGATCAATTCGCTTTTGTATTCCGTTTGGTATCGTATCTCTTAGCTCGTCAAGCATAATACGATCGCAACCATGTTTATTGTTTTCGTTGTCATGGTAACATATGTCATGCCGCATTGCAATTGAATCGATCTGGTTACACTGTTCTTCTCCCAGATTTGGTTTTTCATTTGCATCAAGTTGTTTATCGAGCGGATTCTGAAGACCAATATACCTATAACGAGGCAATGTCTAGCCACTTTTGGGTTTCGGTAATTTGCAAATTAAATTGTGAATATCTAAGCCGGATCCGATTACAGGTCGCTCATAACAACATTGACGTTAAGTTATTATGTTATCCTGCTCTATACACAGATCGTTGTCAGCTTTACATTTGAACGAAACGCTTTGCATTTTGTTATGTAAATTTGATTTAATTATATCTGATTTAATATATATTTATTTCAATGTAATTGTTTGTTAGTTTTTATTTTTATTTTCATTACATGATATTCTAATGTAAATTTATTCACTAGAGATGATACTTTTTTTTAGAAAATAGTTTGACCTTGACTGTAAGTTTATAAACACAAGGTGTTGATCTAAATCCTGACCTTGGTTCAAAATTTGTAGCAACCTTCGCAAACAAGTTCTATTTTATTTTAAAATGATTGGTTGTTTCCAACGTCATGATGGGACTTTGCCTTTACGATATAAACATTTTTCTTTATTTTTTTATTTCTTAGAGTAAAAATGATTGGGTTTCGTCAGGGTCACACTGGGTAAACGTGATCTGTAACAAGTGTTTGCTCCTATAAACTGCTAGAATATGATCACGCGACCCTTGTTTACCTTTTAGAAAGCCCATATAACCCATGTTTTGAAGAATTCATCTCAGTAGAAGTTGGGCTGTTAAACTGTTAGTTGTATGTTGTGCTGTTTGGAGTTATTTCAAATTACTTGGTTTGGAGTTATTACAAATTACTTGGATTCAAAAAGATTAATTCTGTTATTTTTCTGGAAAATACTTGTGTTCATGTACTATTGTGGAACAAGGACAGTACTATTTTATGAAAATTTTTTATTCAGCTATCAGAAACCAGAGTGATAATTTTTATTTCTACCAGGAACTGTGGACTTCAATACTATATATTGCAGCATACGTCATCGTCTTCCATCTTGGTTTCTTTGTTGGGATTCGAACGTGAAATCAGTAGAACATTTTGTTATTAGGATTGCTAAACTTTTATTATCTGATCATTTTTGGATTATTTTTGGCTTTGATTCTATAAAACTGTAAGTTCATATTTTTTTCATTTTTACAGAATTTTTACAGGGAAATAAATTATTGTATTTTTCAAAGCTTCTCCTTCTCACTCTTTCTTGTGTTACTGTTTATTCGAACCTAAACAAGTGACATAAGAATTTTTATTATATTATTTAATCATCGACTAAAATAACATCAGGAATTCTTTGTATTCCTTAATCTCCAGGTAGAGAGTCATGTTTAAGAAGCATAGTCTTTTTTCTGCCACAGGTGGAACAGATACTTTTCAGAATTAGTCTGTTATTTTTAGTTGTTTCCGTAGTTTCCTTTGTGTTTTCGGTTTTACTTCTGCATTTAAGACAATACGTAGGCATTATTTATGTTTGCTTGTTAGATAAAATTGCAATTTTATCGTTTTCTAAGCTTGGTTTAGGTGTAAACTGAAATATAAATTTCAGAAAATTACCCAGTCCTTCGGACTGGGACATTAGTTTGATAACATAACACAGTAATATCCACAAGCTACAGTTCCAACTGGCTGAAGTTCATTAGAGCAGTTATTTTTTTTAATTTTTTTAATTTTTTGGATGCAAACTTCTGCTGATTGATAACATCACTTGGATGTGCACCAGACAAATCAAAAAAACTGTTGTTGTAAAACGCTACCCAATGCGTGCCAGATCCCTCGTTGAAATTCGGAATATATATTACACAGCTTGCTGCAGCTGATTTCAGAGAGCGAAGTGATCGTCTTTTGAAAATACGCTTTGAAATATGTTTATATCTTTCAGTTTATCTAGAATCTCAAAGTCGTTCAACGGCGTGTAGTGGGTAGCATTAGTCCTCTCCCACATCATATCCCCAGCAGATTGGGAAGCAGAATTCCAGCTATTCCTGCTAGAAACGGCCTTATGAATTTACCTTGGATCGCTTTGCGGTTCGTCGTCTTTGAGGTTTTCTTTAGTGATTTTACGTTTCATTGCTGTTTTACGTTTCCCGTGTACTTTTTATATTACAATCGTTAGACAAAATCACTAGATTACTGTTTGTTTCCATCGCCGGTAACTCCATCAACTGACACAGATTGTTTTGTTGCTCGGATATTGCCCTTGACGCAGCAGCTATTTCTAATGTTCCTAGTCCTGGTAATAATTTCGGTAGTACCGTTTTTGCAATAGTTGCTAGTGAAGGTCGCAGAAATCCTCCACATATTTCTTTACTTCGAACCATTGCAGTAACTTGCGCTGCTGATAAATTCAAAATAAAAGTTTGTTGTAAGTCTTATTTTATTGAGTATTGAGTTGCCGCTGTGTTAGCATCACCTTTGCTTTTTTTATTTTTTAAAATATTTTTGGAGGGTGCTCTCCCTGGTTGACCTCAGACCATTTAGGGAGGCCCTCCTTTCCTACTTGTGGTAGTATGTGCTATATTTTTGTCTTTCTTTATATTTTCCCACTTTTACGTAAGTTTCATGTTATAATATTTGCATACATTGATATTTAGTATTATTTTTTTTAAAATTAAATTTGTGTGTGTGTGTGTGTGTGTGTGTGTGTGTGTGTGTGTAGATATTGCATTTTTTTAATATAATAAGATGAAAATTCAATTCAAAGTATTAGTCGTCTTCCAGGAGGTAGGTTTCGTTCATTTTTGCCTCTTCTTCTCTCTTTTGTCTCTTTAATACTCTCCTTCTACGTCTGTCTCTGTTTAATTCTTCTTCTAGCGGTGTTGTAGGCTTTGGATCTTTTGATGTTTCCGTTACGGTTTCCTGGTTATCCGAATTTTTTTCCGGACAATCATCATAATTTTTCAGATATATTTCTATCTCACTTTTCATTCTTTCCCTCTTTTGTGTGTTTTTTTTTTCCTCCGTTGTTTTTGTCGTTTGGCTACTCTGCTCTGGTTTTGTTTCCTTGTTGTATGTTTCCCTAAAATTGTCGCTTATGTTAGCTTCTAGATATTTTTCTATCACATTTTGCATTGTTTCCTTTGTTTTTGTCTTTTTGCTACTCTGCTCTGGTTTTGTTTCCAATTTTCCTTGTTGTATGTTTCTCTTCTTCATAATTGGTGCTGTATGTTTCTTTTCTTTCTCTTGGAGTTTTTCTACTGGTTTTCCTGCTACTTGTTGTGCCTTCTGTTGTTGTTGCTGTGTTCGTTTTTGTACTAACTGGTTGTGTTGTTTCCCCTGTTGTTTTAAGCTCTTAGTTTCTTGCTTTTCTTGTTGTTTTAAACGCTGTGTCTCTTGTTTTTGTTGCTGTAGTTGTAATTTCTTTTGTCCATTTTGTTGTCTTTGTTGTTGCCCTTGTTCTACTTTTCGTTTTTCTACATGGTGTTGGCGTTCCTGATCACTTTGTTGGTGTTGTTGTTGTTGTGTGTTTTCTTCTTCTTGTTTTTGTTCTTGTTGTTGCTGTTGGAGTGCGTTTTGTCCTTGGTGTTGATGTTCCTAATCCTGTTGGTGTTGTTGTGTTTCTCCTTGTTGTTGTTGTTATTGTTCTTGTTGCCTTATAATCGGGAAAATTTCCATCGTAGCTGTGTATACTTGTTTGTGTTCGTTAACTGGTTTTCCCCCGGGGTTTTGGGGCATTTATGTAGGGTGTGCCCTGTATCCCCACATCTGTTTCACTTCCGGTGGTATATACATCCCTTATACCAAGCTTTTGTCAGAAAACCATGTAAGTAGAAAGCTCTTTTGATCCCTCTTAGTTTTGTTTTTTCAATTTCCAGTATTATGATTCCTTTGTATATGGAGAGTCCTGGAACCGTTGCCAGTCTATATTTTTCTATCCTTATACCGAATTCTTTTCGAAACAGGCCACAGTTTCTTCAAGTGGTATTTCCATGGGGATATCCGATAAATGGAGATATCTTGTCTGTTTCTTGATCTTTTTAGAATTGGTGCTGGGTCTTTAACTATTATAGTCTCTCTCGAAATACCTATTTCTCCTGACTGTAATGCCGACAATTTCCCTCTTGGTCGTATTGTGTATCCCTCATATCCTTTCCTGTTGATGGAGTAAATGTGTTCTAAAATGTCCGGATTCCTAAGTTTTAGGGCTATTATTACTGTGGACGTAGTAGGTACTCTCTGTCTCTCTCTCGGTATGTATCTCATATCTGACTGTTGGGTACCTTCCTGATAATATCATTCAAGATATGGCCCTTAGTCAGTCTCAATTCTTCTTGTTTTAAAAAAGATTTCTAGTTTCCTTATTGCGTTGTGAGCTTCCGCCATGTTTTCTCATTTTCCTTGCTCGTGAGTAGTATTCCCTCTATGTTTTCTTCTTCTGTATTTTTGTATGAATTCTGGTTTATGGTATTAGACTAACGTATATAATTCCATCGATTCTGTATATCTGTCTTGAGAGTTAGTGTGCGCTCTTATGAGCTGCCTTGGTTGCCAATTGCTTTCTTGGTGCCATTGCCGACGCATCACCTTTGCTGATTGTTTATACCTCTGCGTTTCAAATCTATCTTCAGTGAAACAGATTGTCGTTTAACAATAGCTTGTGTTAGTATTTTTTTTTTTTGCTTGTGCCGGCGAAAAGCTTATCTCGTGTATAATATATTCCATTTTTGTATTTTAATTTTCTTTTGTTTGATAAAATTACGAAGCAGACATTCCGCCGCATTCTGTAAAGCACTTCAAGTGCAGAGAACCTAACATCTGGAGAGTCATTCTTGATAGAAAACCAATACATTCCGCCGCCTGCTAGAAAATCAATTCATTCTGCCTTTTGCTTGATAAAATTTAATGTGCTTGTACATCACGCTTGATATATAGTGTAAAGCACTTTAAGTGCAGAGCATTCACACTTGGACAGTCATTCTGTCGTTGATAACATCAATTGTCAAGAACCTATTAGATACAATTAGCGCCTAGACATAATAACTGAATTTTGTCCCAATGTCCATATAACCTCAATATCAGATGTTGATTCTGTGAATGTTGTGATACGTCAAAGTTAAATATCGGATAAAGTTTCCTAAATTCATTGATTGAAATTTAAGACCCGCTAACAGCATCTTGATACTTTTGCATTGTTTTCATAAGGTACGTGTAAGCATGAGACACGTTTCTGTCAACTAATACGGCAGCGCTAAAAAATTACGTTCGATTGCTCGTTCTGGCTACTGCTTGGAATATTTTCTGACAAATATTCGTTGGGATCAGAACTATCGAATACGGAATTGTTTTGCTTTTGATCATTACGTCTATCCTGTCGTTGAAAGACAATAAAGACATGCATTGATAACTGTTTGCGTGGTGCTGTTG
The DNA here is from genome assembly GCA_028554795.2 of Sinohyriopsis cumingii. Taxonomy (NCBI): domain Eukaryota; kingdom Metazoa; phylum Mollusca; class Bivalvia; order Unionida; family Unionidae; genus Sinohyriopsis; species Sinohyriopsis cumingii. The sequence continues at coordinate 133,537,521 of CM068838.1, read as the reverse complement.
TTATTTGCCAGGTTTTATAGATCGAATTTGGTACTGCAATTTGATAAATTTTGTTCTCCATAAAATACACCTTTTTTTGTAAATGCTGTTAGCATTGTCTCAAGTTCGATTGATTTGTCTATAGAAACTACAACTCGTGGCATCCACAGAGCTAGTAGTGAAATTACAAATTGTGCATCATCAACACCTGCAGCTTTTAGCAATCATTTTGATCAGCTCTGTCAAGTATAAGCGTATATTTTATCCCACGAAATACTTTGGTTGTAGACTCTACGAAACCCAAATATTGTGCTCAACGATAGCATCATTCTTATTTGATTTGATTTATCTGTAAATGTTCTTCGTTTAACATAACCTTCGTTACACTCTCCTTTTCTCTATTATATGTTTTATCCTGTTTACGATTGCAGCATTGTAATTTCAGCAACATCAACAGCTGGTACAGCAGTTCCAGTAACATTACACGCGATAGTCAACACGGATCTTATAACAGTTTCATTTTCATTTGCAGCTGGTGCAGAAGTTCTAGAGCTAAAGTGTTATCAATAGGAAAGGTTCTCACTAAAACCAGATCAGCAGCGGTGTCAGCTCCAACTGCAATAGGATAAATAGATTCGTTTAAAACAGTAGCTCCAGTTCCAGTATTTTTAAACCACAGCATATTTTTTGCAACAGATCGCGAGTAGTCGTCGCTGAACGAAGCTACGTTAAGAATAGTACATGTTACTGGCAATTATCTTCTACGGTTTGATTAACTAGATGATATCTAGCGCTTTTAAAGAAACTCCAACCGCTGTTCACGAATGATACTCAAGTAACAGCTGCAACAGTACCACCTGCTAATGTTCTTATACTTCCTCGTACTTCAAGTACGGCTTTATGCGGCAGCAGAAACACATCTTCGTCGTGTGTATTAAACGTTCCGATGTCCATTTTGTTAGGTTCGTTTGAGTAATCATCGAGAAACTCAACATACGCAAATTCTGTTGTTGAGTTATGTGTGGTATTTCCTCCACTAAAATACGGCAACATGAACGAATCACGCCGCGGTTTGAGGTCGTATTTTAGTTACTAATTTTCTGAAAATTTCTTCGCCTGTAGGAGATAGCAGGTTTCTTTATTCGTTTTCATCAACTCCGCAGTTGTTTCTGATGTTGGTGATATTTAAAATAAAATACTTGTTTTACATCTCTGTAACTTGCGATAGGTGCACTTGGCAAAGCGCCATGCACTCTGCCCTTGATTTCATGAGCAATTCTTTTGTCCTGCTGCTCAGGCGGCTTCTGTTTTTTCAATATGTCCAATTTTATTTGCAATTCCAGGTACATTTTCAATTGTTGTAAAGAATATATTTCCAAAGAAACCTCCTATGATTTTTCTGCGATAAATGTTTCGTTGTTCCATTTTGTTATACAAAACTGTCAGATAAAATTGACTCTGGTGAGCTAGCTGTGATTAGTTAACCGACCTCAAGTGCAGATAATGTTACAGTTTCGTTATTTAGATTTTGCTGTCGACCTGATTGATCAGTCAGCGTCATCGTGATAGATGATATTTGATTTCCGATAGGGTAATATATCATCCGTCTTTGATTTTCTTCCATTAATGAACCTGGTGGAATATCAGGAGAAAAAGAATAAATTGTTTGTCATTGCCTACCTCGTGTTAAATACTAACCGAATACAAAAGAGCAATTTATCAAATCGTGTTTATCCATGTGATGCTAACAGCTGATTCACTATCACACGGTATTCTTGCAGCTGTTGCAGATCCGCATTGTTGTTTTGTTAAATCCGAGTAATCATCCGATTGTATCTTGTTTACTTGGATCGATGAACAAGTTGTTTTTTCAAACTTTTTCTTGATCGTAATGTGTTATAGTTTGGAATGATCTCAAAATTATTTGATGAGATACTGCCATTTTTTTTAGTTGAGATCTTTGTGTGTGTGTGTGTGTGTGTGTGTGATTTTAATTTTTTAACGTAGCTTTAACAATATTTCAGTCCCTTCACTACGATGTCCGCAGTGTGACAGTTTATAGTGATGCCTAGCACTCAGGCATCATTTCGCACACATGTAGCATGATGTCCCATCCAGTCACATTATCCTGACACCAGGCCGACCAGTCCTAACACCAACCTCATAATGCTGAGCGCAAAACGAGGTAGCTGTTAGTGCCATTTTTGTAAGTCTTTGGTATGACTCGACCGGGGATCGAACCCACGACCTTCCGCATCTGAGGCTGACGCCCTCACGCTGAGATCTGTAACTTTGTAGGCCCCTTGTGGTATCTTAATAGAATTCCATATAATAACACTTCCTGTTCCTACTCTGAATACAAAATCAGCATTGATGCTGGTTTTGACAATCGCCATTGTGTGCCAGACAATAGCTTGTACTAGTCCTATTTCATATTGCGTCCCTGTGGTAAGTTCGATTGGTGGAGTATTTGCACTGTTTGCCGTAGTTTGAGAATAATATAGTAGTAATGTAGTTGATAACATTTTTATTTTATCTGATAGATAAAACTCGGAGTATTTTACTGTTAATAAATTAATTTGTGGCGAAATAATTCTTCAGATGTTAGATAACCATTTGATCGCAAATTTTCTAATATTTTAACAATTTTGTTGTCGATTTATGTGCTCACATTTAGTCGATTAACTATTTCAGCTTGAGAGTTATATATTCTGACAACTTTATCTGATTATACAATCACAGATACAGGTTTGTACTTTTTGCTAATGTAATTTAGTATTCCCATTATATTTTTCTGTCAAATTTGTTTATATTTTCTTAAATAGTAATATATACATCAGCGATAATACTTTTTCGGTCTTTTGTTTAACAAGATAGTACGCTTCAAAGAATTCTTTAGGAGTATGGATATTATCACGGTATTCAGATTTATTAAAAAAATTATATCTGTTAATAACTCGATACATTCATCAATATTTGCATCTTCCAGTCTTGTGATATTACCTACCGCAATAAGTTTTTCTGATTTAAATACATCATCTTCAAAATCTACAATTTCGTTATCTGTAAGATCATTGCCAATTATTTTTATTGCTTTTTCAATATCGTTTAGTCGAATTTGCTCTTTTTTAGCGTCGAATTTCTCCTGTTATCCTAGTTTTTAATCTTGTTCTGTTTTTGATCTTTCTTCTCGATCCACTCTTCCAATTTCTCGTAAAGTCTCAGCTTGTTGTACAACAGGATCCCCATTTTTTCTATAATTTGTTCAGCAACTTTCTTTTCTCCTTCTCTAACAATATTAAGTAGTCCTTTTTCCGACACTTGTTTTGTGATCTTCTGGTGATACGGCAGAAATATCTTGTTGTTTGCCAAGAACAGCTTTTATATTACTACTGGTTTAAAAAGTCTAGCAGTTTCTTCTGATGTTTGCTGTAGTTCGCGACGTTCTTGCTCAACCTTTTTCTTAAATGCGGCTCTCGTTGCAACAAGTTTCTTTAGAACATCTTTCACCGGCCAGTTGCGTTATGATAAAGTTCAGCAAATATATCTTTTAATTACCTCTCCGCACTGTTTTTATGCTACATTTTGTACGTCAATGTTGTCCATCCAACGAATAATACATTATAAAAATCATGTGCTAGATAAAATGCATTACATTTTCTGTTGCGCGACAGTGAAAAGGAAGATTTTATCTTATTCATCTCGCTGTTGTTGAGCAGGATGTCATCAAACAATTATTTTAAGCTGGTCAGAATCTAGCTCAGCAACTGGAATTAGATCTTCAGGTAATTTATTGGTAAAAAATATCATCACCAAGGCGTAGTTCATTTTTTAATTGCTGTGGATTTATAGTGTAAATATAAGCTCGATCGTAGATGAATATTCGTTAAGTAACAGATTTATCAGCAGGCTAGTTTTGCATGATCCAGTTTGTCCTACTATCAGATAATGGTAATCCGGTAGGTCGTGGTTAAGCTGATGTTTGATTAATCGTTCCATGTCAAAGTTAATTATGGTCATTCTATTTTAAAATGCATTTTATAAAACTAAATTTTTTCAGGCGGTTCAATGCATTTTATAAAATTCAATTTTATCTGGCGATCCAAGTTAAATTTTGTGTGCAGTGATAATAAGAATGAGTTATTACACAAAATTTGGTACATTAATCAAAAGCTCAACATAAGAAAAAAACAGAAGTAAATACAACCACCGCTGCTGGCGCAGAATTAACAAAATATCTGAACAAATCTGGAGATACAATGACAGGAAACTTAATTATATCAGGTCAGCGAGTGCAAGACCTTGAAATAACATATTAACCTATCAACGCAGATAACACAGAAGCTGTAAGTTTTGCCCACGTTAAGCCGATAGATAATACTAAGTTATCGCTCATATGTGGAGAAATGACTGGAAATATCAATATGAGTGGGGGAATGTCTAGACACCGAACACACTCCTGCTAACATAAATAATACACTAGCAGTAAAGTATGCACAGCTTAGCGCGGTCGATAATAATAATAAGTTGTCATTTACTGGTGGAACAATGGCTGGAAATACAGATATGGGCATGAAATTAATATATACACAATGTAATAAAATCCGGTGATACGATGATAGGTAAGTTAGATATTGGCTCTAATCAAACAACAACGACTTATAACGCAATTGTAGCGTCAGATCTTACAAATAAATATTATGTTGACTTGAGATAAGTTACTGCAACAAATAACGATTTTGATATGTCAAGTAGAGCTGCTGATGCACTGTCGATTAAGCAAACCGGTGGCACAATTACAGGTGCAATCGATATGGTTGCCAACAAATAACTTCTACGTATGTACCTGTTTCTACATCCGATCTTGTAAATAAACAGTACGTGGATAGCGTTGCCCAATCGCTAACGTTTGGTGGTAGTACAAAACGGGTTAAAATAATGTCGGTTATTTTACACATTTCGCTCATGCTATAGATAATCGATTGGGTTTTGATGTAAGAGTGTCAAGGTCTTATACGGGAAATAATCCTAATTATGTATTTGCGTTTAACAGTGCTGCTGCATACGAAGGTCCAGAGTGGATCACAGACGGAGAAATGACTCACTTTTGGATTAAAATACGGGTGTCCAGAAGCCGTTGCAGTATGGAAATTTCAACTGTCCTGTAAGTGATTGTGAGGAACGGCGATTAAAAATTGAAACTTGTTGACAAATTGACCTTGTAAAAACAAAATTTCATGGTGGTAAGCGACCAGAGCAAGAGCGACTAAAGAAGATTCATGATGAGCTGGACAATCTAGGTGAAACAAAGAAACACAAGTTTTTTTAAAAATCGTAAGCTTAAAGACATTTGCTAAACGTCGGGTATTTCGTGTATTAGACACAGGCTATTATGATAAAAAGACGTTGTTGAAAATGGTACATAATAGTGATGATACTAACCTGCTAACAACAGTTTATCTAGTTCTACAAGACTCTAACCGGGGACTTAAAAAAATATAATGTATATCACATTAAAGCTGTACTAAGGGGCCTTCCATTTAGTACGTACTCATGGAGGGATGTTAACCAAAATGCATACGCTTGCATATGAGGAGGGTCTACTGATAATGTACGTACGCATAGAAAACGGTGTGTGTGTGTGTGTGTGTGTGTGTGTGAAACCTCGATAATAATGTGTCTAATATGTAATATGTTCGACTTGGTTCAATCGGCGTTTGAATTTTAGCGGACACTAGAAAAACATTTTAAAGTTACGCCGTTGATTTCTTTGATAGAGCCAGACATTCAACGTCGGTGACTATCTGTTTTATTAAACACGTTAATATTATTAATTCTTGATCGTTTCTGAATGGATTAAATATAGGCCCTTCTATAGAAATCGGGTGGGGTGGGGGGTGCGTCAAGCATACGTACTAAATGGATGGCCCCTAAACGCAGTATCCGATACTGAGCATTAGATTGAGTCATATGATGATGTTGAACGAGACATATTTTATCAGGAGCTTGACGATATTACAACTGTCAAACCTAGTATTGATGAAGATTATGAAATATATAATAGCTCTAAAATATTTGCGTTAAAACAAACTATAAGAAAGAAGCTGGACAGTTGCTGACAGAAGTAAAATACAGAAATATCAAAGAGTTGATCGATGAATACCTAAACCTACCCGTCAATAACATAAACACAGAACAAGCAGATATTCGCAGTCTTTTGAGTTTTGCAACATCATATGCAATTCTCAGGTAATATCTAGTACTTACAAATTTTAAACGGTGACATGTATGTTATGTTGTTAGTTATATCGATGAAACAAGAGGATATTTATCCTGATAGAGTCAATGAAATTACTAAAATACCAAAAAATGATGATCCTCTATTTTAAGCCTCAGATCGTAAAATCTTAACAGATAGCAAATTTAATTATATCTCATCTGAAGTGTGTGATAAGGACATATTTTCTTTCTGATCCTGTTAATAGTAAATTGAGTGCACTGGATGATAAAGCTAATGGTGGAAATACCTTCGCTACGTCAATTGAAATAATAACTGAAACAGTTTCATAAAGACAAGAAAATAAATTATTAATTTTAATCATATCTCATCAAGTCTCTCTGACCACGACATGGATGAGCTGATCAAATACTCTAAATATTACCATTAAAAAACATTGCGTCAGAAGAGCCAGAAAATATTACAGCAAAATAGTACGCGTGCATAATACATTCCAATGGTATTCTCAACTATGGAATCGCATCAGCGGGAGGAACCGCAAATCCATTACTCCTAATAGTGTCTGGGGCATGTATTGTACTATCAGCAATAAACAAAAAGATCAAGCCAAAACACGTCTTGTAAAATAGCAATAGAAACTTGTAATACATATCTTTATCAACTTCGAGCTTATCTCAGAAGTGAGAAGTTTATCATCTTAGATCTGATACAAGAACTGTGAGTCAGAGATGATTTGCACTTCATGTGATACCGAACAGAGCTGTGAAAAACGAAAAACGATATTCAGTAACTTTTGTGTAAATTTCAAAAATAAGGATAGTAAAATTTTGTGTGAAATATGAAAAATAATGGAAGAAATAACAGTAGAGGATACTACATTTAAGATGAAAGCAAGTCTTTCCGAGGTAAGTATATGACATTTATATACGACAATGAGAAATATAGTACATATTTCAAAAGCCGAAATTATATAAAGTTGTCTCCGGTCCGCAAGGAGACTTCAGGTTATTTTTGTAAGTTTGATTGGGTTAGGGATTCGTTTTCTGGTGTAATTGACAATCCTTACAACCCGAGATCACATAATTAATTATACGAAAATCATAGTTGATAAAGAGCTAAAAAATGTTATGCCGATAAATCAATAGTCTTACATGGAAAGTTTATCAAGATACTAGAACCTGGCTCTCTCGTCAGCGGTACGATTAATTTTTATTTATTTTGTCACGACGAGGAGTCTTACATTATAGCAAAAGCTGAGACTTTAAAAATATCTCGACAATTGGTTGTGTAAAATTTTGTGTGAAATATAAAATAAAAACCGCAGAAGTCTTGTTAAAGGGGTTTGTTTCTGAGCCAACCCTATTTTGTTTGACGACGATGATGATTTCCTTAATAGGTCCTCGAGTAAGGTAATCGATAATTAAATCGACACTGTTGCCTCAACAAAGTCGTTTTCGTACTTGTCTACACTAACATGGAGGGGATCTGGGAGGGGCTTAAAATCATGCCGTCGTCCTAATTCATAACAGGGGTTTGCCCCTTTTATAAGACTACTACTTGTCCGGTTTAATCAATCATGCCGTACTTACTTTATCTCGTGTTGGTGAATAGTTAGTCTAGATTTGTTTTTGTTTTTTATGTTATCCAGAAAACCAACGTGAAAAAAAAATGTTTTCCTTTATTTCGGATCTTAATAAGTAAATAAATAAATAAATAAATAAATGAATAAATAAATAAATAAATAAATAAATAAATAAATAAATAAATGCATAGGTAATTATTTTTAATACTCTTTTGCTTCAGCGTGTTAAAAGAAACCACGTGGCACCTAAGTACGGCTTTTGATCAGAAAGGTACTGGTTTGCTTTATGCAATCGGTTCAGGCCTAATCAGTGACCTTGGCATGTCCATCTGCAGGGCACCTTACACAACTCAGCAAGATATAAAATTAAAGTTTTTCTTTGCCGTATAATGCCAAACCAAGACATTTAATCCAAGTTGTTAATGGTAGCTATTTTTAAAATAGTACACTTGTACCAGTATATCACGTCAAGGAAATGAGAGTAAAGTGCATTTTCCAAGAAGAAACCCAAGCTGCCGTCCTCTTTATTTCATGTATGATAATATTGGCTGATTTATACATTTTAGCAATAAAGTAACCCGTCTCTTTTTAAATTCAACTATATATTTGCATACAATCGAAAACAGAGTATTTGTTGTGTTTGTAGTTTTAAAAAATTATCTTGTTTTTCAAAAAGATGAAAAATGAATTACTTTTTTCATTTCATGTGATAGAAATATAACATAAATGTTGAAAATTCAACACAAAACTATAAATAAAACATTTTCAAACATCGAGGAAAAACCTTTAAACGAAAATTACAGAATAAAATACATGTTCTCTAGTGATCAACTATACATAGTCTTTATTTTGCTCTCCTTTAGTCAGAACAGAAAACATTACGTTTTTCAAATTTGAATTCACATATGATTGCAATGATACGGAATTTATCATTTATTCTTATACAAACATCTGTCTAATTGTCCTGTTTGTTGAAAATGCTAATTGTTGTTCTTATACTGCACATATTCATAAATAAAAATGTATTTTATAAATCACAACACAAATGTAACTCACTAGATTAAATGGCGTAATAACAAAATAGTATTGATCAACCAGTCATAATGTGCAGAGGGTATATGTACTGTTATGTTTATCTGTCGTTTCTTCTAGAAATGTGAATACCCAGTTGAGATAGATCTAAACAAGGCAATAACAAAAACAAAATATAATTTATATTGTTTTTCAAATGCAAGATAACTATGTCAAATCTATTTACAATGCAATTCACATCAACAGTTGTGAATTTTGTCTTGTAATTTTCTGTTTTTATTACGATCGAAAGCCATGAAAAGCATGGCGTATTTTTTATTTTTATTTTTGAGCACTATTTTAACCAATTTATTCGAGAGAAAAAAATTATGCTTTTGCAAGTAACCTTCTCGTCCTAGGAAGACCTTTATCTAAGATTACTCTGATGACCTTGGACAGATATGCACTGCCAGATACATTTTCAAGAAATGGGACGGGTGGCTGTGGTGAAACAAATATGAGAATCCAGAACTTTACGTATCTTCGGTGCCAATGTTCTTGTAGACTTGGTGCTATTTAAATATATGTAAATATATTATTGTATACTATAGACAATCTATGTGGTCGTGATGAAAATATATTCATGAAAAATTTGAAAGAGTCAGAGCCAAATGATAAAACTGTGACCAATTTACACTCTGACCTAAAAGTTTCACTATTTTATCTACCTACCCTATCGACTGATATGTTTGTCCTGTAAATGTGTGATAATTTAATGACAGTCCATTCACTGAAATGAAAATGTAACCATATACTTCCAAAATCTTTCAAGAAACCACCTCAAACATTTTAACATGGCCAAGGCTGGCAAGTCGAACCCACGATCAAAGTACTTCTGTATATATATGATCCTGACCACGACTTCAATTGATAGAGTGGACATGACAAAAAATTAATTGTGTCAGCTTCATGATAATTCATCCAAATTGTTTAGAAATTCCATCAATGGTTTAGGAACAATAAGCAAATTAAAAACCTTCAACACAAAACCTTATCACAAATTCTCTATGACTGTCACCTTTAACTGGAATTACTCTTTACCATTTCATGTGATCCATATAACGCATAAGTATTGAAAATTCAACATGAAACCATAAATAACATTTTTTTTTTTAAAAAAAAAACATCAGGGGAATTTTTTCAAAATCAAAACAAAATAATAATATACATGTTCTCCAGTGTTCCTCCTCTTGAATTGGATGGTGTTGTTCATATGGATGTTCACAAAAAGACTTCTGATGTCTAGTTGGTCCAAATGAAAATGTTCCCCATTTGGACATCACGTAATGGCCACCATGGTAGTCATCTTGAAAATCGTGTTATGACTTCTCTGAACAGATGAACATAAGATGAGGTTATCTCAATTAGATTAATTATTCAGATTAAGCATGTTAATTAGTTATACATGAAAATATATTTTATTGAGCTTCCAATAAGACTTTATAAAATGTCTAGTTGATCCTAAATGAAAACGGTGTTAATCAGGCTTTCATTTCCAACACAAGTAAGTTATTTAGTGATGAATCAATCACATGTAGGAAGAGACGACTAATGGTAGCAGGAGCCATGGTTGCATAGCGTTCTGACTGACAGACTTGCAACCAAAAGGAGGAGCAGCATTTAGTGATAACTACAACGTGATATGACCATCCATTCACAAGGAGTAGCGACAACACTTTCAAGAAAGGCACCATTAGTGGCTATATTGGTCGTAAAGTTGGTATCATTTCCATCAAGGACCAACTAGACATCATAATAAGTTATGTATATTTATTTTGTATTGTGTGCTTAGCCCTTGTCCATGATTGAGGATAGAGTTTTAGTGTGTACCTGATTTTTGACATGTTTATCAGTTATAACAAATTGTTTGCTAATATTTATGTTCAAGGTCTACCATTATAAGGTTATGGAAACGAACGTCTGAACCTAATCCTGGTCATGTTATTGTGTCCTAGGTTTTTTATAAGGTTCATATTCATTTATATCTTAACATTAGACTGTAGTGGACGCACTTTTAGTCCTGTTCAGTTATAATTTTAAATTATTTATTCAAATTATTCACTGGAATTCCAAACCCAGAGACATTTTGGAATGAAATACTAATTTTTGAACATTTTGAATTCATTAAAACACATTCTAGATAATATTATTGTGATACATCAAGACTGTTTGCACATGAAATTATTAAAGACTGTTGGTACATGAGCACATTCAAGTTTGGAAATTCAATCGGAGAACTATGCTTCTGCACTTGAGATAGAATATTTATGATTATTTGGGATTTAATGCACAATACTGTCTCGTGAAGTTTCACTTTGTATTGTAGAGAAATAAACTGCATGTTGGTTTCTCTTAAATAGTTGGTTTTACGTCTTCTGTTACATACTGTAAGACATGGAATCGTAACATATGGCCCATGTGACTAGACTGTGTTGCTTTTTAGCAGGAGTGTAAGTTATGGTTCAAATAGGGAATCGAATCTTTCTTTCATGGCAGAATACCTTGTTATAGAAAGGGATGTTCAGTATTCCCTCCTCCTATTGCCTATTCTCTCAATGTTAATGTGGCCGAGTGGTCTAAAGCGCTCTGTTACGGATCACTGCCATCTCACCTCTGTCTGCATGGGTTCGAGTCTTGGATTCGGCCACTGTGGGTATGTGAGAATGCTTGCCAGTAGCTTCTCGTGGGTCGGTGGTTCTTCGGGGGTTTTCACGGGTTCTTCCTCCACAATTAATATTGTAATAAAAATGACTCAAAATTTTGTGATAAATCTTACTAACACCTAAATGACCATCTAAGGTAGTTTCATGGGATACAACACGAATTTCCTGTTCATATGATCTAGGAACAACAAAATTCATAGCTCACTGACCGCTCTTCACTGCGGATGTATCACGTGGTCTCTTGAACTTGTTTAACATCAGTTTCAATAATAGCCATCTAAAACAAACATATCTCGGGATCTTGTTCGCATTCGACAATGAGTGATTGTCTTTTGTCACCCTGATTAGAATAGGGAGAATGAGATGTGAAAAGAGGATCACTGTGATCAAAACCTCATTATTGATCAATAGAACCAGCAAGAAACCTCACTAGAAGACCAACATCACCCAAAGATCTGTCAATTTATGGAATAATTACCTGATCTACATCATTCTCAAAAACTCTTTCCGCCATAGCTATGGTAACTGCACAAGCTGGATTTAAAAAACGGACTTAAATCTCAATAGGATCAACAGTGTTGCTTTCTTTCTTATCCAAGCAAGGCTTGTCAGCTACTAGCGGATTAACCATGGTATTATCTTTAGCAAGGTCACTACCTAGTAATAAATTAATACTTTCAATATATAAAGAGGTCCCGTCTCCGTCAGTCATGGGTTCGGAAATCAAGTCTGATCCGAAATTAGCGCAATACTGAGAAACGTTAATAAAGCTGCACTCAATCCCCTGAATTAGAACAGTTTCACAAGTAGAAGACTTCTGAGACAAAGCCAAAGTACCTAATAATAAAACACTCTGAGAAGCTTCTGTGTCCTTTAAGATTTTAATAGGGGTAGGCTTGGAAGAATCACCAAGTATCATAGAACCTTTTGACATTAAAAGCTTTTAAGTTTCCAAAATAGAATCAGGCTGGGGTTTATTTGACCCATCAAATGTATTGCTATCAAATCAAAACTGTGGGACTGACCTCTCTGAAACAAGAGCACCTGGAATAGCTCCATCACTATTACCTTGCTTAATTTTGAAATGTAGCAACCAGAAATGATGTGCTTTTTTGCTTTTACAATCAGTGCATGCTGGAAGAGATAAGGATTTCTGATCAGTCTGATCAAATGTTTGATCCATAAAAGTTGTGCTAGATTGAGATTTGGAAGTACTTGTATAAGACTGATGTCACGGAATTGTATGAATCCTTTTGTTTATTAAATACATGTACTAGGGTTTCGTTTTTGTGTGCAACGATACCCGAGGGTGATTTACGTATATTGTACAATATTTCAAAATAGTTCGGTTCATTCTATGCCGCAAATGCGAAGTGCTTTCAATGGGAAAAACCGAATGATTCCAGTGCACACACAATGTATGACGACTTTGTGAATAAATGCCTCACCATAAGATTAAATCTTCACATTATGGAACGTCTTGTCAGTGAGCAGTCTACTATAGTGATGCAAGAATTATTCTGTGTCTATCATAGCAGACATAATGTTGGGTTTTCGTGCCAGGCCAGACACGTCATCAAGGTATACCTCAGACTGATACCCTATGGGGTATAAACCACAAAACTAAATATTTATTCTACTGAGCGGGAATGGAAACAAACAAGGATTTAAATTTAGGAAAGTGATTTCAGATACAGGAACTCAAAGAATTAATCTGTCTGTCATAGCAGACATAATGTTGGGTTTTGTGGACGGGCCTCAGATTGATTCATTAATACCTCTAAGGAGTATAAAACGCAAAACAAAGAACTTAACCATATGTAATACAGATTCAAGACACGAAAAATTCTGGACCGACACAAATATACATGGACAAGACAATTCTAAAATAACAAATTAAAAAAAGAATACTACAGTACTTCGTCTGAAGTATACCCTGCTTAGCTCAGACTCTGTAACGGAGCCACCCCAAGAAAACTCAAAATAAAGGAGGAGAATCATGGTAACCAGCTTAACGAACCAAAGGAAAGAAGGACCTATTGGATAACGATTTTGATGGATTACTTTCAAAATTACCATAGGATTAACTTATTCTTATTCAAAACACATGAATTCGATTATAAATATTGATTAGAAAAACTTAAATTTTTACTACCAACCTGTGATTATTCACATTTCAGATCGATTTCATTACTTTGAATTTGCCAAAGCAAGACTTACTAAATACTATTATCAGCATTTTAACACATAGCCAATAATTTGATTATAAATATTAATTACAAGAACTTAAATTTTTTTCCTACCAACTCGTGATTTTCACAATTCAGCTTGATTTAATTACTTTTAATTTGCCAAGGAAAGACTTACCAATTACTATTATTGGCAATACTTAAGTGTTTTTTTAATTTGTATAACGAACTTTAATATTCTGGATATGCTTTAAAATCTTGGAAGTGAATAACTCTCTGTTCTAGATTGTTGACTTTCATCATGCAACTAAGTACTACGAATTGACAATATAAAACAACCTAACAACAGTCACAATATGCTAAGGCATATAAAATAACTAGAACACCAGTAATAATATGCACCACATGAACTCACCAAGCAAACTCTAGCACTTAAACACCTTATTATTTTTCCAACAGTAAATATTTTATTTTCGGCTTTAAATACTTGTTCAAAATTTCCTTTGACACAAATAGGTTTAGATAAGAACGTACAACTATAACGAATTTGACCTAGATAGTGCGGTCTTTACATCTAAAGGGGGAGCAACTACAGCACAACGCAAATCACTGCACAACACAAGACAAACCAACTTTGGCAGAGTCAATTTAAAACGAGTAACCACCAAAGAAAAAAGAAAAAAGGAAAGGAACCCTTCCCATGGACGTAATAATTCTAAGGGAGGTTAGTACTGGGATAACGTAAATCTCTATTATTTGATGAACAAAACAGAGAAAAACCCAGACTAAATTACATTTATCTTATTATTAATTTTCTTCTTATGACACTTACACTTATAACATCAAAAGGGTGGACGGAGAGACACTCACCACATAACACTTTTGGAAAACCAGGGTGTCACTTCTAAGTCCTAACCAGCTATATAAGCTGAGGTGGGGCTAAAAGGTGTCAACAACAACTTTAAGGACCTGCACATCTTCAGTTGTAGAGGTATGTGAAGTACTAATTTCTTGTGTACAAGTTAATTATACTACCACATTTATTTCTGTATGTTTGCTATGTAGCTTTCGTTTACGTAGTGTAATGCAAATATTTTCTATTCTGGTTTGTGACTTAGCAAGGGATTTATATTAGCAATATAAAGCTGCATTTTTAAGAAATGTTTAGTACCATAGGATTCTTGTTGGGCACGGTTAGGTTTATTTCTGATCCTGTTTGTTTTGTAATTATTGTGCCAATAATGTAATCTGTATAGCTTACATTATATAACGTTATTACGTTTTATTGTATATGCCTGTGTCATGCATAGTACACGGTGTGAGATGTATTTTCAGATTACCCCAGTGACCGGAGCGATACGAGTTATCAGAGTGATTGGGGTCGACGTGGTGCCAGCTGCAGAGCTAACCATTGATGTCGACCATAGCAGCCGTGAAGCTGAACCATAGCAGCCACAGAACTGAATAAATGGTGTTGCTGGTCGAGTAACAGGTGATTGGGCATTGCTGACCGAGATTGTTTGTTTGACCAACCTGGAATACTGATGGCTTGATTGGCCAGTGTGACTGGTAGCCAAGTGTGCTGGTGACGGAGTGCGTAAATCAATATAATCTTTTAGCCGTGGGCTAATTTTGGGGCTTTGTAAAACCCAGTGTGGCTTTTAGACTGTAAAGATAATTTGTATATCTGTCCCCTGTTTTTATACATAATTTCACTATTTGAGTGAATGCATTTTACTATATGAGTAAAATACTACATTCGTTTTTCTGAGTAAAACATTGCTCTTTTCATTGTGAAATCACCATGAATCATTCACTCCATGTCCTTGTACTGTGGAAGGTCATTTATTTGTATTTTCGTTATTAAGTCTGTGTGTTTTACAATAATTGATCAAATATTTGGATCATATACATGCACATATTAATCATAATTAATTGCTCATTTAAGTCGTTTATTATTAAATGTTGTATTTGAATCACCATCAAAAGTGTTCTGTTGTAAATCCGAAATTCCACCTGGTTATCTTGTTACAAATGGAATGTTTAAGCAAAAAAATAAAAATCCCAAGAGGAAGACTTATTGCAAAACGAAACTTGGTGAATAAAGTAATAACCATCAGATGTGTAAGCAGTATCTTCCAAAGTTTTTACCGTTTGCTGATGAAGATAGGTATTAACATCACTATGGATGCAATTCATGAACTCTTCAATTATAATGAGCTGTCTAATGTTATCATAATCTTGATCAACCTTCTTGGCTAAACACCACTTATCAAATAAGTGTTCTTTTCCCCATGTAAATTCAACATGGGTTTGTCGAGTTTCTTTTCTACAATTCCTAAACCTTTATCGATGTGCCTCAGGTACCAATTCATAACCCTTCAAGATATATTCCTTAATCACCCACATTATAATCAGCACTGTTCTGCTAACAGCGAAGACTTTACAAACTTTAACAATAAGTATACTTTGAAATAATAAAGTCCAATACTTTATTGGCCATTTCAAGTTCCTGCCAATTTTCTCAAAGTGAAGAAAGTATTTATATACTTTTTTTTCCTGAAAAAGGGTACTAACCATATATTTCTGGCAACATCAAAACTGGAACTTCTATGTAAAGGATGAAGTGTGCTCCTCCTCCAGGTTTTGATTCTTTAATTTATGTTGCATTTCCCTTTCTTCTCTCAATATTTAGATTTGTATTTCTCTCTCCTTTTTTGTTCTCTGAATTTGCCTTTGTTCCTTTTTTGTCTACATTTCCTTCTCCTTTCTATCTGCCTCTCCCTTTCCTCTTTCTCTCTCTGTCCCTCATTGAATTTGCTTATTTGCATTTCACTCTCCTTTTTCTTCTCTAAATGTGCATTCTCACCATTTTTTTAAGCTGAAGCTTTCTTAATTCCAGTTTTTTCACTGTTATTCAATTACATGTAATTCTTTTTATCTAAAAAAGATAGACTTATAAATCAAACCCAACAACTGTTAACCAAATTTTCTTTCCCACCAAATGCTGAATGAAAATACTGTTTATCTCTTCCTCTGTTAAAGATGGTTCTGCTTCAGAGACAATGTCTGGCAAGCTCAAGTAACTCAATATTTTTCCAGGGTAGAACTTAAACAAAGTTCTCAACATTAGATGACAATGTGAATACTTGCTGGTTTCACTAAAGATGTGTGAGATTAAAATCTTTAACAGGGGAAATTAAATTTAGGAAACAAAGTCAATATAAATTTTAAGGACATTTTTTTTAAAATCATATCCAGAATGATCCCCCAATGTTTGTTATGACTTGACATCTTAAAATATTTAACAGCAAGAAGTGAAAATATAACAATTTAAATAAAACACTGGACAACAAATTTTTACAAAAGTCATGTTACTGAAATAAAATTAGTCAATTCTTATCAATTTTTATGTGCTGAACACGAATATGACAGTCAAATTGCAAAATTGGCTCTAGTTTTTTTGTAATCTGCAAGAAATTAATGTTTACATAACGAAATGCATTCCAATAGTAAAAGGTCAACTGTAATAGCCTACCTATAAAAAATCAAGTCATTGACTACATCTTAGATTTCTTCGCCTGTCTCTTGTACAGCTGTTCGGGAGCATCTCTGAGGAGTGTCCAGCAGTAGTCAGCCAGCATTGTAGTGGACCATTTTCCCTGGTATCTTTGTTCCATTGTTGCGATATCTTGATGAAAACGTTCGCCGTGTTCATCACTAACAATACCACAGTTGCTAGGAAAGAAATCCAAATGGGAATGAAGGAAGTGAATCTTTAGAGACATATTGCAGCCAAGTTTCTTATACTTCATCAACATGTCTTCTACTAGTTCCTTATAGTTTTCTGCCCTAACATTTCCGAGGAAGTTTGTAGAAACTAGGCGAAAAGCATTCCATGCTTGTTTCGCGTCACCTTCCAGCAAGTTGTTGAACCGGTCATCTTTGAAAAGCTCTCGAATCTGAGGACCCACAAAAACTCCCTCTTTAATCTTTGCTTCGCTGAGTCGAGGGAATTTTTCATGCAGGTATCGGAATGCTGGCAAAGTCCGGTCAATGGCTTTCACGAAGTTCTTCATCAAACCTAGTTTGATGTGAAGGGGTGGTAGCAAGATTTTCTGAGCCTCAACCAGAGCTGGGTGTTGGATATTCTTCTCTCCAATGGCTACATTCTGCCTGTGAGTCCATTCCTTCCTCATGTAGTGCATTTCCCTTGCTCGGCTATCCCACTCGCATAAGAAACACATGTATTTTGTATATCCTTGCTGCAGTCCCATTAAAAGGGCAACTACCTTCAAATCACCACAGAGGTGCCAGCTGTACTTGTTATACTCAATGGAATTCAGTAGCTGCCTTAAGTTATCGTATGTCTCTTTCATGTGGACAGCATACGCTACTGGAATAGATGGAAGAATGTTTCCATTGTGCAAAAGCACAGCCTTGAGACTCAGTTTCGAAGAGTCCACAAATAGTCTCCATTCTTGTGGGTCATGAGTGATTTTTAAAGCATTCATGAGCCCTCAATATCGGAACAGAATATCAGATTACTTTCCTTTCTGAAGAAAGGCTCCAATTGCTGGTGGCGCTTTCGATATGCAGTAATTGTGACATCTTCTTCTAGAAGATTCCATTGTTGGAGTCTTGATCCTAGCAATTCTGCCTTGTTCTTTGATAAGTCCAAATCACGAATCAGGTCATTTAATTCTTCCTGGATCACTGCATGCTGATGGACCAGGAGAAGAACAGGTCGACTCACCTTTGTCTTCGTCAGATGAATCAAGAGAATATTCTGCTGGAGGTTCTGGAATAGGAAGTCCCTCACCATGTGGAACTGGTCTCAATGCAGACGGAATGTTTGGGTAGACTATTCTCGACTTCTTTTGCTTCGTTATTCCGCCGGAAAGAGGAGGAACCAAGCAGAAGTAACAGTCATTTAGGTGGTTGCTTGGCTCTCTCCACACCATTGGGACTGCAAACGGCATTGATGACCTTTTGCAATTCAACCACTGTGAAAGCTGTGTTGTACATGTAGCACAGCATATATGCGGAGCCCAAGGCTTGTCTTGGTCACCAACCTTGCATCCGAAGTAAAGATGATATGCCTTCTTCACTTGAGAATTGATACTTTTCTTCTGGTTGGCAAATGTCACTTCCCCACAAATATAGCAAAAATTGTCCGCGGTATTAACACACTTTCGAGGCATTACTGTTCTTTATTGTACGTAAATGGATAAAATAATAAGTTTTATGTAACAGTAGCTTGAACTGTCTCGCACAACGTCTAAAATATTTTAAATGCTGAACCTATCTGATTGGGCTTTATATAGTACACTGCTTACGTCAGCTTCAGCAGCCGCCTGGCATTAGTATAATAGGCCTACACATGTATAGTACACTGCTGACGTCAACTTACTTCAGCAGCCGCATGGCATTAGTATTGCATTGCATCAGAAAATGATGCAATCAACTGTGGATGATGTGAGCATGATGGTATTATGCAGTGTTACATCATTATTCCGGATGTTGCTGCAGTCCTACTGGAGAAATTTACACAGTGAAACATAGAAAATGAGGTATATGAATATCTTCAAAACGAGAGCCAATACAAATTTTTCACGGTTATATTCGTGTTCGGCACACCAAAATACTACAGATTAGGGCCTTTTCAAGTCAGTAATGATTTCACTGTTGACCAGTGAAATCAACAATTTGTCTGTCTACATGGTGAAAATCCAAAAGACACTTGCAGTTTTATGAATTAAATCCCAAATAATCCTAAATATCTTATCAGAAGTCCAAATGTTTTGAATGTTTCAAAAGAATTCAAATAGTCTTCAATGTACTGATGAAACACAATGATCCAACCAAGAATGTCTTTGAATGAGTTCACAGCAATCCCATTGTAGTGTATACAAGTCCAAAAGGTTAATAATTCCAATGAAAATTTTAAACACAGCTGAACATTCTGGTCACTGATAGATTCCCAAAGAGAGATCTAAAATGAATGACTTACTTGTTCTTCAAATCCCTCTTAATAAACATTTTCATTTGACCTACATGCAAGCCATTTCAATGGAAAATGCTAATTAAGTTGTAAACAAGAACTTAGCCTAGAACATTCCAAACTTGAATACTATACGACCATTTCATTTACAACATACATTCATGGACACAATTGAAACGTTGCATTTGTACTTGATACTTGCTGTAATCACTCTAATTTCATTAGCTAAAATCCTTTTGAGGTAAGTACACAAATTGTATAACCCACTTATGAAATGAAAATCAGGTTTGGGAGGTGATGTCCTGCTTTTCCTCTTTCATGGAGAGTCATTTGCGGCTATCGCAACTTGTCTCCATACACTTCACATAGTGCTTGAGGGCTTAGACATGCTCTTGACTTATCTATAGGAAAGGAGTGTATGCAGACTGCCTACTTGATGGTAAGAAGATTTTGGCTGCAAAACCTTGTTGTGTCTTGAGATCACCAAACCATCTGATCTGAACTGAAGATAGTTTTGGTCAAAGAAAGGGCATCACCACATGTAACTCACTCATCGAGCATGCCAAAAATAAAGATATCAGGAAATGAATTTTGTATGATAACAACTTCAGAGAGGTCCGGGATAATGGTTCAAACTTATCTGAATTGAGCCATGTTAAGACCAAGGAGAGATTCCATTTTGAAAAATTTTTGAGGGATTTTGGTCTATTCAAATCAAAATTGGTAAGCATGTCTGGTAATCTGTATCATGATTGATATCTCTTCTGCCATGATGCCAAAATGTGTCAGATAACATGCAGTGGCAGCCTTTGATGGCTACTGTTTCCCACTTCTTCTTCTTATAGAACATGGGAAGGAAAAAAAAGTTTGCTAGCTGTGGGATTAAGACACTGAAAGGAATGGTGTTACATGTATTGACTCGACACTAATCCTTGACAACATGTGAATCCCCCACACACAAGCCCTCAAATTGGAGGGCCTTCTTCCTCTGGAGATACTCTCCACAGTCACAAGTCTTTATTCCGTCTCCCACAGGGTTATCTGGACAAGAGTCAAGCATAAAGAACAGTTTGGGCAGGATTGGAATATCTGCAATTCTGGTTGTTTGAGAAAGCAAATTTTTAGTAAATTATGTTTCTCCGAGAATACTTACCCAATTACATTAACGTTAGGGATATAAGCATGCTACCTCTCGAATCCAGCCCTACTAAAAGACGAAAATTCGTCGTTTCTGTCTATCTCATATAGACCAAAGGGCAATAACTCTTGCCCCTTACCTCCCCTTGCCACCGCCAGGTGTCACTAGTTTTTTAAGCTGAGCGATATATATTATACGAGGATGCTCGCATAGCGGGGTGGTTGGGAGGGTTTTTAAGTAAAGTGATCGGGTAAGTATTCTCGGAGAAACATAATTTACAAAAAATTTGCTTTCTGCTTCAAATACGTTCCCCGATCACATTAACGTTATGAGAATAGGTAATAGGAGGAGGGAATGCTGAGCATCCTACCTCCATCCAGGGTACCTTCTAGGGAATGATGGCTGGATTCCCCATTTGAAAGATAACCCGTTCTCCTAATTTCATCAGCAACACAGCCTAGGGCCCCGTGATATGTGACCCCTACATACGGTTAAGAAGATAGTCATTGAAATCTTCTTGCCTACGAAATTTCACTGGTGAATCCAGCGAAGCTGATAGGCTGTGATGATTGTTTTAAATGGGTCTGCTGGTCATCTGGGCTGCCGACACCGGACCTACCAGATTCAAGGTTTGCCTCTGCGAAGCCAAATCTGAGATAAAAACTGGAGAAGATTGACTCTGCATGCCAGCCAACAGCTTCTATTATATCTCGGATCGAAACATTGCGTTCGAATGCAAGACTCGCCGAGATTGCTCTAATCTCATGAGCTGTAATCTTCATGAGGCGACTCTGATCTTGTGAGACCTCAGAGTATGCTGAGCGTATAACCCACTTCAGTCATGAAGCAAGGGCTTGAGGGGTGATATCCCGTTTACCAGCTTTGACCGGAAGAAAGAGGCGCTTACGTGTGTCCCGACATGCCTCTGTGCGTTTTAAATAGTGCTTGAGTGTACGAACAGGATCTTGCATGGCTGTTGCTCTTGACTTATCTATGGAAGAGAGCGAGCGAATGACGATTCTTTGATTGCCAATGGATGGTAACCTATTTTTGGCTACAAAGCCTGGTTGCGTCAGGAGGACCACCGAACCATCTAATCTGAACTGAAGAAAGTTCGGGTCACTGGAAAGGGCATGTAACTCGCTCACCCTGCATGCTGAAGCTAAGGCTATCAAGAAACATGTTTTGTATGATAGTAGCTTTAACGAAGTGTGGGCTAAAGGTTCAAATTTGTCTGAATTGAGCCATGTTAAAACCCAGGACAGATTCCATTTTGGAAACAGGGTGAGGGATTTTGGTCGATTGAAATCAAAATTGGCTAAAAGATCTGATAGATCTTTGTTATGCCCAATATCACATCTACCATGATGGCGGAATGTGTCTGATATCATGGAGCGGCAGCCATTGATAGTAATTGGGGCCAACTGTTTCTCCTCGAAAAGCCAGAGAAAAAAAAAAAGTCCGCCAGTTGAGGGATTGAGACTCTCAAAGGGACGATGTTATTGATATGGCACCAGTCCCTGAAAACACGCCACTTTCCCTCGTAAGCCTTCAGAGTGGAAGGCCTTCTTGCTCTTGAGATTCTCTCCACAATCGAAGGTTTAAATTGTTTGTCTCGCAAGGCTGTCCGGACAAGAGCCAAGCGTGATGAAGAAGACGGTCCGGGCAGGGGTGGAGCATCCGTGACCGCGGTTGTTTGAGAAGATTTGGGTTGGTTGGAATCTTCCTGGTAGATCTATCGCTAGATCGAGTAGATCAGTGACCCAGGACTTGTACCATCTGAGAGGGGCAATCAGAATCGTCCGACAGTTCTGACCCTTTAACCTCTGGATTATTTTCGGTACCAAAACCGTGGGAGGGTAGGTGAATGCCCACAACCCCTCCCAGCTGATTGACAGAGCGTCCACGGCCCAAGCCTCTGGGTCTGGAACCGGAGAGACGAAGATGGGCAACTTGCGATTCCACCTTGTCGCAAAATGATCGATCATCGGACATCCCCAAAGTGTGCAAATCCGAAGAAAGTCTGATTGATGGAGTGACCATTCCGTGTGAATGATTTGATCTTTCCTGGATAGAGTGTCGGCCAAGACATTGAGTCTGCCGGGAATGTGTCTGATTTGTACGTTGATGTGGAGGTTGTCGCACTAACGTAGAAACTGCCAGATCAGAATGCACAGGTCTGGTGATTTGGTGCCCCCTTGTTTGAGGAGGTAAGTCACCACCACAGAGTTGTCTGACATAATGAGAACAGTTTTTCCTGAGAGTTGATCCTTCCAGAAATGAAAGGCATTGATGACAGCCCTCATTTCGAAAAGGTTGATGTGGAGAGGCCTCTCCCCTGGCTCTCACGTGCCGCTGACTGAAGCGAAGTCCGGCAACAGGTGGGCACCTCAACCGTAGGTACTGGCGTCGGTACATACCGTTATCTCCGCTTGGGGCATCTCCAGAGGAATCCCCGTGGACAGCCAACCGGGGTTGTGCCACTGACGCAGGAATGATCGAATCTCTGGCGTGATCATTATTGTTTGATTGAGAGAACTTGAAAAGGGGCGCCATTGTACCAGTAACGTCATTTGTAAGGGACGCATAAAAGACAGCCAAGCGGGATCAAGTCTGCCGCAGCATTGAACAATCCAAGGAGTTGCAAGAATTAACTCGCTGAATCCACGTCCTGTTGGAAACGGACTCGACGAGTTCGACGATCCGGATTACGCGAGCGCGAGGAAGCCGTACCAGATTCAGATCGGTGAGAAACTCCATACCCAGATGGACAAAACGCTGGGATGGACGGAGATCTGACTATTTCCAGTTCACGAGAAAGCCTAGATGATCTAAAAGCGCTAAAAGATCATTTCTGCCTTTAAGCAGTACAGAACTTACCATATGTTTCTGGAGGATGTCGTCCAAGTACACTGTCGTCCCTGTAGATGAAGTCGAGCGGAACAAGGTGACGACGCAATCCATAACCTTGGTAAAAGCCCAAGGGCTGATGTTAAGGCCAAAGGGTAGGACCTGGAACTGATAAACCGCGTCGTGGTAAGCGAATCGGAGAAATTTCCGTGACGCGGAGTGGATAGGGACGTGAAAATATGCGTCGGTCATATCTAGACTGACGACATATTCGTCCCGCCGGATGGAAAGACGGATTGATCTCGCCGTTTCCATCTTGAATTTCGGTGGTAAAATGTATTGGTTGAGGCGACTCAGGTCGATGATCGGCCTCAACTTGCCGTTTGCCTTCTGGATAAGAAACAGCCTGGAATAAAACCCCGGCGATTGCGGTTTTTTCACAATCTCCACCGCCCGTTTTTCTATGAGCGACCGTATCTCCTGTTGTAGAAAGGTATCCTTCTCCCGATCGGAAGGTACGTCCGTGAAGACAGGAGAGGAGGACAGGGGAGGGGGTTGGATAAATGAAATCCGAAGCCCCTCCGAAATGACCTAGATCACCCAATCGTTCTGAGGAAAAAAGGTGGTCCAGTGGTCCTGAAATTGCAGGAGGCGGCCGCCCACAGGTACACTGTCCGCGGATGGTGGGGAGGGTATGTCAAGTTTTAGAGTTAGGAGGCTTGAAGACGGAGAAACTTTGTTTCTTACCGCCTCTGTATGGTTGCCTCCTAGCTTGATTGACTGCTGTCTCCTGGCATTGGGTTGGGATCTATACTGCACATTTGATTGTAAGGATCCCTTGTCCTTGGTCCGCCAATCATCCCTCCGCTGTGGCAGGGGATTTTTTCTAAATGCCTGCGAGGGTTGGGCGGCGAGTTGGAGGGGCAGTTCCTGAGCTGCCTGCTCCCGAACTTCTTCAGTTTTTCCTCCAAAGAGTAAAGGCGACCCAAACGGAGTCATCCGTAAAGCCACAGGATGATGGGGCTTGAGCGACGTGGACCGGAGAGATGCGTCACGTCGTATCAGGTCTAAGTAGGCAGAAGCAATCAACGCATTAGCCATGGAATGGTGAGCTGCCCTGATAATAACTCTAGCAATCCGGGCCGTCGCTTCCCAAGCGTGGTCATTGTCGGATATTTCTGCGAGTCGGAAAATGGCTAATGAAGCCAAGTCTAACATTGAAGACGTAGCGACTACGTTCCGGACTAGCTTTGACGTGGCATGGAACACATTTTTGTCCACTTTGTAAAACAGTGGAGCGGACATGTGAACTGCTGACATATTTTTGTCTAGGGCCGGAAGATCCGTACTGAAGGCGTCTGAATGAGTTTTGTACCAGCGACACGAGAACGTCACTGGTACTTGTCTTTCTGAAAAGAACGCCTCAGCATTCCCCGGATCACCTATTCGTCCTGATAGACGCTCACTGATCTCCTTAATTTTTGCCGACTGGGGAAGGAGCCGGAAGGACGGCATCTCTTCCTCCCCGTCAAGATCTACAGACGCCTTAGCTTTGTAGTCTTGAGTGGCGGTAGGAGGTGGAGGGCATTCTGAAGTTGTTAACACCCATACATTTCTTCCACTGCCGCCTTGAAGCCAAAATCAGTCCGTTCCATGGTTGGATCTGTGTACGGCTGATTTGCAGGAGTTTCGTCACCCTCACTGTGTGCCAAGTCGTGTTCTGGAATAGCTTGCATTTCTGGATAGAGCATACCAGGTGGCATAGATGACGCGATTCCGTCATCCTTGACACTGCCACTAACTCTCCCTTGTGGATAAGCCATGAACATATGGACGGCCGGCCCTGCCGGCTGGTTTGTCTGGCTTGTGGTCGGCCTGAATGTTGGCGACGGTCCTGGTATCACAGGTATCGGCTGCTCCAGTGGCCTGACTGACGGACAGATTTCTCACTAAAATCTCCGCCATAGTATTGGTATGTTGCCGGCGGTACAGCTTGACGGACGGATTTATCACTAAGATCCCCGTAAATCATATTTGGTCGGACCGTTTTAGCAATAGGGTCCCCATGCTGGGACAGCTGGATGGCCGGTGACATAGAGGTTGTATAATGAAATGGATCTGATGGATCCGGTAAAATTCTCATGCGTCCTGACTTACAGGCCCGAAGGCCATGCTCGGACATGCAGGGGGACTTACGCCCACTGGGCAGCCTAAAATTGATGTCAATAGCTGCGTCGTCGTTTCCTGGACCAAACGACGCATCTGTTCAAAGATGGACTGTTGTACCCTGTAAACATTATTTTCCTCCATTGCCGCTGATGTTACTGTGGCTGACGGTTGCAAACGACGAACTTTAGGTGGAGGGGGGGACCCCAACGTCCCCCACAAGACTCGCAATGGAGGCTGTCTTCGGACGTATACTGAGGACATCAATGCTATCTTTCTTCGACTTATTCCGTCTATCCCTCCCTTTTGCTGCCTTCTGGACTACATCAGCCCACATTTGCTCTGTCCAAGTATTACACACGCTGCATGGTATAGATGATGTACACTTGGTACATACAATACAAGAGTCATGGTTGTCTTCTTTTGCTTTGAACATTTTGCATTTCATGCATTTGGTTGACATTTCTACTGAAACGACACAAGAAAAGAAAACAAAGCACAACTTAGCAATTCCGCATGTTATTAATTCGCTAATACCACAACCGTTACTAACGGAGTAAGCGAAATTAGTCAGTGTCGCATTAACTCTTAATTGACAACACAAGTTCAGCTATAGCGTGTGTAACATGGTCTTCAGTAGACGAAATCCGTAAGGGTGACAAAGTCACTCAATTTTGAAAAAATTGTTAAAATAATGTATACAACCTGTAGAAGAATGATTGTCCAACGCAATAAATCCAAATTTAACTTCGGATGGTCCAATTTAACGCTAAGATGGCTTGGATTGTTTGGAGGTATAATGTACGTGTTATCAGTACAAGCGAAGCTTAAAAACTAGTGACACCTGGCGGTGGCAAGGGGAGGTAAGGGGCAAGAGTTATTGCCTTTTGGTCTATATGAGATAGACAGAAAAGACGAATTTTCGTCTTTTAGTAGGGCTGGATTCGAGAGGTAGCAGGCTTATATCCACAACGTTAATGTGATCGGGGAGATTTGAAGGAGAAAATATGGTTTGGTCATAATCATTTTAATAGGTGTATTGCTAGGTTGAGTAAATTGTTGACCCAGGACTTGTCCAATCTGAGACGGGCAATCAGGTTTATACTGCAACTCAGCCCAATTACTTTTAGCATTTTTTTTTCAATACTAAGGCTGTAGTGGGTAGGAAAATGCCCATAACCCCTCCCAACTGATTGATAGTTCATTCAAGGCACAGGTTTTTGGGTCTGGAACCAGTGATAAAAAGATGGGCAATTTGTTGAAGATCCCCTGATTGTTGTTACTGTGATCTGGATTTAATGTAGCTTTAACAATATTTCAGTCATATCGCTATGATGGCTGCAGTGGCACAGTTTATAGTGATTTCTAGCACTGGGGCATCGTACCACAGACATGTAGCATGATGTCCCACCCATTAATATTATCTGGACACCAGGCTGACCAGTCCTAACACGAACTTCTTAATGCTGAACGCCAAACGAGGCAGCTGTTAGTACCATTTTTGTAAGTCTTTGGTATGACTCAGCCGAGAATCTAACCCATGACCTCCCGCATCCGAGGTGAACGCTCTAACCACTAGGCCACCATTACAGTTCCCCTGATCGAGACAGCTGGCTCAATTGGTTGGATAATCATGGGCAGCTCCTGATGGCAATATGATAGAATAGTAAGAATCTATTAAAAATCCCACACGTCTGTATTTAAAGGTTCAAAGCCTTTGCTATAACGCGAATTTGGATATAATGCGGTCGTTGTGTGGCTCCCGAAATTTCCTGTATTCATTCGCACATGAAAAAATATTTGTTGTTCAAAGTACATGAAATAGTGCATAAAAATGTATTATCATTATGGGGAAGACACAGCGTATGAATTTGAATTTAATATGATCATGGCGTGGTTCCTGAAATTTTAAATACAGGTATGTGTATTTTTCTCATACTGAGAAAAAAAAAATTTTTTAAGTACGAGAAATAGCGTGTAAATGGTTTATTATCATTTTGGGGAAGAGTTCGCGTATGAGTTTTAATGTAATACAATCGTGGCATAGCTTCTGAAATTTAACGATATCACCAGGTTCTTGAAGTGTTATGCCAAAATAAACATTATCAGAAATGTTATTTATTACTGGTCCATGAGTAAAGCCAGTAAGTTGTCTTTGTGATTGTCTTCAATTAATTCTGTATACAATTGTTGCTCAAACGATAGCCGACATGTGTTTCTTCTTTAACTGCATACACAACCAAGCAGCAGACAATGCGGTGGTTGGTAAAAGATTCTCACAATTTAATAAACATAAAAAAAAACAAAAGCCGCCAACATGTTTGCTGGGCTTGGCGGTGTTATTAGATGCAATCAGTTGACCAGTAAATAATGTCCACTTTATTAGCTGGATTTTGAAAGGGGATGAAACTGTACATGTGTTCAGCTTATAAAAATGTATAAAAGTGACTTGTGACCATTGCAGGCCTACTGCACTTAGTTCTCAGGTTTTACATGGGTATGGTGTTTGTTTATGACTCGTTATTAATTTCCTATTTTTAATAAAAATATTTTACCATTATGGAAAAGCAAGTTCACAAACGCAAGTTGTTTTCTGCACTTTGCACAGTGATTAGTATAGTAGTTTTCACACGTATCTTTCGATATTCACAAATTCTGAAGTAAAAGTTATATGCATCTAAAAGCATGTGTTGATTGTTAATTATTCTTGCTGTAGTCCTTCAAGCGAATAGGCAAACCAGCGTTAATTATTGGAAATTTGCAATGGATAAATTTACACACAACGCATATGAGAAAATGTTAGCAGTATGAAATTTGTACAGACACCGTTCATAGACCATGGAATGTAATGAACCGTACACATGCTTCGTCTTTCTTAACCTAATTTTGCTGTTAATTTTTCCCATTAAATTCAGACACAATGATGTGTGACAAAATTACTGAATTACATATATTATGGACTAATTGCAAGCCCCAATGGTATGATAACAGACGGCAAGTAAACAGTAAACAGTGTTGATACTCTGTTTATGCTGTATATTAGATGTTGAATTCAGACACAATGATCTGGGAAAAAATTTACTGAATATTGTAAATCAGTGTGCAATTTTTTAATGGAATTACATGCATTATAGATGAACTGCATGTCACGACGGCACGATAGTAGACGGTGGTGATACCATATTCATCATATACGTTAGACATGAATACACGTATGTGCGCCAATAAATGAGTTGTTCTCTGAAAAAGTAAAATACTGTAAAACCCCGAATAACGCAACCCCGATATCAACGTGATCCAATTTTTTGGACCCCAATTATCGCATTATAGTGGGGTTTCACTGTATAATGACGCTATAAGTATTACTTGTTTCTGCAAGGCCATCCTCACAAATTCTTGGTTTACTGTCACCAACCCAAAATTGTTAGCTAAGCTTAAGTAATTATTAAAAAAAAGTTCACTGGAAAGGTGGAAAAATTTCTTAGGAATTCTGATAGGTTGCTCACTGAACTGAAACCCCAAGTTTAGTGTCATGAGTATGCACAATGGTATGTTCTGTGACCATCATAATGTTTAACTTCGGCTATATAAAAGCACTTCCCTTCCTTCAGCCACACTGTGATTGAGAAATGTATACTAAAAACGCCTTTTTATGCCAGTGTTGGACAAAAAGAGAGTGTGCGCTTATTAACTCTTTAACTACTGCTGCCAGATATATCCGCCGCATAAATATGAGTTGCCTTGAGAGTGACTGATTCATCAGCCGCTAAAGAAATCCAGTACTAGTCCTGGTGATTGGTACATGTGCAGGCGTTGTTTTGCATTCTATACCCCCATGACAGATATGTCCGCACTGTGTGTTCATGTTACAATTGGTCTTATTGGTCAATACTTGGAGGGAAAAGAACATTCAACCAATCAAATAAGAGTTAACAAATGATTGTTCTTACTAAGTCTAGGGATTTTTTTGCAATGTTATTGCGCCATTTTGTTAATAAATGTGTTTGAAGTTTACAGTGGTACAAATGGTATTTGCTTACGAGTGATTCAGGTTCTGAATTTTCAGGGTTTTCGAAGATGAATTTGACAACTTTGAGTTAAGAAGTGTTGGTAGTGACATTGAGATATCATCTGTGTCAAGTCTGTCAGAATTAAAGCACGATTCCAACGACGATGATACTGAAGTATGGTCAAGTGAGCCCTGTACTCCAAAAGTCACAGTTTACTGAAAACATCGGTCCTACTTTCGTTTTAGATCAGGGGAAGAAGGAAATTAATTTTTCTGTAATTTTTTTATACCTTGCATTGATTGAGAGTATTGTGGCACAAACCTCTGGATATGCGGCAAGATGTATAGAAGAAAAAAAACCCGATTAACAATGGCAACCAACGACAATGGACGAAATGCTGACTTTCTAGGAATACATTTGATTTGGTCAATCTTGGCAGTTCCGCTCAGTGGTCTACCTTGGCGATCAACATGGCCCATCCAGATACCACGTATTCCCAAAATTATGACCAGAATACGTTTTGAAAAGTTGTCAAAGTATTTTGATGTAAATGACACCAGGCAGAATCCACCAAGACGCCAGCCTGGACATGACAAGTTGTATCACATAAGACCAGTTCCTGATGAAATTTCCAAAACATGTCTTCAGAATTATAATGGTCATAAAGAGCAGAGTGTGGATGAAGGGATGATTGCGTATAAAGGTAGATTATCCTTCAAGCAATATCTGCCTGCGAAGCCAACCAAGTTTGGAATAAAAGTTTGGGAATGGGCAGACCCACACAATGGTTATATGCACAAGTTCCAGGTGTATACAGGAAAAGAAGATAGCCAGGCTGGACGCACAAAAGAAGAGGGCCTTGATGCATGTGTGGTTACCAATCTGACAGCAAATTTACGTGTAGTTTACATGGACAATTTTTTCCCAGTCCAGCACTCTTTTAATCCCTCAATAAAGAACAAATGTATTGCCTCAGTACAGTACAAGGGAGTAGAAAGGGAAGCCACAGCAACTGAAATCTGCTAAATTAAAGAACAGGGGTATGAGTGTCCTGATGACAAAATGAAGTCTATGTGCTATAGCTTGGAAGGACAAGAAAAATGTCTATTATCTCTCAATAAGTTGTGACCCAAGCAAGAACAAGACGGTGTGTAGAAGACAAAAAAATGGAACCTACCAGGAAGTGCCAGCTCCGCTTGTCACAGAACTCTACAATAAATATATGTTTGGGGTTGACCTGGCAGACCAGAAAAGGATGCAGTACTCTACCCGACACAAAGCTACCAAATGGTGGAAATATCTGTTCTGGTTCTGCTTTATGTTTCTCTTGTAAATGCGTTAATAACTATGCAGGAGCCACACAACCACAAACTTTTCACCAAAAACAAAAAAAAACAATGGAATCCAATGGAAACAACTTGACTTTTGAATTGCACTTGCACGGCAGATGATAGGGACATTTCAAGGATCATGTAAAAGAAAGAGTATATCTACAATTGATAACTGGGGAAATGCAAATTTGCCCACAATAGCTGAGAAACCAGGGTGATGCAAAATGTGTTTCAAAGAAAAAATGCGGCATGAGGTATCCATCATGTGCAAACAGTGTGGTGTCCGTCTGTGCATAAAACACAACTGTTTCATTAGATACGATGAGGAAATACTTGGGAAACAGTAGAACACAGTGACTAGTTAAAACATTTTTTTTGTAATTACATGTATATATTTGACCAATAACTTCCAATAAAAGACTGACATATAAATTTTAGGGTTTACAAACTGTTTTGTGTTGTATTTTCATGGATTTTATATCAATATTATGAATGTTAGAAGGATACAGGAATCAAACAGACATGAGGTAGTTATAGCATTTATTTATGCATGGTTTTAGTCTATAAACCAGTTTATTATACAGAAAATAACTGAAACAATTAGTTCATATCCCCACATCATCAGCTAAAAAGTTATCATTTGGCTGCAGCAGCATTAGGCTCTGGTAGTTAGCCCACAAATCAGATACAGTAGGCTGCAGTAGTTACCCCAGCAGCTAGGTATAGCCAGGCCACAAATCAGATACAGTAGGCTGCAGTAGTTACCCCAGCAGCTAGGTATAGCCAGGCACAGTAGTGAGCTATATACTGGCACCAGTAGTTAAGGAGTTAAGGCACATGGAGACATAATGTCAAATACAGTAATTATCATTGAGTAGATTAATTTCTAATGACCCTTGAAGCACATGGAGATATTATGTCAAATACAGTAATTATCATTGAGTAGATTAATTTCTAATGACCCTTGAAGCACATGGAGATATTATGTCAAATACAGTAATTATCATTGAGTAGATTAATTTCTAATGACCCTTGAAGCACATGGAGATATTGTCAAATACAGTAATTATCATTGAGTAGATTAATTTCTAATGATCCTTGAAGCACATGGAGATATTGTCAAATACAGTAATTATCATTGAGTAGATTAATTTCTAATGACCCTTGAAGCACATGGAGATATTGTCAAATACAGTAATTATCATTGAGTAGATTAATTTCTAATGATCCTTGAAGCACATGGAGATATTGTCAAATACAGTAATTATCATTGAGTAGATTAATTTCTAATGACCCTTGAAGCACATGGAGACATTATGTCAAATACAGTAATTATCATTGAGTAGATTAATTTCTAATGATCCTTGAAGCACATGGAGATATTGTCAAATACAGTAATTATCATTGAGTAGATTAATTTCTAATGACCCTTGAAGCACATGGAGACATTATGTCAAATACAGTAATTATCACTGTGTAGATTAACTTCTACTGACACTTGAAGCAAAGTTATGATGAAAACAAGAGTCCCTCAAAAGAAAGTGATGCTCTACTGGCCATAAAGATTTCCAGGAATCCAAGATAAGACATCTTCTTTTTAACTGCTGATGGCCATTTTGGATGCAAGATCTGCATCATATTCATTTTGGAGCGATCAAACAGAAAGTCTTTGCTGAAAATCCCATGTCAATATGACTAACCATTTAAAAGCAGTAGTGATAATAAGATTTTCAAGATAGGATGTGTGGTGGCCATATTGGATATAAAATCAGCATAATTTCCATTTACAACCACCTGGAGATCATAAGTGTGTTTTAGTGAAAACCAAATGCTGATATGATCATCCAATTATGAGGAGTGATAACAAGATTTTCCAGATAACCATGATGATGGCCATACTGGATGTCAGACCAGCTTAACCTCATAATAAAAAAGTGTTTGTGTCAACCCTATGCTGAAATGACCATCCATTCAGGAAAAGTAATGGTAAACATTTCAAAATGGTCCCCATGGTGTCCATTTTCGAGGTCATATCAGCATCAATATAATTTTTCTATGTCATTTAGGACCAACTAAACATGATAAAGTATCTCTGTGAAAACCCCATGTGAATAAAATTATAAAGGGAGAGTCATGACAACAAGACTTTCAAAATGGCTATCCTAACAGCCATATTTGATGTTAGATTGGCACCATTTTCATTTAAGTAACTAAACTTGACATTATAAGAATTCTTTTAGTGATAACCCCTTTATCAGCATGATCTTCCATTGATGAGCAGCAACATTTTCAAGATGTCCACCACTGCAACTATATTGGATGAAAACTGGAAACATCTCAATTAGGACCAATTAGACCTCACAAGAAGTCTGAGTTGCAAAAACAAGATTCCGAAAATAGACACTGCTGAAGCCCTCATGGATGTCATATTGGCACAATTTTCATTTAAGACCAACCAGACATTATAAGAAGTCATTAAGTGAAAAAATGATGTTGAAATGAACATCCATTTAGGAATATTCCTGATAAAAAGATTGTCAGAATGGCTGCTATGGTGGCTATATTGGATGTCAGAGTGGCACCATTAAAACTTAGAACCATTAAAACCTTGGAATATACATGTCTCTTCAATTTGGTAGCAATCTTCTCCAGTTTATGAGGAGTGATAATAACAAACTTATGCTAATAAACACTAGAATCTGGATGACAGGCACCAGACAATAGATGAAAGGCCACCAAATATGATCTTTTGGTCAGCAGAACTAATAATCCTGTGCTTCATAATGACACAAAGATTTAATTACTTGGGTCAAAGACTTCTTGCCTCTTAAACAGCATTATTATGACATAGTTTTCTGCCTACACAGGTGAGACAAGAATTTCAAGCTTCTCTGAGTAATATTTAGCAAAGTTTCACTTTAATCCAGTGACTGAGGTAGACTTTCAATAATCTGAACACACCATTATAATATGGCTAATATTGCTGACACCACTGGAAATGTAATAAATATGCCACACCATTCACATGTGTGACAATAAATCTTCTTTACACACATGTACAGGCTCTTTTTCACTTCCAACAATAGGGATAAATGAATGCAACAAAGTTCTTGGAGATGTTAAATATTCATCCTTTATGTCCTAAGAGTGTTCCAAAGTTGTTTTCTACAGTCAAATCAAATGACACAACGCTGCTCTGACAGATGAGATGATTTTTATCCTATTAATGTTTGTCCATTGTTAATTTGTCAGTTTTTAAACCCTTTAAAACCACTATGAACCTCTTCTTGAGAATATGACACACATAATAAAAAAACAGTTCAAAACATTTATGTCAACTGTGAATAAACTAATAAATTTAATTTAATAATGAAACTGTTCTTAAGGTCTGATTAATTTTGATATTTAAATAACTTTTTTTTACAGT
Organism: Sinohyriopsis cumingii; assembly: GCA_028554795.2. Classification (NCBI taxonomy): domain Eukaryota; kingdom Metazoa; phylum Mollusca; class Bivalvia; order Unionida; family Unionidae; genus Sinohyriopsis; species Sinohyriopsis cumingii. The sequence continues at coordinate 133,502,873 of CM068838.1, read as the reverse complement.
GTCTGATAAGCTTCAAATTAAGTTTCACACCACATAAACTGTAACAGCATAAGACAATATTTGCCATTCCATTGGATGGTGAACAACACAGTCTGAAATATACATGTTGTATTTTCTGCCAGTTTAAATAAAAGCCCGTTCACTTTGTTATACAATTCCAGTGTCAAACCTTGTTTCTCTATGTTATGCATTGCCATATTTCACAGAAAAGGTCTCAAGCTTCCAGCTCTTAAGTTCTACATTTACATTTAACAGCTAGTAAAACAATCAGATCTTGATCCTAAATTTCATTCAGCACATTTTTGTATCTTTCTTCCACATCAGCTCCATCCTCTAATTTCTAATATTGTCATAATGTTCAGCTACATCATTGGTCAATTTTTGTTTCTTTGCTCTGTCACCATTCACCTCCTCTGGTCCCTCATCTAGTTTCCTCTTCTTGCTGACTGTAGGCTCATGAATCTCCTCCTCATCCACTACCATCACCTCATCCTCATCTTCAACTGCTGTGGCAGCTTCTGCAGCTGAAGACAAAGAATAGCAGATGAAAAGACATGGCTTTAAAATCTAATCCATACTCATTAAAAAAACAACAACTGAGATTTACAAAAATAGTCAGAGCAAAGAGACATGAGGTTAGTGTGTTTACATTCTCTGACTTTGACCCAAATTCTATGACAAACTAGTTAAATTCACCATGTGTAAAGAAAAAAGCCTAAAACAGAACGTATACTCTTGTTATAATGCATCTATCCAACTATTTTTCTCACCTTTTCTTTATGGAATTATTAAACAACAGAAGACACTTTACTAGACTTTGGTGGAATGAGATTCTCTTGAATACATTTCCTTGTGATGTAGTCCCAATTCGCTTTGTTGATTTCTGGACATGCAAATAACTATTGAGACTTTCTTTTCATTTTTCCAAATTTCAAATACGTGAACGCAGTGCACCTAGACAAAGCAGTAATTATTCATAAAGCATAGGCCATGCACCTCTGAGGTACAGGGTTTGACTCAAGTTACCACTGGAAAAGGGTATCATATTTATCCATGTCAAAAGAACTGATCAAAGTCTGTCATCAACAAGCAAATATACATATACCACTTAAATCCCACATTTATTCATAATTTGTCAGAAAATGAAAGAATTTTAAGAAATAAATGTTTTTCTGAACTGTCAACATGTGCTCTTCAATTTATATTAGTAGGGTTGCATCTAGGATTGAGTAAATGTGGGCCTTGTCCCAAATGAATCTGAAAAAAGGAGGCTAACATAGTGAAGGGGGGGGGGGGGGCCTGCCAGCATGGCGTAAAATAAAAAAACTTAAAACATTAAAACTCAGCAATAGTAAGTATAACAATTGCATTAAATATAACAGTATAACACTTCCTGCATATCATGTGTTCTGTAGATAACAGTATAACACTAAATACACATTAAGAATTCTTTTTATTTCAGAATAACACTTCCTGCATATCCTGTTTTCTGTAGATAACAGTATAACACTAAAGACACATCATGCATTCTTTTTATTTCAGAATAACACTGAATAGACATCTTGTTTTCTGTACATTACAGTACAGCACTTAAAACTGAAATCCAAGTCCTGTGTTTTCTTATAACAATATTTTCTTTACACACCACACACTCTCCTGCTCCCAACCAATACAAGGTAACCATCTCTTGTGGTTCAGAATTAGAAACCTCGACAACTCCGTGCCAGCTGTGCATTTAATCACTCATAACTTAACCACCATAAAACAAACATGCATGATTTAAGTACCTTACTGATTTTTAATGACAATTTTTATTCCAAGTTTCTACACTGTTTCTACTACAGACTGAATCAACTAAAATATGATGGTTTCAATCATAGCTCTTTTTCTATGCATGTGATACAATATGTGTACAAGACGGAAAATGAAGAGATTAGTTGAAAAATTACACAGATGCTCTTTTGTTTTTTGCTCTTGGATTATCACCAAGTCATCAGAATCCATCACTTATATGTAATGATGAATCTAATCTTTAATGCCAGTTATGCTTAAGTATATCCTGAGTCAGTCAAAAAATGAGTTGCATCTCTATGCAGCTAACAATTTTGGAGCTGTATAAATGATTTCCAAGATTTCCACCAGGTTCTTTGTGACATCCATGTCAGATGTTTCCAGTTTGATGTTCAAAAATGACAAGCTCATCCGGATCAATGTCAACAACAACACAGCAATTAAACTTGGATCTTGCAAGGCCGCTGCTCTCAATCTTTAAATGAAAGAGTGCAAGCGAATGATGACTATTGATTGGAACCTAATTTAGGCTACAAAGAACCATCTAATCTGAAATAAAGATAGTTCGGGTCAATGGAAAGGGCATGTAGCTTGCTCACACTGCATGTTGAAGCGAAAGCTATCAGGAAACATGTTTTGTAGGGCAGTAACTTTTGCAAAGTGTTGGAAAAGGCTTGAATTTATCTGAATTGAGCCATGTTACCCCCCCCAACACATTCCAGTTTAGAAAAAGAGTGAAGGATTTTGGTCGATCGAGAACAAAGTTGGCTAAAAGATCCAACAGATCTTTATCATGCCTGATATCATGTATACCATGATAATGGAATGTGTCTGATATTATGGAGTGGTAGCCTTTGATAGTGTTTGTGGTAAATTGTTTCTCTTCTAAGAGCCAGAGAAAAAAGTCAGCCAACTGAGGGATACAGACCATTATTTCTGCCTGGGGCCTCTCCAGATGGATCCCCATGGGCAGCGAACCTGGGCTGCACCATTATCATGGGAATGATCATATCTTGGGCATGATGATGACTGTTTCATTGAGGGGATTTGAAAAGGGGTGCCATTGTGGTAGCAATGTCATTTGTCAGGGGCACAAAAATACGGCTGAGCAGGATTAAATCCACCACTGCATTGAATACTCTGAGGAGTTGCAAGAACTCTCTCACTCAAGTCCTGCTGGAAACAGACTCAATGAGTTTGAAGATCCTGATTACGTAAACACGAGAAGTTGTACCAGATTCAGGTTGGTGATATACTCCATATCCAGACAGACAAAAAACTGGGACGGATGGCGGTCAGACTTTTTCCCCAGTTCACTAGAAACAATAAATGATCCAAAAGTGATTGAAGATCATTCTGCTTTGGAATGGAATAGAACTTACCATATGTTTCTGGAGGTGTAGTAGATAACCTTCGTAGAAACACAACGACTGATGTTAAGGCCAAATACAGATAAAGTACAAGTTGAGGCCAAGTACAGATACCGTGTTATGGTAAGCAATATGGAGAAATTTCAATGATGTGTTGTGGATAGGGATGTAAAAATATGCATTGCACTGATTGAGACAGACAACATACTCATCCTGTCGGATGGAAAGACAGATTGATCTGTTTCCATCTTGAATTTTGGGGCCGAAATGTACTGGTTGAGGCAATTGTGGTTTTTGCAAAATCTCCACCACCTGTTCTTTCTATGAGTGACTGTATCTCCTTTTGTAGCTAAGCACCCTTCTCCTGATCTGATGATACATCCGTAAAGAGGGAAGAGGAAGAAAGGGGAGGGAGTTGCATAAATGAAATCTTAAGCCACCCAATCATCCTGATGGCAATAGGGTGGTCCAGTGTGACTGAAATAGGCTGTTTGTGGGTGGTGGGGAGGGTAGTGTCAGTTAGTGTCTAGAGTTAAGAGGCTTTAAGGCTGAGAAACACGGTTTCTTACAGCCTCTATATGTTTGCCTCCTTGCTTGTTTAGACTTTTGTCTCCTAGCACTGACATTGGATCTTTATTGCACACTTGACTGAAAAAATCCCTTGTCCCTAGTCTGCTGATCATTCCTCCAGTGCTGGGGGCTGATGGTTTCAAAATGCAAGCAGGGAATTGGAGCGGTAGTTCCTGAGCTGCCTGCCTCTGAACTGCTTCAATTTTTTTCTTCTCAAAGAGTAATGGGGGCACAAATGGCATCATCCATAAAGCCAGGATATGATGAGGCTTGAGTGACATGGACTGCACACATGCATCACAACATATCAGATCCATTTTGTCCAAAGCAGTCAATGGCTATGGAATGATGAGCTGCCTGGTTGATGGCTCTAGCAATCCTGGTCATTTCCCCCCAAGCATAGTTATTGCCGGACATCTCAGCAAGTTCAGAAAATTGCAGATGACATCAAATCAAACACTGAAGATGTAGTGAATGATGTAGTGAATACATTCCAGACTAGTGTTGATGTGACATGGAACTCATTATCATCCACTTTATAAAACAGTGGAGCGGACACATGAACTGCTGCTAGATGTTTGTCAAGGGCCATGAAATCAGTACCAAAGATGTCTGAGTGAGTTTTGTACCAGCTAGACAAGAATGTCACTGGTACTTCGCTTTCTGAAAAGAAAGCCTTAGAATACATCTATTCACCAATTCTACCTGACTGCCAGTATCTGATCTCCTTAACTGAAGCCAATTGGGAAAGCAGCTAAAAAGACCACATCTCTTCCTCCTTATCAAACTCTAATGATGCTTTAAATTTATAGTCTTGAGTAGTATGGGAGGTGGAGGGCATTCTGAAGTTTTCAACAACCTATAGCTTTCATTTTATCAAAAAGGTCCCCATGATGGTATGGTTGGATGGCCAGTGACGGGTGAATGGCTGGTATCAGCAAGGCTGTGTTATAAATGGACCCAATGGATCAGTAACAAACTCCATGCATCTAAACTTACAGGACCAAAGGACATCCTTGGATATGTGAGGGGGACTTATAATTAAAGGGTAGCCTAAAACTGGGGGCACACTCTCCTAGTGAGTTGGAACTGAATGTATACTGAGGATGTCAGTGTTATCTTTCCTCAACTTATTCCATCTCTCCTTCCCTTTGAAGCCTTTTGGATGATTGCTTTGGCCTGTTGCATTTCGTGCATTTAGTTGTCATTTGACACAACAAAAGGTGAGAAAACAAAGCATAAATTAGCAATTCAGCATGCTACTAACTCACAAATACTACCACCCCTTACTAACAGAAGAAGTGAAAATAGTTTTGCACTAACTTGTACGTGACAATATGAGTTCAATGATACCATGTTGGCAATGTGGATCTTAAAAAGACCGATTCCAAAAAGGTGATAAAGTTACACATTCTGGGAAGAAACTGTAAAAATAATGTATAAAACATGTTGAAGAATGATTGTCCAACACAATAAATACAAAAATAAAGTTGGATGATCCAATTTGAACACTAAGTGGCTTAAAATGTTGAAAGTAAAATGTAAAATGTTATCAGTACCACAGCAAAGCTTAAAAAACCAGTGACACCTGGCAGTGGCAATGTGAGGTAACAGGCTTGAGTTATTGCCATTTGTCTATATTAGACGGAAAAAGGTGATTTTCTTCTTTCAGCAGGGCTGGATTCACGAAGAAGCAGGCTAATACTCCTAAAATAATGTGACTGGAGGAATATATTGGAAGGACTTGTGATTGGGGAATGTATTGGAAGGAGATGTGATTGGAGGAATATATTGGAAGGACATGTGATTGGAAGAATATATTGGAAGGACATGTGATTGGAGGAATATATTGGAAGGACATGTGATCGGAGGAATATATTGGAAGGACATGTGATTGTAGGAATATATTGGAAGGACATGTGATTGGAAGAATATATTGGAAGGACATGTGATTGGAGGAATATACTGGAAGGACATGTGATTGGAGGAATATATTGGAAGGACATGTGACTAGGAATATATTGGAAGGACATGTGGTTGGAAGAATATATTGGAAGGACATGTGATTGGAGGAATATACTGGAAGGACATGTGACTGGAGGAATATATTGGAAGCAGAAAGATTCTTGTGACCATTCAAAATTGTTCAGCTGGATCATTGTGATCATAATTTTAAATTTAAGTGCCACTATTACAAATAAGCAAGGTCAAGGTCAATGTTTGTATATTTTTCTGCTGGATTCGTTTACATTATAGTCTCTTCACAAAAAAACTTTAGAAGGCAGATATTAAACATCAAAGCTGATATCAAAGTTCACACAGATTTGTTTCAAAGCATATTCATCATTATCAAAGTACCAATTAGAATATATTGGAATTGTCTTAAAGCAAACATGCTATACTACCTACATAGGTCAGTAAAGGATGCCATGGTAAAGCATGGCCTCAAAAATGGTTAACTGCTTGTGAATCCTGATTTGACATACAATGTGTCCTTGAAGAAAAATTACTTTTTTTTAATAAAAAAAATGATACACTATTTAAAATTTCTATTAAACATTTGCGTTTGGGCTTTGTGAGTGGTCTGATGAAGAATAAAATATTTTGATATAAATAAAAAGAGTTGCCACAGAAGTGTAATATCCGACAAAATTGAAATACACATGCATAAGTATTGGGATGCAGCTGCAAAAAAAATCAAAGGGAGGCAAGATAAAGATAGCTGAATAGGAAAGCTAATCACTCCTTCATAAACAAACAGACTCTTCAACAGGCCATGGCAGCATACAAAAATTATGACATAATTTTATGTAAACAGACCACTGATTTCAGCATGTTTTGTGTTACACTGTATGCTGATTCAAATGGTCTTTAAATACAATGTGTGCAAAATCAAGCTAAGTACTTTTAGCTACACTTAATGATGCGGACCTGAAAATTCACAGAGTTACAGATGCAGATATCGGAACGAACTATAAATGATTGTCTTCTAGTATATTGTTGACCAACTGAAGTATCTATAGAATCCTGGATGCTACACAACCCATACATGTACCTTGTTTATCTGTGAGGCCATTTGGTTGCTTGTCTTCATTTTCTCGGTCTTCTACATACTTGGCTTGCATCTCAGAGACATCTCCTACTATCTGAAACTCCTTGTCTTCCTCAAGTTTATCTCTACAAAATAGCAGACAAGATTATCTCTGTATAATAGCAAAGACAAGTTATCTCTAAAATAGAAGACAATTACATGTCTGTAAAATAGCAGACAAGTTATCTTTGTAAAATAGAAGACAATTTCATTTCTGTAAAATAGCACAGACAAGTTGTCTCATAAAGAGCAGGCAATTTCATGTCTGTAAAATAGCACAGACAAGTTTGTCTCTATAAAACAGAAATATTATGGCTCTTGGACAATTTTAGTTGTGATTATGGAAAGAAATTAAATTGGTTGGGTTTATTTCAATTTTCAAAGACTTTTAAAGATCTCAGGGTAATCTGCTCTATTTTCCCAAACTTTCAAGACCTTGAAAATGCTACCCCATTTTTACCAAACTGTCAAAGACCTACAAAGACCATACGAACCCTGTGAGCACTGTAGAAATTAATGCAGTTTTATATCTATTCCAAAGCAATGATTATAAGCCCATGGAGTTATTGATATGATGCAGAAAATTACTGCAAGATAATGGTTATTGGTATTGTTCTGTAAAATTATTGCAAGACAGCGGAGTTAAGAATGTGTGTCAGAATATGTACCAGATATCTGATATAATGATATGATTATGAAAAACAAACACCATGACATTAGAAAACAAACAACATGCTGAAAGTAGTTATGGTGCTGACTTCCTTTGATGAAGGGTGCATTGTTTTTATTGAAGACTGTAGCCAGCTTCCTTTGATGAAGGATGCATTGTTTTTATTGAAGACTGTAGGCCAATATATATTAATTCCTTTTTGCTCCAAGTCAATAAGAACTTAACAAGCTTTTTCAATGGTAAGAATCCAACTACAGGTATGGTGTTCTTCATAACTTAATGTTATATAAATTCACTGTAAACCTACAGGCATGGTGTTCTTCATAACTTAATGTTATATAAATTCACTGTACAACTACAGGCATGGTGTTCTTCATAACTTAATGTTATATAAATTCACTGTACAACTACAGGCATGGTGTTCTTCATAACTTAATGTTATATAAATTCACTGTAAACCTACAGGCATGGTGTTCTTCATAACTTAATGTTATATAAATTCACTGTAAACCTACAGGCATTGTGTTCTTCATAACTTAATGTTATATAAATTCACTGTAAACCTACAGGCATGGTGTTCTTCATAACTTAATGTTATATAAATTCACTGTACAACTACATGCATGGTGTTCTTCATAACTTAATGTTATATAAATTCACTGTAAACCTACAGGCATGGTATTCTTCATAACTTAATGTTATATAAATTCATTGTACAACTACATGCATGGTGTTCTTCATAACTTAATGTTACATAAATTCATTGTAAACCTACAGGCATGGTGTTCTTCATAACTTAATGTTATATAAATTCACTGTAAACCTACAGGCATGGTGTTCTTCATAACTTAATGTTATATAAATTCACTGTACAACTACATGCATGGTGTTCTTCATAACTTAATGTTATATAAATTCACTGTAAACCTACAGGCATGGTATTCTTCATAACTTAATGTTATATAGATTCATTGTAAACCTACAGGCATGGTGTTCTTCATAACTTAATGTTATATAAATTCATTGTACAACTACAGGCATGGTGTTCTTCATAACTTAATGTTACATAAATTCATTGTACAAGACAGTATTCTTGTAATGACCGTAATTGCCTAATAGATAAAATATAGTAATTTATTTGCTACACATTATTTTATTAACAGTTATGATCATGTGATATTTTTAAAATAATGTTATATTTCTAAATTCCACTTACCTATGGTATATGACAACAGTAAGGTTATAGTTCTGTAAGAAATCGTCACACTTGAGTCGCACTCCATTATTTATCCCAAACTGTTCCAAAACTTTATCACTGTTCTCTACAAGTGATAAAAATGTACTTTTTACTCATTATTGCCAAAAAAATACAACAAGTAAATGCAGGCCTTTAAAGGATTTCTTAGGCCTTCAATGGACGTCTTCAAAGAATTATAAGGCTAATAATATTCAAATTTAATTAAATATACATGTACGTCAGTTATGTTACCAGACAAAGTGGGCAACCAAGTCACTGAAAAATGTCAACTTTGCCTTCTTCTATTTGGAAAGCAAAAAATGACTTCATGACCTTTTGAGAGGCTAACTCAGTATGGACAAGTAGTTATAGTTTTGTATCAAAATGTATTGCCTTTGAAGGTGGTGATATCAATGATGTTGCCAAACAATCTCACAGTCACAGTCACATATTTTAGTAGCTGATTGACCATTTAAACAGTGCTGAATAATAGAAGGTACAAGTATCATAAAGCAATACATGGACAAACGTACAAATATGGCCGTGATAGATAACGTTTAAGTGCCCTTCTTGGTCATTATGACATGCATTTTGGCATTTTGACTTAACATGAGCACAACAGAAACTATACCTTTGAATCACTGATCATTCTGTATAAATACTAAGCAAATGAAAAAAATGTTCTACAATAGGTAGGTAATCAACTGCTATAAAAACAGCCAATTTTTTTGAACATTTTCAAAACTAGAACAAAAACTGATAGTCCAAAAGATTTATATTTAGTTGTAAAGTTCAGGTTACTCATTTGTAACATCAGTGACCACTGTGGTTTGCATAGATAAATACCTGTGTGAAGAAACCTCTGTACGTGCTCTCATGTACATTTATATGGCTTGTTTCAAACAAGTTTGGAAACATTTTCAACTTTCATCTCATGGTGAAGTTTCATAACTAAAAGAAAATAAACTGTTTAAGTGGCAGTTGAGTAATTATTTTTACTTATTTGTAAGTACAATACTGGAATCTAAGAACTCTTATCAGTAAAAATTCTTTACTGTTTATAGTCAAACATACAACACTGCCATTTTTCTACCTGAAGATAAAATATTGCATTTGTTAAATGCAAATATGCATAATGAGAAATGGAGGACATGGTTAAAAAATATGTGATTGCAACACACATATATAATATTGTATTTTTGGCTGTGCTCTCACTTCTCTGCACTCTGTCCAAATTCAGAAGTCACCTTTCCCTAAAATTAAGTAAACCTGACCCCTGCATGTAATGTTATTTCTTTACCTTCTGCTAATGCACATATTCAATGCTTAAAATAGCCTTGTTATCCCCAGAGACTCGTATGTAAATGGCAAACAAAACTATCTTTGTCCATGCTGACTCATACATGCATTTCCAGTCAAGGGCTGGGAAACCCCAGAGATGCATATAAATGATTCTTATTAAAGCTTTGCATTGGATGAATTACAAACATCTGGTCTTTTTAATAATATTTAGCCAGCGAAAGTAGTCATTACATACAAGTGTTCTATTAGTAATTTTACAGCCTATACAAGGGAATTTCCATTGAAAATGAGGTCAGTTGTCAAAGACAAACAAAATGCTCTTGCACATTACCTTCTCTTGCCACCACTAGGCATCACCAATTTTTAAGCTGAGTGAACTTTCAAAGAGGATGCTCTCATAGTGGGAAGGATGGGAGGGTATTTAACTAATGTGATCAGATACGTATTCTTGGAGAAACAATCTGCAAGAAAAATGTGTACATTCCCCGATCACATTAACATTAGGAAAACGGTCAATAGCAGGAGGAAATGCTTATCATCCAACCTATACCTTGGGTATCCTTCTAGTGAAGACAGACTGGATTCCATATGAGAACAATAACCTGCTCTCTTACTTTAAGCAACACAGCATATGGTCATATGAACCATGGCTACTCTATCAGGTTAAGAAGTTTATTTAAGCCCTCTTCCCATAAAATTAACTGGTGAACACAGTGACGCTAAGAGGCTGTGTTAGTTTAATTGGGTCTCGTGGACATCTGGGCTGCAGCTACAGGACTCAACAAATTCAGGTTTTGTCTCTGACGAACAAAATCCCAGAGATAAAAATTTGAAAAGGCTGACTCTGCATGCAAGCCCCCAGTTTCTATGATGTCTCAGATCGAAATGTTGTGTTGGAAAGCGAGGTTTGCCAAGACCACTCTAATTTTATTAGCTGAATTCCTTATGAGTAAACATTCCTGAATGCTGAATATATAACCCATGAAGACTGGGCTCGGGAGGTGATATAATATTTTCTAGACTTCACAGGGAGAAGGAGTCATTTGCAATTTCTTTGACATATCTCTGTGTACTTTAAAGAGATCTTGCATGGGTGCTGCTCTCGACAAGAAGGTTTGTAGGATGACTGATGGCTTTCTGACAGTAATTGGTTCTTCATTACAAATACTATTTGTTGCATGAGGGTCACTGAACTGTCTCATCTTAATGGAAGATAGTTCAGGTTGAATGAAAGTCATGTAACTTTCTCATCCTATAAGCCAAAGGTAATGCTATCAGGAAACAGGTTTTGTAAGATTACAACTTCAGTGAGGTCCAGGTTATCTGAAATGAGCATTGTTAAGATCCAGGGCAGATTTCATTTTGGAAAGGAGGTGAGGGATTTTGGTCTATTCAAATCAAAATTAGCTAGTAGGACTGATAGATCTTTATCATGACTGATATCTCTTCTGCCATGATGCCTGAATGTGTCAGACATTGAGTAGATGGCCTTCTTGCTCTCAAGAATCTCTCCATATCAAAGGTATAAATTCTTTCTCTTGCAAAGGCTGTCCTGAAAGGAACCAGGCATGAAGAAGAAGATGGTCCAGGAATGGGTGGAACACTTGTGACTGTAGTAGTTTGAGAAGATTCAGTCTGGCTGTAATTTTCCTGGATAGGTCTGTTGCTAGATCGAGGAGATCAACTCATGACTTGTTCCATCTGAGAAGGACTTTCAGAATTATCTTGCAATTCTAACCACTTATTTTCCCTATTTTTTCAGTACAATGGTTGGGAGGAAAGGCAAATGCCCATTACCCCTCCCAACTGATTGACAGCACATCCATGGTCCATGCTTCAGGGTCCAGAACTGGTGAGACAAAGGTGGACAATTTGCAGTTACAAAAAGACTGATCATTGCAGAATCCAATGAAAAACCAACAGATGAAGGGACCATTCCATATGAATAGCATGGCCCTTTCTGGAGAGAATGTTGGCCAGACCATTGAGTCTTTCAGGAATGTGTCTGATTTGTACATTAATCTGAAGCTGGCAGCACCAACATGCCAAACCAGTACACACATGTTGAGCAGTTTGGTGTCCCCATGTCTGAAGAGGCAAGTCACCACTACAGAGTTGTCCAACATAATCAAGACTGACTTTACAAGTGCTTTCATTTTGAGGCAGTTCCCTTGGACCCCATATGCCATTGACCGTATCAAAGTCCAACAACATAACATCCCTTCCAGTCTGGGCTTCTCCAGAGAATTCCTGTTGTAAGCCAGTTGTGGTTGCATCACTGACACAGTAAACAATGACTGTACCTTATTTGTGATACTGACCTTTTGGTCAAGTGGACTGTAAAAAGGGCACCAATGAGCCAGCAAAGTCATTTGTAATAATGAAAGGAACAGGGTGATGACGAAATCCATAAAGGAGGACTCGAAATTGGTAAACTTTGTTGTGATAAGCAAAATATACAGACATGAAAGAAGGCATCTGTGAGATCAAGATGATGGCATATTCATCCCTTTGGCTGGAGAGTTGTATAGATCTTGCCAATTCTATCTAGAACCTTGGATGAATAATGAATTCATTGCAGTGACTAAGGTCTATGACAGACCTTAACTTACTGTGGGCTTTTTTGATAATGAACAGCTGTGAATAGAATCCCAGAGATTGTGGTTCTCGTAAAATCTTCCCCCCGTTTGTCAATAAGGCACTTTACCTCCCGCTGAAGAATATTATCCTTCTGTTGATATGTCAGCACATCCATTAAAAGCCCTTCCAAAATGACCTGGATCACCATTTCATTTTGTTGAAATAGGCTGATCCAACATGATCAGAATTGCAAGAGTCAGGTCAAAACCCCACCCACTCATAGACTATCTGCTTTGCCTACTGTCTGCTGGCATAATGCTGAGATCTGAATGGCACTTGGGACATAAAAGATCCATTCTGCTAAATTTTATCAAATGCTGTTGAGTTCAGAATGGTAGGTGTTGGAATGTGTCTTGTACCAGCACGATAAAAATGTCACCTGGCTCTAAAAGAGTAAAGTCTTAGCATTCCAAACAACACAGATATGTTTAGCCTGCCTATTGTTTGTTGACTAGGGAAGCAGTCAGAAGGATGGAGACTTCTTCACTGTTGAGGTTGACTTTATTATCATGTCTGGTGGTGGTATGGGGTGGAAAACACTGTTGGATCAGAGTATGTCTCTTGCTCAGGAATATCTTCATGTAAAGTCTCTTGTTCATGATCTGCTTCCATATATATATAATTCATGGCCAATATCTTGTGGGTAAACAGTGAATAAAGGGCAAGCGGGCTATGTTGACTGGGTATATATTCAACACAGTTACCAGCCATGCATAAAGCAGTCTGGATGGTGCCAGTATTGACCGTAGCATAGCAGGATGTACAGATCAATCATTATGGTCTTTGTGATTGCAGAGTGATGAAGCTAAAGGCCTGGTAAGATGGACGGATTTTTCAGTAATATCCTCTAACTGAAATGTGCAACATATCTATTGCCACAAGAACTAGATATCTGACCCCGGACTTGTCTCGTCTGAAAGGGGCTATAAGAATAATTTTGCAGTTCAGACCCCTCAACCTCTATCATTTATTGTACTCAAACCTTGGGTTAGTTGGCTTGCAACCCCTACCAAATGAATGAAAGTGTGTCCAGGCTTAACTTTTGGGACCAGAACTACATAGATAAAAGGTGAGCAGTTTATGATTCCATATTAAAAAAATCTTCACATGCCCCCTCCCCACGTGCAAATTTAATGAAAGACCGATTGATGGATGGACCATTTAATATGACCTGACCCAATGATGACAGAGTCAGCGTGGATGATGAGTCTGATTTGCACATTGATATTTAGTTGGGAGCACCAACTAAGAAATTAACAAACCAGAATGTACTGGTTAGGTCACTTGGTTCCCCCATTAGAGGAGGTAAGTCACCACTACTGAATTGTCTGATCAAGTGGACTAGAAAAGGGGGTCACTGAGCCAGCAATGTCATCTGTAAGGGGTTCATGAAAAGGTGGCCCAGTGGAATCAGATCTACTGCAATGCTGAATAACCTAAGAGTTGCCAAAAAAAACTCTGGCTGTAATCCAAAAAACTGCTGGAAACTGCCTCAATGAGCTGGATGATCTATACCACATGAACATCGGGAAGTCATACAGGATTACGATTGGTGAAAATTTCCATTCCCAGGTGGATAAAACATTGTGATTGATGGAGGTGAAATTTTTTCCCCCAAGTTATTAGGAAACCAAAATGACTCCAAAGGGATAGATCATTCCTCCCCTTGAAAAAAAACGAAACCTACCACATGTTTTTGAGGGATGTCCAAATATGCTGCTGTAACTGTGGATGAAGTTGACAGGAACAGGGTGATGATTGCAACCCATGGGCTGATGCTTAGACCAAATCAAAGAAATAAAAACTGGTAAATATTCCCTTGACATCAGGCATGAGTGTGTGATTTGGATTTTTAATGTAGCGTTAACAATTTTTCAGTCATATCTCTACAATGTCTGCAGTGTGGCAGTTTATAGTTATGTCTAGCACTGGGGCATCATGCCGCTGACATGTAGCATGATGTCTCACCCAGTCACAATATCCTGACACCAGATCGACCAGTCCTAATACTAACCTCTTAATGCAAAGCGCCAAGCGAGGCAACTGTTAGTACCATTTTTATACATCTTTGGTATGACTTGGCCGTGGATCGAACCGATGACCTCCCGCATCTGAGGTGGAAGCTCTAATCACTAGGCCACCGGAGCAGTCCATATTTCAGGCATGAAGTGGCTTAATCGATGTCAAACAATCTTGTCACACTATCAACAGCAATGAAAGCATTCACCATGGAATGGTGATGCTCAATTGATGACTGTTGCAATTCTAGCAGTTGACTGCCAGGCATGTTCTTGACTGAATTTTTTGGCAAGCATCAAGAAGCTAAATCCAACAGTGAAGACATAGCTAAAATATTATTGTCACTTGTGAGAAAATTTGCTAACAATTCCTGCCTCATGTTTAAAAAATGTCTTCTGATAGACTTCCTAATTCAAAGTACTTTGGATAATGTCACAAAGTGTTATATAACATTACTTCAGACCAATTTTGAAACATAGAAACAACCTGTCCAGGAATTAACCATTGCATTATGGTCGAATTCACAGTTACTTCAGAGAATCTTACTGAGGTGTGAAGCTGTTTGTTTTGCCATCAGCCATTGCTGTCACTGGTCGGCTTAGGATTAAAGGCTGTAAACCCAACATTATAATGTATCAGTGCTACTGTCATGTTGACAGCCACTAAGGCTGAGAGCTCTGCTTGAAAGGCATCCAAATATATCTTGAAGAAGCAAGATAAAAACAATTGCTGTTAATTGACTTTCTGAGAAAAAAGGGCCTTAGAACTGCTCAGATTGCAGATTTTGGTAGACAAATGGTCTGCAATTTCTTACATTTTGGATCTCTGTGAAAGATGGAAAGAGGAACACTCTTCCTATTTGTCTTCATTTTCTGAAGCCTCCACCTTTTAAGCTTGCATGGCCATTGGGGATGGTGAGCATTCTGAAGGCGGAAAATTTCTTCCATAGCAGCTTTAAAACTGAATTTAGTGCTCCTTAAAGTCTGAGTATGTTTGAGCTTCAGGCTTAACATTGGACTCAATGTAAGGGTCATCCTGGTCCAGCTTGGCTTAAATGTCCACATAGAACATGCCTGGCGGCATGGAAGAAGTATTCCCATCGTCCCTTAAATTGTCATGGTACTGCCCCAATTGGTATGCCATGAATAAATGACTCATCTGATCCATGGGGCCAATTTGCCATATCGATATGGATGGCTGGTTCACTGGTACAATGGTCAGTACAGGTATCAGTGGAGCAGACAGATACAGTACCAGCCATCCTGCAGGCATGGTGAAAAAGACGGATCAAGCAATAAGATCCCCATTGTGGTCCATATTCAATGACCTTATAGACCTGTTCTGTGGTATTAGTTGCTGATGTGACTCATTTACAGTCACTGGGTATGAGGTATGAATGATCTGATGGCTCAATAGACAGGTCAGCAGCCAAGATGGCATATTATGGTATTTCAGTACGATATAATGGATCATTAACATATGGTAAAAAAAAACGTGCCTGGACTTACAGGCCCGACATGCGGGGGGACTCGCACCCACTGGATTGCCTAAAAATGAGGGGAAACTCCCCCACTCAAAATGACCTAATGAGGTTAATAACTGATATATGGATAGAAAATGACCCAAATTTAATAACTGCACTGTTGCCTGTGGCACTAACAATGGCACAGAATATGGCAAAACTGCAGTGCCCTGCTCATCCATTTCTGCTGATGTAAAGGTGCCAGATGTTGTCATGTCTCATTTTTGGTGGGATGGATGGGTGGTTGCCCCAACAATGTCACACACTAAACTAGTAACTGATTCCATCTTTGGGTGTAAACTCTGAATGTGGTTTTAAATCATTCTCTTTTCAACGTGCTTTTCATGCTCTTCCACAGGACAATTGACCAACTATCCTAGGTTCCAGATGGTGTGCATTTTGTGTAGATAAGGTACATGTGTCCTCATGGCTGTTACATCTGTTACACTTGGGACATTCTGCTGTCACTGTCTGATAACAACTCCAACATGTTAATTATTTACAAAATCAGCACCTGTGACCAAGTGAGCATGAAAACATGCACCACAGTGTGCATCAATGATAGTGCTTAGGAACATATGGTCTGAATAATACAAGTCTGTGAATGTGACAAATTCAAATAAAAAGTGGTCCAAAGAGTATGACAAATTCAAATAAAAAGTGGTCCAAAGAGTATGACAAATACAAATAAAAAGTGGTCCAAAGAGTAAGACAAGTTCAAATAAAAAGTGGTCCAAAGAGTATGACAAATTCAAATAAAAAGTGGTCCAAAGAGTATGACAAATTCAAAATAAAAAGTGGTCCAAAGAGTATGACAAATTTAAAAAAAGTGGTCCAAAGAGTATGACAAATAAAAAAAAGTGGTCCAAAGAGTAAGACAAATTTTTAAAAAAAGTGGTCCAAAGAGTAGGACAAATTAAAAAAAAAAGTGGTTCAAAGAGTATGACAAATTCAAAAAAAAAGTGGCCCAAAGAGTATACCACCTGTAGTATAATCCTTATTATGCAATAAAAAAAAAACGATTCCAGGATGGATACTTGAAAACCAAGTAGACAATGAGGTTGAGAGTACGATGTTGCCTGTACTGCAGCAAAAGCTGAAAACTTGTGACACCTGGTGGTGGCAAGGAGAGGTAATGGGATGGAGTTACTGTCCCTTTTCTATATAATATAGACAGAAAAGATGATTTTCCTCTTTTTGAGGAGGGCTGGATTCAGGGGGGTAGCAAGATTATTTTCCCAACGTCAATGTGAACTGTCAATGTATCTGAAGGAGAAATACCCAGATTCTGAACTGCATTTTGATTCATGCACAAATGTGAATTAACCATGGTTACTGTCGAGGAAACAAACTGAAAATTCCCTTTTATGTCCATCATCATATCCACTGGTCTTGGCAAATACAATGTATTAAGTCAAGATAGCATATCTTACTTCTCTTCTGTACAACTTGAGTGCATAACAGGATTACATGTTTTCAGCCAAAACATACATGATGCTGAATGCAGAGTTATTTATTGTGCTTGATCACATTAGTTAAATACCCTCCCATCCATCTAACAACACACTAGGGCATCAATGCTGCATGAAATCTGATGGATACTGTCACATTCATAACCCTGTCCAACAATGATGTGCAGGCATGTTCATGTAAGAATATTAGAATATTTACCCTCTGTCTCTCCCTCTTCACTAGATATAAGTATAGTACCTGCAAAACAAAGAAACCAAAGAAATTTTCCAGTATGTAGACAGATCACAACTGAAATTTATCATGGTAAAGGTGTGTACTGCTTTCAGTTTACAAATACTGCAGCTTAAATTTCATAAAGAAAGAAAATTAATTACAATACAAATATGCCAAGTTGTACAGACATCATCCGTGAACAAAATACATAAATACACACAAACATATATTAAACTGACTTTTTGATTTTTATATGATACCGAATATTATTTATAAATAAAATTTGTTTATCCAAAATTAATTTATCTGATATTTTCAAGTGGCAGTGATTCATGTCAGACAATTGAGATAAGACTATGTTTCTGTAATGCTAGTCACTGAACATTTCAATAAAAAAAAAGAATAATCGTTATGAAGCACAAAGATATAATATGTGTGTGTGTCTGTGTGATACAACAATCAATTGGTTTGAATGTACAAACATGAGTACTGTGTATTGCACATTAAATGTCCATGTTCAATAGTCCTCTATGCAGGCACTAACAGGGCAAGGTTGACTCTGGAGATTACTGCGCTAAGGGTCTTCATGATCTAGATCTTTGATTAAGATATGCAGTCTTGAACAAAACTTTATATGTTTAAAAATTTGCTTCTTACTAGACTTACCATAATATGACCTTTGATCATTAACCTCAGAATATATAGGTTTGTTTGTTACTCTAAGTGCAAGTCATCCATGATGTTTGGAAAAGGAAATTACCCTAGAACAAAAGTTATTCTAAAAAAAACTTTTTCTCTGTGAAACAATGACCCTGACCTTTGACCTTCTGACCCCAAAAACCTTTAGGCCTCCTCCATACCATATTTACAAGCTCTCCACACACTTAGATCCAGGTACATGGTCTAAAAATAATACTTTTTGCAAAAAACATTTTCTTCTTTTGATAAGGACAACTGTTTACCTTTTGACCCCTAAAATCAAGGGTTTCTTTCTTACCTAAGATATCAGGCATCCATAAACTTTGACAAAGGAACATGGTTGAAAACTAAACTTTTTGCCTGGAAATCACTCCTTTTTCTCTCAGAATTTGACCCAACACCTTTCAACACCCAAATTGATAGGCTTCTTCCTTACCCTCATGTGCAAGCTAAGACCAAAGTTTGTGCAGAAACCATTCTGACCTTTAATCTTTTGACCACAAATGTGATAAGACTTCCTGCTCACCCCAAGTGAAAGCTATCCACTATGTTTGGTCCTGGTCTCTGATGCAGAATTAATGTTACTGTGTAGGAACTATTTTTATTTTTTCAGTCACCTGGTGTGAAATGTAAAACTAATGTTTTTCTACAGAAACCATTTGTATTCCCTTCATCACAGTGACCTTTTAACATAAGGCCTTGACAATCAATTGCTTCTTCCTTATCCCAAGTGCATGCCAACCACAAAGTTTGGTAACTTGAGGTGAATGAGTTTTTGATTATTAAATTGGTAACAGATGGACTGACAGACAAAACAAAAGCATATGCTCTGTTTTACAGAAGGCGAATAAAAAAAAACTATCTTCATTTTAAAAAAAAGCAAATTATTTACCCTTTCCATCATCTATTTCAACATCCGGAGCCACCATACCAAGGCCGCCTTTGATTATCTGTAATATTAAAAGATATGTTGTATGCAGGCAGACAGACAATCAAATTTTAATTCAGTCTGACATCAAGTATCTCTCTGTCCACTTTGATGGATCCAGATTATTGCTTCATAGTGTTATGAAGCAATAATCTGGATCCATCAAAGTGGACAGTCATTTACATATCATTGCCAAGAATGAGAATGTTGCAGCCAATATGTATTTTATTTTTCACAAGTTTGTGAACTTCGGCAATGTTTTCTTAAGTCGGATTTTACCGCATATATAAAATGCAAAGCATGATCGATTCAGTTATGGGAATAGTGTTAAAGTGTAATTCATTTTTATTAAATTTATATTTGAATTGTAGCTATTGCAACGATGTGTGAAAATATTAAAACAGGGGACATTTTGTGCTTGTGGAAATTCAAGTCTGGAATACCTGTCAACTTTTCAAAAGCAGACCTGCCAACATTGAAAAAATCAAAATCTGGAATTTGCCCCCAAATCACCATTAAAAATCAGGAGGCAGGGTAAAAAAAATCAGGAGGTACAAGAGTAAGGTGTATATATCATGGTAAAGATGTTTACTTTTGTTATTTCAGTCCATTGTATGTTGCAGATTTGCATTACATTTCTGCAAAAGTACATCATTTATTTGTCCCTGGGTGCCAGATTTGCTAACAAAAATAGCTTCCAGGATTGCTGACAGACTGGCTCTTTGGCTGGTTGTTTTTTCTCACCACTAAGAATGCTCTCTCAGCATTGCTGTTGCTGTGCGGTATTGAAAGTATTGATAGCATTACTCTTCCATGGGTGGGAAAAAACAGTTGGCCAGATCCATCCTTTTTTGTCATGGTTACAAACATGATAAGCTACAAACAGTGGTCAAGAAAAATAAGGACATTGTATATGTGCTAAAGACAAAAGAAATAAACGAGCAGCAGATTCTTTTAAGGCAAACTACACATGCAGGTACTATGATGTGAGAGCTTACAGTTCAGCAGAATCTGCCACTCAGTACATCCTAAAAGATAACGAAGTTGGTAAAGAAAATGTTCCCGGATTCGAAAATTGCACAAGGTATGTTGCTTAATTTTTCACCTCTCACACACACATCACACCCTTAAGAAATATACTATTCATTCATTAGGTCAACTTTCACCAGTGATATTGATATTAAACAATAGGCATCAGTCCAAGCCAGGATGATTACAGATATACAACTCATTGCAAAAATATTATGTTTTTGTTAAAGGCTTTAAAAAAGAAATAAGATTCTTTATGATGTGCAATTAAAGACTGTGGCAAGTTGGGTTGATTTTGTCACTCAAATGGATTTTTAAAATTAAAAAGGTTTCAAGCAAATTGATTATTTCAGATTTTCATAGATAAATAAACTTACTTTGGCTCCTATCCATTTAAATGAGTGTTGTTACAATAACATTGATTATTATTATAATTATTATTGTTGTTGTTGTTCAGGAATGAGATGCTGTAACAACAAAGCCACAGCAGTTAGAAAGGAAATGTCAACCTTTTGGATTAGTGACCTTATGCGCATGAAGAAATTCTTCAGAATTGCTTACTGATGGCAGTAATGATATGGGACAAGAAGTAGTTTTCACTTGTTTGAACACAGCAGTCAGAACTAGGGAGAGTCAACTTTGAACTATTGGCTCTTTCAGTGTGTTAATGTTCTGCTATTGGTGTGACTTCTAACATATTGTTTTTTGTTAATTTTGGTAAACCTTCCTGTAACATCATGGTTGATGGGGTAGTGTTTGCAGTGTAATTGGACATTTTTAGGCTAATATCAGCTTATGAATGCGCTAAATAAGTTTTAGCAAGAAATTAACTTTTTTGCACTTCATTCTATCATTTAGATATCACATTTGGTATTCTTGAACATGTTTCACAAATTCTGCATTTCTGTTAAAAAACAATTTCATTGTAACCCTTCATAGCTGTCATAGATGCAATACATTTTATAACTGAAATCTCCATAAATTCCATTCTCTCTTTCATCTAATCTCTTCTGTTTTTTCTGCACTTTCTAAAAGCAGATGTGCCTTTCTAGGTGAGGAGATCTTTAATCTTGTACACAAAGAGCTGTAAATCTGCGGAATTTCTTAGAATAATTGTATTGCATTTATATTGGACGATGCCGATATAATGACAGGTAAGAAAATATAGGAGCATCGTCTTTTGTCAAAACTGAGCAGACAGAAGTCTTCTTGTCTGCTTGCACCCTTCACCTAGTGCACATCGCAGCAAGAAAAGATTCTTCAAACTGTTGATGAGGGTTTGATCAACATTTTTAATTTCTTCAAAAAGAGTACACTTTGCCAGACACGTATAAAATAAGACCACTCCAGGAACTTTATGATCTTGAGCAACAAAAAATGCCCAAACATGGAAGAACCAGATAGCTTAGCATTGGAAGCTATGTATTTATTGATTACAACAACTTTATCATACTTTGGCAAATTTTTCTTGTTTTTTTCCCAAATATACTTTTACTAACATGTTCACAGTTTGTTGATTTATTGATCACATTCATCAAATCAGATATGTTAATAGTTATGAACATTCATTCCTTTTTTTAACTACTCTGGCAGCATACATGTAACATACACAGAAAAATAATCCTTAATGTTCTCAGTTCTCTCTGAAACAATTATTTTCATAAATATGTCTTTTTGTGCAATTTTTCTAATTAAATGCCATTTTTTCAGATGCATTGCAAGGCTGCATGCCAACTGTGATACTTTTGATGCTATGCAAGGCTGCATGCCAACTGTGATACTTTTGATGCACTGCAAGGCTGCATGCCAACTGTGATACTTTTGATGCACTGCAAGGCTGCATGCCAACTGTGATACTTTTGATGCACTGCAAGGCTGCATGCCAACTGTGATACTTTTGATGCATTGCAAGGCTGCATGCCAACTGTAATACTTTTTGATGCACTGCAAGGCTGCATGCCAACTGTGATACTTTTGATGCATTGCAAGGCTGCATGCCAACTGTGATACTTTTGATGCACTGCAAGGCTGCATGCCAACTGTAATACTTTTTGATGCATTGCAAGGCTGCATGCCAACTGTGATACTTTTGATGCACTGCAAGGCTGCATGCCAACTGTAATACTTTTTGATGCATTGCAAGGCTGCATGCCAACTGTGATACTTTTGATGCATTGCAAGGCTGCATGCCAACTGTGATACTTTTGATGCATTGCAAGGCTGCATGCCAACTGTGATACTTTTAATCATTTCTTCCCGGATGAGCAGGAGAAGACAAAGACTTGCTGTTTGACTGAGGAGGGCTACTCTGCATTTCCACTATTCACCAACAAACAAGGCCCCACTGTTTATTTCTAAACAACACGATCAAGGTGTTTGAAAAAGTCCTTCTGAAGTTCCAGGCAGAAGAACTTATGATCTATGACGTATGATTATCTCTGTACAGTCTCCTGAATGATCTATACAGTTGTTTCATGAAACCAGATGCTGTTATGAATTACACTTTTTTGGAAGTCTGTTTCAAGAATCAATTGAAGCAAAAGGATGATGGTGAAGTCTTCATAGGAGGTGAAGTGAAAAGATTCTCTGGCCAAAGCAGAAGGAAATCATCTGCGTCAGAACAGAATCAAAGAGACTTCATTTCTCAGTTTGAGCGTACTCTGAAGCCACATATTCCTATCTATAAGACTTACATTTTATCAGATGATTTCCATGTTTTACTACCACCTGGTGCAACAGTTGATGCTGTGACAGAGTAGTTTTGTTGTTACCAATTAACGGACATCGGTGTCCATTTGAAAACCAGAGCAGATAACACTTAGATGGCTCTTACTACTATAGAACCAGATCCCCAGGTCATTTGTCAGGTTATGCTGAACTTATTCACAGTGCCACACAGCAGTGCTGTTTGTGAGCATATTTTCAGCTGTGTGAGATAAAATTCTATAGACCAGTGATCGACGATGGTGAATGAGACTATTGTGGCTATATTGGTAATAAAATCCAAATGAGGCCACTACACGAAAGTGACAGACGACCAGTTTGACAGCATCATGACAGCATTCTATAGCCCCCTTAACTAGAGATTATCTCAGGCTTTCTAAATAACTTTTACTCTACAATGTATAGTATATGCAGCAGTTTCTGTAACAAATATTTTTATGTTCAAGTTTAATAGAAACTGGCTTTGCATTTTTGATTTTCATTGGAGGGTGGTACAATGTAGGTATGTGTTGTGTTTTCTTAACTCATGAAGAACAGTAAACACTTCTACTTTAGTAAACAGTGAGTAATATGAACATTATCTGGCATTTAAAAAAATATGAAAAATATTCCTGCTTTATACCAGCAAATAGCTACATTTTCCTTATTTTTCCTCATATTTTGTTAAAAGGTGTATTTAGAAGTGGTTGCAATTACGTTGTTGATTTTGAGAGAGCTTCATTATTTATAAAAAATGCTGCCATTAAAAACACTCAAAGCCTTCTGAACATAATGATGATGGGGCTGAAAACACTGACAGAAGAAATCTGGGGTTAACAGGTCTGTAAATATCTTCATTGATGTTCGTTAATAATTGAGTCCGACTTCCGTTAGTGAAAGCCTGTTTAGGTCTATATTCACTCAGAAAAATCATTTTTTCCATCTGATTATTTGTTCCGAGAAAGGTGCTTGTGCAATGCAAAATTCACATTTACATTTTGTTAAGTTACAATGGCTGTGGGATCTCCACAGGATCTCGTCAATGGAAAATGCTATTCACAGGACACTGGGGTAAGATTTGTTGCCACAAGTATGCTGTACTGGCCTGATTTCACAACCTATGCTTGTTTTGCTTCCTGTGGCATTATCAATTGGTAGCACACTGCAGAGTCATAATCCTGGTTACTTTTATAGGGTATCAGCACACATTTACTAGCAGTCTACATAAAGGTGCACAGGTACTGGTATTGTACATGGAGAATTTATATAATGAAATAGAATCTAAATCTGTGCCAAATGCAATTTCAAGTGTCCCTTAGCTAATAAGGAATAAAATATCTGACACCTGACACTAGCAGGATACATTTAAAACTAATTAGAGAAAGTGCACTTTGCAGCAATAAATTATG
Organism: Sinohyriopsis cumingii; assembly: GCA_028554795.2. Taxonomy (NCBI): domain Eukaryota; kingdom Metazoa; phylum Mollusca; class Bivalvia; order Unionida; family Unionidae; genus Sinohyriopsis; species Sinohyriopsis cumingii. Next base: position 133,478,207 of record CM068838.1, on the reverse strand, counting down.
GTGAAGCCAACCTTGAACAAAACTGTACAATAAATCTCTATGCTAATCAAAATTGAAAAGAAATTTGTTTCTCTATTTCAAATTCTTAAATGGGCTCCATGACCTAGCCATATTATATCAACAATCCAACAGTACACAGAGATATCTCTACATACCAGTAAGTTTTTAACTCTGGGTTCTACAGAAAATAAAAAAGAATTGCATCTATTAAACAAATTGGAAGAAAAACAGAGCACTGTATACAGCACATTTTAAAGAAAATCTCTTAAATGTCTAGATTTAAGTGCTCACTTAAGGTAACATTAAAGGGAATTAGCACAAAGATACTGTATATTTTAACATGGATTTATGATGATCTGTCCTTAGATGATTACCTTTTCTTCTAATACTTTGACTGTAATTTTGTGAGTATTCAGAATAACTGTAACTTCTGGCTTGGGAGCACAAACATAGCATTTGGGATTTGGTTTGTCCAACTGACAGGGAACAAGGAGTTTCTTTCTGGAATTTGGTTGTCTGTTGAGAAACACCTAAAGATGAAAAAAAGAGTGACAGCTTACAGAAGACACAGATGCATGTTTCATATAATTTTTTCATAACTCAGTGTCAATCGTACCGCCATACATCTTAGTAAGAAAAACTTTAACATTAGCATGCCAACATTGCCACCAGAATGTGATACATATATCACCCCATTCTTTAGCAGGCAAGACAAAAAATATTATTTGAAAGGATAAGAATCTCGCATGGCAAAGACAAAACACCAGACTACAGCTAATGTGATAGAAGAGCAGGTTGACAAGTCTGTTTTAGAATGTAAAGAGTCGAAGATTGCACAGTTCAAGACACTCTATTTTGTGGTGAAGAATCATCTGCCATTAAACAATCAGAATGGCTTGACTGGGTTGCAGGTAAATATTTTTAGTGCAATATATTTCGATTTGCAGGTATGGTATTCTAAATATCATATTTCAAGCCAAAAATTCTCTAAGTTGTCTCCAAGAGAGTTTTCAATATGTCAAACACTTATTCAGATTTATCTCACATAATGAATATTGAGATACAGAAAATGATTGGTGACAGCAAATTTTTCCTTGGTCTCTAAAACGAAACAAATTTGGTAAGCTTTCCTGTTAAAATGATTCTGAAGATGGTTCACTAAAATAACTTATTATTTATATCACAAAAATAGATACATGGTAGTTAATAGAATTACATAAATTTTTTGGACTGTGAAGACTATATAACAATATAGTTTTACATAAATATGCTAATTTAATTTGTGTTTTAAGTTTTAGAAACAGAATGGTTGTCCTGCCTTACAGAAATCAATATTGTATACTGGTGTAGGCAAACAAGATGAAATGCTTAATTTCACAGATGAAAACATACAAGACTCCATTTCAGACATTTTAGAAGATGTCGGCCACAGTGATTTTGTTATCATCACCATCGATGAGACAACAGATATAACTATCCACATGGAGATGAATGGCTACTTTAAATGTTTTATAACAGGAACCTCTGAACCAGTCATTTATTGTGTAGCCATTCAGAATGGAAGAGTTGATACTATTGTGTGCAAAATTGAAAAGTTTTGTGCTAAGCTAGGTCTGGATATGATGAAGATTATATCTATGGCTAGAAATGGTGATTCTGTGATGACAGGCAGGAAAAATGGGGTCAGTGCTAAAATGAGGGAATTGTATAATCAGAGATTAGCACAGATTCATTGTGTGGCACATCATCTAGCTTTGTGTGCAGGTCAAGCTTGCAAAGATGTGGATTCATTCAAGAAGTATCACACCACCATGAGGAATGTGTACTGTTATTATCACAATTCAGCCATCCAGTACAATGAGTTGAGGGAAATGGAATCTGTACTAGCAGACTATATGGACATGAAACACATTTCCTTATAGGAACATGAAAACTTCAGGTGGCTTTCATTATAGAATGCTGTGAAAGCAATCTATGAAGTCTATCCATCTCTAGTTACCACACTAGAAAGCCAAGCAGCAGATAATTTTCCAAAGGCCAAGGGACTACTTCTGAAAGTAAGACCGTCTTCATTTCTGTTGTGTACAGCATTCTGATAGATGTGTTAAAGATTCTGAACAAGTTGTGTATTTCAGAAAGTAAAATTGGTAGACACTCAGGAGAATAGAATATTGTTTCGGAATGCTGCAAACAACTACATAAACAATCTTAAGGAGAACACTGAAAATATATTTGAGGAATCAACCATGGATAAGCCTCCAATAGCAAACTGAATCCTTAATCCTGGATATCTACCAACCTCGTCATCAGGTGTATCAACTCATGTGCATCAGGACCTGGATATTATCTGCGAATGGCTTGGGCCAAAAGGAGACCATGGCAGATTTGTCGAGACTGACAGAACGCAACAGGACTTTTTTCAGTTAAAGGCAGTGCTCAAGAACTTCCATGGAAGGCCACTGAAACATGACAGGAATTAGTCGACCAATACAGCGACATGTTTCCAGATTATTGTGTACTGACCAAGTATATCCTGATTGCTCCTTTTACAAATGTGACTTGTGAGCATGGCTTTTCTAGCCAGAATCGTTTGAAGACAAAGGGAAGGTCTAGTCTTGACAATGTGAAGTCGGCAACTCAACAGTAAATATGAAGAAGGTCCATCACTAGAAGAATTTGATGCAAAAAGTATCGTTGCCAAGTTTGCAAAAAAGTAAATATAGAAGGAAATAAATAAATGACAATCATGTGATGTCCATCCTTGATATTTGACCATCAACTATAACCATCATAGTTGTATGGGTATATTTTTGCATATAAAACAGTTTGAGCAGCTGATAACAGAATATGTTGAAAACCTGAAAATATGATAAAGTATAAAAGAATCCTTTGTCTGTTTCATATATCAAATATACACACAGTAACACATAGTTAGAAAGAGAAACACTTTTACACAAATCAGATTGTATGTTTGTTACACAAATACTGCACAAGTATTCAGCACGAGACAAGAAATCACAAACATCATTAGTTTCCACCAATAACAAGGAATCACAGATATGAGCTCATGACAGTCCCAAAAAACCAACTCCTGAGATGTCAGTTTTCACTCTTGAGATTTTCATCTTGATTCATGAGATTTTGGGGTCAAGGATCAACGGACTCTTCAGTTTTGAAATCTAATGAGAACCCTGGCAATTATTCATGAATTGATGTGCTACTGAACCTCAACCAACCAAACATCCTTGTGAAAAGTACATTGATAGAAATAAAAGTACTGAAGGTCTTTGCCTATTACAGATGTCAAATTTAGCAATATACACGTTTGACCCCAACAAGACTTGACTATTAGTATGTTGGCTCACTTCCTATTAGGCCCAAATTTGAGGTTTTTCCTCATTGTAATACTGTAGATTTATTTATTTTCCAGGGAATTAGTTTGGCACAAATGAATTTTGTCAATATTTAATTAATAGATTGGGTAAATTGTATTACTATTTCCTGGGAAATATCATTGTTACTTGGCAATTTAAACATAAAATTAAAGCTAACCAAGAAATCCACACAAACTGATATCATGCAAATTATAAATACAAATGATAATGAATTCATAGCACTCCTGTCCCATGTGATATAAAATATATGAAAAATACTCAAACAATAATGTGTTCATAGTTCTCTTGCTTCATGTAATATAAAACATATGACAAAACACAAACAATAAATTCATAGTGCTCCTGTCTCATGTAATAATAAAATATATGGCAAAACACAAACAATAATGAAGACATAGTATTCCCATCTCTTGTAATGTAACATATATCACAACACAGAAATAATAATTAATTAATAACTTATGTCTCGTGTGATATAAAATGAAAGAAAAAACACAAACAATAAAGAATTCATAGTACTCCTGTCTTATGTGATATAAAGTGGATGACAAAACAAGATTACTGTTTTACACCCATACTTACTGCTTTACACCTGTCAAATTCCCCTCGGAGAACCTTCAGTCCTTCCATCACTATCAGACCAGCTATGATTGCATTAGTTGTGGCAATAGCTGGGATAATATTTCCTGCCATAGCTATGCAAGATGAAAAAAGAAAATTTCATTACAAGCATGAACAAAAATTACAGTTACACTGATTTCAATGTATCCTGGCTGTCTTTTGCAGTACAGGCATTAAAATATGCCACTTATCTTGCATCACTTTGAAAAAAAGTGACGACTTTATTTTCAACTTAAGTTATATACTTAGCTATATGTATGTCCTTTGTACATTCCAAGCTGCTGATCAATGGTGTAAAATCCATATCAAAAGAGAAAAATAAGCATTTTTCTTTCTAAACCATGCTAATTGCAGCAAAAACCTGTCAAAGCAAACATTTCCAAATAAAAGATACATGTTTCCTTATTTAACTTAAATATATTTTTTTAATAATGGATACTAGTCCATATAGGACAACATTTTGTGGACCATAGGGTGTTCTTTTATTAACAGATTTCCCTGTAATTTTAATCTAACTACTTACAAGTGTTGTCCTGTGTAAAAAATAATCACAAATACTTGATTTGGAATAGGATTTAAAATTTAAAATTACTGTATATGCACACATATAAGTTGGATCAAACAACATAGTACCAGATCTGCCATTGCATAATGCACCAGATCTTGGTCTATGTTGTCTGTACTTGGATCTGATTTGTAAAAGGGTAATAAAGAGTAGTGTGGTACCAGAAACCTGTAGTGTTGGAGAACGTAGGGACATTCAGTTGATATTACATGGGTGTTCACACAATATAAATCTAATAAAGTCAGTTCAATATTATACAGAAATGTAAGTTAGTTCGTGCCAGTGTCATAATAAACAAGAGGACTGGTGAACAATTTGTGCACAAAAATGTACTGCTACCCCCCACATGCCTTGCTTTAATGATGATGAATCTACATTCACATGTTCTCAGTCAATCTTATCGTTCACCACTCTGGTGACCTAAGTGGTTAAAGCGTCTACCTTACATGCAGGAGGTCGCAGATTAAACCCCAGCCAAGTCATACAAAAGACTTCTAAAAATGGTACTAGCAGCTGCCTCGCTTAGTGTTCAGCATCATGATGCTACATGTCCGACACATGATTCCCCAGTGCTAGACAACACCATAAACTGCCTCACTGCAGACATCATAGTGATCTGACAGAATATTTTTTAAAAGCTATGTTAAAAATCCAAATCAAACATACACACTATCTTATGGTTCATACCTTGCATGTATGCCAATAGCTGTCATTCAGACCACCAGAGTGATTTATGATACAAGAATTGAGTAATAAGTTCAAGTGCAAGGAACTATTTTTATTTTTAACTTCTTTCTGTCAAACCTACAGCCAATCCAATTGTAGAAATAGCCATGGTTGTCTGAATAGATTGCTGTTTCTTTTTTACAAAGAAATTTCTGGCAAAAAGAATGCATGTTTCTTTGGCAAATTATTAAGCTGACATACACCCTATTTTAATGACTGCTAAAAAAAATTAGTGTACTTTTGACTAATTCATGTTAGTTTTTCAAGCACATTGGAGCATCCATTTTGTTCTGCTGTGTGCTTAGATCATGTACAATTTTCACATGTACAATATCCAGAAGAAATGTCAGCCACAGTTCATGAAAGTAGCAGAGATGTACGCCAACATTCTCTCCATTGTGCATGTTGCAAATGCAAACAGCTTGACCATACACATCACTCTCTCAAAAGCACTAGTAAGCACATTCAGAGCAAATAGGGCACTCTACATATATTATGAACTTCTGAGTGGCAGGTGTAAAGTGAAGTTCTTTACTCTATAGCCCATGTTACATGCATTTTTCATATACCAAAATAATGGAATTAAAAGTTCTTTGAACAATACCTAAGATACATAACATCTTTAAATAAAAGGTATAACCAGTGACGAAAGCTGTGGAAATGATTTTTCCTTAAAAATCTAACCCAATGCAAAATACAAAATTGGAGAGTGCCACCGAAGTGATTTGCCAATTTGAGCATCTTCAGATACTGACCCTAATGTCATGGCACTACATATAAAACTGTGAGACTGAATGCCCTAATGAGTGTGTGACATAATTTAACAAAAATTGCAGAAGCAAAGTGATTGGTCTCAGACTATTTTATTTACCAAATTGTATAGCAATCCATTGACTAATGAGAAACTAGTTGTATGAATGAGTGCTGGATGGTCAGAGAGACAGATGGATATAAGGATTACTCTATACAGGAAGGGTATACAAATTTCATAAAATGAATTTCACATCAAATGAAGACAAGGCAAACATAAACATGAATGTGGTTTCAAAGAAGTGTGTGGATACTGTGATTCAGTATGGTTTTAGGGTTTTTGTCAGGTTTATAATGGCACTTATTGCCTATATCATCCAAGAAAATGGGAGGCATGCATGGGTGCTGTCCTTTTACATATCTGTATCGTCACTGAGTCTTGCTGAGCAAAGAACTGATGCTATTAAATACATTTCAAAACTTGCAATTGAAATAAGCACTCATCTATTTATCACATGATAAATAATATTGATCTTGTTGATAAAAACCACAAAAAATGTCTTGAAGTGAATCTGGAATGCATCAGTCGTTATGCCTTTGTCTTATTTGATACCACGATGTAATTTCTGACTTCTTTAGGCATTATATTATGTATTCTCAGAGAAATGTCTGGTGGATTTATTTGCCTAAATAAAACTCTAATCATGCAAAGAAAAGGTTCACATTGTGCAAGGACATTGTAATATAATGTTGTTATGTGTTAGTTCAGACTGTGATATTGTTACACTGTTATGAACTGCTACACTAAAAGAATTAAGCATAATGTTATTTTTGCAATCTTGTTTATATACTCACATTTTACATCAAATCTTGTTGTGGAAGGAATGCCAAAAATGTGTGCTCTAATGTTTGCTGTAGATGTTACAAAATCCATCGCTGGATCATTATCCTGAAAATGTAAATTCTCATAAAAAATAATGAGGAAATTTAACTGGGAAGATTCAACTTGTTTTCTGTTTACCTCGTATGATATACAACAGCACATCCTGCTCATTTTGTACTATACTGATCGAAAAAGTTGTGTACAATTTTCATGAAGACAAACATATCCAAGATCAAGAATTTATTATTTCAGTGAACCATACCTATGTTGTTGGTCCCTAAAATCCTGAGAAGCAATAGCGGGAATGAGACCACTGAATAAAGTCTCAGAAATCTAGGGGTGCAGCGCTTAAAAATCTTTTTGCTGTGCTCTACCAAAAAGCTTTAAGAATCCAAAGCTACATCTCCCTGAAGGGGATGGTGCAAGAAGTCTCCAAATTATGCCTCAGTTCAACCCCCACCAGGGGTATTACTGTATTGCTGTGCTTGATCCTGTGATGGTGCTTCCCTACCCTCCTATAGTTGGGAGGGGGATGCACTTTGAACCAGCAAGCTTATTGCCCTTTACAATAGAAGATGGACCAACTTGTCTAAGAAGGGTACTTTTCTTCCCTTTCTTTCTCCAGGAGAGCACACATGATCCTCTGAGAAATATATTATTTCAATCCTGAAAGATGCTGTCTCTTCCTGTTTTTGTTAGCGGAAACACAGTAAATTCAAGCTAAGTTCTGCACAATTTGAGATTTAATTGATCCAGAAGGAGAAGAACGTGCTTCCTTCATCTTCTTACATGAGCACCTACTTTCTGCAAAGTCCAAATATTTTTCAGCCACAGACAACAAATAGGTCATCCTTCCTGTTATGTATATTTTGTGCATGATATACAAGTTGAGTGAGTGTCCCATGGGACTTTCTTATGCTCACACTTACCAACCATTTGATATACCTGCAAATAAAATTATCAAAACAAGAAACTTTAGCGCTGATAAAAATAACAGATGCATTTTAATGTGGGTTGCATAAGCCTAGCTGTTACTCTTTACTACTGATTAGTACTAAAAAAAACAAGAATGTCAGAGTTTATTCATTTTATTCTGTTTACGAATTATAAACAAAAAGATCATTGCTGATTTATAGTAATATCATAACCCATTACTGAAACCTCCGGGTTGCTTGGGATCTCTCCTAAAAACCAATGATTTCATGTTGTGACTATGTTATTGCCTTAATTACTTTAATCAATAATACTGGGATGACTATTGTGTAAATTATGAATGGGTAATTTTTGGAGAACCCTTAATAATGATTACATATTCCTACTACAATCTCCAACATTTTAACAAACAATGAGCGAGGGTAGGTGGCTTGTTGTGCAATAGCACACAAATAAATAAAACAATCAATGTTTTCTTATCAGATCGTAATATTCTGATTGATAATTTCATTACAAAGAATTATGCCAGGAGTTTAGTATGGTAGGCAGTGGAATGTGTTGCCTGCCTGCATGATGAGAACGTGGCTGGTACCTTGTTTTCTGAAAAGGTTCTAGCATTCCCTGGGTCACGGATACATTTGGACAGCCAATCATTAATCTCCTTCATCTGCCTGACAAGGGAAGCAGATGGAAAAGAAACTATTCCTCATTGTCAATGTCAACAGATGCTTTGACAATAAAGTCAGGTATGGTGGTAGTGGGTGGAGGGCATTCTAAAGCAAGCAGCAACTGGTATCTCTTTACAACTGCAGCCTTAAAACTAAACCATGTTCTCTCATATCAGATATAGGTTGTTACTTTAGTAATGTGCTAGCTTTTGGATTTATTTGGATTAAGACTGATTCATAAAGGGGGTATACCTATGTATAAATCAATATTAATGCAAATAAATCCAAAAATTTTAAAGGATGGCACAAAGTTCAAAACAAAAAGACTTGGATTTAATGGGAGGGTTATTCCATATAATGCTGTTGTAGAGAAGTGAAGCATGAAAATTGGCAACATGAGTGGTGGCAAGGGTATGTAATGGGCAAGAGTTACTGCCCTTTGAATGTAAAATATATATATATGTGCACACACGTACACACACACACACACACACACACACACACAAACACAAAGATGGATTTTTGTCATTTAGCAGGGCTGGATTTGGGAGTAGCAGGCTTTTATTCCTAATATTAATGTTAGTGGGAAATGCATTTTAAGGAGAAATTGAAATATACACAGCCAAACATGGTAAAATCGATTTTGGGTGGTTGACAACAACAAATTGTCTTTCAAAGCAGTTAAAAGTTTCTCATACTTAACATTTTCAATAACTTGTCTAGGAACTATGAGTCTTTGTGATGTTCACAAGATCATATACACTACATTTTCTATCATTTGTTATCCATTTGGTTTGTTCTGACAACTTTAAGATTGTCCATGTTTAGTTTCTTCTGGGTAACAATAATATCTAGGAGTGAAGGGCTGCATCATCTGAAATCAATACTCAAAGTTATCTTTGAAGATTAGAAAAAGAGGAGGATATACAACTGAGCCTTGAAGGAATCCTGACTGAACAGTGTACGACTAAAAGCAAAGTGCCAATAAATACCAGATGAACTTTGTTGGATTTGGTATGAAGCTAACCATTTTACAAATAGGTGGCTGAACTTCTTAACATTTTAACTTTTGCAGAAGAATGTTAAGGGATACCAGATGAAGCAATAAAATCCCCATTAAACAGTCTTCATCTGTTTCTTAAACCCTACACTATTCATTGTACTGATCCAACATTATTAGTGTGTATGTGTGATTTTGAGTTTTAATGTAGCTTTAACAATTTTCCAGTCATATCACTATGATGTCTGCAGTGTTTCAGTCTACAGTGATCCCAAGATTATTTAATACAAAGGTTAATACCTCTATCTGAACCAACTCCATCCCACACTAGCATCCATCCCTCTCTCAGCATGAATTTGCTTTATCCTGTAATAGCATCCCTTCAGCCATTTCTTATCCTACAATGCCTCCCTCTTCTGGCCTAAAACCATCTTATCTCAGTAAAAAATCATCTCCATATTTAAAATCAAATCATCCCACATCAACATCCCTCTCACTCCTTGATCTTATCTCAGTAAGGAATCCCTTCCTCTCCATATTTTAAAATCAAATCATCCCACATCAACATCCCTCTCACTCCCTGATCTTATCTCAGTAAGGAATCCCTTCCTCTCCATATTTTAAAATCAAATCATCCCACATCAACATCCCTCTCACTCCTTGATCTTATCTCAGTAAGGAATCCCTTCCTCTCCATATTTTAAAATCAAATCATCCCACATCAACATCCCTCTCACTCCCTGATCTGAACCCACCTTATCCCATATCAGCATTCCTCCCTCTCCCTGTCTGCCGAGCTCATCTTTAAGACTTGAGAGAGATTTGGTGAATACATCAGCACACTCCTGTATTGACCACAACCTCTGATCACATATAGCAGCAGGATGAGTAAATTTTGGTACTGAAAACAGAGAAAGAGCTCATGAGTCACTCAATTACTGTGAATTTATTTTACTACTTTCAAACTTTACCGGATTAAAAAAACTGTTTATACTGCTTTAAATCTTTATCACATAACAGCAAACACTTACGATTTTTTTAATTTCTGACAGGGCTCAACAGATCAAGTAGTAATGGATTATAATTAATGCAAATGTTTACATCATACATTTTTACAGTGAGGTTAGACTTGTACACCAAGTAACAAGAATTCCGTAAAATGCTACGTTTTGCCTGTTCCACCAGAACTTATTCTAAACACCCAAAACAAAGTTACTGAAGTGTGAAAAGTTGGTTATTGTGTCCTACTTTTGGCAAGTGTGAATACTGTCCTCCAAGATAAATATACCCATCAAGCTTCATGACAGTACATACAACAGTGTAAAAAAAGTACTGAACTAAAAGCAAAACCTACCACTCATGCCAATGTGACCAACAACACCACTGGAAACATGATACTTATATCTGGCCTATTTTTCAAAGGAATGAGAACAAGAATTCCCAGAATGCTACGTCTTGCATGTTCTCATGTAGCATAATCCAATACTCCTACAAAATCACTAGAGCATGAAAAATTAGCTCACTGTGACCTACACATCAAGTTTCATGACCATGCATACAAAACTTTATAGTACTGGAGAAACTGAGCTAAATACAAAAATTTAATTTGTGATTAGTACCATCCAAGATGAATAATCCCATTAAGTCTCATTTCTTAACATACAACAGTGTCAGAAGAACTGAACTAAAATCTGACATTTAACACTGGCAACAATGCTTTTAAAGTGTGTGAATGTGTGTGTGTGTGCTAAAGTTGATTTTTTAACATAGCTTTAGCATTTTTTCAGTCATATTGCTATAATGTCTGCAGTGTGGCAGTTTATAGTGATGTCTAGCACCGGGGCATAATGCCACAGACATGTAGCATCATGTCCCACCCAGTCACATTATCCTGATACCAGGCCGACCAGTCCTAACACTAACCTCTTAATGCTGAGTGCCAAGTGAGGCAGCTGCTAGTAAAATTTTTATGAATCTTTGGTATGACTTGGCTGGGGTTCGAATCTGCAACCTCCTGCATCTGAGGCGGACGTTCTTACCACTTAGGCCACCGAAGCGGTCCAACATTGTTGGAAAAGTAAACCCTACATTTTGCACTGGCGAGACAAAAATTACCAGCATCCAAACATTTTTCATTACACAGTACATATTCTGATATGCAGATGTAATTTGTATATTGACTAAACTCCAAGTGCTAGATAATACAATATGAATGCAAGGCAACATTCATGGCCAAAGAAAATCCCAAAAAGGAAAACTGGTGGTAGCATATCCTAGGTAACATGCTTCTTTAAGTCTGGGAGAAGTTTTCTCAATGACTTTTCAAGGACTTTCAATGGTTTGTATGGAATATTATGTCTTAGGAAAATGGAACCTTTCCTATATCTTACTATGTTAATTATCTGTATTATTTGTCATTTGATCCACCCAATTTCATCCCAATTTATTATTTATTACTTTTGGAAAATGAATCTGGAAGAAACTAAAATTGTTAATCTAAAAACTGATATATTTTATACAGTTCTAACATTCTGTTTGCTCACAGATAATTTCAGTGAGTTTATGGCATAATTCAAGAAGGGTTTTTTGGGACAAATTCAAGAACCTTTCAAGGATAACAACAACTCATTTTAAAAGAACACAAATTAAAGGATTGTCCACGACTGTACAAAACAAGGCTACTGCAGAATGATCTTGTTGTTGTTGTTCTAGGGTTTAACGCCATTTAAAGCTACTGGCAAGCTTTCCCACGCACCCACGCTAGCCGAGCCTTGGACTCGAACCCACGCAGACAGAGGTGAGCTGGCAGTGATCCGGAACGGTGAACGCTTTAGACCACTTGGCCACTCGGGGCCCCCCAGAATGATCTAAGATGAGGTGAAATCATTAAAATCTGTGGGTATCAGTATTTGCCTTTTTGCAAAAACAAAATGACATTTAGAGTCAGTAAAGTAAAATGATCTTTATCCAGATTCACAGGGAGATAATAATTTTTATCCATAATACTGCTCATTATGATTATCAATTTTAATCTCTGGGTATTCCAATTTTCGGGCAACATCATAAGAGTCTGATCAAAAGCATATTTTGTCATTGAAAAAAAATACCTGGTACTCTACTGCAATTAAATTCATGGATTAAGGAACAGGTTTTGTTTTCATTAAATGATTGTTTCTTGAGCTTTTAATTTTAAGTATGTATTGAAAAAAATTCCAGGAAATTGGTACCAAATTAAAATAGTGAATTAACAGTACATAAAATCTAAAACTCTTTCATAATTCTCTAAGGACAATTTAAATATTAGGCATGTGTAATTTCTACCACGAAGAGCAAGTCTGCTACCTCCCATATCCAGAGCAACTAATTTGACGAACATTTGTCTTTTCCGTCTCTCTCTCTCTCTCTCTCTCTCTCTATATATATATATATATATACACACAGTGGAGCCTCATTAATCCAGACACAGTCGTTCCCAGTGAATATGTCCGGAATAACGAGTTTTCCAGATAATTGAATCATGCACATTTTTTATTTTATGATACCATCACACCATATATATGTACATGCATATGCTAGCTTTAAATGTAATGTACTGTATATTCAATAATGGTTGAAATAAATTAATGAATACATCTATTAATCTGTGTTTATTTCACATTATTATAACATGTGCTTGTACGTACATATACAGTAAATAGAAGTTTAGACAATTAACACATCGAACACATCACACTATGTTCATGTACATGTATGTACTGTACATATATTTATTATGTCAATTTCCTGAAGAAGTCTGTAACCTTTGTTTGCCTGGATTCTTTGAAGCCCTATACTGTCCACAGCTTAAAAATGTCAACTGTATTTGCAAAGCAAACAATAAACTATGATTGTTACATACAATTGGTAAACAACAAAAAGGCTTAATGACACTTTTAATTTATTTACCATATGTTATGTCAAAAAGCGTGGACGATTTGATCCCAGTGTGTTTATTTAATTATTAACACCCCCCGTCAGCGACTAGCTAAAACAGACATTGTTTATACAATCGCTGGTTACAATATGGTCACGCTACTTAGTTATTGATAGTGGCCATAGATTCTCAAGGGCTTCACTACTGTGTTTTATGTATTATTCTTCTGATTGTACTTTCACATACGATTTTTCGAATTTTCTTATTTTTGGACAGATTTATTTCCGGATTATCGAGACAAGTTTTAATGTAATTTTACACTTTGGTCCCCGATTTTGATTTCTGGATCCGGAACGCGGATTTCTTGATTAACGGAGCAAATTAACGTTTAGGAATTCCGTTCCTGTTGAATTATGTCCGGATAGCGAGGTTTCCGGATAAACGGAGTCCGGATTAGTCCAGATTAACGAGGCTCCACTATATATATATATATATATATATATATATATATATATATATATATATATATATATATATATATAGAGAGAGAGAGAGAGAGAGAGAGAGAAATAACTCTTATTGATTACCTCCCCTTAATACCACTAGAAGTCAACCATTTTTTTAGATGTCAACCATTTTTACGCCAGGTGATCTACCAACCAGGATGCTCACATAGCAGGGTGGGTGGCAGAGTCCTGAAGTAATCTGATCAAGTAAATATTGTCAGAGAAACATAATTTTGCTTTCTCTTAATTACATTAGGTAACATTAGGAGAATAGGTAACAGGAAGGGAGAATGCTTAGTATCCTACCCATACCTCAGGGATCCTCCAGTGAAGAAAGATTGGATTTCCTTGCTTAGCATCCTACTTACACATCAGGGATCATTCTAGGGAATAAAGACTGGATTCATTACGTGAATGTGAATCCGCTATCCTAACCCACTATTCTACTTAAAGCAACACAGCCTATGGTCACACAAATGATAACCATGTTAATAAGATGACAGAATCTTCAACATTCAATGGCGAATCCAGCATAATCATGATGCATATGATGCAATTTAGTGACCCACCCATATGCATTTGAGAAGGTAAATCACCACTATGGAGTTGTATAATATGATCAATTCTGACTTCTCACACTTGGTCCTTCTAGAACTTATGATAGCTTTCATTTCAAGGTTGATGTGAAAAGGCAGTTCCTCTGATCCCCATTTGTAACAAACATGGTTCCCATGCTTTTATGAATATAAATTTCCAGGTCTTTTCCAGGATATAATTAATTTTTTCAAGGTTAACATATGACCATCAATGAATGGAATTAAAGAACATTTTGGATTATAAAACATGCATTTCCAAATCTGAAAATGTTTCTCTTTCAAGACTCCAAAACACACATGTAAGAAAAGATGACCATGTACAAAACCACAAAAGTCACACGAAACAAATCTGACTATATTCCTATAAATTGGCATTTAAAGCCATTTCAATGTACAGAATACAAATTCTAACTTTGCTTTGCTGACCTGCATTATGTTGCTACATGGAAACAACAAAATGAGCATAAATTTGTTTCCTTTCAAACCTTTAATTCTAAAGAATTCTATAGCAATATATATGCATGTTATACAATTAAACTTTTCCTATCACAGTATGAAAAGCTAAATTAAAGTATTAGAATCTTGTAATGAAAAAAGTTTAAGCCTGAACAAAACTGTACCTATAAAATCCGAAACAAGATTTTTCAAACAACCTAAACACATTAAGACGATTTGGTTAAAAATTCCATTATTTAAATACATTTACAAAAGGGTTGATTTAAATTTTGACAAAAGACCTTCAAAATCATATATTGTTGTATAAACAAGGACTGAATTTTCTGTAAAATCAACTTGTCTTCTTGTAGTTCAATAAACCAGTCCCCAAACCTGTACTGATACATGGGCTCTTAACGTTTCTTAATATATAATAAAAGGGACAACACTTTCCCGTTTCACCTGTGTTCTATTTAAGATATGAAACCAATGCTTCAAGCTACATGGCACTGTGTAATAGTTTCACGCCAAAGTTCAGTTCAAAGATCCGAAATTTTTCTAATCTGGGTTTCCTCCAAATATTCCATCCCCATTTTTCAAATTTGGACATTTAGGATGGAGTGTGGGTTCAGAGCAAATACATATAAAATATTTGGAATCTGCCACCACTGTAAGATAGCTTATCAGCGAGCCAAGCAAATTTAAACTATGTTATTATTTATTTTCTCAAAAATGGCAAGTATTGTAATCGTTATGTCTTTAATCCGCTGACAGACTAGACAAAACTCGGCATAGATGAAACCTGACCCAGTACTTGCTATTTGCGTTAATAGTCACATGACTTAACAAATCTCAAACAACGACATCGGAAGTCCAATAGTCATGTGATATCAACAACAAACTCCTTTCTAATGTTGTTGTACAAAATTTCAATTATATTAAATGAAAGTCAGATACCTTTTGTAAAAACCAGAACATATAATTCTCAAAATATTTATTTCGAGAAAAACTACAAGAAACTTGGCCAGTCTGTTTCATCAAGCAGAGTAGTCTGGTTCCCTGCTTTGTATGCTGATTGAGAGAAAGAAAATGTTTAACACCATTTTCAGCACATGATAGGCTATACATGGCGGCCAGTATTAATGGTGGAGGAAGAACCCAGGAAAACCCCGGAAAGAACCATCAATCCACAAGAAGCTACTGGCAAGCTTTCTCAATTACCCACATTGGCTGAATCCGAGACTCAAACCTTGTTCATGATATTCTTGTTTTGATCAGTGGACTTGAAACACTGTTACCGACTGATAGACCATCTGCAGGCAGTGAGGTTGACAGTGGTGGGAGATAGGACTGGAAACACTTTGGCACCCACTGACAGACCGTCTGCAGGCAGTGAGGTTGACAGTGGTGGGAGATAGGACTGGAAACACTTTGGCACCCACTGACAGACCGTCTGCAGGCAGTGAGGTTGACAGTGGTGGGAGATAGGACTGGAAACACTTTGGCACCCACTGACAGACCGTCTGCAGGCAGTGAGGTTGACAGTGGTGGGAGATAGGACTGGAAACACTTTGGCACCCACTGACAGACCGTCTGCAGGCAGTGAGGTTGACAGTGGTGGGAGATAGGACTGGAAACACTTTGGCACCCACTGACAGACTGTCTGCAGGTAGTGAGGTTGTCAGTGGTGGGATATAGGGGGCTATGAGATTGCATCCTAAACTGGTTTGGCTGTTGTCTGCAGGCATAAGGTTTAGATCCCATTTGCTTGTGTCACGTAGTCCCTCCATTATGGCTGGGATGACTGGCTTGTAAAATGATAAGGGTGAAGCAGCTGCCTTTCACCAAACTTTTTTAATTTTGCCTTAAAACAGCAATAGTGAGCCGAATGAGGTCATTCTTCAAGTAAGAGCATCATGCAGCTTTAGCGACATGGCATGCAAACATGTGTCACAGACCAGTGTGCAAAACTGCTACAGGCCTGCATGTTTGATGCTAGTCAATTTCATGGTGGACTGTGGAACAAAATACTAGCCTGTCTATCTAGCCATTTGCATTTTTAGGCATATCCAGTAAATTAAATCAGCATATATTCTGATATTAAAAGAAATATTAGAAACCAAGTGATAATAACAGCAAATTCTTTCTGATGACCATTCATGAATCTGTGTGAGATGATAAGATAAATCACTCACATTTAGTCTGCTTTCACTAGATGTTTTTAACTAAAGAAAAATTTATTGTGTCCATGCGACGTCTGATGACAGATGCTAAATGTCAACATGTGGAGGTATCTCGATGCCTGGAAGCCATCATTGGCAAAAGAAACCAAACAATGCCAAGAAAAAAAGAACTATTCAAAAGGAATATAACAATATCAAATGAAAATGATAGATGGGTTACAGATTTCACTTGGAATATAGAAAAATAGGATGCATGCTAATACCATGACAGTGCTGTTATTATAGTTTGTTCAGCTCAGCATTGCAAGTTATATCCAAGTTGGTTTGTAGAATGTGGAAGATTTTGTTGCAAAGGTCTGAAAAAGGTTGCATACCAGTCTGGAAAAGGTCAGGAATCTTTTTTTTTTACCAACAATTAACCCCATCTATCCAAGATGGCAGCTCAGTGAATTTTCACATAAGGATCTCAAAACGTGGGTAAACTGACCTTATTCGTTTCATGCACTAATATCAACATGTTTGATATATGCTGATTAAGAGTAGCTGCTGGTCACAGCATATACATCAAAACTGGCAGAAGCAGTCAATGCATGTCAATGAATGGTTAGCTGCTCTATTAATGACCTGAGCAATTTGGGCTGTCAAATCCTGCCATATTGGCTGGCCAATTTTTCCGCTACTCAGAAGAGTGCCAAGACTCCAAATTCAAAATCGATGACATGGCAACAATGTTCCAAACCTGCACTGAAATTGTGAGACACATTTTAATTGGGCAGACATGTTAACTCCTCTAAATTTTTATCTAATGCAGGGAGATCAATATGGTAGGTGGCACAATATGTCTTGTAGCAGCAGGGAAGTCGTACAGACCCCCTGGCACAGACTAAAATAACCCTTCCAAACAAACTTTCTCCGTAGATGCCTCAGAAAGCAGAAATAACGCCTTCTACGAAAATTAATCCGCAAAATTTCGACCCAAAGTGCATTTTTAGGCATAAAAAAAAACAGCATTTTTTTTGGGGGGGGTATTGTAAAATTTATGTGCGATTGCAATGAAAGGTTGCAGATGCTAATTTTATCTCACAATAAAACAATATAGTTGAAAATAAGATGAGTCGGAAAACTAGTACAGTTGGAGAACCTCATTCGGCTAGATTAGCGCGAGAACAATTAGCTGCATTAAAGAAACTCATTCCGACAAAACAATTATTTAAGAGAAATGTTCGTGGTTACGAAGATGTACAACATGGAATTTTAGAAACTTCGGCAAAATGGTTGAAGCCAGTTACTAAAACAATTGAACAAACTGTATATGGTGACGAAAAAGATAAGGAAGATGAGGAAGCCAGAAAACGTGGAATTTTTCGTGCGTTGAAAGGTATTGAGGAGCAATCACGAACGTTACCCGATCGATTAGCAATAGCAGCAGCGGCAGCGCAGCAGGGTGGACAACCTGCAATTGCCTTTAAAGTAGGTCGTAAAGGAAAAACTGAAGCAAAACCTAGAGGGAGAAAACCTGGAGTAAAAAAAAGAAAATTTGATATCGATGATTTAAGAGAAAATTTCACCGATGAGGGATGGAATATAATATCACAACCGCTATCTACGATATATAGTTTAGATCAATTTGGTCAACTTGCTGAAGATATGTTCAGTATTCGAAATGACTATTTGTCTGATATAGGAAGAGGAAGATATCCAACTCGTAAAAGTTGGTTTAGTATGTTATTTAGAATTTATGATGGAAAAACGCAAGCGAGTGAAAGGGATCCATCTTTTAGAAGATTTATGGCAGCAGCAGACGATAGATATGATCATAATAAACAAATGGCGGAAGAAAGAAAACAGCAAGAGAAAGAAAGAAAACAGCAAGAGAAAGAAAGAAAACAACAAGAAAGAAAAGAAAAAACTAAAACACGAGGAAGAAAAATAATACCACAGGAAGATATTCAACCGCAGGAAACAATAATTCAACCAGAGGAATTAGAAACTAGACCAAAACCTAAACCACGAGGAAGAAAAATAATACCACAGGAAGATATTCAACCACAGGAGCCAATATTTCAACCAGAGGAATTAGGAGCTAGACCAAAAGAAAAAACTTCACCTCAGAAAAAGGAAAGAAAATCGAAAAAGAAAAAAGATCAAAGTGATGAACCGATAATTGTACCCGAATATAAATCATCACCGGCTAGTAGTTCGTTTAAAATTGATCCTAATATATCGGCGGATAATTATTTGGATACAAACTTGTTGTATTTAATCAATACCAATGAAAAACGAATTCAAATGGCTGCGGATGATTCTTCGGAAAATAAAAGATTCTTTTTGCGAAAAAATATTGATGTTGATAAAGTTAAAATACTTGATTGGTATGCGATGATTTATTTTGGTAGTTTAGGAAAACCAATAAGATATTCTGATGAAGGTTTTGGGAAATTTTCATTGGATGTTGGTAATTACAGAATAGCGTTATTAAAAGGGGAAGCGAGAGCATCAAATTTAACAACACCTAAAAAGGTTAGTCCTAAAAAAGATAGTCCTAAAAAGGATATTCCTGCATCAGCATACTCCTACCTCGATCCATTACCTACAGGTAAGGAAAGTTCGCCACCTAAGAGAGAGAGGGTAAGCCATTTACTTGATCCGGAAATTTCGAGAGGTATTTCTGAATATTATTCAGCGTTGCATTCAGGCAGACCAATACCACCTCCATCATTTCGTCCACGAGAACCATATTCGCCACCTGAGAGAAGTGGTACTCCTGAAAAGGCGGTTATGAGCTCATATCTTACTATAAAGGATAAATATCCTAAACAAGATAGTCCTATAGGGGATTCGCCACCGAAGTCATCGTCATCAGGGTTATCGTCATCAGGGACATCTTCATCGCCGTCAGATGAAGTATTTTACGTAACGCCATTGGAATCTCCAGAAACAAAAAAAACAGGAAGTGGATATTCAGTTTGCCCCGACAGCGTTGTCAACGATGTATCTCGCCTTGAAGTATTAATCGGAGGAAAGCGAGCAGGAAATAATTCCCGTGAGATAGTCAACGAAGCATCAGATATTTGTCAGCGATTATTTCGTGGTGGTATCATTAATTCTCACATTTATAAAGAGTTTGTCGATGAACTCATCGATTAAATCAACACAATTGAAATAATATGATTGTTCATAAACATCAACGCAGACCTAATCAGGTTCGCATAGTAAACTCTCGATTGCCAGTATACAAATATATTCACGGTAATGGATTCGGCGATATCATTGGAAGTCTTGTCACGCGAGTAATACCTAAAATTGGACCAATGGTAAAACAACTAGGATTGAAAGCGATAGGAAAGATAGGTGAGACTGCTGTTTCTGGTATCGGTAATTTGGCCAGTAAAGGCTTCAACGCTATCAAAGATAAAATATTAAGTTTAGTACGTAAAAAGCAACCCGTCAAATTACCCATTACCAGCGAAATGCCACCTGAAGTCAGTAAGGCCATAAATGATGCGGCAAATAAAAAAATAAATGATCTAGCACAGGAAGCTGCTATAACAAATCTAGCACAGGAAGTTGCTAATACAAATCTAGCGCAGAATGTTGCTAATACAAATCTAGCAAATACAAGTTTTGTTTCAGGTGATGGTCTTCGTTTTAGACGATATTATTAATAATAAATGTTCGCACAAGTGTCAAATGAAGTGTTTGACATGGATGAACCAGTAGGTAGGGATACATCAGTGCGAGATTTCCAGTATTTCTCGTACGAGGTAGTTGAGCCAGATTCAAGAAATCGAAAGGAAATTCAAGTTCACGATACAACAAGATATTTTCTTCCATCTGAGGCATATATCGAATTTGTTGGAAGAATTGTAAAAAATGCTGATGGTACCAACTTTGGAGCAAATTATAAGATAGGATTTGTTAATAATGGTATCATGGCATTATTCAAGAACGCCACTTACATGATCGATGGAAGGGAGATTGAATCAATCACGAACAACGTTGATTTAGCAACGACGATCATAGGACTAGCAAGATACTCGGATGATTTTACCAGATCAGCCGGCCCTGGCATGATGTTCGCCAAGGATAACAGTGATCATCCTGATGATATTTCAATTACTTTTGGTATACCAAATCTTGCTGTTGCTGCTAACCCCGCCACCGCCGTCCCTGTAGCACTTAGCATCAATGACAATTACAACCTTGGATTTGCAACACGAAATAAAATGTTAGTTGGAGGTGAACGAAGATTTTCCTGTGCAATTCCGTTATCTCATATTTTTGGATTTTGCAGACATTTTAGAAAAGTTATTTACGGAGCGAAACACACTATAATTTTTGTTCGGGATGCAAATGATGATAGAGCCCTATGGCGAGAAGCTGGTCCAGATGCTGGAAAAGTTGTCCTTGAAAGAATTACCTTATGGATGCCAGCAATAACACCGTCGATGATCATAGAAGAAAAATTATTGTCATTTATGAATCAAGGAGGAAAATCCGTTATGTCTTGGTTGACAACAATGACCGACTCCCTTGATATTGATATTAACGGAATTTTTACCTGGCGAATTGCTTCACAACAGGGCTCCTCCGCACCCAGACACATCTTTGTAGTTCTCCAGGACGTAAATAGATACAATCAATTACATAGTCACATGATATTTGATCAATTCGAGGCAACAAACGTTTCGTTGAGAATAAACGGTCAACAGGAGCCAACCGAAGAAATAGCCATCAATTTTGCCCAATATTCTACGGCACGAGCTTATCATCGATTATTAAGTTTTATGGGACGCGATCAAAATATTGATACCGGATTGCAAATATCACAGTTGGATTTTAATAAATTTTATCCTATCTATTACTTTTCCTTGGAACATCTCGATTTGGTAAAACAATCAGTTGTTGATATTCATTTTAAAGCCAGAATTAACACAGGAGGAAACGCAAGAGCCATCGCAGTTATTCTCAGTGATAGAACAATGATCCTGGAAGGCATCAGCGGTAGAATGAGAGTCATCGACGCACCCGTAGAGAACATGTGATAAATTCTAAATTTAGATTAAGTGATTATTAATATGCCATACGATCACGTCAGTGTAACTCTGACCCCCGGTCAGGTGAAAAAACTTCAATCGGCAACAACAGCACGACGAGGTTTAAGTTTAACCTTAAAAAATAATCAACTTCACGGTGGACCTAATAAACTATCGTTAACTAAAAATCAACACGGACATTTCACCAGAGCCAGATCAGCAAATATTGGTATTCGTCTGAATCTCTCGATAGGCGCAATCAGAGATATGATCAAAATAGGTGGTATTTTTCCTTTATTCGCCGCTATTCCAGGATTGATAGCTGCAGCGGCCCCCATGATTGCAAAGGCAGTAGGATTGGGCGCTGCTGGAGTAGTAGGTTCCACATTAGCAAAAAAGGTTATTGGAAAAGGATATCGCAAAAAAAAGGGAGGAATTCTCTTCCCCCCTCTTCTCCCTCTTCTTCTCGCAAAAATGATGCAGCAAAAACAAGGATCAGGACTTTACCTAAGACGACCCCCGTACGGATCCGGTCTAAGTCGAGCCTACCAGCCTCAAATTTAGATTTAATCAGTGAAGCAAAAAAAAAGAAAATAAAATTTTTCAGGGGCGTATTTATGCGAGATCAACTACCGGATAAACCAAATCCTACCGAGACAGGAATAATAAATCTCGATAAAAATTCCGGCCCTGGCACTCACTGGGTTGCTTACGCGATTAATCCTCGCGAAGTTATTTACTTCGACTCATATGGATTAGCACCACCAAATGAATTTATCAAATACGTGTCAAAACTAAAACTTCCGGTTTGGTATTCAACACTTCCAACACAAACATTAGCAGATCCACCAATATGCGGTCCAGAGTCAATTAACGTCCTTGATGCAATTTCAAAATCATCCAATCCTTATCGCAAAATTTTATTTGAATATACCGTAGATAAATATCATGGTTGACATTTACGGTAGGTCTCTCTTTAGGAAAGAAAAAAAAGACGCAGTCGACATTGATACATCAAAATTCGCAACCAAGAGTGATATTAACAATCTTTTATCGCTGTCAGAAGTGGATCCCGGCGAAGTTGCTGTATTTCAAAATACAGAAGGGCGATTACAAACTAGCAACGTCAAAATAACTGATATAATCAAGCGAGACGAATACCACGATCACATTAGTCAGTTTACTCGCCAATCGGAGATGGTATTAAAATCTATTGCTGATATCGCCGATATTATAGCAAAGTTACCCCTGAAGGCCGATAAAGCATTACACGACGATCTTCAGGACAGAATGACAAAAAGACTTAACAGGCTAAATAACGACCTTAAAAAATTTGAAGATGCTTTAGCTAAATTTAGCAAAAAATTTGACGAGAATATAAAAACATCCAGTGATACTTCCTCCGCCGCAAACGAACTAGCAAATAAAAAAGCCGATCAAGAATCACATGACGATCTTAGCGAGAAAATAAAAAAAATCAACGAGGAAATTACTAATATTCTTGCCGAAATTAACGAAGTAAATATCTCGATGAGTCAGAAAATCGATAAAACATCAATCGACGATCTCAACAAAAAAATAAAAAAAATCAACGAGGAAATTACTAATATTCTTGCCAAAATTAACGAAGTAAATATCTCGATTGGTCAGAAACCATCAATCGACGATCTCAACAAAAAAATCAACGAGGAAATTATTAAACTCGGTAATGTTGTTGTTCCTGAATTTACCAAGGGGATTAACGTGATGCAAGGACAAATAAAATCCATCAACGATGAAATTAACGTGGTACATGAATTAGCGCGTCAAAAGGTCGATACATCAATGTACGACGAAAAAATTGACAAAAAAGTCGATATAACATCACACGACGATCTCAGAGAAATTGTGAGAGAAATACACGCGGATGTTTCAACAATGCGAAGTTTGAACAATAAATTTTTCGACACAGCCACAAAAATTGATAATTTAAAAGAAACAATAGTTAGGGAACATATTGGATTATTAAAAAATATTAAATTTCCACCAGAGGTAGGAACATATAATCTTACTTGTTCAATACCGTTTGTGGTGTCCGGTCTGGGGGGAGTGAAAATGTGGACCCCCGAGGAAAATTTATTCAACTTCTCTGTGCCAATTACTGGGTTATATCGAATATATATTCTATCAAGGATAAAATTTAAGATAACAATGAAAAAGAATGAATGGTACCATAACTTCAATGAATCTTCCGGGTATTTAAGTATTTTACTAACTAAAAATATCGACGAAACATTTACGTTAGAACCACCAGATAGAACCACCATGAGATCGGTGAAGTATTTTGTAATTTTCGAATATGTTTATCAAACAAACGCAATTGATTGGATAAACTAATTAATAAATGACCGCATCGGATTACCGCTACAATCAGGCGCGATCATGGCAGGATTCGTTAAAAAAACAACTTGACGATTATCAGATAAAAATAAATAAATACCAGCGCAAATTAGTTACTATTGACGTTGCCGTGTATGCAGTATCAGCCGTAGTCGCCGGTGCAGGAATAATTCTATCCGCGGTAACAATGATAGCGCCAATCGTAGCAACAATAATAATATCGTCAACAACAACAATCGCGGGTGTTCTTAATATCATCGCGAAAAAAATCTCATCGTGCACAAGTGAAAAATTATCATCGTACAAAAGTAAACTAACTAAGATCAGTGACGCGTACTCGAAGTTATCATTGTTACTTTCTGAGAGTCTTAATGATGGTATTATATCCGATCTAGAATTTTCTTCAATGATTAGTATTTACTCGGAGATTGAACAAATGAATATTAATAATGTCCGAGCTAGCCCAGATCGTGACAAACACAACACCACCAACAACAACGTTAATATCGCTAAGTTCAACGAAACCCGAGTTTAGTATTAATTTCTCAACACCAATTAGCGTTAATGAAATTGCGTTAACACAATTGCGCGTCTACAATAGCTGGCCTAATGTTAGATCAAAATCATTCGGTAATTTGATGCCAAATAATTCACTTGTTTTTGCAAATAAAAATAAACCCGATGGAACACCCGATTGGATCGTCGTTGGTATACCAACCGGTAGTTACGAAATTGATCAGCTGAATAATGAGTTTACCACTAGAATATCAAATTTAACCGGCGATGCTACTCCGGGAATAAAGATATCTTCACATGATCCAACACTATCGTCAATGATAGAAGTGAAATCACCGTACGTGGTAGATATTTACCAATCATCGATCAGGAATATATTAGGTTGGCCCGAGGTCGCACCTCTGATAAAACCAAAAAAATCGGATGTTATTATTCCAGGTTGGTATGATGAAACCCTTCCAGAACTACCGGAACCAAAAAAGGAAGATTTTACAACCAACGAAGGATGGTATGGAGATATCAAACACAAACCTTTGATCCACAGCGCCATCAATCTCATGAATAATCACAAATTTAACCTGGTAATGTTCGCTTTCACTTTTATTAACGAAAGAATTCTCTCATGGCTGCCTCTTCCTAAAATCCCCCCAGATGTGAAAATCTTCGACGCTACCCACATTAACAGGATAATAGCCCCCATAGACGGTATCTTGGTAAGAAGAACCCTCGACGAGTTTATTCAAGAACACGAATTACAATTAAATTTATTGCGCGGATCATTTCATGAATGCATCCTAAATAAATCTGGTTCATGTAGCGAAATTATAAAGCACGTGAAAATTTTAAATCAACTTGCGAATGATATTGAATATTATCATGATATGTTTATTCGGGCGATAGTCGACGATATATCAATTGCCGAGTATGTTCTTCCTATTAGCAAATTCGAGTTGATCAAGAACTCGGGTGAGAAACAAAAATTCATGAGAGTATTTGAATTAACCGAGGAAACACTGCCAAATTTCAAATTTCCCAATTCTGATTTTGATGCGATGAGAAAATCCGTCACTGATACCATTGATGATTTATTTCCGAAATTACATGCCGCATGGACCAAAAAAATACATTCAGAATTGATTCTTAAACACAATAACGATCCTGACAAAGGTGGACGACATATATCGCCGGATATCGTTAATATAACGGAAGTTATCGCGATTTATCTTCACGCGGATGTTGTCGAGGGTAGTTACAATGTTGATGCGTCAGAGTCAAATCAAGCCCATCAGGGTTTTATATTGTATTCATTTTCACCTAGCGCATCTCCTGGTTATTTGATAATCAAGGAGCCAATGAATCCGTTTTACCTGCGATGTCATAATCGATTTTTGTCAAGAATAAATTTCAAACTAACGGATCAAAAAGGAAATTTACTTGATATACGCGAGGAAACTGTGAGTATCAATCTTTTGGTGAAATCGTGAGTGAGATTTTCAAATCTGTATCCGTGGGAAAAATAGGCGAAAAAAATAAATAAAAACCAGGGGGAAATTTCAAAATTAATCTTTTTTTTTTGTTTTGCAGAAATTATTCAGGAATTTGATGATTCCCTAATTTTACTTTCATCAACAAGTTTTTTCAACTGCCTGACACGCGAACTTGTAATTTTTCGTGATTCATAAGCGTCTGATAAAATCAATCTAGCATTTTCTACTAGCATCGATAATTTAACAAAATCCTCGATGCGATCATCGCTGACTGTCGCAAGTGATTGATATATCGCGATTTGGATTTTCTTTATTAATTTATATTCCGACGGCAGCGTATATTTATATTCAAGTTTTCCTTGAACAATCATTTCAAATTCAGATCGAATTTTATTTGTGTCTAACTCCGATGGAAGATTTATCTTTTTCTTCAGATCATCAATCGCTGCAATGATGTCGTTTATTATTTCTTCGTCCATTATATTAATTTTGTAGTATTTAATTATTCTTCGTCGTCGTCATCATCATGATCTTCGTCATAATGATCTTCGTCATCATTGAATATTATTGGTACATAAGAGAATCTGATCCACTCGCCGAGATTGTAGGAAAATGTTCTGTGAATTATTCCCTCCGCTGCTCGCCACACCGATATTACATTAATTTCATAATACTTTGCAGCAGCATTTATCGACTCAAATATAATTTTTTCATTTGTTTCTAGATTTATCGACTCAACTGATTTGGCATATTTCGGATGCCTTCCAGAATTACCTGAGGAACAATTTTCACTTTGAGTCACAGCTCGAAGATTGGAAAGTTTGTTGTTGAGTTTATTTCCATCGATATGATCTATAACCAAATTATCATTGATGAGTCCATGAAAACATTCGAATGTAAATCGATGAACGAAGTAATGTGTGCTTCTTCGTATATTATTTTTATTGATTGTAAATCTGAGATATCCATTCATATCAACAAAACCAACAAAATTCTTTGTTCTGATGTGTCTGACATTTCCATCCTTGGATGCTTCGTAACCATCAATGATGGGATGTGATTTATATTCACTCATGGGAATCGTTGATTTCATTTCCATATATAATATTTTATAAGTCTAAATCATAATTTGCTTTGAAACGATTAATATAATCTTCTTCACAAGAAATTACTGATAAAGATTTCTTTTCATAATATCTTCGTAACTCACGATATTTCTTTCCACCACAAGAAAAACACAATCGAGTCTTTCCTCGAATGCCAACTTGGCAAACTAAGCATCGTTGTGGTCCTTTGTTACCTCGTCGAACTTCGTATATATGAGCGCCGCAATATTCACCTCTGCAGGATTTGTCACATGACTTTGTTGATCCGACTATTATCCATTTGCATTGCATATTATAATTTAAACATTTGTCTAAAATATAATAATGGATTTATTTGATCTTGATGAGGCAGAATATATCATTCCTGAAGTAGATCGTGCAAAAAAAGAATTTTTCGATGATGGAGCGATTCATGTTTGGTCAACGTGGAAAACTAACTTCATTGATGCTACGATGAATCTGGAGCGAGCAAAGAAGATAATCGAACATATAAAATCTGAACACAAAGAGGAGCGATTTATCTTTGGAATAAAATTTATCGCACAAATGCCGGACGATACTTGGATTATTCGCGACAAACGAGATCCAGTACGCGGCGGTAAGAAAAATGTCGTTCTTGATAAGAATTCGAAGCCGGGATTGTTATTAGGGATTGATGGTCCTTATTATGCTAGGGCGTATCCTTCTAGTGCTGTAGTGTATGGAATTTATCGGCTGAATAATAATCCTGATGTTAAAAATCTACCTGCGATGAAAGAATCTCCGAAAATAAACTGCGTTGCTGAGCGCGTCATCGAACACATGAAAAATGCTCGTCGTGGATCTGGTCTGACTCAATTAAGACTGGATAAAATTAATTTATGGGCAAGGACGGTTACTGATGGTGCATCGATTGATGATGTTGCTGCGCTGAGCAAGAAACTTAAATTTCCTATTACGGTTAAAACGTTATCGGGTGAAATATTATATTCGTCGCCGTATAATTCTCGAGGAACACCAATCGAAATTGTTGATCATAATTCACATGCGTGGAGTCAGTCGGTAATGATATTTCCACGAGATCGCTCCATTAAATTTTATCCCGTGGAAGAATCCAAAAACAATTCTGATGCAATGTTCAGGTATATCAAATTATTAACCAAATCCGATCCAATATCGGTTTGGTTATTTTCTAGCGAAGAAAGATATGATCAATTTATATTGCCACGCGGAGATATTTACCGAGATGAAATATTACACGAATCGATGAAAAATATCGCGGAGAAATATTCGTCAGATCCAGATCGATTATTAACAAACTGCTTTACTGTTCCGTCTGTTGCGGCTCACGCTGCTAGAGAGAGAAATTCGTGGAAACCTACGAGGAATGAGTTTCTTAATGATATTCAACTTAGTTGTATCGAATATGGCCATGGAGGATTGTGGAATACCAAATATTATTTCGAAGATATGATTTCTGTTGATATGAGCGCGTGCTATCCTGGAAGTTTTCTTGGGTATGGTGATTGTGCGGATTACTTTGCTAAATTCGGCCATCCTACCAACGAGATGACGAGAGTTGCAATCAACGGACCATTACCCGATTTTGTTATGACCGGATTCGCTCATGTTACTTCATTCGAACTTGCTGAGAATTTACATAAGATTTGCTATATTTGGTTTGGTCGGCATTTATCTCAGCGAAGATGGGTCCCTACGGTATTGTTGAGATATATGTTGGATTCGTCGATGTTAATATCGTTGACGATAAGTGAGGCAATTATATCGTATAGAAAACAGACCGAAGTGTGGTTGCCGACAGATTGTGAAAACGCGAAAGATATCGGAAGAAAAATAATTGGTAAATTTACTCAAGGAGGATCAGTTGATCATAAACACCGTCACGCTAGGTTATTTATCAATGATGCTGAGATGGATTTTATTATTGCCGATACAGTATCACGTGGAATATTCTGCAATAGAGAAAATATTATTATTGATGGAGAAAAATTAGGTACCGTGATTACTTATCTCGATGGAGAATCAGCGCAGTATACGCATTTAAGATCATCGATGCTCGCTTATGTGAGTATTAATTTGTTGTCAATGATAAATAAATTTGCTGATATCGCGGTAAGGGTTGCAACGGATTCGTTTTATATCGATAAAAAATTCCAATGTAGGTTGGAGAATTTAATCGCCGATGGTTCATGGGGAACCTGGAGAATAAAGAATGAGGATATTCTGGATTATTGTGAAGACGCTGATGTGGAAGATTGCAATAAGTTTCATAAAAACCAATATGATGAAATATCAACAGCAGCATCCGCATTCGATCCGATTTCACGAAATAAATTTGTTTACATGAATGGTCCTGGCGGTAGTGGTAAAACAACACGAGCAATAAACTTATTTTCAAATTCTGATATGATCGTGTTAACTCCAACTCACAGACTAGCAAGAGAAATAAAGCAGCGTGGTGTTAATTCTTGTACTTATCACAGTTATTTCAAATATAGTGGTGGATTGTGGGATCCGGCTCGAATGGGAAACAAGTACGTTAATAAGATTATAATATTTGATGAAATTTGCACAGTAAATTTAGTTATACTAAAATCATTCCTAAGTTGGTTGGAAGAGAAAAACACCGCAGTAATAATGTGCGGCGATCACGGCCAACCTGATCCTATTGATGGCGAATCTCCTCATAGATGGCTTAGAAATTTTGTGGATTATTATGAAGAGATTGATGCTGATTATAGATCTAATGATATTTTACTGACCGAGTTTAAAAAAATGATTCGGTTGCAACCTAATAAGTTTCAATGTGATGTGATGAGAAAAATAATTGATGAGACTCCGATGGATAATTTTCTAACTTTGTGGCGTCCAGATCATTTGATCGTTGCTAGCAGAAAAATTATTCGCGATACTATTCAGGAAATACTATTCAAACTTCATTGTGAGAAATTTCCAACATTGCAGGTTCCGTTGTGCTACAAGCCAGCTGATACTAGGAAACAAAATATTAATGTTACTTTGCCATGTGGAGAAAAAAAAATAATGGTTTTAAATGATATTATTTTCGTTGATATTAATCTTGTCAATGATGCGATAAATGCCGAAAAATCACCATGGAAACTCGGATACGCAGCAACGATACATTCATCACAAGGATTAACAGTAGATGGTCAAGTCTGGATTGTCGATGATAGAATTTCCTGGTCAAATTTAGTTTATCTGGCCGTGTCTCGAGTAAGAAAATTATCTCAGTTAGGTAGAATTAAATTTCACATTAACGACGATGGTGGTAATTGAGTATCCTTTGGTATTATTTGTAATTCTTCTTTGGTAAATCCGCGTTGTGGCGCTAGTGAATCTAGAAAATAAATCGCTGGCCTTCCTGATGATCTTGTTACAGCTGATATTTTATGTGTCGTAACACTCCAGTTTGGATCAGTTGCTCTTTTTCTGCCACCCTCGGCTTCTCCTTCCTTATACAAATACCTTACAATAACGCTACCTAGCACAGGTGGAATAGTAGAATCTCGCTTTAGTGGTATTTTTGTCTTTGTAATTGCAATTGCGGGTTTCATTGATATTGTTCGTGTTACTTCGTTATTTAGCGCATTAATCACGTGAGGTAATCTTGTTACCCAATCGTGAGATCGTTTATCTTGAATAAATTCTCTCGCGTATTGATATCCGAATAATCGTTCTGCAAGAGTTTTATTGAATCTCTCAACGATAGCCTGATTGTGATGAACACCTACAATACCGCGACGGATTTTAACATTATTCTTTTTCATCAGTGAAGTAACCGCGCCAAGAAATTCTCGACCTGGATCAACCTGGAGAAGCTTCGGCCATGTTAATGGAGATCGTGAATAAATTTTCTCAAATGCTTTTGCTATTTCCGTTGCTGTTTTATTCGATAATGGTTCCGCTTCCTTGTATCTGCTAGCAATATCAACAATCGTCAAAACATATTTGTATGTGATTCCATTAACGGTATCGTGAGGAAGAAACATTAAGTCGGCCTGATGAACTTCGTTAGGTACACTGACGGAGAAACTCGCATATGGTATTTTTTTAGGCGGAGGAAGATAAATTTGCCAAACAGCTTGCTTTGATAACCATGATGCAGCGGTGGATTGTTTTACTTTTGCCGCTTTAGCAAGTTTGGCAATTGCTGATTTTCCTTTCCAAAATCCTCGCGGAGAATAATATATTTGCTCCATTATAAATTAACCAGCACCTAGTACTAATTTACCTTTCATTGCTCCTTTTATCAACCAAGTTGCCAATTTCTCTTTGAAATTTTTATCAGGAATAGCATCTATTGCGTGAATTAATTTAATATCAGCGAGATGTCTTTGTTGTAAATCTCCGCTGCGATATGCAAGATCGTGATAGTAGCATGCGTTATCGATAGCGTTTACTGGATCCTCGCCAGGATTTGGTTGATTATTATCGTTAAGTCTTATATCTAGCCTTGTACCAGGTCCGCAGTAATTATATCCTGGTAAATGTTTCTCTCCGGGATATTTCGCCCAAGGAGCTCCAGGTAGATTTGTTAAGGAGGCGGCGATGTCTCCTCCGGTTCTACTTTTTTTTTTACAAATCTAAACTTGATTGTCTTGCAAACTTCACATTCACCTTTGATTGCATTCCTGTTGTTGCGCGTAACGACTTCGATTGGATTTAGCGTAGCAGTTCGAGTGCGACACTTAACACAATATGAATCCATAATATTCTAATAACATGAATGTAATTGATTTTTCAGCCACGAAAAAACGCGAGCAAGTAAAGCACACCGAGGCATTACCAAATTCGATTAGAATGATAATCATTGGACCATCTGGTTCTGGAAAAACGCAATTGTTGTTGAATTTGATAATGAGATGGTTGAAATGGGATAAATTATATTTGGTTGCGCCATCTGTTGATGATCAGCGATGTTATCAGGTATTAAAAGAATTTAGTGATAATACTGAAGATGGCACAATAGAATTTATAACGGATATCAATGAAGCTCCATCAGTGGAAAGTTTAGACGGTGATGCTAATAATCTTGTCGTTTTCGATGATGTGATGCTGGATAAACAAACTAACCCAGCTAGGATATTCTCGCGTGGCCGACACAAGAACACCGATGTGATTTACGTGACGCAACGATATACGCAAATTCCGAAGGTAATTAGAGATAATTGTAATATTTTATCGGTATTTAATGGCGTTGATACTCACACTCTAAGGAATATTCATCAAACTTGGTGTAACGGCGATATGGATATAAATAAGTTTAAAAATTTCTTCAGTCACGCTCAGGCAACTCCACACGGTTTTGTCACGATTAATCTTCATGATCCACGCAGCAGGTATCGAATCGGTCTTGATCAGATTTACTCATAAAATTGCAACCCACCATAATTCATTATGGCACAAACAAATTTTACAATATCCCCCCCCAAAAAATGCTGTTTTTTTTTATGCCTAAAAATGCACTTTGGGTCGAAATTTTGCGGATTAATTTTCGTAGAAGGCGTTATTTCTGCTTTCTGAGGCTTCTACGGAGAAAGTTTGTTTGGAAGGGTTATTTTAGTCTGTGCCAGGGGGTCTGTACGACTTCCCTGCTGGTTAGCTGCTCTATTAATGACCTGAGCAATTTGGGCTGTCAAATCCTGCCATATTGGCTGGCCAATTTTTCCGCTACTCAGAAGAGTGCCAAGACTCCAAATTCAAAATCGATGACATGGCAACAATGTTCCAAACCTGCACTGAAATTGTGAGACACATTTTAATTGGGCAGACATGTTAACTCCTCTAAATTTTTATCTAATGCAGGGAGATCAATATGGTAGGTGGCACAATATGTCTTGTACCGGCATGATGAAAATGTCCTTGGTTCTTGGTTCTCTGAACAGAAAGCTTTAGCATTCCACAGGTAACACATACATCCAGACAGTCTATCATTAATCTCAAGTTCTGTTGACTAGGGAAGCAGCTGAAAGGCTGGAGATTTCTTTACCATCGATGTCAACAAATGTTTGATTTCATAATCATGCATGATTGTAGGGGTGGACAACATTCCAAAGCTGACAACATCTGGTATATCTTCTCGATGGCAGCCTTAAAACCAAACTCCATCGTCTCCATGGTTGAATTGGAGTATGGCTGTTGCTCAAGAATATCCTTCACACTCATGGTTTGAAATCTCCTGTTTATGGTCTGCTTCCATTTTGGGTTAAACCATTGCCTGTGCAACAATGATGTATTTGTGTGTGTGTGTGATTTGGACTTTTAATGTAGCTTTAACAATTTTTCAGTCTTATTGCTACAATGTCAGTGCCTTGCACTGGGGCACCATGCTGCAGACAGACAACAACATGTCCCAGCTGGTCACATTATACTGACAACAGGCCGACCAATCCTAACACTAACCTCTTAATGCTGAGCACCTAGTGAGGCAGCTATTGGCAAAATTTTTATAAGTCTTTCGTATGACTCGGCTGGGATTCAAGCCTGCAATCTCCCCCATCTGAGGCTGACATTCTAACTACTTAGGCCACTGGAGAGGCTGCAACACTGATGCAATGCCATCATCTTTATATAATTCACAGCCAATACCATGCAGATAATCAGTGAATATAAGACAAGCAAGCTCTGCCGAGTGATTTCTTTATATTGGTACAGACGGCTGGTTCACCGGGAGTATGGTCTTCATGCTTGCTGGCCATGCAAAAGGCAGTCTGGTTGGTGCTGGCACCAGCAATACCATAAACCCGGAGGGATAGATCTATCACTAAAATTCCCGTCATAATGTTTGAGTAGCCTTGCACCAAGCAAGATGACTGAATCTATCACTAAGATCCCCATAATTGCAATTTTGTGTACATAGGCATGTTAGGACAGACAGACCTATCATCAAGATCTCCAAAACTGTGGAGATTAAGCCACAGACGGCATGAAAGGACACACAGACCTATCATTTGGATCGCCATAATTGTAGAAAGATGAAGCTGTATGCCTGGCGAGACAGAAAGATGTTTCAGCAAGATCTCCCGATTCAGATGAATGAATTGGCTGGACTGACAGCTCAACTGGTTGGATGATTATGGACAGCTCTGGACGGCAATATGACAGTATAGGATGCATATATTGGATCCGGTAAAAAGAACCTGTCCCCAGTCTTACCAGTCTGAAGGCCATGCATGGACAAGCAGGGAGGACTTATGCCACCTGGGCTGCCTAAAATGGGGGTATACTTACCCACTGTATCATAATTACTTGAATGAGTTTAAAATTTGTAACATTATCACCCTCTTTCTTAGCCTTGGATGACTTCTGCAAAGCTGCAGTTCATACCCTCAGACCATATGGTACATATCACTGATGGAGAACACTTCGTATTAATACGGCATGACTTGTGTGTGTAATCCGAAGTCTTGAAATTCTTTTATTTATTACAATTTGTGAACAGGTTTCATTGAAATGAGAAAATTAAACCAAACAACACAATATGTATAAATTAACAATGCAGCATGTTAATATGTCCATAACACACCTGTTACTAACTGGGTGAACAAGCAATGTTTACAAAATTATCAATAACAACATTCATCAAAGATAGCATGTTGTACCATGTGACCTAAAATTGAGCAATGCAGAAATATTTGCAAAATTTAAAAAAAATTATATTTACAACCAGATTAGGAATGAATATTAATCAAAAATGAATCCAAATTCCTTTATGGATGGTTCAGATTTAACACAAATTTGGCTTTGGTTGAAAGGAGGTATCTCGTGCAATGTAGTTCAATGGAAGCAAAGCTTAAAAACTTGTGCTACTTAGTGGTGGCAAGGGAATGGAATGGGCAAGAATTACTACCCTTTATCTATATGAGATAAACAGAAAAGACAAACTTTCATCTTTTAGGACTGGATTCAGGCAGTAGCTAACTTATATCCCTAATGCTAATGTGAATGGGGAATGTATTCAAAGGAGAAAGCTTTTAGCTCTTTGTCACCGTAACATTCAAGTTCCTTGCAATTTGGAAGAGAATGATAAATAACAGCCTTGAATTTGTACACCTATTTTTTTATAAAACAAAACTTTCTAAGAGTCAATTTTTCACCTATATCCTTTGAACACCAAATGATGCAAAGTATGAGCCCAACTACTTTAAAAGAAAAGTGGGAAAAAACAATAATCAAAAATTGATATGGATTGCACTGTAATTTACGTTTTTGATGTCATATCAAATGTTAAAACACTCTTTTCCCTTCTTAATGAATACAAACAGCACTTTAGTTATTGAATAATACAAGTTTGCAATCTAGACTAATATTTTAGAGTATTTAAAATAATGAATGTGAAAAGATCTGACTTTTAAAATGAAAACCCACCATCTTGAGGTAGATTATTCCAGTCTAGAGGTACAGGAGGTTGCCTCTTCTTCCACAATGCTTCCATTGACAGTAGGTACTTGATATCGTCTCGGAAAAACTGAAATGAAATAGGAAAAATTCCATATTTATTGGCTTCATTCCTTCTATCATTCTTGATATCTTAAGACATATGTAAACAAGACTGAAAGAATAAAACAAATAAAGGACATTTCTGCTTTCTATTTCAAAATTGTCAAGATTTTTAAAGCTTCTTTTGTCCCGACTCAATAATGTCATGAAAATGGTTTGGATAATCAAGAGTGAAATTATCAGAAAATTATCTGCTACAGAAGCGTTTATTTGGGGACCATGCCTCTCATTTTGGTGAACTAATATTATTGATAATCAGAATACGAATAATTAAAAATGTACTGTAGTTATTATACTGTATATATTACTCACTTCTAAGCTCAGTCCAAACAACATGGACCCTAAAGTTACATAATGCATAGTAGATCAGGGTCCACAGTTTGTCCTGATTACTCCCATTAAACTGCAATAGGTTTAGAACTGCCAGCATATTATCTAATTTCATGTATAAAGAAACAAGAAATGTGTTTATATGGCACATGCCTCCACCAATCTGATGCAATATGGTCATAGTTTACAGTGAAAAACACAGACCATAATTCTTTAAAATCATTTTGAAAAATAGAGAATCTCAAAAACTTGAACTAGGTCACGCTAATGTAAAGCCTCATACTAAATTTGCTTTTGGCTGATTAAGTGTTTCAAAAGTTACTGAGCAGGAAAAGAAATTCTGATGCAAAACATGGTCATAATTCCATTTAATTTTGTTGGTCAATGGTGAAAAAGTAACTTCACGAGCTATTTAATGTAAAGCCTCATAATTAATTAGGTTTGAATCCAAAAAGTGTTTTAACAATGTAACAGGATATTTAGTAAATTATGATTCTGTAATAATCCAATCCTCCCCTTACATATATATATCAGATATAACTCTTACAGGTTGACTCCCTTTTTTCCTTGCAAGTGTCATCAGTATCCCAAAAGTAACCAGTTCAAGCTTTAGTTTACCCTTTAACAGGATTCCCACATTGCATAGAAGAGTGGAAGAGAATTTCAGTAATGTGATCAAGTAATAATTATCAAAGATATATAATTTACTAAGAAATTTACTTTCTCTGTCAAATACATTACCTCTCACATTAACATAGGATAATAAAAGAAAAGACTTGAGCATCTAGCTTTTAACTCTGCCAACCTGAAAAACCATGATGCCTCATATACCTGTATGGACAAACGTCCAATGTCAGTTCAGCACAACTGAATTCAATATCTTTATACATGTGGGAGATAAATTCCTGTGGCATGCAAACAGAAGCTGCAGAAAGGAGACTGGATGCGTCAGCCAACTGACTCCACTATGTACATTACATCTGAAGGCCCTGCTGGTGGATTTTGTTGTTGTAGAGTTTAATGCCATTTTTCAGCACATGATAGGCTATGCATGGTGGCCAGTATTAATGGTGGAGGAAGAACCCGGGAAAACCCTGGGAAGAACCACCGACCCACGAGAAGCTACTGGCAAGCTTTCTCACATACCCACACTGGCCGAATCCTAGACTCGAACCCACGCAGACAGAGGTGAGATGGCAGTGATCCGTAACGGAGAGCGCTTTAGACCACTCGGCCACTCAGGGCTTCCCCTGCTGGTGGAAATTTTGCTCACCTTTTATGAGCAGAAATCTTCATTAGTTGTGTCTCATCTTGTGAAAATTCAGAGTATGCTGATTTATTAACTCCTTTTGCATCAAATGGTGAGCATTTGTTGGGTTATGTCTTGCTTCCTTGCTTTAAGTGGTAAGAATAGCCATTTATGTCAGTTGTGGATATTCTTTATGTGCATGAATAGCGTCTGAAGGCACACTCAGGATCTTTTAGCTATGCCTCTCTTGCTAATTTAATCAAAGAGAGAGACAGAGCAATAGTTATTTGTTGCTTGCCTAGTGATGGCGAAAACCTGGCTGTTGGAATGGAACTGCATGTAGTTCACATCCATGGACAGTTCATGTACCTCAGTTTCCTAATGATAATAAATCTACTGTATTTACCATATATGTTGGGGCAGTATTTGTTAGAACAAGATAAATTAATTTTTAAAGTAATATTTTTCTGCACATTATGTTCTGGGACACATCGTTTTTTTCCAGTCGTAATTCCGTGTCAGAAAATGCACTCCAACTGCAATTTTATTTTTAAAAATATAAAACTATGTACTTGAAATAAAACTCTTTAATACACTATAGTATCATCTCGTCAACAAAACCCTTCTCCTGCACATGTATCATCCATTCTTTCGGTGGATGAATATTTTCTTAGATTTCTCGTGCCATGAAAAATTATTGTTAGAGGCAACACATCTGAAGCGGAAACTGCAAGGACTAAAGTCAGATTTTTAAAAAAAATCTGCACCAGTCATGCTAATTCTCACACTTTAACCTTTGACTTTGATATCCTGTTGGTAAATTGAAACAATGAGTTTACTGCTTGCTGCCAGTTGTGTTTATTCACCACCCATGCTTCTATTTACTTGGCATCTTTAGTCATAATTAATACAAATGAGTATTGATGCCTACGAGTAAATAGTATACACAGCAATAACTTTCTTTAATAATACTTTTTTGTAACCCATGCTAGTGAAAAGATTTTCATCAGGATTCAGTATTTTCAAATAATGATTTTTATTTGCGAGATACTGCCATATAGCTGACTTGGATATAATTCAGTCTTGGTTATTTTGCACCTAACAATGTCATGCATAAATGGCAGATGCCTTGAAGCAATCAGCTGATTATTTCCCCCTCATTTGCAATTTTCTTGGATCCCGTTTTCAGGCTGGTAACATATTTAAACCTTTGAGTACAACCAAATATGATTTGTTTCTCTATGTTCACATCAATGAACAATGTGTCTCATGTTATCAGACATAAGCAATACACACTACAGTATGGATGCATACACTACCTATATGGAGTTCATGCATATATTGTATTCTTTATTGCTCATGATGATTAGAAAAAAAAAAGAGTAATAAACGATAACAATACAAGGTTAGATTCTTTCATTTTATTATCAAATAACCTTTTTGTTTATCTATTTTACTGCAACATGCATGGGGTGATGCAAATTCACCACAAATTTATTTTGTTTCTTAAATCTTGGGACATGTGACATAGGTGAAAAAAGTTTCACCATAAGTTCTGGGACAGGAAAAAAAATTATTATTTTATAGTGTCCCAATTAATACAGTAAATATGATAGAACCATCAGAAAGCAAATTTTATATGATAACAGCTTCAGTGAGGTCGAAAATGGATATGTCAAAATTGGACAGTAAATGATAAAGGTCCTTGCAGCAGCCAATATCATCTCTTTCATGATGTGTGAATGTATCTGAGATTATGGAACAATATCCTTTGTGAAACCAGCAGGCATCTTGTCCACAATAGTAAAAAGAAGTTAGCAGGATAGGGAACAGAGACTGAGTGTGGTGTGATGTAATGAACACTACATAAATCATTGAAAACCTGCTATTTGCCATGAGAGTGGGGGGCTGCCTGTTATGATACACTCCACAGACTTAAGTGCCAAACTCCTTTTCACACAGGGCATCCCTGACAAGAGCAAGGCATGATGGAGGAGTTTCTCCAGCCATGGATGTAATAGTGGTGACCTCAGTTGTTTGAGCAGGATGGGGACACTACAATTTTTGGGTCAAGTCTATCACTAAACTGAGCACATCACTGATCCTGGATTTGGTCCTTTGAAAAAGGTCAATTAGAACCATTTTGCAGTCCATGCCCCACATTTTCTGCATTAGTTTTGGTACCAGAACAATAGATCTTGCATTGGTCTGTCCCAAAGAGTACAAAATCAATGGAAAACTGATGGATGGTGAGACCAATCTGGATGAAGTTACCTTCCCTCTGATAATGAATTGACCAAAGAAATAAGACTGCCCTGTATGCATTGGACTGGTATATTTATCTGATACTGAAAACACCAACAAAGGTATTCCCATACCATATGGCAAAGGTCCAGAGATTTTGTCCACCCCCACCCCCCATGTTTCAAGTGGTATGTCACCACAACCAAACTGACATTGTCAGGGCATTCATTTTTTTTGATACATTCTACCCTAGTGTGGGAGGTGTTGAGAATGGCCTTCATTTGCAGGAGGTTGATGTGTAATGTCATCTCTTGCAGTGTCAACTTGCCAATGAATGTCACACATTCTGGTAGTAGGTGATGGTTGTTGTGCAGAGAGATGGATGGACAATTCTTGGGTTGACTTGCTTCAGCAATTCCTCTCCCCTGCCACCAAACAATAGAGGAAATCCAAAAGGGGGTTCACAGGGTCAAGGCGGGATGTGCATTACTGGCCTTGTCAGCAAGCGTGAAAAATCACTAAAGACGCCAAATCCAACAATAAAGACTTGGCCACCATATTGTGAACGAGCTTTGAAGTGGTGTACTGGTTGTCTTTATCCACTGTATAGAACCAGGCAAAGTAAAAAGACCACAGCATAGTTCCTCTTCACCACCAAGAGATCTATGAAGAAGGCATTGAAATGGGTCTTATACCAGCAAGATTGCAAAGAATGCTGGAAGTTGCCTCTCAGGAAGAAAAAAAAAATGAAACGCTTTCAAATTGAATGGGTTACTCATCTTGGCAGACAGACTTCTGGCTATTACCTTGATTTTTACTGACTGCAAGGGAAGACAGAAAGTAGGGCTGGCTTCCTTGTCATAAAATACAACTGAGGCCTTGACTATGTATGCTGGTGTAGAAGATAGGCGGCCATACTGAGTTCAGCAACACCCCATAAATTCCTCTAATACCACCTTAAAGCTATGCTTAGCTGGTTCTATGGTGGGAACTTAGCATGAGCCATCATAAGGTTTATCCACACACACAGTGTGTGAGTCATCCTGTCAGAATCAAGACCAATATCTGTACAATACACCGCCAGGATAATAGACGTGGCCACTATCTCTGATACTTGGGACCATCTGTGAGGATAAGCCACGAGGAAATGGCTAGCCATATCCACAGGATATGGTTTTTGAATCAGTATGGACAGCTTGTTGAAATCAAATAGTCAGTACTGGTGTCCGGGACTTAAGCTACATGGGCTGCCTAGAAATGGG
Source organism: Sinohyriopsis cumingii (assembly GCA_028554795.2). NCBI lineage: Eukaryota > Metazoa > Mollusca > Bivalvia > Unionida > Unionidae > Sinohyriopsis > Sinohyriopsis cumingii. The sequence goes on along the minus strand of CM068838.1, from coordinate 133,436,904 downwards.
TGAAAACTACCCCAAAGTTCTAACCTTCTGAACTAAAGCAGACGGATGAAGGAAAGATAGGGAGAAGCTGGCCAGAACTAATCAATCTATCATTGGTTGTTGTACCAAACATTGCACCTGCAACTATTGAGACAATATAGATGGTGGAGTAGAAGTCACAGCTTCCTCCATACCAATGTAATATCATCCCTCACCAGGCTGGCCAAAGTCTCAGCAGAAGGTGAATGTTAAACAAATGTGTACTCTTGGTCCTTTGATTTTTGAATGTACAAAACATCAGTACTCTTGGTCCTTTGATTTTTGAATACACAAAACATCAGTACTTGTTTCACTGAGTTCAAACATCTTTCCCCATTTCTTGCAATTTCTAAGAACCGTCTACCACATATTTTCCAACCAATTGACACATATGCTGCCAGTATCCAACAGAGTACTCACAGTACATGTGAGACACATGTAATGAAATTTCTTGCAAGCTTTGCATTCTTGCATTTATCATATTTAATCACAGCTAATGCTGAAATGCCAATGCAAGAATGAAAAGAAAAGAAAAAAGAAATGCACAGTTAACTGTTCAGATTGTCAGAGACACCTGCTATCCCAGAAGTTATGAACAGAGTGCACAAACACAAACTTCAACATGTTCTATTATAATGCAGCCATCTAAAGCCACAGAGAACACTGCAAGTCCACAGAGGTGAAAAAATTCACATGATTATGGTCAAAATAAGAAAATAATACATAACACCTGAACAATAATCATTATTACATTCAACAATATCAAAATCTTCAATGGATGGGATGAAAAGGAGCACAAGTTTCTAAAAGATTTCACGAGACAAAGTGAACGATGTCAGTTCACACATGAGAACTTAAAACTAATGCCACCTTTTAGTGGCAAGGGGAGGTATTAGGCAAGAGTTATTACCCTTTTAACTCTATAATACAGACAGGAAAGAGGAATTTTCATCTTTGGGAGGGCTGGATTCAGAAGCTAGTAGGCTTATATTCCTATCGTTAATGTTAATATGGACAGAACACATATTCAAAGGAGAAACTGCTGAGAGGAATAATTGCTTACAAATGAAACTCCATGAGTCAAGGAATAATCATCTACTATACAAGCAGCATTTTCTGAAGTTTACACATTATGCACATCAAAGCCCTGACATAACAATGGATGCAATTCTTGAACTCTTTAATTATTATGAGCTGTCTGATGTTATCATAATCTTCTTGGCTGAACACCACCTAACAAGTACTTGTTCTTTTTCCCTTGGAAATTGTATGTGGGTTTGTCCAGTTTCTTTTCCACAATTCCTAAACTTTTGTGGATAGGCTTTAGATATCAACTTAAAACCCTTCAAGATATATTCCTTAACTACAATATAATCAGTACATGCTTGTACCAACAGTGACATGCAGACTTCACGAGCTTTGCCAAATACGTCCAATGCTCTCTTGGTCTTTTAAAGCTTTCAGCAATTTTTTCAAAGCGATGAAAGTATTTATCAACTTTTTCCTGAAAATGGCATACTAACTTAATACTTCTGATATTAATACCTAAACTTGTGTGTAAAGGTGGGAGGAGTTTCAACCTACCAGTACAAGTTACACAGGTCATGTACACATTCAACATGGACTATTTCAGTCAAGGGTGACAATTTTTAGAATTTGATTCTACATACCTGTAAGTGGCAAGTATTCACTTCATTTGGATTCTAATACATCCAAATTCCTTTGGAATGTCATTATTTAGATGCATCGACAAGTGCATATTGCAAATTCAATGTTAAAATATGTAGACATTTTTGGACAAAATGAACCTAAAGGTGTGATCCAGTACAATCCGGATTGAATGTCATGCGCTGTGATGTCACAATGAAAACTACACATATTGATAACAAATCTGTACTAGCCTATATTGTGACGAATCCACTCGACTTGCTCTTTGGTTGATCCAAGTTTAGCACATTGTGACCATTGTAAAAGAACACAGAGATTGATAATTTTCATCTGGAAGTTTCTTGATGACAGTTTAAGTGCAGAGCATTCAATAATCAGGATTGATTAGACTTCGTTTAAAGAAAATCAGTGTTAAATTTTAAAAGAACGATTTATATTTAATTTAAAATAAGTGTGCATGCATGACCCATGTGACTTTTACCATCATCTATAGTGCATTTCTTTCTTCTCTCTGCATCTGCAATTCTATTTCTTCTTTTCCTCTCTGCCTCTCCTTTTATTCTCTCTTCTATCATATTTCTCTCTTCTTGTTCACTCTGCCCTTCCCTTTCCTCTCTCTGCATTTATATTTCTCTCTTTTTGCATTTGTATTTATCTTCTCTCTCTCTTCATTTGCCTCTACTTTTCCTCTTTCTGAATTTGCAGTTCCATCATTTCTTTCAGAAGATGAAGCTTTGTTAATTCCAACTCCATCTGGTTTTTGAACCGTAATTCATTAAATTCCTATCAAAATCATAGACACACTTACAAATCAAACCCAAGGAATTATCATCCAAAACGTCCTTTCCCACCAAATACTGAACCAAAATATTGCCTATATTTGCTTTGACAAGATGCTTTTACTTCAGACATATCATAATGTCTGGTTAGCTCAAGCAAATCATCCTTTTTCATATTCCCTAACCCCTCCTGTGTAGAATTTGAAACATAATTCATTACAGAAGATGATAATGCGAATGCAAAAAATAAAAGTATACTTTATTAAACAGTTTTTCTGCATTATATCCCGTCTCCATGGCCCAGGCCTGAGTGGATTTCCTCTTAATGCCTCCAACAGCATCTGCCTTGGCTTCTGATTCAAGAGCTGCTTTGCCCGCTTCTCCTGTAACAAGACATAATTGCTACAGATAAATTCATTAGATCAATACTAGTCCACAAATACCCAAATAGCAAAGCAGATAATCAATATTGGTAAATGAATACTTAACCTAAAAAGCATATTGCAGTATCAGAAATTTTGTGGGGGATCCAATTTTTGTGGATTTCATTGTTGCCCCGAACCATAAATTTGAAGACTCAAAGAAAAATTAACTACATATGACGTGGACCCTGTCCATCCTTCTGCTGTGCTTTGTCAGTAGAGATTAACAAAGTTAATAATATGTGATAAAATATTAGCTTTTATATGTGTTTAATTTTAACACATGAAAAAAGAATAATAAAGCATTTTATATTGTTTCAATGTACAAATATCGATAAGGCATCATGTGGCTGTAAATTCCAGTTGTTGCCTGTGAGAAAAGGATTAGAGAGAAGAGAAAAACAAAGAAGGTATTCAAACACTAGTAATACTGAAAATGAACGAATAATAAAATTACTAGCATATGAAAATTAAACTGGATACTTATTCAAATCAAGTCTTCATTCACGTATAACTGTTGCTGAAAAATGTAAATCCCCCTTAAAAGCACATAAGAACAAGCCTGTAAAATACTATTGCTTGAAGCACTATTATTAATGACACTATGTTTATACAATAATTACAACACAATATTAAAGCTCACACTTCACTGGTTTTCAGACAAAGCCACAGTATCAGTTTGATATCAGTCAAGTCTTCTCACATGAGCTGCAATTATCCATTCAGCATGAATTGGCTCGATTAATGAGGTTGCAAGATTCATCAATAGGGTGCACTTATTGTCACCAATAACATCTTCCTTTTCCCTGATGGACCCCATGCCCAGTTTAGCATACTAGTGGTGGAAGCGTGATTTCTTTGTACTCTTTATTTATTGTCAAGTTTAGTGGCTGAAGTTGAAAAAGTGATTCAAATTAGTTAGCATCTCTGCTAATGGTGTTGACTTCTTTTGATGTTAAGTACTCAGACAAAAACACTGTGTAAGTGATTGATCCTGACAGCCATTTTATTTGTTCACATATAGGTGGTTTTGGCTTAGGTTAGTATTATTTTACTGTTGTTAGGCGCATCGGCTTCCATTGACGTTATTCACTTGGATGAAAAGATGGTGTAAGTATTGAACCTGAGGTCTTTAATTAATGCTCATACATACGGTTTTATTGTTTTGAAATTCAAGCGACCATCATTTGCATCAGCATAGTTTTATGCTTATGTATTCCTTAGTGCAAACACAATGCCATCATTCATTCCAATGGAGTAGCCAAAATGATATTTTTTCATGGCTAGCAAGTTTTCTTTGTTGGTGATCAGATCAGCACCATTTTCATTCTAAACCAGGTACTATACTGTATACAGACACGATCTTGGTTCTTTAGAAAAAAAGATTTTTTTATGAAGAAATCTGTTTCTCCAAGAATATTTACTTTGGAGGATCTAAACCAGCCACTTCCAAAATCATAGCCCTAATAAAAAGATGAAAATTCATCTTTTCTGTCTCTCTTATATACACAAGGCACTTGTCCATTACCTACCCTTGCCAACACCAGTGGTGCTAGTCTTTGTGATAAGCGATATGCTATTGAAGATGCTCGTATGGTGGTGGTTAGAAGGGTTTTAAAGTAATGCGACTGGGTAAGTATTTTTTTAAGAAATGTAATTTTCCTAAATATATGTTTCTCCATCAAGTAAATAATAGCTGGATTCTCCATGCGAACAATAATAGTTTCTGTCTCTTATATACACAAAGGACAAAAAGTCTTGTCTATTACCTCCCCTTGCCACCAGCAGATGCAACTAGTTTTTAAACTAAGCGATATACCAATGAGAACTCTCCCATAGTGGATTGGTTGGGATTATATAAGTAATGTGATAAGGTGTATTTTCTGAGAAATATAATGCATTAAATTTGCTTTCTTTTTCAAATACATTCCCTTATCAAATGTTGCTTTTGAAGGTGAGGCTCAAAGAGATGATGCTAATTTCATTGGTTGAAATTCACATATGGTGACTGATCCTTTGAGATATCAGAGTACATCAAGCATACAACCCACTTAAGCCATCAAGATCAAGCATGGGAGGTTATTTCCTGCTTTCTCAACTTCATGGGGAGAAAGAGTCATTTGCAGTTGCCATGACTTGCCTCTGTGCACAAGTTGTGCTTGAGGGCGTGGACAGGATCTTGCATGGCTGCTGCTCTCAACTTACCAACTCAGACTGCCTACTGTTTACTGATGATGCCTGGTTCTTGGCTACTAAGCCAGGTTGTGTTATGGGGATCGTCAAACCATCTGATCTGAACTAAAGATAGTTCAGGTTACTCACCCTGCAATCCGAAGCTAAAGCTATCTGGAAACAGGGTTGTACAATAACAGCTTCAGCATTTTACATACTAATGGCTTGAATTAATCTGAACTGTGCACTGGCAAGATCAGAGGTCTGCTAGATTTTAAAACCAGGAGTCCTGGACTCCTATACTGGTATAAATAAAAGTCTCACCAGCAAAGGTTACAGTCCCCATAAGCATACTGTTCATACTTGAAGTGGTTAAATGTCCAGATGAGAAGAACAAGTGGTTGTCATTGAGTTTATTTTTTAAAATTCTTTACACAGCTGGCATATAGCTCTTGTTTGTCTATTAGAGTGAGACTGAATTTTGTTAATTCAAGGAAAGGCATTATTCCAAACACTAAGCCAGGCATCACACACTTTTTTTAACACTTGGCTATTGTTCCATCCAAGCTATCAGTTTTAGCAACTTCAGCTTTCTTCTGAATCTCATTACAATCATCAATTTGCCATTTATCCCCAAAATACTTATTCAAATTTTGTAAATGGCATTTCATCCAAGTCTTTATGTGTCCTGAATTCAGACATTGAAAATATCAGCACATTTTCCTGCCACTCAGCAGCTAGTCAAAGTCTTTGAACTTGCCACTCAGCTATTGTGTCATGTTCTTTTGATGTACTCTTTTAATGACAACATGTACATCTGGGGGCCTTTCAGCCACTGAATTGTGTTATTGTAAAAATCAGCACAACTAAAATGATTGCTTGATCAACACATTTTCCCACTCTGCAGGTGGTTGAAGTAGGACTGCCAAGCCTTTGAATTTGCCACCCAGCTATTCTGTGCATATGGAGGTATCCTAAGTAAGTGATTTTCTGCGTCCCTGATAAAAAAAATTGCATCCAAATACATGTGATTACGCATTTTCAAAGACCTCTGAAGATCCAGGACAGATTCCACTTTCAAAACAGGGTGAGGAATTTGGGGTATTAAAAATAGACTAGGAGGTGTGATAGGTCTTTATCATCACTGATACCTCTTCTGCCATGATGCCTAAATGTGCTTTAGATTTGGGTAAGGTCAACACAAGCAGGATACAAAATTATAAGAATGTGATGCTTTAACTTACAGAAAGGCTAGAATATCATTCAGCTGTTTACACAAGTATTTGTGATGTTAATGATCATGACATAATAGAAACAAAACATCAAGTGTTTTGCTCAGTGAAATGAAATATAATTTGAAAAGAATACGTGTAGACCAACGAATGGAACCTGTCCTTCATACAATGTGGCATTTACCTGCCAGTTCTGGATCAGCAGTGTCAGGTGACACATCTTGGTCTGGATCATCCTCTCCAAACAGCTGGCTGCAGGAAAACAAAATAATATAATAACCATGCAAAAACGGTAAACAATCAAGATGGACATACAAACTAAAATACTAAGAGCTGCATTTATATTTTATCTCTTGGTAACATGAATTTGTATGTAACAATTCACATCATGGCTCACAATTTTAATCTTAGATTTCACAGATAATCTTTTTCAGTGTGTATGTTTAAGGACATATGCACAATAAACAAGTGCAACACCTGTATAATGAAGCCAAGAAAGTGATTTAAAGCGTCTTTGAACTGTGCTTTCCACAAACTGTTGGCTGTAACATGCCAAGGAAATGATGCTAAGTATTTTTCCCTCAAGGATTAATTAGGGCAGCCAATCCTGGCATGGCTTGGACAGGTATTCAACCGATGACACTTGGATTGCTAATGTAAAGCTCTAGCAACTGAGCTATCATGGCTTCCACAATTAACAAATTTAAATTTGAAAACTCGTGTCTTACTTGAAGAGATGTTTGGCCCAGACTATGCAATGAATTGGTTCTGATGGGGTATTTCTGATTGTGCACCCTGGGAAAGTTTTCTGTGCTGCCTGTGGTTGACATTCATAACATTCTGTCACACACTGAAAAGCAAATGCACAATATTCTCAACAACACTGAATCTGATGTTGCCAACAACAATTACCGTTTTCTTAAAAGAAAATATCACACCTGAAATAATATTTTTCTTTTATTAAGATCTTAATAAAGTACTGATAATTAATGTTTGACAATATTGTGAGTATTCAATCTGATACATGCCAATAACATCTTTTTAAAAAAACATTTTCTAATTTATTGATAAAAAGCAAATTTTTAAGTCAATTATGTTTCTATGTGAATACTTACACAATCACATTAAACAAGAGATATTAGCCTGCTACCTCACAAATCCAGCCTTACTACAAGATGAACCACTCCAGTGTCTAAGTGGTTACAGCATCCATCATGGATGCAGGAGGTCATGGGTTCAAACCCCAAGCAAACTCACACCAAAGACTTATAAAAATGGTACTATCAGCTGCCTTGCCTGGCACTCAGCATAAAGAGGTTAGTGCTAGGACTGGTCAGCCTGGTGTCAGTATAATGTTTGCGGCATGATGCCCCAGTGCAAGACATTGCTATCAACTGCCACAATGCACACATCGTATCGATGTGACTGAAAAACAACTAAGTGACACTAAAAGTCCAACTCAAACACAAACTAAAATATGAAAATCATCTTTTTTCCTGTTAATTTCAATAGAAAATGTGCAAATAATTCTTGCCCGTTACCTCCAATTAGCACTGCCATATGTCACTAGTTTTTAGCTGAATGAGATACTAACAAGGATGATCGTGGTGCGCAGTGGGTTTTGAAGTAATGTGATTAAGTAAGTATTCTCAGAGAAACACAAATTAAAATTTGTTTTCTCCTTCAGATATGTTCCCCAATCATATTACCTTAGGAGAATATGTAACAGGAGGAAGCTGGATTACACATGTGAACAATAACCCATTCTCTTAATTACATAAGCAACATAGCATGGGGTCACTTGACCTGTGACCCAAACATATGGTGAAGAAGATGAATAGTTAAATCCTCTTACCACACAATTTCACCAATGAATCCAGTGAAGAAAACAGACTGTGTTGATTGATCTAATTAGGTCTGGTGGCCATCTGTACTGCACCACTGGACCAACAAGATGTAAGGTTTTCTGCTGCAACCCTGAATATTTGAGATATAAACTCGACAATGTTAACTCTGCATGCCAGCCAACAGCTTCTATTATATCTCTGATCGAGACATTATGTTTGAATGCAGTTATCACAGAGATTGCTCGAAGCTTATGAGCCATAATCTTCGTGAGGTGACTCTGAGCTGGTGAGACATCAAAGTACACTGAACATACAATCCACTTTAACCATGAAGCAAAGGCTTAAATGGTGATATCCTGTGTCATAGCTCTCACAGGAAAAAAGAGGTGTTTGCTTGTGCCATGACTTGTCTCTGTACATTTCAAGCAGTGCTTGAGAGCATAAACAGGATCTTGCATGGTTGCTGTTCTCAACCTGCTTATGGAAGAGAGTGAGTGATGACTCTCTGGTAAGCAATGGACAGTAAGTGATTTAGGCTACAGAGCCAGGTCACGTCCAGTTGTTGTTGTTGTTGTGGGGTTTAACACCATTTTTCAGCACACGATAGGCTATACATGGCAGCCAGTATTAATGGTGGAGGAAGAACCCGGGAAAACCCTGGAAAGAACCACAACCCACGAGAAGCTACTGACAAGCTTTCTCACATACCCACATTGGCTGAATCTGAGACTCGAACCGGCGCAGAGGTGAGATGGCAGTGATCCATAACGGAAAGCGCTTTAGACCACACAGCCACTTGGGGGCCCCCAGTCATGTCCAGAGAACCAGAGAACCCTCCAATTTGAACTGCAGAGAGTCCCAGTCAACAGAAGCTAAAGCTATCATGATCCTGTATGCTTTTGCGAAGCGTGGGTTAGAGATTCAAATTGAAACAAATCAAGCCATGTTCAAACCAAGGATTCGTTACATCTGGAAACAGAGGGATTTTGGTTGATTGAGATAAAAAAAAATGGACTAAAGATCAATAGGTCTCTATATGCCCAAAAACATGTCTGCCATGATGCTGGAATGTGTAAAATGTGTCCAATATCATGGAGCGGTAGCTTTTCATAGAAATTGGGCCAAATGTTCCTCCTCAAAGAACCAGAAGAAGAAAAAAGTTGGCCAGTTGAGGGATAGAGAAGCTCAGAGGGATAATGTTGTTGGTGAACGGTCAGCCTGGAAGCTGGCAGTATAGACAGATTTCTCACTGAAATCTCCATCATAGTTAGGGCATCTTGCTGACGGCATGTTTAGATGGATGGATCTGTCACCAAGATTACTGTAAATCATCATCGGCTGGAGTGACTCAACAAAAAGGTCCCCATGTTGGAACAGCTAGACAGCCGGTGACAGCTGAACAGTTGGCGACATTGTGGTTTTATTATTATGCACTGGATCCAACAGATCTGATACACACCCCATGCATCTGGAATGATAGGCCCGATGATCATCTTCGGACATGTGGAGGGATTTAACGTCCACTAGGCTGATAAAAATTGGGGAACATTCCCCAATGAGTTGGTATTGCCAACAACAAACAATAGGTTGTCTTCCTTGACTTATCCCACCTTTCCTTCCATTCAATGCCATGTAGACTTTTGCCTACAAAAAACAAAGCACAGATTAGCAAATCACTATGTGACTAACTAGCTAATACAAGACTTTCTCTGACCACAAATTACACACGCTGCTTGTCGTAGTACACATAATATACACAAAACAAGAGTCATGGTAGACTTTCATGCTCTGAAGTTGCATTATAGCATTTAGATGACATTCTGATGAATCGACACAAGAAAAGAAAGCATAAATTAGTTATCATCTTGTTACTAACTCACTAAAAATAATTATATATATATATATTCCCCGTTGTGAACGGAATAATAAAAAAATTCACTGGTCACTGTCACATTAGAAACTTACAGACTATACTTTGAACTCTTGTGCATTCATGTGTTAAAACTGACCTTTCTACAGAAACAGAACACAGAAACAAGTATAAATTAGCAATGCAGCATGTAATGCTATGCTGCTACTTCATGTATCTTTGAATCAGCTGATTTTAGCCACAACACGTTCTTGTAGTAGAGTGTGGCAATTCTGAGATGTCCCCTTGTACATAACAATGCTCGTTACCCGTTCACGTATTTTGTACAACAATACAAGATTTTAAAATTAAATTACCTGCACAAACATTCGAATATGAGATTAATATATTCGGGTAGGTTTGTCATGACTGATCATATTGTATAATACTAGGTTAAATTAGAAGAATTAAAACACCGAGTTGTGTGTATTACTGTCGTGCGGTCATGTTCCGTCAGCATGGTCGATTTGGATTGGCCGATCGATTGCAATACCCAACAATCCATGCTTTGTTTACCAGAATGCTTACACGTGCCAAAGTTGTATATAAACAGCGTCATTGTCCCAAGTCGGTGTCAGATAGGGGTAGAAAGATAAGGCAGCAGATGGTTAGAGGAAAAGGGGCTGGTTAAGATCTAGAACAAAGATTAAGTCAAGAAAAGTGAGAGAAGTAATTTTTGGAGAAGGAAAATTTAATGTATGAAATTTTGAAGAACAATTTGGAACTTAGACTTTAAACTACAAGTTCCCCAAAACAGACGAATTTTCTACACACAAATTTCGGAACCCAAATTTGGATTCCGAAATTAAAACCTTATTGCCCACATTATATATGTTTAACAACCATGCTTAGTTTTTATTGAATTTGATTGGTTTTAGCTAATCAAAATATATCCATTACAGTTGTATCTACTGGTATAATTCTGTAAGTAAAAGCTGAATCTGTAAACTGTTTTACAGATGAGAAATGTTTGAATAAATCTGTCCTGGATTTTTAATCTTTCTTTATTGTTGTTTTATCTCTATTGCTAAAGTCAGACGAACCCTTGTAGCTTCAAGGTCTGAAAAAGAAAGCTAAAATCCCTGAATAATTTTCCAGACCCATGAGGTTACAATATATATTCCCCGTTGTGAATGGAATAATAAAAAAATTCACTGGTCACTGTCACATTAGAAACTTACAGACTATACTGTGAACTCTTGCGCATTCATGTGTTAAAATTGACCTTTCTACAGAAACAGAACACAAAAACAAGTATAAATTAGCAATGCAGCATGTAAATAACTGCTAAAACCAACTATGTTACAAACAGAACAAGCAAAAAAAGGTCGAAGTTGTGCAAACTCAGAATAACCTTGCAGTGGTCAACAATAGCATGTGACATAGTCTTAAAAGGACAAAGTCCCTAAAGTGACAAAATCACTAAAACTGGCAAAAATTGCAAAATAATAATGTATACAACCTGATGCAGAGTAATTAATCCATACAATAAATCCAAAAGAATGTTGGAAGAGTCAATTGTAAGACAAAAATGGCTTTGATTGTTGAAGGATAAACTGTATGATGTTATCCAGTACAGCTGCGAAGCTAAAAACCAGTGATACCTGGCAGTGTCAAGGAGAAGTAATAGGCAAAAGTTATTGCCCTTTGTCTATTGAAATAGACAAGAAAAGACTATTTTTGTCTTTTAGTATGGCTGGAATCGCAAGGTAGCAGGCTGATATTCCTAAAGTAATGTGATTGGGGAAGGTATTTGAAGGAAGAAATAAGACAGTCATGTGGGAAACTTTTCATTTGTCAAAATACTACAGCCTTTGTATCATATTCAAAAGTCACTGTGATAAATGAACTGAACAGTAATTAGCAGGAGAGTACAACTTAAAGCAGGGGTCACAAACACGTGGCCCATGGGCCACATGCAGCCCACCAAGCTGTATCATATAGCCCACAAAGGTGTCATGAGAAATAACAAAGGTGGTACTGCCCCTGGGCAATGTAAAGATTTTTAAGCTCACCTTTATGGCCAACAAAGAAAGATTCCGTGTCATTTGCACATGTTGTTAATTTATGTTTATTGCAAACTGTGAGTATGAGACACACTTGGGAATGCTTAGTGTTGTAAGAATTATTTACTTAGATAACACATTTTTGTGGTCTGAACTTAAATAAGTAACATAGGATGCCACTACATAGATGCTAGTCATCGACTGAAAAGGACCCAAGTCACTTATATCATGGAAGAATTTAAAATTTACTTTATAAAACAAGTCTGTATCAAGCACAAAGAATATGGCTAATCTAGCTCTGAAAAACAAATATTTTTGGTCCAGCTACATCTGAGGCAGCTACCAGGTTACTTGTTGCCCCTATTTCCACTGCAGACTGCGAGACAGAGTTCAGTCGCCAGAATCTGATTAAAACAAACTTACAAAATTCTAGAGGTATATCTACTCTGAAAAATTTAATGAGAATTTCTATTGATGGGCCATATTGAGAATGTTTTATTTCAGGAAGGCATTTAAGAAATGGTCTTGGAAAAAATGAGCAGATATTGATGAAGTGTCAGCAACATTGTTCATAAAGACTAAGCAGTATTTTGTCTTATCAGTTATAATAAAACATTCTTAATCATTCTTCTTTTTCATATGCCAAACATTGAATTTCATGTGCATATAATGGTATTGTTATATTTATTAATAATTATTCTTGTGCTTTGAAATGCAATAAAAACATGTAAATTATTTTATTGTCATGTTTATATATATAAAAATTAGGGGCAATATAATATTATGCACATATTTAACTCCCTGCATCATGACGTAAAATGGCTCCTTTGGCTGAAAAGTGGCTCCAAATTTTTAAATTTGGCGAATTTCATGGTGCAAAGAAAAATATTTCCAAGGGAGACCTGATAGTGGATACTTATGTGGCTGTCTTTGACCAGTAAAGCTAAATGAAAGTTCAGATCATTTCATGCAACAACTGCCCCCATGTGTCAGCTCTAACAGCTAAAATTGGTTGTGTGATAATGACAAAATTTCTTAGTTAACAGACCGAGTGTAAATTGATGACACAAAAAAAATACAAGTTCATGGAACATGAATACTCTACAAACAGTATCAGAAAATGAACCTAACTGCAAACACAAATGAACTAAGGTAATACATTTATGATGGATATAGAATATACTACAATCCCAAAAATATTCATACCTTCTTTATGACTGAAACCTGGCCCAAGTAACCAGCTGTGCCACTCTCAATCAATGGGATATCTGCTGCAAGACACATTCTGTTCACATGATTTCTGGCCCCTAAAACAGATTACACCTTCATGGTGACAATTTCTTTAAATAAAAAAACACAAACTTGTAAAATAGTTAAAAAAACTTAACTGCATGCCCTTAAAGACTGGATTTAAAAACTAGGTATCTGTACCTGTACAGGAAAGAGGCCATGCCTGGCTAAATAAACAGCTGGGCATATACTGTGCTTTTGTTATTTTTAAAGGGGTACCCATTTTCAAGGATTTCATTGGTGCTTTGAACAAGAACTTTAAAGAAGCAATGAAAGAAGAGGCACATGCAACTCAGAAAGCTTTTGCCCATTTTCATCAATTCCCAGCAGTCAACAATGCTCTTTGATAAATGAACGTACTGCGTAATGATGAGCCTCCTACCTATACCTCAGGTAAAACCTCTGAAGGAAGAAGGTTGGAATCCCCATATGAAGGATAACCCACTCCCCTTTTGTTCGCAGCACAACTGGAGGTGACATAGTTTTTGTCTTGAAAGAAGAAATTAATGAAATCTTCTTACCAAACAGATTTTTTCAACGAAAGCTGCAGAGGGTGCCTGTCCCAAGATTGTGCTGATGTCAACTTGATCTGGAAGCCAACTAATGGGCGAATGAGAATGGGTCTACCAGATCCAAAGTGTGTCACTGTGGAGCTAAATTTTATAGGAAGAAACTCAACAGTCAATAGTGCATGCCTCTACAATGTCTCATCAGACAGAAACATTGCAGTCAAAAGCAAGGCTGGCAGAGATTGCTCAGATCTCATAAGCAGAGATTTTCATGAGGCAACTCTTCTGGTCAGATGTCAAAGTATGCTGTGCATAGTACTCACTTCAGCCACAATGAGAGGGCTTGATGGGTTATAGTCTTTTTTCAGGTTTAAATGGAAGAGACACTTTGAAGCACCACAAAGTGACTCGGTCTGCTTCAGATAATGCTTGAAAGCATGGACCAGATCCTGTATGAATGCAACTCGGGATGTGTCAATAAAAGAGAAAGGAGACATGATGACTTTCTGATTGCCTATTGGCAGCAACTGATTCTTGGTGACAAAACTGGCTGTGTTGTAAGGACTGCCAAGCAATCTGAATGAAACTGAAAATAGGCTGGGTCACTGAGAGGTCATGTAGCTCACTGACTAGTTCGTGCCATCAGGAAACTGGTTCTTTATCAAAGAATTCAGCCAAGTCAGTACCCTGCAAAGATTGCACTTGGAAAATATTGTGATTGATTTAGGCCTATGCAGATTAAAAATGGCCAACAAGGTTTTGTCATAAGCAAGATCCCTTGTCATGATGTTGGAAATTGTCATATATCATGGAACAGTAGCCCTTAATAGTAACCTGAGAAAGTTTTTCTACTCAAACAGCCTGAGAAAAAAGTCAGTTACTCGTTTCATAGAGGCACTCAAAGTGACAATGTTATTGACTCTAGACCAGTCCCTGAAGTTTAATACCATTTTTTACACATGATATGCTATACGTTGGGTGATACTTGGGGGAGGAAAAACCTGGAAAGAACCACCAACCCATAATCCAAGGGAAACTACTATCAAGCTTTCTCACTTGCACACATTGGCCGAACTGAAACTTGAACTCGCACTGACAAAGGTGAGATGTCAGTGATCTGTAACGGCAACTGCCTTTGGTCACTCGGACATCTTAAGAATGCACCCTGCCTCAAATGGACAAGGTTAGCAGCACCATTCAAGGAATTCAGGACTGAATCGTGGGTCACTCTGTTAATCTCCTTAGCTATCCTAGCTGCCGACTCCCATGCATGCTCATTGGTATTGTCAAACTTTTTGTAAAAACTTGAAGCCTGAGGGTTGACAGAGATGCCAAATCCAATAATGACATGATTACCATTGTGAACCAGCTTCAAAATACCATGAAAAATGCTTTAACCCACCTTATAAAAAAAAGTGGCAAAGCCAGGTTGACTGCAGCACTGTTGTTGTCCAGCACCCGGAGTTCTTAATAAAAGGCATCAAAATGGGTCTTATACCAGTGAAACACAGGACATATTGGTAACTGTCTCTCAGAAAAAGGACTTTACAACTGTGTGGGTCACTGATCTTGGCAGATAACTGCTTGGCAATTTTTCCTACACTGCAGAAGACAGAAGGAAAGGCGACTTTCTCTTCACTGAGATAAACTGAGGTCTTGACCTTGTCGGCCTGCATATTCTTTTCTTTTCTTTGTCATTTCAGAATAAAAATGATGACAAAACGTGTTAAATGCAAGAATTTTAAGGCCATTAAGGTCTACATTACTGCGAAAAACTGCTAAGAATAGGGAAAGATGTTGTTGTTGTTGTAGGGTTTAATGCCATTTTTCAGCACACGATAGGCCATACATGGCGGCCAGTATTAATGGTGGAGAAAGAACCCAGGAAAACCCTGGAAAGAACCAATGACCCACAAGAAGCTACTGGCAGCTTTCTCACATACCCACATTAGCCAAATTCGAGACTTGAACCCACGTAGACAGAGGTGAGATGGCAGTGATCCGTAACGGAGAGCGCTTTAGACCACTCGACCACTCAGGGGCCCCCACTAGAGGTGTATTTCCCAGGTAATATGCATCGATTTAAGATGGTAACTGTGCCAATGAAGCAAGAATTTTACTGCCCACATTTATTACCTACCCTCCACCACACACACACAAACATTGTGGGGGGTACATGCATTATTTTCTTCAGCTAACTGACCTGGTTGCTCATAACATTGTTCTGTCTGTAACACAGTCGGGTTCTATGGTTCCCAAGAACGTGTTATAGCGAGGTCACACTGTAATAAAGACCAGAAAGACAAATTTTCAGCTTTTGGGAAAGTTGGATTTGGGAGGGTATTAGGCCTTATATTCCTAACGTTAATGTGGTTGAGGAACATATTCGAAGGAAAATAAGAATTCTAAAACAGTCTAAATTTCATAAACGTTTGTGTTCAGTATCAGTAGGCTGTATTTTCCACTGACAGCCTTAAATCAATATGTGTTGTGATATCAGAAAGGATAGAGAGTAATACCAAATATGGAGAAATCAATAATGAAAAGGTGTATGAAAATTAGATTTAATACTTATTTACACTGGTCCTTCATTCAAGTGAAACTGCTGTCAAAAAATACCTGTCTGACAAAACTGCACTTACTTTATTCCCTGCATTTCTTTATGATTTAAGACTGAACTGTAGTCATGCTCCCTCTGAATGAATAATCTACATAACGCATAAATAAATACATATAGGTATGCTTCTAATTAGAGGTAGCAAACTTTCCTGTAAAAATTTAAATCCTCGTAAAAGAATACATCACACTATCCATGCATTTTAATACAGAAAGACAAGACTATAGACCTAGATATCTCCCTCTCATATTAGGTATTTACTACATCCGGTAAGTAATTATACTGCTGGACAAGAAGATAACTGCTGTTGTCACTAACAAAGCCATCTTTGCCAAGTGTTTTGTATTTACTTATGTTAATCATGGAGCATGTGTGATGTCTAGCCCTTCTCACAATATAAAATTACTATGGTGGAAACGACTAGAGAAATACATATGCATACAGCAATGTAATTAGGAAAATCTCTCTCTCTCTCTCTCTCTCTCCACATAATTTTATAAAACTATTATACATTACACCTTTTTTCTTTTCTGTATATAACAAAACAAAGCTGATAAAAAATGTAATGCAAATTAACATATATAAAATGGTCATTCCTAACACAAACAAGATATAGCATGATTAATACAATATAGCATAAATATATAACAAACACAATACATTAAATTGATCCTTGGTCAAGATCAATAACAATTAAGGAAGTATATGTCTTAAAGAAATATACCAGAAAGGAAAACAAAGGGACCAGTTCCAGGGACCTTTGTGTAGGACCTACAATAAAATAATTAAATGCAAATAGCAAAGAGCAACCCCATAACAAGAATAATAAATACCTTGTTTCATCCAAATTCTTTTTGATTTGTTACAGAAAATCAAACACCTACACTATGGGGGATACAGAAACTCATTAAAGCCTTTAAAATTTTCAGATGACTGGGGGGAAGGGGGCACTTCCAAGGCTGATAGCTTAACATAGCATATGTGCCCACAAACAAAACACTATACAGCTCACCGTTCGTAAAATAAATTTGATAAACTGTCCAGCTAAAGTGAAGCGTGATCAGGGTATAATAGAAAAATTAAAAGAAGTTTTTAATCATCAGATGTATAATTATCTGTTTAAACTGCACAGCAGCCAATAGAATTAATTTTCAAAACTGACGATAACAGTTGTATGAAACATACCCTTTTGAGAAAGCATGCAATCGTCGTATGCAAATGGAAACTATCGCATTAAGTAATGTTCTTTGTCAAATCTGTTGATAGTATAAAGCTTGAACACAACTGAAACAAAGTATGCAGTGTAAATTATTTATTTTATTTGTAAATTATTTATTTAAAGAAGGTTAACAGAAGTATTTCATCATCAGATGAATATTCTAAGCGATTTGCATAACACAGAACATAATCATAAATGAAGGTTCATAATTTACTTAAATAAAATACTACTTTCAACATTCAGTTTAATTGTAATTCGTTTTTTGTTTTTATATATTTTATTTTTCCCCAATTATCTTCTTCTCTGTTAAAAAATTAACTAAATTGCAATTATCTGCACAGGTTATACACATACCCTTTGAAATATGATTATATCATTGTGCCTAACAATTATCCATTAATTACTTTATTGCGTATTTATTTGGGGCATATAATTGGGAAGTTTGCCCATGGCAAGAAATATAATTTCATTCACTTTGTTCTAATTTGCAAACAGTGAATGTTGACTAGCAGCAGTATCTACCAGAAATGCTTCTAGCACAACCTCCATTTACTAAAGAGCTCGGAAAGAAAGGGCAGATAATGAGGTTTCCGAAAGAGGCTATATGATATTTTAAAAAATTCCCTGAAGCACAATTGATATTCACTAATTATATATGCATATTCCAGTATAAAAATTAAAACATAGTAAAGCTCACACTTTACTGATATTTTGGCCAAAACCAGTAAATAAATATTGTGTTGTTGAGTCTCCAGGTACACACATAATGTAAGTAAGTCCAGGTTTTTCAAAGTCCTAGATAATTAGGTCTAATCTCTCAGGTGTTTTATGATCAGCCACTTTCCTCCCCTACAAAACCTTTACACAAATTTGTATGAATGACAACAATCTAAAGGTTAAAGAGGCATCTAATCATTAAGAATGAACTGTCCTAGCTTGATACCAATCCATGCCAGGTATGAATAGACTCTATCATGGAGTTTAGAAAACATTTCCAAATGAAAATCTTTAACCAAAAATGTATCTGTTGACGGATGCAAACACAAGCAGAAAGTGACTACTATGTCTCACCTTCCACTAATCTTGAATATAGAAAAGAGTCTGTGATGCCAGGTGTCTGTAGAAGTATACCCTATAAAAGTCAGGCAAACTGATGGCTTAAAAGACAACTTACCTCTGTTATCTAAAGCATTCATCACAATATCAAATTTCTTGAAAAACTCCAGACCATAATCTGTGCTGAAGAAGAGAAATAAATTATGATAAGCAAATGCTGCCAATGAACATTGTCCAAATAATCAGACATGCTGCTTGAGAAAACTGAAATAAAATCAGTCACTTACTTTTGACCATTAGGTCAATGTAGCCCAAATGACTATTGTTACTGTTAAATTAAGCTTGTGTGACCATGAGAGGACAAAGAATGAAGAAAGTGCTGATGTCATGTTACACAGAGAATTATACCAACATGTAGAATCCAAAACATGCCATGAAAAAGTAATGTCTGAGAAAGACATGAACTGAAAAAATTCACAATAAACTTGCTTTGGGAAAAATCAAGAACTATAAAATCTGAACCTGTGGTCATAAAGTTAAAATGCTTAGAACAAGAAACATTCTTGGAAATCAGATCATAAATATGCCAGTAGCTTCTCATGGGTCGGTGGTTCTTTCTGGGGTTTTCCCGGGTTCTTCCTACACCATTAATACTGGTCACCATGTAGAGCCTATCGTGTGCTGAAAAAATGGCGTTAAACCCAACAACAACAACAGATCATAAATGTCAAGTTTAATTTGACAGTATCCATCAGGAGTGGAATGTGTTTAGCTGCACATGAACAGAACTGAAATTAAGACTCAACAAAATATTTTGGACTCAAAATATTTCCAGCCAGTATGTTAATCATAGCTTCTCTTCATCTCTGTGTGCCTATATATATATAGGGTATATCAGTGGGCAGGCTACATCAAATTTTTTCACAGTCAGTATTCATCAATTTATACAGATATTATTTTCAATAATTATGTTACAATGATTTTTTAAAGCTTGTTTATGTTAAACAGATTGACAACTTGAAATAAGACTAGCAAACACAATGGAAGTCTGTTTAGTTAATTCTAGCAACAGTATTTTATAAATAAACATAACCTTACGTCAGGCATGAAATTGATAGCAAGATGATTTATTTCAAGGAGTATAACATTCATTCTATTATTAATCTACTGTCAAACAAAACATGAAAATCGCCATTCGCATTTCTAGTCAGATGACCTCAAACATTACAGCATTCACTTCATACCAACAATAACATCAACAACATGTGTTCTATGCTTGATGAATCTTTCTCAAGGTTACTGCAGTAGATTTCTGATTTTTGTTCTCAGAATAAAGATTTTGAATTAAGTGTGCATTACATTTTTTTACAAACATTCCATGATCTTCATTTTTGAATTTTGTGTACAACATTAGAAATTGGAAATTGATTTATTGCTATCATTTTGACTATTGGACATTTTGGGTTGTGAGATTTGGTTAGTCATGTGACTGATTTGAAATTCATTCAGAACATTCGATTCTTTTGGACTGGAATATAACTTTTCAGGATAATTTAAATACAGCAAATTATATTATATATAAATTCATTATATAACTTTATATTTACATTAGTTACATTTTATAAGAAATACTAGATTTTTTTTTGTTCTAGGGTTTAACGCCATTTTTCAGCATAAGATAGGCTAGACATGGCGGCCAGTATAATAGGTGGCGGAAGAACCCTGGAAAACCCAGGGAAGAACCACCGACCCACGTGAAGCTACTGGCAGGCTTTCCCACGTACCCACGCTAGCTGAGCCTTGGAATTGAACCCATGCAGACAGAGGTGAGATGGCAGCGATCCGGAACGGTGAGTGCTTTAGACCACTCGGCCACTCGGGGCCCCAAGAAATACTATAGAAAATTTGATACTGATATTGATTTTGAAAATTTAAATTATTCTGTATTTGTCATTTATTTGTTCTTGGTATTTTGATTCCACACAATTTTGTTTCCAATCCAACCCAGGTAGGGCTGGAGTGAAATTGATGAGGTACTGAAGCTTGCCAACCACTATTCTCTTTCAGACATAAAATAGTCTTTGTTAAAAAATGAAAATATAAATATTCTGGTCAAGTATTTGGTGGAAAAGGATATTTTTTGTTGCAAGTGCTTTGGGATCAATTAGTCTTTATCTAGCTCTGACACGAAATTAAAAGAAGTGAATATGAAATACAAGACAGAAATAAAATTAAGAAAACATGACCTTCAAAAAGAAGAAAAAAGAAATGGAAACAAAAATGTAAATGTAGAAACAAGAGCAAGAGAAAAATTCAAAAAAAAAAAAAAAGAAAGATAAATTCAAATGCAAATTTAAAAAGAAGAAAGAAAGATAAATTCAAATTCAGAAAGAAGGAAAAGAAACATTTTCAAATTAGGAAGGAACAGGGATGGAGGGAAGAGAAGCAAATGCAAATGCAGTTATAAGTACAAAGAGAAGAGACAGCAAATCAAATTGCAAATGCAGAGAGAGAGAGAGAGAGGGGGGGAGAGAAGAGATGGAAATGTAATGGAAATTAAAACTTGCAAGTAGAAAGTTCTCCACTCATGAAAAATCAGTTTTTGATGTTGCCAAAATTATTGTGTTATTACCTCCTTTTAAGAAAAAGATGTATATAAACATCTGCATTTTTTAAAAAAAGTAGCTGAAAATCTGAAATGGCCAAGAGAGCATTGGACCTCGTTACTACAAAGTGTACAAATTGGCAAAGCACATGAAGTTTATACTTCACTGTCAGTAGAAGCAATGCTGATGATTCGGTCAAGGAACGTATCTTGAACGGTTAAGAGTTGGTACCTGAGGCATACCGAGAGAGGTTTCAGAATTGAAAAAGAACAACTTTATGATAGGTGGTGTGCATCTAAAATTATCAATAAAGATTATGATAAACTTAGACAACTCATGTTAGTCGAAGAGTTCAAGAACTGCATCCACGGTGATGTCAAAACTTATACTGATGAACAACATGTAGACAGTGGAAAATTCTGCTTGTATGGCTCACAATTACTCCTCGATTCATAAAGTTTCATTTGTCAATAAGTTTTCCTGTCAGCAGGTTCTAAGTAAGAAAATGACTCAGTCTCAAGCATGTACTTAAAAATTTCAATTTGACACAACTTATAGGAATCAACTTCTGGTAAGACTGATAAGAAATACTTATCTCTTCCTATGTACACTTATTCCAAGAAAACAGGTCAAGTTATTTCAGACTGCTTTATAAGCAAAGAATAAAGACAGAGCTGTTCCAAATGTTTTTGTTTCTCAGAGGTCAAGGTCATGTATTGGAAACGACATATTTGCTGGGTCTGATTTTATTATAGAGAATTATGAACCATTCATGTTGAAAGATTGTACATCAGTTATTGGTGATTCAGGCAATCCTATTAATATTAAAATAGTAAGGGACACAGGAGTTTCTCCGAGTCTTTTATTATCAGATACTTTGCCTTTGTCAGTAAAGTCTTCTCCTTCTAAAAGCATTCATGTTCTGGGAGTAGAGTGCGGCTTTATTCAAATTCCATTCCATACTGTTAATTTCTCATCAGACTTAGTTTCAGGACCAGTGACTATAACAGCTGTGTTTTCTTCGTCCATCGAAGGTGTTAATTTATCACTAAGACATGAATTAGCTGAAGTTAAGGTCATGGTTAATCCACTTGTCAGTGACAAGTCTTGTTTATATCACAGACATGATTTTGGTCCTCAATAAATAAAACTGAATAAATATGAGGGGGCTCGGCCTCCCCAATGGGGTCTCGAGGGGCAGAGCCCCTTGATCCAGCCAAAAATGCATTTAACAATCATAAAAAAAATAAACATTTGAAAATTTAACCAACTTATCAAAAGTTTCAATTTTACATGAAGAATTTCACAATATTCATTGTCACATCAAATTCTTCTCCAAATATATTAGTGCAAATGTTATTTCATGTGCGTGTCAGTGTTCGCACAGTAATTCAGGCTCAATAATTTGTCAATTTTTGCAGCAAATATTATATTACACTTTTCCTCTTTTCAGAAAAAAATCTTTTAATCCCCCACCCCAAAATACATCAGCTGTATAAAAAAACCAACACTTAAATTCACTTGTCTCTTCCCCCACTGGATTCAGTCTGTTGATATTAATATGCCATCCTTGCTCTTTTTGCAGCCTTTATGAAAATGTCTTTTGTTTCCATTTTGTCACCACTGACGTTTTTGGCTCAGTCTTCAATCTTTTCTTCTCAACACGGTGTTTTTATCCGATTGAAAATAACTCCAAGTATTGGCCTTAATTTGTGCGTCAATTTCTCCGTACACTGCTTCTCTTTGATGTGCTGACTGCCACTCAAATAATAATATTAGTATTGCTACTACCACCATGTTGCTGTTACTCCAATATCTAAAAACTGCAATTAGCATAATTCAAATCTTTTTGCAAAGATCATAAAATGACAATCATCTAGCATTCATTTTTGTTATCAACCGACTAACTACATTTCCGTCAAATTTCCGCTCAAGCCATTCCCGTTTCCACAAATTTTCAAATATTTATCCAAACTTTTTGGTGTCCTCTTGTCTCTCAAAAACTCGAGACACAACATTTTGCAAGCATGCTTCATAATTTAAATTTCCATTACATGAAAATTCATTGGATGAGTAGAAACTTTTGGCCAATCAGAATACTCTTTACAATGATCATGTGTTATATAACATATGAAATGAATACTTTACAAGGGTCGCTGCAGAATGGGACTGGATGGACTGCTTTTTAAAAACCAGATTGGAGATGAGAAAGAAAGAAAATGGACAACATAAAGAAACTGATTTTGCTCACAAGGAGAAAAGCAAATTCCTTTAAAATGGAGAAAATTCATGTTTGGGATCAAAACTTTGATCCTACTGAAAATGAAATAAATGACTGATATCCTGCTATGGCAAAAAGAGCTCAAGAATGATGTTGATCAGAAAATCATTCTTTGAGCTCTTGCAAATAATGCTTATCAGGAAATTATTCTTTTGGCTAACACAATTATTGGTCAGGCTTTTGATGAGGTCCCTTTCCTCCTGGTATTGATCAATCAAAAGGTATCACTGTATCTTTTCATCACTCACTTTCTCATTTCTAATCTGGGTGACAAATGACAAGCGCTTGTCGTTGAACAGGAAAAAGGTCCCGAGATCTCCTGTTTGTTTCCGAGGGTTATTAACAAAATTGAAGTAGCAAAGGTGTGAACTTGCTATTGTGAAAAATGGGGTCCTTCTGAGAAAATGGAGACCATCTCAAGTACTCACTGCTGATGAGTGATCTGTGAGCTAAAGATAAAGACATTTTTTGAGGTATTTATACAATAATCTGCAATGAAATTTGTATGGACAAGGCGCCAAATAATGTGAATAAACGTATGTATAATGAAATTCTACAAAATGACACATGTAGCTGCAAAAAAGTGACTTAGACCGTGTACATGTGACTTTAACTATAATCAACTGCCAAAATTCCAAAACATATGATGATGATTGTAAATGAACTTTGTTGTTCATACATCCATCTAACAGTCATCACTGTACATCTCTCCATCCTTTCAAGGAGGAATACACTGCAAAAGAAAATACACTCGACTGAATGTGAAAGGATGGAGGCACCACTTTGTGAAGCAGTATTCCTCTATTTGACAATGAGTCATCTACAACTTTGAGCTGTCCTGGTATGTGGCAGACTTGAATATTTATCTGGAATTGGGCACACCACTGAAAGTAGTCCCAAACAATGACACAAAGGTCTCATGGTTTTGTCCCTTCCTGTTTGAGATGTTACATGACCACCAAAGAATTATCTGAGTTTGAGGACCATATGTCTAACTCAATAGTTGAAGGCACTGAGGATGGCTTTCATTTCCAAGACATTAATGTTAAGAACCATTTCTCGCGCATCCACTTACCACTGACCATCATAAAGTCTTGCTGCAAGTGTGCTCCCCAAAGTGACAGACAAGCATAAGTACAAATCATTACTTCTGGTTGTGTATTTTTGTGGGGGTATTCCTGCTGAAAGCCACTTCCTGTCTTGCCTTTGGTGAAGTCTTCTCATATGGGTCAATATCATAATAATCTTATCCAGATGGCCCACGAAAGGTTGCCATTTGTAATGGGTGTATGTAAAGGTAGCCATGGGTAGCAAATCTGTCACTGCATTGAACATATCAAAGAGGTGAAGAAATTCCCTTGCCAAAGTAAATGTTTATTTTAAAATCCTCTGGAAGGTTGCACAAGGCCACCACTTTAGAGAGAAAAAAATGCAAGTTCATGTTGCAAGAGGCCATCAGGGCATGTTCTGAACAGCCCTATTTATGATCTTGACAATATAGCTCATCTAATCTCAGGTGTGGTCACTTCCAGTAATCTATTTGAGGAGAAAAAACTGTAAGGATGCTAAGTAGTGAGGAAGTTAATACAACATTCCTCACTAGCCTGGAGGTGGCATTTAAGACCTGCCTTATAACAAAGTGAGGAAGTCATGCCAAAAGCGGTAAAATCCTTGTCAACACCTACCGTCATAGTATGTGGAGGCGGACATTTGGATGGAGGCAGGATATATTAAATAGCTTCCTTAAAGCTAAATTCCATCTGTTTCATTGTTGGATCAGATGATACAGGCATTAACATTTCATTCCCTTTGTCTTTGTCTAGATGGGGATTATCCACCTTTTGTACCCCTTGGGTCCATAGCTAGAGCGTTCCATATGGAAATTAAATTATGATACCATAGTGTCAGCATGCATAATGCCAATTCACTGTGGCCACTTTGGCATGGCTGGATGGCTCTACAAATAAAGCTGGTTTGCTATGAAGTGGCATTTTAATATTTGGTCCTAATTATCTTCACTGTGTAGCATGTTCAGCATAAGATACAGTAGCCATGGAAAATGTGGACAGTCAGCCAGTCCGTGATAAACGACTTATGACCACTTCCGTCATAAAACGCACATTCGTACAGATGAACTGGTTGGTCAACAGTCAGAATGGCATACAGCAGATGATAAATGCCACAGTGGTTGGGTAGATATAAGTTGTAATTTGTTTCGTCAAACTGGCAGGCTGTCAACCCAGCATCAGGAGTAAAATAATATCCCCTCACATCCACCACGAACACTATCATGCACAGATGGAGTATGGGGTATTGTATATTTATGCTTAATGGGTGGAGATAGGTACAATTTCTGCACCCTAATGCCCCATTGGCAAGGTGACACTTTAATTTGGATTGTCACACCCCATAAATCAGAGCTAAAGGCTTATCCCCACTGGGATCCTGAAAAGTTTCTTCCTGTTCCATCATTGATAATCTCAACAATATAGCCATATTTATTAGAGAGGGAATGCATGATCTGCCATCATCTTCTGAATCTGCATGATGGGTAGAAGGGGCATCCCAGCATTCCCCAAGAGACTTGTGAGAAATTCGGAAGTGGGACATAGGATCAGTACCTCATGCTGAGAAGAAATAGCTATCGTTGTTTTTATGCATAGCTTTAACTGTTTTTTTAAACTATTTTCAAGGATATCACACCGTGTTGACCACATTATAAATGAGTTATAATTAGAGTAAATGCATTAAGACACAAAATTCCACTGGTGAAAATAAAAATGTATGTTGCCTGTTGAAAGTTTAAGTCAAAAGTAACAAAAATGAACAGTACAATAATTTCAAAAATATCAATAAATTCACCCGATTTTACATTTTTTTTTAAAAAAAAAAAATGTTATATGCACAATATAAAAGAACAAAGGAAATGTGGCTGATTACATTTCAGTTACATTTTTGTAGAATTTATCTGTATATCCTAGCACATGGCAGCAAAAGTGAAAAACCATTTTAAATCAGATCTACCCATAGCAACATAGCAGATAGAGAGTTGCTTCCCTGTGTGTGTGGACAAAAAGGTGTTTTTCCATCTTTCTGGAAGATCTGGACTCAGAGGTAGCAAAGAAAGCTATCCATAATGTAATGTGATCAGGTAATGTATTTGCCAGAGAAAAAGCTCTTTAATGTCAATTATTTCCAATGCAATTATTAAATGAGTATTCAACCAATAAACTTACCCTCCCCCTCTCTCCCCTACTTTTTACTGTCAATGTCTACCCCTTTCTCAATATTTCCAACTTGAATCCTAGCTTGTGCAACAGCTTACATGTATTTACCTGTTTATTTAATATGGTATATATATAGGAATGTATTTTTCTCTACTGTTATATTTTAATGCAAAATAATCTATGTGTGCCAAATAGTCCCTATCTGCCCACTCTTTTATAAATAAATAAATTTTTAAAAAACCTAGGTGGATTTCTATGTTCACCTCATTATGCTGTCATGATAAGCTGTGATTTTTGCATCAGGATTGAAATGAAAAGCACTCTCCTTGGCAACCTAAAATAATAAGAAATGAGAACAATTTTCAATGCACATATATATTTTCAAACGAAAAATGCATAAACAGATAAAACTAAACTGGTGAATATGCATAAAAGCATTTTGGGACATTAATGATGTGTCATAACTAGCACAGACTTAAACCATACCTTTGTACTATAGAAAATATTAAAACTTGAAAGACGTTTTGTTTTTATAACCAGGAATTTGCTCCAACAATTTAAAATAAATTATACTACTTTTTCATACATTCATTAAATTCAGAATCTGTATAATAGTCAAAAGTTAGTGTTTCACAGTTGAGTAAATAAAAGCAGTTATTTTTTAAATAAATTTTGGCATGGATATGACATAAGTATACAGAATCTCCTTAACAGTCATAATTGAGGACCAATAGTGTAAACTCAAAAAAATAATAAATTCTGACTACATTTAACTTTCTGTTATAAAAATGGAAAACATAATTTTTTTATGGCATATTTAATGACAATAAACAGACATTATAGGACCTTATTACTGTAAGAATATACACTCAAATCAATTAGAGCCATAAAATACACAAAATTAGTTCCAAATTTGAGGCTTGAAATTTTATAGTTAATATTATAAGAAGCAAAACTTGAACTACATTGAAATGAAAACTTGACATTATTACATTTAGATATCGATGTCAGAGTTCCAAATAAATTTTAAAACTTGCTAAATACATCAAGAAATTGCACACACATAACATGTTGAAGATCTGTGACATAATACTATGCCATTAAAGGAAATCAAATTGTTTAATAAATTATGTTTCTCTAATAATACATACTTGATTGCATTAACATCACAAAAATAAGCTTGTTACTTTCCAAATTAGGCCCTCCCAAAAGTCTATATCATATAGACGAAGAACAGTAACTCTTTCCCATTACCTTCCATTGCTGCCACCAGGTATCATTAGTTTTAAATAGTTCAATGAGGAGACTTGCATGGAAGGGAGAAGGTGAGGATTTTATAGTAATGTGATCAGTTAAGTATTCTGGGAGAAACATACTTTACTAAAAAATTTGTTTTCTCCCTCAAATTCCTTCCACAATCAGCAGGAGAGAATGATGAACATCTCTACCAATACTCAAAGCACCCTTGAAGGTAAGAAAGAATGGATTCCCAATAAAAAAAAAAGATAACCCATTCCCCTAACAGTCACATGATCCATGACAACTATATCAGGCTAAGAAGCGGATTACTGAACTCTTCTTAGTGATAAATCTTTTATGGGCAAATCTAGCAAAAGTGGTAAATTATGCCTGTGAGGAAGCTGTGTTGATGTCAACTTTATCTGATGATTATCTGGGCAGCAACCACTAAATCCACTGGATTCAAATCTTATCTCTGCAAAGCTAAATCCTTGAGATAAAAACTCAAGAAGGTTAGTTAAACATGCCAGCCAAAAGGTTCTGTTGAAACATTATGTTTGGAAGCAAGGTTCAGAGAGATCAATCAAACAGGCTGAAATTTTCATGAGATAACTGATCTTTCCAGACTTAAGGGTACTTTTACAACTTAGGGTTTTAAACTTGGCACCAAGAAAGAGTTATAACCAACAAGTTTTATATAATTTAAAATATTAATTTATTTTCCTGAAATACAAAGTGAAAGAATTAAAAATAACTTAAAGTATCATAAAGTTCTATCAATTCCAATAGTTCCAATTAATCTGAATACATTCCAAAGGTATTTTAAACAATGACTCTTTTGTACTGATGTACGAACACTGAATTCAAAGAAATTTCATATAGCTATTAACACAAATGAATTTGAATGAATGTTACATTACTGCAATTACGATGAATGATTATAGTAAATAAATGAATCAATCCCCTCACATAATTCTTACAAGACCAGCAATACTATTAAGAATGAATGATTCCACACAATAATCATTTTATATAGAAAATCAACATGCAACAGCTGGAATGGAATACAATGCTTTTGAATGAATCATATGGTTTTTCACAATATTCAATGCGATCAACAAGGGTCATATCGTTTATTCTAGCTAGCTAGGAAACAGGTCAGTTGCCATTTGTTTTTTTAGGAAACCCGTGACCTCCATTCCAAGAATGCCTGTCCCGGTCAGATCAGGTGATGTTTACTTTCACTTATCAGTACCACTTAACCTTGAGAATTATGAATGAAACATCATACACACTATACATGGCTCATCCTATAGTACAAACTGCAATCATAGGATCCAAATTGTTTTGTAGGGGCTTCCAGTTGCATTTATCTAACCTCCTCATCTTTAGTACTCTGCCAATATGACCAATAATTTTCACTGTGCACGAGGTACAGATAATGTGCCTGAAGATCTGGATATATGCAGTTTGCTAGTAGTAATCAGTAGAACAAAAAACAACACAGACCCTTGTCTAACAGCTTTTAATGAGATGGCAGATCTTGGTTCTATGTTGTTAGTTGGCTAACTTTACTTATAAGTGAGTACATATGGTAAAATACAAGCCAGATTTGGAGTGGAAAATTACTTACATACTTCAGGCATTGTCTGGTACATTAGATAATTGAATATATCAAAACTTTCTACCAGAGAAATTTTCATGCAATTAGTAATATTTAAGCCTTTACAAGTACAAATACAAAGTAGGTCTCACCTGTGCTTTTGATTTTCCTACATGTTCTTTCCGGAACAAGAACTGTCTGTTGAGATTGCTGACATCAATGGTATCTAAATCAATCTGAAAAACAGTGTAAACAAAACGTCTGACTTGCACATACAAGATGCCATGGATACAAGCATCTGATACATGACAATTTAAATACTTAGTCAATCCAAACAAACATCATGTAACCCAAACAATTCCATTAGTGGTCCCTCACTGTAATGTACCTCTGAATCAAGCTGTTTAGGTCATGGATCACATTGTTTGAATTTTGTTTTATCATTGCTACTTGAATTCTATCACCCACCCACCCTCAATATACAGCTTACTTACTCATAACAGCCCCGTTATGACTCCCATGAAAAGGATCATAAAGTGGGAGCACTGTATGTGTATCACAGGGATTCTCAAGCCAGACATTTCTCTCGCACAAGTTAAGATGATGGGCATATATTTGTGAAATTTAATATAAAAACATTGAAATAAAAAATACAGAGGTAAAGCTGTAGCCAGTAAGGACGTAAATATGTCAGCACAATTTCACCACAAAATAAAATGTCTACATTTTTTTAAAGTCTACAATGAAAAGCAAAGAACTCCAATTTTTTAAAGTGCATGCAATTCCACTGATCATCAAATAGAAAACTCTTGTCACACTTACTATACCAGCATTGGTTTTGATAATGACATATACCCAGAGTATCATCGGTTGTTTGATGATTATTGGTCATAAACAGACGATGATGTACATGTCCTTACAGGGTTAAATTTGGAATTTCATTCCATGGTAGCCTATAAGGACCAAAATTTTAAAAAATTGCTTATTATCATATTTATCATACATAAATAGGAAAACAAAAGTCAAACTTTTTAAAATTCAGAAATATTTCAATAATAATATTATTATTATTAATAAGAGACTTTTAAATATTTACATTTCTTTTCATAAATGACATTTAAAATATATAATTAAGTATTTTAAATAAAATATCTGTAATGTTGTTATTCATGGAGTTCAACTCTAATTACATTTGTGTGTTTGATATAATCACTGGATCCTTTTCGTTTTTGTGGAAATATTAAGCTTACACAAGTGTGGACATACCTTCTTATAGGTAAGTTGCAATTATTGTTTATTAAAATAACTAACTGCTATCATACCCATGTTAGGCAAATACCTCAATTATATAGTTGTTTCCACATGGTATATTAATCTGGGAAAGCCACCATATGCTGTTTTATACATCAATTGACAGATTTTTTTTACAGGAATCTGTTGAGGGAAAATCAGGGCCAACTTTTTCTCCTTGTGTTTGCAAGGAAACATTATAAAGTTGATGGACTAAGGCACTCAAATGGAAAATCATAGCAACAGCAAAATAGTTTTAATATGTACTGATAACAACATTAAGTATAGCGAGAATAAAGTAGTCCGAGTTTCCTCTGACCCTTGCCAATCCATTCTTGATATTTTGACATTTATGTTGGGGTGAAGAGTCCACTGCCTATCAAAAAGATGGAAATAGGATATCCGCTTACTAGCTGGTCTAGCAAACTTGAACAACCTTTCATCGAGATATACCTACATGAAATCAATAGGATACGATTTATTTTCTCAGAAACTTATGAGTATAGCATTTGTTATATCTTTAATCCGCTGACAAATGAGATGAAACTACAGCGTTTAGGAAATTTGACATGGTGCTCAACATTTGCATTCCTAGTCACATGACTACAAAAATGTCACAACCCACATGTCAAATAGTCATGTGATTTCAACAATAAACAACTTCTATTATTCCTGTACAAACAAATCGAACATATAAATTAAAGTCACATGTGTATAAAAAAAATGAAAGAACATAAACTTCTGAAAATATTTATTCTGAAAACAATGACCACAAATCTGTAAACCATGCAGCAACTTGAGAAAACCAGATTCACCAAACATCAATGCGGTAGTCCTGTGATACCAAAAAAACACACAGCTGACACATACTCAGTACTTGATGAATCTGGTAATCTCCACCTTGCTACGATACTGACAGGTTTCTAGTAGTTGTTTTTCTCATGAATAAATATGTTGAGAATTAAGAGTGAATATTTATTTACAAATAGTATGTGACTTTCGTATATTTTTGAATTCTATGTACAAATACCTTGGAAGTGGTTTATTGTTGATAGCATAAGACTATATCTGTCCGCTGAATTCATTGACATGTACGTTACCAGATTTATGTAGTGACTATGAATGCAAATGTTGGGTTCCAGGTCAAATTTAATAAACGCTGCAGTTTCATCTCATCAATCAGTGGATTAAAGACATAATGAATGCTACACTCGCAATTTCTGAGAAATAAATCATATTCCTATTGATACGCCGATATATCTCGATGAAAAGTCATTCAGGTTTGCTTTGCCGGCTTGTAAGCGGCTACACTATGCCCACACCAAATTGTGTCGGCGTATTCCATCTTTTTGACAGGCAATGGACTCTGACTCTACACCTTAGCATGAAGGTTCAAATAGCAAAAATGAGGTGGCAAGGTCACATGAAACTCAGATTACTCTCCAGGCTAGTCCTACAATGTAAGACTTCCATGGCATCCCAGCAAACTGCAGTGTAGGCCAACGAAATATGTCCATTAACTTGTGTGGGAATCTGAATTTAGTTGGATAAAGACATCAGAGTAAAAAAAAGTCTAGACTACAACATTATAACTTTAATTTATAGAAAAGCGCAGACATGGGCTGCCAAGTGTGCGAGATAATCCCGAAAATGTGATTTGTCGTTCCGATGTTAAATGACATCTGAACATGCTTTACAGCACTGTTATTTGGGCAGTAAGACCTTGATATCCAAAACATAAAATATCAGCATCGATGTCTTACATCGTAGGACTACTGAAGTCCTATATGTAAGAGCTCGACGTTGATATATATGTTTTGGTCATCTAAGTCTTACTGTGCATTGTTATTTTATGTCGACTAACATTGTAATGAAATTCAAATTTTCAGGAATATCTCACACTACTGGCAGCCAATAATGATGCTTTACTACAAAGAAAAGTCGTAATGTTTTAGTCAAACTTTACTTACTCTGATGTCTTTTCTCTAATAAATTCAAGTTCTCACAAAAGAAATGGACCTGTTTTCAAGTTTGCGGTGTGTGTGCTGGAATGCTTCCAATGAATTTATTTGTCCAGATTTCATGAAGGTAAGTTCATT
This sequence comes from Sinohyriopsis cumingii, assembly GCA_028554795.2. NCBI lineage: Eukaryota > Metazoa > Mollusca > Bivalvia > Unionida > Unionidae > Sinohyriopsis > Sinohyriopsis cumingii. The sequence goes on along the minus strand of CM068838.1, from coordinate 133,403,815 downwards.
TTTTTAAAACTGTGCACAACTCAATTTGTTGTTGTTGTTGTTGTATGGTTTAACGCCATTTTTCAGCACATGAGGAAGAACCCGGGAAAACCCAGGAAAGAACCACCAACCCACAAAAAGCTACTGGTAGCTTTCTCACATACCCACATTAGCCGAATCCGAGACTCAAACACACGCAGACAGAGCTGAGATGGCAGTGATCCATAACGGAGAATGCTTTAGACCACTCGGGGCCCCCACAACTCAATTTAACGTCAATCAGGGTATTATCAGATGAATTTAAATGGAATGGAGCAATAAGACTTATCTGTTTAACTTTTTCCTGCCAAATGGAATTAATGTTAGCAAATAACCTCAATTGCTATTTTGCAGCATCCATTTTGAACATACATGTATCACGTGATCATGCTGGGTCATACAAAATAGAGGCTAAACACGGGGTAAAATCGGACACCTCCAGGTATTCTCGAACATGTATTTGTATATTTTTTAAAAATATATGTTTAAACCCTGACATATGTAATTTAATCAAGCACAAGAAATAAATTAAACTAGACAATGTAAATATTCCAAATTTTGGTTATATTTATCATGATTGTTACTGTCTGTATCAAGACTGCATTATGGGGTTTCAAAAATGTTTACATGTACTATGTAACAAAACAATTCACACAGTTATTCCTAATGTCAACACTACCGGAAAGGCGAGTACTATTTTGTTTTCCAATAACCCAAGTGCAATAAAAGAATTTACATCATTTAAGCTTCAAGATAATCTTTTCTTTTACATTACTAGTCCATGAATTATCAAGCATAGGATTGTTATGAACATTTCATTATGTCTTAATAATGTGTATCACACTGTTATGTAAACAGTCTTGATGACATGTCATATAACAGCTAAAACTTTTTAAAATTAAATATCTAAATAATATAAATAATAATAAACAAGTTGGTGAAAAGATTTTATTTTATTGTTAGTTGTGTTGGTTAATGTAGTGTACTGACATATTTGGTTGTTAATTACTTATTAAATAATTAATTAATTAATCACAAATGTTATCACCACAGTTTTGCTGCGAATACCAACTAAATCATCTACAATATCAGTTTAAGTGGTTTTTATCTTATTTAATAGCTTAATTTATTTGAAATATTAACCAGCTGGCTGTACTTAACAACCTGTTACATGTATTTCAACTGAACTGGCCGATAATACTCCCTTCAGGTGGGCTCATGGTCATTCCATACCCAGTGGAAACTGGTCGTTTTGTACCCAAGGTACAAGTTGTTTCATAACTGAGGTGCTGGTCATTTTGTACCCAAGGTGCTGGTCATATTTCTTGGTATTATTTAGTAAAGACTAACGTGATTGAAAAAAATACAGAAGTTTATCCTCTCAAAGCAACTTGAAATTCTGAGATCTTTTAATAATGGGGCTGAATGCAGATAAACAGTGTTGCTTGATTAAGTTTCTCTTCTCCAAAGACCATTACTGGTGATAATTTCAACTTCTGTAGCCTGCTTTTAAAGGTGTTGTAAGCGGTATACTATACAGACCGCCAAAGCCATTTTTTGTACACTACCCGCTGCATTAGCATACTTGTGCAAAGTTTTGGACACTTTCACTGATCACAAGAAACTAGCAAGTTAGTCGTATAATTGAAATTCTCTGTTTTCAACTAAGTATAAATATTACCAGGAATATTTTGTCATGCCAAGTGAAAATTTGTTTTCATTGTTTGGCATATTCTGTTTTATTCTGTTATCCTCCTAAATATAATGCACATAAATAATTGTGCAGAGAAAGAGAGAGAGAGGCTGATTTAACTTGACATTGCATTTTACATATATTTACTTGTGTGTTTAAAAACTTATTTAATTATTTAAATACTCGAAGATATGTATGCATGCTTTGATTCTGCCAGTATTGAAATGTATTTAATACAGCACCCTATGTAATTCGGCATTTATTTTTTCCAGAATAGAATTTTAAAAATTACAATCCAATGAATGATTGAAGGAGATGTCTCAGTAAGATGAAAGATTAGCTCAATAGGTTTCTTAAAGAACAAAAGACCAACAACATTATTCTGAATTGTACATTCCAAGTTTTATTACATACATGAAGAAAACATAATTACTATATGCATTTCTGTTTTCAGATTTGAAAATCACTGTATAATAATGCAATGAATTTGCCTTGTCAGTCAGTTGTCAGGCTGTATATGCTGCTGCAACATTTCTGTAATTTTGAAGAGGAGATAACGCCGCTCTAGTACTCTTACCACACCAAGAATATTCTTGTCTGCATTTTTTTTTTTAAGTGGCTTCATCGTATAAGAGGCTAACTAGCACATGGAAAGGAAGATTGGCTTTGCCGGCTTATAATAAATAGATAGACCATTAAAATAAACTGAGAGAAATTAAACATAAATTGTACAATACCTGATGACAAATAATTAGGAGTCGAACATACGTCAATTGTGACTGACAAAGAAGAGTAAGAGCAGGGACAATTAGTAACAATGTATGCATCCACGAAACTATTGAATAAATTTCCAGATTGATTCTTTTTGGCTTAATGATAAATTTTAATTCATTGTATATAACTCCAAGTTTGCCTTCTGATCATTATACTAAATATTAAGTGTCTGAGTAAAACAAATTTATTTTTTCATAGATAAAGTAAATCCCCAGTAAACAACTGAGGTAAATATAGTATTAATGTCAAATAATTCTTGACATGAAATTTATTAAGATTTCTCCAAATCCCAAAGACTCCTGAAAAATGGAGACTTCGTGTAATTATTTTAAAGTAAAACAAAAAGAATGAAATAATCAAACATGGATTTTAACATTTGATAACTTAACATTTCAATTATACTTCCCGTTAAAGTATACAAGATCATGTAGAATTCATATTATTATCCCTTAATTATGTTCGTATTATTATTATTAAATATTATCCATTTATATATAGCTGTTACTTCACTAACATGCAGATTCATTTTTGCATTGATCGTTCGTGTAAGTACATGTACCTTTGTAATTTATTTATGCCTCTATGTATATATATATATAGCTATCACAAAGGAAAAAAAAAGGAAAATAGAAATAGTTTATTCTGATGAAATGCTATTATATTACAATACTTCATCTTGGCGATCCAAAGATACTAACTCTCACATGGTAATACCTGTAATGAAACAATCAAATGCTTTAAACAGTTTGAAATACATATGAAATATCTTTTTTATGATATTGGTGGTTACATTTGTACTTTAGGTCCAAAATGACTAAAGCATTGGGTATGAAGCAACCAGCACCATGGATATGAAATGACCACTGCTTTGGGTACAAAACAACTCATTAGGATACAGCCTAACTAACAGCTCTGTGTAGCATGTTTTGATGTCGACTAACATCATTACGAAAGTCAAATTTTCAGGAATATTTCACACAGCTGACAATTAAAATAACAACGCTTTTCTACAAAGTCATAATATTTTAGTCAGATTTACTTACTCATATGTCTTTTCTCTAATAAATTCAAATTCTCACAAAAGAAATGGACCTGTTTTAAAGTTTTGTTGGCCTACATTTCAGTTGGCTGGAAGGCGATGAGAGCCAGGAATGCCGAAATCAGGTTAAGTTGAAATATTATTCTTTAACGAAACAAATAAAAATATATTATGCCTATTGGAACTCTAAAGTAACATTTAGTTTTGTTCATGAAACATATCTGCCACATGAACCTACTTAAACATACTTCATCATACCTCAACTACTGTCACACTGCAACAAATTCAAATGTATGTCAATGGAACATGAAAATGCGTCTATTTGCTAGAGTCATATTTTTAGTCTGCCAGGATAAAGACAGCACAGTAAGTATATTAATTACACATAAATTAGTGGAAGAGTGTCGATATATGTTGCCAAATGTGAGGTATTCCTGAAACTTTGACTACTCATTCCGATGTCATCAACATCGGTACACACTATATAATACCATTATTTGCATAGTAAGACATAGAATTTAAACAAAACTAAGATGTGCTATGTCTTACATTGTAGGACTATCGATATAGGCAGACAAGTGTACGAGACTTCCTTAAACTTTGACTACTCATTCCAATGTCAACAACATCGAAACACGCTATACAAGGCCGTTATTTGGATAGTAAGACATAGCACTAAAACAAAAACAACATGTGCTATGACTTACATTGTAGGACTAGACAATACCCCGACTGAAGTTATACAGAAAATGTTAATTTGTTCTAAAACAAATTATATTAAAAAAAGCATTGTAACGGTCTGTAAAAAACCCATTGAAATAGATTATTATATTAACAACATTTCACAAAATATAACTTATTTTGTTTTAAAATACACCAATAATATAATTATAAATGTACTAAATTTTCTAAATGGTGCACCCGCCTGGCGCGTTACAGTGGCCGTGTGAGGTGGGTATAAAAAGAGAAGGAAGCGTACAATTTCAATGTCAGGAAAGCCAGAGAGGACAAGATTCTTTAGCAATTCACATCCAATTCCTCCTGCGCCGACAACAAGTACTTTTGACGAATTAATTCTATTTTGGGTTACTTCGTCGAACACACCGCTTATGGAAGCCGCCATGTTTTTCTATTTTCTGTTCTTTCTTAGTGCATTTTCTGCAATTGCTGCGATTTGATTGGTCTATGGCCTTTGGTTGGGCAATCGGAAATAGATCGGCTATTTTCGTCGAGTCGAGATATAAATTGATCTGGTTCCCTAACCGCTTTTCTCTCCATTTCTCTTTGTTATGACTATTCGTTCTGAACAAAGAGTTAAAGAGTAACTCCAGAAAGCGTTAAGGCAACGAGATTAGAAATTAATTTGAGGGACGTTGACATTTGGATTGTTACTTGGGCTGATTCTCTACCAGGATTACAGTATTTATTACTTAATAGTATAGCCAGTCTGAACAGTAGCGGGAAGTTCAATGGATGCCTTACAAGAATTGGAGAAGAGTCAGCAATTGAAAATTGTTGACAAACGTATGCATCTATATTTCCTAAACACTGATTATAGACAATTCGACCAACTTGGGCCGCGGTCTCTCTAAACACCCCAAGACTCTCCAAGAACACCCCAATATTACATATATTGGCACCAAAGTTCTCAAAAACGTACTAAGAAGCGAGAAAAAAAAAAGAGGCAAACACACATACACTGTATGATACAGACATTGTTACCATCAGTGATTAATAGTATTGGTTGATGTCCCTATTTCCAATAATAATAATGAGGACTTTGTATAGCGCTTAAGCGCTTTATACTATTAGACAATACCTATAAGATAAAAAACATAATATTATTACAAAAACAAACACCATGAAATTAGAAAAACATTAAAAAATTAAAAAACATGCTGACAATATTTCAGGTAGGAAGCATTATTAGGTCTTTAAGTTTGTTCTTGCAGTCGAAATAAGTGAGTTTTGAGAGCCCTCTTGAATGGAATCACTGTGTCTTTGTGTCTAAGTTCAGTGGGCAATTCAGTCCATGTTGCTGGGCCTTGGTATGCAAAAGAACGCTGTCCATATGACTTTGTTTTCGTAGTGGGAATAATGAGTATACGATTGTCAGAAGAGGAGCGTAAGTATCTTGCTGGTGTGTACACATGGATGAGGTCGGATAGGTATGTTGGACTAGAGTCCGACAGTGAAATGTAGCACAGAGAACAAATTTTGTGTTTGATTCTGGATCAAATGGATAGCCAGTGTAGGGTACAGAGCAGCGGGGAGGTGTGCTCTGATCATGGTACTCAAAGTATAATCCGAGCAGCTGTGTTTTGAAGTTTCTAGTGTAGATATTGAGACGAACCAGACAGAATTGAGTTACAATAGTCCAGTCTTGAAAGTACTAATGAACACACAAGTGTTTTAGTGGCATCAACTGTAAGATATTTGCGAATTGAGCTGATGCGTCTCAGCTCAAGATATGCAGCCTTGCATATGCTCATGACATGTTCATGCAATGTGAGAGTACTGTCCAGAGTAACACCTAGGTTTCGTACTGATTGTGTGAATTTAATGTTGGTGTTGCTGATATTGTTTGAAGTAAAGGATGTGAATGAGAAAGTCTTTGTGTTGTGATCAGAATGGCCTCAGTTTTATCATCATTCATCTGGAGCTTGTTACATGTCATCCATGATTTCACATCAGAAATGCACCTCTCTACACCTTGGATGGTAGCATCAACTTCAGTTGGGTGGCTAGATTTGTATATTTGGGTGTCATCAGCATTCAGTTGGTGAGACACTGGATGATGATCGATGACACTTGAGAGCGTCCAAGTGTGCAGAATGAAGAGAACAGGTCCAAGAACAGACCCCAGTGGAACACCACAACAGAGATCAACTGGGCTGGAGTGTATTCCATTTGCAAATACAATTTGTGTCCTGTTCACCAAGAAGGACTTGAACCACAGTAAGGCTGTATCATGAATGCCAAATACATGCTGGAGATGGTGAAGTAATATATCATGGTCTATTGTGTCAAATGCTGCAGACAAATCGAGGAGGGTGAGGACTGTAATCTTTCCGCTATCCAATGCAGAGAGAATGTCATTAACTACTTTCAGAAGAGTAGTTTCAGTACTATGGCAAGGGCGATATGCAGATTGTACATTGCTAAAAAGACTGTTTGAATTTAGATGAGATACAAGCTGGGATAGAACAACCTTTCTAAGATTTTTTGTATGAGTGGGAGATTAGAAACTTGGCGGTAGTTCTTTAAATCGTTATGGTCTAGTGTTGGTTTCTTCAGCAGAGGCTTTACAATGGCAGTTTTGAAAAATGATGGGAATTCCCTGGATGAGAGAGAGGTATTAATAACATCAGTTAGTTAAGGCAATAGTAGATCTAAGCACTCAAGCAGCAGTGATGTTGGAATCGGATCAAGTTCACATGACTTTGGTGCACTCTTCATTACAATTGTACGTACAAAATCCATAGAGACAGGTTCAAATGCTGCTAATGGTTGCCGCTCATATTCTGTATCCCAACTGTATGGTGATGACGAATCAATTGTAATTGTGGTGTCAAGCTTTTCTCTAATGGTTTGTACTTTGTCACTGAAGAAATTTGCAAATATGTCCGGAAGGATGACAGGAGAGAAGGTAGTTGGAAGTGGTGTAGATTTGTTCCTTGACATTAGCTTGTTAGTAATCTCGAAGAGCTCTTTGCAGCTGGAACTTTCCATGATCTTAGTAGTGTAGTGGGCTGATTTCGCTGCACGGACTATATTTGTGACATTCTTCTAGCAATAAACTACGGAAACTAACTCTTATGCATCAAATATCTTTAATTTTATAATATTATTAAACAGTTTTCTTTTTTAATGGCTATGCACCATACTTCTCTCATTTATTTTGTTATAAACTGTTTGTATACAAATTTTCGTTTTAAATCGTGCATCAACATTTTTGACAGAGACGCTTAGAATACATGACCAAAGTGTGTTACAAGCTCCACACGAGTGATTTCCCTTGATTTTAAGTAGCCGTGAAAGAAAGTTGCTCTGTAATTCCTTTCGATTTTACATCAGTGTCATGCTTGATATATCAGATTTAATTTATCTAAACTGTCTGATTATACAGGCCATTTAATGATTGGTACTGTCACAGAGACAATCAATTATCAACAGTAACTCACAAACCACCAAGTCGTTTAATTCTCTATGAATTACTCTGTCTTAATAGTGAATCAAGAGGACATGCCAGTAATATTACCCAAATTACAGACTGATTAAAAGAAGAAAAACAATGAAACACACATAACTGGTTTATTTTAGAAGTTATTAATGTTTACGCAAGCATAGTAATAGAATATAAAAGGTAGAATTTCATCGTTTTAAATTTATTTAATATAGCAAGTTTCTAGCTGGTCATAAAAAATGATATGAGCTATTGCATTTACATTTATTTTTACCAAAATAACTTTACAGTGTTTCCATAAAGAAAATATAAATTAACTTTTAGTAAATCAGGCCATTATCAACACTATCAAACAGAAATGTATATTTATTGATTATTGAATTCTCTAGCAAATCGTGCTTTCTTTGCATTATATTTATGAAACAAATTGCATAAAGAGTTATTGATGAGTAAAACGATAGTACAATGTATCAACGAGTTATTGATGAGTAAAACAATAGTATAACATATCAAAGAGTTGACAGAAACAGTACAAACGAAAATCCGATATGTATTGATCCTGTCCTTCTGTACACAGACACTTCTTACAGAACTTACAAGAGCTTTCTGGAGCATATTGCTACAGAGCTAGATGTTCAATCTGTGGAAGTAAGAGTGCCTGAAATGATGGAATTTGGAAGTGACGATGAGAAGAGTATAACCAAGCCAATAGAGCCTGTATTCCCCTCGTCTAAATGCTATCTGTGCACGAAACATCTGAAGGATAATGTCAGGCACTTCCTTCAGAATAAAATATGGGTGGAAAAGGGTGAACGTGATACAGTAATGACCCAAATATTTGATACCACGGTCATCACAGACAAAAATACTGCAATAGATTTTGAAACTTTTGGAAACAATCATCAGTGAACAGCATCTGACATTTGCACCATACTTTATAAATAACTTGAAACCAAGACTACATAAATATTTTTTTCAAAAAGATAGCTGCAAAAATACTGAATTTGACTAATGACAATGCAGGGTCCATCAATAACATTCTACAACTTTTCATTGAGTGGAAACCACAACACACGCAAGATCTAATAAATAAACTTTTCAGCGTGACACAGCTCCATTTCATAGATGATAGAAGTGCTCTTTACGACAGCGGGAATTATCAGTTAATGAAAAAAGAACACATTGGACACGTACATGACAGCATCTGGCGGTGCAAATCCGAAAAGCAAAAGACAGATTTTCACAAACGTCCTCAAGGACATTAAACGTATACAGAACTCAAAGTACATGAAATCACGAAATGGAAAATACACCGTAATTAATAACGCTATTATTATTATTATATGCTACTAATTATAAAATATATATTGTGTTTTGGAAAGCTAAATATTAAGAATTTACATGTATCTGTAATCATAGTATTGATTTATTGTAATGAAGATTTCGCTACTAACTTCATGCTCAGTACTAATTTAGAAATAAAATACCTTCAAAACTACAGAACATGATATATTGGCATTAAAGTCAAACATTTAATACTTAGCAATTACTGCAAACTGTTTGAGTCAGCCTAAAATATTGAATTTAGTAAGATATTTTTGCTAATCATTAATTGATTCAATATTGAATTATTTACATTATGTTCTGAAAATAAAGAAATTCTATAACTGTATGAAGTTGGTAAGCTTGAAGGAAAAAAATAATTATATATGTATACTATTATATATAAAATGTATGAATATACAAACATCTATGCTACTTGGTATGTTCAATTCAGAAATAGATAAATAAATATTTAAGAGAGGAATACTGACAGAATAAAAAAGGATAATGAATCATTACACTAACCTGTATCGCAAATGCGATGCCATCATTTCCTGCATCTATTACAAGACAAAGTAAGCTGGCGAGGCCTGACATGATTATGATATTGTACACAAGGATAAAACGACATTGTCATTTTTAACACATTTCAGTTCATATTGTACCAAAATATACCTGATCAAAATGTCACAATATAAACTGTAATTAATATAAATTAATGCAAAATTTACACACAAGTATGCCAGACACCTTTATTAAAGCTTAGGATAAAAATTAGCATGTAATGAAAATGTTAGGCTCTTTTGTACAAATTTAAAGCATGTGGTGCGTTTAATTTTCAAACCTTTTTCTTTTCATTCAAATTATCGTGCATTGATTAACTTAATTAAAGTGACTTTAATTATAACTGACTGTTTACATCTTTTTTTTAATTGCAGACATCAATGAATAACCGTGTGATAAGTGGGAATTACCATTAGCAGTGTGATTATTATTGTTTCTTAAAAAATCAGATTTTTTATACAAATTTCTAGTGTGCAGTAAATGTGATTTCTTTTCATTCAGATTCATGTGCATTCATTAACTTAATAAATGTGACTTTAATTATAATTAACTGTTGACATCTTTTCCGGCGACTTAGAGATGTGTTGGTATCTTCTTTAATTGCAGACGTCAGTGAATAATGGCGTGATTAGTGGAAATTAATATTAGTGCTAATTATTATTTTAAATATGCATGAATTTGGGGGTGAAATTGTCCCTTGACTGGAGTTGAAGTGTCTTGGGGTCGAAATGTCTTGGGAATTTTCTTGGTGTCAAAATGTCTTGCTCCCATGTGGTATTGCTACTTATTTATAAATGTTGATCAATATTCACGTTACTGCATCCGAACACTCTTCGTCGAAATGGGAGTTATCTCCCTTGGCAACTCTTTGACCTCGCTACTTTTTCCATTAAATAAACAATCACTAAATATTCACACTTTTTGTTTCTGTGTTTGTTTGTGTTGTTGTTGAAATTTAAAGTAGGTAATTTATTGAGTCATGATGTGTTCTTTGAGAGTCTTGGGGTGTTTAGTGAGACCCCTTGGGCCGAAATTAAGACAATTCAGTCCAACTTAAGAATCATTTTAGCAAGTTTCTTTTCTTCAAGCAAGTAGATACAATGTAAGATTTATATATATAATAGGACAATATGTTTTTGACAATTTTTATAGGTTGTAAAAATCCTCGCGGTATAGGTTTCTTTTACAACCTACATGTAATTAAATTGAGAATGAAACAGTGTTCTCAAACCAGTGCACATGTTCACCGGTGGGAACAAATTATTGTACATTATTGATATTCATTCTCACTTAGAAAAACAAAATAAATACTGGCAAAGAAAAGGTGACCTCCCTTTATTTTATACAGTACAAGCATTATATCCCAAAAGAAAAAATAATTTTACATGGTTCTGTTACCTAGAGCAAGAAAAAATAATAAAATACAGTAAAAATAATAAATTATATACAAATTTTCCAAAAATATTTTATCTTAGTTAACTTACACACACAAATATATATATATATATATATATATATATATATATATATATATATATATATATATATATATATATATATATATATATATATATCGAAGTAGAAATAATATTTAAAACTATTGTCAGTTGTATTAAGTAGGGCCAAATTGTATTTGAAGTTGGACAGAATCATCTTATTTTCGATCAAAGTTGGGCAGAATTGTCCAATACCCCCTAATCTTTGTTCTTTTCACTACAGTATAAGTCACATGGGTCATGTAAGTGCATTTACTGATAAATGTAATAAATAATGACTAATTTTAGAATTCAAATTTAGTCATAATATACATAATATAAATTATATATAATTAAGTTTATTCAGTCATGATTTTTTAATTATCTGCACATTAATTCTCATAAAATTTCCAGACAAAAATTATTAATCACCATGGACTTGTACAATGGCAGTTCATCATTAGACTGGATGAAAAAAGTTGATGTATGAATGAACTATTAACACTAATGCAGGGGGAATCAAGGTAAGATCATGTGAAATCACGCTCAGTTTCATTCATCTCCTGTATGGATGTTCAACTATGAATGGGACAGAGGAGTAATATACAATAAGTTTTGTTCGTAACTTTTACATGCAACATTTAGGGGCTGTGAGTGGCCAAGTGGTCTAAAGCGCTCTCCATTACGGATCACTGCCATCTCACCTCTGTCTGCGTAGGTTCAAGTCTCAGATTCGGCCAATGTGGGTATGTGAGAAAGCTTGCCAGTAGCTTCTCGAGAGTCGTTGTTCTTTCCGGGGTTTTCCTAGGTTCTTCCTCCACCATTAATACTGGCCGCCATGTATAGCCAATGGTGTGCTGAAAAATGACGTTAAACCCTACAACAACAACAACATGCAACATTTCTTCAATTTGATAATTGATCATGATATAAAATTTAACCTAATTCTGAATTGACAGCTCTGCTTCTACTGTCTTTTACGTGTATGAAGGAATATATTTTTATGGGGAAAAATAAGTATATGTAAGAATTGAAATAAAATACATGACATACCATACAGAAGATGTATATGAAGTTTCATAATTGCCTCCAATTTATTGGACTTGTGTGCCCTTTTTTTCCTTTTAGTGCTTTCCAATGCTTTGATTGTAAATGCTGACATTGTCGCATCTGTGTTTATATTTGTTGTACAACTTCTTCCCAACAGGTGTGTTTCCTCTTACATCTCAGCGCGTGACAGACTGGTTTAAACAAGATCACTTCGCTTGCTTGACATTGCCTAAAAAAGTTGAAGTATATAATCATTGCATTCGCCATTAAGCATTTTTCGAGGAATTCAGAGGTCATACTAGGACTTTAAAACTAGGAGTCCAGGACTCCCATTTTGGTAAAAATAGGAGTCCCACAAGCAAAAGTTGCAGTCCCCTCCGAAAAGATGTTAACTTTGCAGATTAGAGGAACTACTGGTAGCCATAGAGTTTAATTTCCACATTCTTTATAAAACTGATACATACATGGTAGCTCGTGTGTCCTTCACAATGTGACTGAATTTTTCAATTTGGTCAATCCAAGGATTGGTCTTATTCCACACCCTAAGCCAGGCATTCAACACTTCCCTACACTTGGCTCTTATCCCATCTGAACTATCAGTTCCAGCAACTCTTCTGAATCTCATTAGTCTTCATCAATTTGCTGTTTAACTCCAAAATACTTACCCAAATTTGCAAACAAACAGCAATTTGTCTAACTCTCAACAAGTTTTGATTTTGAGGCCACCGCTCCAGTGGCCTAGTGGTTAGAGTACCTGCCTTGGATGCGGGAGGTCGTGGGTTTGATCCCCAACTGAGTCATGCCTAAGACTTACAAAAATGGTACTAACAGCTGCCTCGTTTGGCGCTCAGCATTAAGAGGTTAGTGTTAGGACTGGTTGGCCTGGTGTCAAAATAATGTGACTGGGTGGGACATCATGCTATACATCAGCGGCATGATGCCCCAGTGCTAGACATCACTATAAACTGCCACATTGCAGACATTGTAGCAATATGACTGAAAAATTGTTATAGCTACATTAAAAATCCAAATCACATCACAGCACATCACACATTTTGAGGTCACATGCACTACTTGTTCATGATCACTTGAAAATGAACACAATAATGAAAGCTAAAGTTCTTTATTTGATGTACTCTTATAAATAACCACATGTAGATCTATGGGTCTTTCTGTCTCTAAATTCAGTCAATTTAAATATCAGCATATTTTCCCACCCAGCACTTAGTCAAAGTCAATGAACTTGCCATCCAGCTATTGCATCTTGTTCTTTCCATTACATGGTGGCAGTGGTAAAAACACAGGATTGAAATTATCAGAGTTGAAAAGGGCATCATTTCAATTTAGAAATTGACAAATTAGACTTTTCAAGACATGAAACATGGGAAAAGTGGTTTCAGCTCATTGAATGCTTTCGTCAAGTGTCTGGACTTTGTGAAAAAGAGGAAGAAATTCAAGTAAATACCTTGATTTATTCCATGGGAAGTGAGGCTGATGACATTTTGTCTTCGTTCAACCTGACAGAAGAAGATCAAAGAAGTGGAAGCCCGTGTCATAGATTCGTCCGATATTTCATTCCAAAGAGGAATGTAATGTTTGAAAGGGCAAAATTTAATTAAAGAAAACAGAAAGAGGGAGAAACAGTGGACATTTTTGTTGCAGCTATCTATATGTTAGCAGATAATTGTAATTTTAAGCTGCTACAAGATGAAATGATCAGAGGTCGACTTGTAGATGGACTGCAAGATTAAAAACTGTCAGAAAAATTGCAAATCTAACTATAGAGTCTGTTGTTAGATGCAAATCTAACTATAGAGTCTGTCGTTAGTCAAGCTCGACAAAATGAGTCTGTGAAAAGCAACAAGCAACTGGAGAATGAATGACTGCAATGGATGCAAAATTGTCTCTATGAAATATGGGAAACATAAACATACGGTTGTCGTTTTGAAACCAAACGGTACGGTAAGAATTTGCGTGGATCTAACTAAGACCATCCATTAAGTTTCTTGGGCATGTTGTTGACGAAAATGGTTTCTGACCTGATCCGGAAAAAGTGAAAGCTATAACTAAAATGAAAACTCCGAAATGTGTAACAGAGATTCAACAATTTCGCAGTATGGCAAATCAGCTTGGCAAATTTAGTCCAAATTTGGCAGAAAAATCAAAACCATTATGTGAGTTTTTGAAAGGTAAAAACTAATGGACTTGAGATCCAGATCAAGGACAAGATTTTAGAGATATCAAGCAAGACATGATATCTTCACCAACTTTAGCACATTATGATCCAGATAGAGAAATAGTTGTATCTGGAGATGCATCTTCATTTGGACTAGGTACTGTGCTATGGCAGAAGCACTGTAATACTCTGAAACCTGTGGTGTTTGCATAGCGAGGTATGTCAGAAATTGAGGAATGCTATGTTCAAATAGAAAAAGAAGCCCTTACAATCACTTGGGCTTGTGAACGCTTCAGTAGCTATTTAATTGGGTCACAATTCAAACTTGAAACAGACCATAAGCCATTAGTACCAGTAATAAGCATAAAAATCTTGAGATTTACCCCCTAGAATTCAACGCTTTAGAATGTGTTTGATGGGATTCATTTTTTGTATGGTTCATGTTGCTGGCAAAAATATATTGACTGCTGCTGCTCTATCCAGATCACCTTTAACTTATCACCCTGAGAGTGACAGAGAATTTCAGGCTGAACCTAAAGCTCATGTTGATAGTTAGTAATTTGCCAGCATCAAATACTCAGCTTAAACAAATAAAGTCTGAATATCGAAATGATTCGATTTGAAAACAACTTGTACAATTCTGTGAAAAGGGGTGGCCAGAAAAATCCGCTATTGATGGAAAACTTCAATTGTACTGGGCAGTTAGAGGTGAGTTTACAATTCAAAATGGTCTTTTAATGAAAGGTACATGCCTAGTCTTACCAGAATCACTCCAAAAAGAAATCCTATAGAGAATTCACGATGGTCACCAAGGCATAGTTAAATGCAAAGAACGTGCCAAAACGTTAGTTTGGTGGAAAGGACTAAGTACTCAGCTAGAACACATGGTAAAGACTTGCCAGAATTGCATAGAAAACTCAAGAAATCAAGATGAACCAATGATACCAAATGAATTTCCAGGTCGACCTTGGCATAGAGTCGCTTCAGACTTGTTTGAATTGAATGGTCAAACATAATCTTTTGGTGACTGATTATTTCTCACAATATAGCGAAATTGCAAGGTACAGGTTCAAAAGCAACTGTCAGTCATCTCAAATCAACCTTTGCACGACACAGTATACCAGAAGTATTAGTTTTAAATAATGGTCAGCATACACATCCACAATACTCAAAGAATTTGCAACAAATTATGGATTCAGGCATCTTACAAAATATCCACAGAGCAATGGTTTCGCCGAAAGATGTTCAAAAAATTAAAAGTGTGCTTAAGAAAGCAAATGATCCTTACATAGCTCTTTTGACATATCATGCAACACCATTACCAAATAGATACAGCCCTGCCGAATTATTGATGGGAAGAAAATTACAAACTACTTTGTCAATGGCACCAAACAACTTAAAGCCAAAATGGCCAGATTTAATGAAACTGAAGAAATCGGAAAAATATCAAAAGCAAAGTCAAAAGAGAAATTATGATCCTGGACATTGTGCCGAAAATATGAAGAAAAAAACTACTCGTTCATACATGGTAGTAACTGACAAGTTTTTCACTTTTTATTTTTCTCTTATTATTCTTTGGTAATTTCAGCTTATGGTGACATTTACTAACATATTTATTTTATCGAACAATAAATGAAGAATTCACTGAAAATAGGAAACAGAAAGTGCTAAAAAAAATCTGATAGCCTGATGCCCTGGATCCCTCTAAGTTTAATTGGGCCCATCCTGTTTTTTAAGTGAGGAAACTTTGAATGTGCTGATGTGTAAATGTATTTTCAAGATGTTGACATACCTGCCATAACATGATGTAATTTGAATCAGATCACCACTGTTCTACATGAAATTGAGACCTCATTTTAATCATGCCAAAATAAAATGTTGTATTCCCAAACCCCCTGACATGGTTTTGTATCGAGAAAACACAATTTTGAGTAATCTTCAACAAAAACACAAAAAAGCATAACTTTAACTTTTGTGTGCGCCCATTAGATGTTGCATGTATAAACGGTAAACAGTCATGATTGGAACTTAAATAAAACTATCCCTTGGGCAGTTTAAATAGCAGCATTGTGCTAATTTGCATAGGTACGATCAGGAAGTTGAACAACCGATTATAGGTATATCAAAGAGATGCTAGATGCATGTTCAAGAACAAAAGTTATTACACCTTGAATGAGAATCTTTAAGCCATTTATATTAATTTTTTGACAAGTTCATGAACAGCGGCAATGTTTCTTTGAAGTTGGATTTTACTGCATTTATAGAATGCAAAGCATGATCAATTCAGTTGTCGCAATTGTTATATATATTTGATTTAACTTATATTTAATTTATTTTAATTGTTTGTTTGTTAGTTTTAAATTTCTTTTATTCCATTACATGCTATTGTAATAAATCACTTTATTTACTGGATTTGACATTTTCCGGAAATTAGTTTAACCTGGCTGTTTCTTTTTGTAAACACTTAATAATAGAGACTTTATATCAAATGCTGACCTAGTTCTTAACCTTGATTCAGAATCAGTAGAGTTGAAGTAAAAAACTTTTTTAAAAATATTCTTTCTCAGAGTAAAATCATTGGATTTAGTCAAGGCCATACTGGGAGTATGTGACATTAAGCATGTAAAGCTTCTCTCTCGTTTTAGAAACATGATCATGTGACCCTCATATGGGAATCTTTTTTGCATTTTAAATTATTATATAACTCTTTTCTATAGAGAATTTAGTCAGTTGGGCTATAAACCATTTAACACTTAAAGGTGTTTTGTTGTGACAAGTTTGAGTTGAATTCTTTTTTATGGAATTATTAATTCTTTTCCCTGGGAATATTTAAGTGCTCATACAGAATTCTTGGACAAAGGCATTTATTTGAAATTTTATTCAGAATTCAAAACTGGAATATTATTTTCTGTGGTTCAACAAGGAACTGTTGACACATCAGGACAACACTGACCATAGCATATGTCATTGTCCTCCATCTTGGATTTTTTTCAGTACTTCATTTCAGATTCATTTAGGACTTTTTATTTCTAGGTCTTCTATTTTTTAATTCTTGGATTATTTTTGGATTTGATTCATAACCATATGTTCTTTTTCTCATTTTTACCTTGTTTTTCCAGTGAAATAAATTATTTGTTAAATTTTACAAAGCTTATTGTCTTCACACTTTTCTTGTTACTGTTTTAAAGAGCCTAAAACTGAACACAATAATCTTCATTTTT
This sequence comes from Sinohyriopsis cumingii, assembly GCA_028554795.2. Classification (NCBI taxonomy): domain Eukaryota; kingdom Metazoa; phylum Mollusca; class Bivalvia; order Unionida; family Unionidae; genus Sinohyriopsis; species Sinohyriopsis cumingii. The sequence continues at coordinate 133,386,296 of CM068838.1, read as the reverse complement.
GAAGCCAATTTTGGAAGCAATTAGCTATCAGCAGAGCCCAACAAATCAATTTCAGAACTCTTGGTTGATGGAGTTTTACTTTGTGAAGCAGGGCCCTGAGTGGTCTAAAGCGCTCTTCGTTACAGATCACTGCCATCTCACCTCTGTCTGCGTGGGTTCGAGTCTCGGATTCAGCTAATGTGGATATATGAGAAAGCTTGCCAGTAGCTTCTATTGGGTCAGTGGTTCTTTCCTGGGTTTTCCTGGGTTCTTCCTCCACCATTAATACTGGCTGCCATGTATAGCCTATCGTGTGCTGAAAAATGGCGTTAAACCCTAAAACAACAACAACAACAACTTTGTGAAGCATGCCAGTGAAAAAAATATTAAGGGGAGGGCTATTAATTCTTTGCACATACTGCAAACAACACATCAACATACATCAGCGCGGTTCTGACCAGGATTCACTCAGAGAATCAAGAGAGAAGTTTGAACACCAGTCCCATCCAGTCCAAAGTGAGTGTCATGATGAACACTTGGGTTACCTTCAAACACCTTTGACCCATATTGAATTTATATTCAAATTGTAGTTATTGCAACATGTGTGACAATATTAAAAAAGGGAAATTTTGGGCATGTGGAAATTGGTGTCCGGGCTTGATGACTTTCAGTTAGGGCTTGTATGTTTATTTAAGTCACCAGCCCAGGGCCTGTGTATACAAAATAAATTTCTTTGAGCACTGAGAAATCAGTATACCAATTGGCACATCTCCAATGAATCTATGTACTCATTTAGAATGGCGGTACAAAATCTGCCGAGTTGTGAAAAGATCAGTGTACAGTATTAACATTAAGAAGTCACAACAGTTTGTGGGATCCGCGGTTATTAAATCAAGTGTACTGTCATTGGCACTCATAGTTTGAGTCTTGGTCTTCATTGTGGGAACGTTTGTGTTTTGTAGTTTCAGTTTGTTATTGAACTTGCTTACAAATGTGAGACAACTGAAAAGATAGTTTTTATTATTAAATGAAAGTTTTCATAGGAGTTCAGATGAAAAGCAAAATTCCCTGAATGAACTTGAGGGAAGGTTACATTAGCTCAAACACTGACATTTTAAAGACCATTTGTGTATCATTGCAAATACTTATTTGAATAGACTACTGCATATTCATAATTGACTCCTCTTTTTTTTTGAATTAATGTTATTGAATATTTCATTACTGTGAGCGTAACAATCCATTTTGTGTAACAAGTGTCCTTACCCAATAATTTCATGAAAATGGTGTGAGACATGGATACATCCAGTGAAAACAGACTACTGGTTTAGGCAATATCTTTGGATGGTTACATCTCAACGAATTTCAATCGATGGAGGTATAGGGCTGCTGTGATTAATATGTTGTTTTGAACCAATCGCTACCTTGCTTGAAACCATTATGCGTGACTACGATGAATTTTCCTGGGAAAGCATCTAGGTGGATGACTTTCTTGTAAATCTAGTGTCAAATAGTGAAAAGTTGAATGCAAAGTAAAAAAAACGGGCCAAAACTAAACTTTGCTATGACATGGAATACAATTTTTAAAAAAGGGAAGTTCCAAGATTCTTGGTTGCAGGAGTTTACTTGGCTCAAAGCCAACGAAGATCGAACAATCGCATCTTTTAATAGATGTAAGAGATACGCCTCATCTGCAGACAAATCAGTGAATTGTTGGCAGGACAAATTATCACACCAAAAAATTCCAAAGCACAATACATGCCTGGTAAAATTTGATAATGAAAAAGCCAGATCTGAGAATAAAGAAGTTGTGAATGATTTGGACGTGTATCAATAACTACATTTTGAACCAATCCAAGCGATACAAGAAGCTGTTAAACACAACATATGCCATAGTAAAGCAGAGAAATCTTTTTCAGACTTGGAATTTCTGTGCAAGGTTCAAATTAATTTGGAGTTGAACTTTTAACTGGAAACATCAACAGTATATTTTATATCCTACTGAAATATGTCATGGATAAAATATCTAGAGCTAAATGCATATAAATCCTCTCAAATGCTAGTACTGATTTCAGCAGTTATAGATCAAGAATGCATTGCAGACCCTGACTATGAAAGTCCAAAACTAAGGCAAGTTGATATCTCCTGTATATTTTACATGTCACATATCTATAATTTGCATTTAAATGGTGCAGCCTAAATAAAAGTAAAACTTTCAACAGTCCTGTCTTTCACTATTCTTTTAGACTATGAAAATATGGACAAACAGTTCTTTTATACAGACAAATAAATTGTTTAATTTACTTGTCCATGGACAATTTATTTTGACAAAATGTGATCAGCTTTGGTAAAATATACTCTACACATAATACTATATTGATAAAATTACATTGGAAGATTTCTTGTGAATGACAAAAATATCCTCAAAAAAGCAATACATGTATAATACTTCTGTACTTGTGAAAATGCAACTGTAATCAGATTGTATTTTCTCTTGATGTGCCTAATGTCAGTTTTTTATTCCTGAAGCATCAAACTCAATCTTAACAGTCTCTGATTTTTGTTTTCCATTGTGTTAATGAAAGTAAATGGGGTTGTGATCATCGAATACAATAATCATAGAAGAAGCTGAAATAATATACACTTCAAAATGTTGAAAAGCAGGTATCAAAGCCAAACATTTATTCTTGATTGTGGAATATTATCTCTTTTGCTAAAACTAAACAGTTTTTTTAACCAAAAAATAACACCCTGGAATTCCCATACCATTTTCATCTTCTTGAATCAATACTCCATCAATCCCAACATCACTTGCACCAATAGATACTTGAAATAATTGACTGAAATTTGGAGCTGAAAGAAGATGGCATTTGATTTGTCAGAAAATTTCCAGACAATTAACAGATCAATTAAATTTCAAATGAAAGTCAGTGATATTGTTCTCCCAGCAGTGAAAAAGAGGATAAACATCAAACAAATAAGAAAATCACAATCATACCTAACTGAAGTGAAATAAAATAACACAAGTTCTGAATTTTATCTGATGCACAAGTCTTATTAAAATAATGTACTATTTCTTCTGATATCCATCACAGAATTATTGAGGGTACTTGAAACTTGAGAAAGCATAGTTCTGGCAATTGCTACATCAATATGCAAAATCAGAAATTATTACTTAAAAATGCAATACTAAGATTTTGTATCTTTGTTTTAACTTAAACTACTATTTTGTATTAATTATCAAAGTACCATTTTTATGTTGGTATTTTTTATCACACATGGTCACAGTCATCGTAGATACATGTTGGTTGACATGTACACTTTTTGAAGGTATGTAACCATATTCAAAGTTATATCCTAGAACAACAGAAGCCATTAACATTTTCTTGAAATAAGTTTATCTTGTGATGAAAGAACTCAGAAAACAAATCCCAGTCAGAATGAATATCCTATCCCATACATCAAATGATCAGTCCCTTACAGTAAGCATGCAGTCAGAATTGAACTAGTTCAAAGTTTTGCATATTCAGCCTCATTACTGTGCCATTACTTCATAAGGACTATGTTATGTGGTTACATTGTCCATATCTCGGAGGATTACTTTTCCTTTGTAATAGTAGGATAAATTTATGCAGTTCAAGAGAAGCTCAAGGTGTTTCTCATCAAGTCTGAGCACAAGTTTGTTCATATGTCTTTGAATAAAGTAAAAGCATAAAACTATTGTCCAAATATATGATCAAAATAAAGATGACTGTTTCTTTAAATGATATTTGGTCATTAATCAGTATTAGCGTCTCAGTCTTTCCATGGGTAGTCTTGGCTGTTCAGTTTTCCATCATTAATGTCAGCCACCCCCTCCACAGTAGATTTGCTGTCATCAAGCTGGTGATTTTTAGGTATTTATCCCTCCACCATGGAGCATTAACACACAGCAGAAAACTGGAGGGGATTAAGTCCTTCCACCGTGATGCATGTTATTTCGAAAAAAATTGTGAGTTGTACAGTATTTAAATACCTTGCCAAAGGACATACCATGATACATGTAGCTGATATTGGATGGTCTATTAAAGGGAATCCAATCTTGACCCTTCTCCTTTGCAACTCCTTAAATTTTTCCATTGAATCAGCCTTGTGTTTAATATTCCAACAAACCATGCAATTTTCAAATGTGTTTACAAATGAGTCATCAAAACTTGCCTAGTATCTTGGCCAAACACATGCAATGATTTATTGCTTAACTAGTGATCAGTGAAAGGCAATTTAGGTCAACATGTGATTTGGTTATTCCTAGAAAGTTACATACCACTTGATTCGATGTCAGTTCCAAACTTATCAGCCTAGCCATTTTAAAGCCAGACCCTTCCAAAATTTTGCCATAAAGTTCAGGGACTTGGGCATCAGAAATAAATTTTCAGCTCTTTCCTGTGACCCTTAAGAATAGCCTGAATATAAACAATGGTTAGTGTTTTCAGTTAGCAAATTTGTATGTGCTGCAGTTTCTCAAGGTCTTAAGCATAGATTTAAATTTGTAATTTTATTGTATGTGTTTCAGTGAATGGTCAGTTTCCACTACATTTGACTATATCAGATGTTGACCAGTGCCCTGAGTTTATCAATCTCATTGCGGAGTTGTCATCTTTTCTCACGCCAGATTGTATCAGTAAGCATCTGCAACGGGAGCATGTGCAGGTTTGTCATGTGTTTTTCATGTTTGCATGTACAGAAATAAATCCAACAACATTTTAAGAATTTAAAAATAAATATCCAAGAACTTGGAGCCACATATGTAGAAGAATGTTGAGTTGGTGATGAGAAGCTATATCTTTGAAATGAGGAATGTAGATTGCTATGGCTTCCATATGATAATGCCAGTACCTGTGTAATCACTGATATTGTTTTCTTGCAGATACCTTAAATTTCATTAGTGGGTTGTGAACTATTCTAATTTCTGCTTATCTTGAACCATTTTATCCTGTTTGATTTAAAATCCCAATTCATTGCTAAATAATAATTGTTAGAGTACATGGATTTTAATCAGGTGAGAAAATTGAATGTAATACCAGTAATATCTTACTTGTTAGTGTTACATAACTAGGACTTTTCAGGGAGGAAAATACACACCAAATGATGGAAATTACATCCTCCCATTAGTTGAATAAAAACAGAATACTGCATAAGCCCTCAGTGAGATCACAATAAATTGGGCATGTATGAAAGACTCATATTTTTCAGTTGTCATGTCGTAAGGTTCAACATTGTTTAGATAAAGAAGACTGGCACCTTTTATGTGGATCAGTGAGTGAATTATTATCTTGTGTGCTAAATATTCTTTGTAAACTTCAGGTCTATATCCCAATATAATTTGTACCACTGTTTAATTAAGCTTTCTTGAGCGTTTTTTTAAGACTTGTTTCATATGTTTTGACAATTTGTTTTTACCATCTAAGCATGTTAGTAATTCATATTGGTTGTATTCAGATAACATTTCTAAGCTGCAAGGATAGGTATTTTATTTGAATTTCCCTCTCCTTACAGTCTAGGGACTCATCAGGCCAATCATTTTATTCACTTTACATCAATCGTGAATTGTAACTTTTTATATGTGGTAAACATGTCTACTGTAAAACTCAGTAATCAAGATCTTAAATTCTTTTTATTTTTAGTTCTGATAGCATTCAGTAAATTTTTTCCTTGTATTAGCAGTCATAATCTAATGTTTTTTTTTGTGCCAGTTCCTTCATAATCTCTTGCTTTTGGAGAAATAAAAAGTCTGGATGACTTGACAACTATTGTTTTAATGTCCTGAAAACTTAGCATTGCTTACATCTTGCCATTTATTTTGTTGAAATACTCATATTAGCATAGATTTAGTACACATTTTTCGTGGTTCATTCATAGTTTTTAATATCTCTTTCTTCTTATGGCATCTTTATAAGGTATGGGTATGTGTGGCCACAATAAATCTCATTGGGACACACACACCCCACTTGTTTATCCTCTGCATAATGTAAGAAGATAGACTGCTGTCCATTTTGTAGCCTGTGGTCTGACAAGATGTTGGATCTCATGGAGAGTCATGGAATCCACCAAGCAAAGAAGAAGGTATCCTTGACTTTCTCATAGTTTTCTGGGTTCTCTTTCTCTGATGCCGTCTGGGATCAGAGAAAGATTACCCAGGTCTCCTCAGATTAGTGTGCCCCTACCCTAGGGAAGGTATAAACGGGTGGTGAGTTACACCCTCCTGATAGAATGAAGCAGTACTGTCCCAGTTCCATGAGGGCAGAGAGCAAGTCATGCACTTCTGAGAGGGAGGAGCAATGCCGTCTCTTTACCACCAGGATAGAGAGTTAGTTGTACCCTCCCTGGGAGAAGGAGCAGCATCCTGTCACATCCAGAAAAACAGCGAGTCATCTCCCCCCCACCCCCATACAGCACTCTTTCCTGACCCACAGCCAGGATCATGGGAGTTCATGTAACATATATACGGTCATTGTCTTGTCTGTCCAGAGTGACCAGGTTTAGTCTTCTGCCAGGCTTAGAGAAATCAGAGTTAAATCCTTCTCAAGATCTCGCCTACATGGGGATGCAGTTTCAAACAGACAGATTGTTAGTCTGGGTTCCTCTGGACAGAACAGACATGATCCTGTCCTTGTTGGAGATACTGAGTAAGAATAAAGAACAAGTTGTCAGCTCATATTTGTCTCTCTCTGCTAGTGATCATGAATGCTGCCACAGACCTGGTTCTCCAAGGCAGGCTTCACTTGCATCCACTCTAAATTTTACTTTTAGCAGCTTGGAAACTGCACAAGACCCCATTGAATGCTCCAGTTTCTCTGTGTTGAGATTTCCCCCATCATCTAAATTGGTGTTCAAATCAGAACCAAATTCTGGATGGAGTCCACATGCACACTACCCCTGATGCAGTTCTTACCTGTTCATAGACACATCATATTCAGGGTGGAGCATTTTGTATAGAACTAGAGGGTCTGCTTCCTCTACAGCAACAACTTGGAAATGAGGGCAGTGTTTTTAGACCTTCAGGGATGTGTCCAGCAAATAAGAGATTGTTGCATGATGGTCTCCTGACAACATGGTGATTGTAGCATACTTCAGAAGACCACAAGGCACACATGATCTCGATCTCTCTCTGCGTGTAGGTTTGGAGCCTCCTGCACTGGACAGCTTCAGATGGAATATTCCTTTGCATATGCCACATTCCCGGCAGGAAGAACATTTTGGTGGACAGTCTGTCAAGGAAAGGGAAGATAGTTTTTATATGATGTCTTTCCACCAATACATAGCAGACTTCTTCCATCTTTGGGAAACACCTTTGGTAGACTTTTTTGCCACAATGCAAAACAGCAAGCTCCCTTATGTTTCCCCAGTCCCTGATAAAAGGGCCTGGGCAGTGAACACCTTCAATCTGCAGTTGATCGTCAGTTCACTGAAGCCTTCCCACCCATCGGGATGATCCTGCAAGTCCTTCACAAAGTCAGGCACTCCACAGCTCAGCTCATTTTGATTGCCACTCTGTGGACCATTGACCTTACCTCAGAGGAAGACCTTTCTGTTTCACCATAGGGATTCTCTCCTATACAACAGCCCACAGCTTCTCCACCTTCAGGCTTGGCTCATGTAAATGATCTCTTTGCAAAGAAAAGCTTTCAAGTCAAGTTGCCAAGTGCATCATTCAGTCCAGGAATAGATCAGCCTCTAAGGTGTGTGATGCTAAATGGAGAATCTTTTGATTGGTGTAATAGAAAACATGTCAGTCATAGCTGCCCCTCTATGTGTACTGTGACCAATTTTCTTTGCTTTCATTTTGAAGATCTGATAATTGTAGAGCCCTCTTGGTTGAAGATTCCTTTGAGTAACTTGACCTCAGCAGAGTTTTCTTTTTCACCTTAGAATCTGCAAGACAACAGAGCAAAATCCACTCCTTATGCATAGAGCAGAGTTGTATCAGGTTTAGTGGTAATTATGTGTCACATTCTTTCCTTTGCAAACCAAGTTTTTTTTATAGCAAAGAACCAGCTTACTTTGGTTGCTGTACTTCCAATGAGATCCCAAATCTCAGCTGTATCTATGCTGGGGATGACCAAGATAGACATTTATGTCCAGTTAGGGTTCCCCATTTTCACTTGGCAGCCTCTAAAGGAAGAAGGAATGTCCTTTCCTACCCATTTAAGGTTCAGATGATATTTCAGCTTCATCCATTGCATTAGCTAGCAAGAGAGCTTACCAATCCCTTATTGATAGGGACCTGTCCTTTATGAAAATTAAAGCCCATGAGGTTGATGCCGTTGCATGGAGAATGTGATAAGAACCACATCTTGGCACTCTCACACTACTTTCTCCTTTTACCTTTGCTTATTAGCCAACATAGTGAAGACATTTTCTCACTGATTCCAGTCATCATTGCTCAGAAGGATGCCCATACAGATTCTGTCTCACAGCAGTCTCCTCTCCTGTAAGGGTGAGTATACAAGTTTTGACATAATCAGATATACTACCAAACTGTCAAATTCAGCTTTGCAATAGCAACAGGTAAAATATTAGTGATATTAAAATGTGGGAGGGTGGGGGTGGGAAGTATGATTTCATAAAATTACTTTTAACACCCACCTACCCAAAACCTATACATATTCATGGAGAGATGTAGTGCAGTAAACAGTGTAGTTATTTTCCATTCCAGGCAGAGGAAGCTATGCGGCATGAGAGGCACAGCTGGCTATTAAATCATATTCTTCATAACGAACTTCATGAGCTGGTGATGAACTTTGAACTGCAGGGACAGGACATGTCCCTCTCTTCCAGTGATCAGCAGGTAATGACTTATTCACAGAATCTCACAGCTAAAACAGCACACAAAGGGCACTGATAGTATTTTCTCAGTAATTCATGCAACACAAGCCCAACTCTCCATGACCTCTCCCCCACTTGATTATTGTCCCCATTGTGTGTGATACATTTTCACATCCACAAGCACCCTTACAAATATTGAATGTCCTCTATGTCTCTGTTTCATCTTTTTATGCACACTTGTCAGCTGTTGTAGAAAATGATAATTACTGGTATGTGCATGCATATTGTGCCTGCAGGTGTTATGTACTCAAATCTGGCCTCTCATTCTCCTACTTGGATGTTGAATTGTTATTCCAAGTGATTATTGATATTTGCTATCCAATATTGCCTGAAGATATCAATAAATTTTTTGTTTCTCAGGCTCACAAAAGCTGCTTTTGTCTCCCATCCTAACATAGTCTAACAATTTTATTTTTTGTGCACCATATTTTGGAATCAAATTTCTCTCCTCGAATCACAACTTGTTATATTATGGATTTTCTCATTCAGCTGCTTAAAATGAGTCAAAAGGTATCAAACATTTTGAAAATCCAGTAAAATTTTATAATGAGAATAATATTTCAAAAAAATTATCAGTAACTCTGTTTTTCAAGATCTACAAGTTATATAGTGTTGTAATGAATGCACACATTTCTGATAATAAATTGTCAATATTGCACCAGGGGTGGGTGAAGAAGAAAGGCAGGTACTGAAAAAGACATTGAGACAATGACAGCTGATGACTGTGCATTGAGACCAGAGACCTATAGGAACATTTACTTTATCACAACATCAGATAGTTTGAAGAAAAGTGTTGAGGACAAAATCGCTGAACTTAGAGCTCTTGAAATGCAGCTTGATTACAAGTTACAGGAACTGAAAAATTTACTCTAAAATATTTTGGACGTTGTACATAGTTTAGTGTAGATAGAGTAAAAGGAACATAGTTGAGTGACTGTACATTATTCTAATTCCAAGATTTTTAGTATTAATGGGAATGATATCAGTGATCATAATCTTGGCTCCCAAAAGGCTCAGCTAGACCTGGTGGGGCCTATCATGACTATCATGACTGCACAAGAGGTTACCTTCCTGGGTTATTCAGCAGCCTCCTAAGGATGCTGCTTCCTGACTTTTGCAAGATTTTTGGGTAGGGAAATTGTTCCCTTACAGAAGCCATTCCTCTGCATATGGAATCTATCCTCTAAATGGGTTATCTGTCTTTCTGGAGGTCATAATCAATCTTCTCCAGCTTTTACCTCAGAAATCTTTTATCCCAAAAAGATCATTTAAACCTAGTGGGGCCTATCATGACTGTGCAACAGGTCACTTTACTGGGTTGTTCGGCAGCCCCATTAGCATGCTGCTTCCCAACTTCTGCTGGATTTGCAGGAGAGGAAATTGTTTCCTTACAGAAGCCACACCCCTGCATTTGGAGTCTATCCTCCAATCGGGTTATCTATCCAGAAGCTTCCTCATGTGCCATCGGGAACTGGAGAGGGTAAGGGGATGTAACTCCCTCTACATTTTACAGGTTCTCCTAAGGTATTAAGTGACTAACAAATTTGAAGAAGTAATAATATTTTTCTAGTAAAATTTGTTTTTTAAGTAATACTTACCCAATCATTGGTAATTAGAGTTATTATTATTTGTTTGGTTCCTCACATATCTGAAGAAGTACTTCTTAAAGATTTTAGTTTTTGTGTGTATTGTCTATGTTTTGATTTCACATGTTCATGCAAATTCTACATGGACATATTTCATGGCAGTTATAAATGTTATATATTTCATATTTTTATTTCTTCCAGTTTCAAAAAGTCCTACAGGAGTGTTTGACTTTGTCTGAAATTGGAGACTACTTTGATTATAGTTCTGATCCCACTTCAAAGGTTGTTTTGTTGGGACTGACACATGAAGATCTGACCCTACAGAATAAATACAAAAAGGTATAACACTGAAAATAACTAAAGTTCTAAACTCAAAAATTAAGTACACATTATCGGTGTCAAATACTTTGTATTTATATAGTATTCTTTGCCTATGTAAACAGCTTGAGCACTGCAAGTTTAAAGAATACAAATATTAAAATACATATTGGGCCTGAATTTCTATTTAGGTTTGTCCTGTTGTGAAATACTTAAAGTGATAGGTGCTCTCAGTTTTCTTATAACTGCTATCAGGTTTGGAATGAAAGATTGCTCTTGTAAATGTGCACAGCTCTAAGCTACTTGCTTTTTTCAAATAAAGTAATTTCATTACATTTTAGAGATTTCAGTTGTGTCCCTTAGTAAGTTAGGACTTGAGAGGTATTTTGATTTTTGTTGTCAAACCTACTTTCAGAATGGGATCATGTTGTTTCTGTGTACAGAAAAACTTTAATTATTCTGAGCCAGTGGATAGCATCATAATGTTAATACATTATCAGATTGAACACTAGTAGCTTGGTGGCATGGAGAATACTGGCTCAGACTGCATATTTAGTCATTTTTTAAAGCTAGTATTGAGCATCATAATGTTAATACATTATCAGATTGAACACTAGTAGCTTGGTGGCATGGAGAAGACTGGCTCAGACTGCATATTTAGTCATTTTTTTAAAGCTAGTATTGAGCATCATCATGTTAATACATTATCAGATTGAGCACTAGTAGCTTGGTGGTATGGAGAAGACTGGCTCAGACTGCATTTTTAGTCATTTTTTAAAGCTAGTATTGAGCATCATAATGTTAATACGTTATCAGATTGAACACTAGTAGCTTGGTGGCATGGAGAAGATTGGCTCAGACTGCATATTTGGTCATTTTTTAAAGCTAGTATTGAGCATCATAATGTTAATACATTATCAGATTGAACACTAGTAGCTTGGTGGCATGGAGAAGATTGGCTCAGACTGCATATTTGGTCATTTTTTAAAGCTAGTATTGAGCATCATAATGTTAATACATTATCAGATTGAACACTAGTAGCTTGGTGGCATGGAGAAGACTGGCTCAGACTGCATATTTAGTCATTTTTTAAAGCTAGTATTGAGCATCATAATGTTAATACATTATCAGATTGAACACTAGTAGCTTGGTGGCATGGAGAAGACTGGCTCAGACTGCATATTTAGTTATTTTTGTAAAGCTACTATTGAGCATCATCATCTTAAAACATTGTCAGATTGAACACTAGTAACTAGGTGCCATTGAGGAGAGGGTTGACAGAAACTGTTGTTATGATCCTAGGTCTTAAAATATGCAACAGAATGTCGATTGTATAAGTAAAATCAACAATTTATTTGTTTATCTACAGTGCAAAGTGAAAAATTCAAGAGACACATACAGTATTGTGAATTAAATCTCAAATAATTATAAATGCCCAATCACAAGTCCAGATTATAGAATGATCCAATTGAATTCCAGTAATCTTCAGTGTATCGATGTAACAAAATAATGCAATCCAGATTGTCTTTGAATGAGTTCACAATAATTCCAATGTGGCTGAGTTCACAATAATTCCAATGTGGCATGTTAGTCCACAAGTCAATGGGCATTTTAATAATTTCAGTGAATATTTTAAATAAATAAATCCTTAAATTACATCTGAACTCAGCTGCATTCTCAGATCATTAAGTCCCATTGACTGACATAGAACAGTAATGAATATCAAATTCCAAATTAAAAAACATTTTCACTTGGCCCTATAACATAATAGAACATGAAGATTTCCACACAAAAAAAAACCTAGTCTATCTGTAAACAAGACCGACCGTAAAATCTTGCAACACAGTTTGTTTACAACTTATAATGACACATAAAAGTTAGCCATGTAAACATTCTATTTATAATCTGACCATTATCTTAAAGTACAACCTACAATCATGGATAAATGTTAAGCACATAATATAGATATGCATAACACTACATGTATAGTCATTTTTTGAGTTAGTATTGAGAATCATCATGTTAAGGGCTGTTCCAGTAAAACATACTTGGGGACTCAGGGACAGCACTTTTAGTATGCATTATTCACCCACAGATGCAGTTTATTATTTTCTTATGAACTCTTGGTATCATGCTTACATGGAACAGCCCTAACACATTATCATATTCAACACTAGTACTTATATGCCATGGAAGAGAAGGTTACCTGAAATTGCATGTGTTGTGATTTTGTGTGACAAAATTTCTTTAGGGTACAGGCCTAGATTTTGCCAACAGAACTGAGCCTAGACATAAACATAAGTCTAAACTCTAACAGTCTGTTTGACTGAAATTTAAATCTAACTTAAAATTGACCAATCAGATGTCTTAACTTGAGACTTGGCTTTAAGGTTTAGATCAGTAAAATCTGGGGCCAGATATTTGTTAGGTGATCTTGTAGGCAGTGGAAACCAAAACAGTTAGAGAACCAACCAACTATGATTGATAACTGACCCTTGCATTTGCATAAGTCTATTCAACATTGCTTTGTCTTCCATAGCACCTCCCATCCCTGCAGCAGAAGTTAATACCAGAAATTGAGGAAAGACTGATGAAGAAATGTGAAAATCTTGTCAGCTTTTATGAGTCACAAGCAAACTCAGGTAGGGTAATGAGTAACAAACTAAAGTTTGTTGCCATAAATGAGTTCCCAGTGTTCTGTATATCTATATTTTCTGTAACTTCTGGTATATGATTTTATTTAATTTTCATAGTTTTTATTCATGGTCATAAACTGTAAAGAATATTTATTGTTATAAATTGTGTGTGTAATTTGGCTCTGTTCAAAACACAAATCATGTAGGATCTATAAATAGTTGTTTACCTACATGTTGACAATTAGTAATAATAATCGTAATAATAAGACTTAAAATGCCACCTATGGAGTAGTTTCTCCAGGACTGATGGTGTATGGAAGTTTTGAGAAGAATTTTGTGGCTTCCCCATTGGTTGCATGAGGTCATGTAAATTTAATATGTCGTGACTTAGTATGTCGTAAATCAATAGTGTATGATGTCCTATGGGGTCCATTTTCCAAATACAGTCGCAATTTATGGTGTATATAAGGAGAAAGTTAAGCATTCAGTTTCATTTCGATTCCTGGAGTCATTCACACTTTTTGTTTCTGATGTAAGTCTGCAGATGTATTTTATGTACTATGTTGATATTTTTTGAGAGGAAAAACATTTGTTTAGACTGTTCAGTGGTAATAGAAGGTGCTTATTATTTGGAAAATAATATTATTCTCGAACTGTTATAAATTATTTGAAAGAATTCTGAACAACGTCATCCTGACAATGTTATAGTTCTTGGAGGACCAGTACATTTCTGGTACTGAAATTATTTGGGACTTTTCATTCATTTAGGACATCAAAGACTTTTGTAAGGATAAATTTGGATTCACTTCATTATACTGTAAGTTCCTTGCACAGTTTTCATTTATGACTTAAATAATTAAATTGTTTGTGGAGTTTTACAAAACTTGTTGGTTTTGCTTTTTTTTTTCTATTACTTAAATTTGTGACCATAGAGTCGTAACAGAAAATGGGGGGCTTGACCAGGATAAGAATTTTCAAGAAATTGAAATTGTTATGTAATTTAAATTCATTTTATTTCTGAATTTCCTTAATTCCTAATCTTTTTGATTTTACATTGTGAAACCAACAAGCTTTCACAATGTCAACTAAAATGGAGAAATTTATTTTAAATCCTAGCCAGGAATGGCTAGAGTCCTTGAAAAAGGATGAATTGCTTCAACTTGCCAGACAATATGATCTTTCAGAAGAAAAGCCATCATTATTAAAACAAAAAAAGTCATCTTGGTTCAGTTTTTGGTACAAAAGAATATTTATTGATAAAAGTGCTTTAAGTTTGATTGGTAAGTCCAAATCTGGTTCTAATTTGCAAGTTATGGAATTGCAATTAAAATTCAAGAATGAATTGAAGTTAAGAAAACTTGAGCTTAAATTACAGAAGGAAGAAAGAGGGAAGCAAATTCAAAAAAAAAGAAAAAGAAATGGAATTGAAAATGCAAATGCAGGAAAAAGAAAGAAAGAGACAACTTTACAAAGAAGAGATGCAAATAAAGCTACAGATCCAAAAAGAAGAAAGAGAGATGCAAATGAAATTGCTATATCAAAAAGAAGAGAGAGAGAGTGATGGAAATGAAAGTAAAATTAAAAGAAATAGAAATGGCAAGTAAAAAGCACTCCACTTGTGAAGGTTGAGCTTTTGATGTTACAAAAATTATAAGATTGGTACCAGTATTTTTTTTTTTTTATAAAAATAGAAGATAATTCAAACTGGCCAAGAGAGCACTGGAATTTGTTGTTTAATTATTGGCAGAGCTAGTGATCTATACACTTCACTATCAGTGGAAGCAAGTACTTGTTATGATCTAGTCAAGGAATGTATTCTGAAGGCTTATGAAGTGGTATCTGAGGCATACAGACAGAAGTTTTGGAATTGTAAAAAAGAAAAATAGCCAAACCAATGTCGAGTTTGCTGGGAAAAAAGAACAATTATTTGATCGGTGGTATACATCTAAAATGATTGAGAAAAATTATAACAAACTCTGACAACTCATATTAGTAGAAGAGTTCAAGAACTACATCCATAGTGACATCAAAATTACCTTGATGAACTTAGATAGATACTTTAGAAAACATTGCTTGTGCAGCAGACAAGTATTCCTTGGCTTACAAAGTCTTATTTGTCAATAAGTTTTCCTTTCAGCAAATGGTTGGTAGGAAACCAAATCGGTCTCAATCGAATACTTAGAAATTTTGATCTGGTACAACTAATCAGAATCAAATGTCTGATAAGACTGGTCAGAAACCCATATCTCTTCCTATATGCACTTATTGCAAGAAAATGGGGCACATTATTTCTGATTGCTTTAAAAAAAAAAAAAGCATCAAAATAAAGACAGAGCAGTTCCAAATGCTCTTGTTTCTCATAGGTCAAGGTTTGGTTATGTATTGGAAACAATACATTTGTGGGGTCAAATAAATCCCAACCTCAGTCTGATTCTATTATGGAGAATAATGATCCATTCATGTCGAAGGGTTCCTTATCACTTATTGGTGATTTGACCAATCCTATCCATATTAAAATTTTAAGAGACACGGGAGCTTCTTTGAGTTTTTTATTGTCAGGTACTTTGCCTTTGTCTGAGAAGTCTTCTTCTAATGAAAGTGTTCTTATTCAGGGAGTAGAGTATGTTTTTTTTCAAATTCCTCTCCATAATGTTAATTTAATATTCAGACATGCTTTCAGGACCAGTGACTGTTGGCACTGTAGTTTCTTTACCCATTGAGGGTGTTCATTTATTACTAGGCAGTGACTTAGGTGGCGCTCACCAGATAATATGTACTTTTGAGAGAGTGACGTATGTAAGGTGAAGTAGTTCGCATTTAAAACATGCACAGTGGAGAGAATGTTTGCATATCTCTATGCTACATTAATGTAATGTGGATGATATTTCTTTTGGATATTGTACTTTTGGAAATTTTACACGATTTAAGCACACTGCTAACTAAAATGACTGCTCCCTTGTGTTAAAAAATCAGTCTGAATTAGTCTAAAGTACACTATACATAGCAGCTATTAAAATAGGGAAAATGAATTTTGCCAGACTAGACAATACCAGCTTCTGAAAGTGCAATGAATGAATTACCAAATATATAAAATGTAAAAAAAGTTATCGGCTCTTTTTTTATACAACTGACCTCTGAAGTTCAGGAAGTGAAAATGACCAAGTAGAGCTAGCACTTTTTTGAAAGGTACACATTTGAAGTAAGGCCAAGCTGTATACTCTATAACCCATAGTACACCCATCAATCATACACCAAAATAAAGGGAATTAAAGGTTCTTTGCATTATACCTAAGATATACAAGGTCTTTTTTAAATAGCCAGTATAACCAGTGAGGAAAGCCGGGGACATTCTTTTTCTTTAAATTCCTAACCCTATGCAAAATGCGAAACTGTATAGCGCCACCTTAAAGAAAATAAAAAAATGTTTGCAATTATTTTTTTTTATTTTCATATAATTATGTATGATGTTCTGAATAAAATGGTACATTCATATTGCATTTAAGCATGAAAATAAGCTAATTATGATCATTTTTCTCTTGCTTACATAATTTGCCATGAGGTATGTTTGTGTGAGTAGTGACCTTAATTATGGGGAAATTAGAAGACTTAGAATATAGGAATAGAGTCAACTTAAATTTAAAACTGTTGCAATAAGTGACAGAAATATATGTTGAAAATGTTTCTTTTCATTTATTTGCAATGAAATAAAAAAATAAATGAAGAGAAAGTGAATTCGCTTCTTCCATATTAAACAATAGGCAAATATTTTACACTTTGACCTTTGACCTTTATGAAGCTGATGAGTTACCTCCCTTTTCTAATTGTAAAATTCATTGTTGATATCTCAGAAATAATTCTGGCTAGTTTCATGTTCCTGTCATTCAGCATAACATTGGTTGCTATGTTTACAAAATGTAATGTGCATTCTTAAAATAGCTCACTTTTATCATGGGGGGGGGGGAGGCTGGACTTGTTAGAGACTCTGACACTCATAAATACTGTTCTGTGGGGAAAAATGCAGGAGAATAATTCATAAGGATTGTTTTCATGCTTGCGACTTAAATGTTTCAGCCATATAAACATAATTAAATCATAAAAAAATAATACCTACATCTTCTTTATGGTGGCGCTCACCAGATAATATGTACTTTTGAGAGAGTGACGTATGTAAGGTGAAGTAGTTCGCATTTAAAACATGCACAGTGGAGAGAATGTTTGCATATCTCTATGCTACATTAATGTAATGTGGATGATATTTCTTTTGGATATTGTACTTTTGGAAATTTTACACGATTTAAGCACACTGCTAACTAAAATGACTGCTCCCTTGTGTTAAAAAATCAGTCTGAATTAGTCTAAAGTACACTATACATAGCAGCTATTAAAATAGGGAAAATGAATTTTGCCAGACTAGACAATACCAGCTTCTGAAAGTGCAATGAATGAATTACCAAATATATAAAATGTAAAAAAAGTTATCGGCTCTTTTTTATACAACTGACCTCTGAAGTTCAGGAAGTGAAAATGACCAAGTAGAGCTAGCACTTTTTTGAAAGGTGCACATTTGAAGTAAGGCCAAGCTGTATACTCTATAACCCATAGTACACCCATCAATCATACACCAAAATAAAGGGAATTAAAGGTTCTTTGCATTATACCTAAGATATACAAGGTCTTTTTTAAATAGCCAGTATAACCAGTGAGGAAAGCCGGGGACATTCTTTTTCTTTAAATTCCTAACCCTATGCAAAATGCGAAACTGTATAGCGCCACCTTAGCTGGTGATATGGTTGTGGTTAATTCAGTTGTAACTGACAAGCTTTGTTTGGATCAAAAGGTTGATCCTAAAATAAAATCCCTGACTTTTACCCAGCTAGTGCAGTTACTAGAGCTATGGCTCTTGAGAATGAAGTTGATCAGGATACTATTCCTTTGGCTGACACATGCACTGATCAGTCTTTTGATGAGGTCACTTTTGCTTCTGTTACTGATCAATCAAAACGTATTGATCATTGTGATCCTCTTTTAATCACTTATCCTCTTATGTCTAATCAAGGTGACAAATGACAATCAAATGTCGC
This sequence comes from Sinohyriopsis cumingii, assembly GCA_028554795.2. NCBI lineage: Eukaryota > Metazoa > Mollusca > Bivalvia > Unionida > Unionidae > Sinohyriopsis > Sinohyriopsis cumingii. Next base: position 133,367,834 of record CM068838.1, on the reverse strand, counting down.
TGAACAGGAAATGGATATTGAGATCTCCTGTTTGTTTCAGAGGGCTATCGAAGTTGACACCACAGTGGTACCTAAGTCGTATAGACAGGAAATTCTAAATATAGCCTATGAAACTCGTTTGTTTGGTCATTTGAAAGTCGTCAAAACTTACCACTAGGTCTTACATCATTTTTATTTGCCGGATATTAAAAATGATGTTTCTGAATATTGAGATCTTGTTGTATTTGTAAACTGACCAGTTTTAATTCTTTTGAACTATCTTTTGGACATGTTGTCCTGGTGAAAAAGGCTTTTATATTTCCACCTTATATCAAGACTTTAATAAAAGCTACCATTTTGCATCCTTGGGCAAGGAACTGTAGTCCAGTTTCCTCATCACTGAATTACCTGCTTATGTTGCTGTGCCATAAAGCATAAAATTAAAACCATAGGTCAGAGCATATTTTATATTAATACATCTATCTGTCATTCTATTTTCTGTTTCCACACAGTACTTGAATTTACAAGCATCTATCATTACAGATTTTGTGGATGGCATGCATTTATGGTAAGGAATAAGCCTATCAAATCTCTCAGGATTTTTATTTGTTGTTTTTATGATTAATTTTCAAACTAGGAAAACATTATTATATCTGTTTTCCATGAAATGATTTTTTCATAGCACATTTTAATACAGATGAAACACTGTAGTGGGAAAGTGGCCTTTCCAATGGGGGACTATACCTGTGATAAGTGTATGTATGTATATGAGTAAGAAAGTTACATGTAACTTCAAAACTTGTCACTTCTTCAATGAAAAAGTAACAGTTATATAAAGGTTCTTCTTGTCTCAAGAATAGACTTATTTGAAGTCAACATACATCGATAGTTCTTAATTCTTAAGTGTGAAATATTTATCCAATTTTGTTTGGGTTATGTTCACAGCTAAGCCATTCAAAAACCATTATTTAAATCTTGGTACATGCATCAATTGGCATTCAGAATCCTTCTCTTTCTATTTACTCTGTTTTCCAACTGCTGCAGCATATTCTCCTTATGATGCTGTTAATTTGATTCTTTCTAAATTCAGGTTTTTTTTGGCAAGAACTCAGGAAGTCTTCCCATTATCATGAAGTTGATTAACTTGGACTTTGTTTTTCTAATGTACAAATTTTCCATTTACGTGCTGACATGTTAAGCTTTCGTTATGGCTTTTTCCTATGTTGCTAATTGTACTGCAGTTTAATCATAAGACAGAACTTTCATAGAGTAAATGAAAGGCCTTATTTATAACGGATGTGATACATGTACTGTCACACGATTTTTGGGCCTTAGCTTGAGACCCTGTTTTGTTCAAGGTGCATTTCTGTTTGTGTTTGGATCCACAAAAGCAATATTTAGCCTATGTTGACCAAGTTATGATCTTAATGATTACATCTGGTCATAATCATCCAAAAGAATAATTCAACAGCATTGTGAAGCCCAAAACACTACCACAACATTGCTGAGCCCATTTTCTGTAAACGTCTGCATTTGTAGATAATTATCTCGATAATGAAAACCTGACATATGGAAACAGACATCGGAAAGATTACTTACCTTACAGTATGAATTAAATATTGGTTGTGGATAAAGACGCTGATGGATACCCAGGTACGCAGGTTGTTGTTGTTGTTGTGGGGTTTAACGCCATTTTTCAGCACAAAATAGGCTATACATGGCGGCCAGTATTAATGGTGGAGGAAGAACCCGGGAAAACCCCGGAAAGAACCACTGACCCATGAGAAGCTACTGGCAAGCTTTCTCACATACCCACATTGCCTGAGTCCGAGACTCGAACCGGCGCAGACAGAGGTGAGATGGCAGTGATCCATAACGAAGAGCGCTTTAGACCACTCGGCCACTCAGGGCCCCAGGTACGCAGGTTAATAATAACCCATTTAATGAACATTTGTGTACCTGTATTAAAAAAACGTATTCCAAATTCAGATTGAGACACACATCAGTTATTACAGTTTCGTGTCTTGTGCGCATTTATTCATCGTCACAGGGGTTTGTATGGTTGCTTACAATTCACTTGTCATACATGTACTATACAATACATGTAATGAAAGGAGGACAGTTCTTTCTTTTCTCGTGCAACCTATTTAAGAATCAATGCTGATATTTAAAGCTAGATTGTCCTAACGTCATTCCTGTTCATGGTTCGTGTACCATTTTTCTTGTGACTTAAACACGCTTGGTTTGAGATCCTGTTGACATTTACTAGGATAATACCTTTCGTCAACAGCAACAGTACGTACTGATTAAGAAATATTCAACAAAATAAAATTTAAATAGGTACTACAATTCAAATAAAAGAAAGCACAGTATAAACGTCCAGTTTAACTAATGCCATTTTTGCCTCAAGTTTGTGGCCCTGGAGCAAGTATTAGCTGTTCAAGTCAGGGTTGCTGTTCACATGTCATTTTTACTGGACTCTTTTTTTTTTTTTTTAATAGCGGGAAACCCAAGACATATTTTTGTAACAGCAAAGGCAACACAAATACTTGGTTACCTTAACATGCACTTCTTATACCATGTTAGGAAAAAATGAATGAAATGGACAACTATACAGACTGAAATTTTTCACTGAAATATTTAAATATAAGGGAAATCTTTGTTATTTAATAACACTGAAAAATAAATCTAATAACAATTGACCACATATGTAAATATGGTAATTTTTGCATTAATTTTACATGAAACAGTTCCAAGAAAACAGATGGGATGCAATACCACTTGTCATAGATTCATTCCAGACCTGCCAACTCTTATGATTTTGACGTAAGTCTCACGAAAATTACCCTTAAAATACGGACTTATGGCATACTAGCAATAACTATGGGAAAATGATCGTTGACAACAAATCTGGATAATTGGTTCATCCGGGTTTTATTTGGATCCTGGTTTCATCTTAGAAATAGTGAAATTAGTCAGGAAGCCAGACTAACTTTACAGCAGCACCGCAGACGCTTTAAACTGCACCTGTTTGTTGAAGCGTCTGCATAATCAAATTGTTGATTATAGAATTTTTAGAAATGGCATCCAGAAAGCGATGCATGTTTAAGACAAATGGGAAAATAAGCTTCTAGAAAAGTGTTAATAATCAAAACAGAAATATAAAATGGAGTATTCAGATTCTTATGGATAAAAGCTGGAAAGGACACAATTACGTTTATTGGACATCACATGCCAATTTGAGTATGGTTGCCGTTGTCATGTGAAATGGAAAAGAATTTCCAAGAATTATGTCTAGTTGAGAGATAGCAACAAGTCATTGAGCTGCATAGGGTTTGGAACTGTTGTTTGTTTTAAATAAAGTCTGCACGTACTTTACAGACTTTTCAGTTGAACATAATGTTTATAGTCAATGCATTGAACTTTTAATTACATTTTCCAGCTTTACAATAGCAGTTATTGATATTTTGTTACACCTTACTGAAAACTGGTCAATCTTACGGAAACAAATCAATTGCCTTACTGAAACGGATTCATCAGGGTTGGCAGATCTTTCATTCTATTTTGATACTACATGTGTAGCTGAATCTTCTAAACTGAAAATAAATATGTCAGATATCATTTTTAAAAATGGGCTATATCAATATGACTGTTGGATATTATTTGACTGAAAAATGTTAGAGGAGAGGGATTTTGTTAAATTTAAAAAGATGTTGCACTGGACCATCATTAAGGAACGCACCATGGCAGGTCAAGGATACTACAACAATCATCATTTGTGGACTTTACAACTATTTGTGAAAGTTGCTGTAGACACGTTGACTAGTTAAATGAATGTTATGCATAAATAATATATCAGTTTCTTTTGTGTCTATACTTTTGTATTAACCACTAAATTCCACATGGATTTAGCCGATTTGTGACAAAAAATTTAACTGCAGATTAAGGTAAGTAGCAAAAATAAATGTACATTAAATAAAATAAATGTATGTTTTTCATAGTTTTCTGTTATTATGGCATGTAATATATATAGATTGCTCTTTTTATATTAAGATTATGCTTTTTACCACTTATATAAGTAATAGCCGAGTGGTCTAAAGCGCTCTCCATTACGGATCACTGCCATTTCACCTCTATCTGCGTAGGTTTGAGTCTCAGATTCGGCCAGTGTGGGTATGTGAGAAAGCTTACCAGTAGCTTCTCGAGGGTCGCTGGGTCTTTCCGGGGTTTTCCCGGGTTCTTCCTCCACCATTAATACTGGCCGCCATGTATAGCCTATCGTGTGCTGAAAATGGCATTAAACCCTACAACAACAACAATATAAGTAATAAATTATGCTTATACCTCTCTTGGGGGTTGGCATGTGTGAGCCTACAATAAAGCAGTTCAAGTTCACATTTGATACAATTTTCTTTTGATCATGTACCCTGGTAACCGATCGTTGGGATTGATGGGCGCCCAGTAGAAATTTGCCAAAGTGTTTGTTTTTTTACTACTGTGCTGGTCGCATGTTGCAACAGAGGGGTGGCCACACATGAGGGGCACTTTGTACACAAACTCATTGTTACCTATAAATCTGGCAATGTAAATGAGGAGATAGTATAAAAGGGATACCACTGTATTGTTGAAATAAATTTATGCTTTTTAAAAAAACATTTGCTCTCCTTCTATCCAACTTAAGTTTGGTGGATCACTAATCAGAAATTCAAAGGAAATGATTTCATTGTACTGATCTTTTTAATACCACATAACTGCATTTAAAAAGTAGATCTGCTACAAACATTTTGCAAGTCCAAAATAGCAGTATGTGATATTGTGTGACACCTTACTGAAGAATACTCCATAATGAGGAAGAAGATCAAATGCCTTACGTAGATGGTGTTTTTAAGGCTGGGATAGGAAAATTCCAGACTAATGCATATCTCTTGTTCCTAATATTGAACCTAAAGAGAAGAAATGCTGGATAATGTTTATTGTTGTTTTTAGAGGTTTTTTTTAATTTATTTATAGAAAGCAGCAAATTAATGTTTGCCAGATCATCTCAGTTACCAGCCCTGGTGGAAGCAGACATACAGAAGCTGGAGGAAGAAAAGAAACTGCTTCATGAGGATACATTGAAAAGAGATAAACAGTTCTGGCTGTATTATCAGGTACAAACTGTGACCTGTTCCATCTCTGTATATCCAATATCAATCTCAGTAGGACCTCCCTCTTAAGAGGCCTCTAATAAGAAAGATAACTTTCATCATATTTACACAGGTTAAAGATTATAAACTGCTTATCATATACCCAAAGAAATGGGTATATTGGTGTTAGATTTTTCAGTATGACACTCAGAAAGACAGAATACAGATTTACAGCAGGTCATTAACTGTTAAATATTGGAATTATTAAAATTGAATAATGTAATTTTTCTTTATAGCATTGTCATTGAAGAGCATGTTGTCCATTATCTAACATTTGTCCATTTGTTAACACAAGGTTGTTAGAGCAACTCCTTGTAAACTACATGCAGAATTACCATGTCACTTTACGAACATGTTGTTCCAAAGGTTAATTTGATCCTAATGAAAATGGTGCCAGTCTGACATCCAGCATGGCCACCATGGCACCCATCTTGTTATTTCTATTTCTGAACAAAAAGTTGTATTTACATCAGCTTTTCACCAGAAGACTTTGTACGACGTTGAGTTGAACCTAAGTTAAATGGTTCTGCTTGGATATCCAATGCAGTTTCCACAGTGGCCATCTTGAAAATCTTTTTGTTGCTATTCCCAAACAGAAAGTCATATTAGCATAGGGTTTTCATGATTTCTTATGGTGTCTTGCTGATCTGAAATAAAAGTTGTGCCAATATGATATCAAATATGGCAGGCACAGTGGCCAACTTGAAAATTATTTTCTTTTCCTCCCAGATGTGAAGTCATATTAACATTTGGTTTTTTACCAGAAGATTTCTAAAGTTGTCTACTTGGTACTAAATGAAAATTTGCAAGTCTGACATCCATTATGGCCTCATTGGCAGCCATCTTGAAAATGTTGTTATCGTTATTCCTACTACATGGATAGTCATATCAGCATAGGGTTTTCATCCAAAGAATAATTATGATGTCCAGTTGGTCATGAATGAAAATGGTGCTGATCTGACTTCAATGTTCATGGCAATTGCAATCGTTTTGAAAATATTTTTGTTACTACACCTTCTACGTGGAAAGTTGCATCAGCATTGAGTTTTCATCAGGAGACTTCTTATGTTGGTCCTGAATGAAAATTATGCAAATCAGACATCCAACATGTCCACCATGGCAGTCATTGTGAAAATTATATTATTTCTACTCCTCCAAATTTGATGGTCATATGAACATAATGTTTTTACCAGAAGTCTTGGGATATCTAGATGGTTCCAAATGAAAATACTGCCCTGCACATATCCAATATGGCTGCCACAATAAGCATATTGAAAATCCTGTCAGAAATACTCCAAAATGGATGGTCATATTGACACTGGGTTTTCACCAAAAATCTTTGGTGTTGTCATGTTTGATATAAATGAAAATGGTGCTGATCTTGTATCCAGTATGGCTGCCACAGCAGCTAATTTAAAAATCTTAATGCTGTTAAAATAACTGAGATAGTTTCAACACTCAGAAGTTTAAAAAAAGAAAGTAGATTTTTAGGTCAGTTATGTTTCTCAGAGAATACCTACATTACTTTAGGAATGTTAGCCTACTACCTTGTGAATCCAGCCCTACCAAAAGATGAATATTAGCTTTTCCGCTCTATTTAAACAAAGGGCAATAACTCTTACCATTACTTCCCCTTGGCACCATAAGGTTTAGCTAGTTTTAAGCTGAGTGAAATACTAATGAGGATGCTCGCATTGCTGGGTGGATGGGAGGGTTTGTAAGTAACGTGATTTGGTAAGTATTCTTGTAGAAATGTAATTTGGTTCAAAGCCTGGCCCAAGCCATACCAAAGACTGGTACTAGCAGCTTCCTTGCTTGGCACTCAGCATTAAGAGGTTAGTGTTAGGACTAGTTGGCCTGGTGTCAGGATAATGTGACTGAGTGGGTCATAATGCTACATGTCTGTGGCATGATGCCCCAGTGCTGGACATATCTATAAACTGCTATACTGCAGACATCGTAGCAACATGACTGAAAAAAGTTTTAAAGCTATGTTAAAAAGCCAAATCACACACACACATACATAATGTACTTAAAAATTTGCTTTCTCTGTCAGATTAATTCTCCAATCATATTATGTTAGAAGAATAAGTAATAGGAGGGGACACAGTATCTGACCTCTACCTTGGGTATCCTTCTAGGGAAAAATAGCTGGATTCCGCCATGACCTATAATCCGTTCTCCTAATTACATAAACAACACACATACAAGCCAACCATTATGCATTTGGCGTAATCATTGATGTGTTTCAGTAAATTATTCTTTACACTTGACTGTATATGGAATAATGCTTTTTCAGTATATCCCCCTCCAAAAGAAATCAGTACTTTTTCTCATTTGTATTAACATCCCATTAATCCCACATATCATATTCAAGAAAAGACTGTTTCTATGTAAACATAACATAAGAGTACACTTGTCCATAGATTTGCTTGCACTTTTCTGACAGTATTAATATGCTCTATTTATAGCAGCTGTCCTTTTTCCAAGAAACATGCTGGTTTCTACTTTCAAACCTTTGACCTCAGATTCGTTGTTATGATACATGTTTGTTAGAGAACCAATCTACAGTGCATTGTAGGTCATGTCTAATGGCTTTTATACAGGAGTACAATAGACCTGCATGTACTTTCCTCACACTATCAATATATTCTATTTGATACCCACTGTATGGCTTAGTTCAGGAAAAACAGACTGGTTGTCTAATTTTGAATCTTTGCTCTCAGATTCTTTGTTCTAATTCATATTTTGTACAGAAGAACCAGTCTGTAGGTAAAAGTCAAGTCAGATTTATTCTAGATGATGCATGTGTTTGAGCAAAAGTGGTTTTCAGTTTCACATGGATCAGAAAAAAACCACCCAAAAAAAACAGAATCCTCCAAAGATTAAAATATGAATACATGAATGACATAATACAGCATTCCATTCTAGGGCAGTATTACACCTATTGCAGGCTGTGTGGAAAGGATTTTAATATTGGTCATGGTGGTAAAGTTGATGTGGAAAAATACTTGAAAACAAAGAAACACATCGGATTATGTTGTCTTACTAACTCCATTACCAAAGTTAACTTCTTTTTTGAAGCACAACTCAAGTGCAGGCACAAATTTTATAATGCAGAGATGTTATTTAACGAGTTTTTAATAAAACACAGATACCCTCAGCAGAAGCAGACCGCGTTGGTCCTTTGTTCAAATGGATGATTCTTGAAGAAGAAAAAATTGCTGAAAAATATGCATGTGCATGAATCATATCATCTAATATTGTTCTATGTTCAGCTGAAGATACTTCACTTAAAATAGCAGAAGCCATGAAAATATAGCTGTTTTGCATTGCCACAGATGGGAGTAGTGAGTATAATGAGAAAAAGTTGCACAAAGTCTTTGTTAGATACTTTGACAATGAAGATGGCAAAGTCATGAGTGTTCTTCTTTCATTACCAGAATGAACTGTAGATTCCACTGGAGAAAATATTTTTGGTTTGTTTGATAATTCTTTGAAGAAACATGACATAAGTTGATGGAACTGTATTGGTTTTAAGCTGATAATACATCAGTGATGACTGGAATTCATAAAGGAGTTGCATCCTTTTTTTGAAAGTGTCACAATCAGTGTACATAACAGGTTGTCCCTGTTATTTGATGCACTTTGTTAGAGACGGTCAAAAATCTTTAAAATTTAAGATTCTTTGTCAAGAGTTTTCCCTCTCTATTGCTACCCTTGTCTACCTCGGATTATCTAGGAGATTTCCTGAAGTATCAATCTGGCATTCTACCTGACACGTACCTTATGCAGACAGCTGGTGTGCAACAGCACCTTATTTCCCAGCAAAAAGACCCACTCATTTTAAGATATAAATTTCCTCTTCTTTGTCAGGTTATGAAAGGAATATTGGTTATTTACCATTCAAATGCTGACTTTGTGTGATTGTTCAGTATTGTTAACAAAAATAAAACTTATTTCAGATCCAGGCTCTACTGGTGTGCAAAACTTTCAAGGTCTAAGCTGGTACTAACTGTTTTGAAATGCAGCATGACAGTCAGTTGCTTTCTAAAGCGAAAAGTGCAACATATAAGAACTTGAAGTCGTAAATGATGTTAAAAGACCAGAGTGGTAAATAAATCATTTTGTACATATGCTCATTGAATTTTTATCATGTTATATGTGGGTTACTCTTTTTCTGCTCGGATTACTCTTTTTCATCACTTGGATTACACTTTTTCCTCACCAGGGGTTGGCATGTATGAACACAGTCTGGGGTCACTTGACCTGTGATCCTAACATATGGAAAAGAAGATGAATATTGCAATCTTTTTAGAGTAAAACCTGTCCTGAGAGACCACCTGTCTCAAGAGACCATGTTCTACCTGCACAGATTTATTGATAATATGGTATTATTACTTTTCATGGGAGACCATCTGTTTGAGAGACCATTATTTTTTGTCAGAAGGGGTAGTCTATCAAAACAGGTTGTACTGTAAGTACAAAATTTCACTGACAAATCCAGCAAAGCTAACAGGCTGTGTTGATTGATCTATTTGGCTCTGGCTGCCGTCTGTGCTGCCGCCACTGGACCAACAAGATGTAAGGTTTTCAGCTGCGACACTAAATCTTTGAGATAAAAACTTTAGAAGGTTGATTCAGCATGCCAGCTAACAACTTCTGTTTCCTGGATTGAAATGTTGAACACAAGGCTTAAAGAGATGGCTCCAAGCTTCTGAGCCATAATCTTTGTGAGGGAACTCTTATCTGGTGAGACATCAGAGTACACTGAGCATACAACCCACTTCTGCCACAAAGCAAGGCTTGAGGAGTGATATCCAGTGTCCTGGCTCTCACCTGAGGAAGAGGCATTTGCTCGTGTCATAACTTGTCTCTGCATTTCAAAGTAGTGCTTGAGAGCGCAAACAGGATCTTGCATGGTTACTGTTCTCTACTTGCATATGGAAGAGAGTGAGTGATGACTCTGGTGACCAATGGAGAGTAACCGATTTTGGCTACAGAGCCTAGTTATATCAGAGAACCCCACTTCAGCCACAAAGCAAAGGCTTGAGGGGTGATATCCACTGTCCTGTCTCTCACCTGAAGGAAGAGGTGTTTGCTTGTGACGCAACTTATCTCTGTGCATTTCAAAGTAGTGCTTGAGAGTGCAGACAGGGACTTCTCCAGCGGGATTCCCATGGTCAGTCAACTTGGGTTGCACCACTGATGTAGGAGTTCCAAAAGCTGTTATATGCGGAACCAAATGCGACTACAATCAGAGGAGCACCAATTTTAATTCAGGTATCAGAAATTTGGTCTAAATCAAAGGTAACATAGTTAAATTAGACCATTGCTTGTAGTAATTTCAATGTTAGAATTGGTGTACCAGAAGAAGGGATTTCTTTCACAATAGGCTTGGTTGAATCTGTAAAAGTGGCGGTTACATGGCCGCCATGTTTCTTGACCAGCATATCATATTACTGTGTTTGCATTATAAGAGCTGAATTTAACTTAGGATTTAGTAATGGCTTTTGTACTTGTACTTAATGCAGCATGTCCATGTGCAGCAAGTACTTTGCTGCTTTGACTGTATCTTCTGGACTGTCATGTTTTGTAACGCAGATAACTAAGACATGAAAATACGTTATATCTATGTTATCTCTTGCTAAATGCAGAGCCGTTTGACACAAATACATATTTTCTCTCCACCCATTTATCTATTTTGCTTCTATTTACATTTTGCTACAAATTTATTGATTTTCCAACATCTTATGCAGACTGCTGCTCAGACCAATGAGCCAACCGACCTTCTGGCCAAACAGCTGACCTAGCCGCACCCAAAATGCTCAATGGCAAAAGTGCAGCAGTCTAACCAGCCAAAACAGCCAGTCATACCAACCCAGCCATCTGTACCCTAGCAGTCAGCCTAGTCAGGTGTACCAGACCATCGTGTTAGTATGCAAGCAGTCCAGGATTCCCAGATCTGAATGTATGAGCACGTTGATGCCCTCTCAGTCAACTGGGAATGAATATAGGCCAGTGTTCTCTCCCCCCCCCCAATTAGTTCTGATCCAAAGTTAATCCAGAGAATGAGGGGCACATATTACAAAATAATCTTGATTGCCCCTCTCTGATGAGACAAGTCTTGGGTCACCAATATGCTTGCCGTGGCTACTGATGTGCCACAAAAAAATCCTTCTGACCCTGAACCATCTCAAACAGCCACAGTAACAAATCTTTCACTAATGTCCAGATAAATGCTTCATGCATGGTTCTTGTCTGGCATTTACTGAATAGGGAACAATTCCCGTTGTGAGTTGTGGAGAGGATCTCATTAGTAATATGGCCGTCCACTTGAAAAGTATACAAGGGGAAATGACTCCATTCTCCAGCTTCCTAACTTCTTTCTTGTTCTCACTGAAAGCAAGAAGCTAGCACTGATAACAATTAATGATAATACTGCACAATTTCTTTCACATTCTGACTTTGGTGACAACAAAGATCTCTTGGAGTTGTTAATCAACTTTTATCTATTCTGATCTCGCCCTCTAACCCTGTTCTCAAAGTAGAATCTATCGTGGATGTTAGCAAGGCTCTTCTAAGTTTGAACCTTTGTCCACTGTCCCACTGAAACAAGAAGCTTACAAGAGATGATCTCTGATAGCCTTGACATCAGCATTAAGAGTAAATGAGCTCCATGCTCTGTCCATGGGTTCAGACTACCTACAGTTTTGTTCTGACAGTTTAGTCATTTTAATGACAAAACAAGGTTTGAATGTTAAGAACATGCTTTGCTCTACTGGCAACCAGAAAATGATTTATGACCCCTCTCATCAATTGATCCTTCAAGAGAGGCAAGGTTACAGGATTCAGTATGTGCTCTCCAAATCTATCTAAAGGACACAAAATCCATCCAGTCCAAATGCCAGAAGCTTGTGCTCCCACTAAAAATAGGAAAACATGACATACCGGGCCTTGTCTTTCAGTGCATTGTCTAAATATATAATAGAATAAATTGGTAATCATGCCCAGTCCACTTTTTGACTCATTTTATTTGTGTGACATGACCTCTCAATACAAATTTGAATCTCAAGGATCCCATGATTCTGCCCAGACAGGCACCAAACCACGCCATTCTGAACTCAGCCACATCCTTAATTAGACCTGTCAACTTTAGTTGGATTCACTCAAGATATCTTCCTTTTCAATCATCTGTCAAGTACAGGAGCCTACAGGGTAGTTCCATGCACGTGTACATACACATACAATTATATTCAGGTGTATAACCTATCATTAGGAAAGTCTAATCCTAAAAGTAGATAGTTCTTTTGACCCTACAGCATGAGTTTAGGTAGAGGTTGGATGGTCAGGATTTCCTCCTCCTCCTCCTGTTCTTCTAATATGAATGTGATTGGGCAGTGTATTTTCAGAGAAAGGAAATTTTATAGTAAATTATGTTTCTCAGAAAATACTTATCCAATCACATTACATTAAATCCCTCCCAACCTTCAAGCAGTGTGAGCATCCTGTCTCAAAAAGTGCTTTAGTTAAAACTTGACGAAATTTGGTATCACATTGTTGGGTAAAGGGAGGTAATATGTAAGAGTTAATTCCCTTTGTCAATTCTATATAGACAGACATCATCACGTCTATGGGATAGCACAGTTATGGACTTAGCAGAATTAATTCCTTACATTAATGTGATTGGAGAATTTTGGTGAACATAATTTACTGTAAAGCTTCCTGTTTTATAAGAGAGCCAAATAATAACATTTACTGAGAAATAATATTTCTGGTTTTAAGAATAAAGCAACTTCTAGCTGTTCAGCAGGCAATTCCATGAAATTGCTGTGATTCTAAACTGTATTTACATCTTTATGAAAAATCCACTTTGTATGCATTGTGATATCTTTTACTCTGAATGAATCTGATGTATTAGTTCAAAAGTGCACATATTTTAGTACTTGGAATACTTGTGTCTAACAGGGCTGGATGTTTTTAGTCAATTCACATGATGCAAATGCAAGAGTAATTTGTGTAAAAAGTATAGTAACACACCTGTTCATCAATGGCATGTGAAATATGATACTGATGTCTGAATGCAGCCACTTTTATACACCATGTCCAGCAATGCTGTACACATTTTTATGTCAGATAAGAGAAAGAAGTTGCAACCACATCATTTTATGTGGTCTTTGTCAGAGTGCTATCATACATATGAGTAACAAGCAATTTCATATCAGTGACATGATAATGATCACATCAGTTCATGCTGCACAGTAAGCATTCATTTTACAAAAGCTTGCATCCTTAGTTTCTGCAAAAAGAGTCAAGAAAACTTAAAAAATATCTTTTGTGAAAATTTGGTATTTTGACTTTTGATGTTCAAGTTATCTAAGTCAGACATGAGGTGCACACAACCTTTATCTCAAATGTTGAAATCTTAATTTGATTTGCCAATGATTTGTAAATTCATTATAAAGTCATTATTTGTTAATTTGAGATGAGAATTTTTCACTGACATATGATATCTGTTCTCTTGTCAGATTATGTAGAAGTTATCTCACATATATTATATGATCAGAAATGGCCTCTCTGGGGTAAAAGGATGTAACTCCCTGCACCTCTTACGTGTTCTCATTAGTTATTATGATCAGATTAGATATTTGAAGAAGAAACCAATTTTTTCCTAGTAAAATATATTTCAACAATAATATTTACCAATCATAATACACATGCAGCCTCCCAACAATTGCATCCATATAGAGAGCATGACTTCTGCTCAAGTAGTAACTGACGCATTCACATGATCTGGCACCAATCTCTGTATCAAGGGAAGATTATTCTGTCACCTAGATGGGCAGTTAAATTGTAATTTTTTTAACTAAGTAGTTTTAGTCTAGGAAGGATGGATTTGCAAGGTAGTAGTAGTTCTCTTAAGATATTATGATTGATTAAGTATTATCGAAGAAACATTTTACTAGAAAAATAATGCTTTTCTTGCTTTCAGACCTTGTTGGATTCCTTAAGATTGCTGGAGACCCTGATTTCTAAGTATAGGCTCAGGAATCAGCCAGAATATGATGCTTTTACCGCTGAGTGGCTTATTGCAAAATGTGATGCCATGTGTCTCAAGATAAAGTGAGTACATTGGAACCTGACTAAATTGATCCCTATGTATTACAGAACCATAACAAATGCAGCTGCACAATTTAGTCCACTTTAGTAATGTTATTCTGAGTTTTCTTGTGTTCTGCCAATTTCAGCCTCAGTTTTGTTGTCACTTTTGATTCTGTCCTGCCCAGACTGTATTTTCATAAATAATTAGCATTTATCAGTCTGAAGGGGAAACAAATGGCCAAAATGGCCCTCCTTGTGGTTTACATTATGTGCATCATTTTGATCAGATCAATTGAGAATGTTTTCATATAATTAAGATCATGACCAAAAAAGTGACACTGGGCAAATGCACAACTAAATTGCTCTTCAATGCATTTTTGATCAATATATATTTCAGTTTTTGTTTGCTATAAAGGAGTAAATATGCATTCTTTGCTGTCACTGATTTTTTAATTAACCATAGTTAAAGCTTACAGTGCTATCTAGCACCCACAGAATTTGTGGTGCCTTATTTTCATTTCTGTTCTTTTTTTTTCCCCCTCCGCATTGCACTTCAGCTGTCCATTGCATATCAATCAAAACTGAAGAAGAATGGATGGCCCAGGCTTTATCACCCTTATAGTCAAATGACACATTATAGTGTATGTATAAAGCAGACACAAGTATTCGTGCAACATGATGAAAGTACACTGTATTGCACAGGAAAGGACTAGAAAAATTTGTCATCCTAATTCAAACATTAGCTGGCCCATAGTTATCTGCCTTTAATGATGGCACTGATAATGTGATCCCTAGTATTGCAAGTGACAATAGAGTAGAAAATGCAATGTTGATCTCACTAGCTAATAAATCTTCAGGATATGCTTATATCTGAGGCAAAACTCTGCCTATGTATATAATATTGATTATACTATGTGCATTTAATTTGCTGTCAGTAAATGTCATTTATTACATACCCAAATAATCTTAAATGGCTGATCTGTGATTCTGTATCACATACCCCTAAAAATTTTGTATTGCACATCCAGCCTGGCACTACTTTTACAACTTGAATTATTCAATAATATTCAACTTTAAAAAATATCAGGAATGATTTATTGCTATACATTTGAAATTATTTAAAAAATATCATATTTATAAATTACAAAATGCAGTCATATTGAGTGAAAATGGCCACTTTTGCTGCAGAGAATAATTGGAGAGACCATAAGTAGTGACAAGCAGTTTATGTGCATGTAGGCTAAAAAAATCGAGTTTGTTGAGATGGATAGCAGTATTTTAGACAGAATGTTTGACAATGAGCACTAAGATGAAGCTGGTGTGCAAAACTACATCAGGCATGAGAGAGAGATCAATTACTTTGCTGCAGAAATCTAGTATTGAAATTTTTTATAAATCCAAACAAGTAAGAAAGATTCAGGGAGTCGTGACAAGATTAAAGGGATTGTTGGGTCTGAGGAATTATATTTTGTGGGGAAGGCACTTACCTTCCATTTCATCTGCATACAAAGCTATTATTGTATTAAAAGTGCAGTTAAAACCAGCAACAAAACATTATCATTTAGCTGTTCATGTTCATGTGTTCATGCATGTTTACATTCAGTGCTTTGCAACTCCAGCCAGGTTTAAGACAAAACATGCAACCATAGATAATTTATGAATGTACACAGTACCATTGAACAATATTATAGCTAGTAATGTGTTAGCCATTACATAGTTTCAATTTTACTTGTAGCTTTTCAGAGATGACAATATAACTCAATCATAAGTAATCAGAACTTTGACATTTGTCATCTAGTTTTCACCAGATCGACAGTAATTCTAATGGGGTTACTGTAACTCTTCCAAAAGACCCCTGACAAGAACTAACTCTGATTTTATTTTAAATGATATACTAATGAGTTGATAGAACTATCACCTGTCAGGCAACTGGTCAAAGGTCATAGACCTTTTATTCACTGTGTGGTGAGAGGAAGGTGAAGAGGGAGATGAGTAAGTATGGAGAGGTGAAATGATACACCCCTTCTGGTTCTGTATTCACCTGTCAAATCCATGCTCGCACTCATATCTGAGTTTTCCCACAAATGCCTCAGTGTGCCCTCAAATCGTGATTCACTAATCTTAGATGAAGAAACCACTCAACTCAGCATGAATATTTCACTCAAATAGATGAGATATTGTCTTACCTAAGTTAAGGAATACACTCAACTTGTGACTAGATAAAGAAAAAGAAATTATAAAATTAGATAAAGAAATGTTGAAAATTGAAAAGTTGTGTTAGGAAATTGAAATTCTTCACTTGAAAAAATTACTACTTGTAGAGCAATTTAAATCCAACTTTGATATTGTTGTTCCTGAGCAGTAAATTGAGGTACTGTATGTTATGTTAATTAAGATTCTGTTCACTGATAGTTCACGAGTAGCCATATTTTGGTTAATAATAATAGGTACATGTGAATTCAGTGTCATTTGCAGCACTTGGTAAGCTATACAAGGCAACCAGCTCATTTAGTGGAGCAAGAAAAAAGATGGTGATAACCACCAATACATGGGAAGCTACTGTCAAGCTTTCTTACATACCCACATAGGCCAAAGTAACCTAAAACCCATATGGAGATGTACGATGGCAGTGATCCATACAGGCAAGCACTTTATAACAATGAGCTAACCAGGGTCCTTGGTATTAATAGATACTAGCATATATTTTTTAATTGAGGAACTTGATTATTGCAAATAATCTAATTGTTTTGCCATCACCAGTCCCAACATATGAATATTCTGCAGTTTCATTAAATGCAAAATCCGTTTCTGCAGGAATGATATCACCCATTTCAATACCAACATTGTGCAAAATAACACAATTATGACTGCAGAATTACTAGGGGCAACTCTTAAACCATCATGTAAACAGTCGAAGCTGCATTTCATGATTCCAAATGTCTGTTCTATTTTTACTCTTGTTCATGTTTTGGCATTATTAAGAGTTCTCTCTGAATCATTGTTTAGGCATAAAAATGGGGTCATGAGGAAGGATGGACAAGGGTAACCAGAATCCCCTAAAAGCAGGCCATCATATTTCCCTGAAAATGAAAATAATATACATTTAATAGAAAGCAAATTTTTTAAGTAAATTATGTTTCTCTGAAAATATTTACCCAATCACATTACGTTAGGAATATTAGCCTACCTCAAGAATCCAGCCCTGCTAAAAAATTGTCTTATCGTCTATTTTTAGATAGACAAAGGGCAGTAACTCTTGCCTATTACTCCCACTTGATAGCAACAGGTGTCACTAGATTTTAGCTGAGCGAGACATGAATGTGGATGCTTGCATGGCAGGGTGGTTGGGAGGATGTGATTGGGTAAGTGTTCTCCTTCAAATTTATTCCCCAATCACATTATGTTAGGAGAATAAGTAATAAGATAAGGGCATACCTGTCAACTCCTTGAGATGAAAATCTGTACCCCTGTATTCATACATTATATTCGATACAACTATGCAAGATGTGAAGCAACAGTGAAACTTCACATAAAAGTGGTTATTAAATGATCACTAAAGCACTTAAATCATATATAGGGAGAAAATCTGGAAAGTCTTCTTTACACTGATATATTTTGTATTAGTGACTGAGTATACGGAGGGAATTAAATGATTAGCATAGAATTGGCAAGGTAGTGGCAGATTTCAAATGACCCAAGTTAGCTTGTGTATGCTAATTCATAGAAGGCAAGAGGGTGTTAATAATTTTCTTTGTTCCCGGGTTAAAAAATAAAAAGCAAACACTAATAAAATCATTTTTCAACTGCTTAAAACTAAAGTAACGTGTATAGGTTTGAATATATACTTTTTTAGATTCTTCACCTCTTATAGTGATAAGGAAAAAATATTGATATATCAATTAATCATTTCATCCCTAGTAGTAGGAAGCTGTGATGAGTAATCATTGAATTGTGGATATATTGTTTTGTTTTAGAAATCCAGTCTGAAATTGTTTCCTTGCAGATTAGTGGAGCTTCAGGTTATGTGTGATACATACACAGTGGAGACTATACAGGCTTTGGCAACTATCAGGTAAGTATTCTAATGGCCACCATTCAACCAGTTAAGCCTCTTATCATTCTGACCAATTCTTTCTATACTACAATATTAACTCATCTATACTATGTTTATACTGGTCAAGTGATTTCAAACTCTGAGTCTTTAAGCTGTGACAATAGACCCACATGTATGATTTTTTTTAAAAAGGGCAGATATTAAAATAGAAGGGTAGTCATACTTTTTACATATTATTATAAGTTGCAGATTTGTTTGTAGTATGTAATACAAAATTATTAAAAAAGAAAATGGGGAGGGTTACTAAATTTGTTTTGTTACAGTCACGGTCAGTATAACTTGAACCACTGAAGTTACTTTACTTTAATAACCAAGTATATATTGTGACTAGATGGTGTGGTTTGTTTTCATGATAACATGTATTCATACAAATATCTGTGTACAGTTACATATGAGTTGAAATCAAGTTTTCTCCGAATAATCATACCTGTATTTATCACATAGTCGGTACACTTTGCCTATAGTGTGTGCAGTTTTATATTTTTTATATTATAACATGTGAACATGTCAGTTTGTGTGATTCTGATTGGTCCAAAAAAGCCCATGAAATTATAGTGCAGTATTCTCTTTACTGATTGGCTACAATTATGGGAAAACCTTTTTAACCCCGCCTTCTGGACTGTTTTGTTGTCCATGAACATTTTGGCCGCCATTTTTTTTATTCAATTCACAAAAGGAATTGGGAGAAAAATGGTCTCATCTGTCAGAATATGGCCAATTTACCACCGCAGGGACTTGTTATGTCATGTATAACATATCATAATGTGAAACATGGCTAAAACCCAATGACAAGAACAACAACAACAAGTAAATCTAAGGGTATTGCTCAGTTCATAGCAAATGTGTAAGTTGGGGTTGGAGTGGAGTGGGCAGTAAACCTGAAGCATGTAATTCACCCTTTATACGAGCATTTTTAAATGTTAACTTACTGAAGAACGTGGACATAAACCAGTCTCCAAACTGACAGAAGTTTATCCAACCATTGCATATTTACATGGTAGGCCTAAATATGTGATGCAGTTCCGACTCAAAATAAAATTTGTTTACATATTCTGTAGTCTGCTGTTCAATGTCAAATACTGCAAATATCCAGTCACAAATACATTACAATAAATATGGGAATTTCTGCATCCAGGAAACCTTCCAAATGAATATTGCAACAATGTAATGTTTAGTTATTAAAGTGACAGGTTATGTAAACATGGACCGTCTACTGCATTCTAACCAGTACTTCATCAAACAGAGTGACATCACAAGTATTGGACATTTTGTTGAAAAATACTTTGTGTGTGTAAAATGTTCTATTTATTCAGAAGGATGCTTGTTCTTTGACTTATAGATTGTAAGAAAAGTATAATCTACTTTTAAACGTTATTACTAGTTCAACTTTGTTTGGGACTATTTTTTATGCACAACAATGAAATATGCAATGTCTGTCAGAATGAACAAAATTATTCATTCTTTTATCTATTTAAATAATTTCCACTGAAATAAATATTATATGATAAAAAGAATCTCAAATGGGTAATGATTTAATATTAAATTTATGAAACTTGTTGAATAAATTCAGTATTAAATCATTGCCCATTTGAGATCCTTTATGTATTGTTTACTGTGAACAACTTAAAGATAATTAAAAAACTTTGGTCCATTTTATTTTTGTTAAATCTCCCATAAACTGGTCATCTATTAGTGAATATACTTTTTTCCCTCAAGATTGTCATCGATACTAAACTACTTTGATTTACTTCATATTCGGAAATCAGAGTAAATGTACACTTCCTCTTCTTCTTTCTAAATCAGGGTACTACTATAACACACAGATGTACTAATCTAAGTGAACACAAATAAATAAATTATACAATTGTTCTTAAGTGTTGCTGGTGGCCCAGATCTTAAATTTATGGATTTTCGTGCCTCTTCTAATGTTCAAATGAGACACTAATTACTCTAGAAACACAGTTAACTTTGTTATCTGACAGGCAATAACTTTTAAAGCTTACTTGGATTTTTTTGCTTTCAGTTTGGTTATCATGATATAATCCTGTTGGTACTGAAAAGCTTCCTAACAAGATTGCAAAAACAACACTCCACATAAGCAATGAAATTTGTCTAACCTATTTGTATGTGCATGTATGTGATTTGGCTATTTTTTTCAAGCCACTTTTCTAACTTATTTTATACATTTTAATAACTTTTTTTGACTTTGACAAAAACATTGTTAGCATGATTAAGGAAAACCCACTTAAAGTACTGATCAGACTTTTTTAGACATATTTGTTTTAATATGTTGATGACCTGATTAGACTTTCAGGCCACAGTAGCAGCTTTTCATTTTTTTTAAATACATTTTTTATTAGACTTTTAGACACTCTTGATTAAAACCTTGTGAGCACATTTAAGCAAAATCTACTTCTAGTAAACAAATTGAATTTTGTATAATTTTTTGTATGTGTATGACCTTTTTAGATTTTAATGCAATTACAGTAATATTTAACATTTTTCCAAACTTTTAAATCTTCTAGACTTTTTGGTCTGCACATCTGTTGTGAAGGCATGCAATTTTTTACAAACACAAATCTTCTTGTGCATTTTGAATACAGTTGTTTATTGGTTGAAGACCAGAAAAGCTCATGTGATGGCCTATCATCTGCCGTCCAGCACCTGTGATCCATTTTGTTATTGCTTCTCCATTTAAACCAGTCATGTTGATATTTGTTATGAAATTTTATAAACATGTTTATCTCAATGTATTTTTGGTCATATTTGGTCATATTGTTGGTAACCTTCAGCATAGTCATATTAAATTTGGCCTTTTACTAAAACACTTTTTAAAATATGTAGTTGGGTTACTGTATATTGAAATTTCAGTCTAACCTTAAATGGATAACCTTCTAGGTGACCATCTTGAAAATCTTTTTATGATTAGTGATCTAAAATTCCAGATCAAAGGCTATTACAAAGTATTTGTAATGCTCTTACCTTGTGAACATGGTGAACATGTTATCACAAGCATATAAGAAAGAAGAAAAAAATTCAGAACTTAATATGTTGGAGTGTATATAGTCTGCATTGAAAAAGAATAAAAAGATAAGAAATAGACTTCTCATGAATTCCTAAAAATTTGTTTTTCCAAGTAGAGCAGGTAGTTCCTTCAAGGAATTCTTGATGTTAGTGATTTAACATCACTGTTTCATTGCTCACAAAATTGTCAAAATTGTTTTCATTTGAAATAAAGTTATATAGGTTATTCAGTGATAGGGTCAAATCTCTATTGGTTCCTTCATGTGAATATTTTCTTTCAGGCGACATGCTGAGATAGCCATTAAAGAGAGTGAGAAGGAGAAGACACATAGGAGCAGAGCACTACAGACTTACCAGTCTGTGGGGATGGGGTTTGATTCTATTGTTGAGGAGTTTGGACGCTTGAAAAAAGAACTGGACAATAAACAGTGGGCTCTTCAAGAACTAGAACAAACAGCTGAGCAGAAAAGTGCTGTGTGAAGTGCATCATTGTTGTAAAGAAAGGATATAGCCTGATTCTTTTGGAATTTTATTTTTGTGGAGCACTACAGTGACAATAGAAACTTGGAATATGAAATATGTATATTTTTATAATTTAGACTAGTAAATTCCTGCATGAATCCAAAAGAAATAATATATCTTGTAAGCCTGTAAACTTTTTTGCTGCTCTTTCTGGGGATTTTATATCCATATTTATATTATAAGGCACATTAACTTCTCCTTTGAAAAAGGGTTCCTGTTATCATCCCACCTTATTATAAAGTCATTTATCAGTATTTTAAGATTTGTTATGATAAAGGAAAATTTAATGCAAATGTTGTTAAGTTTTATTATGTACTTAACTATGAAATTATAGAAAATTAATGGCAAAATATTTTACATATTGTTTCCATTCTTACATTTTCACATGCTATCATGCAAAAATACAGGATATCTCATCATGCCATGCAATTTTGAGTGTGTTTGCCTTTAGAATTTGTACTTCCAGAAAGAAAACGAACTCTTTGTGAGCCAAAACAAATAAGTGGAAACTGCATTACCTTTCAGACATGAAGATTATTGTTTGCTCAATAAATTTAACTTGACTTCTCAACAGAGTTCCCCTTCATTATCTTGACAAGCGTTAAAAATGTGTACTGCATTGCTGGCACAGAAATTTTTTGTGATCAGATAGGGTAAAATATTTTAGAAAATGTTAAAAATGTCAAATTTTGAACAACATATTAGGTCATTCAAACCTACCATTTGTGCATTGCTGATTTTTTTCTTTCTTCAGTTTTGAGTATGATTCATAATGAGGTGAACTTACGAAAAGGGTGATGTGCTGAAGAGCGAGTTTAATCTTATTAACATTTATTCAGGAGAAAGTTTGGTATAAATTAAAACAATAATTTTCTTTTCTTGCATAAATATAAATTTCAGCTGTCAATACAAAACATGTATTTTAACTTGTGTCTTTGTCTCACATAACAGTGTGATGTTTGTTATACCTTATGATGAAATATATATGGTATTAATGTAGGAAAAGAAAATAACCTCTATATTTTTTGCTAATGTGACCACTTATTTATTTAGATATTAATTCTAAGTTAAATTTATGGTTATTATGTTTATATGCACATTAGTTTATCTGGATAAATATAATAAATAAGAAATAATGTTTATTTTATTACTTATTTCACAACAAGATTTTAATGTTTGTCAGATCTTCTTACATTATTATAAAATTCTGACAAATTATTTCAGCAGAGTACACTAGAGTTAAAATTGTATGGATTTAATTAAGCATAATTTTAAAAACTTGTTTAATCCTTCTGATCTCATTAAAATTCTGCATACAATAATGCACTGACATGAGTGGATCTTATCCATACAGTTTACCATGCAGTAGTAACATAGCCATTAAAAGTGAAAATAATACCTTTGTGGCATTTAGTCTTGCTTGTGAGTTGCTTGAATTTTGTATAAATGCTGTATTTTGAAAGTTTTCATCTATGTTGTGGTTTTTTGGAAATGTCATCTGTCCCAAACACACAGAGTCTTGTTGACATTATTCATTTTTTTTTTCTTCTGACCATTATTATACATATTGTTTTGTTGGCAAATTTTAAAACCATTTTTTGATATCTTTTGTTTACATTATTGTTTCATTTATCAAACACATTTAAGACATAATCATGATGTCATCTTTTGTGTTATAGTTTGTAACATCATAAGCCTGATATTACCATTATTCACCGCTCCTGTGTCCTAGTGGTTAGAGTGTCCACCTCGGATGCGGGAGGTCGTGGGTTCAATCCCCAGCTGAGTCATACCAGAGACTTAAAAAAATGGTACTAACAGCTGCCTCGCTTGGCGTTCAGTATTAAGAGGTTAGTGTTAGGACTGGTCAGCTTGGTGTCAGGATAATGTGACCGAGTCGGACATATTGCTACATGTCTGCGGCATGATGCCCCAGTGCTAGACATCATTATAAACTGGCACATTGCAGACATTGTAGCGAAATGACTGAAAAATTGTTAAAGCTACGTTAAAAATCAAAATCACCTCACATTACCATTATTCTTTGAACAGCTTATTTATTTTCTAACCATGATGCATGTAATTGCTTCAGTAGGATGATGATGTGATACCCTCCAACTGTCCATCCACTGGACTGTCCTCAAGTCAATCCCCATAACCACTGTGCAGGGCTTTCATTATCAGGTGGGAGCCAGGTGATATACTTTTACTTTACACATGGCTACTTTTAAGAAGAAGAAAAACCTGTATCCCCATTGGGGGAGGTCCCTCAAACCATCCATCTACTTTGGCAACTCACCCTCCAACTTTAAATCAAATGGAAGGCGCTGACTGAGGAGGAAATTCACGAAACTTAGTATATAGGCTGCCCTTGTGATAACCGTCTCTGAGAGAGATACCTAGAAGGTCAGAGGTGAAATATACACAAATTGCAATTAAATGTACTTGAATATTTTTAATGAAACATTGGTATGCAGTCAAAGCTGGAAGACACATAATAAATGTAGTAGAATTTTGGTTACATCCCCTTGATCAGGCTCTGGAAAAAGTGGGGTTGGTGGAAAGGGTATATGTAATACAGAGCATAGGGATTTGTCATGTAAAAAGTGTTTCTTTGAGAGTCGGGGGGTCTTCATATTAAAGAGAATTTGAGTTATAATGCCATTTGTGTCAGTTATTTTGCATTTGATACACTTCTCATGGCACAAAAAATATTCAGTTATTTCTTACACACAGTAGAAATAGATATATTCACTCACTAGTACCTGAAACAACAGGCACTATAATGTATTCCTCTGATTCTATATTACCATTCATAGTTGGCAAAATGAGAGTGACAGTTCCAGCAATGGGGTCATAGTAGGCTTTTGTGATTAGGTTCTCCGACACATCAATGCCATTAAGACCTACTTCCTTAGTAATACATCCATCAATGGTGTCAATATTCTCCACATAGTTGTTGTTATATGCTTTCACAGAATTAACCTGAAAACTGGAATTATCAGTGTCATCATGTGGAATGTGGAGAGAGAGCTCTGCTTGAAATACATTTTTCTCTTCGCACTCTTTAGGAAAAGTCTTAAATACCTGTTTCTCTAACATGTCTTCTATTATGGCTGAGTATCCTGTTGACGCTGGTCTGGTAAGAATAGTGTCCCCTTGCATTGCTCTAGGTACAGATACTTGTAACAGTTTTGGTTGTACAGGCTCACTATCCATGTTTGTAATGAATGTAATAGGTAAGTAAGTGGAAGTTCTGTTGGGAACTGAGTCACATAATCTGCTAGTCAAAGATACTGAGTTGCCAATGTTGCTGGCTGAAGATGTCTGTTGACAAAATATTGAATCATGACTGATGGGCACAATCTGCATGTTTTGCAAATTAGAGGGTTGATCAACTAATCCATCAAATTGTCTCACTGGAATACTGTTCTTTGGATAAGCATTTTGATTAAGCTCACTTGGCAATCTGAAGAAAAAGAATTGCAACCATTATTACAGATGTGACATTATGTACTTGACCCATCAATTCAGAAACATCTCATCACAGAATTAATTTACTTCATTAGATTGTTATCACTACCAGTTTTTTTAATCTAGGGCTGTATTCCGTAAAAAAAATTGGTTTCAAGGCTATTGTATCATTCATTCCCTTACTTTAGTTGTTGAACTATATAAATTGGCTTGTTCTATATTCTTTGGCAAAATATGTGGAATGAAAACTTCAGTCAAGTTTTGTAACATCAAACCTGTCATTGGTAAATGACATCCCTCATTTGGAGAAACTGCAGACATGAATTGGTATCGTGCCAGTAATCTATAGGACATGTACTTAACTTGTGCATTCCTCCCTGAAAAGTAAACCTTAGCAAGTTTACATACCTTTCCAATGTCCACTGACAGTGGAACACATTCTTGTCAGGTGAGAACACATTCTTGTCAAGTGAGACAGAAGTTTTTGTTTAAACTTAATTGGAAAGCATTCTGATAAACTCCAGGTAAAAAGATTTTTTTTAAAAATTAATGTGGTTTATATAAAATAAATTTTAACCCTACATTTTAATGATTTTACAACAATTTCTTTTATCTTATATTTTTATATATGATTTTTAAAACATTTTTTAACATCTTTACCTTTTTTCTTTGTATTTACATTTGTTAGGAAGGGTTTATCCTCATAACTTATGTTCTCTTTGCTGTGTTTTTCCTTACTATTTTAGAACTTAGTTTTTACATGGCACTATATGACCAATATTGTGCTGACATGCCGTTAAACTCTCTCACTTTCTCTCTCTCTCCATATATATATATATATATATATATATATATATATATATATATATATATATATATATATATATACTTGTTTGATGAACTACTAGTTCCTATGAATAAAATCTAATGGTCAAGGAAGTAGCTCTATGCAAAAAAAAGTAAAGAATCATAATTATACTAGCAAAAGACATTAATAAGACCAAGATCAGATTTAGTTTTCAATTTTTCTGAGGAAAGAAGATTTTAACTTGTTTGTTACCGCTACTCTATCAGGACCCCTCGAACAATTGTATGCTGATTTAAATCTTGTAGAAGACATCAAACACCTACTTGGAATGGTCTGAATGCTTGACCTCCTGTCTGACATTCAGTGCCCCCATCACCTGTTGATGGATTTTGGTGGGACTAATGTTCTGGAAGTCACTTGTGGAGGAAACCCAGGTTTGATCGTTGCCATGGGTATAATACCTTTGATGCACATGACCTGAAGATTTGAAAAGAAAAAGATGGGGGGGAAAGGTGGAAATTTACTCTCAAAATCTGTATACAGAACCAGATTTACAAAACTTACCATACTATTGCATTTTTAGTCTCACTGGCAACAAATGTACATCATTTGTTGTTTGACTGGGATGAATGTTTGGGGAAAGCCTTGCCAAATATACTGTCTTCTATATAGATCATTGGATTTACAAAGGAGTTAACACTTTTAAGATTGTATTAAGAGTATGAAAAGCTGATAAACAAAGTAATTTGGATTGACAGTTGCAGGCCAAATGATTTCAGCTTGCCTGTATACGTATAGGGTATATATAAAATTTTGATTTAAACTCAGACATCAACCAATGCAGTTTCACAAAAATTCTCAGTAAATTTCCACAAATTATCATTCTGCCATTTATCTTGATTATGATATTTCGACAATATTGGGATTTTCATCAGAGAGCATATAATAAGAGTATTGAAAAATGACTCCTTTGTGTTAAACCTTTTCATCTGGTAGTCTTTTAATTTTTGTAAAGTTGAGTTGAAAAAGCCTCAAATTTTGGGATATCCTCCACTTTTCCTCAGAGACTAATTTCAAGAAAATGAAGGACATTATAGTTATATTTTGATCTGGATTGCATGCTTAATATTCACAGAGAAACTCAAATCCAACCCTTGCAGTAAGTGTGATATTTGAAATCTTAATTTGAGTAAGAAAATTTGAGGTGTGTACTGAAAGTGGGCCAAGGTGCTTGTTTCAAAAAAGTCTTCTTAATATGAGATTTTACAGAAAATCTCTCTCTCTCTCTCTCTCTCTCTCTCTCTCTCTATATATATATATATATATAGAGAGAGAGAGAGAGAGAGAATTATAAATATACACCAGACAGAACTGAAAGTGCTATCCCTGGATTCCTATAGAAGAATGCTTGATAATAGTAGGCAGAATTAATATTTTAATACAAATAATACTGTCACACAGGTTAGAGAATTTTAATTTGTACTCTACGGAGATTTGAACCCAGGTATGCAGGTAAATGGGTCATGCAAGTGTGTCTGCTACACACGAGTGCATATAACACCAACTGAGTAACATCATTTTTTGGCGATGTTTGCTTAGTCATGAGAGAAGATGGGCTCGTGTGTGCAGGCAAGGTGATAGGTGCCATTTACCCATGGACCTGGGTTCAAGTCTCTGTAGAGTACGAATTAAAACTTCTCTAACCTGTATGATAGTATTATTTGTATTAACATACATACATACATACATCTGATATATGATATAATATTGAGATGTTTGGTTAAACTGGAGCCTAAATGTGCAAAAGTATTGAAATGACTGGATCAATATAATGTCTTGCTTTTAAGGATAAACAACCAATACACAAATAAATCATAGCCTGCTATTTTTTAATATTTTATTAAGTACTTCTATCAAGTGATTTCATCAATAGTATATCTATGCTGAATTCAAATTATTTATTTAACTGAGTCATTTTTTATAGAGGTGTGCAGTTTAGCTGGTATATCCTTATATTATGGTATAAATCCTGCCAGTATGTGCACCATGTTGCATCACCAGTAGACTGGTTTTTGAAATATTTCTCTGAATACTATACAAAACAAATTTTCTGCTTGAGCCTTAATTTGCTTTGTTAGAATTTTAGCCTAATTCGGTGCCTGTTATCCTGCAAAGCAAAATATTTCTGCGTGATGCGTGCACATATAATATAGTTGAACTGCATGTTATATCCTGTCTGGTGGACATGAAGCCTGAAGTCTTGCATGAGTTGGTGTTAACTAAAAGGCAAAATCACTTGTATGATAGCATTTTTGAAAGATCCCCCATGAAATATGTCAAATTAATCAATAACTTTACCATTTGTCAAGAATGTAATGCAGAGGTGAAGTTCGCGATTGTGACAATGAAATTCACTGCCCATATTTTCCAACATAATCTCATCCTAGCTGCCAGTGCAGAGTTGACAAGGTGCACATTAAACAGTAGTCTGTCTCTTGTATATCGTACACATGTAAGGACATTTGCTAATCGTTATTCACTTAAGGAGATTTAAATAAAAATAAAAGTTATGTGAACTTCTACCTTTTGTTCTCTAGTTAATGTTATTTTAAACTTTCTGCAAATTTTCCCAATATATTGCAATATGTATTGCAATACACTGCACTTTATTGTAATATTTTGCAATACGAAAACTCTTGAAATACCCGCTCCTAATTTTTAGCATACCTTTTAAAATCTAAGAAGCCTTTACACTTTAATTCAAGCACCAAATGCAGATAATTTTGATGGTGTTGTTTTGTTTTCCTTGCCTACTTCAGTTTTATGCTTTTCTGCTCAAAATGTGCAATTCATAATTTTTACGATGACTTGGGAAGTATTTAAGCAAAAATTATGAGAATGAAGTTCAAACCCAATTCTAATTTGGAATGATTTTGAAGTATTAGAAGTGTACTATTTTGCACTACTCACCTTGTGTCAGGCTGCTTCCAGGATGCAGGAAGTTTGACAGAGACTTGATGGATGCATGGTCAAGTGTTGGTAATTTCACCTGCAGCAGAAATGACAGACATCATCTACATTTGCTTTCCAAAGTTCAGTAGCTTCATTTTTTTCATATTTGATGGAGAGCATATACTGTACATCTATATTTCTATCCATCATTAATTTCCTTTCAGTCTTACTTACACACACACACACACACATACAAACAATGACACCTAATGTCAAGAAGCCCTAGGTCAAGAATGATCTTTTTCATCCAAATTTGATATAAACCCTGTCTGACTTAAAAGATTATTGTGAAGTCACACATTTTTCTTTGTGCTCAGTATTTTTTAAAGAGACAATATAAATTGAAACCAAACTGGCATGAGCTTAACATTCCAAACATCTTATGGCACAGTTTCCATCAAATTTTGAGCCATGGTTGTTACTAGTAAAAATGTACCCTTTTTTATCAGGAATTCAGTTTCCTACTGATAATTTTTAACAGACTTTATGGAATTCAACACAATTTTAATATCAGCTTTGATAAATTGGAATGTATTTTATATGTAGCTTTAACAATTTTGCAGTAATTTATTCTGCAGTGTGGCAGTTAATAGTGATGGGGCATCATGCCACGGACATGTCACATGATATCCCACCCAGTCACATTATCCTTACACAAGGCCAACCAGTCCTAACACTAACCTTTTAATGCTGAGTATCTAGCGGGACAGCTGCTACTACCATCTTTATAAGTTTTTGGTATGACTGGGCAGGGGTTCGAAACCGCAACCTCCCACGTCCGAGGCGGACGCTCTAACCACTGGGACACCGGAGCAGTCAGTTTTAAATATATAAAAGTTCTTAAATGCATTTTCACTTTTCTTTGTCAAGCCTACTGAATTATGGCCACAGTTTCACTCTGAAGTTTCCCTGTCTATCACATTCATTTCTACTTGACACCTTTTGACATGTTTGAAGGATATAATGGATTTAAACCAAATTTATTTTAGGTCTTAATATCCAAAAGACCGTAAATTCAATTGTCACCATTTTCCATCAAAATTTTAGTAATAGCCCCAGTCGTAAAATAGCAGTTTGCTCTTACACCATGAACATAAATTTCTTAATTATATCATACCCGGTAGATGAGGCATCCATATCCTGTGGGCAAGTTTTAATCTCATTATTTTCATTATTTCCCTTGATTTGTTTCTGGCAATTTATTTGAAGAGTCACATTATGTTCCTTTGAAATGGCCATTGAACAGTTGACTATGCCTTGAAACAGTCATAGACGTACTGCTGAAATAGTTCTAAGTGGTATTGAATCAAAAACTATACTGTAACTATTGTTAATTGTGTCTGATTTTATTTTGCACTAATTAAATCCATACATCATAAACCAAATGTCTTTCTTGCATTAGGGCCATTTAGATTTTATACTAATTAAGTGTTTTTTCAGGGTCTTGAAATCGTGAATTTTTTTAATAAATGGTTAATTCAGTAGTAGTATAGAGAGGATATTTGCTGGCTCCAAGTGAATAATGGATCTATTTCATCAGTTGGGTGAAAATACAGAACTTTTTCACCCACAAGATGAAATATATCCATTATTCACTTGGTGAAAGCAAATTTTAGTTTTATTTTATGCTAAATATTTATAGGTTATCAATTGAGATTATCTTACACCTTCCATATCACACAGCAACAGAAAATTCAAAACTGATGATTCCAAAAAAATCTCATGATAAAAGTCTTCTTTACTTCTGAAAAAAAAAAAAAAAAAAAAACGTAAGGATTTCCTCAAATCTAAAACATTCTTCAGCTTTTTTGTGTGCACTAATATTGATAGATCTAATATGGGCGAAATTCGCAAAGGACACGCGGTTTCTCCCTGTGACACGCCTTTTTTCCCCCATGACGTGCCCTATTTTCATATTCTGGTCAGCTGTGGCCAAATTGCACAATAGCTAATGTTAATCTTAAATAAACAAGCAAGAAAGCCAGCACGACTAATTAAAAGTTAATCCTTATCGATACAACTATTTTGGCCCTTAAGCAAGCACCAGCAATTGATTGGCAAATAAAGGATTACCAATTTCGTCGAACTAAAGGTATCTAAATAGGCATCCTCACGGTACCGTACATGTGGCAACTATTTTCCTCTCGTATAATCGACCTTATTCCCTTATTGTGAACTCGTAAGGCATTTAGTATTGTTCACTATAAAACATGTATTCTAAATTAGTTTTTTGAGGACAAATACGGAGTGGTATGTATTTTCATTCCTTCTTTAAATTTAATGATGGTAAATAACGTTCTTATATACAGTATAAAAACGCCAGGTGCTCACTCGTGTAAATTTCTTTGGTGGAAATGGAGCGACATCATATGGCACGGTGATCATTGTTGAGATAGAAATTAATTGCTGACAATTTTTTTCCCGGTTTATTTTCAGATTGTTGTATTGTTATATATGAAATAAAATCATAAATTTACGTGAAAAATGTTGAAACTTAGCATCCTATGTAGTGAAGAGGCGAATTCTTTCTACTAAAGTAATTATTTTCGAAGGATTATTTCTGAAACTTCATTTTTGTATTTGGATGTATCATTAAAGTTTAGTGCAGTTGTGCCCATGATTAAACTCCAACGGATATACTTTATTCAGCGGTATGTACATCATTCAGCACGTGTCCAAACCTACAATGTACATGCGGTGATGCCAATACGTAAATACGTTCAGTAGCCTAATTTCAAGCGTTGAATAAAAACGTATTGTTGTTCGTTGTGTTGTAATACTGGGATTAAATTTTAATGAGTTAGGTATCTACAATTTCAAGGCAAAATAAAAACGTAATTACTAGTGCACTTAAATAAAATGTCCAATGCAATAATGCATAAACAAACAATAATTGAGTCAAAAGGAAGAGGTAATGTTACAGCAACTCGCGATTGCTCAATTCTTGCCATCGTTCGGGTCAAATTATACACAAATCTTAATTAGGCAGAAACAATAAGAAAACAGAAAATTAAATTACTTTTCAAACAAGTTTCTACCATTTCTTTTTAATAAGTATACATGCCAAGCCCGAGATAAGTTTACGTGTACTTTTTGTTAACATAAGTTTGCCTAAATAAATTAATTTAGAACTTACCGCGTGCATCTTGTGATGTCTCGGAGTTGTGTGTGTGTGTGTGTGTGTGTGTGTGTGTGATTAGGATTTTTAATGTATGTAATTTTTCAGTCATATCGCTACGATGTCTGCAGTGTGGCAGTTTATAGTGATGTCTATCACTGGGGCATTATGCCGCAGACTTGTAACATGTCCCACCAGTCATATTATCCTGATTATCCTGACACCAGTCCTAACACTAACGAGGCAGCTTTAGTACCATTTTTGTAAGTCTTTGGTTTGACTCGACCGGGGTTCGAACCCACGACCTCCCGCGTCCGAGGCGGACGCTCTAACCACTAGGCCACCAGATCGGACTCTCGGAGTTGTGGGCCTGTTTATACGCGGGTCGTGCACATTTTAGTGTTTATACCTGTTCAGTTTGGGGGGTCGGATTATACGCGAACGGGCATATAATTTGTAAAACTAGCTATAAACCTGACCTAATTACTCGACTGAACTGCTGACAGAAACAGTCCAAAGTAATATATTGAATTTCTATAGCAAGATGGATAAATATAACATCTTTTCAAAGCTATGCGCAGAATAGGCCGACATATCGCGAGTCAGGAAAACGGGGTGGTGGGGTGGAGGGTGGTATCCCCTGTGTCCAGAATTAATATCATTTTGAACAGAATATTCCGGTGACATTTGCGTCTTTTCAGCTGACAATACAAATGAGCGGGTTGATTAGAGTGCCTCTAGAAGCAAAATGGTTTCCATGCATTAAATTTACTTCAATAAACATTCCCTCATCAAACTTTATAAATAGTATGCCTTTGATGAAACAAATAAGGTTATTGATTTTGGCTTCTACTGGTCAAAGGTCATAGTCACTGCATTCTGTTAAGCACATATTTTCACTGTGATAAACACATTTACAGGACCATCCTTCACCAAACTTTACAGGTGGATTGTCCTTGATACAAAGAACCTGATGGTTTTATGTTAACTTGATAAAGGTTAAAGTCATCATTTCACACAGCACTACGGGCTGAGAACATTAAGTACCATTTTCTGTGAACCATTTCCATCCATCCATCATCAAACTTTGATTAGGTTTTGCTTTTTCGGTGTGATGGGGCATCCGTGTCCTGTGAATATGGTTGTGGCATGCTTGTTTCTTTTTATAATTGCAAGAAGAAAAAAAGCACGGTATAATATGATTTCCAAATCATAGATGTTCTTTATTCTATTGCTTATGATGACTTGGACTAGAGTTTTAAAAAAAGGAATTTGTGTTAGAGGTATAGATGACAGTGAGAATGAAAATTAACTATAGAGTTTAATAGATGTGCATCTTAAACGTATTTTTATTATTAAAATATGATTTGAGGAAACCCCACCAAAAAAAAAATTAAATCCAAAAATCATGATAAAATTGAATGTAGTTTTAAAAAGAATTGAAAGTTTTAGGTTTGCAATTTTCTTAATATCGCCTTGGTAGGAAGCCTGAAATAACAATCACTTAGGTGTTCGTGCGAGTCTGCATTCGTCAGTACATTCGACCTATTACCTCAATGGCAAAGTTGTGGACTTTCCATTAACCAAATAATAGGTAAGCGCGACAAGGGATTCTAAATTCTGGATAAGAATCAGGTTCTTCCTTAATCGTCTGTTGTTTACGTTACCTTTCATGCATACTAAACGTTGTTTACACAAACCAAGTAATAAGAAAGATATTAAAAATATAAATGTGAGGAGGAAAATTTCAGATGTTCAACAAAATGTGTGGCCTGGTCTTAAATATATCTGCTTTTATATATAAGGACTCGTCGATTTTCTTCCCCCAAAAGACGTTTATCTTTACTATAGCACACAACAGACGTGTATTGAAGTTTAAAAAATTGTACCTGTACAGGTAAATGCTATAAAAAATAAAACACAAAAAAAAACGCTGATTCACAGAGACTTGAAACAAGAACAATGCGGCGCCGTTAAAGAGCTTAAAAAGTAACCACCGTTGATGTGGGGAAAAAAAAAATCATGTTTGGGCTTGATTTCGGCGACTCGTAAGTTCTAGCAATCAATACATATCACTCAAAGTTCGGAAAGACAGAGACAAAGAAAAGTGTATACCTGCTGTTTCGTTTTAATGTATTGACTTTCATTCTCCCTTTCAGCGTAAATTTTCTTCGTATTTCTTTCCACGAAAGAAAGCAGCTCAGGATGACCTCTCTGAAACTTTGGATGCTCATACTCCACAATGGCATAACTTAAGTAATTGTCTCTTGCACTTTTAGCAATTTTTCTAAATCCATAGATGTTTAATTGACGGACAAAACTCAAAAAATTCCTCGTTTTAAAGTAACTAGCGGACGAACTTAAATACTGTTTTTCGAACTTTGCTTTATGAAGTTTTATCGCTGATCCATCATTATTCCAGAAAATTGCTCCCGTCGTACAACTGTTGGCAATCCTCCACAACTTCTTGGGAAACTTTATAACAGTGTCGTTAGCCAGTCTAGGGGGCGATATCGGTAAGTTCCAGCGCCTATTTTCCATCATTAGAACAATATTCCTAATAAGGTCTTCTTTACGGCAAATCTTTGGTAAACTTTGTTCTACGTCCTTGGAATGTTGATAGGCTAAAGGCGTTCCAAACGATGACGTAATAGACATATTTTGACGTCACAATTAGACCATTTTCATTCTGACGTCATGACCTAATAGTTTGAGGATTAGTTTGTTTAATATACATATACAAATGCAGATTCATGAAACGTCTCAACTTGAGTGCACACTAAAACCTCAGGGAGGTCTATTGTTTCTTTGCACTACTTCATAATTAATTTGTTACACTGTTACAGAAAAACAGCATTAAGAGGTTAGTGTTAGGACTGGTTGGCCTGGTGTCAAGTTGTCCTACAATGTAAGACACATCACCCGATATTTTTGTTGGGGGGGGGGGGTGATGTGTCTTACTGCCCAACTAACAGTGCTGTGTAGCGTTTTTTTTTTTTATGACGAAAGTCAAATTTTCAGGAATATCACACACAACTGGCAACTAATAACGACGCTTTTCTACAAAGTAAAGTTATAATGTTTTTGGTAGACTTTACTTACCCTGGTGTCTTTTTTCTAATAAATTCAAATTCTCACAAAAGAAATGGGTCTGTTTTCAAGTTTCGTTGGCCTACAGTTCAGTTAGCTGGAAAGCTATGAAAGCCGGGAATGCCGAAATCGGGTTAAGTTGAAATGGTATTGTTTAACAAAACGAATAAAAATATATTATGCCTATTGGAACTGTAAGCAACGTTTCGTTTCGTTTAGGAAACATATCCCCAACACGAACCTACTTAAACATACTTCGGAAAACCTCGACTACCGTCGCATTGCAACAAATTCAAATGCATGTCAATGGAACATGAACGCTGGTCCATTTCCTAGTGTCATATTTTCATTCCGCCAGGATAAAGACAGCACATTATGTATATTAATTACAAATAAATTAGTGGGAGAGTGTCGATATAGGCTGCCAAGTGTGCGAGATATTCCTGAAACTTTGACTCATTCCGATGTTATTCGACTCGGAACACGCTATACAAGGCCGTTATTTGGGTAGTAAGACATAACACTAAAACAAAAACAACATACGCTATGACGTACATTGTATGACTTAGGTGTCGAGATAATGTGACTGGTTTGGACATCATTCTACATGGCTGTGGCATGATACCCCAGTGCTAGACATCACTATAAACTGCCACACTGCAGACATCGTAGCGATATGACTGAAAAATTGTTAAAGCTACGTTAAAAATCATAATCTCTCTCTTTCTCTCTCTCTCTCTCACACACACACACACACACACACACACACACACACAATAACTAAATATTTAACAATATTTATCAACTAAATAAATTTCAGTTTTCTGAAATTGTGTATTCAATATCAAATTTGAGTCTGAGTGAGCATTTCCGTTGAGCAGTTTTGTGAATACCGGGCTTGCTCAAACGAACTAGACGAGAAGAAAAAAAAAATCAATAAATAAAGTAGGGAACATCGATTGTCGTTTCGCTGTGGAAAATACTAACACTTGTAACATGCTGCACTCAGTCACGGTCCGAGTCTGTAGGCCCAGATATGGACAAGAAAACAGACGCAATTTCGACTAACCAGGACGTGCCCCCTACCCCCTCCCCCACCCCCTTTTTTTATACAATTGTAATAAATTAAAGTACTTAAATATTAAAATTATAATTTTTCGCAGCTACATTTTATGCTATCAGAAATTTCGGTATTTATTTACAGGGTGATATTTTATATAGGAAGCAACTATATTTTTTAGTTAGTTTTGCTAACCCCCAAAATGTATCATATAAATGTAAATTAAACACACAAACGCACGCACTCACGCACGCACGCGCGCGCGCGCGCACACACACACACACACACACACACACACACACATTAAACCACTGTGGTATACACGTCTGGATTCAGGAAAAAATAAAATTAATATACTAGACCAAAATACTGCAAACTTGTTGGCGCATGAAATTCAAGCCGGCCTCTAACCCCTAACGTTTGACATTAGAAATCGCTAATTAAAATAAATTAAATAATATCACTTCAGGGTTTACATAAATTATGTCTTTTTTTATGAATGTATTCATTCAGATTTTAATGGATTTAAATAGACAATGCAGTATACAGGTATTATATATTTCATTTAGGTCAAAATTCTCTCTCTCTCTCTCTCTCTCTCTCTCTCTCTCTCTCTCTCACACACACACACACACACACTTATTTATCAGATATGTGTTATTTCAATTTGCGTATTGAAACTTTATGAAACGATAAACATGAGAATATATTTCCTACCTTGGCAACGCATATTGATCGTTCCTTAAAAAATAAATTGGGTTTAAATAAACATAGATATTGTTTCAGTGCTTTATCTGTTTGGCGGGTTTTGAGATTCAGCATAAGTTTTGTGTACAGAAAAGTTTCGATAATATGGGTCATGGAATTGAAATAGTCTTTTAAATTATTTAATAACCTGCCAACTCCTCTCCTAATCAAAGTTTTCTTAATCAAAAGTTACAAGGTTAATAGTGATTTTGCTTTAAATGATTGATCTAATGATCGATCGATTGTTTATCGATCAATTGATTGATGTTGAATAAATAGATGCCACGTTTATGAAGCCCGACTCAATACGGATTTTTCATGTATGTGGGTACGAGAAATAATACGGACGGATCAAACACTGATATTTTTGTCGATAGGGAATAATTGAGAATATATTTTGTATTTAATTTCAATGCATCTTTATCCTTTGTTCTTTCTGTGTACAGTTATTTATTATTTTATTTAGTGATGTATTTATTTTCGTCTCTCTCTATGTATTGAAATTAACCTTTTGTATTTTTACTGCCCCATTTTATATAGCGTTGGGTCAGGATTCCCCCTTTCTACATATTCTTCGGCACACTTGATGGCGGTTTTAAGTTAGAATTAAAGACTATTGATTTTTTAAATTTTTTTTTAACAAACAATATATATTTTCTTTTTTTTTTCTTTCTTTTTTGTCTAATCTAGATCAGCGTGTCAAAAACAAGTAGCAGCGTGAAGGTTTCTGATTCACATAACTTAAGAAATATGATCTAACTGAAACCTTTCTGTAGGGAATAGACGAAAACCGGAGCTCTATGACTATCTTAATTATGGAATTATAGAGTCGTCTCCCCTGATTGATAAGCATAAACACGACCTGCGCGAGACAGTATCATTATCATAATCAGCAAAATGTCTGCTCGTCATAAACCTGGTTGCCATGAATGAAACTGCCATTACTGCAGCATCTACAGCTGTAGGTAGGAATCTGAGAAATCACAGTATTTCATTAATCATTGTAATGTTCCATAGATGATAAACAATAGTTTCTTGAGGGCAGTCAGTATGGTCGTAAGGGCCGACAGGGATATGTTCTGAGACCCCAGCTTTTATTGTTGTTACGGTAATGGTATTGGAATACAAGGCCTTCCTTGTCAGACCCCAATGATTGCTATACAGATCACAATGAAACAAAGAAAGAATACGTTCCATGAAAAAAATTATGCGTCGATTTATCAATCATTCAAAAAATGCATTCTTGATATCTTCAAGTATTGTTCATTGTTATTATCCAAAATTTGGTAGCAGGAAGGGGAAGTATCGTAAGTGAACATTGTTCAAACGATTACAGTCATGGTTTCTTCTTGAATGTAGTTTATTAAGGAATTATGGAATTTGAATTAACAAAAAGTAATCATATACATTCTGATGTGATGTTTTATGCACCCACAAATAATGGAGGAAAGATTGGGGAACGATAAATGTCTTGGATATATTGAAAAATAAGGGAGGTAATTCAGATATCGGTTTGTGTTTTGAAACGAAATCAAAATCGTTAATCACAGATGGAATCAAAATTAAAGAATATCATTAAAAAAATTGTTAAACACAAATACAGAATAATATTATATAAGCATTAAACTTTTGTAGGATTAGAGCATTTGTTCATTTTATGTCCAGAGAATTTTCTTGTTTTGGGTTTCTATATGCTTCCTTTCGGGTCAGTGATTTTTTATTAAAAAATGCACGGTTTACCTAGATTTAACTAGGAACAAGGTGAAAATGTGTGTGATAGGGTTAACATCTTGAAAGGACCAAATTGTAGGATTTGGATAAGGAAGATGCAGTGATAAGGATTCCAGATACTTTTCCTAGTGCATTACATTATACAGAAACTTTGTACACATAGAAACAATAATGACAAGAAGCCATATGCTAATGTTTGTTGTTGTTGTTTTTGTTGTTGTTGTTTATGGGCTTAATGCCATTCTTCTGCACAAGATAGGCTATACATGGCAGCCAGTATAAATGGTGGATGAGGAACCCCGGAAAGAACCACCAACCCACGAGAAGCTAATGGCAATCTTTCTCACATACCCACGTTGGCCAAACATGAGACTTGAACCCACACAGACAGAGGTGAGATGGCAGTGGTACATAACGGTGAGCACTTTAGACCACTGCTTATGTTTGTTGTAAGCAGCTGAGATCACCACTTTGATCAGAATCAATCTGCTGGTCAAAGTATGATTATGAAGAACATAGTGTTTGCTAATATGCGGTTTTCTTACAGCAATCATACTGCTCAAGATCTGCTTCTTTTTAAATATGACCTGTTACTGTCTGGAATATATGTTTACATTTTAGCTTTAAAGAGATTTATATTTCTTTGTAGTAGGCAAGAGGCCATTAAGACTCAAAGGTCAGTTATCATTAAGCATAGTTTATAATCTTCCATGGATGGATGGTCGACAGAAGAAAAATGCTTTCGACAAAATGACTTGTGCTTGGGGTTAAGGGAGAAACCTGTCGATTTCTGGATCAAAGGTCAAGGTCAGTGTGTCCGAAACAAGAAAAAGAAATGTCTTCTGTAAAATGACATTAGTTCTGCACAACAGATATTGACCTAATTTTGTGCATGGGTTAAACATGGGGTAAGGAAGAAGACCTTTGTTATTCTGGGGTCGAAAGGTAAGAGGTCACTGTCACTGTGACTGTAAGAACAAAACTTGTTTTGCTTGTTAAATATGGGGTGGGTGTATAATGTGACATTCACAGTATTCTTGTTTAGTGTTGATCAGGCCTCCCTTGGAAATATTATTCTTTGTGCCATGAAATTTGGCAAATTAAAAAATTTGGAGCTACTTTTCTGCCCTTTGAGGGAACCATTTTATGTCATGGTACAGGGACTTAAATATATGCATAATATTATATTGGCCCTATTTATAACCTATATAAACATGACAATAACATAGTTTTTACATGTTTTTGTTACATTTCAAAGCACAAGAATAATTATTAATAAATATAATAATACCATTATATACACGCGAAATTCAATGTTTAGCATATGAAAAGCAAGAATGTTTCATTATAACTGATTGTACAAAATACTGCTTAGTCTTTATGAACAATATTACTGACACTTCATCAATGTCCACCTCATTTTTTCCCCACACCATTTCTTAAATGCCTTCCTGAAATAAAACATTCTCAACACAGGGCCCATCAATAGAATGAATAAGAATGTTTAGTCTTTATGAACAATATCACTGACACTTCATCAATATCTGCCTCATTTTCTTCCAAATTTTAAATGCCTTCCTGAAATAAAAATTCTCAACAAGAGGCCCATCAATAGAAATTCTCATTAAATTTGTCAGAGTAGAATTTCATAA
Organism: Sinohyriopsis cumingii; assembly: GCA_028554795.2. Taxonomy (NCBI): domain Eukaryota; kingdom Metazoa; phylum Mollusca; class Bivalvia; order Unionida; family Unionidae; genus Sinohyriopsis; species Sinohyriopsis cumingii. The sequence continues at coordinate 133,327,215 of CM068838.1, read as the reverse complement.
GTTTGTTTTAATCAGATTCTGGTGACTGAACCCCTTCACAGTCTGCAGTAGAAATAAGGGCAACAAGTAACCTGGTAGCTGTCTCAGATGCAGCTGGATATAAATCTTTGTTTTTCAGAGCTAGATAGCCATATTCTTTGTGCTTGATACAGACTTGTTTTATAAAGTACATTTTTAATATTTCTTTGATATAAGCAACTCAGACCCTTTACAGTCAATGACTGGCATCCTTGTAATAGTATCCTGTGTTACTCATTTAAGTTCAGACCACAGAAACATGTTATTGAAGTAAATAATCCCTAAAACACTAAGCAGTCCCAAGTGTGTCTCACACTCAGAATTTGCAGTAAACATTAATTAACACATGCAAATGACACAGAAGTTTTTTGCTGACCTGTTCATCAATAGAGTACATCCCCTGGCCATTCCTTATTTCCTACTAATCACATTTAATTGCTTCTCAAAACCAACTGACAGCTTGCAGGTAATTGCAATCATATTTGAATAATGTCTTATTCGTCATCTACTGACATGATCCACCAACTGCCACAGATAGTGAAAACAGGTATTAAATGGCCCTAGTTGCTTATATCAATGAAAAACTAAAAATTTACTTTATAAATTTTGTTATCAGCAACTTTCACCAGTCAGTAAAAAATAGCTCCACTTTCAAAATTATTTCGCATTTGGCAACAAATGCGAAGCCTAGCGGAGGCCCTGATTGATCACAATTTGTGAATATATGCTGCACAAAATCAGTCACTTTCACATGCTATGACCATGCAGTCAATACACTTCTACATTAGTGATTTATCGGTTAGCACTTCAATAATGGCTCACATAACAGCAAATAGAACCTGTCAAATGATGTGATGTAGTTAATAATCCAGATTTCAAAAGTCTGGAGTTAATTTTACTGGAGAAACGTTTTTTTTTTCTTTCTTCTTTTCAAATCATGACATCTCATATTTTGAAAATGTTCTCCATAATTGACCTTGATGGTAAGTTGAATTCATCCAAAAATTGCAAATACTTTAATGACACCTTCAGTTTGATATAACATGGATTTAAAAAAAAATCTAACTTTTTTCCAGCTTAAAATCAATTCCAAAAGTGGCCTGTATTACCTTGAATGATCTCAGGAGACTTTGAATGCATGAAAAGCTCACAACAGTATTAACAGCAGTTGAAGTGTCAATTCTTGTACCTGAGTGAATATCACGGGAGTTCCAGTCTGGTTTAGTTATCAAGCCTAAGGTACATTGAGAAATTCAGTTGAAGGACACAACTCACATAATGATGTGTGACTGATCATACTCACATTTTTCACTATTGCCCTTACCGCCCCTCTGCCCAGCTCCTCTCTGACCTTGACCTTGTCCAAAAAGAAAATCCATTAATATGTACTTTTCTGCTATGATTGGCATCCTGAAGTTCTGTAAATCAATAAATAAAAATAAAATTTTAAAACATTTCATGATTTGACCTTTTGACCAATGAAGAGATTGCTCAGTCTGATTAAAATCATTGAACTTAAAACCAAATAAAAACTGCAGCCTGACTGGTGAAACAAAAGGTCATCAGAACATGACCTTGTAGCAGTCTGTCAGATTTATTTATTCGTGTCCCTTGGATCTTACTTCTGGAATCATTGGAAACGTGTCAGATGTCAAGTATACAAAAATTGCATTTATCTTGACATTTTCCGATATTTTGTTTTTGTACCAAAGCTTGTTATATGCAATAATAGCAGTAATATGCATTCTGTATTTAATGGATTTTGCTTTATGACCCACTGATCACTGACTGGGTTTAACAGTTTAGTACCCAGGGGATGATGAATAGTTTGTAATAGTGGTAAAAGGTGGAGGATTTGTGATGTTGAGTTAATGCATTTGATCTAGCTTTTGAATGTTTTTTTTTAGGTCAACCTAATGTAATACCATCTAAATCGACTACTGTCCTTGTTATTTCTTATTTGTTTCTTTCTTTAAATCATTCCATCAACATAATGAGTTGGGAGATATTTATTTTAGTTTTAATCTTTTTTGGGTTAAGTCTTATGTAGCAGTAAGGTAAATCATACTAAGACTGACATTGGAATACCATGGTTACCCTGTCTATAAAACATACCCAGCTTCAGAAAAGAGTAGATCCAGATCTGCCATACATAATGCAGTAGCAGATCAAGGTCTATACACTGTAGTAATGCTACTGTATGTTTTTCTGGAAATTGTGATTTCTGAAGCTATGCTTTCTTATTTCTATGACAGATCCCAAGTGAATCACATCTCCAGTGTATTATACAAATGACCAGTACAGTAGCTATTCAACATCACCTTGAAAATTTTGTTTTTTCAACAAATCTTTAGATTTACAATATAAACCTAGGACATTTCACTCTTGAAAATCAAAACTTTCAGAATACATAGTCAATATGACAGTGTATTTTTTCTAGTTTTAATTTCAATCAGACTCATTATAAACCCTGATCATCCATTATATTATCAATCTCGTCCCCAGGCCACTAGACAGGCAGAGTAGTAGTTGTCTTGTCCCCAGACCTCTAGACAGGCAGAGTAGTGGTTGTCTTGTACCCAGGCCACTAGACAGGCAGAGTAGTGGTTGTCTTGTCCCCAGGCCACTAGACAGGCAGAGTAGTGGTTGTCTTGTCTCCAGGCCACTAGATGGGCAGAGTAGTAGTTGTCTTCTCCCCAGGCCTCTAGACAGGCAGAGTAGTGGTTGTCTTGTCCCCAGGCCACTAGACAGGCAGAGTAGTGGTTGTCTTGTCTCCAGGCCACTAGACAGGCAGAGTAGTGGTTGTCTTGTACCCAGGCCACTTGACAGGCAGAGTAGTGGTTGTCATTTTGGGCATTTTAAGTACAGTAAAATGTTTTGACAGCACCATTTTATGATGTGGGAGCATTTTCATGCATTAAGCTGGTGTATTTCAGATACTTTGTGTACTGCAGGTGAAAAATAGGGCTTAATGATGCCAGCTTGAGGCCTTGGAGAATTAATACAGGAAAGTCACAGGAGACTACAGGGCACAATCCACTGGGGGCATGATGTGATTTTCTGATACAGGCTGTTGACAATGCTGATTATGTAACAACAGATGAAATCACTGCTTTCCAACTTTTTTCAAGGAAATATTGTAACCAGACTAGCTTGTACATAACGTTGACAACTCGTGTATAATAACAACAAAAATACATTTTAATGTCAGTAATAGCTTGCCTGTCACTATTATTAAGCTTTACCTTTCTACATGGAAAGACCTCATCCATGCTGGATACACCAACTCTCTAATCTAGAGATTTCTTAGAACACATGTAGTAACCCAGTCTGATTTATGTCATCAGCCCATGCTCTATAGTGTCCTCGTTCTTTTCCAGATGACCATTGAGTCATCACATGGAAAGACCATGAAGAGAAAATGTCTACAAGTGCAATGATTTCATGCTAATAGCCAGGGTTTGTCATTAATAGCAAATGCCAAACCACTGTTTATATTTTTCATATTTGTAAATATGATAATATTAAGATTGATAATTTTCATTGTGCATTGTTGCATGTTGAGCCACCCAGCCTCTCCCCTCCTAGTGTAAAAGGCATGCGACATTGTGCTAGAAATAAGGAATCACTGATTTGGGTTCTTGAAATTACAACAGTTTTACAATAAGGGGTCAAGATATTACTCTGATTATTGCTTATTAATGCAATAACATGGTCATAACACAGAATCTCATAACATTTGTTTATTAATATATTCTAGACCCTTTAAGTGTTTTAATAGTGTTTATTTAACATTACAAAACAATGATGTTCTGGCATTTATAATTCTTAAACAGAATAAACCAAATAAACTCGGACATTTTTGTTTACAGTACATAAAATAGTAGTTAAGAGATACAGCAACTTTAGGAAACTGCAAAACATGTCACAAAAGAATTGGGGGAGGGTGAATCAACGTTTTAACTGAACCTTCTCACTGAGGTAAAAAAAGAAAAGTAGCTGCAGTGGTGATAGGTTGCTCAACCAGAGATTTTATGAAGGCCAATGTGATATCATGTTCATGGATCATGTGACCACTCTGGTGGCCTAGTGGTTAGAGCATCCGCCTCGGATGCGGGAGATTGCAGGTTCAAACCCCAGTCAAGTCATACCAAAGACAAAAATGGTACCAACAGCTGCCTTGCTAGGGTCAATTTATTATAGTCAAAGAGGATACTGGAAAGGCAAAGTGATAATTAGTGAACTCACTGGTGCAGCAGATGTTAGGCATGATGTTGCCACAGATTGGCTTGCCTGACAGGCAATATAGCAAATTTATCTGCTGCCACCTAAAATGATTCAGTATGGATGGTTTGATGTCAGCACTCCCAGTGAAGTTCATCAGGCAGATATTTTGTTTTTACCCCATGACACTATCATAACTGGCGCAGCACGCAAATGACGGAGATACACATACAGATATGCATTGACAGTCGTCGACATTGTGAGCTGATACAGAGAAGCAGAAACATTATCAACTAAAACAGCAACAGAAGTTGCAACCGCATTTGAACAAATTTATCAGTGTAGACCTTAGTATGGCCACGATTGTTACAGGTTGATCCTGGCAAAGAATTCCTTGGTGCATTATCATCGCTGATGCAACAGCAAAATGTCAAAATCAAATGTGGATTCAAGGCAATATATCGTGATCAGGCTGTTGTTAAGTGATCAAGTCAAACACTTGCTGAGCGATTGTTTGTATATAAGTACATCTAGGAATTACTGGTTAAGGACTCTTGAATGGATCGCAAGACTACCAAGTATAATAGCCACATTAAACAACAATGTCACATTTCTATGAAAGTCATTGATGCCGTTTGAAGAAACACTTAGAGGCTAAGTGGCACTTTCTCTCACAGAAACTACTACTTGGTAATGTGATGGTCAGGTATTTGTATGAACCTGGTGATCTTGAAGGTGGTAAATAATTGCATCTGATCCTATTTGGAGTATAACCACAGATAAAATTTGCAATCTACAGACTTGATTCAACGGCTCCTCAGTGTGGATTTGTCCGTAAACAATTACGAGTAATTCCTGAAGATAAACAATTACTACCATCATGGATTTGCTAGCAAATCAAGGCACTAGCACCCCTGCATCAATTACATTCAAGACAGGTCAGCATCACATTCACTCGTGTATGACCCAAACTACTGTTGATTCTGTCCACGGTAAATTGTTGTGGGTCATTAGGAGAATATTTCCATGACATTATGTTTTGTCATTGTTTCAACTCCATGATGAATTCAAAATCAAAATCAAACTCATCTTGTTTTGTGTTATTTTGCTTATAACCAGCTAATTTTTTCCTTTCCATAGTCTCGTTAATTTTCTGAGGTGGATTATCTTCCATGGTATAAACCATCCTGTGTAGTTGAGACATTCTTGTAACTCGAGATTCTGACAGATACCCTAAATTTGACCATTCAGCACTATCATCAACAATCCAAACATTGGTATCTGTGATTGTTAGTCCCTGCGATGAATGAATTGTTATTGCGTATCCTAGAGTCCAGCATGATGGCTGTACTAAAGCTTTTTCAACAGTATCAACGGGGATAACAACAGTATCATTAAGAATTAGTTTTTGTTTCTCCAGGGACCCCGGAATATCAATGTCAGTATTCTGTCAGTTGGTATCTGCTGGACAATAACATAATGGGACTAATGCCTCTGGAAATTTCTCCTTATGAAGTGAGAATAATTTATGAATGATTCTCTATTTTCCTGGATGCAACTATCAGGTCATTAAGTTGCCACAAATCCCAGAAATTATTGACATTTCTGGAATCTCACTGCACATCATCTCACTTTGAATCTTGTTGGATTTATGTCTCATCCTTGCTTTTAGCTTCTTTAATGATTCATCAGTGGTCCTGTGGTTCTTTAACATTTCCATGTAAGTGTCGAGATATTCTTTTAACCAGTTGTATGGTGATTCTCCTGTGAATTGGGGGTGATTGGCCATGATCACCACACATGATAATCACTACTGATTTTGTCGATAACCAATCTAGAAACAGTCTTAAAGTATCTTTAAATACCATACATATTTCATCGCAGATGATCGTAGGACTGCTCTGGTGGTCTAGTGGTTAGAGCATCCGCCTCGAATGTGGGAGGTCATGGGTTCGATCTCTGGCTGAGTCATACCAAAGACTTACAAAAATGGTACTAACAGCTACCTCGCTTGGCGCTCAGCATTAAGAGGTTAGTGTTAGGACTGGTTGACCTGGTGTCAGGATAATGTGACTGAGTGGGACATCATGCTACATGTCTGCGGCATGATGTCTCAGTGCTAGACATCACTATAAACTGCCATGCTGCAGATATCCTAGTGATATGACTGAATTTTTTTTAAAGCTACGCTAAAAATCCTAATCACACACGCACACAACCTGGTGACTTTTGAGCATGATAACACTATAAACTGCCACACTGCAGATATCGTAGCGATATAACTGAAAAATTGTTAAAGCTATGTTAAAAATCCAAATCACAATCACATGATCATAGGAATATGTTTCTAGCCCATTCTTCCTGGAGTCCATTTATCACCACGCCATTGAAAAATACTGTGATAAGTAAGATACTGAGTTTTGGTTAACACTGTCATGTCGGTGGGGGATCCAGGGTTCCCCATAAAGAATCTTAATGCATGTGTAGTTTTATCAGAACCACCAGGAACATTATGATAAACCATTTTATGCTGCCATACAGGATCATGAACCAGTGGTGCTAATGTTGTTTGTGATAATTCTCCATTTTGGTAATATTGCGGAAGAGGTTTATAATCTGCAGACTCAGAATAATTACATATTACCTCATTTTTTACTTGCCAGTGCCACCATGGAGCTTTGTCTACACTTAATAGAATTTCATATAGCAGGCCTATGTTTGACTCATTGATATAGAATGAATCTGGGATGACTCTAACAGTGTCCTTAGTAATCAGTTAATCATCAATAACAGGTTTATTGATGTGTAAGCAAGCATTAAAGATCTCAAATGAGCAAACTGTGGCAAATCACCATCATAGTAGCTGATAATAGTACCTTAGTTCCGTTTGGTAGGTTTACATGCTCCCTGGGGGCTGATACACCTGTATTTGCCGTATCAGCAATTATAAAGACGAGTTCTGCCTCATCTATGATTAATCTTGTAAAACGGCTCTTATTACCAGATGATGCTCCATGTGTAAATTTACCAATAATTTTTCAGCCTATGTCTTTTGCAAACAATATTTCCTTCTTGTCATTGCTTCCTGTTTTTGGCAACCAGACCTTGTATTGTGGTCTATACGAAATTATTGCTTACTCACTGACAGCAGTAACAATATCTGGAACCTGTCCTTGGTGTTAACATGGCTCATCTAAGATAAATTTAAGCAAATTAGTCAGGATCTCACCGAACCTGTTATAAAACGAAACTAATTTCCTGATATCTTTAGCATTGCCATGCAGGGTGAGTGAATTACATACACTTTCAGTCACCTTGAACTATCGTCAAATCTGATTAGATTGTTTGGTGATCCTTCTGACAGGTTTTGTAGCCAGCAACTGGTTACTATCAGTGGGCAGTGAGAGTGGTCATACTTTCCCTCTCATCTGTATTTAAGTCCAGGAAAGCAGCTAGCTTGGTGTTTGAATGCTGTGTTTTGATCTGAGACAACAGAGAAGTTGTTGGCTATCATGCTGAGTCAGCATTCTCAAGGTTTTGTCTCAGAGATTTATCTCCACAGAAATGAAACCCGAATTTGGTGGGTCCTGTGGCTGTGGCCTAGACGACCAGACCCAGTTGAACCAAGACGGCCTCATGTCTTCACTGAATTCATACATATTTCTCAATAGCACTATTGGAGTCCAACCATGTTTATTCTTTGTGCAGTTATCCATGAGATTTATCTCTGGATTTGGTTTGTTACAATGATGACCAAACCAAGTTGGAATGACTGGATGAACATTCTCAGCAAATTCAAATGATTCGGTCTTGGCAGATCTTTTAAGATATAATCCAGTAGCTGGCCATTTGTTGCAACTCGAGCCATTTCTTGTGTCAGATGCCAAAATCTCTCAAAATAAGGCTCACATTTACCCATTTCACAAAAGCTTCTGGGATAACATGCAACCATGTCAATTGAGATAATGTCCTTGGAATCATATTTAGTATTCCAAAGACCTCCATGTCCATATTCAACACACAAGTATTGAAGATCTTCAACAAATTCTTGAGGTGTTGGTCACCATGAATTTTTCTGCTGGCAAAAGTGAGCAACAACAAATGAGAGAGTGGAATAATTATTCACTAATTCATTTACTAGATCTATATCATTTGTGTATTTTAGTGCAACCCGCATCATTTGCTCGTGAAGCGATTTAGTATGATAAAGTTCATCAGACAGTAACACGAATTTATCATAATCCATAGGGGGTAGGCCCAGGCAAGACCTGACAAGATTCATCATCTGGTTTACTCCAGACAGCCAGAACGACACCACCGTATATTGGTTTTATTGATATTATAAATACACTAAAATATATCATCATATTAAATTCTAACATTTTTTCTGGGTGGAAATTTTGTTATGCTCATGGGCCATGCATGGGCATTGTCGTCAGTTATTACTGTTGGGGCACCTCTTGTTTGATACTTAGGGGTGTACAAGATCTCATTCGTTAGTGTCCTTACTTCTGTTGGGAATTTAATTTTTTTTCTAACTCGGCAATATTTTTTATTCTAGCTCTATTCTCTCTGACACCTTTGGTCCATTTGTTGTTTTGCATTGCAGATCGGTTAGACCATTTCCTTATAATGCGTTCAAGAAATGTTCTGTGATTCTTTGGACTACACAGTATAGAATAAGATGATAGTTGGTCCTGCTTGCCATCCACATCAGTGAAAGAGCATCAATATTAGGTTCATTTAATGGATAAATTGTATAAACAATGGCTGTCACAGTATACGATCCTTCATAATATGGCTTGTCGATGCCTGTGAGCACCATTGGTCTAGAATTTTACCTAATGTGACAGCATGTTAACATTGTGATTCCTGAACAGGGTCGCATTTATCATGGATATTCCATACTGTGTCATTGTTGCTGCCACTGGTCACTGATAACATCACCAATGGGAAGCATAAATTTGATTCTAAAAAAGTATCTTCATCAAGATAACCAATAATTGTCCTTGCTCTCTGGTCATTCATTGTAGCATCGATGGAAATATCGTCTTGGTCAGTCTGAAATGTTGACCAAACGTGCACTGCTTCATCATCCCTAAATTCCTCACGGATGTGATTGTGTAATTGCAGATTTGATATTATCAGTTAATCTGTCAAAATCGAACCTAGCCTGGTAAGGCTTGATCATAGCTAATCTTGCAAACTCATCAGATAAAGTGCTCCCTTTTGTCATAATCCATAATATCAGTTCTACCTTAGGGTGACTGATCTTCTATTTCTGATGTAATACAATCCTTTATATCACCGATCTCAGCACAAGCTTGGTCAATACCTTCTAATAAATATACATAGATCTTGGAAATGCTTAATTACGCGTATTTGGATGCCAATTTTTGATCTGGGACACAGAAAATCACTGAAGCATGAGTCCTCCATACGCATGTAATAGGTGTGCGACAAAATTCAAAGACTTGCTAGTCCTGCATCAGCCAGCTGTTTTGTGGGAAAATATGTTGATCAATTAGCTGTGAATTCAGTGACTGAAAGACCCCTTGATGTACATACATGTTGCCATTTTATAAGAGTACATAAAAAAGAGCATGATGCAAAGGCTTTGACTGGCGGCTGGGTGGGAAAATGTACTGATATTTACAGTGATTGAATTCAGAGGCAGAAAGACCCAGAGAGGTACATGTGGTCATTTATAAAAGTACATAAGATTAACAACTTTATCTTCGTTATTGTGTTCATTTCTGAATGTAGCGGAATAAGCAGTGCACGTAACCTCAGAATCAAGACATGTTGAGACTTAGACAAAATGCCATTCGTAGGTGGGTGACAAGTCACCAAAAAATGTAAACTTCACCTTCTTCTGTTAGGAAAGTGAAAATGACCTCGCCCTGTGATTATTTAAGAGGTACATTGACTGACCATACCATTTTTTTTTTTAAATGCCCCTCGCCTTAGCCCAGTTAGTTCTAGTGTTGTAGCGAAATTTATTTATCAAGGCATCAGTAGCTAGGCCTAGTTTTTATATCAATTACGTTGACAAACAAACTCTTGCCCATCCACAAGCATTATGTTTTGATAGCTGATTGACCATTAACCCTTTTCCGAGTAAGGTTGCAACTATCAATTTACTGCATGCTATCCTTTGATGATAAAACATACAAACTTGTGTTTTAAGATCAGAATCAGTGATCTGGATATATAATAACTGCCTCTTATACACTATTTCTTCATACAATTAGTTTAAAACTGTAAGTGAACCAGTAGGCCTAACGGGAAATAATGACAGACTTCGCTAAGTCTGGGATATACCAGTTTATTAGATTGTCTGTTTTCTTAAATCATCGGGCAAATATATTCAAAAAAAATATACAAATCATTGAAAGCAAAGCCTAGGTGTTATTTTATTAAAGATTTAACTTTAAAATGCATATTATGTAGGTTAGAAATGTATGTGACAATGCTATGCTGTGGAATTTGTGAGATGCGCTTTAAGGTCTAAGCTGTTTTCTGACTTGACACATATTTGCGAAAATACAGGAAAAAAACAGCGAATCAGATACTATTTATCTGCCTAAAATTAGTACAAGTACGTATACATATAAATAAACCATAAATTTGTGATCCTGTCATTGGACTGTTGTAATGAAGCTGTATTAAAGTGAGTGATTACATTATGAAAACCTCTCCATCTAAAATAGATGCACTCACGTCTGTGTTGATTCTGTAGGAAAGAAGGGACTGCAACTTTTGATGGTGGGACTCCTATTTTTACCAAAATATGAGTCCTGGACTCCTCGTTTTAAAATCCTAGCGAGACCTCTGACTATAGTTGAGTACCAGCTATCTCTTGAAGAAACTTTATAGTAGCTTTGTTTCTTTCTGCTATTTCTCAGTTGCTTTAGTGGTTTGTTCCAGCGATGGAAGATGACCTTATGTAATCTCTTGACCAGTTTAAACAGTTCTGCTGCACTTTCTGTAAATTCTACTAGCTTCTTGATGTTGTTGTTTTTGCTGTTATGACAGAATCATGGACATGGAGATATTTCTTAGTCTCATCTAGTTGTTGTTGAGCTACTTTAGCTGTATGAGATTCCATAGTTAATGGTATAACAATGATTTAATATTATATCACCTAACAGCACTGCAGCTACTTTTTCTTTACCCCAGTGAAAAGGTTCAGTTATAACATCAATTCACCGCCACCCACCCCCATTTTTAGGTTGACATTTTTTGCAAGCACTGTTACGAACCCTATAGCGAGGTGATCTGTGCCTCACCCCCCTGTATGTCCAACTTTGTTATAAGCCTTATTTTGACCAAGTATTTTGGTCTTTTCAGCCCCCTGCTGCTGTTGTCAAATTAAAGGAAGAAGTGCACACCCTTCTTTGGAACATCACAATGGAGAGGGTTCAAAGCATCCAGTCAGCAGCTTTCTTCTCCTAGATATTTCTGGTCCCCAAAAAGGGCGGAAAACAGCCTTATTACAGTTGTCAAACTAGACTTGAATTTTAGAGAGAAGTGACTTCTCCTAATGGACAGAACAAGGAGAAGTGAGAGCTGAACAGGGAGAATTCAGAGCAAAGCAGAAAACACTGTGTATGTGTTTTCACTTGTTTGAATTAAGCCCTCTATTCCCCACTATGCATGTTTGCATTTTACATTGGATTTAAGCAATGCTTTTTTTTTCAAGTGGAAAAATATTAGTTTTAGTACATTATAAGCACATTTGGTATGTGTATATAAATTAGCATATTCATATATGTGTATTTTGGCCATATGATCTTCCAAGAGAGCAATAGAAGCTATACATTATAAGGAATCTTAACTGAGGAACCATTTTACAGTATTATAATTGCAAGTTGGTAAAAATGCTTTATCAAGTACCCTAAGTCAAGAATTTGATTTATTTACTTTGTGAAAGTTCAGTATAAAATGGCACGTTACTTTGGTAATGCTTTTTTCTGTTACATAATTATTTCTCATGTCACTAACTTTTATAGAAAGTTGTGCTTGACCCTGTTCTTTGACAGTTACAAGTGCAGCAGCTGTATTAGGATTTATTGAAGTGCATCCTCTGAAATGTCCTTACATTAATACATCTGTTCTTTCATCAGTGGCAGTCTTTTGAGCACAATTGCACAAAAACCTGTTATTGAAAATAAATGAGACTTGGCTGGCATGTTTTTAATCATATACTGTATCATTGATCTGATTAAATTTTTATGAAATTTAAAAAAAAAATATGCAAGTTGTACTTTGAACAATTAGGACTTGGGGTTTCTAGCTTATCTGGCTTCTTGTGCCCTAATGATGATAGCTCTGCATCTGCTATGCTTTGCGTCCATCAGCAATTGCTATTTTGACATTTTTTTCAAAGACGGCTAAACTAATTTCAACCAAACCTGACAGCATCCTTGCATGAAGATCGTTCAGGTTTGTACAAATTATGCCAATTTTTTACGCCAATTTACCATTTAGTGTGGCTTCCATTACTAAAACACGAAAACCTTTAAACGGCTTTTTAAAAACAACTCAGCAGAACTTAACTAAACTTGACAAAGCATCATTACAGAGAGAGCATTAATATTTGGACAAATGATGCCCATCCACCATCCAGTATGGCTGCCATTATTAAATACAGAAAAAACTTTCAAAGACTTTTCAGAAACCACCATTACAAAATTTAAAAAAAAAAGTTAGACAGCTTCTCAAAATCTGCATGAGAGAAGACTGAATTTGACAAAAAGCATTCTGGAATAAAGGCTTTACAGGTTTTGACAAATAATGCTGATTCACCATAAAAAATATGACCACTTGTTAAAAAAAATAGAAAATCCTTTCTGCTGCTTCTTCAATAAAATCACTCACAAAAGTTTAGCAAATTTGACAGGAATCAGTCTGGCAAGAAAGACTTTAAAGTTTTTACAGATGATAAAGATAAACCATCAAATATGGCTGCAGTTACTTCAAGTGAAAAAAACACATTCATAACTTATCAAAAACAGCTAAGCAGAATTAGACCAAATTTAACAGCAAACATTGTAGTTTGAATTTGAACACAATTACTAAATAATAAATGAATGTGCAAACAACTTTGTCTCAAAAACTGCTTAACAAAGTTTGACAAACTTTGACAGAAATCCTCCTGGCATTGAGGCATTTTAATGATGCTTTTGTACCATCAGATAGATATAAGTGAAGTTACCAAAGAATAATGAAACCTTCAAACAATTATTTTCATAACATAAAATCAATGGAATTGGAAGACATTTCTACAGAAAGCAGTCTATTCAGCCGATTTCTTGACCAGCTTCTATTGTATTTTACGTACATTTATTGTAAAAACAAATCTAGTCCTTTTAGACTATTTATTATAAACACAAATCAAGTTCTTCTAAAGATGTGATTTATCTTTTTGAAAGCGATGCTTCTCTTTTATAACCACTATTACCTGGAGAAAAAAAACTGGATGACTTTGGTTGACATCGCATTTTGTTGAATTTCTTTTTTAGTATTGAAAGCCCCTTTGAACAATGTACTGAAAAAATGTTAAATGCGAGAAACATTAAGGTCTGTATATACATTTGTACTGCTAAATAACAATATATCTCACAAAAGACCCCTATCATTGTTTGCTTCCACTCATGGATTTTTGTTTTTTCTGGTGGGGGAATCTTGGAATATTTCAAGTTAACAGGATTTATAGACTTGAGAAATAGGTGGAAAATGTTTTACATGCATCCCATGATAGATTATAATCTATTTGCAGAATGTAAATGGCAAAAAATTCACCAAAAAGGAATCATTCTGAACAAAGCAGGCCTTGTACATAGGTGCCTGAATGGAACTGTGCCAAAATATTTCAAAAAATGTGTCAGTTTGCTTAGATCAGTTATAATGGTAAACTCTATGAATGCCAGTGAAAAACTAATAAATTCAATTCATGCTGTCTGGATATTTTTTTAATTTTTTTCTTTATTCACAGGTTACCAAATCAGCACACAATTATAGACTCTGAACCCTGTCTACTGTGCTTAATTTTCCTGGCCGGCTAACTAGACCTCTTACATACACACTTATCTTTGACCAGCAGCAGTCTCCATCCCTGTTGTGGAAATCAGTCGTCAACCATTAAAGCTTGTAATTTATAATCAGTGTCTTTAGTGCATTGATATGTTTAAATATTTCTTAAACATATATCAACAACAGAAAAAAATGATGTTAAAGTGATAACAAAAAGATAAATATATACAAGACCCAAAGAAATGGAAATGGACAATGTTGGGCAGTTTCTACCCAAAGACACAGCTATTTCAGGATTTGAAGATTCAGAAGACACAGACACAAAAAACTTCGAGAGGCAGTATTTTAAAACTTTCACTTATCATGGTGCTGAAAGGAGTCAGAACAATATGGATTCCAATCACATTGATAGACCTGATCAGCCTGTAGAAGAAGCAGATCACAAGCCAGGTGAAGAGACCAGTAATAAATGTACAAGCCCTAATAGCATAGTATCAGATAAATCCTCAGGAAATCTAGATACAACTGCAGATGGAAATAGAGCTAATGTTGTTAGATCAAAAACGGGTAATATTCTGAACCAGACAGACTCAGGTGCTATGAAGGCTGTCCCAAGCAATGCTCTCAAAGACAGCAATAACAGTTGCTCAGATCTAACAGCAGAAGATGATCAAAAGAGCACAAAAGACCTGGATGATATAAGAAATAAAACTGGTGAAGTTCAAGTCGATGAAGGTGCTCTTGAACACAGTTTTATGATGATGAATAACAATAGATGCCAAGAAAATAAAGAGCATGTTCTTTGTGACTATAACATTGTTGAGAATAAAAATCTTTGTGTTGATTCTAAGATACAAGATGGAACCAGCCATTCAAAATTTGAACCTGAATCTCAGCATCAGCATCACCCACCAGCTTCAGTTGAAATGTGTGACACAAATTTTAAGACATTGAATAATACAGGGGAAGTACAAACAAATGATATCTATGGTAACTCTGCAGACAAAGGGAATACACTAACTATAAAAGCAAACAATGAACTAATGGAAACCTTGTCAGGTACAGATTTGAAAAGCAATTTTACATGGACAGTAAATAATGAGACGTGTCTCTCCAAGCTACCTGAGGTAAAAGTTGTTCTGGTGGATGTCATGAAAATGCCTATCATCCAAAGCTTTTTTAGTGTAGATTCAACCAATGATATCCTGCAAGCTCAGAAAAAAGGCAGACCAAAGAGATGTGGAGACCAGGGATTCCTAGCTATCAGTGGCGTTGATTCAAGAACAGTATCCCAAAAAATTGCACTGGCAAAGAATAAAGGGGTGCAAAATAAAAAGGCTAAAGAAATATTAAATACTAAAAGTAAGAAAGCAATAGAGCAGGTTATTGCAGAACGAAAAAAGACTGGTCAACAAATAACATCATATAACCTAAACGAGCAAGGTCCAAATATATTGCCCAACAGTGCAGATCAAATTTCTCAGAAAAGAAAGGTGAAAACTAAATCATTTCTGAAGGAAAATGCACGTCAGAAAATGATGAAAGAGAGAGTTGATGATAAGAAAGATTTTTCAGATGTTGATTCAAATGGTGAGAAGGGCAGCAGAACAAAGAAGACTGATAAAAGCAGTGTTTTGAACATAGCAAATCACAAAGAGGATCATATAGGGAATGGTCAGCAGAATGATGCAGTGGAAGAAGAGGAGGATGTATTTGAAGATTCTGGAGAAGAATACATCGTTTCTTCTGAGGATGAATATCTTCCTTCAAAGGAGAAAAAGAAATCCAGAGCTCATTTTGTCAATTCATTCTCCAGAAAGAGAAGGCAGAACAAAAAGTTGGCAAATTGCGGTTCAAAACTAAAATTTGTTACTAAAGGAAAAAGTAGGAGAATAGGGCGTCCACCTGTTCTTGGATTATTTTATTGCAAGCACTGTGACTTCACTGCCACTGAAAAAAACCTAATCTTAAAGCACCATGCCAGGGTTCATGTTCAGCCATTTTTAAACTGTAATTTTTGTAATTTTACATGTAGGTCAAGGTCAGTGTTAATGGAGCACGAAGCCCGGAAACACACCAATGAGAAACCATTTAAATGTCAAGTTGAAGGATGTGAATATGCAAGTAAATGTAAAACAGATCTTGATCGCCATCAGTCCAAGCATGCTACAGAGAAAATCCACAAATGCCCACATTGTGACTTTACAACAAAATGGCGCCGAAATATACGTCACCATCTGATGACTCATACAACTGACAGACCTTTCTCCTGTGATATTTGTGGTTTCTCCTTCAAAAGATATCAAGACCTTAGGTATCATTTATATCGTCATAGTGATGAAAAGCCAATCAAATGTGATCAGTGTGGCTTTCGATGTAAGACAAATTTTGAACTCAGATGTCATCAACTTAAACATAGTGATGTACGCCAGTTCAGATGTAGTTTTCCAGGATGCACCCAAATGACCAAGACAAAGTCTGACCTTACAAAACATATGAAAATTCACACAACGGAAAGAAATCAAAAATGTCCAGAATGTGGTAAAGGTTTCAAGACCATTCCTGCAATGAAGAAGCATCAGCAACGAGTCCATACAGATGAGCGACCTTACCAGTGCCACATTTGTCAGAAAACTTTCAAGATCAGAATAGCACTTAGAAACCATATTCGCCTTCATGAAGGCTACAAGCCATTCAAATGTGAGGTGTGTGGAAAAGATTTTGCCAACAAATCCAACATGCAGTGTCACTTAAAAACTCACAGTACTGAAGACAGACCTTTCCGTTGCCCAATTTGTCCATATGGAGCCAAAATTGCCCATCATCTTTTAGCTCATATTGGATCTGAGCATGGGGATTCCTATGCATATTTTTGTGAGTTGTGTAAAAAGCCATTCAAAAGGTATGGACAGCTGCAAACTCATTACAAGAGAATGCACAGTAGGCAGGAGTTGGAGAAACTTGGGGACCTAGATCCAGCTAGGCTGAAAGTTGAGCTTAAAGCTGAGCAGAGAGAGTCATCAGAAGATATAAAAGATAATGAGGAAAAGACTGGGGGAATGGACCTTTTGAATTGCATCAAGGAAGAGCCATCTGTAGCAGATAAAGATGAAATACTTGAACAGGTTGTTGCAGAACTTGAGGGAAGTCACACTCAAACAAAGTCAGTTGCTTATGGTCAAGGAGATGGTGCAGAATCTAACACTGAACTTCAGAAGGAGAAAAAGAAGAGGAGAGGTCGACCCAGAAAGAAAGTCCCAGATAAGACATGCATAGATACCAGTGTGGGCTCACCAATTGTCTTAAATGAAGGCAGTCAGGACTGCCAGAGTTCTTCAGCTAAACATGAAGGCAGAATGACTGGATCAGTAATAGTTCAAACAGGACATAATGTTATTGATCAAAAGGAGGATTCAGATGAGAAGAGTAAAGAAAAAGAAGATACAAACTGTAATGTGGATATGAAGGATGATGCTGATATTGTGACTAAAGAGGACAGTGATGAGACAAATGGAAAAACACAGATAATGGGAAATTTATTTGATAAAATGGTAATAAATCATGCCAGGGCTTGTAACATTGAGACCACAAATAATGAAGGTGACACTGAATCAAAGTTTAGTGAAGGTGTCAAGTACAGTCAAAATGTCAAAGATGCAATTACCTCAAATTTAGAGATGAAACCAGTAAAGGAAGAAATGAAATTAGCATCAACTGTTGATGATGACAAATCATCAGAAACATCTAAGCCAGCAGCAACATTAGCTATGTATGATGGATTTAGGCTGCCACTTGCAACTAAAGGATTTGAGTTCAACTTTGAAAAAACTGGAAAGAAGCCAGAATGTTGGTTTATGGATCCTAATCTTATGAATAAAAAAGATGCAGCAAGACACAGAGCATATCTTCGGAAGAGAGGCCTGACTGCAGCAACAATTCTTACTCGTGAGAAAAATCGAAGGGCCAACCCTCGACAGGTAGCATTGTTTACAGGTTTCAAGAGCAGACACCATGACAAGTATAAAACATATGACAGAAAGGAACTTATGAAGAAGTATTTTGGTAGAGCAACAGATACTATGGAAGATGAAACAGCAGAATCTTTGGATAAAATGAATGCTTCGAAAGATAAAAGGACACAGTCCAAAGACTTGCAACATAGTAAAACTACAGTGAAAAAGAAAAATAATGTTAGTGCAACAATTATAAAGAAGCACGGATCACACAGGGCATTGAAGAAAAAAGAGACAAATAAAAAAGATATAATTTTTGAGACTTTGGACGGGAAGAATTTAAGTGAGGAACAGGTACAACAGTCTTTCCCATTGCTGCTTTCACAAAGTTATTCATCAGAGGGCACTTCCACCACAAAAAAGAAAACAAAATACAGTGAAGCTAAGAAGTTAAAAGAAAGGAAGAAAAGGGCTCTCAGCATAGATGGCAAAACATTTAAGGGAAAAGGTGTAGATGTACAAGAAAAAGAAAGAGGAAATGATAATTTAATTTGGAAACAGCCTCAGAAGAAGAAAGGGAAAACAAAAATGAAAATATCAGCTGTAAAAGAAAATAAACAAAATAGACATAAAAGAAAGGAAAAGAAACAAAGCCAGTCAAAAACATACAATGAAGAGAATGTATCTTCACATCAATTTTCCATCATTCAGAGTATAACCAGTCTGGATGATGATGATGATGAGGAGGAAAATATTCCTCTGAGCAGACTGGCATCTGTAAACAAAATAGGTTTAAGTGCTGCACCTTGTCAAACCTCAGGAAATGGCCAGAATGCAGATTGGGTTGCTTCAGATGTTCTGAATGTCAAAATAAAAAAGAGACCTAGCACTAAAACCAAGTCCAGAGATATTAAGGCTAAAAACAACAGTGCCAAGAAAGAACCCAAGACATCTTTAGGCCATGGTATATCAGAGAAAAGAAAAATTGGAGAAGAAAGCAGTATGCAGCCCAAAAGAAAAAAAATGATGGGAAAAAAATCTGATGCATCAGATACGTCCAAAATAATAAGGACACAGAAGAGTGGTGCAAAAACAAAGACCAACCACAGTCTTAGGAAACTTAAAAAGTTAAAAATTAAAATAAGTTTACCTTCCAAGAAAGTCTTGAGTTCTGAATCAACAAATGTGGCATCAAAAAAGAAAAAAGCAAGCAAAAGAACTAAAAAGAGACCTATCAATACTTACTTTCCAATTGAAAACAGTCAGTATGTTGTTGTGTATCCTCCAGTAGGTGTTAGTTTGGAAAACACTAATGTTATTAGAGGAAAGGATAAAGGGGCAAAAGGAAAAACTCCAGCGGGAAAGCATACATCTGTCAAAGACCAGACTCAGCTTGTTTTATTAGAGTCGTGCATAAAAAGAGAGCCGGATGGAGAATTTCTACCAGACTCCAGTTACCATCTCTCCAGTGAACAAGACAGATTTGTTCAATCTGATCAGTCACAAGTAACCCAGGTAATAGTAAAAGCTGAAGTTGAATCAGTACTGACTGCTGTCACATATCCATATCAAGATCATGCTGAGGAATGGAGAATAGTCCAAAATGAGTCCATGCCTGCAAAATCTATACAGGGGGGAACTGATGTTGCACTTGATTTAAGTGGATACAAGGCTGCTTCCTTGGGTTGCCCCATGGACAAGACTTCTTTCGGTAGCCTAATGGACAAGGCCGCTTCCATGGATAGCCTCTTGGAAGATCCAGCTCAGGATGCACCACTGGACTTGAGCTGTAAGAGCAGTGATAATAGTCTCAGCAGAGGAGACATCTCTGGAACTAGTCTGTCAGAGATTAACAGTTCTGACTTTGCAGACCATGAGCTGATGCAGCAGCAGTACTCAGTGGTTGTAAAGAAGGAACCAGATATGGAGGACAGCTTTTTCACAAGTCTTTCTGTAAGCCAGCAGGAGTAAGTAGATGGAAAAAATGATCTTTAGTCCACACAGTCATCTTCATTAATGTCCATGAACATTTTGGTGCAGACCAGATCAGCAGAATTTTTTATATTATACAATAAGTAACGTGTAGTCCAATCTTCCAACACATGTACTGTCAATAAAATCATACATGAACCAGCAAGTCAGATTTGATAAGTGTAAAACTACATCTTTCTTTGCTGAGTGTAGTAAGAAGGATGAGTGTAGAACTACATTTGTTTGCTGATTGTAGTAAGAAGGATGAGTGTAAAACTACATCTTTGTTTGCTGAGTCAAGTAAGAAGGATGAGTGTAGAACTAAATATTTGTTTGCTTTGTGTAGTAAGAAAGATGAGTGTAGAACTACATCTTTCTTTGCTGAGTCTAGTAAAAAGGATGATTGTAGAACTACATCTTTGTTTGCTGAGTGTGGTAAGAAGGATGAGTGTAGAACTACATTTTTGTTTGCCTAATAATCTTGAAACCTTTAGAGCATCAAACTTAAGCACATTGCAAAAGTAAAAATTCTAATACAGCATATGGATTACATCAGTGCCATTGATTTCAAAAGTCTGATGAAGACTTGGACCACCTAGAGTCTTTGAAATTTAGCTTGCACTCACTTAGAGGAACCAAAGCGAAGAAAATTCTCAAAGTTATATTATTCAGTCATTAATTAATTAATTAATTAATTAGTGTAATTAATATATGGACTATGAATATAAAGTTTTGTGTGCAAAAACATTTTATGAATATATGGCACAATCTTAATCTGAATGGTCAAGTCCATTGTTAATAATATTAATTTATTATATCTGATGATACCAGATTAACAACCAAATGTCATGATATATGTTGGTCACAGACTGAAGGCCAACTTAATCGTCTCTTTCCCAAAAAATTTCTTCATGTAAGACACATAGTAAGAATAGGATGATAGTATCATCTAAGATCAACAATCATAGACGATAGCTACTGTTTATCCTCACAAGTAGATTTCAGATGCATGTTATCCTCTTTCTTTCCCCTTATATAGCAGGTTCCTACTGCTCACTTTAAAGCCCCATAGTGTACACTAGCTCCTCATATCATTAAGGTTTGGTTTAGTCATGTATCACATAAAATTGACTAAATTTAGTTCTTTTATTGCCACTTTTTTTTTACACCTGATTTTAGTCATTGGTTGACTAGAACCAATTATAACTTGGTTTCGCATCATTAAATGCTCTCTTTTTGTGTGAAACATACTCATAATAGCATAAAACACATGTAACATCACTACTTGTGTTTTGGAGGCCTCAGTTAAAATACATTACAATTTATCACTAGTTGTGTTTTGGAGGCCTCAGTTAAAATACATTACAATTTATCACTACTTGTGTTTTGGAGGCCTCAGTTAAAATACATTACAATTTATCACTAATTGTGTTTTGGAGGCCTCAGTTAAAATACATTACAATTTATCACTAATTGTGTTTTGGAGGCCTCAGTTAAAATACATTACAATTTATCACTAATTGTGTTTTGGAGGCCTCAGTTAAAATACATTACAATTTATCACTACTTGTGTTTTGGAGGCCTCAGTTAAAATACATTACAATTTATCACTACTTGTGTTTTGGAGGCCTCAGTTAAAATACATTACAATTTATCACTACTTGTGTTTTGGAGGCCTCAGTTAAAATACATTACAATTTATCACTACTTGTGTTTTGGAGGCCTCAGTTAAAATACATTACAATTTATCACTACCATGCACCAAGTTACAGTTATGTGTGCTTTACTTTGAAAAAGCTCTAAAGAAATAAAATTCATACCCAATTACAAAATTTTAAAAGTATCATTAGTATGGCTTTCAGTTGATTCATTTTATGTAGAATTTCTTTGTAAATAATATTATAATGGCAGGAATCCTGATAAAAGAAATATTTGTATGTAACTAATTTGAACAGAATTAGTCTGTGAGAAGATTTCATTTTTTAAGACCGGTTATCTGTGGGGAAGCTTATTGGTAGTTTTCATAGGTAACTTTTAATGCATAAAATGAATCATGTAAATAGTACAGTAGCTTTACGTTTCTTGTAATGATGCTAATACCCAAGTGTTATCTTTTTCATATTGAAAATTTATATATTTCTTGCTGATTCTTTTTCCTTTTATTTGTTTTATAAAATTTGTGCTTTCAAGGATTCATCTAAAATTCATTTTATTTAGTTTATATTTTAATAAACACATGACTCAATTCAGTCCCATCATGTACAAATTAAGCAGTCATTTAAATTCAGTGTTATCATTTAGCCTCATTAGCGTATGTTGCCATTATCATAATTTATATATCATATTTGTAGATCATCTTGCTGTAAAGTCAGCTCATCTTCTGACAGCCTTTAGGGTTTTCATAGAATAATGACCACCATTACTAAAATTTAGATAGGCAGGCTTCTAAAATAATGTTGTCAAATATTGATAAAATTCAAGAGAAAACATTCTGACAGGCATGAACAAAAAAGAAGGAAAGAAATCCTTTAATAACTTGTACTAAAATCTGCTCAGCTAAATTTGAGCAAATATGATAACAAGCACCCGAATCTGCTTTGATTCAAATATGGCTACAGTTACAAAAATTAGAAAAACACCTTCAAAGGACTTTTTCTGGCAAGAAATCGTCTAAATTTTAAGTAATTTTGACTGAAAATTTTCTGTTAACCCAGATTATTGAGCCAGTCTCGCAGTAAGTTTTATGTTGAATGTCAGCTAGATGAACACTCCTTATATTCTTGTCTTTCCATTGTATTCCTGTAAAAAGACCTCAGATGTAAATAGTTGACATTTGAACAGCTATCACCCATGGTTGCTATTACAGTAATATCGTTATCAGTGCACAATGGCACTGTCATTACTAACAGTAACATATGCAGTATTTGTTTAATATTTTTTTATTCAAAAGATTCAAGAATTACATCCAAATTCCAAAAAATATGCATATTTCGATTATGGTTCATGTTTGATTGGTTTATTGCCACTTTTATTTTATCCCAAGGAAATGGGAGCTAGGGTCAGCTGACTGTGTTGGCTTGGGTGGGTATTGAACCCTTAACCTTTTTATTACAATACAGATGCTCTGCCAATAGAGCAACTGCAGATCTCTCATTGATGATTGAAACGTCGTCAGATGTTATTTTTAATGCCCAGCTTTAATTAGGAGAGTATATATTTTGCAGACTATATCTAGCTGGATATTCTTTGCAGCCTGTACCTAGCTGGATATTCATCAACCAAAAATCAACCATTTTTGAAGTTTCTCCTTCGAGTACATTCCAGTTCTTACCCGTTACCTCCCCTTGCCACCGACAGGTGGCGCCAATTTCAGTCTTCGCTCGTGAACTGACAAGATACCGATCACTTCTCCTGTCGAAAGAAAGTAGATATTTATGCTTTTTTCATTCCATCCATCGAGGATTTTGTTATTTTCGGATGTATTAAGGATTATTCTTCATGTGGTGTACATTGTTGTTTTGTTTTGTTTTTCTGTTGTTTTTTTAAAACAAATTTTGACAGAATTCTTTGATTTTATTTTCAGTGCAAGATACAGCTCATTATGTCAGACAAGTCAGCCGTGTTGAAATACCTCATCATCAAGGTGGTACAAGATCACCCCACCGCTGCATCCTACATCTAAACATCCTTGTGCCCACGTGCTGCTTAACTCGGACGACCTTTTCCTTCGCGCTTAAACCATTTTTCCAGAGAGTCTTACACTTGAAAAAATTCAACCCTTCAATCTTGAAATGAATTACATGAGCTTGAAGGCTCCCCCCCCCCCACTCAAAGACTTGTGAAGAAAAGTTGCGCGTTTTCAAGGACTGGCGCAAAGTCAAAATATCATCCTTCTGAGTGCCTCTGTCCTCACAAGTAGCTGACTTTTTTTTTTGACTGTTCGCGGAGAAAAGGTTGTCTCCGATTACTATTAAGTGCACGTCCCGTCATTATGGTACGGAGGATACTGATCATACCAAAGTCCTTTCTGACTTTTATCGAACTCTGGATCTGGTAGACACAGTCTCGCAAGTGGCTTGCCAGACCCATTTGACACCAGCACAGCCTCAGGACGTACATTCTTCGCGCAGAGATTTCATGTAGTAAGATCTCATTTTCCCACAGAAGTAAGCCATATCGCCTCTGGTTGTGCTGCTCGTAATTTAGGGGAGTGGGTTAACCTTCATATAGGAAATCCAACATTATCCCCTCAGAGGTTACCTGGAGTATAGGTTGGATGCTCAACATGCCCTCTGCCTGTTACCTTTTCTCCTAACCTTAATGTGATCTGTGAACATATTCGAAAGAGAAAGCAAATTTTTCAGTAAATTATATTCTTGAATACTTAACCGATCATTCTATTTTAATACCCTCCCATCCTCCCCGTAATGACCGCTCCGGTGGCCTAGTGGTTAGAGCGTCCGCCTCGGATGCAGGATGTGGTGGGTTCGATCCCCGGCCGAATTATACCAAAGACTTACAAAAATGGTAATAACAGCTGCCTCGCTTGGCGCTCAGCATTAAGAGGTTAGTGTTAGGACTGGTCGGCCTGGTGTCAGGATAATGTGGCTGGGTGGGACATCATGCTACATGTCTGCGGCATAATGCCCCAGTGCTAGCCATCACTATAAAATGTCACACTGCAGACATCGTAGCGATATGACTGAAACATTGGTAAAGCTACGTTAAAAATCCAAATCACGTACACACACACCTCCCCATAATGCGATTACAAGATGCTCCGATTAGCTTAACTGGCGCCACGGGGAGATAACGGGCAAGAGTAATTGCCCGTCACCTCTATATTATAGACAGTACGG
The DNA here is from genome assembly GCA_028554795.2 of Sinohyriopsis cumingii. Classification (NCBI taxonomy): domain Eukaryota; kingdom Metazoa; phylum Mollusca; class Bivalvia; order Unionida; family Unionidae; genus Sinohyriopsis; species Sinohyriopsis cumingii. The sequence continues at coordinate 133,302,152 of CM068838.1, read as the reverse complement.
CTGAATGGCTGGATTCGGGAGATAGTACGGATGAATGTCATCGAGTAAGCATCGCTACAGTTATAGCGTTACTTAACTAGAATCAGAAAGAGGTGAGGGTGATCCAAATGCCAGGTGAGTGCTCTCAGGCCGACATGGGTTCATTTCCATGTTTGTACTTTTTAATACCATTTCATCTCCCTAATTATAATACTAAAGAAAATGTTCGATGACGTTTAGTAACATGGTTCATCGTTTTCTAACACGAGTTGCTTTATTGATTGTCTGATTATGTACTCCATTTGACTGTACAAGTGTTGAAGATTTTTCAACTCAGTCCAAAGAATTCTTTATTATTATTAAGTTTTAATTTCCATTGTCACATCTAAGCCAATCGGTAGCATCCAGTTATGTAATACATACTGATATAATTATCACTATTCATTTATCTGTACAGATGTTTGATATGCAAGCTTTAAGCTTCCGGGTCAAGATGATCGACAAAAAATGTGTTACCCCTTTCTGCACTTTTCCTTTAATGCTCTTTAAGATAAAGCGGTAACGCTTAATTTCGATGTCTGTCCAGTAAACTTTACAGCGCCTGTCTTAAAGCCCCAATGCAGCCGTTATATACAAAAAGTCGTATATGCCAAATCATGTGAATAATATTGAATCTTGAAAGATATAGGTCCTGTACATCGTTGGGTTCCATTAAAACAAAAATATTGACGTTTCTTCACGTTGTAAGCCATCTAATATTTCTCTGAGAAACCCGGTCATTTTTCGCGTGTACGATTAATCCGATGTTGATCGGCGTCATCGGTGGGTTAAACGATTTCAGTCGAAAGCCGGAACACAGGATTTCATGACGTCACCATTATTTACCCGAATCTTATTTTTATCTCATGTACGCTTTTTCTGATCGGATCCGCTTAAAAAACCGGGATTCTTTGATTCATTCCCTCTCGAATCAAAATATGCGTCACGTGTAAATAGTGTTGTTTTTTTTGTTTTTGTTTTTTTTTTTAGATTAGTCAGTGACGCAATTTGTTGAATGTATCACATCACAACTTTTGGAACAGTCCCGAAAAAGAATGGCATTACGGGTAACTTCTTTGACTGAATTAAGGGGTGACACTTTTAATTCTAAACTGAATATTTGAAAGACGTTTAAACCTAACATCTTGATTATTTCAATGAACGGTTTATGCCATATCGCTTTTGTTTAACAAATTATTTCCTTCCTTCCAAACTTTAGTTAGATTGGAAGATTGGTGAAATTTATAATAAGCGGCGGACCGCTTCGGTGGCCCAAGTGGTTAGAATGTACGCCTCGGATGCGGTGGGTCGCGGGCTCGAATCCCTGCCGAGTCATACCAAATACTTATAAAAATGGTATTAGCAGCTGCCTCGCTTGGTGCTCAGCATTAAGAGGTTAGTGTTAGGCCAGGTAGGCCTGGTGTCAGGATAATATGATTGAGTGGGACATAACGCTACATGTCTGCGGCATGATACCCTACGTTAAAAATCCAAATCTCTCACAGATGCACACACAAACGGCGGCATTGGGGCTTTAAATGTCATCATCAGAAATCATGATCGTAAACTTTTATGCCAGGTAGGTCTCGTGTCAGGATAATATGATTGAGTGGGACATAATGCTACATGTCTGCGGCATGATACCCTACGTTAAAAATCCAAATCTCTCACAGATACACACACAAACGGCGGCATTGGGGCTTTAAATGTCATCATCAGAAATCATGATCGTAAACTTTTATGCCTTTACTACGGTAGGCGGGGGACAAAATTAAACTGAATTTGCATGCTATCAGGTACATGTATCTATTCTATAGATGTTAGAGTGGAGCAGTTTTTAAAAGGATATTAACCGGGACAAGCTTGTGAGAGAGAAACAGAGAACACTTTTAAAGATTATTTGCCCCAAAAATCATGAAGGCAGAGGATTTGCAGATGCCAACTAAACCTGGGTAATTTAAAAGTGAAACCATACATATTTTGGGATCGGTTTCATAAGAACTAAATTTACTATTTAACACAAAGTTTTTCTCAAAATGTAAACTTGGTTTTCATTTTAATTTACAGATCCAGTTTTCCTTCCATTACTTTATTTTCAGAAAACTTGATCCATGTATGACATGCTCTACTGTGAAAGATAACACGTTTGCTGATTTTAAACTCACTTTTTTATAATCTATAATTTAAACAAAATTAAATCTTTTTTGATTCATATAGATCAAATCAATATGGTATTTTTATTGTATGCGTGTCTAATTTGTTCTTATTTATTTTTAAACGTGTATTGTAAGTTAGATGCGATATTTTGCGTACATTCTGTTGCTGTTAGTGCATATTTAATTCCTGTCATAAATTTCTGTTTATACCTCAAAAATATATTCTTGAGGATTAGACATATATTGATTATTACAAATCGACACATTCATTTATATTCTTCCTGTTTTATTCTCCTTCTATCTTCGTTATAGCCAGGATATATCATTTAGTGGATTTTTCATGTCTGTATTAATATTATCATCTATTAATTAAATGTATACATTATACACATCATTTATAGTTTATGTTTTTTTAGTTATTTATTGATGGTGGAATTTCAGAAACAAGGAGAATATTAATAGTTCCAGATAATTACGATAAGACCAAAAAGAATTTGAAATGGTGCGGATATTATTTCCAACATACCATCATCGTGTCCGTTTGAAAAATCATGTTATTGCTACATCTCCCGAATGGATGGTTGTATTGACACGGAGTTCCACCTGACTTCTTACGATGTCTATTATCCTGAAGGAACATGGTGATTGATGATCCTATGCTCAACATGGCTGTGATGGTGGTCATGTTAAAAATCATTATAGCTCTCCCCTGGAACGCGTGGTCAGATTGAAATATATTTTTCACAGCATGACTTCTCAAGGTATGTATATTATCTTAAATGGTCCTGGTGCTGATCTCATACCCAAAATGGCCGTCATGACAGCCATCTTGAAAGTCGTGTTTTGTCTACTTTGTTTTGAGCAAAGACATATCGACATGAGGTTTTGATTAAAACACTGCTTTTATGTAACAATAGTGCTGTCGGACCTTCGAAAGGAAAATAACCAGGGCCATGTTGAAAACGTTATTACTGCTCCTTCTGAACAGAGGTATCAACACGGAGGTTGGTACGGGAACATTTCTCATATGTAGTTTGTCCAGAATGAAATGGATTTTGAACAGCCCTCTCAGAATTTGTTGTAATGATTGCCATCTTTAAAATCTTGTTACCTAATTCTCTAAACAGATACTCATACTGACTTAGAGTATTCACTACAACACTTGCAGGAAGTAGTTAGTCATCAGTGGTACCAATATTACCTTCCAGTATGACAACCATAGCGGCTATCTTTAGACATTCGTTATGGTCACTTGTCCTGAATTGACGGTCTTATTGAATTGGATCTTAAAACATTTCATGCAATATATAGATGGTCTTTTAATTAAAATGATGTTGATCTATTATCTAAAGTGGTTGCTTTTGTATCCATCTTGAAAATATTTCTAAGGCTACTTCTCCTGAAAGTACGGTTATATCGATGGTCGTCATATCGATATGGAGTTTTCACTCAAATACTGATACAGTAATAGTATGTAAACAATGATGATATAATCTCTAAAATGGCAGTTATAGTGGCCATTTTGAAAGGTTTTTGTCATCAGTATTGTTTTTAAATGGTGGCATTCAAATGAGGTTTTCTGACGCATATTGCAATATGCAATTTACGAAAATGACGCAAATCTGATCACTAACACATCCTTGCTATCCGGAATGAGATTGAAAACCAGATCAACCCGACCTTGACGTCAAGTCAAAGGTCACAGGCTGCATTTTTGCACTTAATCAGCTTATGAATATATTGAGTTGTAGATGTACATATGTTGTGTTTGTTAAACAGATTGTATTTAAGATTTTTTAATAAATACAATTGATATCACTGTCAGTCATTTCAAAGTTACAGGTCTTGTCTCTGATTATGACTTTTGAGCACGATAACACAACCTGGTGACCGCTCCGGTGGTCTAGTGGTTAGAGCGTCCTCGGAAGCGGGAGGTCGTGGGTTCGAACCCGGCCGAGTCATACCAAAGACTTGCAAAAATGGTACTAACGGCTGCCTCGCTAGGCGCTCAGCATTAAGAGGTCAGTGTTAGAACTGGTCGACCTGGTGTCAGGGGTGGGGCACCATTCTTCATGTCTGCGGCACGATGCCCCAGTGCTAGACATCACTATAAACTGCCACACTGCCGACATCGTAGCGATATGACTGAACAATTGTTAAAGCTACGCTAAAAATCCTAGTAACACACACACACACAACCTGGTGACTTTGAGTATACTAACACAACCAGGTATGAATAGATTTTATAAAACCCATTTTGTGAATATATATAATACTTTTGAGTTATGCCAGTTAAGTAATTTGTTTTTGTTTTATCAGAAAAATGATATTTATGGATTTAATCAAACTTGCATGTAGGTATATCTTGACTGCACCTGATATGGGCCCATTAACCTCCTTTTTATGAGATCATGGTCAAGTCGAATGCCACTACAAAATGCTTATATACTACATTGTAAAAATATTAACACAGATACATAAGAAAATATTTTCAGTTGCCAAAAGTAAGTTGAAGATGCGCTAGAATATATTAGACGGTTTCAACACTCGGCAGTTAATATGACTGAAAAAGTAAATTAATTTTCCTCTCATGAATTCCATGCATATTCTTTTGCATCAGTAGAGTGTCAGTCCCTTCAACCCTTTGTTCAAAAAATGTATTAAGCACTTATATTATAAATCTTAATTTGTTGACCTGATAGGAATAAATTTACGGCACATCAATGGTTGACATTAATGTAGAAATTACCGCATTTTTAAAATGACATCTGGTAAAGTCGCTGATTTAACTGGCAGGTTTGCCAGTGTTCTTAATCATAAATGTACAAAGTTCATACCTTTAGCTCTACTGGGCATAGATGAGAAGAACGTCTGGTATGGCGTGTTGTCTGTCATCCATCGTCCATCCATCCTAAAGTACTTCGAGTATTGCTCTAGAAACTAACACGCACACATTCATCCCATATTCAGGCTGGACCAGAATGAAGATGTTTTCATAACGACCGTCTTGAAATTCTTGTTATCAATACTTCTCAGTGGATGGTCATAACAACGTGATGTTTTCACTAAAAGACTTTTGGTGATGTCTACTTGACCCTAAATAAAAGCGGTGTCGATCTGACGTTCAGGATGGTCGCCACAGCAGGCATCGTGAAAATCTTGTTATCGCTACCACTGAACGGAAAGTCTTATCAACATGTGGTTGTCACAAGAAGACTAATTATGTCAAGCTGGTTGAAGAAAAAATGGATCTGTTTGGACATCCAGTATGACTGACACATAAGCTATCTTGAAAATGTTTTTATTGCCGTTCCTTATGAATGGAAAGTCTTATCAACATGATATGCTCTCAAATATTATTTTATGATGTCTGCTTGGTTGTAAATGAAAACGGTGCAAATCTGACCTCCGAAATGGCCACCACGGCAGCCATATGGAAAATCTTGTTATCGTTAGTCCTCCTGAATGGCAAGTCATATCGACATGGGCATTTTGCCAGGGGACTTCTTACGATGTCGAATTGGTTCCAAATGAAAATGGTGCCAGTGTGACTTTAAATATCGCCTACATATTGACTATCTTGAAGAAAAAAAAATCATATTGCTACTAATCCTATATAGATGGTCATATCGACTTTGAGTTTTCTTGAAAAGACCTCTTGTAATATCTAGTTGGACCTCACCGAAAATTGTACTGATCTGACATCCAATACGGCTGTCATGGCTGCTTATCTTGAACATCTTATCTTTACCCCTTCTAAAGTGAAAGTCATATCGACCTTGTTTTTCACGAGAAGACCCTAATATTTTCCTCCTACGTAGTACATAAAATATTCACATTCTGCACTTTACTTAGAAAAGTTGGCACCAAATATCACACGACGAGTATGAAGAAGTGTACGTTTTTTTTCCAGGTGGCATGTTGTGGCAGTCATGTTATCCTTCCAAAGGGATGTGACCCTTTATGAGGAGTATGCATGGCCATCTTGAAAATCTTGTTATCGCTATTTCTCCTCAACGGATGTTATTTATATCAATATTGTGTTCTTAACTTTTATCCATGATCATAGGCTATAGCTCAAGCTAATGATAATTTATAAAGAAATGTTTAAATAGGATACTTTTGTCCATGTTTGTGGGTTGTACTTTAAGATACTAAACATGTAACCATTTTGTCATGGGTTTTTAACTTTCAAAAATGTTGGAAGCGAATTCGTTACCCATATCATGTTCATCTTATGGTCTTTGGTTTTTATACAGGTTCTATTAAACAAAATTATTTATTCCTATTTTAATATCAGTCTAGCAGAATCACCTTTAGTTTGCGTTCAGTTATAATATGAAAAGATTTATTTATTTGAATTATTCTTTGGAATTACGAAGTTCTCATTGACGTGTCGGACTAAAACTCAAATTTCGGATTCTGTTGAATTCAAGAACATTCTGGACTATGTCATTCTGATACATCAAGACTATTGGTACATCAAACTAGCAAAGACTATTGGTACATCAACACATTCAGAATCGAAATTCATTCGAAACACTATATTTTTGACTTGTGAAAGGACTTTTAGAATTATTTGGAACAAGATTCTCAATACTGTAAGTTCCTTTTATATTTTCACTTTGTATTCTAGTGGGAAAATCAACAAAAGCTATTGATTTCTGTTAATGATGGGTGCCAAGCAAGGCATCTGCTGGTACCATTTTAAAAACTCTTTGGTATGATTCTGCTGGGTGTTCGACCTCCCGCATCCGAGGCGTACGCTCTTACCGCTTAGGTCCTCGGAGCGGTCGGAAATTAAAGGAATTAGTTTTGAACAACGTAAGCTTCAGAAAAAATTTGTCGAATTGCATATTCATAAAGAGGAAAAGGAGAGGCGAATGCAGAGAGAGAGAGAGAGAGAGAGAGAGAGAGAGAGAGAGTAAAGGGATATGCAGTCGAAGTCAAAAGAAATAGAACTGGCAGGCAGAGTACACGCCCATACCCTTTAAATATAAGTTCAGGTTTTAATGTTATCAGAAATATTAGGTTAGTACCCCCTTTTAAATAAAAAGTAGATTGATATTTTCCTCGGTTTGAGAAAATTGCTGAAACTTGAAATGGCCAAGAGAGCGTTGGACTTTGTTGTTACAAAGTGTACTTATTGGCTAAGTCTACACTTCATTGTCGGTACAACAAAGTACTGATTATGATGTAGCTAAGGAATGTATCTTTAATGGTTACGAGTTGGTACCTGAGGCATATCGACAAAGGTTTAGGAATTGTAGAAAACTGGACAAACCCATGTCAAATTTGCAACGGAAAATCGATTTGATGGGTGGTTTTCAGCCACGAAGGTTGATCAAAGGGTACAATAACCTCGCATAGATCATATTAATTGAAGAGTTGAAGAATTGCGTCCATAATGACTTTAGGACTTACCTTGACGAACAAAAGGTGGAAGCTTTGGAAAATGTTGCTCCTACAGCAGATGAGTATTCCTTGGTTCACAGTTTTATTTGTAAATAAGACTTCCTCTCAGTGGTTTATTTTGGTTTTTGAAAGAAAAAAAAAAAGACTAACATCTCAGTCTCATAAGAGTATCTTCCAAATTTCAATCTTGCGCAACTTTTAGGAATCAAGTTTCTGATAAGACTGGTCAGAAATCCTTAATCAACTTATGCAAAATGAAAGGGCACGTTATTTCTGATTGCTACAGGTTGAAAAAACAAACAACAGAAGAAAGATAGCTATTACAAATGTTCTTATTTCTTAGAGGTGAGGTCACTGTCTTGTACTGAAAGCACCACATTGGTTGGATCCAACAAACCCAGTTTGGCTCTATTATGGTGAATTATGAACCATTGATGTCGCAATGTTCTATATCACTTATTGGTGATTCTGTCAAACCTAATCCTATTAAAATATTAGTTGACACGAAAGATTTTCAGTCTTTTATTATTAAGTAGTTTGCCTTTTCTGTAGAAGTTTCTAATCAGAGTGTTCTTAATCAGGGAGTAGAGCGCGGCTTTGTTAATGTTCCTCTCCATTGTGTAAATTTTGCATCAGACAGTCCCAGTGCCCATGATTGTTGGAACAGTGTTTTTCTTTACCAATTAAGGGTGTTTATTTATGATTAAGCAGTGTCCTAGCTGGAGGTAAGGTTTTGGCATATCCACTTGTAACTGACAAGACCTTTTTTTGGATCAAAACGTTTACACTTTAGAAAATGACATCTCAGATTTTTACTTGTACGGTTTCTACTATGACAAAAAGAGCTCTTAAGAAAGATGTTGATCAGGAAATTATTCCTTTAGCTGACATATTTACATCTCAATCTTTTGGTATGGTCACCTATGCCATTGATATTAATCAGTAAAGAGGTAATTATCACATATATCGTTTTTCACTATTCATTCTCTCTATTCTAATCAGTAAAGACAATCACTAATTGCCGAAATGAACAAGTTCAAAAAATATCCTATTTGTTTCAGAGGGCCATTAGTGAAATTGTATCCACACAATTAACAGTTTGTTATTTTCTGAAAACTGGGGTACTTATGAGAAATTGGAGACCACTGGAGGTACCCGCTGCTGATGAGCAGTCAGTGCGCTATAACAAATTTGTTCCGAGGTCATATCGAAAGGAAAGTCTTTGTACAGTCCTTGAAACTCCCTGGACTTTTCATTTAAGAGTCAACAAAACTTATCACGAAATTTTAAATCGTTCTTTTTGGCCGAAAAGGAAGAGTGATGTTCCCAAATACCGTCGATCTCGTCACACTTGTCAGATGGTAGGAAGGGGCTCCGGGAGGCCAAGTAGTCAAAAGCGCTTGAATTTACCGATCACTGCCATCTCACCTCTGTGCGCGTGGGTTCGAGTTGCGGCCTTGGCGAATATGGGTATGCGAGAAAGCTGCAAGTTGCCTTCCGTTGGTCGGTAGTTCTTACCGGGTCCTTCCCGCATCAGTTATACTGGCCGCCATCTATAGCCTATCTTCCGCTGAGAAATGGCGTTAAACCCCAAAAGGGTAGGAAAACCTATAATGAATATACCTAAGGCTCCCGTACAACTTGTTGCCGCATTTGATAAACCATTTAGTAAAATAATGTAGACTGTGTTGGTCCTTTACTTAAGACAAAGTCAGGCAACCAATAATTGTTGACCATACTATGTGGCTGAACAGGATTTTCAGAGTATCCCTTTTTGAGAAATAATAAAACTAAAACCATGGTCAAAGCTTTAAGAATTGTTTTTTAAAATAAATATAAAAAACACCTTTTGTCCTGGCCTAATTTATGCATTCTAATCAAGGGTAGAATTTTATTTCTGTAATTTTCCAAGAAAATATGAACCAATTAGGCACCCAGTAGTTGAAGTCTTTTGCCTATCACTCTTAAAGTCAATCGGCTTTGGAAAGATTTCCTCAAACTTTGAAGAATATGATTCGGTCATTGTTTTGATTAAAGGGAAAGATTGTTTGCTGTTGGGGAACCAGTTCAAAGAATTATTAGGTTTTCAGTCCTTTTTAGCTAGCTTTTGGACATATTCTCCGTGGACCATTGAAGTTATTAAACGAGAAACTTGTTTTCAAATTTAGATTCCAAGATTAATCGTCTTGACTATGGCTGTATGTTACAGACTTGTGTGAAGTAGCAAGAACTAGAATTCAAATCATTCTGTAACGACGAAACCTTTCATGGGCGACGTGGCCGTAGTCGCCCTGAACAACACATATCACTGAACTATATTGATCTACCATTACGTAGCTCTCTCTAACTAACACGAGTCATTTCTCTTCGATCGACGAAAGACGCTCATTCTACTACTACTACTACTACTACTACTACTACTACTACTACTACTAATAATAATAATATAACTTTTTTGACAGTACATACCAGGCTATATAATTTTGTTTCACTCTGCAAAAAAATATTTACTTTTCAGTGCAATGTTTTCTATGGTGGCGCTCCACAGATAGTTCGTACTTCTGACAGAGTGACATATGTAAGGTTAAACAGTTTGCATCTGCAACATGGACAATGGATAGAATGTTGGCATACCTCTATTCATGTATTATGGCTGAAATTTCTTTCCATGTTGTAGTTGTAAAAATTATGTCTTACCTAAATACAACTGATTAGTAGGACTGTTCCTATGTGCTCCAAAATCAGCCTAAACTAGTCCAACGTATACTAACTCTAAAAGTTATTAAAATAAGGAGAACACGTTTTGCCAGATTAGGCAATATAATTCAGTAATGTCCAATGGTTGAATTATAAAATATAATAAAAGCGAGAGAAAAAGACATCGGCTCTTATTGTTACAATTGACCTTAGAAGACAAAGAAGTTAAAATGAGCCCGCAGGTGCACACCTGGAGCAAGACCGGTATATACACTCTGTAACCCAAATTACATCAATCATACACCAAAAATAAAGGGAACCAAAAGTTCTTTTCACAGCACAAAGTGCATAACTGTAGAGCGCAACATATACAATTCTAACAGGAATTGTCAATAGGAAGCATCTTGTCACTAATTATTGAACTATTTCGAATAAAACTATTTAAAATAGTCCACTTCATAATTGTCTAATAAAGTGAGGCAATATTCAATTGCAGATTAGGGATCATTACTATAACCTTCACTAACCAAAGAAATCTCGTATAACGGTACTGGATCCATTTTTATTTATTTATATATTTTTGCACAAAATGTTTTCTTGTAGTAAATGTTCACCTCATTCTATGCGCTCTTCTGCAAGCATTTTTCAGCTTGAAATAATGAGCGGCAAGTTCTGTTCAAACAAGACATCACAAAAACATTGCTTGGTCACATCTTCCATACAGTGTTGCTATGTTTCAATATTAGAACAGTTACGCGAATTCTTGAAAAACCTTCATCGTGCATTTGTTGATTGTATCAAAACGGCATGAAGGGCCGCGCACTGGATAAAGAAAAAGTCAAGTTCAATAAAGGAGAGGATGCTATTCACGCTTTACGTTTTGTCTTAAATATGCAGATATATGTTTAAAATGTTAACTCTTAAAACAGTGTTTTGTTATCTATTCTGATCTTAATGAAAAATATTACCAGTGACAGTGCAACACACTTCAAAGCAAAACAGTTTTGCAGGAGAAATGTTCTTACGTTATATTGTGTAATTACCGGAAGAACGACGATTTCTGTATTGTTCAAGTGGTACAGTTCTTTTCTTGACACATCCACGCATATCGGACTGTTTAAATAACCAAGAGTCTATATCAAAGGTGTCCGGCTGATGCAAACTTCGTGAAATGCAATCCATATAGTCCTGCAATTTAAAACCCCTCGTGAACTTGCATAATAAAAGATTTGTTTCTTATGAATGCATGCATTCAAACTTAATTTATTCTAAATATACGAATTGTTTACTTACTTCATTTACCAAGACGTTCCAATGTGTCATTATTTCACACTAACCAGCCTCAACATCTCACACAAATACCCTGATTGATCCAATATCGATGCAATCATGCAGTTATTGACTCCATAGCTCACCTCTAAACATATTCTAAATTGTCCCCAGCATAATGTAAACATAACTTATTATGAAGAAAACTAATTCTCACTAAAGTTATCTTGATGTATCAAATATTTTCCCTAAAACTGAGTACACAATACATAGGATTGAAAAAATATGGGGTGCGATGCCGAGATGATATATATCCAAGGATAATGATTTTGTTTATCATTTTCAACAAGATATGAAGTGAATCTCTTCAACAGCTATTACCGTTGTCCAGCCCTGAAGCAAGATACTATTGTGTTAATTTCAAAACCTTTGAGTAACATCGAATTAACAGCCGTGTGACTACTACTTTTGCATAGTTGGTTCATCAATAATTACACTGATTATCCACTGCATCTGAGACCTCAGATGAAATGCATGTAGTCCTCATTTCTAATTCATTCTCATTTACATGTACGTTGTCACGGAATAAGCAGCAGGGAAGCTGAACAGACCAGCGTTTCCAGCCAAAATAAACCTTCCTACGCGAACTTTCTCCGTAGAAGCCTCAGAAAGCAGAAATAAAGCCTTCTACGGGAGCTAATTTTCATGCATTTCAGACCGGATGCATCGGGTGGTCGCGCCGTGTGTGTTAGTAAATATAGCGTTCAGGACAGGAAAATAAATAATCGGGAATAATTTTTTGTGTTATTTTTTTTGTTGCATGGTACGGGCTGCTTTTGTCCATTTTACGTCGCATTAAAATAATATACTTGAAAATAATATGAGTTCGAAAACTAGTACAGTTGGAGAGCCTCATTCTGCCAGAATAGCGCGAGAACAATTAGCGGCAGTAAGGAAACTTATTCCAGTAAAAGAATTATTTAAGAAAAAAGTTCGTGAGCACGAAGATACGCAATATGGAATTACCGAGTTATCTTCGAAATTATTAAAGCCAGTTACCGAAACAACCGAAAAAGTTTTTCTTGGTGATGTGAAAGATCCGGATATCAGGAAACGTGGAATTCTTCCTGTGTTGAGAGACATTGAGGAACATACTCGAATATTACCGGATTTGCCAGCACAAATACCGAAAATACTACCGAAGGTACAAAGTTCAGAAAATATTACTGCAAGAAAAAAAATTATTATCGATGAAATTAAGAAAAATTTTACCGATGGTGGTTGGGAAGTGATAATGAAAATGCCAATTCAGTCTTCCGATGATCTTGTGAAATTTGGTGCGTTTGCCGAAGATTCCTACCGTAAAAGAGACGCTTTTTTAACAAATGTAGGATTAGAAAAATTAAAAAAACGCGACACTTGGATTAATACATTATTCAGAGCTAGATTTGGATTAACGCGGGCAAGTAAAAAAGATCCGATTTATAATTTATATTTATCAAGTGCGGCTGAAAAATCGCGGTATAATGAAGAAGAGGCAGAATTATTAGAAGAAAGGCCTAAATCTTCACGAAGAAGGAAAGCAAAACCAAAAGAAAAAGTTCAACCACAGGAGTTTGAAGAAGAAATTCAACCACAGGAGTTTGAATTTCAACCACAGGAATTGGAAGAAGATATTCAACCACGGGAATTAGGGGCCAGACCAAAGGAAAAAAGTCAACCTCGGGAAAAAAAGAAAAAACCAAAAAAGAAAAAGGATAAGAGCGACCAGGAACCAATACCAGAAGAAAAAGTTCAACCAAGCGACTACAAACCACCTGGGGACGAGAGAGTTCGAGCATTAATTGAGGAAGAAATTGCATCTCGTTTAATAAGACCAATTGATTATAATAAACCTGCTGATTATTATTTGAGGGAAGACAATATCGATAGGCTCAAAGATGAAGGTGAAAGGTTAGACACCGCTGCGAATTATACTCCAGTGAATATAAGAACATACGTGAAAAAAGAATTTATTGACTCATTTGGACCAGGAACATGGCCGCAGTTAATTTATTTTGGTAGTTTAAGAAAACCGATGAATTTATTCGATATCGGATATTCAAATTTTAAAAAGGAGGTCGATGAATATAAAAAAATACTTACAAGCAGATCACCAGATCCTAGACAAAGCACGCCACCACCGCAAGATCCTAAAATAGGAAGCGGATATACCATTTGTCCTGACAGCGTTGTCAACGACGTATCTCGCCTCGAAATATTAATAGGAGGAAAACGAGCCGGAAATAACTCTTCTGAAATAATCAACGAGGCCTCAGATATTTGCCAGCGATTATTCCGCGGCGGTGTCATCAATTCCCACATTTACAAAGAGCTCGTTGACGAACTCATCGATTAAAACAACATAATTGAAATAACATGATTGTTCACAAACATCAACGCAGACCTAGACAGGTCCGCATAGTTAACTCTCGATTGCCCGTATATAAATATATTCACGGTAACGGATTAGGCGATATCGTTGGAAGCCTTGTCACGCGAGTAGTCCCTAAAATCGGACCCGCAGCTAAGCAAATTGCATCAAAAGCAATAGGAAAAATTGGCGAGACTGTCATCTCTGGTATTGGTAATTTAGCCAGTAAAGGCTTCAATGTTGTCAAAAGCAAAATATCAAACTTAATGCGCAAAAAAAGCAGCCTGTCAAATTACCTAGCACCAGCGAAATGCCTGCTGATGTCAGTAAAGTTATAAACGACGCAGCAAATAAAAAAATAAATGATCTAGTACAGGAAGTTGCAAATACAAGTTTTATTTCGGGTAGCGGTCTTCGTTTTAGACGATAATTTTAATAATAAATGTTCGCACAAGTGTCAAACGAAGTGTTCGACATGGATGAGCCTGTAGGCAAGGACACCTCCGTGCGTGATTTTCAGTATTTCTCGTACGTTGCAGTTGAACCAAATACACCTACTCGCTTGGAAATTCAAGTTCACGATACGACAAGATATTTTCTTCCATCTGAGGCATATATCGAAGTTATCGGGGAAGTTGTTAAAATGGATAATACCGCTTATGGAGCAGATTTTAGGGTCGGATTTGTTAACAACGGTATTATGGCATTATTCAAAAGTGCCACTTACATGATTGACGGAAGAGAAATTGAGTCAATTACCAATGATACTGACTTAGCAACGATGATTATAGGTCTAGCTAGATACTCGGATGATTTTACTAGATCAGCTGGCCCTAGTATGATGTTTGCCAAGGATAATTCTAATCGTCCCGAAAGTAGACAATTCGATATTAGACAACCCAACGATCGCGCCGCTCCTAATGTTGCTCCCACTGATGTCGAAGATATGATCATTAAACCTTATCCTGATTATAATCTCGGATTTGCCACGCGAAAGTCTATGCTTACACCAGATCGCAGAAGATTCTCTTGTGCTATTCCGTTATCCCATATATTCGGATTTTGTAGACATTTCAGGAAAATTATCTACGGAGCAAAACACACCGTTACGTTTGTCAGAAAGGAAAATAGTAACGATGCTATCTGGCGAGAAGGTGCTGTCGATTACGCTACTGGCGTGGTAGGTCCTAATGATGCCGCAAATAATAACGGTATGGTAAGATTACTTAAATTTACCTTGTGGATGCCAGCGATAACTCCATCAATAATCGAGGAAGAAAAATTATTATCATTTATGAACCAGGGTGGTAAATCTGTCATGTCATGGCTGACAACAACAACAGATTCCACAACTATCAATGGTGATTTTACCTGGCGTATTGCATCGCAGCAGGGTACCTCTGCACCTAGGCATATCTTTATCGCTTTTTTGCGTACCAGTAGATATCATCAATTATACAGTCACATGATATTTGATCACATTGGAGCAACAAATGTGTCGTTGAGAGTAAATGGCCAACAAGAACCATCCGAGGAAATATCAATTGATTTTGAAAATCATTCGACGGCTCGTGCGTATCATCGCTTGTTAAGTTTCATGGGTCGCGATCAAAATATCGATACCGGATTGCAAATATCACAGCTGGATTTTAATAAACTTTATCCTATCTACTACTTTTCCCTGGAGCATCTTGATCTGGTAAAGCAATCTGTCGTTGATATCCATTTCAAAGCCAGAATTAACACAGGTGGACTTAATCACAAAGCAATCGCGGTTATTCTCAGCGATAGAACAATGATCCTAGAAGGAATTAGTGGCAGAATGAGAGTTAACGACGCACCTGTTGAGAAAATGTAACTTTGAAGATTTTCTAAATTTAGATTAAACGATTATTAATATGCCATACGAACACGTCAGCGTAACTCTGACCCCGGGTCAGATGAAAAAACTCCAAACAGCAACAGCAAAGCGATGCGGTGTGAAATTAACCCTGAAAAACGATCAAATTCAGGGCGGTCCTAACAAACTGTCGCTAACTAAGAGTCAACGTGAACGTTTCACCAAAGCCAAATCAGCGAATTCCGGCGTTCATGTGAATCTTAGTATAGGTGCCATCAGAGACATGGTCAAAACGGTCGGAATTTTCCCTTTCCTAGCTGCTATTCCTGGATTATTATCCGGGGCTCTTCCGGCAATTGCAAAAGCGATAGGATTAGGTGCGGCCGGAGCCACAGGCGACAAACTAGCAAAAAGCATAATGGGAGGGCGATACGGTAAAAAAAAGGGAAGCGGCCTTTATCTAAGACGCCCCCTGTACGGATCCGGCCTAAGATTAGCGCGCCCTATTCAAATTTAGATTTATTCAGCGAAGCAAAGAAAAAAAAAATAAAGTTTTTCAGAGGCGTATTTATGCGGGATCAACTACCAGAAAAACCAAACCCCACCGAGACAGGAATAATAAATCTCGATTCAAATACCGGCCCTGGCACACACTGGGTTGCCTACGCGATTAATCCTCGCGAAGTTGTTTACTTTGACTCGTACGGACTAGCGCCACCAAAAGAATTTATCAATTACGTGTCAAAGTTAAATATTCCAATTTGGTATTCGACACTTCCAACGCAGACATTAATGGATCCACCGATATGCGGTCCTGAATCAATTAACGTCCTCGACGCAATTTCAAAATCATCCGACCCGTATCATAGGATCGTATTTAAATACGCCGTAGATAAATATCATGGTTGATATTTACGGAAGATTCCTCTACAGGAAGAAGGAAGTAGCCGACGTCGATCTATCAAAATTCGCCACTAGGGATGATATTAATAATCTTCTATCGCTGTCAGAGGTAGATCCTGGCGAAGTTGCTGTTTTTCAGAGCCGCGAAGGAAGATTACAAACAAGCAACGTAAAAATAACTGATATAATCAAGCGGGACGAATATAACGATCGCATTAATCAATTTACTCACCTATCAGATTCGGTATCAAAATCCATCGCTGATATCGCCGATTTTGTAGCGAAGTTGCCCCTGAAGGCCAATATCGCAGATGTGGAAAAAAAAGACAACGAGTTATCAGCAACGTTGCTTCTGAAGGCCGATAAAACATTATACGACGATCTTCAGGACAGAGTGACAAAAAGACTTAACAGGCTAAATAACGATCTTAAAAAACTCGACGATACTTTAACTAAATTTAGTAAAAAAATCGAGGAAGATATAAAAACATCCGGCGATAATTTCTCCGCAGCACACGAGCTAGCAAAGAAAAAAGTCGATCAAGCATCGCACGATGATCTCAACGAGAGAGTAAGAAAAATCAGCGAAGATATTACTAAAATTTTCACCGATGTTACCGAAATAAATACCGTAATGAGTCAGAAAAGCGATAAAACATCACACGATGATCTCAGCGAGAAAACAATAAAAATCAACGAGGATATTATCAAAATTAACGAGGAAATTAATGCGATACGTGATTTGGCGCGTCAAAAGATAGATATATCATTGTACGACGGAGAAATTCGAGATTTAAGTGCGAAACTTCTTGACGCAACTACAAAAATTAACGATATTAACACAAAAATATCGTCGACAAATCTTGGTAGATTAGCGCGTATTGTCATACCATCGGAGGTAGAAACAAAAAATCTTCCCTGCCATGTACCATTTGTGTTAAAAACACACAAAGGTACATGGACACCCGAGAATAACACATTTAGCTTGACCGCGTCAATTACTGGAGTATATCGAATATTTTTTCTCTCCGTGATAAGATTCAAGATAATAACCTTGGGTCACACCCACGACGAATTTTTTAATATTTTGATGATTGCAAATATCGAGGATACATTTACGCTAGAACCACCAGATAGAACCACGACGGGACCAACCAGTTATGTTGTAATTATCGAATATTTATCCGGAACATACCACACAATTGGTTAGATAACCTAACTAATAAATGACTGCATCGGACTACCGATACAATCAGGCACGTTCATGGCAGGATTCGTTAAAAAAGCTCCTCGACGAATATCAAACAAAAATAAAAAAATATCAGCGCAGATTAGTTGCCATCGATGTTGCTGTGTACGCGGTAAGCGCAATTATCGCCGGCGCAGGTATAATCTTATCCGCGGTGACAACAATCGCACCAATCGTAGCAACGATAATAATCTCATCGACAACGACAATCGCTGGTGTTCTTAATATTATCGCAAAAAAGATATCTTCATGCACAAATGAGAAATTGTCCCTGTACACGAGCAAACTATCCCAGGTCAACGAGGCGTATTCGAAATTATCATCGCTGCTTTCTGAGAGTCTCAACGACGGAGTTATATCCGATCTCGAATTTTCCATGATGGTAAATATCTACTCTGAGATTGAACAAATGAATATCAATAATGTCGGAACTAGTTCAAATTGTGACAAACACAACGCCGCCGATAACAACGCTGATATCGGCAAGCTCAACCAGGCCAGAATTTAGTATCGATTTTCCAATACCAATTAGCGTCAAGGAAATTGCGCTGTCACAGTTACGCGTCTATAACAGCTGGCCCAATGTTAGATCGAAATCATTCGGTAGATTATCATCGAACAATTCGCTTGTTTTTGCCAATAAAAACAAACCCGATGGAACCCCCGATTGGATCTTCGTTAGTATACCAACAGGCAGTTACGAAATTGAGCAAATCGATAAGGAATTTACCAGTAGAATATCAAATATAACCGGCGATGATAAGCCAGGAATAAAAATATCCGCGCACGAACCAACGCTGTCATCGATAATCGAGGTAAAATCGCCATATATCGTCGATATTTACCAGTCGTCGATCAGGACAGTTCTAGGTTGGCCCGAAATCGCACCTCTGGTAAAACCAGAAAAACCAGATTTTATTATTCCAGGTTGGCACGAAGAAGCTCCTCCAGAGCTACCGGAGCCAAAAAAATCAGATTTTACCACCGACGAAGGATGGTACGGAGATTATAGACACAGGACTACGATCCACAATGCCATCAACCTCATGAACAACCACAAATTTAACCTGGTAGTGTTCGCTTTTACTTTCAGGGACAACAAAATTCTCTCGTGGTTGCCTCTTCCTAAAATTCCCCCCGGCGTGGAAATCATCGACGCTACCAACATTAACAGGATAATAGCCCCCATAGACGGTATCTTGATAAGAAGAACCATCGACGATTTTAATCAAGAACATAAAGTACATTTAAATTTATTGCGGGGATTCTTTCATGTATGTATCTTAAATAAATCAGGCTCATGCAGCGAAATTATCTATCGCGTGAAGTTTTTAAATCAACTCGCGAATGATGTTGAATATTATCACGGCATGTTCATTCGGGCGATAACCGACGATATATCAATTGCCGATTACGTTCTTCCTATTAGCAGCTTCAAGTTGATCAAAAATTCAGGAGAAAAACAAAAATTCATGACAGTATTTGGATTAACCGAGGAAACATTACCAAATTTCAAATTTCCTGATTATGACGTTGATAAAATGAGAAAATCCGTCACTGATACCATCGATGATTTATTTCCGAAATTACATGCCGCGTGGACTAAAAAAATACAATCAGAATCGATTCTCAAACACAATAACGATCCAACCGGGCAGGGACGGCATATCTCGCCAGGTATCGTTAATATAACGGAGGTTATCGCGATTTATCTTCACGCGGACGTCGTTGAAGGTAGCTACAACGCAGATGCGTCTACGTCAGAACAGGTGCAGCAGGGATTTATCTGATATTCGTTTTCACCTAGCGCCTCTCCGGGTTTTTTGATAATAAAAGAGCCAGTAAATCCGTTTTACCTGCGATGTCACAATCGATTATTGTCGAAGATAAATTTCAAACTGACGGATCAAAATGGAAATTTGCTTGATATACGCGAGGAAACATTAAGTATCAACTTGCTGGTGAGATCGTAATCTTTCCGCCAAAAAAAAAATGGCCAAAAAAATAAATAAAAACCAGGAAATTTTTCAAAATTAGTAAATTTCTTAATTTTGATGGGGTAAATACCCGTCAAATTGAGTAATTTATATAATTTCGTAAATCTGTTGGGGTAAATACCCGTCAAATTGAGTAGTTTATATAATTTTATGTTTTTGTTGGGGTAAATGGTAGTCAAAATTAAGAAAATTGTACAATTTCAGTAAATAAATTAATTTAGTAAATAATAAAAAAAAATAATAAAAATCAGGGAAATTAAGAAATTTGTGTAATTTTATGTTTTTGATGGGGTAAATACCCAACAAATTGTGTAATTCATATAATTTCGTGAATCTGCTGGGGTAAATACCCGTCAAATTGAGTAATTTATATAATTTCGTAAATTTGATGGGGTAAATGGTAGTTAGAAACAAGAAAATTGCACAATTTCAGTAAATAATGAAAAAAAATAATAAAAATCAGGAAATTTTGTTTTTTTTTTGTTGATAGAAATTTTTAAGAATCTTCGATTTTAATTTTACTTTCATCGACCAGCTTTTTTAGCTGCCTGACGCGCGAGCTGGTAATTTTTCTCGACTCGTATTCGTCTGATAAACTCGACCTTACTTTTTCTACCAGCGTCGATAATTTAACGAAATCCTCGATTTGATCATCGCTGACAGACGCAAGCGATTGATACATCACAATCTGGATTTTCTTTATGAACTTGTATTCAGATGGTAGCGTGTACCTGTATTCGAGCTTTCCTTGGACGATCGTCTCAAATTCGGACCGGATTTTACCTGCGTCCAAATCTGAAGATAAATTTACATTTTTATTTTTCAGATCCTCGATGGCCTCGATGATGTTGTTTATATTCTCCTCGTTCATTATATAAATTTTTAATATTTAATTAATTTTAATCGGATATTATCGGAATATAATAAAATTTGATCCACACGCCAATTTTGTAGGAAAATGCTGCGTTGATCATTTTTTCTGCCGCACGTTGCACCGATGATGGATGAATACTAAAATATTTTCCCGCGGCACTCATCGACGTGAATACAATTTCCTCATTTGTTTCTTGATTTACTGATTTGACCGCCTTAGCTGGTCGTCCGCCGCCGTTACCAAATTTAGAATTTTCACTCGGAGTTACCGCTCGAAGATTAAATAATTTATTATTAGCTTTATTTCCGTCAATATGGTCGATAACAAGACCGATTTTTATTGGTCCGTTGAAACATTCAAATACAAACCTGTGACAGAAATAATTCATGCATCTTTGTTTTTTGTTCTTGTTGATGGTAAATTTGAGATATCCATTTTTATCAACATTACCGACATGATACTTCGTTCTGGTATTTCTGACAATACCATCGGACGACGCCTCGTATCCCTCGATCGTTGGGTGAGATTTGAACTCGTGTGTCATTGTTGATTCTGGAATCGCTGATTTTGGATTCATATATGATAATCTATATGTCTAAATCGTTATTTGCTTTGAATCGATTAATATAATCTTCTTCGCATGTTATAACGGACGAGGATCTTTTTTCATAATATCGCCGTAATTCCCGGTAATTCTTTCCTCCACATGCCAGACACAATCGAGTTTTCCCTCGCGTGCCAACTTGGCAAACTAAGCAACGCTGTGGTCCTTTACTGCCACGCCGAATCGCATGTATATGAGCGCCGCAATAATCGCCTCTGCAGGATTTGTCACAGAATTTTGTTGAACCGATTAGTATCCACTTGCATTGATTCATTATATTTAAACATATGTCTAAAATATAATCATGGATGCATTTGATCTTGATGAGGCAGAATATATTATACCTGAGGTTGATCGGGCGAAGAAAGAGTTCTTCGATGATGGAGCTGTTCACACTTGGTCGACATGGAAAACGAATTCCATTGATGCTACGATGAATCTGGAACGAGCCAAGAAAATAATCGAGCACATAAAAATCGAACACAAAGAAGAGCGATTTATCTTCGGGATAAAATTTATCGCACAAATGCCCGATGATACCTGGATTATTCGCGATAAACGAGATCCGGTGCGTGGCGGTAAGAAAAACGTTGTTTTTGATAAAAATTCTAAACCCGGATTGTTACTGGGAATCGATGGCCCTTATTATGCAAGATCTTATCCAGCCAGCGCTGTTGTTTATGGAATTTATCGGCTAAATAACAACCCGGATGCAAAAAAACCTACCTGCGATGAAAGAATCACCGATGATAAATTGCGTGGCTGAGCGTGTTATCGAACATATGAAAAACGCTCGACGTGGATCTGGTTTGACACAATTAAGGTTGGATAAAATTAACGCGTGGGCAAGTACCGTTGCTGATGGTGCATCCGTGGACGACGTAGCTGCGTTGAGTAAAAAACTAAAATTTCCTATCACGGTGAAAACGTTATCTGGAGAAATATTATACTCGTCGCCGTATAGATCCCGAGGAGCACCAATCGAGATTGTCGATCACAATTCTCACGCGTGGTCGCAATCGGTAATGATATTTCCGCGGGATCGTGTGGTCAAATTTTATCCCGTGGAAAATTCTGCGGAGAATAATAATTCCGATGATATGTTCAGATTTATCAAAAAATTAAGCGCATCTGATCCGATATCGATATGGTTATTCTCGAGCGAAGAAAGATACGATCAATTTATTTTGCCATGCGGTGATATTTACAGGGATGAAATATTACACGAGTCGATGAGAAATCTTGCGGTGAAATATTCGTCGAATCCCGATCAATTATTAACGAATTGCTTTACAGTTCCGTCTGTGGCCGCTCATGCCGCCAGGGAGAAAAACTCGTGGAAGCCTACGAGGAACGAATATCTCGCTGATATTCAACTTAGTTGTATCGAATACGGCCACGGTGGACTGTGGAATATCAAGTACGATTTCGAAGATATGATCTCCGTTGACATGAGCGCGTGTTATCCTGGAAGTTTCCTTGGATATGGCGATTGTGCAGATTATTTTGCTAAATTCGGTCATCCTACCAGCGAGATGACAAGGGTGGCAATTAACGGACCGTTGCCTGATTTTGTCATGACCGGATTTGCTTGTGTAACGTCGTTTGAGTTTGCTGAAAATTTACATAAAATTTGTTATATTTGGTTCGGAAGGCATTTATCTCAACGTCGTTGGGTTCCTACGGTGTTGTTGAGATATATGCTAGATTCGTCGATGTTAGTGTCGTTGACGGTGAGTGAGGCGATTATATCGTACAGGAAACAGACCGATGTGTGGTTGCCAACAGATTGCGATGACGCGAAAGATATCGGAAGAAAAATAATTGGTAAATTTACCCAGGGCGGATCCGTTGATCACAAACATCGACACGCTAGGTTGTTTATCAACGATGCGGAGATGGATTTTATAATCGCCGATACGGTATCACGAGGAATATTTTGTAACAGACAGAATATTATCATTGATGGAGCAAAGTTAGGTACCGTGATTAGCTACCTTGATGGAGAATCAGCGCAATATACACATTTACGATCATCGATGCTCGCCTATGTAAGTATAAATTTGTTGTCGATGATAAACAAATTTTCTGATATCGCAGTAAGAGTCGCGACGGATTCGTTCTATATCGATAAAAAATACCAAGATAGGTTGGAAAACTTAATTACCGACGGTAGCTCATGGGGAACTTGGAGGATAAAAAACGAAGATATCCTAGATTATTGCGAGGACGCCGATGTTGAAGATCGCGATGAATTCCATCAAGGTAGATTTGAAAAATCTTCGATAGAATCTTCGATTCTGGAATCTTCGACAGCCGCATCTGCGTTTGACCCAATTTCACGCAGCAAATTCGTTTACCTAAATGGGCCTGGCGGTAGCGGTAAAACAACGCGAGTAATAAATTTATTTGCGAACTCCGATATGATTGTATTGACTCCGACACATAGATTAGCGCGAGAAATAAAGCAACGTGGCGTTGGTTCTTGCACGTATCACAGTTATTTCAAATACAGCGGTGGATCATGGGACTCGGCACGCATGGGCGATAAATATATCAACAAGATCATAATATTTGATGAGATTTGCACGGTGAATTTAGATATATTAAAATCGATATTATCTTGGCTGGGAGGGAAAAATACCGCTGTGATAATGTGCGGCGATCACGGCCAACCTGATCCGATTGATGGCGAATCGCCTCATGAATGACTCAGAAACTTCGTTGATTATTACGAGGAAATTGACGCTGATTATAGATCGACAGATATTTTGTTGACCGAGTTTAAAAAATTGATTCGATTACAACCGAATAAGATTCAATGTGACGTCATGAGAAAAATAATTGATGAGACTCCGATGAGCGATTTTCTAAATTTGTGGCGTCCCGATCATTTGATTGTCGCTAGTAGAAAAATTGTTCGTGATATTATTCAGGAAATGTTATTTAAGCTACATTGTGAGAAATTTCCAACGTTGCAGGTACCGTTATGTTATAGGCCTGCTAATACCCGACGACAAAATATTAATATTATTTTGCCGTGTGGAGAGGAGAAAAACTTGGTTCTGAATGATATTATCTTTGTTGATATTAATCTTGTTAATGAAGCGTTAAGTGCAGAAAAATCACCGTGGAAATTAGGTTACGCAACAACGATACATTCATCACAGGGATTGACCGTCGATGGTCAAGTTTGGATCGTCGATGATAGAATTTCTTGGTCAAATTTGGTATATTTAGCCGTGTCGAGAGTAAGAAAATTATCTCAGCTAGGACGAATTCGAGTAAATTACATTAGTGACGCTGGCGGTAGTTGAGTATCTTCGGGGACTATTTGTAATTCTTCTTTGGTAAATCCGCGTTGTGGCGCTAGCGAATCTAGGATATAAATCGCTGGTCTTCCTGATGATCTTGTCACGGCGGATATTTTGTGTGTTGTGACGCTCCAGGTTGGGTCGTTTGCTCTTTTTCTGCCTCCTTCGGCCTCGCCTTCTTTGTACAAGTATCTAACTGTGACGCTGCCTAGTACAGGCTGAATTGTGGAATCTCGTTTTAGTGGTATATTCGATTTTGTAATTGCAATTGCGGGTTTCATTGCTATTGTTCGAGTTATTTCGTTATTTAGCGCGTTAATTACATGAGACAATCTTGATACCCAATCGTGAGATCGATTATCTTGAATAAACTCACGCGCGTATTGGTATCCAAATAATCGTTCTGCGAGAGTTTTATTGAATCTTTCGACGATAGCTTGATTGCGATGAACACCTACAATACCGCGTCGGATTTTGACGTTATTTTTTTTCATCAATGAAGTAACCGCACCAAGAAATTCTCGACCCGGATCAACCTGGAGAAGATTTGGCCATGTTAACGGGGATCGTGAATAAATTTCGTTAAATGCCTTAGCAATTTCCGTTGCTGTTTTATTCGATAATGGCTCTGCTTCTTTATACCTACTAGCGATATCGACGATTGTCAAAACATATTTATATGTGACTCCGTCGACGGTATCGTGAGGAAGAAACATTAGATCAGCCTGATGGACCTCATTAGGGACACTGACGGTGAAACTCGCGTACGGTATTTTTTTAGGTGGAGGGAGATATATTTGCCAAATTGCCTGTTTTGATAACCACGATTCAGCGACGGATGATTTTACTTTAGCGGCTTTGGCAAGTTTGGCTATCGCTGATTTTCCTTGCCAAAATCCTCGCGGAGAATAATATATCTGCTCCATATTATTTACCAGCACCGAACACTAATTTGCCTTTCATTGCGCCTTTAATCAGCCAGGATGCTAATTGCTCTTTGAAATTTTTATTAGGAATCGCGTTTAGTGCGTGAATTAGCTTGATATCAGCAAGATGCCTCTGTTGTAAATCTCCGCTGCGATATGCGAGGTCGTGGTAGTAACAAGCTTCATCGATGGCGTTTATTGGATTTTCGCCTTGCTTTGGTTGTTTATTATTATCGAGTCTGATATCGAGCCTCGTTCCAGGTCCGCAATAATTATATCCAGGTAGATGCTTCTCTCCGGGATATTTTGCCCAGGGTAACCCAGGTAGATTTTTCATGGAGGCTGCGATGTCTCCTCCTGTTCTATTTTTTTTTTTTTTGCAAATCTAAACTTGCGTGTCTTACAAACTTCGCATTCTCCTGCGATTGCATTCCTGTTGTTGCGTGTAACGATTTCGGTTGGATTTATCGTAGCTGTTTGCTTGCGGCACTTCACACAATATAGATCCATGTATTCTAGTAACATGAATGTAATTGATTTTTCAGCCACGAAACGACGCGAACAAGTGAAACATCATGCGGTATTACCGAATTCGATTAGAATGATAATCATTGGTCCATCTGGATCTGGTAAGACACAATTGTTATTGAATTTGATCATGCGATGGCTGAAATGGGACAAATTGTATTTGGTTGCACCATCCGTGGACGATCAACGTTGTTATCAAGTATTAAAAGAATTTAGTGACAATACCGATGAAGGCACAATCGAATTTATCACAGACATCAATGAAGCTCCATCCGTGGAAAATTTGGACGGTGATATTAATAATCTTGTTGTTTTCGATGACGTTATGCTGGACAAGCAAACTAATCCGGCTAGGATATTCTCGCGTGGCAGACACAAGAACACCGATGTTATTTACGTGACACAGAGATACACGCAGATTCCAAAGGTGATTAGAGATAATTGCAATATTTTATCTGTGTTCAATGGCGTAGACACGCACACGCTGAGAAATATCCATCAGACCTGGTGCAACGGCGACATGGATATAAATAAATTTAAAAATTTGTTCAGCCGTGCTCAGGCGACGCCACATGGTTTCATCACGATAAATCTTCATGATCCACGAAGTCGGTATCGAATTGGTCTTGATCAAATTTATTCATGAAAATGCAGCCCCACCATGCAACAAAAAATATAACACAAAAAATTATTCCCGATTATTTATTTTCCTGTCCTGAACGCTATATTTACTAACACACACGGCGCGACCACCCGATGCACTCGGTCTGAAATGCATGAAAATTAGCTCCCGTAGAAGGCTTTATTTCTGCTTTCTGAGGCTTCTACGGAGAAAGTTCGCGTAGGAAGGTTTATTTTGGCTGGAAACGCTGGTCTGTTCAGCTTCCCTGCTGTTCGGAATAGTATAAATTCTTTTATTTATTAAATACATTTACTTGGGTTTTGTTTTTTGTGTACAACCATGCCCGAGGGTGATTTATGTATATTGTGTTGTATTTCGAAATAGTGAGTTCGGTTCATCATATGCCGCACGTGCGAAGTGCTCTCGATGGGAAGAACCGAATGCCTTCAGTGCACAGACTATATTTGTGTATAAATACCTCACCGTAGATAAAGCTCTTTACGTTACGGATATTCTTGTCAGTCAGCGGTCTACTTTAAGGACTTGCACATCTTCATCTGTGGAGCTGTGTAGAGCTCTCATGATTGTCTGGAGTGTCGAGAGTGTCTAGAGTGGCAGGGGTGTCAAGACTGACCAGAGTGACCCGAGCGTTGAAAGTTAACGGAGTGATAGGGGTCGACGTGGTGCAAGTATATAAAGCCAACCACAG
Source organism: Sinohyriopsis cumingii (assembly GCA_028554795.2). NCBI lineage: Eukaryota > Metazoa > Mollusca > Bivalvia > Unionida > Unionidae > Sinohyriopsis > Sinohyriopsis cumingii. The sequence continues at coordinate 133,274,618 of CM068838.1, read as the reverse complement.
GAATTAACCGTAGCAGCTGTGAAGCTGAAATGTAGAAAGCCGTGGAGCTGAAATAAAGTGTGCTGATGACGGAGTATCTCCTTACATACAGTCTTTTAGTTATTGGCTAATTTTGGGGTTCGTAAAACCCATTGTATTTCGGGATTGTAAAGATAATTTGTATATCTGTCCCTTTTTGTTTGCATAATTTCACTGAGTGAATTCATTTTTACTACACGAGTAAAATTGTACATTGTTTACTAGTTGAGTAAACTATATCCATCTTTTCATTGTGAAATCGCTGTGAACCATTCACCCCTTGACTTTATTTTGTAAAGTAATTTATTTGTATTTTTCATTACTAAGTCTGTGCGTTCTTATGTTAATTAGTCCAATATTTGGAGTATATATACATGCACATATTCATGATTAATTGCTCATTCAAGTCATTCATTATTAAACATTGTATTTATATCATCTTCAAAAGTGTTCTGTTGTGAATCCGGAAATCCCACACGGTTATCTTGTTACATACGTTATTATACACGACTACCATGATGAGGACAATCTTTGACGATACTATCATTAATATAGATTTTTTTGTCGAAATAAACGTGTTTATTACTCCTTCCAATTGCACATGTCATAAAAGAGTTTGTCTTATGGTTAGGATGTAACAGCACGCAAAATTCTGTTCTTTGAGCTAAACACAAATACTTAACCTACGTCAGTAAAACATAAAATGTAAAATGTAGGCCACAGTGACCTTTCTTGAGAATCTAGATCTTTAACTGCCTAACAGAAAGGAACCAAAACATTTTAGTAAAATCAACAAATAATACATTTGGCAACTAAAGTAAACAATTTCAAAAGACGCTTATATTATCATGAATTAAATCCTAAGCAACCCTAAATGTCCTATTACAAATCCAAAAGCATTAAATGTTCCGAATAAATCTCAATACTCTTGAATTCTTCGAATGAATGAATCTTTAATAATTCCAAAGTAGTATTTTTTAATAAAAGGTCAATGAGTACTTTGTAAATTCAATGGATAATGTAGATAAATATTTCCTCTCAAACTATCCAGGAACGCGATATTAAATTAACTATTACTGAACATAACAGTGAATTATTGCACAGGCTGAACATAAGGTAGGAATGAATTTGTTTTCATAGTCTACTTTAGATAAAGCGTTAAATGACCTATGACGCAGCCAACTTCCCTGAATGTGGGTTATTTCTAATGGTAAATTCTATCAAATTCGAATACCAGGTCGCTTCTAGAACCTTCTAAGTGCGTAAGCAAGGTCAGGTCTTGCACTCAAATGCAAGTAAACATCTTAAAAAAACGTTGTTAGGGCATACAATCTACCCTTAGTCACGAACAAACATCAAGAAAAAAAATTAACTATACATAAAAACTTCTTTGATTGTAAGGGTGCGTTTACAAACTGAGATGATGACAGTTCCCACATTTCGTGATTCCGACATATATAGTACCCAGTAAAATTACTTTAAAGACGTATTTTCGTAAAAGTTACTGAAGCATGAACAATAGGTGATATAGACGTCTTTTGCAGTAAGGATGCAGAACTTATCAAGGTGGATCCCGTTACCAGTTTTATAATTCTAGGTTGGATAGCATGCCAAAGAACTCATGTAGTTATGTACTCATGTAGTCATGTATTACAGCAACGTTAAGCAAAGTCATCATCAATTTTATTATGGTGCATGATTAGTGGCTGAAAAATGGACGTCGAACATAAAATTTACCCAAGTCAACGAAGCGGAAAATGTTGTTGTTGTGGGGTTTAACGCCATTTTCAGCACACGATAGGCTATACGTGGCGGCCAGTATTAATGATGGAGGAAGAACCCAGGAAAACCCCGGGAAGAACCACCGACCCACGAGAAGCTACTGGCAAGCTTTCTCACATACCCACATTGGCCGAATCCTAGACTCAAACCCACGCAGACAGAGGTGAGATGGCAGTGATCCGTAACGGAGAGCGCTTTAGACCACTCGGCCACTCGGGGCCCCAAGCGGAAAATCAGGTACATACTGATCTTTGGAGTGAGGGGTTAGTGTTCATCAAAATAAATCCCCTCAACAAGTTTCATGATCTAGATAGGATAGCATGTACATAGGTTGCAACATACATATACATAATAATGAATTCAAGTCAAAACCTTACATCCAGTAAAAGATATAACGTAGGTCATAGTGACCAATTTGTTGTATGGGTGTGGTACAAATAAAGATACATACAATCGTCGAGTTTAACGATTTAAGCATGAACAGTATGCTAGAGAAAACAACTTAAAACACCATTTAACCAATACTAGTGAAGCATGGATCAGAGCGACCTAGATGTTTGAAGAAAGTGTAGTGCTTACCAAGAAGCATTCCCTCACAAGTTTCATTGTTTGATGTGTAACAGTATATATGCAAAATACCTGCGGTCACCATTTAAACGCAACAACTTGACAGTAAATATTTCACTATTCTAGGTAAAACATTGTGTATATACATTCTCTCCATTTTGCTGCATAACTGGACTGTTGTAACTAAATTCTGTCTGGTTCATCTCAATATGTGCTCCAGAAACTTCAAAATGTTCAAAACACAGCTGTTCGAATCACAGTTAGAGTACCACGATCAGAGCACACCTCCCCGCTGCTCTGTACCCTACACTGGCTATCCATTCGATCCAGAATCAAACACAAAATTTGTTCTCTGTGCTAAGTTTCACTGTCGGACTCTAGTCCAACATACCTATCCGACCTCATCCATGTGTATACTTACGCTCCTCTTCTGACAATCGTATACTAATTATTCCCACTATGAAAACAAAGTCATATGGACGCGTTCTTTTGTATACCAGGGCCCAGCAACGTAGAATGAATTGCCCACTGAACTTAGACACAAAGACAGTGATCCCATCCAAGAGTGCTCTCAAAACTCATTTATTTCGACTGCAAGAACAAACTTAAAGACCTAATAATGTTTCTTACCTTAAATATTCTCAGCATGTTTTTATGTTTTCTAATTTCACGGCGCTTAGAGCCTCTAAAGATTAGGCGCTATGCAAAGTCTTCATTATTATTATTATTATTAGTATGTATGTATGTATGTATGTATGTATGTATGTATGTATGTTTGCAAGCGTATAATTGTTGTTTGAGATGTTCTTTGATTATAAATCTTGATAAGCCCTGTGGATCTCGGTACACTTAAATGCCAAAAGACTCCATGCAATATTTGATTTTTATAATATGTTCATTTTTTAACTTTACATTGTTAGAATCGTGCAGTATTTTACGATATTGAACTCGCGTTAAATTCATATTGAACTCGCGTGAATAAAGGAATTAATTTCTGTTAGTAAACAACCAATGGAGGCAGACGCCTTGTAAACAAACAATGGACGCAGACGCCAGCACTTTTAATTAATTGTATTTGTCTGTGGATGAAGTAAATCAACTGTTTGAGCCATTTGAAATTAGAGATGCCAACGTTGACAATGTGGGTGAATTCATAGACTAAAATATAATTTTCAACGAAGCAAGCGATATAAGAAATGTGCAGCGATTGCTGTATGATAACTACTTTGTTAACAAATCATGTACACCCGCGTAGTAGGCGCTTTATGTTTTGGTTAATTAAATTTGTTTCTGAATGAACTAAAGCAGATCTTTCGTGGACTAGCACACAGCAGCTGCTTTGCTACAGTCCGCGTTAACTTTTTGATACCATGTTTCTGATTTATGCGGGCGATAGACGCCAGATTTTATAAAATTGCTCGGTTCCTACAAATAACATGCAAGTGACAAATGATAAACTATCTTCTTTGGCTAGTAATAAAAATGGCAAAAGTATGCTTACTGTTTTCCATCCTGAATTTCCTCAAAATGTATTTTCTTAGTTCTGCAAATCCGAGTTACACGAGCCATGTCATAAGCTCTCAAGCTTGATTACTCATTTCAAAATGGTATTGTAATTTCGACTGTATTCCAAGTACAATTACATCCTCCATACTGCACTCAAAATGAAATACACATTATATTCCATAGCGTCTTTTTGATAATTGTAATTAAAAGACTTAATATTTTCCCCACATTTTGATTTTAACATTCAATGACAGAACAGAAACATACTTGCAGATGTCAACACGCTCCTCCGTCGCCGTTGAAATCCGATGTAGTTCATGTAGAATTGGTATAGATAAATCCAGTCTATAATCACAAAATTTCGTAGAAACGACACAAATACCAAAATCTATTCATTCCAGATCAAATGGAAATGTTGTTGCAATGCGCATTCATTCACAATATGACTCCAAATTTCAATTTTAAGTAGACCAAAACACCATTTTCTTTCGAAAGTTAGGTCTAGCGCGCGACTAAATTCAAATTTATCTGGGCGGATTTATGTGCGCATTAATAATGTTGTTGTATAATGGTGAATCTGCGCTTGTGTATTTAGTTTGGAACACGGCATACATTCAGTGACTTTGTGCCTTGTAGTGTAGTTTTGTTTATATAATTAATCCTTAGGTAGAATAAGAAAATGAGCATATAATAAAAAGGTTACTGCATTTGTATGGGAAAATATGAACTCGTTTTGTCGAAAGGATATACTGCACTCCCAAGGTGGTGCAGTATTTCCATCCGAAAAATTCGTTCATATTTTCCCATACAAATGCAGTAACCTTTAATTTTTTTTATTTGATACTTTGTCACTTCCCTCGTATACTCGTATTGGAAATTCTCTGAGGAAGCAATGACACTTTTATTTTCGTTTCTGGATCTTTAACTCAAGATGGGGGTTAGGAAGGACCTGTATTTAACGAAATAAAATATTTTTATAACTATAATTTCGAATCTGCGTTAAGGATGTGATGCAACGAATATTGTAAAATCAATATCGGTCTTCACTACTGTTATATATCTTTAGTTGTGATCGTGTGTTGGCTTTTCGAACTAAATCACTATTTTGGAATTATTGTGAATTCATTTATAAACTTTTTGATATTTTGGATTAGTTTGTTACCTAGGGTCATAAAAACACGTGCTATTCCTTGTTCATGATTAGTGAATGATACTAATATCAAGAAATGAGATAAGTTATGTATTATATTTACCGTAAATCACTAAAGACAAATAAAAATGATCATATAAGACACGCAACAATAACTGCATTGGGACCGATAAGAATGGTTTCGTTTTCAATGACCTGTGGAGGACAAAATCTTGATACATGAATTGAATTCAGTAGTCCCTGCAATATCACTGACGCATATATGTTCTTTTTCGATTTCGTTCACTTTACACATCTCTCCGCACCAATATGCTTTTAAATATGACTGTTTTCTTGAAATCAGCTTTAAATAAATGGACATGAAAACTCCTCCAAGTGTTCATATGTACCATTGACATTATTTCGACAACACTCGACCGTCTATCATGAATTATGTTTCACGATGACTATAAATGAAAGAAAATATTAAATTTGTGTTTAATTGTAAAAAAGGATATCTTATAAAATATATAATTTAATAATTATTTCTGCGTTCTCTGCTGCAGTTATTTTCTCGAAAAAATAATGCAAACTTTGACTGTGTAGAAAGTAGATGTTGGTGCACAAAACCGTTGAAATTATATTTAAAGATGACATAAAAATACGACCTTGACTGAACTCAATCGTTAATTTAAAGTACAGGCCCGAGTACATGCTTATATTTATCAAAGGAAACATGATTTTCAATACACCTACTATTTTAGAGCAGTGAATTGTTAAGATCATGCCCCTGTAATGCTTATATTTATCCAAGGAAACATGATTTTAATACACCTAATACATTAGAGCAGTGAATTGTTAAGACTATGCCCGAGCACATGCTTATATGTATCCAAAGAAACATGATTTTCAATACACCTACTATTTTAGAGCAGTGAATTGTTAAGATCATGCCCGAGTAATGCTTATATTTATCCAAGGAAACATGATTTTAATACACCTAATACATCAGAGCAGTGAATTGTTAAGACTATGCCCGAGCACATTCTTATATTTATCCCAAGAAACATGATTTTCAATACACCTAAGTCGTTAGAGCAGTGAATTGTTAAGACCAGGCCCAAGTACATGCTTATATTTATCAAAGGAAACATGATTTTCAATACACTAATACGTTAGAGCAATGAATTGTTAAGATCATGTCCGAGTACATGCTTATATTTATCCAAGGAAACATACACCTAATACTTTAGAGCAGTGAATTGTTAAGACGACTAAACCTTTCATTCACATTTATCATTAAATCCTAGACAATAAAAGAAATAATTAGAAGTGATTGATGACTTTTTTTGAATAATGGATTGTGCTGGTTTGTGGAATTATGTGATAGAAGGATTGATTTATCACTCCTTTGAGACAATAGTAACCGAGAAAAGTCTGATATGGAAAGAGTTGAAATGTCCTTTAAACGTTCTTTATTTGTAAATGATTACATTTTATTAGTTTCGCTCCCTGAATAAAATTTGATGAATAACACTTTATTGGATATTTCAGAGGAATGAAATTTGCTTCCTTAATTGATATGCTTTAGCTCTGCGGAAGCGACGTCTTGGTGATCATTAGCTACACTGTCGTAGCCGCAGCGTGGTTGAGGATACGATAGGATTCTGTAGCTTATATTGGAGCAAGTAAAACTAATGTAAAAGGCAAAAGATGAATGCAGTTAAAATCTACTACCTACGCAGAGTTATGTTTTTCAGGAAGTTTGGCTTATCATAAAGTTATTAACCATGTATCATGTAAATTATGATGATAAGTTGTGTTGCGCTGACTGTACATTGTTCACCATCACAAAATGACACGAGATTTTCGGTAATTCGGTATCCAAAAAGATTTGCAATGCTATATATGGATATTGTACGATTATGCTGATTAGATGCAACAGTGACTGTCTAGGTTCTGCTTGTACCAATGCTCTCCCCATGTCCTGTGATAAGGAGGAGACAGAAGACTATGAGGACTGGCATATTAATTTGTACCATTTTCATACATGAATGTTCCAAGTAATTATATGATATTACGTTTGACAATTTGACAATACTTATACCTGACACTACTCTCTTCAGTGTTAGCATTTGCACAAGTTCAACGTTATTGATTTGCTTCCAACAAATTATATTCTTTATTAGATTTTGCCGTAACATAGTAAACATTACATTGATGTTAACTATGTTTATGTGTTCTTACAACCATACATTCTTCAGATATTCGGACGCAGTATTTTTACCGGAATTTCCAGTCAACAAAGTATCGCTTTGCTAAGAATGAGGAGATTTAAAGATATTAATGTGGGTATGAAATATTTTCTAAAAGGGCTTGCTCTTTCAGATATTGAACTGTTTAGAATATGTTATTTTGTGAAATGTTGTCATTGAAGGTTAATATGTATCAGGTTCAGTGTTGTTATATTCGGTATCATGTAATGGGTAAACGAATCCAATTTATTGAACAACAAGTAAATCAACGTTTATCATTGAAAACCTGTCCGACAGGTATTGCTCATGAGACACATTCCATGCTATGCATCATGTATGCATCATACTACCTAACTACAGGAATTGCACGCTTGTCAATCGGTTAAATGTTTGCTGTATCAGTGCCTTTCATTCCTAAGATGCCTTCTCTAGGTAAAGAAATCTTTCCGACCTACACCATTTACATAGGTTCTCGCGTTGCCAATTATATCACGACATCAATTAGAACAGTATTAGTATTCAACCCTGACAGAAGTTTCTTTGTATAATATATTACTTTATTTTTTCAAAAAGAATTTACTGTTTCTTGGTTAAATATGTCCCTAATGAGCACTGGTGTTGATAATTAAACCAATAATACGTTTTGTGTGTGATGTTGTCAGGGTTTCCAAAACATATCAGTACACGATTTAAACTTCCAGGCGATGGACTTTTATGGTTTCAGTTGTTCGACTATGCAAGAAAAATCAATTATTTGAAACGAGAAATTATATCCGCAAAATCGTAAACACTTGGAAAAAAGCTGAACTTGTGAATTTCAAGCTACTATATGACTATATTTATTAGCAGCAAAATGATATCGTATAAGGTACATAAACAAGCCAGTTTTATGTAATATCTTGTATATTCTAAGCAATAAATATGTTATTTTAGCTTCAAATGAAATAAAATTATCTCGTGAAATGACCGCAGCTCAGAAAGATAACCAATTGCCTTTAAACGTAACTGATTCATGAATGTATCGATGCAGACTTTTGTGTACCCTGTCGAATTGATATTAAGCGTTACTAACTACTGTAATTAGTTCATGACATGTGCTAAATTATCTACTCCGAAACTTATCTATTTAACTCAGACTTAATGGGTACTTCACACAAAACGCACCTTGCTCACAACAACATAAAACAACCGTTTACTCTATATTTTAAAGATTATTTTTGAGCTCTTATGTTTAAATTTATATAACGCTTTTATGGAATTTTAATATCTTTACTTTTTATTTTGTAGTGCGTTGTGTTTACGTTTGTTTGGAAAAGTGTATCTTCTTGAAGTTTTCTTTTTGAAATTTGGTATATTTACATTTATAGAACTTTAATTTCAATCGGCACCATATATCTCATATTCAGCTGACGTGTCAGTTAAACCCTAATGCATAAACACATGAATACATAGGTCGAAACAGTAGTCTTATATCGGGGTTTCGAGCCGAAAATCCTATTTTGTATTAGGACGACAACATGATTACCCATTCAATAGCCCCCTCAAGTTAGTCTAAACAACTACGAAAACAACGTTGTTGAGGCAACAGCGTCCATTTCATAATCGATTACCAACATGAGGACATGTTATTGAATCATCATCGTCATCAAACAAAATAGGAAACATCCGTTAAATAAGAGTACTCATATATTGTATACAAAATTTTACTAATTGCTAGCAATTTTAATGCATCTATTTTTGATATTTTACACAAAATTCACAATCTAAAAAATCTACATTGCAAAAATCAGCATCACATGTTTTGTATCCTAACACTAATGTGTTAATGCCATCAGCACAGTATCTCTTATCATCGAAATTGTAAAGACCATATTGTATTATGACAACAGTCTCAATTTTGTGACAATTTGATTTTGTTGACATCATTTCAACATAACCACTAAACTCATCTAACGCAGACGTATCAACCTTATCGACAACATTTTAGTTTTATTCCATTGGCTAGTTTCCTAACCTTATTATCTGATGATTTTAGACAGTACTTTTTAATACGCAATTCGATGAATTTCGCTATACTTTTCATAGCAGCCTCATCTTTGAACTTTCATATTACTGTGTTATTGTCATCGCAGTGAAATCCACTATTTGCTGGGTAATCTGAAAGATGAAACAGATCCCGGTGTTCGTAAAATTCTGTGTAATTATCATCCGTCTCAACATCATACATCAACGAGTCAGTGTCTGTGAACAACAATTCCGGATCAGGCTACATAACCTTAATAAAATCATAATGAAACTAGTACATTAACGTTTTTGATATTTCAAGTACTTCCATACCAACATAAACTGGTTTATTGAACTTCAAGTTTGTTTTTCTGTTATGTATCGCAACAAGATTTTCATTAACAATCTTCATACTAACAAAATTATCAGATGCTACAAGTTTACGACGCTAAGCGTTATTACCGTTCTCAATATTGACTCGCTTTCTAACGTTTTCCGAAGATGCTATTGTTCATGAGCTTGAAGAAGCTTTTCTCAACTTTTGTTGTTGCAACTGCTCTTCGTCTAGTATCTGAGTCAATATAATCTTTCATCCAACGTGACTGACTAAACTTTAACACACGATGAACTTTTCTTAGTATCAGACCATTATCAAGTGCCTGTTTCAGATTTTTATAATGCAAAATATATCTCCATTTATCTAGAAGATTAGGAACTAGTTTCTGAACAACAGATTTACCATTAGTGCTAGACCAATAATTACGTTGTTCATCTTATAGCAAATTATAGTCGATCAACATTGATTCTGGACAAAATGGATAGTCGCTATGAGCGTCATGTATCTTCACAGAGTAGTCAAGATCAACCTCAACAAAATAGCCAATATCACCTGGTTCAATTTTATCCGTTTCTTTGAAAAACTGATCCGGACTTATCCATGAAATCCGCCCATAGGGCATCGGTTCAGACATTGTATAATCGTAAAGATCATTATGTAAAGATGAACTATGAAAACCGATGGCAACGTCTTATCATAGTCGCTCATGTACATATCATTATCTTTCGCATTTTCTTCTGTTATAACGCTTTTTCCTCCTCTGATTTAACGTTCTATGAAACAAAACATATCAGGATCTGTCAGCAATTGCAGTTTCATTTTGTTGTGCTTGAGTAATGTGTCCCAACTTAATCCTGTTACTGAATAGTACCATGCCGGATCAAGTCCGTAGTTATCAGCGCTGACATCACTGAAATTTTCAGATTATCTGCGAACAACAACACTGATGTGATCAGATATTCGTCATGATAATCACCGAAGGTTTTACAATCAAATTCGTTTCAAATTTGCTGAGCGTAAGCATAGTCGTCATCGCTGACACTTTCAAGATTTAACCTAAAATAAAACTTGTCCTAGTCAGGTAAACTTGTTTAATCAAATCTGCTCCAATCGTCAAGATACTCGTAAGAAAAACCTTTCCTCGTAAATAAACTTGCGGTTTCACTGAAATGTTCTGTAAGATTAACAAACTTTCCATATTCTTTCACGAGTTCCTATAACGATGCCGCCATAAACTGTAAACTATCAATAAATCTCAACTTGCCAAGTGTCACTGATATATACTTTTCTGTGTTATTTGGGATGCATTTTATTTTATCGTTGTTATTGATTTTCAGGCGGTTTATTATATCTTTGTTACCGAATTATTCGACGATAATATCATACGAATCGTATCCACGGAAATTATGAGCAACAACGGGGACGAAATCTGGTGCGTTGTATTTAAATTTGCATTTGTCATGAGCTGGACCACGATATTTACCTGTAATATGATAATGATCTTTTATTCGAGCTCGTGTCTTAAGCGCCTGCTCGCAAATATGACATTTTTTACTGAAGCAAATTCTGATTCATGTTTTACAGTCAAATGTTTCATTTTCGTTGTTCTACCGAGCAACATCATGATGGCATCAACCTCGTTGATAAGGTTTTTTCAGCAACGACAGAGCAAGATTGCAACCACGGTAAAGTTTAACAGGTTTTGATGAACGTTAATCAACAGCACATACAACTTTATATGTGACCCCAGATGGAACATGTTCGAGGATTTATCAGGGTTATTTCCTGCTCCTTGAACAGAATCGATTCGAAGTCGTAGTATATTATAAAGGGAACTTTCATCTGTAGTTTGTAAACTGTAATATATTTTCATCTTTAGCAGGCATGGATATTCATGGTACGCTAGAACAATACTCGAGATGACAATCTAATATCAGTTGTGACTTACATCCGTTTAAACATCTGACGCAAAACTATATATTTTTTGTTGTGTTTGTTATACTGCCCACCGACTAACCCGTTAAAGTTTTTAATCCACACATAGTGGATTTTACAGAACAGCAAATTTATTGTTGTTTGTTTGGGTCTTCCAGTATCTGATGTGGCTCTATAGCTGATATATCTTGAGTAGATCTGTTGTGTATGATCATCTTCTCCAAACACATTAATACCTCCTGGTAAAAGCAACATGTTCTGTTTCTCAGATTTTGGAATTTGATACTCAAAAAAGGAAAATATAATTCAGAAAAAGTTTAGATTGTTAGAATGACAGATGTAATTTGTCACTTTGTCAGCGCGTTTATCTACTGGGAATAACGCTGCGAATAACGCCCATTGAAAGCACTTGTCGTCGTTGTTCTTGATATTGATACAACATTTTGTATTTTAAATTTTAGTTGGCAGATCGACATATGAGCTACCTCGAAGAGGATTGTATTTCATTGTGTGACACAAAATTTGTTATTTTATAGAATCTCCAATCCGATCCAGATGTTGTGTATCCTTCTATTTTTTCTTCTTCTATCTCCTGAAATATATCATCTGACAATGACATCACATTTGTTCCAGTTAAAACTTTACGGGATATGCGAGGTAATGTAAGGATCAGCAGATTCTTGGAAATGATGTTGCTGTTGTTGTTGTTGATCGACTAGCCAGTCTGGTGATATACACAACTTTGACATTGTACAATAATCTTCAGACGCTTGTGCGTTGCAAGTTTAGATTTTACTGTTGGTTGAAGTAAATGAAACAGATTTTTAGACGATAATTTTTTTAAGTAAATGTTGATTATCAAATCTCCAACTGTTGTCAAATCCAACAAATGCTGTTGCAATTTTTAAGGCTGATATTTTGTCACGAACAAACTTCGTTTTGCGATATCTGCAAGTTTTATCATAATATAGTATTGTGTTTAATATTTCTCCAATAGTACGATATGAAATTGCAAATTAGAGATTTGAAAAACATAGAGTGTATGATGGAAAAATTGTACCAACAACCCATTATCGTCAATAGTCTTGCAAGGTGCTAGGAAATACTCTGGCGTTATCCAAAATATAACCTGTTTGCCGGCAATGAACTTAGAGTTATTATTAATCTTAAAACTAAAGCTTTTTTTAGGGATTATAACACCAGAAGGTTATAAAATTAAAGTAAAGTGCAGCGATGATGCAAAGTACACTGACATGTTCTTGCACGTTTTTGTCTGGACATTGTTCAGTGATGATATTCTAGCTGGAATGCAAGCTCATCGTGTCAATGATCAAATCACCGACAATATCATTGCAAATTTGTCTTTGAGAGAGTTTAAATTACATCTGATTTATGATTTGTATGAGGCTAATAGAGAAGGTGTTGTCAGGAATATTAGAACTAAAAACGTTCTTGGTCGTGTTAGTAATACTGGTTATTTGATGGCCATGGTTAGAGGTACACAAACTAATGGAATTTTATATTATTCACATCGTTTCGTTAATGAAGTTGTTCATGGTTTGATTCCAAGTGGCTTAGTTATTGATCATATCAACAGAATAAAGTTGATAATCGTCACAGGAGAAGAAACATTATTTCATTCTTTCTCGTCAGCGGCAAAGTATTTTAACATTAAACCACAAAATCCGCATACTTTTATCTCTCGTAATTCGTCAAGCATGACCCGATCGCAACCTAGTTTGTTGCCGACGTGATCATGGTAACAAATATCATGACGCATCGCAATTGCATCAACCGCGTTGTAAGGTTCTTGTCCCGGTAACGGACTGTCATCGCCGTTGAGTTGTTGATCAAGTGAATTCCATGGACCGGTATATTTGTGCCCTGGCAATGTCCAACCTCCCGTTGTTTTCGGTACTTTGGCTATAATTTTATGTATATCCAATCCTGATCCGATGACAGCTCTGTGATTGCAACGCTAGCAATAAGCAACTATCTTATTTTGTTCAAGGCACAGATATTTGTTCACGTCTTCGCAATTACATTTCATTTATTTTTAGTCTAACGCTTTATAAATTGAAACCAAGAAGCAAACTGATTTTTATGGAGAAAAGTTGTTGAAATGGCGACTTTAATGGAACAGATGGAAAAGGTAATGAACGTAATAAAATAATAAATCATCAAAGAAAGAAAGACATGGAGGTAGACACTAGATGTTTTAAGAATTTGCGGTATTAACCTAAATGCTTGAAGATCTCTTACAATATACAAGATGAATCACTACTGATTCACCGATAAGGAAGTTAAATTTACGAAAGTTCTACTTAGAATATCTCCCAATTAAATCAGCATACCGTAAAGCTGTTTAAGAATGAACATTTAGAATTCCTATCAGTCAAATCTGTGATCGGTAACTCTTGTTTTATGACACAACAATGCCATTACATATTTTGTCGAATTGTATACGTAAAACAATTATCTATCGACTTAGGGCCTTTTGCGGTGCATTTTATTTCTTCATATTTACGATCATAATAGGGCTTTGCTTGATTGATCTTCATCAATAACATTAAAGCACCTGTCTTGAGAAAGGATGGAAGATACCATAACCCGTAAATCTAAGATCCATATATCGTTCATTATGCCGTCCATCCATGCAATGTCATAAATATTCTCCAAGTTAAAAAAGAAAACAAAGCCACTATAAAGTCTAAAATTATTTTGTTTGATTCAAGAAGGGTCTGTTTATTAACATTTGTTCCATAATTTCGATAACGGTGACGATACTTGGAAGAATGTGTTCGGTCTTTCAGGACTATCTAAACTGGTATCCCTTTCGCTACAAAGAAGAAAGTCGCAGGTTTCCCAAATTGTATTGAAAATGTTATGGAGTATATGCTTCAAAATTCGATGATGGATATATCTTCCTCTTCCTCCATGACTTTATCCACAAAACTTTATCCTAAATAGACACGTATTCGCAAATGCAGCCGTGAAAACCAGCTCGACCAGTCACATTGCCATTTATTGATATGGCTCCAACAAATTCGATATGTATACCTATAATAGTTGGCGCAGTCCTGCTACATGAATGCTACTTTACTTTACATGTTTCTAACATACACAGGTTTCACAACTATTTCATTTATATAATAGATTCATGTTTAAAATAGATTTCTAATATAACTAAACATATTAGTGATATGGCATGCTGCCCTTCTGCTGGTTGTTTTATAAGGTAAAGCCTTTGATTGAAGATAATACCTACATATTGCATTTTTGTGCTTTCCATAAATGAAATTTACGCATTATATTCATTAATATCGTTTAAATGTTCATATTGCTAGTATGTGTCATTGTGCGTTTTGTCGCCTTAGTGGAGGGAGAACCCTGGAAAACCCCAGTAGGAACCATCAAATCACGGTAAGCTTTCTCATGTACCTACATTGGCAGCACTAACTCGATCCACCGAGGACAGAGGTGAAATGGCAGTGATCTTTAGACCAGCCACGGGCCCTTTACTATAATGTAAAAGTAAAAATGAATGGAAACCTCTTTTGAAGAGTAAATAAAGAAATTCAGTCAAACACGCACACATCTGAGAGATAACTAAGTTCATTCTGTAAACATAGAAATTGTGAGCATGTGAGTAGGATGTTATTGTGTTAATACTGAGCACATATAACGGTGCTGCGGAGTTTTGCTTTTAACAAAATAATTTATTTCGTGTGGAATGATAAGATGCTGTTCGTTTTACTAAATTCGTAAGAAAATTATTTGGGAGTTTCAATATTCCTTACTGACAGAAAATATCGAAGAACCGGTACAATAAAAATGTACTGTGGTACGCACAATGGGGGGGGGGGAGACACCGAGATAAACCGGTTTATCGGTAATACCGCTCCCCTTTAATAAATATATAATTGGATGCATTAAGAATTATGTTACTAATATAATTTGTTAGTTTACCGTAAACAGAGAATTTTAGTGATAGATTTCTACGAATTTTGACATGAAGCAAAATTACTATTATCGGAGGAGAATTCGAGACACTGAACATCTTTTATCAAAATATCAGTCTTCTGATAGAACTGGTGTTTGTAATAGTAAAGGATCTAACGAAGCTACAAGAGACTATTATCAGCATATAGCATGGTAAACGACTAAAAATTGTCTGCAATAAACTGAAATATAAGTAAAGAATAATAATGCTTTTCTCGGTAATTTAAGGTCACTGGCCAATAGTACAAAATAAAAATAAAAAAATACTGTTTGTGCCATTTTGAACAGAAATGAGATGTGGTGTTCAACATAAGAATACTTACATAATTTCCTATCAAGAATCAATATATTCTTCGGGAAAAAATAATGCAGACTTTTTTTTCAATTTGCAATTTGGATCTTTTTAAATATGGTATTATTGCACTTATAATACCGTAATATTGTATAATCTGGGGTGATAATCATATGCATCACAAAATCATATATATATGTTGTATGTTGTTAATCGTTTTATTATTTCTCCACACAACCTCCACTGAAATTTCATGAAAGTTTCTATCTTTTATTTTATTTTTTATTATCATAAATTCTGCCCATTCTGAAAGAACATGCTTCCAAAACAATTTAAAATATATATTTTTGGATAATCTCGATATTTGCAAATCATTGATTTGAAAAAGGTGCCATAGGACAAATCATATTTACTAAGAAAGTAGTCTGTTATATTTTGTCCTTCAGATAATAGTAAACGCTTTATCCAAGATATTTTTAAAGATCTGATAAAATATGCTAGATGTTTCATGAAACAATCAACCTTCTTCTAGCTTATTAACAAGTTGTTTTACATATTTTATCGGGACCGTTATGCCACATAAATCTAAAAAAAGAACCCATTTTTAAAATTCGCTTTAAGACTTGATGTTGGATTAAGAATTTGGACTAACAGTTGGAATATATGCGTCAGGTTAGATCAGGTCATTGACTGTAGAACAATTTTCCTATACATTGTTAATTTTATTCGATTCTATTTCCCTAACAGGTTTTGTAATATCTTCAATTTTGTTTTAAAACTTCATTTCCATAATGTCTTCTGCATTCATGGATAACTAATAGTGACACATTTAAACCCATTCAGATCCTAAATATGTTCACATATGTGTTTGTGAATTCTTTGATGTCCTTAATTTTCATAACTTTTAGTCCCGACATTGATGTAAATGCATTAAGTGTTAAGTTGTAATTCGTCTAATAGGAACGTTTTGTCATCATCATATTTATTTTCAATAAATTATTATTATTATCAATCAATTAGATAAAGTTCATTAGGATCATCACTGCAAAGGAATATACCTAGGAATAATAGAATCTACTTGGGGTCCGGACAGAGACAAGGAAATAGCAGTCAAGGGGTTATCTTATTCCTCTTCCCACGAGGCTATGCCGATTGGGTAGACAAATAATGTAACCCGCGACTGGCATTTCATTGTCATGGGACAAACACCGTCATAGATTATTTTTGTCACCCAATTTTTCCCAACAAAATTAAAATAACCCTGCACCCATGCAATGTGGTTAGCATATTGAAAACACATCGGGTTTATATATTCCGCTCTTAGAAAAAGGAAAAGAAAAACAAGAAAAACGTTATAATTGTTAAGCATTGTAAGTATTGCGCACTGGAAGTCTCGAGCCACGTGCTATTGCTTATTTTTTTTAAAGACGAGTATGTTAACGATGGCAATGGGATGACCTGTCGACCCTAAGTATATTTCAATTAAGTTAAATACCTGTAGGCAAGCGTACGACCATGTGCAGTACAATATACCTACTGGATGGTAGTTCTAACGAAGTGTGGTGACATTAGGAATTTCCATTTCATGACTTTCTTGGAAATTTATATTTTTTGTCCTAGAAATATGTCAGGTTGTTGCTAATCACTGGTGCAGTTATACGCTACATTAAGATCTTTTATTTCTGAATAGCATATGGACTGATGAATGAACCACTCTGGATGGTAAGTGCAAGAGTTTTCATTTGCAATCGCATTATTAGATTTAGTCAACTGGGGCGGAGTGTGGGCGTTCGACCAAGAAGAAACCAGTTTGATATAAAACATTTCTTGTTTTTGCCTGCTTTGCGGTAGCACTTGAAAGAGTTTGTTTTTTCTTTTGTGTCATTTTACTTACACTTGAGATCTCAAGATGAAATAAAGCCAACACGAATTAAGCGCAACAAAATGACTGGATCATTTTTTGGATCGCTATTTGGTAGGATAATGAACTATTGCACAAAAATGAGAATCCTTTTACATTAAAGATGCAAATAAAAACTAATGATTTTCGTTGAAAGCATGCCTGTTAGATTTTTTTTATTGAGGTATATAGGTTAATTCCTTATATTTTTAAGCTAAACCGACACTACCGCCCATTCCTCTTTTTTACATTCATTTTTGAAGCAAAGAGTTATTTTGAATAATATCCGCTGACAAGGTGACTAAAAGAATCAGTATGCGCTTTAGGGATGATTAAAGTTCACTAGTACTTTAACAAATTGGCACATCACCCCTCAGCCATCTCGACATTCAGATATTTATCTCTGTAGCAGACATACATAAATACATAAGCCAAGTCAGCGGTTCATTTGCAGTCCAAATTATGCATTTAATCTGCATCGTGATAGTATGTGACAGGTAGTCACCAAACAAGCCAACCAATTGTCAAGCCTAATTCAAGGTAAATGTAAACCACATTACATATTCATTTTATGAGTGAATTTAGAAACTCAAGGCCTATGATAATTAGGCTCATGCATTCTACCTTGAAATCTAGGGTGTGGGTGCGTGAAAATACGAAACTACCCAGTGAGACCTTAAGGATAGATATACCAGTCTGTTCAGGTGAAAAGCTTTTCAGTTTCAAAACTTTGGGCAATTCGGATTAAAACGCAACCTTAACATGTGTAAAATTCAGAATCATCTGCTTCCTATGCATTTGTGGATGACCGAGAAAGCATCCTATGGAGCAACAAGTGGGACACCTTCATGCTTCATCGTTTTCTTTCCTCTCTTAAACCTACAATTTCTATATGACATGTCAGGTTCATCATTGTTCATAACTGATATACCCTGTAGTGTTAGTGCCTGGTGATATCAGTGATATCTCACAACATAAATAATACAACTCCTTATGAAATAGCAAAATATAGTGATAAAAGAGGTAAAAGAAACCAAGATAATTTTCGTGGAAATGTGCATGCTACGTACTTTAAAAATATGAACAATGCACAGCATATATAAACTGATCAGCACTCTCTCAGTGATTTCATGAAGGTCAAATCTATGCCGAGATAGATTATAAGGGAGGCAACTCTGTAAGTAACCCCAAAAATATATGTACCAAAAGTTAGTAAACATCACCAAACAAGCCAACCAACTGTCAAGCCTAATTCAAGGTAAATGTAAACCACATTACCTATTTATTTTATGAGTGAATTTAGAAACGCACCCATCATCATCATACAATAAAAATGTTCAAGCGTGTATCTGATCCCGTATTTGACATGGACGCACCAGTACTCAAGGATCAATATTAATCTTATGAAGCACGAGAACAAAACCAACGTGGTCGAATTGAACTACAAGTCCAAGATACATCCAGGTATTTCCTGCCTGCCGATGCATTTACTGACGTTCAGGCTAGATTTTTGAGAGATAAGAAAAATCAACATGCAACAGAAGACAAACGTGGAATTGTTAATAATGGTGTTATTTAAAAGTGCCGTGTATATGAATGATAGTAGACAGATTGAAGTATGTCACAATGACGTCGTTATTACTACGATGATAATGGGTCCTGCAAGATATTCCGATGATTATTCAAGATCTGCTGGTCATAAATGATATTTTCAAAAGATATTACTGACCACCCTAACCATACACAGTATAACATAGGACGACAAAGAAACTCCGCCAACAACGCTGACGCTGACTTAGCCTCGGTAGTCACCACCATTAATTCAGAATTCAGCTCGGGATGTGCAGCACGACGATCTCAAATTAATGCACATGGTAGATTCAGCTGTGTGATACCGTTGTCGCATATCTTTGGATTCTGCAGACATGTTAGAAAAGTTATCTTTTAAGCCAAACATACAGTTGAGTTAGTACGAAAGTCCACTGACAACGATGCAATTTGGCGAGAAAATGCTGTAGCTCCTTGTACAGTAATACTAATAAACGTTGCGTTGTGAATGCCAGCAATGATTCCATCGCTCACAGAAGAAGTTCGGTTGTTATCGTTCATGGATAACGTTGTCGTGGTTGACAATAATCACAGACTCAGTTGCAAGCACAGCAAATTCATTTTCATGGCAGATAGCATCTCAACAGGGAATTTCAGCACCACGACATACATTCGTTCCCTTTCAAGGTAAGACAAGATGAAAAAATCAAGAAATAAACCTGTTGGTATTTGATAGATTAGCTGTGTCCACGATTTCGCTGAAGATAAATGTACATCAAGAACAATTCGAACACATAATGCTGAATTTCGAACGAAAAAACGTAGCACGTGCATATTGTGGTTTGATGAGAATTGTGGGGGCATGATCAGAATGTTGATTTTTCTTTGCTGATATCTCAGCGTGATTTCTCAACGCTGTATCCAATATATTATTTCTCACTGGAACATCAGGATATGTTCAGACAATCTGTCGTTGATATTCATGTGTGAGCTACTGTTAATGATATACCGGTTGGTCCTGGTTGTTACAGAGCAATCGCTATTATACTTTCAAACAAAACAATCTTGCTTGAAGGCTGAGTGCTTGATGCGCCCCTAAAAAACATGTAAGTGTCTTCCCAACATGTAATTGGATGGCAAGAGATCTGTAATTAGCTCATTCATGGTGTTATAATGTCATATCATCACGTCAATGTTACTCTGACAACTGGTCAGATTAAAAAAACTACAATCCACATGGAAGAATAATTCTGGGGCAAAATATCTCTGAAATCAGCGTCGTTGCAGGGCCCAAATAAATTATCGTTGACTGAACGTCAACTCCAACGTTACAATGACAAGAAGATATAAAAAAAAAAAAACTGGCGTTCGACTTGATCTTTCTGCGAATGCGATCAGCAACACAACAAAAACCGCTGGTGTATTTCCGTTTCTAACGGTGTTACCGTGGGCTAATTGCATCGGCGGCTCCATCTGTTGCAAAGGCAACAAGACATGGCATAAACACATCGAAAAAAGGGACGGGGTCTAAGATTACCAGGAATGCGGTATGGTCAATGTCTGGGAGTGCCGGGGACGCTTCGTTAAAGCAAACCATGTCCGATTGTGATTCACTTGATGCTGCTCGGCGATTAAACATAAAAACATCAGATGTGTTTTCATGCGTGATCAATTACGAAAAAAGAAACTATGTTGAAACCGGTATCACTAATCCCGCTGAGGTTTCCGCCCTGGTACTCATTGTGCTGCATGCGTGGTTGATCCGCGTAGAGTTGTTTATTTGGATTCGTATGGATTGGCCCACCAAAATAATTTTTACGCTATAGTGGTTTAGCCGGTGACATACCAGTCTGGTATTCAACATTACCAACACAGATAATAACAGATCCACCAGTATTCAGTCTAGAAGTACTGTGGTACTTAACACCGTGTCAAGGTCATCAGCGCTGCCTCATAAAGTTGTGCCCGTCGTTTCAAACTTATAATGGTAGATATTTACAAAAGATCTGCTAAATGCAAGCACCAGGGTGAGATTGATTTATCCAAATATGCAACACGAGATGAACTTGCTGATTTTTTGCGATCTTGGACACAAATGACGTGTTTTTTTTTTCAGGATCAGCAAGGACGGTTAAAGACAAGCAATATTCCATTGACATATATTATTCTGCGAGTTCCAGGCGCGACGAAATGTAACTTAGTAGTGTTTACTGAAACTGGTAAACTCGGAGAAATCACTTTTAACTAATCATTGGACAGATTACTGAACGTATTAGAAGTGGAAATATTGCGATCACAACACGAGTAGAAATACAGTTATCAATGCAAGATAACCAAAATCAGACGATGACGTGGCAAAAAAAAAAAAATACGCGGAAAGCAAAATCAACACGATCAGATCTGCGATGAGTAAATGCGTTGCTAAAAGCAGTGATGCAATTAATGGCGATCTCAACATGAAATATCATTGCTAATTTGAGGGAACCAGAATCAAACGATGACGCTGCAACGAAGAAATACGTGATGAAATTTGTTAGTGACAATCAATGATAGATTGACCGTATTCAGATCTGAATATGCTAATCATGTAAGCGCGTTAATAAATTTCCGTAGAAACATAAATAGACTTGTTGGTCTAGTCAACGTTAAAACAACAATAGACATTATAAAAAAGGAGTTCACCAACATCATCTCAAGAATCAATTCCATAAACAATGAACTCGATAAAATTAAAAAGATTGCCGAAGGTACAATTCACACGACTCCGCTCATCAACGTAGAGTCTGGATCGGGAATATGGTCACCGTAAAACATCTCCATCAAATATACCACTGAGGTCGCCGAGATGTACAGGCACTCCGTGTGTAGCTCCTATAAATTTGAGATAGATATGGCATATTCATGGCGCCATTCCATCGACAGACTTTCCGGAACCGTCTCAGTCTTGTTAACTCAAAATATCGAGGAGACATTCATACAAGATTCAGAAAACTAACCCTAACCACAGCGAGATATGTTTGCCGTCTGGAATTCATCTCGAAAACACCTCAGTTTTTTGCTTGGCATATACCATAATGAATCCCGCACAATCCTTTCGGTATAATCAATCATATGCATAGAAGGCATCGCTGGAAGAAATCATGGACAAGCAGATAACACAACAAAACAAATCGCAGAACAATCATCGTCCTCGACAATGTTGATACGCGGCTTCCTCCTTGATCACTCAAACAACGATGCTAATCGGCACATTATCAGCGACGCACGTGATACCGCCCGTGGTTGGAATCGGTGTCTCTGTTGTTGTCGGTGTTGCTGGTATACTCAATAGTAAAAACATATCTACATGTACCAGTACAAAATTGCACAAGCACACAGAAAGAACTTACACTGCGACATATGCGTGTATAAAATATATCATCTATGCTGTCATTGGGATTAAATCCCGGTGCATTATCAGACAATTAATTTACTACGATCAGGGATATTTATGATCGGTATCATAAGAGCGCCAACACACGGCTGCAGACGCTGCCAAAGCCAAAATTAAGAATCCACCGTATAGATAAAAATGACCACAGAAATAACCACGCGACTGGAATAGATCATAGCTAACACAACGTCGCCACCGACCACAATAATATCAGCAACGTCAACACAGCCAGAATTCGATATTGGTTTTCCAACTCCGATAAAAGCGCAGAATGGTCGGTCACTTGAAATCGCACTGGCACAATTACGACTTTATTAGTGCAAGCCAAAAACCAGCGAAAATCATTTAGTAGATTAGACGCTAATAATTCGCTAATATTTTCACATAAAACCACAGCAGTTTCAGCTGATTATCAGGCCACAATCTGGGAAGTCGTTACCATCCCAAAAGGATAATATCAAATCGAACAAATAAATTATGTAATTCAGCGCAGAATTAAATCAATAACAGGAAAAGATTCAAAGATATCTATCAATGTGCACGAGCAACGCTGAGCGCCGCCGTAAAAAAATATCGGTGGGGGATCCTCCCTCATCCAATTACTCCGTTGACATATACAAATAGTCGATCAGAACCGTGCAAGGATGGCCGCTGGAAACACCAGTTGTTAAACCATAACATCCAAAACGATATTATTTTTATCCACCGGAAGACCGTCCTTATAGATTTTTAGTTACAGAGTATGATGACATACTCGATAATTTCCAACATCTGGACAATAAACTTCTTCATGGAGAAAAAATAGTCAGCGCGATCCCGAGGTTGTACGAAACAGAACAGCGAGAACTTAGAGATAGGTATTAGAAGTATATACTTGAATATCCTAATTAATTTTTTTGACCAAGCATCAATATTACAGTGGAACATCTAGGAGGTCTGAATAACGATGCTTCTCGTTTAGCATTACATATTTATGGGGTAGCCAGATTTGAAAAGGATCTCGATCAGCAATAAGTATTTTATGATCGTTTTAAGATCACTGAAAAAGATCGATTGGATACAATTAAACTACAATGATTCTGATGAGACTCAGCAGGCTATCAATGATACAGCTGACAAACATCTTCCGAAAATTGTAGCGGTATGGGAGAAAATTAAAGACCATCCAGATATTCTCAGCCATGACAACGATCCAACAGGTGGTGGTTGTCAGGCTATACCACCCCAGGGCAAGTTTTACAAGGGCAGGCCTAGCATTGATATGTTCTCTAGAGCTTTTCTACAGATGTCCAGCCAGGCCATTTGACTGTGTCGTGCCCACTAATCCTGTTTATTTACGATGTCATAATCCATCGCTCTCACGAGTATGTTTTCCTCTAACAGACCAAGATGGCAATTTATTGGACACATGTGTTCAAAATTGTCTGTTAGTTTGTATGTGTGTGACAGACCATGAACTTGTCCGCCGTGAAACAACCCAACATGATGAGAGAAATTTTAAAAAAAAAAAAAAAACCAAAACAACATTTGCTCTTAATTTTCTTTTGTCGTTTGGGCTATTTCTCCTTAGGGAATGTTGATTATTCTGCAAGAATCTTAATAGATTCAGTGCAAGATATTTTAGTTGTCTTGCACGTGCACTTACACGAGATAAATCTGATCGTATTGTTTCAATGGTGCTTACCAATGGAACAAATTTAGCATATCACGTTGTTCGTGTAAATCCGCCGATGACAATTTCATTTCACGCTAGAGTCATTTGATAAATTTGTACTCAACCGCGACTGTATATCTGCCCGCTTCACTTCTCTGCTGTATCACCTCAAAATCATCGTTGATTTTTTCAGCATGCATTTCTCTAATAACAGATTTTATTGAGACCAATTCGATTAGGTGTTGCTGTATCAGCTCAAAATCATCGTTGATTTTTTCAGCATGCATTTCTCTAATAAAAGATTTTATTGAGACCAATTCGATAAGGTGTTGCTTGATCTTGTAAACTTGTCATAATGAATCCATGCAGATGTTCTCTGAGCATTTGCAAAGAAAGCTTGAAATTTGTTTTGTCCATGTCGCCGGGACACCATGTCGGATGAATATTTCGTTGCGTATTTGTATCAACCTCGGTAAAAATAACCAAAAAATTCCAGTTATCTCTGATCACTTTGGGGATCTGAGTGCGCCGCTCAGAACCGTAAATAAACGTGTTTTTATGTCTGCCCCGTAAAAATATTCTGCCTGGATTTGCTTGTTTCTCGAGCATGACATCATCGTAAACCACTAGATTGTTGATATCCTCATTGAGATCCTCGACGGACTGCTCTTCATCAATGTATGTGATAAATTCAATGACATCGTCTTCATAGATTCATTAAATTAAATATATTTGTGAGTATTCCCATTGCAAAAATTGTGGCGATATGTTATGTATATCTGATATAATTCATATTTATTTTAACTTTATTGTTTGTTTGTCAGCTTTAAAAATATTTTTTTTATCTTTTGTACATGCTATTTTAATATAATCTTGTTTATGTGATTTAAACTTTTTTCATAAAATAGTTTGACTGTGATTCATTTGTAAACACATAAAGCGGACCTAGTTCCCTACCTTAATTCAAAATTAGTAACAGTCACATGAACAAGCATTTTATATTTTTTATTGTGGGAATAATAAGAGTGATATCGAAGCTGTATTGAATTCGTGACCCTAGGCTTTTAAATAGTTTTATTTAAGTAAACAACGTTTTTTCAATTTTATTCTTAGAGTAAAATGATTGGTTTATGTCAGGGCCATGTTTTGAGTACGTGATGTAAACATGTTCATGTGACCTTCATACGGCATCCAATCTGCGCCTCACAAATTGCTGTATAACCATTGTTTTAGAGAAATAATCTCAGTCTGGGCTTATAACACTTGATGTCAAGGTGTTCATTTATTGTGTCAGTTTGGAGTAATTTCAACGTCTATTCGAGTTTTTGGATTGAAAAGGATAAATTCTTTTTGTCCTGGAAATATATGTGTGCTCATACAGAATTCTTGGACAAAGAGATTTAATTAATTCAAACACCAGATTATTTATTGTGTTTCTACAAAGAACTGTAGATAACAACACTGTACCGGATACAGCATACGTCATCGCCTTCCATCATGGATTCTTCTTCGGGACTTGAACTTGAATTCGTTAGAACATTTCAGTATTAGGACTTGTAAAATTTTATTCGTGGATTATTTTTGGATTACTTTTCGATTTGATTCTTAAAACCGTAAGGTTTTTTCTTTCTTCATTTTTACAGTATCTTTCCAGGAAAATACATAATTTGTAAAAATGTTCAAAGCTTGATCTTTTCACTCTTTCTTATGTTACTTTTTTTTTCGAGCCTAAACACGTAACATAAGACGATATTACTAAGGCACTCGACAAAACACATGGAGCGTCATTTCCTGAGTATCCTGGGGAAAAACATCTTACAGGATATAATTGTTGTGGTCCTGGAACTCGTCTTGATATTAGACTTGATGGAGAAAAATCAACCAAACCCAGAAGATTTTCCGGTAAATGCAATTGATCAAGCGTGCCATATTCATGATGTCGCGTATAAAAGTCAAGATAGAACTACAACAACGACATATCGCGGATCTCAAGGTAATTCACACGATGAATTCGATAAAGAATAAAAACATACGAGAATCACTCGCGAATCAGTTGATAAGAAAAGCGATGAAAAGTAAAATAGTGTTGGGAGCTGGCAATTTAACGAAAACAAATATATAGTGGAGTCAGTTCAGTATATTCTAAGAGGATATTGGAGAGGTACAGTAGCAATTAAAAAACTCGCCGATGCAGCAGCAGTCACGCGAGATATATTCGCAGATTGGTTGTCACAACAGGCAATATGGCAAATTTAACTTCCACGTCCCAAAACGATTCATCAAGGACGCGCTGATGTCACTACACCCAACCAAGTTCATCAGGTAGATATCTTGTTTTCACCACATGATGAACACAAAAGGCGCACACACAAATATACGTTGACTGTGGTAGATCTTGCAAGTAGATACAAAGCGGCTGAACAGTTATCGTCTAAAACAGAAACCGAAGTCACAGCAGCGTATTTAACGAATCTATTAGCGAGGAATCGGGCCACATAGTGGCTTCCGATGGCAACAATTGCTACAGGTTGATCCTGGCAAAGAATTTCTCGGCGCAATAACGAAGCTGATGCAACAACATAACGTGAAAATCAGATGCGGCCACCAATCTGTGAATTAGATTCAACAACTTCTCAACGTTGATTTGTATGTGAACAATTACAGGTAAATTCCTGAAAACACATAGTTACCATCAGAGTGGATACGCGCCAGCAGTAAACACTAACAAGAATCACACGCTTTTTTGTTTGGTCATCTCGCGCATAACCAGCAAATTTTTTCTTCACTACGTTTATACTACCTAATTATGATGTTGTTGTTTGTGACGCTGTTGGCAGCTCCAACACGTAGACAACCCTGTGTAACTGTTATATTTGTATTACTCTGGTCACAGCCTAATAAACTAAATTTGACCATCGTATGCGATCATCGAAACCCAGATATTGGTATCTGATATTGTTAATCCCTATGACGAATGAATTGTTATTGTATATCGCATAATTTCACGATAACGGCTGCAGTACAACATCTACTGGAACCTCCACGACATCACGAATATCCACGACATCATTAAGAACGAGTTTTATTTTTGGCAAACTCCGTTTGCTGCTGAAATATGAATGAGTATATTTTGCCGGTGTGTATCTGCAGGGTGGTAACATAACGGGACTTGCTGAGTTGGACATTTTTGTTTGTGAAGATCAAATAATTTACGCTGAAGTGAATCACGGACAATTTTCCTGGATGCAACTATTGGATCCATGAGTTCCAGAAATCTGACAGTGGAGTCTCTGAAATTACGGTACTCAGTATTTCACACCGAACTTTGTCAGGTTGTAATCTGATTAACAATTTTAGTTGTCGTAGTTGTTCATCCTGTGAGCGATGGTCGTACAAAACGTCTTCATAGTGGCTAACTTATCGATTCACCTGTAAACTGCGGAGGATGTCCATGATATCCACACATGATAATTGCAGTATTGTGTTCATAAGCAATCAAGAAATATGTGTGATGTTTCTTTGTGTTCATAAGCAATCAAGAAATATGTGTAATGTTTCTTTGGATACTGTACAAATCTCATTACAGATAATTATTATCGGGATATATTTCTCGCTCATTCGTTTGGGTGTCCATGCATCACCTCGCCATCTAAAGAAACGTGCATGCGCTTACACCACGTTGTCAAATTTCTCTGGCAAGCCGATGAGTTGGCGCCAGCACAATCATGTCAGAGTTTTTAAATAATTCTATAGTACGTGTTGTTATATCAGAACGACCTGGACCATTGAGATAGACTGTGCTATGTCTCGTTATTGGATCGTTTACTGACGGTGATGATGAAATATATGATAATTATCGTTGCGATAATAAACATCAGATGCTTTAACATCAATTGACTTGAGATAATTGCGTATTTGCTCGTGTTTTATTCGTCACGAAACTCAGCTGACACCACTGGTGTCTTCTTCGATAGATGGCTCAAGAAGGTCGATTGTACAACACCCAATATAAAAAGAATATGTGGCCACATTTAACAAAGTCCTTAGGAAATCTGTTGATTATCGATAATAGATTCACTGAAGACTATACTAAAATAGATGATCTCAAATAAGTAAACTGAGGAGAATTGCCTTCATAGTATATAACTATTGTACCTTTGTTTTTTCCACCTTGCATGCTTACATTTATCCGTGACATCAACACACCTTTTGCCGCTGTGTCCTTAACAACAGAATGTACATCGGCTGGATCCATGATTTATATTGTACAACAACGTATATTATCAGATGATGAACCCGAAGTGAACTTACCTATAATTTTTCTGCAGATATCTTTTGTCATCTTGTGGTAATCAAAATTATTTTTGTAGTTTGGATGAAATTATCGCAGAGGTTACAGTTAATGATTTGACAATCTCAGCATCGAGCATGTATCGTAATAACACTATTGGAGCCTAACCGCGCAGATTGTTTGTGCAACAGTTGTTGAGATTTATTGTTATCTGGTTTATTAAAGTGTCTACCAAACCAAATTGATATTACACGATGACTACTCGCTGAAAACTTGAATGATTCAATCTAAGGAAAATCCAGCAAAATGGATGTTTGGTAGTAGCCTGTTTATTGCACCTCTAGTAAACTCTAATCATTTCGTGTGTTGGATAACCTAATCGCTCGAAATAACGATAGCACTCTCATCCAAGAAAGTCCAAGAAAAGCAGCAGGATAAGCAGCTACATTTTCAACAGAAATCATATCGGAGGAATTATATTTTGTGTTCCAAAGACTACCATAGCCAAACTCAACACAAGATTGTAATGCCTCATCAAGAAATTCTCTTGGAGTTTAGACTCCATTTATTTTTTTGTTGGGCTATATGAGCCACAACAGATGTTGCTGCAAAACAGTCAGACTAGTAAATCATCATTGTCGCCGTCATATCTTACCACAATCTTTTTCATGGTATGTTGGAGTGATTTCTTCCGATAAAGAACGTCTGATGGCAGAAGAAACTGATCAAATATTGATTCATCCGACAGAGTCGAAGGTATTTCTTCTGCTATTTTTTATGTCCTATTGCAGTATGGTATCTAATGTTCAGAAAATCGTCTGATCCACAATGGAGGTTTTATTGATGGGTAACAAAAATTGTGTCAGCTGCAATTTTGTTTGAAATTTGAAAATAAAGAGCTAGGAACCAAAATGTCTGCCAAGAACATTGGGGATACAGCACTTTCAGTGCAGCTTGTTACATATGAATTTAAAACTATGGTTATAGTGAAAGTGTTGGATAATTTGCACAGATACAAATATATTTATGGCAGTAGTGTTTTGCATAAGTTAGTGAATGGATACTTCCATTGAAAGACTAGCAGTTTAAAGATGTGCAATAACTCTCAGCACACAGCCTTTCCTAAACACTACAGATGAAAATTTACAGAATAAGTTTTGCAATCAGATCTTGAAAACCCTATAAAAAGTTCAACATCAAGCATGTGTACACATTTACATGCACAGGTTATTGCCCTTTTGTACACACAACGTGTTTGTCCCATATCTCCAAGAGGATGTGTGTGTTTGTGTGTGTGTGTGTGTGTGTGTGTGTGTGTATGAGAGAGAGAGAGAGAGAAAGAAAGAGAGAAGGGGGAGAGAGAACAGCTGTATGTATACAAGTTTCTAATGTAATTTAAAGAATCGGTCTCACGAATGTAATGTACATGTCTACAAATGAACTAGGCAAGATACCCTCTCATACAACGCAATCACTGTGCGTAATATCGATCAGCCAATCTTGAGTTTTAGATTCTTACTTAAAACAAAAATGAAAAAAATAATAAAAATAATTTTAAAAATTATAACTAATTGTAATTATTTATGAGTTTAATGTTTTTTTCTTCTAAGATATCGTGCTTTTAACTGTCAGTTGCCGATTCATACAGCTCACATAACGCCTCATCAGGAGTTATTTGCTGAGTGCTTCGGCAACTGACAGTTTACACAACGATAAATTCGGGAGAAAACAACATTAAACTCTTAAACGTTCTGACCAATGGAAATCTTCCCTACGTTTATCAAGTCATGCAACTGCAACTGCAATCACAAAGCAAACCAAATCCTTGTCCAATGGTAATAATAACAAAACGGTGCTTTCAAACATAGCAACTAGATGCATAACAATTAGAGAACACATCACAATGTAGACATTGTCCAACATCTTCGGCGTTTCAGTGTCGAATGGCTGTGCTAACTTCTCCATAGAGATGACAGGCTCCATTCGGTATCTGTGACAACTCTGCGACGTTTCTTTTCGGAACGCGACCAAGGCAAGAGATTTTTGCCCCTCGTGCGTACTCCATTTTTGATTAAATTACAATCACATAACCCTCCTACTAGACGAAGATGATGTAGTTTTTTATATGGTCATGCGAGATTTCATATTATTACAATCACGAGACTCATAACCCTCCTACTAGATGAAGATGATGTAGTTTTTTTATATGGTCATGCGAGATTTCAGATTTCTCCTTTAAATGCACTTTGCTTCGTTTGTTTAACAATAATCAGATCGAATCTTCACAAACCTAGATGTTTATGCATTATTTCAGCCTATAATTTCTCACATTATACACGTTTCACGATCTTCACAATGAATAAAATTACAAGCACTCTGCACTATTGTGCATTTAAACTACTTTAGAGACATTTTGTAAGACAATATTATCCATTTTTGCAAGCCATTGACATATAAATTCGTTACGCTCTCTTTTTATCCGTGATTGACTGTGGTAAATTTCCTCGTTTCTTCTTGACATCCATAAACAAGAATACGTCATCGACAAGCCACTGGCGTACGTTCTTATGGATCAACCGAACTCTATCGATTCATAAGTGACAGTCTGGAAGTGAAACTCTGACAGCAGTTATTGATACATGCTACTGGATAATATCTTGTATCTTCAATTTATGATTAATATCAATGCACGACAAACAATAACAATACAAAGTACAGTAGATGGCAATGATGAGACCCAGATTCTCGAGTACATCGAAAGTGAAACTTGTTAAAAAGACTGTGGAACTTAAACTTTATATATTTTTCAGAGGAAATCCAAACATTCGTGTAAGATATAAAACTTTGAATATCCGTCCTGATTCATGGAATACTTGCATTACTGGATGCCTTTACACCCCCATGTATCAATACTTCATAGTCAACATTTTGTATTGCCTTACTATAACCGCCTGTTTTAATATCAGAAATATATTTGCTTTTGCTTAAAACAATTTTCTTGGCCCTCTGCTAAAAAGTTCATTACAACAATTTGCGTTCGAACATCACCTCGAATAAATTTAAATTACGCCTAATCATTTATAAGTTTGCATGTACATAATCGTAATGGATTTCAAATGTTGGAATTCATTTACAGCCATTTACTGAACATGCTCTTGTATAAACGTTA
The DNA here is from genome assembly GCA_028554795.2 of Sinohyriopsis cumingii. Lineage (NCBI taxonomy): Eukaryota > Metazoa > Mollusca > Bivalvia > Unionida > Unionidae > Sinohyriopsis > Sinohyriopsis cumingii. The sequence continues at coordinate 133,242,796 of CM068838.1, read as the reverse complement.
CCAATATTGGCAAGGAACACCAGTGATTTTAGCTGTCTAATACTATATCTCTACTTTAGCGTCTACGGGAACTGTCTCTAAATAATTAATTACAATTCATCGAAACTTTCCCCATTAACATATTTGTATTGTTTCTACAGGGTTTTCGTGTAGTTACTATGATTACTTTGCAGATGGTATACATATATTTTGAAAGAAGATGTGTTCTACATATAATAAGTACATTTTGAAACCGAATAAACAATATATATATATATATATATATATATATATATATATATATATATATATATATATATATATATATATATATATATATATATATATATATATATAAAGTTCCCGTTTTTATGAACACCATAACGTACATAATTTCGCTTCATAGCCTTTCCTTATACACAAAAGAGATCACTGACTAAAATGCTTTAAAGGTCTTTAATATGAATCTTCTTCAAACGTTTTAAATATTGTGGTCAAAATCTCTGAAGATTAGTAAGTGAACCGGGCTAGTCCTTCATGCTGTCTAATAAGCAAAGAAATGAAAGGAACAGGGAAAATCCCTACCCAACCCCACTCCTTCCGTTCTCTAAAACATGTTAACTTTTTTAGTGCAATCTGCTCGAAAAATCAGATTGCACTAGGTAAAACTATATTAATTTTAAAAGTTATTAAATATAGGAGATCACATTTTGCCAGAGTACGCAATACAATTTCGTAAAGTCCAATGGCTGATTTAAATGTAAATACGAAGCATCTTGTTTCTAATTATTGAACTATTTCGAATAAAACTATTTAAAATAGTCCACTTCATAATTGTCTAATAAAGTGAGGCAATATTCAATTGCAGATTTGGGATCATTACTATAACCTTCACTGACCAAAGAAAGCCCGAATAACGGTATTGGATCCATTTTTATTTATTTATTTATGTTTGCACAAAATGTTTTCTTTTAATTAATGTTCACCTTATTCTATGATCCATTTTATTTATTTATTTATGTTTGCACAAAATGTTTTCTTTTAATTAATGTTCACCTCATTCTATGCGCTCTTCTGCAAGCATTTTTCAGGCTTGAAATGATGAACGGCAAGTTCACTTCAAACAAGACATCACCAAGACATTGCTTTGCCACCCCTTCCATACAATGTTCATATGTTTCAGTTGAACAGTTAAGCGAATTCTTCGCGAATTCTTGAAAACCCTTCATCGTACATGTGTTGATTCCGTCAGAACAGCATGAAGGGCCGTGCACTGGATAAAGAAAAATTAAAATGTCAAAAGTAATGTTGCATGTGCAAAGCTTATTCAATTATAAGTCAAATGTATATGTGTGGACTACTGATAACATTCCCTTTTGATGCATTTGTTATTGTTGTTATTGTTGTTGTTTTAGGGTTTAACGCCATTTTTCAGCACAAAATAGGCGGCCAATATAAAAACGGTGGAAGAAGAACCCGGTAAAACCCCAGAAAGACCCACCTACCCACGAGAAGCTACCGGCAAACTTTTCACATACCCACATTGGCCGAACCCGAGACTCGAACCCACAGAGACAGATGTGAGATGGCAGTGATCCGTAATGGTGAGCGCTTTAGATCACTCGGCCACTCGGGGCCCCTTTTATGCATTTAACAGACGTAATGGCTAGATATCATTAGCAGAGAAAATGCATTATTTATTTCAAGATATTGCTTTAAATTGAAAGAGATTTTATTAAAATTAATATTTTTTTCGGTAGCTATTAAAATGTAAGCATACTACAATTCATGTTCACGAAAATGACATGTTTCCTAGGAAATGACTTTGCAATTTTAATCGTTAATATTATTGGTTATATGATCTATCAAACTGCCTATGAATGTATATGTCTGTGCAAATGTGAATATCAGGGGGATGTAAAGAGCTAGATACTTTGTTAACGTTGCTTAGATATAAAGGAGAGTATGAGAGTGTGCTAGTCATACATTACGTTTTGTCTTAAATAGGCAGATAGATATTTAAAATGTTTACTCTTAAAACAGTGTCTTGTCATCTTTTCTGATCTTGAATGAAACTTTTACCACTAACACCAGTGATCGTGCAATACATACTTCGAAGAAAAACAGTTTTGCAAGAGAAATGTTCCTACGTTATATTTTGTTGTACGTTACCAGAAGAACGACGATTTCTGTATTGTTCAAGCGGTACTGGAGTTCTTTTCTTCACGCATCCACGCATATGGGATTGGTTAAAAAACCAAAAGTCTATATCAAAGGTGTCTGGTTGATGCAAACTTCGTGAAATGCAATCCATATAGTCCTGAAATTTAAAAACCCTCGTGCACTTGCATAATAAAAAGTTTGCTTCTTATGAATGCATGCATTCAAACTTAATTTATTCTAAATATACGAATTCTTTCAAAGAGGAGAAATGTGATCGCTATCCTAATAAGAGTAAAGTACGAAACACATCAATATCCGTTTCCATGTCAGGATTGATTTAATTTTCTGCATGTACATGGGCATCTTTATTAGTGTTTCTTTCAATCAGTTAGATCATCGACATTACATTGATTAAAAATGGAAATATTTACTAAAATACTAATATATACTATATGGGTGTAATGCTTTGTTCATGTCCATCATTGGGATCAATATCTTCTATACATCTTCCGATTAATTTAGGAAGATGTCGTCTAATTGTTTACTTACATCATCTACCAAGACGTTCCAACTAGTCTAATTATCTCAACATGTCGAACAAATACCCTGATTAATCCAATATCGATGCAATCACGCAGTCACTGCCTACATAGCTCGCCTCTAAACACATTCTAATTAGTCCCAGGAATATTTTAACATAAATTATTATGAAGAAAAATGATTCTTATTAACGTTATCTTAACACATCAAATATTTTCCCTAAAACTGGGCACACAATACATAAGATTGCAAAAATATGGGGTGTGATACTGAGATGATATATGCCCAAGGATAATAAATTTGTTTATCTTTTTCAACAAGATATGAATTAAATCTGCTTCAAAGGCTATTAAAATTGTCCAGCCTTGAAACAAGATTATACTGGGTTGATTTCGAAAGCTTTGAGTAACCTCGAATTAACAGTCGTATGACCACTATTCGGGCATAGCTGATGCATCAGTAGTTACACTGATTATCAACTGCGTCAGATGAAATGCATATAGTCCATATATCTAATTCGTTCTCATTTACATGTACAATATGAACTGTACTGTCATTAATTTAGAGATTATTTTTTGTCGACAAATCATGTTGTTTCCCCTTCCAATTGCTCTTGTCACAAAATATATTGCCTTTAGCCCAGGATATATACAGAATGTATGTGAGCTAAATACAAATTCATAATATCCGTTAGTAAAGCAATAAATTTAGGTTACAGTGACCTTTCTTGCCACTCTGGGTTTTAAATTATGTAATCGAAAGAAAGTGAAACCAAAATATTATGTTAAATCATTAAAGACTTTATTTTCCAATAATTCAAAGTAAAATTTCAAAAGACGCTTATAATCAGCACAATATTGAACCTAAGCCAACGAAGTGAAAAAGAGTGGGTAATAATGATCTTTTAAGAGAGAGAAATACACCCCCTCAGCAAATTTCATGATTTAGATAGGATAGTATGTATATAGGTTGCAACATACATACGTAATAATTAAACTCAAAACTCTACAGACAGTAAAAGATATATTGTAGGTCATAGTAACCTATTTATTGTATGGGTTTTTAATGATTGTAGTATGAACAGTGTGCTTGAGAAAACAATTTAAAACACACCATTTAACCAATGCCGGTGAAGCATGAAACATGGGTCACAACGACCTAGATGTGTAAACTTAGTAAGTCATTGTTTGATATGCAACAGTATGTATATATGATGCCAAAGACATGTAGTCACGAGTTCAATGCAACAACCTGACATTAGCTAATAAATGTTTCATTGTTCTAGTTAAAACATTGTGTGTACACTCCTTCCCCTTTTTGCTGCAAAACGCAAAACTTTAAAAAAAAGCATACACGATGTCAGCCCGCAAAAATAACGAATGGTTGTAATAATGACGCTATATATATATATATATATATATATATATATATATATATATATATATATATATATATATATATATATATATATATATATATATATATATGTGTGTGTGTGTGTGTGTGTGTGTGTGTGTGTGTGTGTGCGCGCGCGTGTCGACGCCGACTCGTGTGCAGGGGATGGTACAATGATTCTTCTTTAATGCATAGAGGAAAGCTAAACTTATATTCTCCTTTAGCTGATGAATCAGAAATAGAAGTAATTGTAGTTAAATATGGACACGAATGGACTTACATTTATATAATTACAAACATCATCTTTGATTCTGATAACCCGTCTCAGAAGTCGAACTCCACATCTAGATATTTGAACTGACCGACAACGTTGCTCTGGTAAAAGAACAAATCGTGTAATACATTGCATCAATATAAATGACAAATATTATCATTAGATATGATATAAAGTACAAAGTGTTTTCAGATATGACGTAAAGTATAAATATTGTTTTCAGATACGATACAGAGTACTAGTAAGTGCAATTTATAGAAAAAGGTTACATTGATTATACAAAACAAATTGTTGACGTAAAAACAATATCTTACTGAAATATCGAAAAAATCATCTTTTTTTCTTCTGAATATTTACCTCCAGTTTACACATTTGATCCGATGGCATTCTTGAAGACGTTTCTTGAGTGATGATGTTATATAGAAGTTTGATATCTAATAAACAAGTTTAAATTTTAAGACGTCGAGAAAATGATCCATGTATTTTTGTATGCTTACTAATTTACATAATTAAACTTGTCAGCTCATTAGAGATGTTTTGAATTCCAAGAAAACTTACACTATTGAAGTTAATATATTGAATCTAAATAATATGCTTAAATTGGCATTGTTGTCATTATTCAACGTCCATTTATATTGACCACTAAGGTTAGCATCACCATTGTCTTACACGGTAAACACGTATTGAGCACTAAGGTTACAGTCATCAGTCTTACACGGTAAACACGTTTTGTCCACTAGGGATATAGCCACCAGTGTCTTTACGGTAAACACGTGTTGACCACTAAGGTTACAGTCATCAGTCTTACACGGTAAACACGTTTTGTCCACTAGGGATATAGCCACCAGTGTCTTTACGGTAAACACGTGTTGACCACTAAGGCTAGCATCACCATTGTCTTACACGGTAAACACATATGGAGCACTAAGATTACAATCATCAGTCTTACACGGTAAACACGTATGGAGCACTAAGATTACAATCATCAGTCTTACACGGTAAACACACGTAGAGTAGAATGCATTATTACAAACTGAAAATAAATATCCATGCATTTTGCTTTTGGTTATTTAATTTTAATTTCATAAAACATAGTATGTAACATATGTGCCTGAATCACATTCTAGCTGTTAGTAGTGACAGTTGGCCAGAACATTAATCCCATCAGTCTGGATATCTGATCCCAGAGATTTAGTTTTGTTGTTTATCTTCTCATGGCTAACCGCCCATGGAAAAGGCACAAATGAAATTAATTAAAGTCCCTTATCTCATGTTATGTAGCTGGGCTTGGTACTGTAAGCAACACTGGTTTTTAGTTTTTGTGAAGAAATAGCTTTATTTTATATAAAGTTCTAGGACCCTTTCTTGGTGTTTGTGTGTCCTTTGAACCCGAATGTAACAGTTACACTCTTGTTATGAACTAATAAAAAGTATGAACTAATAAAAACGATTATGGACAAAGCATTGCTAAATATTGACCTTCTTTCATATTGTTCATAATTGTTCTATGGGGGGGGGGGATAACAACGAATGCTCATTAGCATATTGGTCATATTAAACTGGTGCTTTTATTGGAACAATTATCACCGCATGTTTAGTATTTACCTTGCATATGCACTGAAAATCTCATGATAAATGGCTGAAAAGTGTGAAATCGACACATGGCCACGTTTGCAAATTCGAGTAAAATATCAAGTCTAGAGCAACACCGAATTTTACGAATTGATGAGTACTGCTTCATGACTGAAAGTGTTAGTATTTCCTGATGTTATCTTTAATAACTAACCTCCTGGTTTAGACTGAAAGACATCTCGCTGGTCACTTTGGTTCACACTGCGAACATAGTTTGATGATCTGAAAAGTGAAATGACAAAGGTAACATATACGACGTAAGTTTATTGTCTTCGCCTTTCACAGTCAGGAGCAGGTTGTAGAATAAAGGCTACACATCATTTCGACATATTTCAGTTATTTGAAAATTTGATTTATTATTCATACAAATGATGTACATAAAATATCTGCAATGTATTTCTACTTCTTAATGTAAAATAAAGCACAGCCTTTATCTGATTCAAATAACTTCTGAAAGATTTTCAAAAAATGCAAATACACTTTTTAAATTCATTCCCTTCTATTCTTCCTATCACAGTTTTATTTCTCATTTGGTGCTACGCGTAATTTAACATATATCAAGTGCAGATTCTTAATGTCTGAATAAAACTACATGTATTGCTTCCTTTTCTAGGTTTGGCTGTTGTTGTTGTTGTTGCTGCTGCGATACCTTGGCTGTTGGAATAATGGCTTATAATGGAACAATGGAATATCTATGGACCATATGAACATACAATACTTTTTCTTCATCTTACGAACGATATGATATTATACACGTGCTATCTGTAGTTCCTTTCGTTGCAATTCTATTTTCATAATTTCCGACCAAATTCGATGGAGGGTGCTCTACATATATTATGAACTTCTGAGAGAGTGACGAGTGTAAGGTAAAAACTTTTACATTTTGCATACCTCTATGTTATTTTCATGTACTGAGCCTGAAATTTCTTTGGATATTGCACTTGTGGAAATTGTACATGATCCAGTCATATAGGTAACCAAAATGACGGATCCAATGTGCTAAAAAAATCAAGCTAAACTAGTCTAAAGTACTCCATCTTCAGCAGTTAGTAAATTCCGGAAAATGAATTTGGACAGACTAAACAATACCAGCTTTCTAAAAGTGCAATGAACGAATAGCCAAATACCTAAAAAATTTAAAAAAACAATGTAATCGGATATTTTTTCACAATTTCTCTCTGAAGTCCACGAAGTAAAAATGACCAAATGGAGCTAGTAGTTTTTTGAAACGTGCACATCTGAAGTAAGGCCTGGTATATACTCTATAACCCATATTACGCCAATCAATCATTTACCAAAAAAAATGGAAATAAAAGGTTCTTTGAATAAAGATCTTTTGAATAGTCGGTATAACCAGCTAGGTACCCCAGGGAAATTAATTTTCTTTAAAATTTTAAACCTGTGCAAAATACGAAACTGTTGAGTGCCACGATACGTGCAATAGTCTTATTTATTTCCTTGTTTTGTTAGACATAATGATGAGTTACTCGAGATCAAACGGTAATTTTAATTTGCTAACAGTTCTTCTTCGTTATGAATACCGCCATAGTATTTGATTTGTATTGTTTGTTTATTTTTTCTCGATGATTATATGTTCGGTATATCTGTATTTTGTTCTTGAACTTTGTCCAAAAATCAAGGTAATGGTATACTTGACATTCTTTTTTAAACAGCATATTCATTGCTAATATTTCTCTATGATTCTGGATTTAAAAATCAAATGATTATTAACTGTAAACATGTATAATTCGGTATGAATTAATTATACTGTCTTAATTATGAATCTTTCAGAATGGAAATTTGCCCATAAAGTTGACAGAGTATTTCCAGAAAATGGTAATTGCGACTTTGATGAGATACGTGGGTATATTATTTGTTAAATTAGAAATATTCATTTTTGGATTAATGCAGTCTTACGTCCTTGTTATTCCTGATTTTTGGTGAGATATATTGTACACACCATATGCAACGTATACAAATATATCACATTATTGTGGTTCATATATTTAATATCAAGTTTCGTCATCAAATTCATCATCATTAGCAGCAGCCAATGTAAGTAATGCATATGTTTGTACTTGAGTATATGCATACGCAAGGAAGTTTGCATATGTATGTATGTATGTATGTATGTATGTATGTATGTATGTATGTATGTATGCATGCATGCATGCATGCATGCATGCATGCATGCATGCATGTATGTATGTATGTATGTATGTATGTATGTATGTATGTATGTATGTATGTATGTATGTATGTATGTATATATGTATGTATGTATGTATGTATATATATGTATGTGCGTATGTATGTATATATGCATGTGTGTGCGTGCGTGCGTGCGTGTGCGTGCGTGTATGTATGTATGTATGTATGCATGCATGCAGGCAGGCAGGTAGGTAGGTAAGTATGTAGGTAGGCAGGTAGGTATGCACGCAAGCGTGTAATTGTTGTTTGATGTGTTCTTTTGTTATAAATCTTGAGTAAGTCGTGTGGGTCTCGGTACAGTGAAATGCCAAACGACTCCATTTAACATTTGCTTAATTTTTTTTATTTGATATTGTAATTTAACAAATCCCTCGTATTGGAAACTCTATGGGAAAGCAGTGTAACTATTATATTATTTTGGATCTTTGGATCTATAACTCAGAGTGGGAGTTGGGAGGACATGTACACAAGGAGATGCAATATTTTATTATCTCTAACTCTGAGTCTGCAATTAGAATGTGATGCAACGAATATTGTAAAAGCAATTTCGGTCGCCACTATTGTTATGTATTTTTAGTTTTGTATTGTGTTCTGTCTGGCTTTTGTCAATAATTATATGCTATGTGTATTTAATTTGTATTGTGCGCTTGACCTCTGTCCATAATTGAGGGTAGGAGTTTGGGCCTTGATTACTAATGTTTTTTCTTTTTTTCTGTCTCTTATGACTTTGTTTTAATTAACAATATGTAACATACCTAATTTTTCTTTTTGACTAGATTTATATGAAGATAATTATCAGTTGTAGGTAAACATGTTTACATAGCCTTTTGACCTTAGAGGTCTCAAGATGTAATCTTGTTTATGACTTTGATGCGGCAAATGACACTCATCCTGGTTCTGTTTTCGTGTTAGTTTTTATATTCAGGGTTGTTAGCACCAGAATTCCTCATTCCTTCTTTAACATTTTTCTAGTGGAATCATCTTTTAGTTTGCATCAGAGGATTCATTTCTTTCACTTATTCACTGGATTTACAAAGTGTTCAAATATACTTTCAAACTAAATAACTATCTTGGGGTTATTGTGAATTAATTTATAGTTATCTCGGATTATATCACTGTGATACATAAACAATGTTAGCACATGAACACTATTCCAGGCTGTTAGTAAATCAGTACGATACTTTCAAGACTGGATTTCATTCGGAATATCATTGGACTTTATTTGGTATACTCTAAATTTTTATCACCTTTTGGGATTTGATTCAAAAGAGTATACGTTCTTTTTATATTTTCACTTCGTATTTTTAGTAAAATAACAAAAAATTATACTAAACATGTTACTTTTCTTCTTTTCTGTTGTTGTTGTTGTTGTAGGGTTTAACGCCATTTTTCAGCACACGATAGGCTATACATGGCGGCCAGTATTAATGGTGGAGGAAGAACTCGGGAAAACCCCAGAAAGAACCACCGACCCACGAGAAGCTACTGGCAAGCTCTCTCACATACCCACATTAGCCGAATCCGAGACTCGAACTTACGCAGACAGAGGTGAAATGGCAGCGATCCGTAACGAAGAGCGCTTTAGACCACTCGGCCACTCGGGGACCCCCTTCTTTTCTGTACCTTGGTTTAAAACCAAAGCATTGTAATGGTATGGTACATAAAATAGTAAGTGCCTTGGTAATGTAAGAAACGCTGATACATTTCATTTTGTTGTGAGTCAGCATCCTAACCAATAGTCCTTCTAAGAAAAAGTTGATACACCTATATTGTCTTTGATAGGAAATGCCTTTTTTTGTACTGTGCGATTTAAAAAAATTCATATTGTCCTTCAAAGTATTAGTCCGTCCAATTAATGATATTCCGTATTCTGCCTGGTGCTTAAGCTGCCGCACAAGAAATTGGACTTTGTTTTGCGATACGGCTAATCTTTGCTGCTGATTCTTGTCGTTAAGTAAAACAGTCAATCTCATGAGTTTATTAGGAAACTTTCTTCCCCTAACTTAAAAAACGAGGAGAGCATGAACAAGCAGATAAGTTGAAACTAGAAAAAATTTGATTCAGCTTTTTAGTATAAGTCACATTGCAATCATAATCATTAGCTGTTACCTTGGGTCATAAAATAAACACGCGGTATTGTTCAGAATCAAGCAATGAGAAACGGTATGTATATAACTGAGCGTAAATCACCAAAGACAAATAAAAATGATCATATAAGACACGCAACAATAACTGCATTTGGACTGATAAGAATGGTTCTGTTTTCAATGACCTGTGGAGGACAAAATCTTGATAAATTATTTGAATTCAGTAGCCCCTACAATATCACTGATGCATATATTTTTTTCCGATTTAAGTTCACCTTACACATCCCTCCGCACCGATCGGCTTACCTCAAAGTAGGTCAAATGTTTATGTAAAAGTCAACATTATTTCTAATTTCTGCTCGTTCACACTGTATATAAATAGAAACTGCTTATATAGGAACAATGAAAGCAATTTTTTAAAACGATGCTATCTTTTGAAGTCAAGCGAAGATAGCGCTTAGATGGGTTAAGATTAAAATCTTGGAAAACTTGTACTAATTCTCAGAATGTATTTTTCTTTCTTAATCCAGACTATGCGTGAATGTCCGTAACGACAATTGCTTTACATTCTAATATATCATTCTAAGGAACCAATATTGCAATGTTGATATGTTCCACCTTAGCTTTAAGAACATTACCTCTCATCAGCCATTTGATTATGGGAAGGAATTACATGTACTACAGCTGGATTTGGATTACGCTTTGGCGGACGCAGTCCAATAAGGGCTTCAGCATAGAAGAGCAGACATAGCAAAACTGGCGTCGAACACTGCAAGACAAAAGTAAAATGAGATTAATATGTATTTTTGTTAACTTGTACTAAACCGTAAAATGTGTTTTTGACATTTTTAAGGCAAATGCAATGTGCCCTTATTGTCATGCCTGGAGCATTTTTAAAGAATTTGAATAGATTATTGTTTTCAATGATATTTTGCGAATTACAGTCGTAAAATATCTTTACTTACAATCTTTTACAGATATTTCTCGTCCTTTTCAAAAGAAAGCACTGCTCCATCTATTAAGGTTGCCTTTTTCAGAAATATTTTCTAAGAATTGTCACCAAAAGAAAGGTAAAGATAATGATATATTACATAAAATGCTACAATAAATGCTTATATAAAATCAACGGAGACTGTGCTTTGGCTGTGTATATATAATTATAATATTGAAGTGTGAAACAAATTCTGAATCGTTCCTATAAACTCAGAATTTTGCTCCTCGCTTGTAGGATCTTGGACGTGTCTAGAGAGAATGGATTGTCTGCCCTTAGAACTTACAGGTCAAATGGATCTGAGTTAAAATACTGTGCATTCCCGTGCTTCAAAATTGTTCCTCCATTAGCCTCAGTTTAAATTTTTAAATCTAAATTTCGTGTACCTTCTGTCAATGTATTTCTGTGCTTGTAGTGATGTTGTAGTTGTATATACACAACGTTTGTTTGTGACCATTAGGTCTTGTTTCTGATTTAATGACGTAGAATAATATAAGAAATGTAAACGTCATAGATAGGTACAATTGTATAATTATTACATAAGCATGTGTATACTTTTTATCTCGTAAATAGGTTCCGATTGTGTGTACATATTACTCTTTTTCTTGTAATCAGCTTTAAATAAATGGACATAAAAACTCCTCCAAGTGATAATATGCACAAATGAAATTGTTTCCACAACAGCCTATCGTCAATCATGAACTACGTTTTACGATGACAATAAATCAAAATATTAAATTAGCGTTTAATTGTAAAATAAATATATCTTATAGAATATATGATTTAACAATTTTTCTACGTTCGTATTGTGTCCAGCGCACATCAAGTACCACACTATATCTTGAATTATTACTTGCGAGCAGATTTATTACCTTTAAAAAATACATGCTGATTTTGTTTGGGGTCAGTTTTCAGTCGCAGTCATTTTCTCGCAGTTTACCTGTCTACATGAAGTAGATCTGTGTGCAACAAAACCGTTGTATTTGAAATTATAGATGACATAAAAATACCACCTTGATTGAACTAAATCGTTAATATAAAATACCCGCTCTGCGTACATGCTTGGCGTCATAACATTAGATTGTATTATCCAAGGAAACATTATTTTCAATAAACTTGATACTTTTGAGCAGTGAATTGTTACGACGGTTGAGGAGACTGATAAACCTTTCATTCACATTTATCGTTAACTCCTTGACAATGAAAGAAATAATTAGAAGTGATGGATCACCTAGTTTGAAAAGTGAGAATGATTGCACTGGCTTGTGTAATTATGTGATAGAAAGATTGATTTATGACCACTCTTCTGAGACAATAGTAATCGAGAAAAGTCTGAAATGGAAAATTCTCTCTCCTACACCCCATAGCAGAACTCAAAAGAATTAATGGGCCTTCTGTGAATGTAATTAGATGCGACACCTTATATTAATCAACTCAGAGTACAGAATGAATGATGAAATTAATTAAACGTCCTTTAAACGTCCAATATCTGTAAATGAATACTTTTTAGTGATTTATAATAGTTATCAGATATTTCAGAGGCAATGCGTTTGCTATGTGAAAACGACGTCTTGGTGATCATTAGCTACAATGTCGTAGTCTCAACGTAGCTGAGGATTCCCCAATACCTTACAATGAAGCAAAAATATTACTGTCAAACGCAAAAGATGTTGTGTTGCGTTAACTGTACATTGTTCACCATCACAAAATAACACGCGATTCTCGGTAATTCTCTTTCCAACTAAGGTTTGCTATGCCATATATGGATATTTTGCGATACGTTGTTACATGCATGCCATATTTTCTACGATCTGCTTACTTTCCAAATAAAGCACCAAAATGCTTGAATGGCAAACACATTCATCTTGAACAACTGTATTAAGTTTCTTCATCGCCAGCTTGTGTGTGTGTGTGTGTGTGTGTGTGTGTGTGTGTGTGTGAGCCCATCGGGATGGGAAAATTGGGAGCAATTACAAGAACTAAACAGACTCAAAATAAATTTTGTTGAAAAATGTGTGTAAATTTGAAGACATATGGAATGAAGAAAAACAATTAGAACTTTCTAAAACTAAATATTTCAAAGAACGCATTCTATTTCAACATTTATGAATGGTGATACAGTTTCAAAATTGGAATGAAGATGTGCTTTTGCAATAGATGGATCATACTTCATATTCTTGCTGTAGAGCGTATATATTTCTAATGTTATCAAAAGAAATTATTCAAAATGTTTATATAAAAAAAACTACAGCAGCGTAGATACCCTTGGAAAAGGTTATTGTTCCATTCACCTCAAGTGAACTGATTCGGTTTATTTATCAGTTGTTTTTGTACCCGCTTACAAAATATAATGGCATTCGATACTAGAGTCTGATGAAAAATCTTTTGTTGTATCCACGGGATATCAATATTAATGTTTCTTCTTTTATTCATCAAAAGGTCTGTGAAAGCATTACTCACTAAACCAAATTGCTCGAAATTCCTATACAAACTGCACCAAAAGATTATGTTCTCTCCAGCTTTTAATCATAAGTGTTTGATTGTACTCGAAAATAACTGATGCGGCTTTACTTATAGGAGCAATGAATTGTTACAGAAATCGCTTAATCGAATCAAATGATCGATGGAATAATCAATGGAAGTGTGTAACTGGACAGATACTTGTGATCAAGACGTCTGTGCAGTGAACATTAATAAGGCTCAGTTCTGAATGACCTAAAGCGATATTTATTCGAATGCTGCTATCTCCGCTATTATTTAACCATTGCCACTTTTACTGTCATCTGCATCTGTAAGTCTACTAGTGCTGATATCACTATATATTGAACCTAAGACACTACGAAGCAGTGCCATTACTGCGGTCATTTTAATGGCAACTATTTCGTATATACGGGCGGATTATTAATTTTTGAAAAATGCAGATGCAAAGAATATTATTTGGATTTATATATCATTGCACTACATTAGTGGTATGGATTTATATATCATTGCACTACATTAGTCGTATGGATTTATATAACATTGCACTACATTAGTCGTATGGATTTATGTAACATTGCACTACATTAGTCTTATGGATTTATATATCATTGCACTACATTAGTCGAATGGATTTAAATATTATTGCACTACATTAGTCGTATTGATTTATATATCATTGCACTACATTAGTCGTATGGATTTATATATCATTGCACTACATTAGTCGTATGGATTTAAATATCATTGCACTACATTAGTCGTATGGATTTATATATCATTGCGCTACATTATTCGTATAGATTTATATATCATTGCGCTACATTAATCGTATAGATTTATATATCATTGTACTACATTAGTCGTATGGATTTATATATAACACTGCACTAAATTAGTCGTATAGATTTATATATCATTGCACTACATTAGTCGTATGGATTTATATATCATTGCACTACATGAGTTATTACAATTTAATAAACAGCATTTTGAAACAAAGGACTATATACCCTAGCATAGAATTTAGTTACACATGTGACACTTGCAGTCAACTTGATTTTATACCATTGATAACTTCTACGTTCTTTCCAGTAAACGTTTCATTTATTAGTGTCTTTTCTTGTAACGTGTTTCATAGAATTTAAATACAAAAGCAAGCTGCAAGCTAACACACTGCAATCATTTGGTATTTACAGTTAAGTGAAAACAATACGGCAAAAGTTGAAAACAAAAATAGAAAAAATGTTAGCAAAAACCTTCGTATCAGCTTCTATTTTGTTTTTATTTTGAATTAAATGATTTTGTAGACAGTTTTCTTTCTTATATAATTAAATCAACCTCATCCTTCGTGTACGTTTATTTTCCTTTGAAAGGAAACAAAATTATCTTCGGTAATGACTGCAACACAGAAAGAGAACCAATTGGCTTTGTACATAACAGATGCAAACTTTCGTGATGCAAACTTTCGTGTACTCTGTCGACTTGATATTAAGACAGTATCTACCTGCTGATATTGCGGCCCCGAGTGTGGGCCGAGTGGTCTAAAGCGCTCTCCGTTACGGATCACTGCTATCTTACCTCTGTCTGCTTGGGTTCGAGTCTCGGATTCAGCTAATGTGGGTATGTGAGAAAGCTTGCCAGTAGCTTCTCGTGGTTTGATGGTTCTTTCCGGGGTTTTCCCGGGTTCTTCCTCCACCATTAATACTGGCCGCCATGTATAGCCTATCGTGTGCTGAAAAATGGCGTTAAACCCTACAACAACAACAACAACAACTTGCTGATATTAGTTCACGACGTTCTAAATCACCTGCTCCAAAACTAATATATTTACCTTGGACATAAGGGGTTGTACACACACAACGCATCATGCTCAAAATTTGCATCATAACCTAAACAGGCTTTGACCCTACAATTTTAAGGCTGTTATGTTTTAACCCTTATATGATAGAATTTTAAAATATTTACTTTTTATCTTGTAGTGCGTCGTGTTTACGTATTTTTGGAAACGTCTATCTTCCCTAAAGTTTGTTTGAAAATTGGTATATTTACATTCGTATAACATTAATTTCAATCGGCACCATATATTTCGTATTCAGCTGACGTGTCAGTTAAACCCTAATGCATAAACACACCAATAAAAGCACTCGCCTAAGGGCATGTAAGATTTTCACCTAAATTTAAAGGACCAGTGTAGCATTTTACGCACATTTCAATATTGAAGATAGAAATGTGGTACAAAACAGAGTATTAATCCAATAATGAAAAAAATCAGTTATATTAAACTATAAAGAGAATAAAAGTATTTTACGTAATAGAGGAACACAATTTACACGCCGGCCAAGTTCAGTTTTAAATGGGGTAACAAGAAGGAGTCGAATCATGCTTTATGCCAGGTGTCATATAGATTTGAAAAAGCAGAAACATGTAGGAACATGTGGTCCGATGCAAAGATTAGAACCGTATTGATCTTTCAACTCACCCACCTGAATCTGAATATTTTGAAAAACGCATACAGCATTTATTAATTGACTACATATGGTTGCACTTAAAAATTTACTGTAACTTTATATTTATGTCTCTGTGACAGTGTCCCCAATATTTTCAGCGAAGCTAAAACTTTTTATTGTTAGTAAATTATTGTAACTGAACCACATTAAAGAGATATGCGAAAACCGTTAAAAAAATTCAACGTTGTATTAATAACACAAATAATCTTGCAATTACATGATTATGGTGATAGTAGCATGACATGATTATGGTGATAGTAGCATTACATGATTATGGTGATAGTAGCATTACATGATTATGGTGATAGTAGCATTACATGATTATGGTGATAGTAGCATGACATGATTATGGTGATAGTAGCATTACATGATTATGGTGATAGTAGCATGACATGATTATGGTGATAGTAGCATTACATGATTATGGTGATAGTAGCATTACATGATTATGGTGATAGTAGCATTACATGATTATGGTGATAGTAGCATTACATGATTATGGTGATAGTAGCATGACTGCACCGAATAAGACAATGACTAAATATATACGTTTCACAGCAAAAACAAAATAGATATATTCATTATTTATATTCCCCATTACGGTGACCTTTCATAGTAGTAGTTTGAATATTCTAATTTATACATTCATAAATTATTTAATTGCGGAAAAATTCATTGTTTCAGCACCTATTCGAAATAGAATTTTTATGTTTAATAACAAATGATAAATTCAACTTTGGATAGTAATATCATTATCGAGTCATTATTGTATTTAAGATTTTGATATAATAATAACTTCTAAGACCGAATATACAATTACAAAAATCGGCTCATATATATATATATATATATATATATATATATATATATATATATATATATATATATATATATATATATGTGTGTGTGTGTGTGTGTGTGTGTGTGTGTGTGTGTAATTAGACTGGTTGATGCAATTATCGATTAAATGATGGTAGCAATTAACATTTTTAACTTTTAGATTGAAGATCCCGACAGCTAGACTGGATATCCTACATGAAAAACACGGATGAGAATAAATTGAATGTAGCGGATCATTATTTACATTAGGAGTATACTTTGAATATTGCATCACCACATAGCCCCAAATCCAAGGAAAAGAAAATATGTTATCCCACAATAACAAAAAGCTTACCGTAGCATAGGAATTCTTTGAAATCTTCATTGTTCAGCTCTATTACATCCTGCCAGTGTGATATGTTACCGGATATTTTTTTTATGGCAATAAGGTACTTACACTATTGAATACTCTTACAATGCCACACCATGGCAATTGATCATGGCAGATTTGATGCTGACCAAACAAAACTTACGTTTCTTGTGCACAAAACTTGCAAGATGAATGTCTTACTGAATCTGTCAAATAACTGGTCTGGGCATCATTTACTAGAATCTCAGGAAGAATTTTCTGTAGGCATTTCTTCGTCGAAACATCAAAGTTATTTCAAAGGAGAAGATTCTCAAATTCTTGCATAAGATAAACCAACTTATTAGATAAAATGCCATGCCTATGCACACTGCTCGGGAAATGACTGTCAGGACTTTCGATCAAGAGAAATTAGTTGTCTCATGAATGTTTAGTCCAATCTGCCGTTCCATATACTGGAACTAAACGTATGATCAAAGAGACGTCTGCGGAGTGAACACTCCCGATCTACACTACTTCGAATGCTGCTATCCCTGTTCCTATTCAAACACTACTACGTCACCTATTTCAACTCCGTTTTATAATGCTACTATTGATTCCGCAGCTTCTGTACCTAGTGCTGCTACTACCTTATATACAGGAAAACAAGTCCAGCTTTCAACGGTCCGAGAGCAGCATTGTTTTCTCCTTAGGTGAATTCTGATTGTTACAACTGCCAAAAAGTGCGGTGTATTATTTGGCGTGATTTCTTTGCGCGTTACGAGTAATCATTCCATTCCTTACTGGTTTTGTTTGCTACATCTGTTTAGAAATCAATGTCCAATATGAAATACATTTCTATTGTGAAATATAATCCACTTCACTTCAACATGCTAGTAATCAATACATTTTGCAGAATTTGGAATACTCATCGCGTTCACTATTCGTGTTGAAACTTATTCATGTTTCATGTAATAGTGTATGTGGAGACGGACCCCCACCCCCCAACAAAGACAAAACCAGAAAAATAAAGGAATCACATAATGCATGCATTTACATATACATAAGAAAACTATTATATCAACTGTTTATATAACGAAAGCTAAATTCAAATTTTTGTTTGAGTTCCTGTTGTTCTTTACTTTGTCATAAACCAATATATTATATGAACTTTTTATACAGCCTAAAACCTTTTTTCTGAAATTATTCCCTTTTGATAAAAGTTGATGTCACCATTTGAAAATATGTTATATTTGAAGAGCCCGATTAAATTTCTCAAAGTGTATGCAACTTAGTCCTTTTTTCAATTAAATATTGTGCCATTAAGAAGATTTGTTTTCACGTCCAATAATTTACTATTATCCCAATCTAATCGCGTTGGAAGCATTGAAATGTAACATTTTGTAAGAAAAACTGCGATTCAGTTCGTTGGAAATGAATATTTTAGATTGCAAAATGTTAGGGACTATTTTTATACCCACATCAAATGAAAGGTACAGCGTTTGTCAGAATGAACGAAAGTATTCATTCTTTTTTTAACTAAATAATTGTTACTGAAATAAAAACTGTGAGAAAAAGAATCTCAAATGGGTAATGATTTATTATTAAATTTATGAAACCAGTTGAACAATGTCAAGCTTTTGCTCGCATTTCACCCATTTGAGATCATCTATATCTACAACAGATTTAACGGTGAAGAATCGTATAATGATATTGGAATGTAAACAGTATTCTCTTATCTACGGCATATGAATCATTGATCGCCTGAATTTGCTTCAAAGACAACTACTGAACGGAATGAAGTATTTTCCGTTCACTCTCGAATTGTGGACACCATCAAAAATACATGCATGTGATCATAATATAGCTGAGTAAAATACTTCCTATCTTAATTCTTCGGTATAGTTTGCAATAGCCATTTAGTCTTCACTTTTGGGGGAAATAACGGTATCTTAATTTCATCTGTTTGTTGAAACATAATTTAATCTCTTGTTTAGAAGCTAACAAAAGTAGACGAAGGTGTGCGAAGCCAAGCAATTGTAATACTTTAAATGCTTATACTCTACGGGAATAAAGTCTGTCTGCAATATGTCTTGGCACTAGTTATGAAGTCGCCGCTGATGTTTTACAGACTTGCGTTATGATGAAATCTAATTTTTTAATATTTATTTTCATTATAACCACCAACACAAATGAACAATAATTAAACGACAAACAAAATACAAGTTTCCACAGATACCAAACATCCCGCACTATCATCGCCTTGTCCTATGATCACCTATTTCTTATATTCAGATTTGGTTTGCAAAACAAAATTTGTGGAGAGTCTGAGATCAATACGCGTATTGACAACTCTGTAATTACCTCTATTATCATCGCAACGGCATCCATGGTGAGGATACAAACTGTAATTTGTGACAATAAAGGTTAAAAGCCAGTATCTCCTTGTTCTCGCACATTTCGTCTACAGGTAAGAATAGTATAGGGTTTCCAGCTTTCTGAATTTACAATAATTAGCAACCATAGGTACCATTTGTCCCTTTCTCGCTCATTATCGCAGATCTTTTGTGGATATGAATAATGTGTAGAAATGAATTATACGAGATTATTTCTTTGTTAAGAAACGTTTTGAATGTGGTCTCCAAGTGTTTCTTTTGAACAATCATTACAGAGTTGCCGTGTAGAGAGAATGTTCTTTGAATCACTTTGTAGATCTGATAAATATTTTCGACTATTTCATTTTGTCTGCACGAAGATTCTCTTTCTTTTAAGAGAAGTCATATATCATTGTTTACAAAAACGAAGACTAAGAATGAAATGTGACCATTGCTGGTCTAATATTTCTGAAATCAATGTAACTGCTCGGAAACTCGTAAATTGAAATCCTCCCAATTTAGAAAAGGAAGTGAAAAAATTACGTTTTCACCCATGCAGTGTCGAGCTAGGTCAGAGGAAACGAACAAATAAATATTTCTCTTAAAAGAAAGAGAATCGTTGTGCAGACAAATTGAAATAATCGAAAATATTTATTAGATCTACAAAGTAATTCAAGGAATATTCTCTATACACAGCAACTGCGTAATGATTGTTCATAAGAGACACTTAGAGACCACATGCAAAACGTTTCTTAACAACGAAAGAATCTTGAAGAAGTCATCTCTACACATTATTCATATCCACAAAAGATCTGCGATAATGAGCGAGAAAGGGACAAATTGTACCGTTAAATGTACGGAAAATGAATAATATGGCTTGCTAGTCTAAACTCAAGTGAACGCTGTTCATGCTTTCCTCGCTTCAATCTTTTGATAAAGTAATTGATTGTCTTTCGTAACTGCAGATCAAATTTATTAGAATCTGCAGCGAGCACTATCGAGTCTGTGCTATCTATACTCTTGTTGCCATGACAGCCACAACATCAAATTTGTATTTAACGAGGCGTTCTCGATTAGCAAACTAAGCGATAGTTGTCATCTTTTGCATTATTTTAATGTGAATACGATCAAAACTTATACAAATATAAATGTAACCCGTTCTGTCGCTGTCTGAATACATGTAATTAAACTAAAGCTTTATAAATTGAAACCCAGCAGCACACTAAAATCGTGCTGATCAGTACTATTTTGCAAAGACGAAAATGTTTTGAAATGGCGTGGACTGATTAAACTTTAGTGGAACAAATGGAAAATGTAATTAACGTAATACTTTTTAAATTCATAAATAAAAGAAATATAAATATTATAGTTAAATATGGAAATGAGAAGAATAATAATTCAACAGTACTACATATGAGCGGTATAAACTTTATTTTAGCTGTTGTAATAATGAGTAAGATAAATACATCACTGCAATTCAACCTTTTCTTACTTGGTATGCGACTAACTCATTTTAGGAAAAGTCTGCAAATTTATACTTTGTGAAAAAAAGGAATTAGCGAGATTGTGAAGCAACGAATAAAACAGAGTTTGCTTACTGTTTTAATTCTCAAAATAGAAATTATTCCACAAGGTGTAAAATATATAATGCAATGCACACAATACACAATGACCAGTAGGAGAAAGATGCAGAGACAGAAGCAGAAAACGAATGTGATCTCAGTGCTTAGATACTGAGTTTAAGAGAATATTTAAGGACTGTGGAATTACAATAAAGATTTACTTTCAGCGATTATCGAATAATAATGAAAAAAATCGTTATAAACAAACACTTAAAGATAAAGAGAGAAAGTACGAGAAGGATAACTAACATAGCGCAGAAAGTAATACAATTTAAATGACATTAGGACTTGAATTACAGTAAATGCATGATCTAACTATTGCAAAACAAATCAATACCCGTCCTTCCAGCTGAAAAAAAGAAAATTAAAATTCTTTGCAAGCAACAGATGCAAAGTTCATTAATTAATTTAAAGGTAACATTGTTTTTGATATTATTTTGACTGTCCTTTTTAAAATGGTATCCATTAAAGATTGTTTTTAATTTAATTTAGAGTATGATGGGAACATACTAGAAACCATATTTAGGAAGAGTATTCTCCTATAACATCAATTTAATGCATTTATATCATGGATAAATTAGTAACAGTTACCCTAAAAATATCTTTGCATCATTAAGCTATACTTGCATTACAAGTTGCCATTTGGAGTACAGCTATTTTGAAGTTAATGGTCAAGTCCGCCTCTCAAGCAGTGTAAAAAACAATTCTTCTCTAAAGAACTGGTACAAAGAGCCGTGTATCAGTTCCCACTTTTGATTAATTTATTCTGATCCTCTAAGAATATGAAAAATATTTGTCAGCCTTTTTGCCTCAGAAAAACTATCCATGTCATTAATTCACAAGATGAGGATTAAAAAATATTTGGCCATAAATTGTTCACAGAAGGGCGGTTTAATTTTAAAACTAAAGATTTATGAAGTTCGACATTTTTGACATAAAAATTTTAACGCCTTGATTTTCCTTTAATGTAATTAAGATAAATGTATAATCAAATTTATTGTCATTTTCATGTTGAAATAGAAACAACATAGCAAATTAAATATTGTTCAAAACTTAATTCCCCTTGAGTGATATTTATATTATTTCGACTTGAATATATATAAAAAAAATACATACAAATGCATCTTCCTTAAGGTAAATTTTCACCTGGTGAACAAGTTTCCATTTCAATATACAAATTGAATATATTAAAGTGTACGTGGTTGTTCAAACATCCGTGCGAGTACGTAATCATATTGCCTTTTATTTCATGACTGAATTTTGTACTTAATTTTACATCGTGTCAGGATATTTTCTGAAAAAGGTATGCCACAAGTATTTGATTTGCGTTAAGGTTGATGGATATATTCTTTAATTTGTTTTAGTATTGGGTGTAAATCATTCTATTTCGCAGGGGATTCTGAAGCCAATTAACTTTCGCTACATTTTTCCTCCAGGGATGGATTTGTATATCCCATTGCTAATACATATCAAATTATCCAGCATCTCATCGAGTGCAGTGCTAGTAAACGGTCATTTAAGGAGTGTGTGAAAACGTTCATCCATGCGTAAATGAATGTTAGTGTGAATATTTTAAGTCATACAAATACTCTCTTGTAACAGCGATTTCAGTCTTGTAAATGACAAAACAAACAGACTGGCATTGGATTCTTTATTATCATGGACATCAATGGGTTAAAGAATACGGGTCTGTCTTCTTTGTTTACCAATGTTTGAAAAATATATAGGCTTAGAGTTAGAAATTGCGGATGTAATCCACATTTCATTGATTGATTCAATTGACCAGAGTTTAAAGTAATCCTTAGGAAGCTTATATTTCTTAAATAAAATAGAGCGATGACTGGATTGACTGGGTGGTGTTTATATTACAAATATTAGCTAGCATTAAACGAGAAAAATATTTCACAAGTGGGACTCACAGACCGGCTTCAATGTTTTGTTGAAGGAAGGCGCAGGTCACTGTTTCAAATTCCTTGAAGGTCATTAGTTGCCATCTAAGGTGAGGATGACACAACTCCTCTACGTCGAGATTCTTTGAAAAGGCAATCGCTGCTTCTCTAAAGTGGCGACAAGGTCGGTAAGAAAACTCTGAGCAGCTAGGACCTTTTATGTTCATTTTATTTCCAAATTTACAAGCTATTATGGCTTTACGTTACTCATCTTCATCAATG
Source organism: Sinohyriopsis cumingii (assembly GCA_028554795.2). NCBI lineage: Eukaryota > Metazoa > Mollusca > Bivalvia > Unionida > Unionidae > Sinohyriopsis > Sinohyriopsis cumingii. The sequence goes on along the minus strand of CM068838.1, from coordinate 133,219,203 downwards.
AAAGAACGCTTTAAAAGACCTTGAATTCATTAACAGTATCATAATGAGTGCTTCCTGAAATTTTGTTTGGGAAAAACACAGGAAACATATGAGATGAACCCCAAAAATGTGTTTCAAAAAGGGAAATGCATTTGCAGAGATAAAAGGTCTAATCAAAAGAATAAATGCATTAGTTTTGCAGTTAAATGCTGTCCAGGAACTTAAGCTGTGGTCAGAAATAAGGTTACTAACTCAAGAAACTACTCTATAAAATGACCACATAACCATCGATTTCTGTACTTTATTCGCGTTAGCAATAGACTTTTCAATAAATCTAGGTGCAATGTTAATGTGGAAAAATGTTTCATTTCCGCAAGCGGTTTATGCGTTACACTTTTAAGCAATTAAGAGCTTTATAGGAGTGTTCATCTATACTGATACATTGTCACATCAAAATAATTCAATTGCTATTCAAACAAATGCATCGGAGACTTCCCTTTGTAATGGTACATGCTGCCGAGGGCCATTAGAAAACTATAATCATATTTTTTTTCAGGAAGAACTGGTGATTTGTCTCTTTTACATCTGAGATTGTACCAGTCAGTAGGTACTTAAACAATCTTGACGTAAACATAAAGACATTCAAAAGAAATAGCCTGAGTGAAATCTGACCACATAGAACAGTTGCATGTCATGTTACGCAGTACGAATTATTTCGCTAATCTTGCTCAGCCATGCGGGTGTGACTCGAAGTAACCTTACCTGTATCTTGTTGGGCGCATATTTCCCGAAGCCACGTGAGGGCTGATTGAAAGAGACTAATTGTTACTTGCACAATGTCAACTAGAGGGACGGATGGTTCAAGTCGTATCATAATAGTGATATTAGATTTTTTAGTGTTAATTATCAATATTAGTGCCCTCTAATCCCAAAGGCATTGTCCTCATATCACACGCGTAAAGCACGTGAGCCCACTTGTAAAAGTTACCATGAAGAGCACATGCAAGAGGATTGACACGTGGGGTAGAATATTTCATTTTCGATTAGTAACCAAAAGATCTTTTTGAGATACATACTCGGAGCGTCTTGAAAATTCAATTGATTTAGGGATTATATTGGAAAGTAAAACGATGTCAACTTGGTCAAGCTTATGAGCAAAGAGTGAAAAGTAATTATTTGATAATGTTGAGAAAAATTCGACGTTAGTGAATGAAAAAAGCGACGAAGTTAGGATCCATCGCCAGTGATAGTGAAAATATCATCCACAGTCACCAACCTTTCGAGATATTACAAATTAATGTACAACGGCGCATAAGCGGAATAGCGCAAAAACTGGGAAGAAATCTTTGAAACTAAGACTAAAAAAGAAACCCAACCCCCCAACAAATGTGTACACGTTCAATGGCAGTTCACTGAAAAGGAATAAGTCTAAGAACATATTTGCTCTGCAGCAGAACATGTCAGTATGACTACTTTAAATGACCTTTGCTTGCGTTACGTTTTGGTCTAGGTGCTCTACCATATCTTACATGTGAAATTGGAATAAAGTTGCGTGATTAGCGTTGTTAGCCGCGCAGATCTTATTGAGAGTATTATTGCGCACAAAGACTCACCGAGCCTGTAATTGTAGAAACACCTAACGATGTTGTTGAGGAAAAATAGTCAATGTAATAATAGCAATGATTGAATCGAGCATAGTTTCAGATCTTGGTAATGTGAAAACAATAAAACAGTGTCCAATTAGACAATTTTTTTTCCCTTATACACTAGAATGCTGATTCATATTCAGTTAATGCAGTTCAGGCAAAAGCGTTGGATATTAATACCAAGCGAAGTAAGAAAACCCGACATACTTTTAATATTAGGATTTTCTCAAGAGGCGTCACAGTTAACCATGAAGCAAGTTAACGAACTTAAAGCGCAATATATTATCAAGATTTCTTACACGAGCAAAGTGGGCAGAAATAGCACAGGTGGCTAATCATGAGCGAAAATCACTAGCAATTATGTCTGGTATTCAACATTACCAACACCGACATTAAATGATCAACCTATATGCACCACATGAAGTCGTGCATGAGTATACCAGCTGACGGCATAGCCGTCCGACTTCGTTTTATACAGGCTACAAATTTATAATGGTAGATATTTACGGAAGATCTGCTACCCGGGTGAAGTTGAATTGTCCGCGTATGTGACTTGAGATGAACTTGCTGATATGAGTCTCACCGGGGTCGACCAGGATGAAGTTGTTGTTTTTCAGGATCAGCAAGGACGGTTAAAGACGTGTAATATCATGTGGGCTGATATTATCCTGTGAGTTTTAGGTGCAACCAACGATACCATCGTGGTATTTACATTTCTATCTGAGTAATGTAACCGTTTTTAACGAGTCAAGTCCGGAACTATCAGATTCTTCTTGAAGTCACTCGTTGTTTGTCTGGAAATTTGATAATCGGCAACAATAAGTTCACTGATATTTGCACACAACTCAGTGATCTAGTCAGTGTTAAAACCTCAATTGAAACAATCAAAAAAATGCTCGCAGAAATATCAGGTTCAGTTAAAGGGTTCGACAAAAAGATAAATGTATTGAAAAAGAATAAAATAATATGCGGAATACAGTTAATCAAAAGCTCCGTAGATTTTCAGCAGTAGCTAATGGATTTAGCTGTAGACTGGACACTGAGAGATTTGATGAAAAGATTACAGAGATAAATACTAAGATTACAGATATGAATAATAGGATTACAGAGATAAACACCAAGATTACAGAGATGACTACTAAGATTACAGAGATAAATACTAAGATTACACAGATGAATACTGAGATTACAGTGATAAATACTAAGATTACAGAGGTAAATACTAAGATTGATAATCTGAACACTAGAATAGATGCTATACAAAACAAAATAACGAGTGTATTTATAATCGAGTCAAATATCTCCTCTAAATAGAAAGACCAACACATATATGGAGGTATCCAAACCCATGGAAATAAGTTAACCGTAGGATATTGTAGGATATCAGTCGCATATATTTTTGATTTAAAAGAGTGGATCATTTTGATAAAGTATTTAAAAATGGGCATAGTATGCCAGGCCTTGAAGTAAAATTTTCCATGGATAAGATGACTATATCCTAAGACAAAACTGTCATTTTCAGGATATGTAAGCCGCATACCGTTAAAATAATATATGTAACATCAGCTGGATTTATGAGATATAAGATAGTTTATGTCATTGTTTTTGCCGCCCAAATATTATAACAAACAGGTGATCGAGCCGCACCAGTGGTCAGTCGTTTTAAACAGGTTAAATAAGTAATGGCAAATGTTTACGGAAAATATTCTAGGCGCAAGGGTCCCAGCGAAATAGACCTGTCAGTGTATGCAACACGAGATGAACTTACTGATCTTTGACCCTTGCCGGGGTTGATCCGGCTGAGGTTGTTGTTTTTCAGGATCAGTATGGGCGGCTCAAGACGAGCAATATCAAATGGGTCGACATTATCCTGCGAGTTCCAGGTGCGACCGACGATAACATCGTGGTATTTACTGACGGTGGAAAAAAAATCAAAGTCTCAAGCGCATCAATCGGAGGGACCATATGAGTGATCTTTAAACGTGTTGCTAAAGCTGTCGATACAATGACTGGTGAACTCAGCATGAGCAGAAATAGAATCGCTTCATTTGAGAGAACCAGAATCGTACGATGACAATGCAACGAAGATATACGTGGAGGACAACGACATCGCGATAAGGATATCATTAATATTTAATCAGTGATGGATTGGTCATATTCAGATCTGAATATAATAATCACGTTGTCACAGAATAAGGCAAGAAATAACTTGGTTTTGCCTTTGAACGATTTGACAACGTTACCTAGGGTGAATAATTGTTTTTCCAGGTAAGCGACTGATCTAGCACGTATCTCGTCGAAAATTGCTCGCGGCAAGAGACACTAATAACACGATATACACGGGTATTTTACCCTGACTATTACTCACTCTCCTATGGATTTAAGGTAGATTCCATTTCTAACCGACTCTGGTCGTTTTGGATCTCGTCAAGGAGTGAACGTTCTCCATTGTGTTCTCCAGCCATAGTGGTAAGTGTTAAATTCATATTTTTTTATATGTGAAGCTTATTCAGGTTGTAATGTCATATCTTGTAATGGTGCATTTACTAGTACGCAGATTTGAAACGTTCTGAACTTTGAATTACACGTTGCTATTAGAGGTTAATTTATTAGCATATACCTGAAGATTTTTTAGAACCCATTATTATGACTAGTTTGGTTTTATTGTAGTTGTTTAGTGCTGTTTAGAGCTGACTGAAGGTGTTCAGGGGTGTTTAGAGCTGACTGAAGATGTGTAGGGCTGACGGTAGATATTTAGGGCTGACTGTAACTGTTTAGTGATGCGTGCTGTTTATACGTAGGTGTATACGTGTGTCTGTACACGTGGTGGAGCCACGAATGTATACGTAGCCATTACAAGGGTGCTGTATGCTGTCTGCACGTATGTGTATGCGTATGTCTGTACATGTGATGGATCCTTGAAGGGTGTGAGCGGACGATAAAAGTGTCGGCCAACCCAAGGACTCGTGAATGTTTGTGTAGAGTGATTGGACCAATCGTATGCTGAGAGTGTGAGAGAATCATTGTATTTATAATATATATACATTTTTATTAATTCTTTTATATAAATTTCCATCCTCCATCACATTGTGTGCGTTATTCATTTAATCGAAATCCCACTCTATTACAATTGTTACAATGGTGTCAGAAGTGGGATCTTTGGATTATGTGAATCGTCATCATCTTGCTTGTGAAAGTCTACACTTATTGTTTATATGTTAGAGTGTGGACCTTCTAGACAAGATAATCTTCAAGTGGATGTTTATTTGTTTAGCCTTTCTAGGTCCGTGGGTCCATTATAAATACATTCAAATACATATTAATTTTGTTTTGGTTGCCTTCATCAGGAAGATAAGGTTAGTCTGTTCTGTAAAATTAAATTTGTTATATTACTATCAGTCATGCCATCCCTTAAGGACTTGGTCGCCTTAGGCAAAGAAATTGGGTATGAGGGAGAACGTTTAAGGAAATTTTTTCAGGAGGAACACTCCCGGGAGAGGGATGAAAGGGTAAAGGAGATGGAAATGACCAAAATAACTTGAAAGGAAAAAAGGGAAACGGAGGAAAGGCGGGTACAGTTAAAAAAAAAAGCGGGCAAGATTATAAATCATAGAATTAGAAAAGCTGACCGACAATGAACCGATAGAATGGGAAAGGGGACCGAAAAGGGAGAAGATAGAACTGCTTAAAGAAGTAGAGGATAGAAAGTTAGAAAGGGAGAAACAAGCAAGGTTAGAAGCTTTGGAGATAGAAGAAAGATTAAGGTAACGAGATCATGAACGTCATGCAGAGTTAGCAACAGCTAAAAAAAGGAGAACGCGATTCTGCCTCTAGCAAACTAAAGGGCCTCAAATTACTTTTCTTTGACGATGAAAAAGATACCATGGATAGTTATCTTCATCGGTTTTAGCGGTACGCCGAGAACCAGATCGGTCGCATTCCTGTAGCAAGGATCACGGTAGAAACACCTTTCCTAACCGGTAGCGTTGATGCCCTTTGTATGGAAAACCCTATTTACGATCTGACGATCAGTAATGTTGAAGGTTCCTGTCCTCCAACCATGGCATATTTCAGGATATCTTTGGCCCAGGCAGTCGAAACGCGAGCATAATCCCGACGAGAGAAAAACGCGTTTCAGAAATTAAAAGTCGCTGAGTCGATCTCCGGAATTTCACGTGACGAGTTCAAACGAGAGCAAGAACGCGACGAATCCATCAAAACTATTGTTAAGAAAATCGCGTCCGGCGAAATTAAACACTGCAAGGGTGGGGGCAGCTTGAGATTCGTTCGGAGGAACGAGCTAATTCATAGGGGGGTTATCACTCCGGAGGGTAAGAGTTATTGACAAGTAGTTGCACCCAAGATATGCAGATCTCGTGTACTTAGGGTGGCACATGAGTCTAGCATGGCAGGACACCTTGGTAAGGAGAAGACCCCAGCAGAGTAGTCGCTGTGTTCTACTGGCCTGGTGTTAATGGAGATGTCACGCGGTTCTGTAGGTCTTGTGACGTATGCCAGAAAACCGTATATAAGGGAAGGGTCACTAGGGTGCCCTTATGACAGATGCCGTTAATAGATACACCGTTTAAAAGAGTGGCGGTGGATAGTGTAGGACCAATACAACCAGTTACCGAAAGGAAAAACCGGTATATTCTTACTCTTGTGGATTATGCAACCAGATACCCCGAAGCCGTAGCGTTATCAACTATTGAAACGGAACGGGTGGCTGAAGCATTGGTTGACATCTTCAGTAGGGTAGGGGTGCCAGAAGAAATCCTTACGGATTGTGGTGCCCAATTCATCTCTGACCTCATGGGTGAAATAAGTAGGCTGTCGTCCATCAAACAGCTGAACACTACCACATGCCATCCGATGTGCAATGGACTGGTAGAGAAGTTTAATGGTACCCCGAAGCATATGCTACGAAAAATGTGCGAGGAACGTCCGCAAGACTGGGACCGCTTTTTGAACGCGGTTCTGTTCGCGTACCGTGAAGTACCGAAAGAAAGTTTAGGGTTTCATCCTTTGAACTGCTGTACGGAAGAACAGTTCAAGGCCCGATGCTGATACTACGTGAATTTTGGACAGGTGACGTTGCGAACGAGGAAATAAAAACTACCTACCAGTACGTGTTAGATCTGCGAGAAAGTACATGCCAGATGGACCGTGATGAATTAATGAAATCGGGACCCAGATATGCCAAGTATTATAACCACAGAGAGCGAAATAGGAAATTTGTTGTAGGAGATCAGGTTTTACTGCTTCTTCCTACTAGCGCAAATAAGTTACTAGTTCAGTGAAAAGGTCCCTACGAAGTTAAAGAGGTCAAGGGTGACATGGACTATAAAATTGACATAGACGGTAATTTAAGGACATTCCGTGCTAACATGCTTAAGTTGTACATCAAGAGACAGAGCGACAATGTAGAAAAAGGGGTATTAAATATCGTTTGTACGTTTGTCATCGACGACGATGTAGTAGACTCATAAATCGAGGTTTCCCTTGAGTGTCCCTTGGATGTTGATAGGGAAGGGGTAGATCAAGTCAATGTGAGTGCGGAGTTGACCAAAGACCAGCGTCAGCAAATTAACGCGGTCTTGGATAAATACTCGAACGTATTCACCGACAGACCAGGTTGTACAACCTTGGTAGACCTCACAGTTCAACTGAATACATCTGACCCCATTAGAATAAAAGGTTATCCGGTACCATACAATGCACGAGAAGCTGTGGACGAAGAGGTGAGTAAAATGTTAGATCTAGAGGTGATTGAACTCTCCAACTCGCCATATTCATCTCCCATAGTGCTAGTCAAAAGAAAGGATGGGACGAACCGATTCTGTATCGACCTCCGACAGTTAAATAAAATCACGGTGTTCGATGCCGAACCAATGCCAGCTATGGAGGGTCTATTTGCGAAGTTGTCGGGTAACCGATGGATTTCCAAACTGAATCTGTCCAAGGGATATTGGCAGGTTCCCATTGTTCAAAAGTCCCGTGCATTGACAGCATTTGCGACCCAGAAAGGATTATATCAGTTCAAGGTAATGCCATTCGGGTAAGTAGGTGCCAGTGCCACGTGTTGTCGCTTGATGAAGAAGTTGCTAAAGGGTTTAGCAAGCGTTGATGTCTTTGTATATTACATATTCGTGTGCACGAATACTTGGAGTGAGCACGTGTCCGTCTTGACGGAACTCTTCGATAGACTCCGCCGAGCGAACCTCACAGTGAGACCCATTAAATGCAGTATTGGTTATACATATTTAGATTGTTTGGGTCATAGGGTCAGTGGAAGCGATTAGAAACGCACCAAAGCCAGACACCAAGACGCAAGTTCGTTCGTTTCTAGGTCTAGTAGAAGTTTATAGAAAGTTTATACCAAACTTTGCAGCCATTGTTAGACCACTGTCTGATCTAACAAAAAAAGGGCAGCCAAACAGAGTAGAGTGGGGACCACCACAAGATAGAGCTTTTTTGTGCGCTGAAAGAGAAAGTAATCAGTGCACCTATATTAAAATTGCCAGATGTTAGCAAACCCTTTATTTTAAGAACAGATGCCTCTGAAACTGGGTTGGGGGCAGTTTTACTGCAACAGCAAGATAAGTTACCCGTAGCCTATTTAAGTAGGAAATTGCTACCCAGGGAGAAAAACTATTCCGTTATTGAGAAAGAGTGTTTGGCCATAGTTTGGGGAATTTGGAAGTATTATGCGTATCTTTTTGGGAGAGATTTTGTTCTCGAGACTGAACACCAACCCCTATTGTATTTAAACAAGGCCAATGTCGCTAACGCTCGATTGATGCCTTGGATGCTGACACTACAACCTTATCGCTTCCGTGTACAGGCAATAAGAGGAGTTGAAAATATGGGACCGGTTACTTGAGTAGGGCATGATTAGAAATTTGGATAAATTTTTACCCATTATAGAAAATCCAGATTACTGTATAACCAGTGTAAATATTGTAAAATAGCATTATTAGTTATTTTTCTTTTATTCTGTGAAAGCTAAAAACATGTCAACATTCTTCTCTCAGGGGGGAGGTATTGTCACAGAATAAGGCAAGAAATAACTTGGTTTTGCCTTAGAACTATTTGACCATTTTTCGTTGTACATGCGGTAAACGTTACCTAGGGTGAATAATTGTTTTTCCTCAAAGCTAAAGAATTAGTTTTCAGTGGAGTAAGGACACTTTACAAATAGAGTACTAGTGACAGAATTTATAAGCATTGAATATATTTTTTTAACCAAACGACTGAGGCAGATAACCTAAAGAGCTCGCGTACATTATATTCTAAATTTGATACTTATCACCAAAATCCATTTCATGCAGACATGTCAGTGAAAATTTACAGAATTATTATTATATATACATCGCTAGGAGAAAAAATATTACAATTACAAAATATTATATGTTGTAAGGAATGGTTTACGTAAAGTGATTTTTTCTTGAACTGGGAGAAAACGAAGAAACTTCAAGAATATGATTGCAAACCTCCAATCAAAGTGTTCTAGTACAGACTTTCAACTCACATCACCATAGCAGCATAACCATCTGCCGTAGCTGAAGCAGTGGTGTTATGCAAAACTAACGGTTAAATACAGGTCAAGTCGGCATTGAAGATACATTTTCCAAGTCTAATGGTTGAAGCTGGTTTAGATCATACTGTTCCATATACTGATAAAATAAAAATTAGTATTATATCAAACAAGTACGTTTGAAAGTAATGCTATGTATTCACCGTTTACGAGACTTTTAACTTGCAATTTTTTTACACATTTTTAATGGAGTTGCATTAAATTAGTTGAAGTTCGTGACAAGTGAATATGAATGTAATCTGACCAACTCCAGTTATTGTTTATGATGACGTGTTGGAAGACTTAAATTATCTCAAAGTGAAAGCATTATTTCATAACCTGCTTTGATCCCCTTTACAATCTTTCGAAGCAAGTTGAAATTGCAGACATATTCTCTTCGGTACAAAAACTTATTTCAATAAGAATACGGTATATATTATGGAAAACAACAAAACGCTGCGTGTATAATGTGCATAGAACAATCAATCAAGCATATAACTGATTCAGCTCAACACTATCATAAAAAACGCTTACGTTATTTTAGAGACATTCCAAAACGAATACTCTTCCTTTGCCAGGAGGAGAATCTAAATAAAACATTGCAAGTTCAAAAGAATGCTAAATTAATATACTTCTCGTTAGAACGATTTTATAACAGCGCATAAGCAATAACTATTTATATAAGTACATATTTGTGCTATTTTTGTGCTATGAAGAGGGAAAATATACACATTAACAAGGGTTTTTACAATTTACGCCAAATATAAGATTTTATTAAAATAACTACTTAAGATTTCATTGACTATAAAGTTTAATATTCACTAAACCATTATTAGACCTTTAACCCAAAAAATACAAACGTTTACAAGACATCTATACTTGACGCTTACAGCCAGTAATACACAATTTTAAATGCGAATCTTAGTATTCATTAAATGTTTATTAAATAATAAATATCAAATTTACAAACGCCTATTATATCAATTTCATTGTTCATACAGTTAAAAATGATTTGTGTATGCTTAATAGTTTTATCAGGGAAAAACTCTTACACATATTTGAAACTATAGGCAACTATATACTTATAATTAATATATTGATGTGATGTGATTTGGATTTTTAACGTAGCTTTAACAATTTTTCAGTCATATCGCTACGATGTCTGCAATGTGGCAGTTTATAGTGATGTCTAGCACTGGGGCATCATGCCGCAGACATGTATCATAACGTCCAACCCAGTCACATTATCATGACACCAGGCCGACCAATCCTAACACTAACCTCTTAATGCTGAGCGCCAAGCGAGGAAGCTGTTAGTACCATTTTTGTAAGTCTTTGGTATGACTCAGCCGGGGACCGAACCCACGATCTCCCGCATCCGAGGCGGACGCTCTAACCACTAGGCCACCGAAGTGGTATTAATGTATTAAATCGTTACAAGTTAATGACACAAGTTTGACCTTATCACTTGATATATGTTACGTCTACAGGGTAAATACGAACGTATATAAAAACAAAGAAAAGTATATTTTAGAACTTTAAAATTATTTCATTTATATAAATTATACAGCTCCTTATGCTATTGTGCTTCAAGAGGATATTGATTAATTCACCCACCTTTAACGCCGTGGCAACGGAAATGAAACTCCACGCATGCGCATTTGGTGTGTAGCAGAAAGAGAAACAAAACAAGTGAAAATTTAAATATCTAATAAAATGAGCCATTACGTGAAAACTTTGCCTGAATGGTACAAATATAGGTTTTATAAAATGTTGTCAGGTCGTGGATTCGACAATCCTGAGTTATTTATGCTAATGAAACATTTTCCAAAATAATTTGTTCCAACAATTTAAATGCCTAATTTTAATGTTTACAAACATACCTGTTCAAATGTACTGGTCACATGTAACAATATCGTAGAAATATTAACTAATACCATGATGGATTGATATAGAATGTTTGAATAATCATAAAACTAAAGGTGTCATTGGTTATAACTGATATATGTATTTACAATAACCAGAAAATGAGATCAGAACATTGACCAAAAAGGTACTTAGAGCCACTGAATATAGATTATTTCATCCTCAAAATCAGACTGATATAATTTATTGCAAGGGTAAATGGTACCGTATTGAAATGGAACCATACTTACCGAAGTATTAGGATAAATGATATCGTAGTTAAAGAATATCATGACCGACTGAGATCTCAACATTGTACATCATAGCTGAAAACAGTGCAAGCCAGTATACATATTTGCATTATGCTCACACAAGAAATATTGTAACAACCAAAGGGGTTTCTTGACCGAGCGATGTCAAGCCCTGGTGCGAATCCCACTAAGCGTCATACGTTTCCTCTGCTTCCAAAGACTAAATAATTTTGTAAACTGGAAAGTCCAACGTGTCCATTCTATACATAGACTCTGTACTCTAATTGCTACATGACCACAAATCTGACAACTTCCCAATTGTCTGTCAACCTCAAAACTGCATGGTTTCTCCTCATTAACTTGCCGTAGTAGCTCACGCCGAGAAACTATACAACTCAACAACCTAATACAATTGAATTATATCTGAGTTCGTGTGATCCAGAATCGCAAGGTCCATTAAGAATAAAATTAACAAAGCTTTTGCAAGGTTTCTTAAGACGTTCCGACAAACAAAAAAGAACACCTCACCAAGGCAGGATCAGAGATATGGACTGCACATGTCTGCATGGGAATTCAATGTCAAATATCCCCGTTTAAAAGTGTTTTCGCGGTTCGAGTTAAGGTGGCGTATATTTTGCGGCGAATATGTTTCAATAGCAAGAAAGAAGGATAAAAGATGTTTTGAATGGTCTATAATGCAACTCAATACAGACCAGCCTTGAATATATAAATAATACTTTGGCGAACGTAAGTGTGGAAGTATTGAATTCCCAGTACAATATACTGACGTCATTAAGTTGAGCTATTTAACCCGAGCATCGTTTATCTGTAATAAAAGCAGCGTCCGATTCGGTAATTTATATAAAGGCAGTTTATTGTTCAATTTAGTATTACACTGTCTAGGTTTGCTGTACCGTCGTCAGTGGATTTCTCACGAATATTACACACGCACAGTAAGTAAGAGGGTCGGAAATATCATTGCAGACGTTGCAGGCATGTGTTTGGTACCCGGTTGCTGCTTGACAAGCATAACTATTACTGCTGTGGAATCAATTAGGAACCTCAGCTGACAATAATGTCCGATCAGCGAAAAAACATCCTTTAATTTACTGCGGTGCAATGAGAATTGAAACTTCCGTATGTAATTTACCACGGATTGAATCAACACATTCGTCGTTGTCTCTTGAAGGCTTGTACCGCTAGCAGGCGTGCAAATAATTTCTGGTCCATGTTTAGTTGTAAAAATTTGGCAACATTCACGATCTGTATCTGCGCACGGTTTTCCTGCTGCTTGGGGACGTCTTTCAGACTTTTCATTATACAGCCATGCTAAGACGCATGCTCTATCGCGCGCACTGCTTTTCGTCATTGAGAATGGCATGTTAAGCAGTGTTATATAAAACCAAGGTTGAGTTGTAACTGAGACTGATCAGCATATGTAGAACGTGATATACGCGGCTGTATTTCTAAGCAGAGTCATCACCATGCAAGAGTCAACAATCCGCTTGTAGACGGATACGATCCCTCTTCGCCAGTTACAGGGTGCATCGTGTACCAATGTGTATAGGCGATGCTGCAGCCAGTGACCGTTGGTGGATTTCAGTGGATCAGTTCCATACACTTCGATATCTACGAATATGTAAGGTCTCACTGGACAGTTTATCTGGTGAATTTTCATCCAACAATGGCCTATTGCAGAAAAATGAGAATAATTTTGCACTGAAGATACACATAAAAACAAACTAATGATTTTTGTAGAAAGCATAAATGTGAGATTTTGACTGCAACAATCAGGTTAATACCTGATGCAACTGGTGGTTTTTATACTGAACCAATTCTGCCATCAACCCGTAAATTCTACATTCATTTTTTACAGGAAATAACTATTTTGAATGTTTCCTGTGACAAGGCAGCTAAAAGAATTAATATGTACCTTAAGCATGAATAAAGTTCACTAGTACTATAACAAATTAGCATAATTTTCATTACCCCATAACCATTTAGATTTTTATATATTTACCTCTGTAGCAGACGCACGGAAATACGTAAGCCAAGTTATGCATTTGATCTCCAATGCTCATTCAACTGTGACAGGCAGTCACCAACAAGCTAGCCCATTTCCAAGCCTAACTCAAAGTAAATGTAAACCACATTAAAGATTTACCTTATGTGTGAATTTATACATGCTAGGCTTGTGATAATTAGGTTCATGCCTTCTACCTTAAAATTAGGGTGTGTGTGTGTCTAAATACGAAACTATCCAGTGAGACCTAAAAGAGTATGACAGTAACAGCGATATATTATACTTCTATGAAGTTGATCTGGAGTTCCTTGATGAACGTCACAAAGGACATAACGATAATCAGCTAGTACTGGAGGCGCTCTGTGCCAAACAAGTGGCTGTTCCCGTGTTATTGTCAAGTTGTGGATGTTTGCAGTCGCATATTTTGTTGAATGAGTCAAATTGTCCAGCATCTTCGGACTAAAAACAACTATATAGTAGATCTCGGGGGGGGGGGTGAGGGGTGCGATTTGGCGTGCGTATAGATCGAATTCATCAGGTTTCGCTACAGCGCATGGATGGCGCCCTACATAGAAATGAATGCGCATTTGAGTCTAACAAAATGTTCTTTCACAAAAGATAAAGCCACGTTGCCATGAAAAGGCAAAAATGACATACAAGAATACTGATACATTGTTACTGCATGTAACTACCAGAGATGTTTACGTAGACGTGTGAGAGGTATAGCTGAGTTTGATGTCAGCGAGTATACGAACGATGATCATTCACTGTTTCTTAACGAACGTAAAAAGTTTGACAAGTTCAAACAATGAGTGCTCAGGTAAACCTATCGAGAAATACGGGGCACTACGTCTGGTTGATGGCCTCAGAAATATCAAGAAAGCAAATGGACTTCCATGCGTGACTATGCAAAGGTATCTTAGGTAATATATGTAAGTGAAATGTTTGCAGAAACGATTTCTACTTGCACGCAGCAAAACTGATCTGGTCAAGGAAAACGTCTGATCGATGTGTACCGCAACGATACGGGAAATACCAAAGTAAGTTTTCCTCACTTGACGCCAAATGTTGGTTTTTCCCAGACGGCATCACTACTTAAGCTTACGAGCTAGCGTACTCCAAGAACGAACCTTGACAGTAGTAAAGACAACAAATACAAATTGCAATTCCTGGTCTGGGATCGTAAATTTGTCCAAAGACAGTAGCACGAAGTTGCTTGCTTTTTAACTAATCCGGTGCATACAGATACAAATCGATATTGTTTCCAAGTGGGTCTAACGGCAATGATTGCAAAATCATATTATAGGCAACGGTGACAGTCATCTGTCGAATTACCTCAGCAAGTTTAAACCCAATCGTGCGCGTGGTTTCATTATTCAGCACCTTTAGGAGTGATCAAAGTCGTGTTACCCACTTGCAAAATCAAACACTCTAGATCCAGGACTTCAATAATTATGTCCGTACTGATTTAGGAATAATAGTTCTGCAAGTTTACAGTTCATTTTACAGTTGTCTTTTATATCATTCGCTTGATGAAAGAATAAACATTTGCTGCTGTTACTTTCATGTAGTCAAAGAAAAAGATTCTGACATGTCCTAAAAACTGTTTCATCTGTTTGTATAAAGTCTTCATAATTTCAGTGTTGTTTCTGCCTCATACTTATTAAATCCCTTTAAGTGGTTATGCTCAGTTTCATACCGTTTAGCAATTTTAAGAACTCCTTACAATCATGTACTTGCTAGGGAATTTAATTCCCGCGCTCTTAAGTAATACTTGTTTTTTTTTTTTCTGCATTACCTCCAATTTTGTCAAATGCCTCATGAATCAGCATTTTCAGTAAATCGCTCCAGTCTGTATGCTACACTGATATCCATGTTTGATACTTATTTTTAGAAAAAGATATTACTCTCTCCATGCTCTGTTTAAGGGTTTCTACTTGTTCGACGGGGGCCCCAAGTGGCCGAGTGGTCTAAAGCACTTTCCGTTAGGGATCATTGCCATCTCACATCTGTCTGCGTGGGTTCGAAATCTCGGATTCGGCTAATGTGGGTATGTGAGAAAGCTTGCCAGTAGCTTCTCGTGGGTCGGTGGTTCTTTCCGGTGTTTTCCCGGGTTCTTCCTCCACCAATAATACTGGCCGCCATGTATAGCCTATCGTGTGCTGAAAAATGGCGTTAAACCCTACAACAATTTGTTCGACAGTTTAATATTTTCATTCAGGCTATACAGGTCCAAGTCATCAGATCTTTTTTTTCTTTCAGTGAAGTATTGTTTCTATTATGGACTTCTTCTCCTGCCTCGCTTCGAAAATTTCTCCTCATAAATTTCCAAATCGTACTACAGATCGCCAATCTCTTTTAAAATGTTCAGTTTTAATTTTTCTTTCATCTTTTCCAGAGAACTGTTCATTCCAGCTTGAGTAATAGTTTATTTAGGTTTTGGTCTCTACATCCGTTTATATAGGCCTTGGAGACATTCTTGTCATTATCTTGGTCCTTGATTAAGATTAGACTAATCAGAGTTTGGTTGGGTGTTGGTGGGGTGGTGGTGGTGATGCTACATTGATACTATACTTTCTGGACCTGGACCTGCCGTATCTTATTCGTTACTTCCACGTGAATTCTTTGCCGAACCATTATGGGTAATTTTGTTTTCAGGTGTATTAATTTTCCATAAATGTAACTTATTATTCTTGGTGAGCATGGACGCTTGAGCTTCACTGTCAGCTTATACATGTTGAGTACGAGCTTCTCTGTCAGCTTATACATGTTGAGTACGAGCTTCACTGTCAGCTTATTCATGTTTAGTACGAGCTTCACTGTCAGCTTATACATGTTGAGTACGAGCTTCACTGTCAGCTTATACATGTTGAGTACGACCTTAACTGTCAGCTTATACATGTTGAGTACGATCTTCACTGTCAGCTTATACATGTTGAGTACGTACTTCACTGTCAGCTTATACATGCTGAGTACGAGCTTCACTGTCAGCTTATACATGTTGAGTACGACCTTAACTATCAGCTTATACATGTTGAGTACGATCTTCACTGTCAGCTTATACATGTTGAGTACGAGCTTCACTGTCAGCTTATACATGTTGAGTACGTACTTCACTGTCAGCTTATACATGCTGAGTACGACCTTCACTGTCAACTTATACATGTTGCGTACGTACTTCCTTAGTCTTATGCTAGTTGTGGAATTTCCATAAATATCATATCCGGCTTCATCATAATGCGTATTTCCCATATAAGCTGTTTAACACTCTATGCCGTAGAGATTTGTGTTTATGAGCAGAATTATTTGTTGCCACATGATAAGCTAGTCAAACTTGATGGGAGCATTCTCACCCTGCTCGTCCAAATCGAGTCATATAATCCTAAAAATGCTTTCCTTTTGATTGGGGAAATCCTCTGATACTCTGAAGGTATCCTTACACTTTGTCGTTGCACTTTGTCCTTGTCCTAGCCGAACTTAGACGATTGGACCGGTTGAACATATTTCACTGTCTCTGCTGTCCAGAAAGTGAGGTTAGAGTCATAAATATTTCATAATTTCATTAACAGTGCCCAACTTATGTTTCACTCTGTTTCCTCAAGGATGTGTTATAAGCACTATACTTTTTGAAAGGTTCGTTCTTCCTCCTCAGATAAACTAGCCGTAATGTGTTGAAAAATGGCGTTACACTCACAACACCAATTTACTGAGACTTGATTCCGAAATTACCGAATGAGTAAAACTGATGCTCGTACACTGTTAGACAATTAAATATTTACTTGTTAATCGGAAATTAAGGGGTAATTTGATTCGCTGATTATTAAGTTATTCATAAAACCCAGCTATTTGATTTTCTATGAATACATTGTAATTCTAATCAGATTACGCAAATACAGATAACAGTTCCATTGTGTTCAATCACACCGTCAATTAAATTGGAACTTTACTGACCTGTTTTAATTGTATCATTATTTCTACACATATTCAAATTGCTGACTGAAAGAGCTTTGATGAAATAAATTGATTGAATACGCTGCTAGATACATCAGAAAGGCAGATGAATCTCAAAATATA
This sequence comes from Sinohyriopsis cumingii, assembly GCA_028554795.2. NCBI lineage: Eukaryota > Metazoa > Mollusca > Bivalvia > Unionida > Unionidae > Sinohyriopsis > Sinohyriopsis cumingii. The sequence continues at coordinate 133,201,749 of CM068838.1, read as the reverse complement.
AATATACAATTACAAAGTGCGCCGTTCAAGCGTTGCTGTTTTATGTTGGTCGATGGTAACTTTTCCACTCAAAAGTAGATTCAAACTTCAGCGTGATAATTAAATGGTGCGTATCGAAAAACAAATCTGAATAAAGTGACACGAAGGAATCAGTAGGGGAGCATTAACTGATGTTAGTGCCACTTATCACTTCAGAAGTGGGCGTCTTTGCTTCATACCAAATGAGTTAATGCTATTCAAAGAAGCAAAAGACTAAGAAATGATTTTAAGGCTTATAGCACACTTGGTGAAATTTGCTTCAAAGACGACTTAACAAGAAAAGTGAGACCAAGAAAAAGCAATTAGCAAAGAAATGTGTCACAAACCACATGAAAAACATGATAATCCATTATGAAGCTACTGGATAAGCCAACTAAATAAAGCTAAAGAAACCGTATATAATAAATGGAAAGGTAAAGAAGAATTCGATGAGGCAAAGCCAGGGTCACACGTCATGAACCTAGATTCTGTGAATATTTATAAGTGAGTAATGAGCTAATACGTGCCTAAAATATATGGTAAACTAACAAAAGCTGTTGGAAATAACTGACATTAATGATACCGGTTAAGTATTTGTAGAATTTAGTTTCCTCCTAGTTAGATTAATTTCAAAAGAATGTGATTTATTGGTGTTGATAAATAATGGAAAGGGTACAAAATTAACTCCACCAAAACTATTATGTATATGAAAAATAAAGAAATATTATGCCGTACATACAACCAACAACGGTACCCAAAATGAAATCCATATTGCTGAAATGCTACATAGAATTAAAAAAGCAACATAAATTCGCATAGCACATTAATGATTAAATTAAAAATTAAACGTTGTGTTCGGAAAACAGTGGAAGAATATGAGAAACACAACAACAGTTGAATTATGTACCGAGAAAAAAGAAATCCTTTTATTCTCAGATAGAAAACTGCTACATGTTTATTTACTTGGTGGCAGTCGGTCTGAAAAATAAATATACCAAAAAGAGCAAAAGCCAGTCTAAGAGGTAGAGATATCTAAATAGGTGATTGTCGAATTCTTCAAATGAGAGCCAAATGCAAAATACAAAGTGATAAACCGAAAAAAGGATGACTGCTACAGATTAATTATGCTTTTTCATGTTGAGACAGGGGCCCCGAGTGGTCCAGTGGTCTAAAGCGTTCACCGTTACGGATCACTACCATCTCACCACTGAATGCGTGGATTCAGCCTATGTGGGTATGTGAGAAAGCTTGCTAGTAGCTTCTCGTGGGTCGGTTGTATTTTTCCGGGGTTTTCCCGGGTTCTTTCTCCACCATTAATACTGGCCACCATGTATAGCCTATCTTGTGCTGGAAATGGCATTAAAACCCTACAACAACAACAACAACAACAACAATCATGTTGAGACAAAATCTTTTAACTAACATGAAAGACAACGCATCCATTTATAATAAAGTTTATGGACTTAAGGACAAGAGGCAAACTAATGAGTGACTTCTATTTGACTAAAGTCCAAACTATATAGAAAAATCAAAAGATGCGAGGAATAAAAAGAAAGAATTTAAGATTGCAGATATGCCGAACTTGTCTTTTCTGACGGTACATTTCTGCCAGTAACACTTTACACCCAAGTTATCCTCTGGATCTATCACAAGAACATTTTGGTAAATGTTTTAATACGTCTGAAAAAAAGAAAACCCATGCCAGATATATATTCAACAGATAATTTTAAAGATTTAGGGCAAACCACATCTTCATGTCAAATTTTTATGGCATGAGATTCTTACAAGTTCCACAACCCATCATGTCAGTTGATATTCTTGAATAAGCATCTCCAAATTAGCGAGTTGGGAAAAGAAAGAAACAATTATTTGTTTACACAAATCCAAAAATACTTAAGTCTTAAAAAAAATAAAACATTAGTTGTTACTTTTCAATTCTACATTCGATTGTTCTAGTTATTGACCTTTTCTGACTTTTACATTCCAATAGCTGTTCCTGAATTGAACCAGGCTTGGGGCCTTATGTACATAAACCACAGAAAACATAGTTTTAAAAGTTTTCGAAACCGAACGAGTTGAATTGTTCTGATTATTACCTTTGAAATGGAAGAAAAATGTTTTTTTTTTTTTAATGCTGAATGTTTTTATCAGCAAACACTATTGACCATAAGTAAACTTCAAGTGAACAGTCCTTTTTCGTAATGGTTCAGAAATGATTAGATCTTAATATCAAAGATAATCAGCTGCATCCTCTGGTGGCCTTCACGGTGTCATGAACATAATCAAAAATGAAATGATGATTTTTTTCCCAACTACTTGTCATCTACTCATCTCTCTCTCTCTCTCTCTCTCTCTCTCTCGTACGCGCGCTATTTTGTGCAAAAGATTTCCTCCTGACAGAATGAAGAAGAACAAGAACAATTTTATTCTGTCCATGCTCTCAATGCATTTTTCTATGAATTTTGAACTTTAATATTTTATTTTACTGAGTTGTAATATGTACAACGATATGAATTTCGCCCTGTCACAAACTAAAATGGCTACCATATTCTTATTCATAGTATGATAAGATCTTTAGTCCGAGCAGACTGCCAGTTTTTACCCATGATTCCCAGTTTTGTGTGGTAACTCCTCAGATCGAAAAATAAACACGTTGTCATCCCTTCCGTCATAGTCACGTCATAGTGACTTCACTGAGAATCGAAATATTCTTTTAAGTTTTATTAGCTTTCCAGGTTTGAACTAAATCTGTCAAAAAGAGAACAAAAACTTGCAGATGCAGTTTTAATGTGCGTTGTTTATATAGTGTATGGTCAGCAACAGCGCCTGCACGTGCCTTAAAATTGACATGGGTGAAGGCGAATAAAGAAATTATTTGCAAACGGAGTAATATCTTCATAGAAAGGCTAAAACGTAGGGCAAAATCGCGCATGGCTAACAGAAGTTGCTACTTAGCAAACTCTGGTCAAGCGTGACATGAATGTTCTCTCCTAAATTATATTTGATACAATAAAAGTTGGGATGATATTCGTCTTATTCAACTAATATGTCTTATTCTAAGTTGTGGATTATTTTTGTGATTTTAGTTGCAACATATAATTCACTTGGTTGCACACATTTTTTGCTCTTTCTTTTAGCGCTAAAGGGTATTCCATCCCATAGCATTTTCAGACGAATGAAAACTGGTCGTTATCACGTGTCTGCGTTTTTTACCAATGAATTTTTCCCCTTGAATGAAATGTTTATAACAAATGTAATTATATTTACTTCAATGCAATAAAATGTTAAATAATTAAGTTGATTTTTTTCTCTAGATATCGCAAACATCTTTATGGTTTGCTGTGAAGACCAGTCAATTTTGGTATTTGTAAGGTTTCTGAAAAAAAATAGATTTCAATTCGATTCTCTTCCTCAGCACCAGAATGTGTACGTTAATTTTGGTGTATTTAGGCTAGGTATCCGAACAACTCCAAAGTTAAGCGCCGTGAATTTGCATTTGCGTCACGTTCAGTCAAGGAGTTGACCGCCAAAATTGAACAGGACAGATGTAAAGCAATATAAATAATTAATGTAATTTTCCGCAGTGTTTTTGTTCACAGAGAACCATGGAAATCGATATAGTTGCTTGATAAATGAAGACAGTAAGACTACACAATTTACATAAATACCATGTTGGAGACAAACTCATTAATAAAACACAGCCTCAAAAGATGTATAATAAAATTTGTAACTAACCAACCGATGTTTCTTGTTACTTCCGTAAATAAGTTAGCGATACTATCCAGACTCAGTTATCGTTGATATTTAGACTATATACCAGTCTTGCATCCGTCGTCTGATTTCCTATCATTTTCAAAAAGACCTTCATTTATGTTTCTCCCAGTACAACCAATCTGAAAATAGAACAGGCTCGGCTTTACTTCTATCCATAGATTTAATTGTTGTACTTTCTTTTATCATGGTATGCATACATACATACATACATACATACATACATACATACATACATATATACATAAGCGTATAAAACCCGTTATTTAAACAAAATTAAACATCGATAAAATAAATTTCATAAGGTCGGGCTATATAAAGGACAAATATAAGGATAGGAATACACCCTGGAGATGCATGTAAGTAACTACTTACTCTGTCATGCTAAAACGAGCTGAAACAACACAGACTCGTTTTGGAAAAACTCCACGAGCTTAAACCATCACTGCAGCCAGCAAGCGTTATGTCTTATCTTGAATAATAATAATAATAATAATAATAATGTGGACACAGTGATCTTTCAAAGCTATATGAGATTTCAAATATTAAATAACACAAAAACATACACAACGATTAGATTACAAAACAAAAACATGCTGATATTAATTAAGGAAATAAAAATAATTTTTTTTTTAAGCCTGTTCATGTAGTTGAAATAGGTGAGTTTTCATAGCACTCTTGAATGAGATCACAGTGTCCTTTTGTCTATGGGAATTTCGTTCCACGTAGGTGGACCTTTACATGCAAAAGAAAGTTACCATACGACTTCGTTTAACAATGGGAACAATTAGAAAGCGAGTGTCGGAAGAGGAGCGTACGTTTCTATATGGAGTATACACATGGGAGTGTTTAGATAGGCATACTGGGCTATAGCCAGTCAACAAAATGTTGCATAGTGAACAGATTTTGTGTTGGATTCTGGATCAAAGGGGTATCCAGTGAAGGTTGCAGAGCAGGGGAGTGGGCGGTCTCAGTTCTTCGTACACCGAGGATGATCCAAACAGCTGTTTTGAACTTTTTACAGTTTATGTTGTATATACTGAGACGAACCAGACATAAGTGAATTACAATGGTCCAGTCAAAGGCATCAACGAAAAGAAAACTGACTGGAGCTGATGCATCTCAGCTTCAGATATACAGCCTTGCAAATTGTTCACTACCTTTTATAGTACTAATATTAGTACCCTAACTCCTACCTCGTGGACAGGGTACTAACATGAGCATATACGTGTCAAGGGAGCAAGCCGAGTGTGATTCACACCCGGCGCTCTTTAAGCCTAATAATAAAACTTTAAACATATTCCTTGCATATGATCCAATAAATTGAGTAGTCCTCTTATTTAATACCGGAAGTATCGAAAATCATTGTAGAAATAGTTGTCAAATCTCGTTTACCTTTTTTAGCCGATATTTTAGTTTATATCGTCCACCATATTAGTTCAAATAATGATTACTTCCGTTCTCAGCCTCGTTTGTTTGTGTGCCATATAAGGACATTGACGCCTTATTTGGAAACGTAAACAAATCGTAGTAAAAATTTGGCGCCGTTTGAGTCAGAAATTCTGCGCATTAAAAGTAAGTACGGTTTATCGGCAACTTTGGAACTCCACCAAGAAGCGATTATTCGCCACTTGATTGATAATAATATAGCGTAGAATATCCAAATATGGTCTGGCAAGCCTTACATAGAAAAGGGGTCACGGCGAGAGTCTCGCGTTATCTGTCATGGCTGACAGGATGAGGTTAGTGTAACCATGCCAATTTATTTTATCGTGTAAGGGCTTAATAAATTCAAAATAAGCCAAACTTTTTTCACAGCATGATAATACTTGTGTAGTAGATTTCTACACTGTTTGTTTTTCTGACTTTAATGATGATATTTTTTGCTCCATTACATGATATGGGATCAGTTCGTAGCCTCAACCACAACAAATCGTTGAGGCTACGACATCGTAGCTATACCTTTTAGTGTAATGAGAGCGTACTGTCGAGAGTGACGCCTAAGTTTCTTACTGACTGTACATTTAATTTCGGAATTGTTGATAATTATTGTTTCAGCTAAAGGTAGTGAATGAGAAGATTTTTTGCGTGATAAGGATGGCATCGGTTTAATCATTTATCTGCAGCTCGTTACATGCCATCTATGTTTTCACATCGGAAATGCGCCACTCTTGGCTGGTAGCCTTTAACTTCAGGTTGGGAAGCAATTTTTTTGTATATTTGAATGTCGTCAGCGTTCAACTGCTGAGACACCAGATGTTAATCACTGTCACTAGAATTGTGGGCTGAGAGTATAGAATGAAGAGAACTAGTCCGATAACAGAGCTTTGTAGAATACCAAAACCGATCAATTGGACTGGAATTTTTCTCTTTACTGACATAATTTGTGTTCTTTTGACTATGCAGGATTTGATCCATAGTCACGCTGTATCTTAAATACCAAAAGCATGCAATGAAGTAATATATCATGGTCTATATCGTGTCAAATTCCGCTCACAAGTAAAGGAACGTGAGGACTGTAACCATCCAAAGCAGAGAGGATGTCGTTAACCAGTCTCAGAATGGCAGTTTCAGTACTATAATGAGTGCAATATACAGACTGTACATTGATAAAAAGATTCAAAGATTTTTATTCATTTTATTAAAAGAACGATTGCTTGGAAATACGGAGATTTTCTTTGTCCCCCCCCCCTCAACAAATACAATAGCAGCTTACATAGGATTTTTTTTATTACGTCCTGGTTACTGCATCTTCGCTAGCCAAGGTTCCGATGTAATAACCCTAACTACATGTTGGCGTATCGAGCAGATACTTCTGTGCTGCGGGACGAAAATTTCATTAATTCATTGAACACTGTTTTTACACAATCGATACAAGGGGAGTACACAACTTGAATGGACTGATAAAAAAGCAATTTCACTCAAATACACCTGGTACATGTTCATGCTTTCGATGATAAACTTCCAAAGTATCCTTTTTAGGTCAACTGTCTCCACCATTTTCTGCCGTTGTACAATGCACGAGGCTATTGGTTAGATGGCATTACATACGAAGGGACAGCAATTCATGAAATCCAGTAGATGTCGCCAGGACAAAGCAACACTATATTTCTTCGTTCTGCCAAGGTATAAATAGGATTATCATATCGGAACCTTGGCTAGCAAAGATGTGGTTACTGGTTACGAACTTAAACCGGTACACTTTTTATGAGTTTTGCAATTAATGTTCGTCCTATTTTTTTTTTAGAAAGATGATTGAAATCAATGTATTTGTAGTTTGTTTGCACTATGATCGCAATCGAACAAAATGCAATGAAAGAAAAATAGTCATTTATCGTTGTTCTACACTGGAAAACACAATCATTATTAAGCAGAATTGAGTGAAATTAAATGCAGTAGCTGATAAACTAATGAGTTTCTGGTCTCAATCAGAGATTTTGTTACACGCAATTCTATATCTGAAAAACAGGTATCGGCAAACAACTAATCAAATATTCTAGCTAGTGCTTCAGTAAAGCCGTGTTTAAAGTTGCGACGGAAATTAGAACTTCTTAATGAAACGAAATAATCTTATAATAACCTTCAGACTACCTCTTACTCATTCCTTTGCTGAAAAATTGCCCAGTGCTACAGTAGAACAAACAGCAAATATATTTACGTTTTTCTGTAAACTGTAACACAAAGTTTATCGAGTACGAGTCCATGTTGCAGAACTTGTTCGAGCAGTCGATGCTCTAATTTATACTTGGCTTTATTGTTGAGATTGTGTACCATTTTTGTTTTACCTTGGCGTTTCCGAGTCCAGATTGGTTCATTGTTGTAGTTGTTGTGAAGACAGCATCGAGTGGGTGACAATAATTTGTTAGCGAAGAAGAGATAATCGTTATGAGCGTCGTGGAGATGGGATGGATATTCAAGATCGACTTCGACATAATACTCCCAGTCGTCGTTGTATCCCGCTTGTCTTTCCTCGAGGAATTGTTCTCCGGTGGTCCCGTGAAACTCTTATACGGGAAGCGGTTATGACATCGACCATCGTAGAAATTGTTCGCGTCGAGGTAGAGAATGTACACGGGTGGTTTTGTCGGGTCGTGGTGTTTCAAGTAGTTGGCGTTGGCGACGGCGTGTTTTTTGCTGATGACGGAGATTCATCTTCATATTATCTGTACGGTAAAGATGAACATGTCTGGATCAGAAAAAGTTCTAGTGTCACTCATGATTGCTTAAGGAGGGTGTCACAGGAGAGTTCTCATGTTGATAAATACTATACTGGATCGAATTGGTAATGATTTATGTACGTGTGTCTGAAATTGTCAAGAATGTCCGAGAGTAGGTATACATCCGTTTTTAGATATACATCGTGATAATCGCCGAGCTTTTGACAACTATGCTCGTTCCATATCTTATTCGCGTATTGTGTTCGTCGTCTGTGATGTCTGAGAGATGTAAATCGGAATAAAAGGCGTCTTGAAGTAGCAACGAGGTTTCATCGAATCGTGATGGGGAATCGAGGTGTTCGTAGGGATGAACTCTTTTTGTTTGAGTAAGTCCACTTTGGCAACAAACCATGTTTCTATGTGTGTGAACTTCGGACAGTTTTGAGCGAGTTATTCCAGCGGCGATGCCATGAACTGGAACGAATCGATGAATGGAAACGGCCCAATTGAGAAAGACATGTACATCTAAAATTGATGGGGATGAATTCGATTTGAGTTCCCATTGTGACGAGAAATGGTTTCAAGCGCGGATGATTGAGTGCTGCAATGATAAAATGTCCATCGTACCCTCGTTGATTATGAGCGATGATAGGTAGGAAGTCTAGATCCTTGAAGCGCAGGTTGCAGTTATCATGAGCGGCTCCTCGATGACGTCCATTGGCATCACAATGTTCTGACTTTTTTGTCGTACGGCTTAAAGTACTCTTCGCAGATGTTGCGTTTCTACTCTGCTTTGTGTTGCTGCTGTTATTGTTGCGTGAGTTGAATCATCTTGGCCGGATTTGTTTGTCTACTTTGGATGCATTTCCATTCAGCGACTAGTTGTTCAAAGAACCATGGGACGCAATCCTTCCCGCGCTGTTGTCGATACGGGGAAGACAAATGTTCATAGGTGTAACATCATGTTTTATGCCCGATTGTGATATAGCAGCGACGGGAGGAGGGTAGTTATACTCTAGCAGTGGAAAATCGATTTATGAAATTATTCCAACGCGCAATGAAAATTTCCCTTACACGGGTAAATGATAATAGCGCTATTGCTGAATTTGTCACACTGGCAAGCGCCTTTGAGAAAATTAGATCAGCGCTGAAAGGGGAAGGCTATAGGTTTGCGTGAGAGCTAGCTAAGAAAATCTTTGTGTTCCGATTCCGAATGTGAAGCATTCTAATCCTAATCCTCGGATTCCTATTCCGATTGCGATTGCAGGCAACTACCATTTACGGCGTCAGAAGAAGGTTTTACAGAAATTGTCGTGGTAATATTAACTATACCCGGCGAAAATATGACGACCACCATCATCTGAATATTTATATGTTTGATAATACTTTCAGGGCTTTTTATTCTGTCTTGTGTCGCATCGATCTTCGGAAAATATTCTTAAGTTTGAAAGTAGGCAATTGGAGCTCGGTGATCTTAAAAAAGGCAAGAAAATGCTTTTTGTATGCTGAGTCTCCTGCAAGCAAGCGATCAGTAAAGTAAACTATTGCTTTTTGAAAGGTCTCTGCATTAGATTTCACCTAGATCAGATGTTGTACTGTTTCATTGAATTTTTGTTTAAGAATACCATTTAAAGATATTCAAGTATACACTGCTCTAAAAGCCTTCTCAGATTATTTTGTTTTATGTTCCTGCGTTATTTTATGTTTGTGCGCTTCCCTTAAGTTTGATTCAATCATTGCTACATCAATATGAAATCATTCGTTACCACCACCTGGGATAAATAATGCTCTCACATATCTCCGTAGAGGATTGATATTCCGCATAACATTGAGGCCCCACTGATCGCATTGTGTCTGACTAAACCATAGCCAGAGTCCAATATACTCTAGAATTTTCATGAATATTTGTTTTACTGATAAATAAACAGATCGTTGTGGTTGTGGTAGTCCGGCATAAGCAGGTACAGCACATTTCTCATCGGCTACTGATACATGTAGATATATGCCTGGCGCGGTATCGCACAATAAATTCATCGTTTCTTGTGCAAATTCTCATTCATTATGTTGATTTTAATAGTCATTCTCTAATTTAACAAATGTTTGCGAGCGCAATGACGGGCCACATTGTCATCTTTGCACAATCCAGATATCCCCGACGATGCCTCTGCGACCATGGTGTGAAACAATGTTTCTGTGACATTTAGATCTCACTGCGACGAGAGTCATAGGAGTGGCGCGAAGACAGCTTTTGCTCACACGAGATCAACGGCGAGAGCTGACCGAAAAAGATGTCATCAATGTCACCTGCAACGAAGCCCTTGTATGGAAGCACTGCGTGAGGTGAATGTGAAAGCACTATTTTTTATTTAAAAATGTTTTAAAATGATTTCAGTCTTAACTTTGTTTGGTCACGCACAGCATCTCCTCGTGTATGCATGACCTTTTTCTTGCGTCTCTGCTAGGACTTCTTCATCTCAGCACCTTTGTTCTGTGCAATGTATTCGTCGATAATCGACGTGGTCTTCTTGATCTTGTTTTTTTTTTTTACACATCTGTAGGTGTCCACGATCACCCACTCCACATCTGAGGCAGGGCTGAGGTCCTGGGCTTCCTTTTTATGACCGCGTTGTGCTAAGCACAGTACTCGCCTACACAGGTTCTGTTGCATATCTATGTGGTCTTCTGTTTCAGTATTTTCGACCACTGACATCGGATCTTTCCTCGTGGCGGCATTATATTATTACAATAAAAATATTAGGTCTAGTTCGAGAAAATAAACAATTAATAAATGCATATGCAATAAGATAGAAAGAATTTATCTGAACTATGATGCTCAAACCTTAACTGATCAATCACAAGAGAGATTTACTTCAGAACAAGTTACCCCATGTCGAATACCGGATTGGATGAACACATCGCACAGGTACTTGATTTTAATCAGCTAGGTCATCACCACACATAATTATGTGAAACAACTATACAACGAGTACAAGGCGATCACTGGAAATGCAAAGGCCTATAACCAAACCCACGGTGGCATTGCTTGAACTTAGAACAAGATCTTGAGTCGACGACGACATGCTGACACTAAAAAGCTTCCACGGATCGACCTTCCCGTGATACAAACCGACAAAGCGTACAGAGGTGCCGACAAAGGTTTTGTTTAAGACCATATCCTCTACCGCAGCGACTGCTGCACCAACCGTCCATCGAGAGCTTCAAGCACACGCCGCCATCAAACTTAGTGCCGCTTTTAACGTTCATTTCACGCTGTCATCGAGGTTGTGAACATCATCTGATCGTTTATACAGCGCCGACTCGAGGATTATCAGGAGAGATGACCGGCCTGAATCTTTTCCCGACCTGGTTTTAAACATCCAAGTACACTCCAATGAGTTGAGGCAAGCATTTCCACTGCGCAAAAAGATCCTAGCGACGAAAGCGTGCGTGAATGTAAAAAAAAAATTAAAAAAAAGACGGTCGCTGCGAGGAATGGGAAAAGCTCTCTGCGTTGTATCCTGCTTGTGATCACATGTGCTGTTACATATTTCAAAGACACTATCAGCATTTTAAGGTGAAATTTGTTCGCTATAAAAGTTAGAAGAGAGAATAGATCGGGCAAATTAAGTTAATAGCGACATAGCGTTGTGTAAAGGACAAATGAAAATGATAATAGCAAATCTCCACTAAACTAATAATTATTCAAAATCTATTTATTTAATGCATTCTCAACTTACGGGTAGAGCAAACTATGCTCGATGACTGGAATTACTCTCTAAGGTCCAATTTAATTTCAAGATGTACAGACTGGATTCCGATGTATAGGTTATTTGACGTATAGACCAGACAATAGACTATGATCTATAATCTGTACATAATTTTCAGTGCGAGTGACTTATTATTATTTATCTTTGTTATCGATTTGTTTTTGTTTGCTACTCGGCACCTTTAAAACTGTTTCTGGTTTCTTTCCCTCGTACAATATTTGATTAGACATTTTTTAAAAATCTGTTGTGAAAAATAATTTGCCTTCTTGGTAAATAACATTTATTGCCTTCATACAGACCTTGCCATACACAACTCTAAACCAGTTGATACATTGTTTATTTGGTATTTTAATGAGCACCGTTAGCCGTGATAAGAAAGATCTTAGACTTTTAAGATGTTTGGCATGGTGAGGGTATGCCAAGAATTCTTTGAGCAACTATTAAGGCTTTCATATCCGGCCCGTTTTTATTTTATTGGCTAAATGTGCTAATAGAAACCATATGGTTTCATGCATGAAAGCCATGTTGGCTAAATGTGCTAATAGAAACCATATGGTTTCATGCATGAAAGCCATGTTGCCACTGTCAAATGAAAGCAAAACAAAAGATACCATTATGGTAATATCCATTTGGGTTTTTTTTTACTCTCGTATAGAGTCTAGATGTTATGTGCAATTATGTTTCACACAAACTCTCCAAACACTTTTGAAAAGATTCAGAACATAGTGGAGTTAAGACGAAGTTTCCTAGTGAGGTTTAGCGCCTGCATCATTTTTTTTCCTTCTGAATAGTTGCTGTCCACTGATTAACACGCCTCAACACTATTGTTCTTACTTTTTTCTCCAAATACTTACTTTTTAACACGTCTATGTATATTTCGTAAATCATTGTAGCTTAATGAAGAGAATACATTCATATTGGTACACACACATACATGTATACATACATACATACATACATACATACATACATACATACATACATACATACATACATACATGCATAAATCCTTCTTTCTTCTTGGTAGTCTCTCGAACCGAGAATGACAAGTGCGATCTCATCGACGCTGGACGCACATGTGGCTTTGGAGTCCAAATTCCGATGCACACAAGCGGTTGCAGGTGGGGTATGGGACACCGGTAGTTGGGGGTGGCTGGGATGTAGCTCTGTGACATCTCTCACGAGATGAAGCAAGACGCTGGCGGCTGTCAACCTCGAAGGTGGAACAGGCTTTACTGGTTAGGGCTCGCCAGTGACTTCTGTCTGAGCATCGAGCTCGAGCTGGTGGGGTTGAAGGTATGTCCATTTGATGTGCGTCTTGCTATTGTCTTTGTACCTCTTGCGAGGACGGCCTTGGTTTCGGTTGCCTGGATTAGTTTGGCTTAGTTGCTTGTTGTGTTTGCTCGGTCCAGGACTTTCTGGTTGGTGATTCGGTCCTGTCACTTGATCCGCATGATGGATCTCAGGGAGCGCTGGTGGAATTGTTCACACTGACTGATATGCCTTCGGTAGACAGTCCACGTTTTATTGCCATAAAAGAGAAACGTGATGACAGCTGTTTTGTACACCTTCATCTTTGTTGACAGGCGTATGTCCTTGTGTTGCAAGACCTTGGTTCGGAGTCTTCAGAGTGCTTGACTGGCTTTTTGGGTCCTCGCCGTAATCTCTTTGTCCAGGGAGCCATCACTGGATATTGTGCTGCCAAGGTATTTGAAACTGTCCACATATTTCAGCTGCGTGTCGCCAATGGTGATGCAGGGTTGTGAAGGGACAGTGTTTTCGGCGGGTTGAAAGAGGACTTCTGTCTTTCGTAGGCTATGTGTGAGTCCAAATAGGTTGCAGTCTTCAGAGAACCTGTCAACGATTGCCTGTAGGTGAGTCTCTTCATGGGCCATGAGGGCACAATCATCTGCAAAGAGTGCTTCATTGATGAGTCTTTCTAGCGTCTTGGTTTTTTCTGCTAGGCGACGGAGATCAAACACTGATCCATCCAGGCGATATCTAATGTAGATACCAAGGCCAAGGTCACGGATGACATGGGACAGTACTTGTGTGAAGAAGAGGTTGAAGAGTACCGGAGCTAGTACACAGTCCTGTTTGACGCCGTTAGATATGGGGGATTGAACAGAGAATCTCTCCAGTCATGTCATCGTGGAAGAGCTGGATGAGGTTGGTAAGCTTCTGATGAAAACCAAGCTTCTTAAGCATTATCCACAGCGCGTCTCTGCTGACTGTATCGAAACCCTTTGATGCGTAGCGGAGGTCGTCTGGTATCTCCTCTTCCATCCAGATGCTGATTAGCACATCGTGGAATGCCTCCAGAGTCTGTTCACTGAGAGCCTTGTACACCTCTGCTGGGATATAACCTTTCCAGGTGCCCTGCCACATTTCATTTGTTTAGTGGCCGTCCTCAACTCCTCTACCACTGAAGTAACATCCAGTCTGTCGTGCGTTGGCTGTTGGGGTATTTGGTGAAGAACAGATTGACTGACGGATGAGGGCAGGTTTATGAGCTGACTAAAGTGTTCTTTCATCTGTCCTTGATGCCAGCTTTGTCCTTTATTAATGTAATGCCATCTGCAGCAAGCAAGGGGACAGAGCCAGACCTTGAAGGGCTGAATAACGACTTGATGGCGTTATAGAACTCTTTGGAGTTGTTAGTGTCGGCATAGAGTTGCACTTCATCAGCTTTCCTTTCCCACCAATGGTCATGCATCTTGTGGATTTCTCTCTGAGCCTTAGCATAATAGGATTTGAAGCGGTCTTTTTTTTTTGGGGGGGGGATGTAGTTTGTATCATTATGCCAGTCCATGAATGCTTTGTTTTTTCTGACAGGCAGATCTTCAATGGCACCGTTGTTCTCGTCGAACCAGTCTTGATGGGTTCGCTGTTTCTCTTATCATGTCCCTGAGCTTGTTCCATTTCTCTGAGGCATTTCCACGTATAGGTCCGTTGGTGGACAGCTTGTTATCTAGGCTCTTTTGGAAATAGATTTGGGTGCAAGGCTGCAGAAGTTTGACGATGTTGAAAGCTGTGCGCACAAACCTAAGACGCCTTGTGTGATGTGGAGCAAATCGCAGCTTTAGGGTAATTCGGACAAGTCTGTGGTCTGTCCATCATTCCGCTCCTCGCATGGCGTTGGTGATGATGACATCCTGAGCATCACGCTGGTGGACTATTATACAGTCGATTAAGTGCCTTGGGGAGATCTGGGGTGCACACAGGTGTTCTTCTGTTTGTTCGCCATTCTGAACATTGAGTGTATGATTAGGAGGTCAAATTCTACGCATTTCTGAGTAGAAGCAAGCTATTGTTGTTCAACTTGCCGACACCGTGCTTGCCAAGCTCACATTTCCATCCAACATATTCGCAGCCAACACGGACGTTGAAGTCCTCCAGTAGTATGATCTTATCGTCAGCTGGAGCTGAGGTCCGTAAAGAACTGACCAATGCGCTGATAATTGTTCCGTGGCGTTTGTGGCTGATAGGTAGTCGCAATTTTCATTAGCCTCTCACTGATACCAACAGGCAGGTTCAGAAGACTTAATTTGATAGCCAGGCCGACTCTCATTTTGGGCTTTTCCTTTCCAGAAGCAGGTGTAGCCGCTTGCTAGCCTGCTAGTTGTTCCTGGGGAAGGGAATGGTGCCACCTCCCCCAGGCTTTTATGGGTTCAAGGAAACCTGATAGTTTGGTCTCAATCTGTGGGTCCATAAAGGTCCCTTACAGTTGAATGGTTGGCTGTCATTAGTGGGAAGGAGAGCTCGGGAACGGTCCTGGTTGCTTCACATCACTGGTTTCTTGTTGCATTTGCCTGGTGTTTCTTTTTTTTCTTTTTCTTTTTTTCTCTCTTCAAAATGTTCTAAAAAGGGTGGGGGTGGGGGGTTCTATGCTGTTTATTTTATTAAGGTTGTTATTAGAAAGCATGTATGAAGAGAGATTTTCAAGTTTATTATGGTATTAATAGTCAAGGTGCTTAGGGTGTGCTTCCTACGTTATGTTATTTATAAGTTTTTAGATATTGCCTCTTTAAGTTATTTATTTATTAATGTTTTTAGAGATTGAATGTTAGCCGATTACACGGTTCGTTACGGACATCTAGGACATTCGATGATTTTGTGGTTTCTTAGGGTTTTTTTTATAGGTGCTTCGTAAGTGAATTATTTGTTAATATTTTTATAAAATTGAATGCTGTGTTATAGGTTTTTATGTGGGGGCTTCTAAATTTATTTAGCTAGTTACTGGGTCTTTTGCTTTTGTGGGGATAGTAATTATATTTTGTTCCTAAGTCCTGCTGAGTCTATGAATTTATTTATATTTTTATATGATGATTTTTTATTTTTATTAGAGTCCATAAGTAACTCTGGGTATGTGTGTGGTGATCCAATGTCGTTTTGGTTTTGATAAATATTTTCCTAGCGGGTTGATATTATGGGCATATATTGAATACGTGGTGAAGATCTTCGGTGGTGTGGCAGTTAAAGCAGTTAATGGTTGCTGGTTTGGGTCCTATCAACCTTTCAAAACTGCTTGCTAGTTTAGTTTTTCCATTTATTATCCTGTTTATGGGTTTTTGTTTTAAATAGGTACCCTTAGGTAGCTGTATGTTCCTATCTACGGTTTTGGGGGTTTCATGGTGCTTTTTACCTTTTTGTGGAGGAGTTCCAAAAATCTTGCCATTTTTGGTCTATACATGTTTGTGCAAAGCTTAGTGCTTCTGTAGAGCTATAGTTAAACTTGATACAGTTTTGATCTTCTAGTTTGGTTTGTGCAACTTTGTCTGCTGTTTCGTTTGACTGGAATGTTTACAAACCTCGCATAATATCATTTCCAGTTTTAAAATCTCTACTACTTTTCTTTAAAAGAAGAAATGCACAATGTCAGACATATACACATTCATACAAGAATGCACGCGCTAATCATTAGACACTATCACACATACATTAAAATACATTTCTCAACCTTTGTTTTCATCAAGAGATTGACTTTATAGGGACAAATATTTGTTTGGCGTTTGTCAGAGAAATTGTGTCTCTTGTTGTATTTGTTAGTCTTTGCTCTTGTTTCTATTTTTCGCTCTTTTACTGAGGAAGGATGTCGTGGTGGTGAATATGTTTGAGACCTCCCCCACTCCTTTGTGATTTTATTATTTTTACAGGATCGAGTAAACAATAAAATAAAATATTAAATAAATTGAAGGAGTAACAGTGATAAGAAGAGGAAAAGATAATAGAACAACACTAGCCTTGGTATGTAAATACAACAATTTTATTAATTACATAAATAAAAATGAAATCAAACATGACATGTGAATAATTCGCTTTCATTCAGAAATAGAGTTACAAAACTATACGAATTTCGTTTAGCCGTTCTTTTACTTGATATAACTAAGTTTAGTCCCCATTGCGCGAAGCGACTGATAATGTAATAATTTAACTAGTTTTATTTTAAAAAATGTATATCTTTCGTAGTGTATTAGACTATACAGTTCAGCAACTGCTTTTGACTGAAATTGTATGAACTTTACTCCTTCAGGAATTGTGTATCCGAAATAATCAAGATTAAAAACAACTTTATAAAATTATTAGTAAACGTCAACAATATTGTTCATCTTTATTTTATTGTCTACACTAAATAGTTTAACAAGAATATTTGAAAAGTTGTTAAACCTGGATTGAATAGTTCAGCATCTGTACAACATGTGCTTATTTAATGGTGTTGCTATGTCAAGTGTAAACTCATGTATACCTGATCCAATGTAAAGTCAAACAGCATTATAAGCAGTAGAAATTATTGAGGTTCTGGCACCCATGGAATTCGAGTACCATGTTATGCGGTTTCTGGCTCACATTTTGGGAGTTCTGAGTCACTTCATGCCATAAAGTCCATGTGCGAGTGTGTTAATACCATCGTTGGAGTAGTGTTTATCCTCGAAGGAGCATAGTGCTTCTTTGCTGATGAGTATGGTGGTGAGATGGTGTCGTTGTGCTCGGAAAGTTCTCATGCAGTAGTAACGTAGATATGACTGCAATGACTATCTGTAATGATCTATACTGACAATGCGACCTATGGCAGGTTTATATTTAACTCCTTTGGCTTTTCTCTTGATAATATCATCACTGAGCGTGATGCAAAACATTTTGGATCTAAGTCCTATGAATTCTTTATGGATATTCCACAAGTTTCATCTTTGAACTTTCCAAGTTTGTTTTTAAAGCATTTGCAGTTAAATGGGCTTGTTTTTGGATAATCGCTAAGATCAAAGAGATCTCGTTAATGATAGATATCTGCGTAGACGAGTAAATCGGTATCTGTCACGAGCAGTGTGGCTTTATCTCCATATTGCCGTTTGATGAAGTCGTAATGAAGTTCGAGCGCGAGCATTTGGAGAGGAAGAGAACGGTTGAACCGATGTAGATGGTTACATCTAACATGAGATGTGTTTTTCTGGATTCAATGGTGACAAGTTTTTCGTCAAAGATTTTCATCCTGAAGAAGGCATCGTTGGCCACCAGCTTATCTCGTCGTCGTTGGTTATTTACGATTTCGATTTTCTTTCTGTGTCTAATGTTTTCCATGGTTGTTCCGAAGACGATGTTCATGAGTTTAAATAAATTTTTACGGATGTCTGTAGTAGCTATGGCTCCTTGTTGGGTATTGACGTCGGCGTAGGATTTCATCCTTGGAGATTGTTTAAACTTGAGAGCTCGATGAACTTCTTTAAGAACGACGTACGATGTTAAGCAAGATCAGTTGCTGGACACACTGAAGTGGACTTAACAGTAACACCAGTAATTACTGGAGGTGTTAGCCCCACCAGCTCCCGAAAGTGATATCTTGGAGATGATGAAACGAGCGGAAGCTGAGAAAAAAGAGAAGTTATAGGGGCTGAAATAAGAAACAAGAGACTGGAGGAGGAAAAAAGGCACCGAATCTGCTTTCAACCTGTTCAAAAAAGAGGAAGAATATATCCACGTGGAAAAAGAAAAGTTTCAGAAAGAGTTTTCGGAAGAGGATTTAACCACAAACGATCGGACAAAACAGGCTATAGGAACTGATGTTTGAAGTCAGTTTTATTATTCCTTCTATTTTAAGTAAAGAATGATTGGTAACTTTCGTGAAAGATAATACATCAATAAACATAAAAATACTGTGTTGTTAGGATCGTTTGCCGAGGACAATTATTAAAAAGCGATAGCTGCACGTGCCTTGGTCACTAACATGAACCGAGTATATGGACCGTGGATTAGAAACTTCAGGGACGAAAGCCAAAAAGGATACTTGAGTCAGCTGGTTTAGGAATCAAAACAGTACAATGCTGCAGTAGGAGAGGAAATCAAATTAAGGAAAAAGTCTATCTCTCAGGAGCCAAACCCATGTTTCTCATGGTAGATCAACCTTATCCAGAGCCCGTTAAACTGAAAGAACAAGCGTCGGAGGATCCGATTGTGAAAAAATATCCTTCTTCAAACCTGTTAAACTTAAAGGTGCGGATAAAGTGTCCATAAAAACAATTCGATGCGAGCTTCTAAAAACGTAGGAAGAGCAGAAAAGCAAAGAAGAGAATAAAACGCAATCATCTGCGAGCACAAAAGGAAAACGACTTAGCATTTGCTACATCCGCACTCCCGATGAGATCGTCAAGTTGCTGCTCGCGACTCAAGTTGCTGATCGCTTCTAAACAAGCAGGGAATGTGCGTGTGGAAATTGATAACGAAATCGTAGAAATCCCCAATCATCTTCTGGATTCAAAGCTGTTAATGTCGGATCAGTATCGCATTTTTATATAGAAAACAAAGTTCTCCGAATGTCTCTCAGTGATACTACACTACTGTTCGATTCGCAATCGGTCACTTCCACGGTGAGGTATAATCCTCCGTTGGAATTGGATCATCAGTCATCGAAAAAAGCGCGTTGATCGCCGCTGAAATCTGGAACAGCTTCTTTAACGTCACCGTGAACAACATTCAGTTTTCGGATGTGGTCGCACTTCAGGAAAAAAAACGATTGCGATTTCCCTATTTGGATACATTATCACCGACATCACCACGGAAATCTCCCGACATATCGTCGCGAATAGAGATATCTCTGCCAATATTAAAATCTAGCATAATTACTCTACGCTTAGTACCAGAGTCACACTTGCTGAAAATTACATCGTACCATTTGACATATCTCAAGGTAAATATCTGGTACCTGGTAAGCGCAGGTACCTCTCTCGCTCAAAATGGAGTATATGAAGCCGATCTGACCGTCAATATTACCAATGTGAACAGCCTTCTCATCAACTGCTCGATCGCTCAGGGATCCTTATGTTCAGTAGGCTCAGCTTCTAACGTGATTTATTCCACGTCGATTAACGTTCATCCAATCTCACTCATCAAATTTGTACCAATCCTTTCATTTACTATCCAATCCTAAACAAGTACGCGATCTCGGAAATCACCATGTGGCTTCCCGATCAGTCTGGAAATGCCGTCGATGATATCAAAGAAATAATCACCTACTACCTGCACGTCAGAAGCAGAGAGGCATTAAAATTGTTCGCAGATGAAATAAGCAGCGATGAGACCTTCAACCAGTACATCGACGTAAAATCGTAGTTAGTTTTTTTATCTACACTGTTTTCTTCCGTACGATCAGCCAATCCATACATTGCCGGCAAAGTCGCACCCATTGCTCTCACGGCAGGAGAAGTGAAAGCTACGGGAGCAGCCTCTGTTGATATGTCAACCAACGCTGCAGGATTTGCCGTGGTGAGAATTGCTATCGCCTCCGCGTTGACACAGCACCTGTGACGTACCACTACCTACAACGTGGTATTCGCAGCTCGACACGCCCTTACTGATACTAGTCAGGAGATCTGCATCATGCTTCCAGGCAGCAAACTTACCAGACACGTCTTTGTGGTATTAGAGCGGGCATATCAACGAGATAGCCAAATTCAAAACATGCATGAGTTTAAAAATCTGGGATTTTCTTGCATTCGTCTCCATCATCTCCGGACAGTATCCAGAGCGAGAACTCTAGTGCAACTTCGCTGATATAACAAGAAATTACGATTTGGCTAACTTGTATCCCATTTTCCACTTCGATGTCTCCAAACATTCCAAAGGTCTCAAAGACTCTTCTGCCGACAATCGAAATCCAATGGACTATCAATAATGAGGCCGGTGATCCCAATTACGCCTGTTACGCGATGGTTACCTCAGACCGATTCAAGACACAGGATACACTCAATGGAAAAATGAATATTATTGTAGAGGCAACCATTCCCAGAAAAAGTCATCTAAGCACAAATGTGAAGGTCAGGGAATAGCGGATGCGGTCATTTCCTTTGTCAATACCATGGCTCCCAAATTATCTGCTTCCGTTCTTGTACAGTTTGGACTAGCTTCAGCTACGAGAGCCATCACTGGAGCTACTAAATAAAGCGGAGATGGCAGAGGAGCTCGTCAAAAACGAGTCATCGTCACATCCTCTAGAAGTTACGCTAACCATGCCAAACGAAACGAAAAACACAATAGAATTTCATATAACACCATGCCGTACGTTCCAGTCCAAGTCACGTTGTCACCACAGCAGAAAAAAGCATAGCTTTGTCAGCCACCCATAAAAGACCTGTCTCAGTGACGCTGAAGGCCTCAATATTAAAGCCAAGCAGCTGCCTTCGCTAAACATAAGGCTGCTCGGAAAGGCATTGTTCTAAACTTGTCCGCGACACAGTTGTCCAAACAAGTAGGAATTCTCGGACCTCGCTGATTCGCCGAATCCTTACTGCCAGGATTACTCGGCCTCGGAAAACGCCTCCAGTTGCCAGGAACCAAGCGAGGAAATGCTATGAGAAAAGAAAGAGGTTAAGCAACTTCGATCTGGAGAACGTCTTAGGATCCAGAGTTACATTTCAGAAGCGTTGTTTCCAAAGATCAACTACCTGAACATATATCCTCCGACGAGAGCAGCGTCATTAACCTGTAAACTTATTACGATGGACATGGCACTCACTTGGTCACCATCGTCAACGATCCTCATTGTGACGATGTGCAGTATTTCGATTTGTTCGGTTTACCTCCTCCCGATGAATTGCGATATCTCAAAACTCCGCATAAAGGAGCATAACTCTTTACAACTTCAAAACACCGACTATAGCACCTGTGGATGGTACTGCATCGACCACATACAGGAAACGCAGGATGGACAATCTCCCGTCCAGGCTGTGTTAGATCTAAAATAATATATACTCCTTATATAACCATCATTTACTCGTGGTGTCCTACGAGTAAAGCCAAAACGGACAGTGTCGACACCGTCGATGTAGTCACCAAAGATCATCGACACATGATCAAGTCATGTGTGGTTCTTAAAAAGCACTCTTTGTCACCGGTAAAACTTAGTGTCATGACTTGTATACAAAATGCATCATTCCAGACACTGCCATCTCGATAAGAACAGCGAGTACCTTCGCGTGGAAAGATATCTGTGCGTAGGAGACTTAAAGAATGTTGACATAGACAAATTCTAGGTGGAGCCATAGATGTCCATGTCCTCATCGGAAATCTTCCTAATCCTCGTGGCGGATGGACGCTGCCGGGTATAAATACACAGGACCATATAATCCCTTAGAACAACAACTGGATGAAAATGATCAGCCACTACCAGTTCAGGAGCCCTACAACAGTGTCCATGCTTTCGCGATGTTATACTTCGCGATACAGAGATCGTCCCGACGATAAAGCGGAATGCGATCGAGTCATGCTGAGGGACTTAAAAGTAATCAAATCTAAATATTTCAGAGAACCTGTAAATTGTGGTCCTCTGCGTTTCATCATTGGCGTTAAACACAAGCTCGGTGTTGGCTGGTAGAAGAACTGCATAAACACGAACACAAGCATTTTCCAAGACACACAGTCATCGCTGTGGACAAATATATCTTCAGCGGTTCTCGTCGATATGAGAATTACAGCCAGTACAACAATCATTTCTACTATCTTATGTCATTCATCGATGTCTTCAGCAAATGTGCGTGGTTCATTCCTCTCAAAAACAAAAAAGGAAAATCATTCGTGGAAGCAATGCATAGCAGAGTACTTATATGAAAACCTCATAAACTCTGAGCAGATCATGGAAGTGAATTTTGTAATAAAACCGTCTTAGATTGGCTTTAAAAAAAAAAACATCACCTTGTACAGCATACATAATCCCATAAAAGTTTCTGTCGTCGAACGGTTTAATAGAACTCTCAAGCATCGCACGCAGCATCACCAGCGATAATACCAATCGATTCATAAACTTCCTGCCAGACATCGTTGACCAGTACAGTCATACATGGCATCGAAGCAAAATACAAATTCAAAGTAGGGGATCACGTCTGAATGAGCAAACAAAACACTACCTTCGAGAAAGGATACACTTCGAACTGGACAGAGGAAGTCGTCGGTATCATTCATAAAACTATTCCCAGTACCTATACATTCAACGATTCTTCAGATGAATCCATCTAAGAGTCTCTTTACGAGTAGGAATTACAAAAACCCGAACAAAACCTGTTCAGAGTTGAAAAAGTGATCTCTACCAAAGGGGAAAAAATTGCTCGTCAAGTGGTTTGGCTATCCTGAAAAATTCAACTCGTGGATTGCCACAGCTTCCTTGACTACTATAGCGCCTCCGAAATAATCTTATCATACTCCTCGATTAACCTTTTCCTAGACACTGTCTTGCCTTTTGCCCCATGCTCGTGAAGACCCATCTTTTCAAATATATGCTTGAACACATATTGAAATTTTATTAATTTTGCAAGACGTATCAACTGAACACGAATCACCTTATTCACTCACTTCACAATAGATCGTCTCATTTACATAACTCGGGTCCTTATTTCGCGTACGCTATCAACTCCTTCGCACGCTTTAATCACTCCTGAGATTCCATTTCACTTAATTCAAACACTGGATCATGCTAAATTCCGGTCGATCCACACTCCAATGCCAAATCGGAAACTCCATCTTCATTACACAACAGACACATCTCGAATACAGTGAACCACCTAGTTAGGTGAGCCAGAGCCCAAATTAAGTGAGCCATAAACCCCATAACACAGTAGTAGAGTTTCATGGGAGGAATCCCTCACCGAGTTTATAGACTCAGAACCCCCATAATGCCTCCTACTATTATAGAATGTTGCAAAATTAGCATTATCACTCGATCCTTCTAATCCTTCTAATCGCCAGTTGTAAATACGTCCTGCTCCTGGTGCTGCTCGACCTCGCAACTGAAACTTTTATATGGCAATTGCAGTCAGAAGTTGTAATCTTCATCCAAAAATTCTCATCAACACCATTTGTTGCCCACTTTATTCCAATAATGTTCTACAAGAAAGCATTATTAGGCCTGTTTCCAGGATAGCTTGATTATGCTGTTGCAACAAATCCCAATCGAATGTTAGTAATATTAAATAGATGTGGTATATAAATGTGGTATAAATCCAAAATTGTTACTGACTCACCACCGACATCATAAGTTTTATTGACAAGAACATTTGTGCTTGTCGGAACTACAGACGATGTCACTTTGTTGTTTCCCATGTCAAGACTTCCAGTCATAGTATCTCCACTTTTGTTAACTTTTCATTACTTACCTTATTTAGCTGCTTCATACTAACATATTGAGTTGGATCACTTCTAACAAAGCGAATTATCAACTTAAAAAATTTTATGCCGGACATTTGTAGACCACTTCTTATTATGTAACCATATTTTTTGGCGTACGGATTAGATTCTATTGTTCCGGTTTCTGTTAATGTGCCCTCACCATTTTCAAATAATGTTCCAAACTTTTTGAAATAGCTCATTATATTTATTCTTCTCTGATAAAATTTTGGATGATACTCATCACTCGGACAACAAGAAGCTGCAGACTGCAAGATATTTTAAGCCAGAAACAGCAGTTCTCGGTAAGCAACCGGCTATTGCTAAATTACCACAAGAAGAACAAAATGGAAAAGTTGAAAGAAAACTTAATGCGAGGCATTATTGAAGTAAAGCAAATTTCAGTACAAATTGCAGAGGAAACTGAAAACATTTTTAAGCCAGAAACCGAAGCAGTGCTTGGTAAGCAACCGGATATTGCTAAAGTATCACCAGAAGATCTGGAAAAGGTTAAAGAAAAAGGACTGCGATATATTCTTGAAAAAATTGCTAAAATAGTTTACTATCCAGCTGTACCAAAAGCAGAAGTTATGCAAAAAGTTCAAGAGCAGAAGAAATTAGTTGATGATCAATCACTAAAGCAACAACAGTTAAACGAAAATTTAGAGGATGAACGACAAAAAAATTTTTATTGGCTGCATTCATATAATAAAATAAGAGACGAAGAACATGAACAATTTGAGAAAAATTTTATTGACGAAAATTTCTTTCCTCTTAAAGAAATAAAATCTTGGCCTGTTAATAAAGTGCTGAATTTCAGGATTCTCTTCTAAGAGTAGAACGAGAAGCAGATGAATCTCAATATGTACTAAATAAGGCAAAATCATCTGGCCAGGCTTTTAAGGCTCATGATGTAATACGATATGATATTATTGCTCATCGTTATTTGGAAATTTCTGGAAATATATTGAAAAGGGTTTTCACGCGCGATATAACTTTGCGACTAATAGCTGAAAAAGTAAACGACGGGCGCAGAAAACCAATAGTCAAAATCTTTAACTCTTTAGTTGGAATATATGACCGAATATTGCTGCTTATTTTATCAAAAGAAGATGGAAACGTCAGCACAGAAATCGGCAATGAAATTGCTGAAATATTAGATTATCTCCGATCGAACGTTTCCCTAGCAACAGACAAATATTTTCTGTTGCATAACGATTTGATTGCATTCCGCTAGCGGACTACCGTTAAGACGATAAACTTTGATCAGCAACCGAGTGTAAATTTTCCAGGCTGAGTTTTATTTATTACCTTTATAAAAATGTTATCAACAACGTTGACGCTTTATTCATATCTGACAGCACGAACCTTCCTGTTACGTACAACCCGCCAATCGAACTTGATCCGAACCAGAAGTATGAAACATGACTGGTTTCAGCTACTGCTTGGTATGCTATGGTTAATGTACACTGAAATAGGATTAGTTTCAGCTACTGCTTGGTATTTATGGTTAATATTAACTCAGAGGTAACAATATAACAGATTTAAACAAGATTATAAAATCTCTAAATAACAGAAAACGGCGGTGCAGCTGATAATGTTGACCTGGTTCCTAACTATACCAAACTGCAAATAAAAATCTCGTTAAAATATGCTTCTTGACTTTAGCAGGAAAAAACAGTATCAGATCATTACTGATT
Organism: Sinohyriopsis cumingii; assembly: GCA_028554795.2. Classification (NCBI taxonomy): domain Eukaryota; kingdom Metazoa; phylum Mollusca; class Bivalvia; order Unionida; family Unionidae; genus Sinohyriopsis; species Sinohyriopsis cumingii. The sequence goes on along the minus strand of CM068838.1, from coordinate 133,175,694 downwards.
TAATATAAAAAAGCAGCACATATCTGCTATTGTTGTGTCAGTGTCATGTGAGGGTGAATCTCCCGTCAACATCACAAACGTAAACACAATTCTGAGAAACTGTTCAATTGCGATGAGCTCCTACACAGCACAATAAATCAGAGGATTAACGATTTATAATTTTAGTCCTTACGTTCCACCAGGCTCGTTAATGCAGGTTAATCCGAGACAGAATATGTATTATCCGATTAGCGTTGACAGTCAGATTGCAGCTATTAAATCTTATCGGAACAGGACGTGACCTGCAACTTCCAGGAACAAGCAGGATGGGAGCGTCCCAAGAAAAAGGGATGACTCTTCCAGGGACAAAACGCCAGGGACTATTAAATATACAAGACGATGCAATTAATATGTTCTCTGAGCTTTGTGACGTCCAACAGTAATTTGTAAATAATGTATGTTATTCAGTTTGCCAACAATTTTCTTTGTTCTTACATTCCGTACAATGTCCTTATCGTTCGCGTCATACATGTCATAAACCGGGTGAGGCTGATCTTCTTGCAAATATTATTGTCAATCACAGTACCGCTAAAAGACCTAATTCTATTCCGGTTTCAAGATTAGTCATAACATCTAGCCTGTTTCCAGAAAAACATTCATGTGGCCAGAATATTTTTTGTCCTTTCGAAGATGGCGTAAGATAACTGAGACTTATATTTTCGCTCATCATACTTTAAACTTTTTAAATATCCAACCTTTCAAAACAAATACACCAGTGTTTTTAAAGCTGTTATACGTAATTAAAGAAACAATCAGTCTCAAATATATACGCTGAAATTGCGAAAAGAAGCTTAATGAAAGCAGAAGGAATTGCATTCTGTGACAACAGCTGGAAGTTTGATGATCATCACGTTTATCTGAAGGCTTCTCTACTACAGATTTATATCATCAGCTGCTGCCAACTGTGCAAAGTTCGCTTAGTAATCACCAAAGAATAAAGGTCATGTTGCAGTACCATGTTTTGTTGACAAAACTTCACACTGGCGCTGATGGTACTTCTGTTTGACTTTACAGATAACGAGCCCATACAAGGTGGTAACTGAAAAACCTGACTATGGAAGTCAATGAAAAAGTTAATAAACGAACAAATTAATTGTTTTAAATTATTGATAAGGTGATCGGATTCGATGATTATAGACCTGCGTCAAGAGGATATGTCAGCCACACTGAGATGATGGCGATCCGATCAAATTTTCATAAGACTAAAATAAATGTTATAAAATCTGGATTATGTCATTTTGATGACAAACGACATTGTTCAGATGATGTTAATACATGAGCTCATGGGCACCATAAACACGCAAACGAAAATGAGCAGGAGTGCAGCAATAAAAAATATCTTAAATACGAATGTTACTCAATAAACATAAGTAATCTTTATCAGTTTAAATAAAGATGTATTTCTCTGGTTCTGGTTTAATAACTGGTGTGTGTATTTGGTTAGGTTTTTCCAAGATCGTCTATTAGCCCCCTTACAAAAGATTTTGGTTTTGTCTCCCATCCTTTTATTCTTGGGTCATCCTTACAGAAAACATTCAAATGTTTTCATATTTCTTTGTGTGACAAAGATCAAATCTTTTCATCACATTTGCCCGAAATCGTTGTTGAAGAAACACCAACATATCTTACCCCATCTTTAATTGACGGTAAATGATATTACCCGCATTTCTGTAAGATTAAAACCAACAACAGATTTCGGTTTGCTGTATTAGCTCAAGCTTATAAATGAATGATGTAATTCTAACATACATTTGATGTAAAAATAAAATAAATCAGTAGTATAGCAGCATATAGTAGTAAAAGATACAGGGGTATCTAGATTATTGACATTTTACTCCTTAGACAAATATTCGCGGTGTTGCTCATTTTCTAATTATATCTTTTTAAATCTTCTTTCATTACGTCTAAAACGTTTTATCTTTTAGAAATAAAATTAGTAAGACGTTTTCATTATCATTGGGACTACTGGCTGAAATCTGCAGCAACACCGCGAAGGTTGGTCTAACGAGAAAATTGTCAATGTTATGGAACCCTTGTATCTTTTACTACTCTCATACAACCTATTATCATAAATCGATGTATGGCTAGCAGCTGCTGCGTTCTTAATTGAGAATCATGTAAAATTAGCCCTCTCTGATACTATTATGGCCTCGCTGTGGCCATAAATTTACTAGATGAATTATCAGTCGACACACGTTTCAGCTGGAAAGAATTCACTACTTAATTGCACACGAATTCATGGACTTCAATCATTGTTCTAACTACGTTACCTTGCTAATTAGCGATTAATTGAGATATATTTCCAGACTTATGAAAATCAATTCTCAGCATAAATTATACAAATAATTTTGGGGAGATAATTTACATACTCACACAATTAACATCAGAAGATACACATGGAATCTTATTCTACATGATTTCTATGACATACAAACAACTGAATCATGTAATCGATATTCTTGCAGAATTTGAATCATATAACAGGCATGAATATTTCTGATATCAAGGAAAATCATTTTCGCTAACAAAAGGTACCGATATCAACACATTGGCGGATCAAACAGACATATTGGTGCTTTGTCCAAACGACATTTTTCCGGATTTCATGAGTTGCCTCCCTTAGTATGTTATGCCAACTAACCAACTGCGTAGTGCATTTTAAATCGGTTGAAAATGGTGGGTGCAATCGACCTAAAAAAGATACCTTGGAAGTGTAACATCGAAAGCATGGCTATGTACCAGAGGGAAGCCATTACAGGTTTATTTGAGTGAAAAATATTTGTGGAAACACGGACCGGCGCTTTTTTATCAGTTCATTCAAGCTGTGTGATTCCCTGGTCTCGATCATGTAGGAACAGTGTTCAAATTATAACAACTTAAGTTTGATTGGATAATGTGGTTTGCCGCCGCATCCAATGAAATTCACACCCCCGAAGCACATAAATATCTGCTCGATACGCCAATGTGTAGATAGGGTTATCATATCAGAACCTTGGCTAATGGAGATGAAGAAAAATTAAAGCATGAATTTAAAATTAATAAATTAAACAACTAATTACAAGCCTACATCAATGAACACATCATATGTTAATTAATCGAGACTAACTTTGTGCTTTATTTCAGCCCTGGCTCGCTTATCATCATAGGATCACTCCGTTTATTTTCTCTGGATTTTGCACTCAAATTTCCAGACCCCCTTGTCCCGTGGACTATTTATTTAACGAGACAAGTACTTTCTACTGATCTCGGAGAAAGCTTCCCATTTCTGTAGAAAACCTCGGACTGGTTTATTATGCGAAGGAAACTATCCTAAAACCCTGAATTCCGTCTGGGAACACACCCTTACGGTTAGCTTAGCAAATCAGGATTACTACTTTACCCGCCGAAATTCTTTTTCACTCCCATCGAAGTCAGAAAATCATATCTAGTCCGCATTTATTAACACGATTCTGGAAAATATAATTTTATGACACCTATTTCAAATGGACTATAATTTTTTTCTGATTTTCCCCATGTTCATATCAAACCTAAACATTTTCCAGTTATGACATCGCCTTAATATTGCATTCTCGTCCGTTCTTAACTGTTAAACACACGGGTCCTAATTAAAAATTCAATTCATGCCCCAAGTAGAGCAGATTATATCTATTGCAGTCAACAATCGCTTCGGGACTAGTCATTACATAAATTTTAATGGGTACGTCTCACGCTAACCATGAAAGAAAGTACTGTAAAATTATATACTGATCTATTCTACGAAATCTTGCACTATTAAATATGATAGCATACATTCATCTGCTAGATGCAAACAAATGCGTCTGGCATAATAAATCAGCATTATTTCTAAGTAGATGAATGCACAGATAAAAAATAAATATTTATGAAAGTATTGAAGATCAAATTATGATGATTTCAACTTAAATAAAACAGAAAATTTAATTAGGTTTGCTCATAATGCAAAAGTTATAAAATTATGTACAATTTCTTACACGTAAAGAATAAACGAACGAAATGCAGTTGCCTCGATGTGAAGATGTGAAAATTAACATCGTCTGAAGGCGCTTTATACTACAGCAGATTCAGGTCCACGAATTTTTCAGTTAGGTACTTATTATACACTGGCCGAAGCAAAATGATATTAGTGGAATGCTTGTAGTCAAAAACAATTTGTAAACCTTTGTGTCATCTTCATATTTCAACGTAACCATCGCTTGTGGGCATGAGAGAGAGAGAGAGAGAGAGAGAGAGAGAAACAGACAGACAGACAGACAGAGACAGACAGAGACGAAGATATAGAGACAGAGAGAGAGAGATAATTTATACGAACAATAAGAGACATCGTTGTCAAGACATTTTCTCATTGAAATCTGAGTAGAAATCATTTAGTTGTCTGATTTGCATGTGTCCACTGCTCCTTTGCGTTTTAACATGAAACGACATGAAGATGTTTTGAAAATAATTTCTAAATATAAAGCATCCCAAAGTTCAAATATTTACTAGAAACATGAGTGGCTGCATTAATATATTTAGCATTGTTTCCCGAAATTAACTTCATCAATTCGGTAGTGCTAGACATTGTATTCAATCTTTGTGCAAAGAAAGCCCTGAAATTGAAATAAAATAATCTAATTGGTCATGACATCTAACTGCGTCAGGTATATGTATTTTACTATAACTTTATGTGCTACGAATAAATGTCAATTGAATTTGATTGATACAATCTATTATTCATGTTGTTAGGACTCTATGGTCTTAAACCGAGTAACAGAAAAAGCAAAACCAAGTTTAGTAAATAGCAATAAAAAGTTTATTTTCGAAAAAAGGCAGCGAAAATTTAATAGGAACCGACAGTATTGTGTTTTAAATTAAAAATGCTATAAGTTTTATCACAAGTCTAAACGTATAATGTTCCGAATAAATTCCAATCTTGAATGGGCTGATAAACCAAAAGCCCGGATGTATCACAATTATATAATCAAGAAGGACTTAAAATGAGTCCTCAATAAGCCCCAAAACAGTTTTAGTCCAAAAGTTAATGATTACTTTGTAATTCCTGTGCATATTTTTTCTTCTTCAAAAAATGAATATTTTTAAATTATACCTTTTCACAAAATTAAATACTCATACGGACTGAAATTAAAGACGGAATGAATAATCTTGCGGATCTCAACCTTACATACATACCGGTCTGACCTATGTCGCAATAACATTTCTTTTCTAAAGAAGAAAATCCCCTTTATCATCTTAATGGAAAATTATCCTCAAACTGTAAACAGTTTCGTTTATAGAATATTCTAAGGTCATAATCAAATCTAGGTCTTTAACGCAAACCCAAGTAAACATCGATTTATGACTTACAAGCAAGACAAAAGTCAGGTAAGCACGAAAAATCTATCATCAATCCTGAACAGAGGTCAAGCATAAAATACAAACTAAATGTATTTTGAATATACAAAAATAAGATGCACGTTTTTCGATCACTTTGGTATAAAAGTTGACGTTCCGTTTAGAATGTTAAATGTAAATATCTTTTACTGATACACCTGCCATGCAATTATGGAAACTATTTTCCTGGGAAATATTTATGTCTCCGACGATTGTTTACCTAGAACTATATTACTCCATGTTTGATGTCGCCAACGATCGTGCTCGTTTTGATTCAAAATCTATTACACAGAGAATAGCGTCTTTGGTCAACATCAATATGCGGGTTTTTTGCCAGTTTAGTCAATTTAGATGGAGAATTTTACTACGCTGGAGTTGTCAGTGAATTCTACTTTATTGTCGTAGAAGGACATTTGTTTGCGTCCGACGTCGTAGTCAGCAATCGGGCGTTTTGGTGTGCAGTTGCAATAATTCCGAGCTTGTCTCGAGTGAACTGTCAATATATATCAGGTCCTCGGCAAAATTATATTTGACTGTCAGGTCAACATATATCACGTCCTCGGCAAAATTATATTTGACTGTAGACGAAGGTGTTTTGACCCCGTTCTCACGCATATATTCGTGGAACAAAATTGTCGTCGATGTCAGCATTCCGTCCCAGTTGATCCGAGACACCGTCTTTTGATCCATCTTTGTCATCGCCCAGAACAAATTCTGTAAGTGACGCATCCACCACGATCATGTTATAAGTCAAGCGTAAGTAATCGCAATCAAAGACATTGTTTATAAATTACTTTAAAGCAAGTTCCTTTAAGTTTTCATTAAACTGACTCATATTGAAAGTACATAAAGTGTTAATACGCTATGGCACTTAAACAAAATAACAGAATAGAGCGAAAACCAACAAGTTTTGTAATATTGATTAATAGTGATTTTTGTCCGAAAATAATCGATAAGCACGTTGTAATTTCAGTAACTAATTGAAATAAATAAATCCTCTCAAAAATCAAAACTGGACACAAGAATAACACTGATTCCACTAGCCAAATGTTAATAAAGAATTTCTGTTCATTCGACGATAATTTACAACGGACGAGGTCTTTTCAATTCATTCGCTTGAAGATGAGCAAGAGGAGTAGAGATCAATTTGCTCACGCAAATGTAACATTGTTTCTCCTCCCATCGCACCCCTACTCATCATCGCAGAGACGAGTCTTCAGTAAAAAATATTGTATAAATACTGTCGGTACAGTAAATTCTGAATATATTACATTCAGCTGTAAAAACAAAAACGGCAATAGCTCGTATAAAAATAACTTGAGCATAAAGATTTGTCAAGATACACATGTTTGGGTTATAACCATAATATATACTAAGTTTGAGAGATATATATGTAAATACACCCTGCAATTTGCGTTTACACATTTCTGTCTTACACTGAATTCAGCTGCAGGATTAAAAGGGTAAAATCTCTAGGAAGGCATTCGAGAGCAAAATGACTATTACATATGTTTATCTTCAAATAATGACCATAATAAGTACAGTGTCCATTCTAACCTTTGAGACTGGTCGCGTTTACGATAGCCTGTCATACACAATATCTAGCCCCAAGGCAAAGTCAGTATGCACATCTTCATCAGACTATTTCCGCTTATAATAATGAGTTATAAACTACACCCAGTGAAAGAAAAATCAAACAAAAGCTTTAGACAATAGTGTGTACGAAGTTTTACCGCGATCTGTAAAAACACATGAGACTAAATTCATTCACAAGTTTATATCACGCACATCAATCATTTGCAAAACAAATATTGCAATTACTAACAAAATCGAGGAAGTAAAGCGATTTGTTCATACGCACTTCTTCTAATCATAGTTATAACAGTTACCGGCAAACAATTTAAAAATGTTAGACTAATTGCTTGTTTGTCATACACTGCAGATAGATGCAGGTCAAAAGATGACCATAATGTTATCAAGTATCATGACAATCCATCTAAATTTGTGAGACTAGGTCACGCGATTGTGTTAGTGATGGAAGGACGGACGAAACGACATACAAGATATTATCTGAGTGAGGGAAGAACGGACGAAACGACAGATACGAGATTGTGTAAGTGACGGAAGGACGAAGGAAGTCACAGGCACTAGAGGGGGAATTACAAATTAATTTGTCAGTTTTTTTAATGTATTTCGGTTTTATTCAATAGTGGCGTCCAAAATAACGTTGGTTATGTATTTATTTGGTTCAAAATATATCATCGCTATATTTGTTTAATCTATATTATTTGTTGGCTTTTCTTAATGGCTATATTGATGTGTATATCTGTATTTTGTACTTGACCGTGTCGAAAGTCAAGTTCACTGTGTACCTGACCAGGGACATTTATTTTGTAAACAACATACTACATAGTTAATATTTTTCTGTGAGTGGAATAAATATTCAGATTATTTTCAATGGAAGTAAACAGTTTAGTTGTGTCTGGGTCTAGGATATCAGATTTCCACCTGGAAATGTTTTAGAGAGGAGGAAGATTTGGGGCTCTATTATTATGTCTTAGTTCTTTTACGTTGTTTACTTGAGAAATTACTAATTCTTGCCTTAACATCTTGAAGCAGAATCAGTCTTACTGGTGTGTGTTGTTTTTAGTTTGGCTGGATTTATTATTCAAATTAACCTGCATTGGAAATACAAAGTGCTCATCAATAATTTTATAAGACTATGATTAATTTGGAACTGTAGTGTATTCAGACAAGGACATTGTGGATTATAGTGTTGTAATACATCTAAAGATCCTACTACATCGCCACAATCCAGGCCACTGCCACACTAGTATGGTTGAGACAATAGGCACATGAACACATTTGGAATACCACTGGAAATCAATTGAATTTTATACATTTGGACTTGTGATAGAACTTTCAGGACTGTTTGGGACTTTTTTCACAATAATAAAATTTTATTTTAGATTTTCACTTTTTATTCTTGACACATAAATAATGTGTTGAATTTCACCAAACTTGTTTGATTTTGCTCTTTTCCGTTACTTTAAGATCAAATAATATAAGAGCCACAATAAAATAAACCGGTTATTGAATTAATACTGAAAACTGTTTGCGTAGACTCCTTGCTTTAGCGGGTCGACGATCTTGTCGAACCAAATTGTCTACACGAATATTTTTTTGTGTAACTTCAATAACCGATACATGTTACTCAATATCATTGTTATCCATATTTTCTATAATTTGTTCTGTTTGGTGCCGGGTTATTTCATTAAAAATATACTACTATTTATTCTGTCAAAAGAAACACGTGGTTCAAGTCAGAATGGGCAATCATCTGTCAAGTTTGTAGCTTGCTTTATATTTTGACTGTTTTCTTGATTGTTTAGTGGTTGTTGCTGTTTTTACCTTGGTCGTGTAGACCGTCACCTGTTAAAAGTTAAATTTCTTCCAAGAGTCAATGAGTTATGCTGCAAAGAATTATTATTATTATTATTATTATTATTATTATTATTATTATACCACCAATACTATTTAGGTACGATGTAATGATGTTATCATTTCAGCATATGTGCAGTGCGTGACATACCATGAGTTCTGTACGTTATTGTGACATGGAAGAAATTTTACTTACCTGATCGACTTGATGTACATGTAGAACCCGGAAGTAAGGTGGTATTTGATCAGTTCAGGCACACAAGTCCTGCTTGATGTTTACTATGTTTAGTGTACTATATGTACTCAGATTATGCGGAAAATGGATAGTACTTTGATAACAGTGTTCTGGATTGTTTCTTTTGATAAGAATACGCAGAAATGAATGCATTTGTGAGTATAAATTTTAGATACTTCATTCCATCTACATCAAAATTTGAATCTGAAGTCATGCAAATAACCCAACATGTAAATTTGGAATGCTTTAGACAGTGTAGCTATAATGAGATAATCAATAATCTATTATTCAATCCACATTACAAAATAATCTCTCTCTCTCTCTCTCTCTCTCTCTCTCTCTCTCTCTCACGATTAAAATGAATATAACAAGTGAAAGGAAAAAATATATATTTGGAAGCGGAAATGCAAAATATATGACATTTCTAATTCTTGAAAGTACGTATATGGAGAGATGTCAAGATAGAAATCAATAATATCACAAAATCCGAAAATAGATTTCTGCTGCTACAGTCAACTGAGTCGTCGTGGTAATAAATATGTTTCGATATGCTGAGAAAAATGGAGTAAAATGATAACCTAAAGCAAGATTACAAGAGTTGGAATTTGGAATTGATCATAATTTTATCAAGCAAGGAATTCGTTCTTTGTACGGAAGACTGCAATATTCAAAGCAATGAAACATTTGAGGGTCTTTTCTGTTATAATAAATACAACTTTGAAAGAAAATATACCGTAATTTTACATCACGAGTTTTTACATGATGCCAACCTTCCTCTTATTTAATATAATTAGACTCGAAATTATGGTCCTAAATTTGAAAATTGCTATACGAATAAAAATAGAGTTTGGAGAGTCACCACAAAATAAAACAAACCCCTGCCATTTACATACTTAGATAAGTCAAGTGACCACATCAAGGAGTGGTTTAAATATCGGACCATACAGCCGTGAAAGCATATAAAGGGATTGCTATTACCTGCAATACATTAGCAAACTCTTTTCTCATAAGACCCTGACATATGTTTTAGATATGTGTTATACCATCAGTAGCCCCTTTCGACAGGGGGCCCCGAGTGGCCGAGTGGTCTAAAGCGCTCTCCGTTACGGATCACTGCCATCTCACCTCTGTCTGCGTAGGTTCGAGTCTCGGGTTCGGCCAATGTGGGTATGTGAGAAAGCTTGCCAGTAGCTTCTCGAGGGTCGGTGGTTCTTTCCGGGGTATTCTCGGGTTCTTCCTCCACCATTAATACTGGCCGCCATGTATAGCCTATCGTGTGCTGAAAAATGGCGTTAATCCCTACAACAACAACAACCCTTTCGACAGATTAAGTCAGACTTGTCGCTGAACTGGAATAAATTCAGTCTCATCACGGAATCAAGTCTCGTGCAATCGTGGCTCCGTGAGATTATCGCCTTACAAGGATTTGGGAGTCTCGTTTAAATAGACTCTCGTGTGTCTCTGGGTGTCTTTGGGCTAGGCACGGGGACCAGTTCTTGAACAAAGAACTGTTCTTATGGTAACGTAAAGCACTTTGTTCAAGAACCGACAAGAACCTCGTTATCGATTGAGACCTTACACGATCTCTTAAGAGGTAATACTACAAAGAACAAAGCTGGCAGAAGATGCCGAGGTATGATCCGCTGATTTTTGTTATGACAAGCGTGCCCAGGAACAAGCGAGAACATTTGTAAACGTGTTCTTAGCTATTTGAGAGAAGATTTAGAATATATCGCGAAAAGACGGACTCTGAGAGATCTACACCGAACGAGTTTGATCAAGGTCTGTTCTGTTGACTGTCACCGATTGGTATTGCTCGTCTGTCCGTTCCACTGTATGCGCATAAGTGATACATGTGAACATATTTATGATATTCTTTAGAAGTGGCAGAATATATTGGTGTCAAAGCCGATACTGTAATCTATGGTTATGTCTTCGTTGAGTTTGTGTCACAGTTTGATAGATTTTTCCTATTATTTTTTGTGGTCGGTCAAAAATGGAAATGAGCAAGTGGAAATGCGCATTTATATAATCTGTATTTCTATTAAGAATGCTGACTGACCTGTCAGCCAATCAGCAACTTTAGCAGCTTCGATTGGAGCTTATAATAGTTTGCATTAACGTTATATGGAGCTGGTATGGCGAAGATCACAGAGAAAGGTCTGAATGAACTATACTTCGGGGAATTAAACATTACAGCCACCACATTGAAAACATGTCCTTATGCTGACAAAAGGAATGGAACATTAGTCCATTATGTTAACATCAGCATCGTCCTATCTGGACAAGGGAAATATAACATTAATTCGTAGGTTGAGCCGGGGTGGGGGGTTGTCGGGGGGGGGGGGGTTTAAAACGGAAAGGTAATATTAAAATCATTGGCACCGACTGACCAAGAAAGCCTCATACTGACCCACGGCTACTGGTCGCCTTACTGACTAGCACCCTCACACACTGACACTCTTCTGGGAATTAAACTTTGTGTGGTACTATGGTCTTTTATAAACATTGAACAATATGGAGAGAAGAAAAAGTCTGGTGATAGTCATTTTACTAACCAACACGCATTTTTATATTATCGAGCCCTTGGGTGATTGGCATTTTTTACTTTCAAGTGTGTTACAAAAGATTCATGGTCAATGCTGCATCCAGTCTGTTTATTCACTTTGCTATTCGTCTTATCAACCTGGACTCAATAACTGACTGGCCTGCTACCAGGTGTCGCTTTGATAAAGATTAGCTGAAAATGTGCGTCAACATATCCAATGTAAATGTTGCATTGGGTCAATTAGGTTCCTAACTTTCTTTTGCAAATTTAATGTTTTCGTTTTGTTTTGTTTTTTGTCCTAAGTTTGATACGCTCAGTGAAATGTTACCTATAGTAATGTGATGTCGATTGACAATAAGACCGAGGCATTACTACACTAAAAACAAGACCGGAATTTCGTTTACAATAAGGTTTTTCGTGTAGTTTAAGGTTGTTACAACATCCATTATCCTGTGACTTGATTCATCGATTGAACAAATGGTGAAAAGATAGCGAGATGCTGTCAAACGAGTACAGAACTTGACTAAGGATGAAGTTTTCGAATATTTTACAGCTGTTCATTGTATGGGTTTACATATCAAAACAACAAACAACATACATTGTTCTGCTATTTTACTGGCTAATGGTACGGCAAAACATTTTAGTTCCGAACTTTGCAACAAATGTACTTGAGTTTTGCGTCAAGTACAGAGTTTGCGAAGAAACATTGATGCATTGATGCTGTCTTCTTAAATTATTCATGGGAGATTATATATATATATATATATATATATATATATATATATATATATATATATATATATATATATATATATATATATATATATATATATATATATATATATATATCATATTATTGAATCTCGCTAAGTAGTACGCTATAATTATTTTCATGTATAACCTGCGAGCGAGTTAATTTCTAGAAAACTTCGAACGCTGGCACACACCTAACCTTTCACCGTAAAATTCAAGGTTATTTAGTCCGAATTAAGGTATGGTGTTCAAGCTAGCAGTGAATGAATGTTAGACTTAGGTGTAACTTGAGGTTTGATGTTCAAGCCAGTAGTGAATGAAAGAATAAATATTAGACTTATATGTAACTTGAGTTTTGGTGTTCACGCTAGTAGTGAATGAATGAATATTAGACTTAGATATAACTTGAGGTTTGGTGTTCAAGCTAACAGTCAAGGATTGAATATGCGACATAGGTGTAACTTGAGGTTTGGTCTTCAAGCTAACAGTGAATGATTGAATATGCGACATAAGTGTAACTTGAGGTTTGGTGTTCAAGCTAGTAGTGAATGAATGAATATTAGACTTAGGTGTAACTTCAATGACAGTTCGGTCCATAGTATCAACATCTGGGGAGAAATGAATCTATGATATATTTAACTACATTTTCGTATTTGCTGTAAATAGTTGCTATTTTAACCCACGAACGGTTGCAACACCACTTTCTAGTTCTACAGAACTAGATGATTATACTGTGTCAAGTAAACAAAAACATGAAGGATAAAAGACATTATCATGGGTCTTTGGAGTGTACTTTTATATAGAAGTGGGAAGTAAAACCAAAGAACATTGTTGTTTTGCATCGAACATTGAGTGTCTGTGCAGAACTTGAATAATTTAGTCCCTTGACATGAGTTTATTGTCCAGTGTGCCCAAAATCAGGCTGGTATATCGTCCCAACAAACGTTTGAGTCGAATCCTGGTATGAAAGAAGACATATTCGAGCCGAGTCACTTTAATTCCTCTCAAAGAGTTCAGTCACAGTATCGATTTCCAAAGTTCCCACCGAAAACGGAAAAATGACCATCCTCCTCGTTTAGCCCAACACTTGGGCGTCTTGTCAGTGCTATAGTCAAAGGGAATGCCCTGTTGCGAAGATACATTTCAGAAAGTACCTAAATTAATCATCGGTTCTGTGTGTAATTGTTGTTGGAACGTATTAAAAGGAATGGTTTCCTTGGCCAAGAAAGAGAGAACGTATTGAAAGGATTTTCCTTTCAGCAAGACAGAGAAAGAGAGATTAGGTTGACACTTAAGAAAATTCTATTTCTTCGGAGATACGATAACGGTTGCAAGAACAATCGAAGTACACGTTAGGCAAACGCATTTGACGACAATTTCCACGAGGTCAGACGAACATATCATGAATCAAATTGCAACGATGTTACAAATATCTGTTTTGTGTCATTGACGAGTTTTAAAAATAGGTTTGGGTGGTTCCTTTGACATCTAGTACAATTTCACAGTCAGTTGCGAACTGACAAAAAGATGACCTAAATATAAAGGCGCTTAATTTCTCAACCAACCATTTTTTTAAAAAAAATTATAAATCGACATATTCACAAATTACTTTCCAACACTCATCACTCTTTCGTACAGGTTTTTTTAATAAAAGAATTATATGCTTTAGCAAATGATGCCATAACGCAAGGACATGAATTTCCGCCTGACATACTCATCGACAAAGTCCCAAACAAGCGTTACTCAATGCGCGGAAAATCATGTTGATCGATGCAATAAAAGAGCTCTTTGGACTCAGTGAAACACCAATGAATTCGCTTCACACCGATGTCAAAACGGGTAATTCAGCCCCAACGCCACAGACAGGACATGCCAAAAAGAGTCGTCGAAAATAGGATATGGTATCACGGTACCAATTGTTTTTCCATATACCTCAATGCTAATGTTTTGTGAAATAAATATACTTTCTGTCCTACTTGGGCATGCATGTCACACACTGTCATATAGAACAATGCTAGATTGTCAATTTGACAATGACATAACCAGGTACTCCATTGCATTTAAGAGAGATAACTCTACTGGAACTAGACAGGGGTAAGAGTTATCTAGTCACAACAAGCACATTTTCAGCCATGTGTACCATATTTTTAAAAAATCATAAAAAATACAAATATGATCTAGATAGAAATTAACACAAACTCACATGTTGCCAAGAGGCTCAACATTTTTTTAAAGCCAAACAGAAAGTACAACTCTTACATAATGCACCAATCACAGCTAGTGTTGTTCTTTAATTCTGAATACAATGTTCCATACACCTTAAGCTCCGCCCACCTGGACTTGCTCATTTGGTACCGTTATACCATATATATATATATATATATATATATATATATATATATATATATATATATATATATATATATATATATATATATATATATATATATATATATATATATGTTTTCACTACAAGGATTAAAAGCAGGGAAGATTGAGGGGATTACTTTTCTTAAACTCCGCGCATGAATACGAAATACAGGAGTAGAATCTGTAGACCGTTTGAAATATTCGTACAATTTCTCTTCTCTCTTTTATATGTTCCTTATGGTTTTCTGAATAAAATGTTACATGAATGCTGATGCTATGTACGAAAATAATCGAACTGTGACTAGATTACACTTCCTCATACAACATGCCCTGTGGCAGCATTTGGCCTGAAATATACCTGCTTACGGTGAATTTGAAAGACTTAGGGGATAGAAATAAAATTAACTTAAGGCTAAGACTGAATGATTGAAAAAAAAAAATAAAATAAATATTATTCTTTGAAATTATTTCTCCAAAAATTAAGGAAAATATTACTGAAAAGCAGCTTCACGGCTATTGGAGTCAGTTGAATATGTAAACTTTTTAACTTTTTGACATTTGAAGTACATGATCCTGATCTGTTCCAGCGTTGTTTAAGCTGTACATTTGTCAGTGACATCTCAGGAATATTTATGACAATTTTCATGTTCTTATCTGTTAACAAAACTAGTTACTATGTTTAGTAATTGGAATGTAGACTTGGGAAATCGATCACACTGCATGTTGCGCTAGAGGAAGGAAGTAGTGGAGGAGGCTTGTGAAACTCGGGCACTAATGATCTATTCAAGAAAAATGCACACTAATTATCCAGAAGAAATGTCTTTTTGTTTTCAGTTTCATTATTAGCTTTTCCATCCAAATTAAATTATGCTATGCTAACTGGAATTACATACATAAATATAGATTAGAGAGAGCTAAAGCAACACGTCCATTAATACCTTTACGCATAACATATCCTGTTTCGGTAGCAATCGATAGCAGTTATATGAGGCAAGGGTAATTTAACATGGGAATGACACATGGGGGCATAAGGGTAATTTAACATGGGAATGGCACTTGGGGGCATAAGGGTAATTTAACACGGGAATGGCACTTGGGGGCATAAGGGTAATTTAACACGGGAATGGCACTTGGGGGCATAAGGGTAATTTAACATGGGAATGGCACTTGGGAGCATAAGGGTAATTTAACATGGGAATGACACATGGGGGCATAAGGGTAATTTAACATGGGAATGGCACTTGGGGGCATACGGGTAATTTAACACGGGAATGGCACTTGGGGGCATGAGGGTAATTTAACACGAGAATGGCACTTGGGGGCATAAGGGTAATTTAACATGGGAATGGCACTTGGGGGCATAAGGGTAATTTAACATGGGAATGACACATGGGGGCATAAGGGTAATTTAACATGGGAATGGCACTTGGGAGGATAAGGGTAATTTAACATGGGAATGGCACTTGGGAGGATAAGGGTAATTTAACATGGGAATGGCACTTGGGGGCATAAGGGTAATTTAACATGGGAATGGCACTTGGGGGCATGAGGGTAATTTAACACGGGAATGGCACTTGGGGGCATAAGGGTAATTTAACACGGGAATGGCACTTGGGGGCATAAGGATAATTTAACACGGGAATGGCACTTGGGGGCATAAGGGTAATTTAACATGGGAATGGCACTTGGGAGGTTAAGGGAAATTTGACATGGGGGCATAAGAATGACATAAAGGCGTATACAGAGGTAAAGGTGTTTAATAGGGATATACAAAACGTATACGTACGCAAACAAACAAGGAAATAAACAAACATAGTGATCGTTTGTGGGGCACTAAAGTCAGCTTTCGTCCTTCCATGATATTCCAAAGTAGATCTATTAAGCCTTTCCGCGCATGGGGTCCTTTATATCTTCTTATATACCAGAGAGTAAGACAACCTTCAACAATTCCCCCAAGCAGCACTCCATTCAGTCCTTTAATCAAGGGTCCTTTCAGCATGGGTAAAAACAACACGTTGCATCAACATCTTTCTTTTGACTGATGGGAATTTTATTTTTTACCATTTGGCAAATAACGTTTCGATGCTTTGCTAAGTGTTATTTCTGGTGTTTTGATAAAGGTATCGTTCCTTTGAAAACATTCAAACAACATTCAAACACTGTATCAATGATTTCTTTCGGGGCTGTTTGTATGAGTTGTTTTCACATGATAGATGGGATTTCGACAGGACCGACACGACGTGAACATGAACCCTAACAGCAAGGCTATAAAATCCTCCGCGTTGAACCAACATATTTTCCTTTTGACTGATGGGATACTTCTTCGCGAGAAACATTTCGATGACTTGCAAAGCGTTCTTTCTGGTGTTTTGACAACGGTACCGTTATTTTTCTTTTCGTTCCTTTCCCTTTCTTTTTCTTTTCTTGGGGAAGAGTGATGGCTTCTTTTGAGTGACATCTTTTTTCAGGAGCAAAAACAGTCGATGATACCCAAGAGAAGTTTTCTCAGGCATGGATGAGATCCGAGGGTTGTAGGCGCACGGTATCGCGTTGATTATGAAAACCAGGAATGAGTGGCATCACTTTCGCAATAATAAGGTTTTGCATGTGCAGCTTCTCTTTCCATAGCCATAGTGGTAGAAGTAGAGAAGTGTCCAGGATACGGCATCGCTGAAATCGCAAGGCAGAGCATGGCATTTATCACTTAACTTGTGTCTGTGTGACAGGTAATGACATCGTAATGGTCTTCTTGATGAGAGACGTGAATGTATTATTCACTGGGGAAATCTTTGCCACGAAACATGATCCAGCTCCTCTTGAGGGTGCACTTTTAACGCGTAGCCTGGAACCAAGACATCTTGCAATGTTTGTATTTCAGGAATGTCACAGGTCTCTGGATAGGCCAGCTTGTAGTGATAGGTGTTCTACTTCGTTGTGACTCTGTCCGATTTTCGAATGTTCTCCCAGTCTCTGTTCCATTCTGCCATTGCGTTCTTCTAGGCATACGTTTTTCCCACGATGACGGCTCGGGCTAAACACATCTGGTCTTGGTCGTTGTTTATTTGGATGAAGCAATGCTTGGGTGCTGAGAAGTTTGTGCACCAGTAATAACAATTTTCTGCGTTGTCCGCTCCGTATCAGAGGAGAAACGTGGGCCATGTAAAGCGTAGCTTTTTCATCGGTGCTGTGAAACTGGATATATATATATATATATATATATATATATATATATATATATATATATATATATATATATATATATATATATATATATATATATATATATATATATATATATATATATATATAGTATACAGAATGTCTAGTCCACAACATCAAAAGCAAGACAGAAGTAACAAGAGACAAAGGTTAAGATACCTGTTATCATTGTCAGGAGAAAGGACATTGGTCTTCAGAGTGCAGTAAGAAACAACAGACCCGATCAAAGGAAAAAAGAAAAGGAGACAGCTTCAAAATATGAAGTAAAACCCTGCCAAAAATGAAGACGAACCAATACTAATCCAGAAAATAGGAAAAGAAGAGAAGAAGAAAGTGAAGTGGAAAACCCTGTGCCAGACTATCCCATGTATGTGAATGTGAAATCGTCATGGGTTTTCACGAACATAACAGATACGGCTGTTTGGAAAGGAAGGATTGACTTGGAGAGGCAAGGCTGTCTAAGAGTGTCTTGATATGTGCGGTCCGAATGTCAGACAGAGTTTGAGAGAGAGAAGAAGACCAATGCGATGTTCCGTACGTTAACTCAATTTAACAAACCCAACGGCCCTTATTAGGGACACTCAGTAGCTTGTTTGCTTGCCTGCTTGTTTTTCTGTGTATGTCTTTGTTTTGTTTGTCCATAGAAACCACATGACAAATTTTCCTTATGCCTCCAAGTGTCATTCCCATGTTAAATTCCACTTATGCCCCCCCCCCCCCCCAGTTCCATTCTCATCTTAAATTCACCAAATGCCCCAAGTGCCATTTCTAACCCCAATCGCCACATATAAGTACAATCGATTTTCTTTGAAAACTTTCTAACCAGTGATGTAAACACGTACAATGGCAAGAAAAATATTGTTTCTTTTAAAGATTTGCCTCTTCTTTCACGCTTATAATTAATGAAGATCTGAAGATTTGTGATAGAAAAGAACCATCAAGAAATTATGTTCAATGATATGGTTCGTCTAAATTCCCGAGTCATATCAAAGACTTGCAAAGACGGTACTAACAGTTGCCTCGCTTGGCGCTCAGCATTAAGAGGTTAGTGTTAGCACTGGTCGGCCTGGTGTCAGGATAATGTGACTGGGTAGGACATCATGTTACATGTCTGCGATAGTGCTAGACATCCCTATAAACTGCCACACTGCAGGCGTCGTAGCGATATGACAATTTGTTTTTTAAAGCTACGTTAAAAATAAAAATTACACACACACACACACACACACACACACACACTCACACACACAAACTTTAGTATGGATACACGCACATATGGCAATACACGTAAATGTCAATTTAGTGATACGATGGAATGCCCACGCTTTCACTGGCTGAATATTACAACCAAAATAAAGGATCCAATGACTAAATTGAATGCACTAATGTCAGTTACCGCTCTGGTGGCCTAGTGATGAGAGCGTCCGCCTCGAATGAGGGAGGTCGTGGGTTCGATCCCGGTTGAGTCATACCAAAGACTTACAAAAATGGATATTTACATCTGCCTCGCTTGGCGGTCAGCATTACGAGGTTAGTGTTAGGACTGGTCCGCCTGGTGTCAGGATAACGTGACTGAATGGATGCTACATTTCTGCGGCATGATGCCCCAGTGCTAGACATCACTATAAACTATCACACTGCAGACGTCGTAGCGATATGACTGAATGTTTTTAAAAGCTACTTTAAAAATCCAAATCACACACACACACTAAAGTCAGTTAAGTTAAAATGTGGATAGATATTAAAAATAAAAAATATATATCAATTTATCTGAATGTTAATTGCATTGTGGACCATATATATATATATATATATATATATATATATATATATATATATATATATATATATATATATATATATATATATATATATATATATATATATGAATCTATTATTAATATTATTATTAGTACTGAAATATTACTGAATTAAAAAATGCTTTAACTATTATTGCTTACCTATTTATATAGGATAAGCTGGATCATAAGCAACGTTTTGTAAATTTTGGTCAATATTGTCTACCATAACCTGGAATGAAATTTCAAGCGTAACCTTGTAAGGACATGCATGTCACTATCAGTATATGACCTAAAATCATCAAACATCAGACGATACACTGAATATATTTCGTGATCAAAACCAATGTATGTATAACAATTTCCACTGGAGTTTTGTATATGAGGATCAACGTAGTTGCGTGCACTTTACTAAAAAGTGATGTTTATTCTTTTTCATTGTAAACTTTAAACAATGGCTTAAGCGTAGATTCGTCAGAAGGCTGACGACGTTACGAGGTAGCACGCGGCCTGAGCCCCAATACAAAGTCTGGTTTTGTATCAATCGTTTTGGATTGGATATGAATTTGTGAGAAGAGTAAGAACGCAAGACGTATTAATGCGCGGACGATTGACTCAGGTTTAGATTATGTATAAGTTAAAACAGCCTTATGACAGCGATATATTCTGAAAGAGTATGAATTGTGCTTATATCATTGATGAAAATAGATTTGTATCGAGTATACTGTTCTCTTTACATGGCGCTTGCCGCACACAATCATGTTCCTTTTGTAACCAACCTTTCTTGCTTTAGTCTAAGAACAACCGTCCAATAATGTATTCTTTCAGTTCATTAAACGAAAACAACCATAAAATAACCCTATCTAATAGATGTGTGTGTATGTGTGATTTGGATTTTTAAAGTAGCTTTAACAATTTTTCAGTCATATCGCTACGATGTCTGCAGTGTGACAGTTTATAGTGATTTCTTGCACTGGGGCATCATGCCGCAGACATGAAGCATGATGTCCCACCCAGTTACATTATCCTGACACCAGGCCGACCAGTCCTAACACTAACCTCTTAATGCTGAGCGCCAAGCGAGGCAGCTGTTAGTACCATTTTTGTAAGTCTTTGGTACGACTCGGCCGGGGATCGAACCCAAGACCTCCCGCATCCATCTAATAGATGCATCCCATTAAGGTCATTAGCAGACGATATTTTACCTAGACGGTGGACAACCGGCATGCGACCATCAAAACTGACCATTTTGAACAAGGCACGCTGTGACAAAATCAACTTATAAACTCAACCGTAAGTCTGCCAGCATACCACAAATATGGCTGTTGAGACGTCATTCGTGATCATTCTATAAACCAAATTTTAGATAAGAAGTACGCTCTGACGTTAATTAATAATGCCAATATCGGGACATACATACAAAGCAAGGTCACTTGACTTATGGATGAACAGATGGATTGATTTTTTAATTAATTGACTGACTTTTAAAAGAAAATAATTTTGAAATTCACCAATGTCATTATTTCTTTGCAGAAATTACTACCATTGTTTATTCTGATAGATTACGCAATATCTCAAGTCCGCCAACCAATAGGGGTGGACTATTCAATTAGTAAGAAAGATCAAGAGTGGTTGGATAGTCTGTTCCGCTTTCCTGATCGACCTCGAATCAGGAAGGAGTACAGGATGTTGACCGACGAGGAAAGACACAATTTTCACAAAGCCTTCCATCTAATGAGAAATGATACGGTAAACAATTAAAGAAACATGTTGTATAGTTAGTATAGTCAACATTATAAAAATAACAACAACAGCAGCATCAATAATAATAATAATAATAATAATAATGTCCATATAGAAAAGCCATTGGGTTAGCATGTTAATGATTTTTGAAATTATGAATTCAACGAATACATATCCGTCTAAAACTAGAATATGTTCAAGATAGTATTCAGATATGTGTTTATTTACTCTCATATATATATATATATATATATATATATATATATATATATATATATATATATATATATATATATATATATATATATATATATATATATATATATATATATATATATATATATATATATATATATATATATATATATATATATGTGTGTGTGTGTGTGTGTGTGTGTGTGTTTATTTATTTTCTATTTATTTATTTATTTATTTATTTATTCCAGAGTGTAAAACCCAACAAATTTGACCTGATAGCTTCTATACATGCCCGTTCCTCCACCCGCCTGAATGGTCACGGGGGTCCGGTATTTCTGCCATGGCATAGAGTCTATCTCCTCTTGTAAGTGTTAGGCAAGTTATGTCCTACTCTCCACTTTGTTTACATGGGCAAATCAGCAGGTACAAAACATACCTCAATCACTCATCGGGCCTCAACAGTTTTGGATTGGCTTTATTAATTATGTGTCAGAAAGCCATACAGCGTACCCTATGGGAGGGTTTGGGCGATAAGGTTTTCAGAAGAATTTTATTTAAATCTCTCTCTCTCTCTCTCTCTCTCTCTCTCTCTCTTCTTTTCTTCACAGATTGTAAGGACATTTTTATTACTTTGACTTTAAGTGTATTTTATTATTATATACTCCTTTTTCTCTCCGTTAACTTTAGATTATCAGAATCATTCATTATGTTGCGATACTGAACACCTTAATAATGCACACTGACCTTTAAAATAGTAGAGTGTGTCAGGAATTGTTTTGTAAACAAAACATGTAACTCTCATATAGTAGACGCTTTATGTTTTTGCGTATTAGTTTTGTTTGTAAATGAACTAAAGAAGGTGTTTCGTCTTTTGAAAGTAGAGGTGATGAATTGAACGAGGTGAAAGAGTTTACCGTATCAAAAATGAAAGTTTCAAAAAACATCAAATGTTTGCTGAAAACTTTACAGTTTGTGAAGAAACGTTCAAACAAATGAACGTGATATTCGTAATGTGCCCAACAAACGTGAGAGACGTAGTATTGAAAACGCTATTCTGATCATTTTAAACAGCTATTTAGGAGAACTTTTCGTAAATGGAATGGTTCAGACTATGACTAGTGCTCTGCGGGGTATATAAGAATTGCATGAAAAAGAATATTGAGGCTATCGCATATCTATTAGAGACGTGCCATTTTATAAGTCAAAGTACTAAATTCGAGAACAAATGCAACTGAAGATATTTGTAGAAATGTTAGGGCCACGGAGCCAATAAGCCAAGACCACGAAGACTTCCAATTTCCGCTGGTTGAATGAACTGTCAAACACAGCAGCTGCTTTGCAATCTTCCACTTTATCTCTTTAGACACGAATGTTCCGGATTTAGACTAGCGATAGACGCATTATAGGTCATAACATGACTGGGGTCCCTACAAAAACATGCAAGTGACAAGGCATACATATGCCTTCTTTAGCTGGTAATATGAACGGCAAAAAATATGCTTATATTTTTGCATCTTGAATTTCCTAAAAATATACTTTCTTACTTCTGTAAATCCAAAGTACATGAGTTATGGCATGGGTTCTAAAAGCTGATTACACATCACGAAATTATACTGTAATTTCGACTACATTTCCAACTGCAATTACAGTTTTCTTACAGTACTCAATATGAAATGAACTGGATATTCCATATCGTCTTTCTAAAAATTTCAACTGGAAAGATTTTTATTTTTATTAATTCTGATTCCAAACATTCAAAAACAAAACAGAAATAACATGCAGCTGATTAAAGACCCGTCCCTCCCTGCTGAAATTACATTTACTTTCCGTGGAATTGACACAGCAAATAAATTCAGTCCATAACCAGCAGAATTGAGTAGAACCGACAAAATAACCCAACAAAATCCATCCATTCCAAACCAACTGGAAAAGTTGTTCATTCAGAATATGACTCTAAATTAAAATGTTATGTATGCCAAAACAACAAATCATTTTCAAACTGATGTCGAGCGCGCGACGAAATTAAAAGGTCGCTGGGCGGTACAATCTGCGCATTAAAATTGTTATTGTGTATTAACGAATCTACGGTTGTGTATTTATTTTGGAACACAGCATAACTTTAATTACTTTGTTTCATGTAACGTACTTTTTATATTTACGACGTAGGTAGAATAGCAAAATGAGTAAATAATTAAAAAGTTACTCCATTCGTATCGGAAACTATCAACTCCTTTTCTCTGATTTAAAAAGTTCATACAGTCCGAAAAGTTCGTTCATATATTCCCATACAAATGCAGTAACCTATAAATCTACGTTTTAATGAGAAGTGTGTTTTCATTTGTTTCTTCTCTTCATTGTTATTTTTTGGGCTTACAATGCAAACTAGTAAGCTTAACATTGCAATTAAAATTTAATATAACTAGGAAATGCTTTGTCACGTTGTGTGAGAAAATTGATAACAATGTCTGCTATCATTTTTACAGATATCTTCGGATCGAATTCGTAATTCAAAGTACTTTAGGTAATGCCAATACGTGTATATACTATTACGACTTTAGACTGATTCTGAAAAAAAGAAACTATCTGACCGTGACTTGGCCATTGCGTTACGGTCAAATTCCACGGTTACTTCAACGAGAACCTTGCCGTTCTGGTGAGAAACTATGTTTGTTTTGCAATCAGCAGTGATGTCACCGGTCGGCTTAGGCTTAGAGACCGGAAATCCGACATCATAATGTATCAGTGCTACTACCACATATAGCTTTAAAAGAGACCATCGGTATCCAATCAGAATTAACATAGTCAGATTTTGGGGTGGGGTTCTCAAGCAGCCAGACATTATTCTGTTACATTCATTGGGAAAAATAACAGCGCACGTTTGGACGTGGAAAGAATAAATCATAGAGAAGTTTGGGGATACTTGACTTCACACCGAGAGTTCATTGGTCACTCACAAAATGAGCGGGAAACGAGTTCTAGGAACTTCAGACGAGATTTTAAACATTTTTCTGAGGCAGGACGCTACCCGAAATTAGAGAGAGGAGAAGATGTGGACGGGCGGGAGAATGAGCCGTAGTGCGAAGGCTCAGGGCCGGAGACGGAAACAAGGGTACCGAAAATACCGACGAGGAGGGCCAGGAGAACTGAAACAAGGGTACCGGACGTACCGACAAGGAATACAATGTGGAAGTTACAGATTAGTACCATAGAAGGGACACGGGAAGGAAACACTCTCACCTTTAATTTCGCGTGATGAAATAATGCAATTTGAATACATCTTGTCTTGATTGGAAACAATTGAATTGAAAATTGTCCTGTAATTGTTGAATACCGTGATAAAGTTTATTTAATTGTTATACCTTTCACCTTAATATTTTCTGTTTTATATACCAAGACCGTCGGCCTTGCTGACTGGGTTCTCGGAGCTAATTAATCTTTAAATTGTCTGTCCTTCTCCGGTGTTAATAATAATTCTGTAGGGGGCACGTGACATATTTCAACAACGCTGATGATGACAATGACGACGGTGATGCCCGTTGAGGATGCTTATAACGACAGCCGTGTATCTTAATTCATTGTGATTTGATAGATGTTTCTTACGAAGAAAGCGGGAACAGTAGAAATTTTGAGTATAACACCCTTCTCTCGTCTGACTGAATCAAGATAAACACGATGAATCAATTTTTTATACATAACTAAGAAAGGAGCAACATTGCTTATGGAGAACGGGGATGCATTTTAGAAAATGACTTTGAAAAGATACATAAGAGTCTATGTACCAGCCTGTTGTTATTTAATTAGATTTTTTTTTATTGATCTATAATTGGACATACACACACACACATACATACATACATACATACATACATACAAACGTACGTACGTACCTGTAACATGTCCACGAGACATATATACATTTCTGCTTGAGCATAAACAGTGCTTTGGCATTTGATACACATACATAAAAGCCAGTCACCCTTTTCTACCGATGATTCCATGGTTAATGACATTAGTGTTTTCATTTTTCTAAATCAGAATATATTATTAGATTATTTTGTAGACTTGTACACTTTTAACTTGATTTCAGGTTTGAGAATGCATTAAGAGAAATGATGCCTTTGGTGACCATTCCATACTGGGACACAACTCTAGACGCCGAGTTGGAGCAACCACGATTATCGTACGTGTGGTCATCCGAATTTTTCGGAAACGGGGACGGTTTTGTCACGACTGGTCCTTTTGCGGGATGGAAAACACAGATGGGGGAACTCTATCGTACGGTTGGTGGGAAACGATGGCCCATTCATAAAAGTAACTTGACTCAGATATTTAACCAACGGTATTTAGAAAATATCAACAGTCCAAACATTTCACCTGATGATCCCGAAAATAGGAACATTGAAGAACAGCATAATTTAGTTCACAGTTGGATTGGCGGGGAAATGTCAAAAATAGAAACATCAGCAGATGACCCTGTATTTTTTGTCCTGCACGCATTTATTGATTGCATCTGGGAAGAATTTAGGACCATCCAGAAAGTAAATGGTATAAATCCTTCTTTGGATTTTCCAGTACACTACGGAGATGCAAAACATAGCTTATTTTCTCCACTGGGCCTCGGCAACGTAATGACAATTGACGCTTTGTCGGAAGCTTTTGCTAGAAGTATCATTTACGCTGGTCGCCCGACATGCAGCGAAAGCAACACTTCATGTGACTCACCTTTCTTTCGATGCGACCGCAGTAAGAGTGTTTGTGTTGCATTGACTATAAAGGAAGTCGAAGAAATAAGGACATTTTCAACTAAGACTAAAAGACCGTTATTAGAGGTAGCTATGGAGTTTGAGGCAAGGTTCAGTACAACGACGGATACACAGGAGCAAGGATCCTTATTTACTAACATAACAGATGAATACAGTGGCAAGGAAATCCATACCTTTTCAAATAAGAGCAATTGGTTTGTAAGCGATAATGAGAAACTTATAGGCAATATTAAACTAACAGACGAAGGAGAAATGAGGCATGAAATGACGCGAACCATTCAGGGAGCAACTAAGGAAGACAGTTTTCTTGGAGACCAACCCTTGGTTAAAGAAATACTCGTCACTCCAATTTCACTGAAAGGAATAGTTAACGTAACTGAGAAACCAGAGGTAAACGTATATTTAGATAGGATAAGATATTTTAATCTGAAACCCATTTTTATATTTTTCTTTTTTGTGTCTTGTCTAACCTTACTCGTGATCATTTTCAAAGTACGTGAATGTTTCAGACCACAAATGAAAAGAATGACCCCATGCTCTTCTATTAGAAAGCAGAGTGAAGGACAAGAAAGGGACCTAAATATTGAAGCCCTAGATGAAATAGACAAATGTTGTGACACGTCAGATGTGCTTGAGAAAGATGAAAATTCTAAAATATATGTGACAGCTAATAGCAATAACTCCAAGCCTGAAAGGAGAAACAGAAGAGATCACGTGACCATAACGAGCTCTTTATCGTCCAGTGATCGGGATCACATAATACAGACCATCGATCATGCTTTTAAAGGTATTTTTGAAAATGAGGGCCTAACAGTTATTGTACCTAGTCACTCAGATGAACAAATATACAGAGAATGGAAATACTGAGGAATTAGTACAGCAAAGCTTCCATGTGTTGAAATCTTGAAATACGTCGGATATGACTTTAGGTCATAAACAATGTAAGAGAACACACGAAACCATCAAGTTTAGTAAAATCAAGGGAAAATATTCTTAAAGTTACAAGGTGAACATTAAAGAGACACATGCAGTAATGTGAATTAAATCCCAAATAATCCTAAATGTACAATAACAAGTCCAAAGGTATATAATATTCCGAATGGATTCCAAAAGTCTTGAATGTCGCGATGAACTAAAACGAGGCAATCAAACTCCATCTCAACAACTTATGATTTTTGTTTTTCATTTTGTTAATGAAAGTAAGGGGGTTGTGATCACCGTATACAATACTCGAAGAAGGAGCTTAACTAGTTTACACTTCAAAATGTAGCAAAGCAAATATCAAAGCCAGAAATTCCTACACTATTGTGAAATAATTTATCTGGTGCTTTTATATTACTTTTGAGCCTTTGATGATCCACGCTATTTATCTTCTTGAATCATGCTCTAACAATGTTTACAGTACTTCCGCCAACAGACCTTTATAATACTTGAATGAACTTTGGAGATGAAAGAACTGGCGCACCATTAAGCACGGCCTTTAATTTGTCGAAATATTCCTGTCACTGGTCATAAACTTGGATTTCTTACTTCACAAATTTGTCTGGGGTTCAGAAATTATGGAGAAATTTGAACAAACCTTCTGATAATATCCATCCATACCCAAAACGTTTAATTAGTTGATTTTCAGTAACAGACGCCGGGAATCCAGATAATATACTTAACCGTAACTTCTGCTTGAATTTGTATGGTTATAATGATGATAATCGTAGTTTTTTTTAAAGTTAAAGAAGGAGATTTTATTTTTTGAGAACTCATCAATTATAATGTGCGGAGACTGTAACATTGTTCAAGACTTAGATTTGGATACTTATAATATTTTACATGACAAACACCAACCGTCTTGAGCAGCAATTCAAGATCTGCAAAACGAATTGGAATTAATTGATCCCTGGCGAAATTCCAATCAAGACTTCAAGATGTGTACCTGGAGGCAAAGGTCTCCCTTGAAACAAAGTAGATTATATTACTTTCTTGTATCGGATATCATTCATGTGAATACAGCTGATGCGTGTATATTAGCAGGGCATAATACGGAAAATTTATCTATTGTTTTGAGTGTGGCTTTTTCAACGTGTCCAAGGGGAAAATGATATTGGAAATTTAATGCCCAGCTGTTGAGGAACATTGAGTATACTGATTTGGTTAAAAAGTTTATAAATTACACTGTAAATGAATATTATGTAGGGGGAAATAAGGATGACTCTCTACATCTTTCTCTTTCCTGTAAAGATAAAATGTTCTTTGAAATTATAAAAAATGAAAATAAGATCTGAAACTATATGTTATTTTATTAGGAAAACAAAAGAGAAACGGGACTGTCGAATAACATAGATGGGGAAACTCTGGAAAATGTAGAGAGAAAAAAGCAGAATTAGAGCATTGAATGTGTTATATTAAGATCTAAAGCTAGATGGTAAGAATTTGGGGGGGGGGGAGCACAAAGTACTTTTTACATCTTGAAAAAAATATGTCAATAAAATAATAAAGGAAATTATTTTTGATGATGGGACAAAGATATCTGGCCAAATAGATATATTAGAAGCTCGGAAACAGTTTTACATGGAATTGTACCAAAGTCGAATTGCTCAGCTTGATGATGAGGCTTCTCAAGAAACTCGAAATATATTTTTTAATCACAATATTAAACTTAGTCAAGAGGAAAGAGAATCATGCGAGGGTCTGCTTGCAATTAATGAACTCGGTATGTCTCTAAAATGGATGGAAAATGGAAAAAGTCCTGGTTCAGATGGATTAACTGTAGAGTTGTATAAATTCTTTTGGATGTCTCTTGGGGATTTATATACAGATCAATAAATTGCGCATATACTATAGGAAACTTTCAGATTTTCAGACTCAAGGAGTCATCACATGTCTACCAATAGAAGACAAAGACAGAAAATTATTTAAAAACTGGAGACCTATATCACTTTTAAATATTGACTATAAGATTGATTCGGGGGGCCATTGCAGCTAGGATTAAAAAGGTTCTTCCATCAAGAATCAGTGATACTCAAAAAAGATATATGAAGGGTAGATTCACTGGAGAAAATACCAGGCTATTATACGATATCATGGACCAACTTGAGAATGAAAATAGATATGGGTTATTACTGTTAATAGACTTTGAAAAAGCCTTTGACTCAATTAACTGGACCTTTGTGGAAGAAGCTTTACAATCTTTTAACTTTGGCGATTCCGTTTGTA
The DNA here is from genome assembly GCA_028554795.2 of Sinohyriopsis cumingii. Classification (NCBI taxonomy): domain Eukaryota; kingdom Metazoa; phylum Mollusca; class Bivalvia; order Unionida; family Unionidae; genus Sinohyriopsis; species Sinohyriopsis cumingii. Next base: position 133,145,994 of record CM068838.1, on the reverse strand, counting down.
AGCTGTTTAAACTGTTTTGTAATGAATCTGAAAGTTGTGTTATAAATAATGGGCATATGTCACTTTCTTAGACTTGAAAGATGATGTCGTCAAGGAGATCCCTTTGCACCTTATTTGTTTATCATTGGGGTTGAGATTTTAGCTATAATTTTAAAGCAAAATGTGCATGTACGGGGACTAATCTTTGACGTCAGTGAATATAAATTGAGCCAGTATGCCGATGACACTTTTATTCGTCTTGATGGATCTCAACTTTCTCTTAAAGCAACTACGAATATCTTGCAAGGTTTCCTTCTATTATCTGGACCTAAATGTAACATAACTAAAACAAAAGCTATTCGGATTGGAAACAGGAAATTTTCTAATGAATCAATATGTACCTAAATGGTTCTAAGTTGGTCCTCTTCTAACTTTACACTCCTTGTCATAGATTTTTCTCTAGATTTACAACAAATGGTAGAAATTAATATATGAAGAAACTAACAAAGGCAAAACGAATACTAACAAGCTGGATTAAAAAGACATATGTCAATAAAGGGTAACGTAATTGTTGTAAAAGCTATTGTTCTGCCCATATTCATACATCTTTTTTGAGCACTTCCAAATCCATCAACAAAAGTTGAAGCAGAACTAGATCGCACACTATTTAAATTTGTGGAAAAGTAGAGAAAATTAAACGTGATATACTAGTATCCCTTGAAAACGAGGGAGGACTAAATATGATACACATATTTTCATTCATTAGGTATATTAAGATAAGATGGGTACAATGATTGCTGGAAAACGAAAATGGAACGTGGCAAAACTTAGTTAATACAACTATACTCAGAAATAAAACGGATATTTGGAATTTAGGGAGAAGGAAATTAGAAGAATTTAGTAAGCTCAATAAAAAGAGGTTTTGGAGAGATGTAATTTTGGCAGTATCTAACTGGAAAGAATAACCGCAAAGTCCAAACGAGTATCTATCCATGAGTATTTTAAATTTTGTCATCCTCCCTAAAATGTTCTATCAATACAAATCCTGGACAGAAGCCGGTTTTGAAATTCTGAATGATCTAGTAGATAACCACGGTAATTTAATACCTTTTGAAATAATAAAACAAACAACTACAAGCGATGATTTCTTGAAATACTTCTCCTTAATATCCAAAATTCCAAAAGCATAGAAAGACGCCATAAAACAAAACCATTTAGTACATAATAATTTTGATAAGGAAGAGGATAAAATAATGAAATTGCAAAAACAAAATATTCTTAAGTTTGTTTAAAAAGATCTGTTAAAAAAGCTAAAAGACAACACACTGGTACGCAAGAAACTTGGATGCAAGTATTTAATACAAATATAAGTAGTGAGGAGTGGTCGAAGATTTATAGCCGGATGCAATGCTGTACCAAGAATACCAAGTTGATCTCTTTCATCTTTAAATTAATCCATAGAATAATCGCTACTGATGATTTTCTGAATATAATTAACATATTGGATGACAAAAAAATGTACTTCTGTAAGGGTGAAAATGAAAGTATTGGGCATCTCTTTTGTGATTCCAATATTATTTCACAGTTTTGGTACCGTTTTATTGAACCTTTTGCACCTTTTTGCCCAAATATTGTAGATTTGTCAAAAAAAAAAACATTTTTAGGAAGTGAAGAACTGGACAGGTTGTGTAATTTCTTGCTTATTTTAGCAAAATATTATATTTATACTTGCAGATTCAATATGAAAAATCCTTCTATTTTTGCTTTTAAGCAAATAGTTGCAATGCATAAGAACATTGAAAAATACACTGCTAAAATAAATAAAAAAGAGGACCAATTTCTTCAAAAATGGACCTCAATAATGAACATGTAACTTGTATCTGACTTGATGGTAAACAGGAACAAGATAGTTTAATATCACGAAGTCACCTAGATTGTGTGCCATATGCATGTGTATGCGTGTGTTTTTTGTTGTTGTTGTGTAGATTATATGTATTATCCCTAGATTATCTGATAACCAGAAATGTTTGTTTGTAAGGTGACCTTGGGATGTTTCCCCGACCCAGTGGTCAACCTATGACGGGGTTAATAAAAAAAAACACCTTAACTTCTACGGGTTTTACATGACTATATCCCATAATATGTCATAATAATGTGACACGAGTACGGCAAAAGTCAGTTTTTGCCTAAGGTGGTGCTCTAGTTTTGGATTTTGCGTAAGGTTATAATGTTCAAGTAAAAGAGTTTTCTTGGGTTTCTTTACTAGTTAAACTGGCCATTTAAAAAGAGACCTTGTATATCTTAGGTATTGTTCTAAGAACATTTTGTTCCCTTCATTTTTCTGTATAATTGATGGCTGTAATATGAGTTATAGTGTGTACAACTTGGCATTAGTTCAGATGTGCACCTCTAAAAAGAAAAAACCTGCTAACTCTCTTGGTAATTTTCACTTCCTGTACTTCAGAGGTAAATTGTAAAAAATGAGCCAGTAACATTTTTACATTTAATATATTTGGTAATTCCTTTTTTTTGCACTTTCAGAAGCTGGTATTTTGTAGTATGGCAAAATTCAACTTCACTATTTTAATAACTGCTAAATATAGTGTACTTTTACACTAATTCAGGCTGATAAGTTAGCACAAGGGAGCAGACATTTTAGTTAATGGTGTTCTTAGATCATGTGCAATTTCCACAAGTACAATATCCAAAGAAATTTCAGCCATACTATATGAAAGTAACATAGATGTATACCAGCATTTGCTCCATTGTACATGTTGCAAATGTAAACAATTTCACCTTTCACCCACCGTTCTCTCAGAAGTTCATATTGTCTGTAGAGCGCTCTTATAAAGAACACATACGTGTTATTATTATGATTTAATTTTGGCTGTATGGCTGAAACTTTTATGTCTCAAGCATCAAATCAGTCCTAATTCGCTTTGTCATCATTTATTTCTCAATTTGAATACTAATAAATGTACAAAATCATTTTTCCTATATATTTCCTTCACTCAATCCAACAGTTTAAAATTTAATTTGACACCATTACGTATTTTAAGACTTCTAATTTCCCCATAATTAAGGTCATTACACATACACAATAATGCCTCAAGGCACATTGTGTAAGCAAGATCAAAATACACATAAGTAGCTTGTTTTCATGCATAAATTCAATGTTAATGTACCATTGTGTTCAGAAAAGCATATATAATGATATGAAAATAAGAAGAATAATTGCAAACTTTTCATATTTGTTTTAAGGTGGCGCTCTACAATCTCATATTTTGCTTAGGGTTATGCATATAAGGAAAAAATAATGAGTTTGTGGGCTTGTGAACAGCCATGCACGTGAGCGTGCGTGTTTTCTAACTACTATTCCCATTTCTTGTCATCTTGTTCCTAAGTGCCTGTTACTATATTTTAGCGTAGGATTTGCACGCGGGAGAAAGAAACATGATTTATGATTATTGCAAATTGTTTACAAAACGTTCCATGTTCACATCTTCCATGCATAAACCCCGACCATAAAGAACTGAACCTTGGATTTGTTAACCTCCTCAAGTTCTTAACATTATCCTCTAAAGAACAAACATCTTAATATATTGCTAGAGAAGTCAACATGACTTTGCCCATCATTTACTGAGTTTTCCTTTATCACTTGCAACTATTTTGAACATTTTTGTTGTACGGGTGTAAATATGAGAGATACGAGTATAAACTGAATGATACAACTGATAATGTATATAAAACATAAACTGACTTACATAATTATAAGCTTGCCTTCAACATTTACAATATGTATGCTTATATCGAGTGAATAACCGATGCATTTCATCGAGTTAGTGAAAATACTTGAGCCTTTCAGCCACGAGAAAATATGAAATATATCTGTTATTGATTCGAATAAAGGAAATTGTTTATTTATCATTTAAGTTCTGCTGATTTATGTATATTCGAACAAAAAATATTAATAGTAACATAATTATCATTCCTACTTCAAGGTAGACAAAGCGCATAAACAAAGGAAATTTGAGAAAAACTATGGCGACAAGCAATCGACAAAATGGGGGGAAAACATAGATTCAGCCGTTTTTAATAATATAATTCGTGTTTCTTCAATGAATTATCAAATTTATATTTATGTTTTTATTATTTATGGGCTTCACTGTATACAAATCCAGTGACACAGGGTTCGAGTAAATAGATGTCTTTTATTGACTAATACCAACTGCATATTACATCCACTGCTGTTTTAAAGAGACTTTTTACAAAGATAAATTTCCTCCACGATCAGTTTTCATTATGCAGGAAGAAGTTACTCCGACGAAAGTCAAACTGCCCTGGTGTAGATATATAAGGAATATAAATTAATTGGCCCTACAAATATGACTAAAGAACTATTTTTAATGGTAATAACATGATTATCATCAGACGCTGGAGATCTTGATTGTTTGAGTATATCAGAATATAGTAAAGTTAATGGATGAATAAAATTTAGTCTTACACCGTTCTACCTGACGTAGTTTTCGCGTTTGTATAGACCTCTTTAAAACTAGGCCTACTACCAACTTATAATAAAAACTACCCACATCAATCCTACTACTGAAAACTGTCCCATAGTAACCATGCGTCGAATAAAAAACGTTCTGTTTTTTACCGCTCCGGTGGCCTGGTGGTTAGAGCGTCCGCCTCGGATGCGGGAGGTCGCGGGTTCGATCCCTGGCCGAGTCTTACCAAAGACTTACAAAAATGGTACTGACAACTGCCTCGCTAGGCGCTCATCATTAAAGGGTTAGTGTTAGGACTGGTCGGCCTGGTGTCAGGATAATATGACTGGGTGGGACATCATACTACATGTCTGAGGTATGATACCCCACTGATAGACATCACTATAAACTGGCACACTGCAGACATCGTAGCGATATGACTGAAAAATTGTTAAAGTTAAGTTAAAAATCCAAACCACACACACACTCAGTATAATATCTCATATCAGGAACACTGTTTTGACCTATGTTAGAGAATACGCTTAGTCTAATCCTTAACATTCCATAGTGAAACATCTTAGTAAAATCATCCACGTTGATCAGAACTAAAAGGATCAATCCAATTTTGTTTCAAGCATGTCGACGGAGACTGAAAATAAATTTCATTTTTTCTTTTAGTGGAATTTTGAAGATCTCCATGATTCGGTTTAAACCCAACAGGATATTCAATTTTTCTCTTAGTTCTTGCAAACAGGTATACCGTTAGTAAACAAGTCAACAGTACCTCCTCACATCCTGCACTCCAGCTCTCAAACCCTTTAGCCGAAGAAAGCTTATGACATGCTTTACATTCCAATCTTCTGAAATTATTGTATTTAGATTAGACATGTTCCAACATGGTATTAATGGTCAGGGTCATATGACGTGCAATGGATCTCACTACAAATATACGCGAGTTTGCATTAGAAAGATCGAAATGTGTAGAAAATAATTTTAAAGCAACACGTGTCATACCCATGCGTAATGATAGAAACAGGAATAGACTAGCAAACAAATTTTTTAATTTTGAAAAGGATCATAACAAGATCCTTATATCATTTATGACACTCTATCTTATATTACTAAATAAAAATCGACCATTTTTTGCTAAAGAAGATGGGGTTACATATTCTGTCGCAGTGAAGAAGAATGAAAAATAAAAACACTACGATATACCCAAAAGTGAAGTCTTTGTTGATTAAATCTGCTGATATGATGATAAAAAGGAAGTATTGAATTAAAATGATTAAATTGTCATGGTTGAGTATTTATCAATGTGTAAGTTGTTAAGTGATATATATATATATATATATATATATATATATATATATATATATATATATATATATATATATATATATATATATATATATATATATATATATATATATATATATATATATATATATATATATATATATATATATATATATATATATATATATATATATATGGGGGGATGGGTTGTTACGACTCTATGGTCTGAGTCTAAGTAACAGAACGAAGATAAAAGAAAATCAAGTTTAGTCAAATCAACAAAAACAACTCATAACTTATTTCCTTCGAATACAAAGTGAACATTTATAAGGGACCTACAGTAATGTGAATTAAATCATAAATAGTCCAAAAATGTTTCATCACAAATGCAACAGGATAGAGTGTTCCGAATGAAGTCCAGTTCTTGAATGTGCTGATGTACTAATAGCCTTGAATGTGCATATGTGCTAACAGTCTATATGTATCAAAATGACATGATCCACATATACTTAGGGCCACCCCTGCTACTTTGTCATTGAAGGTCAAAGTTTGAACATAACAGAGGCGAGAAATTGTCGCTAGAGCATGGTCACACCCGTACAGACACACACGGACGCACGTGCACATACATACATACATACATACATACATCGACTCAGTGATCTAATTTCAAGAAAAAAGATAACATTTCACTAAATCAGACTTCACATAGAAGTCAAGACTTAGAAACGATAATACAATGATGAAATAACGAGCATTAGATTATATATTTGCTATATAACCTATTTAGCTTTATATTTTCAAATATTCAGGAAGGCTTCAGCTGTGAGGATTACAATATCAGTGATACTTATAATACAGTGCATTTGTCAACACCGTATAATGACTCAAATTCATTTCGTATATGTCAAGCTGTTTTTGGTACAAGTCATATTTACTTTCATAATAGGTACAACGCTTTAATTAAGCATGTTGTACATCTTCGATGAAAGCAAAATCTATTTGTAATTCCATTTTTCGTATCTATCACTTTTAGACGAATAAGTTCCAACGCCGGAGTAAACTTAGCAAGGGCACTTGTGTATTAACTTAAATTGAAAAAAAAAATTAAATTCATAATTAAAACCTCAACTTATTTTTTAAACTGTCCTTTTAGATTGATTCCGTTACTAATAATTACTTCCGATTTTCGGTTTCAATATTCATTCAGTCAGTTTCTAGATAAGAGATGTTTCCAGGTGCTTACAATTGATGTCCCTAAACATTTTCCTGATATGGAAAAAACTATTTTACACCTGGCATAAGCACATTCATGGACCCAGTTAAACACACACACACACACACACACACACACACACACACACACACACACATATATATATATATATATATATATATATATATATATATATATATATATATATATATATATATATATATATATATATATATATATATATATATATATATATATATATATATATATATATATATGAACACACACACATGTGTGTGTTTGTGTGTGTGTGAAAATGGATCAGTCCATTGTACCGAAAATTAGTTACTATAACAGAAGATCAGAAAAATATCCGTGATTTATTCCTTCTAGCGTATTCGCATCAAATTTATAGATGCTCTTCAGGTGAATACATCAGTCCTATACACTATTTTTGTAAATTAACAATTCGACTTCATAATAAAAGTAATTACGTCAATGTTTATACAAAATCAGCAACTTCCCTATATCTTTATACCAAACTTGTATACAAAAATAAATTTGTAATGTTGAAATGTCGTGAATGTGCATGAATGTACTGATACAGTGTAAAATGTGATTTCTACAAATTAAACAGTTTTTCTGTCATCAAACTATGATAACTTATATAAGGGAAAGACTTTGAAGTTTCCTCCTCAACAATTAGTTATATGTTTATTGACTTTTAATAACCTGAGCTCTTCCGTTTTTGATTGCTAGTACTTCGGCTCAAGGTATTTTATTTTGATGGAAGTTATTACATACAGAAAAAGGTAAAGCTGTAGAAATACAGTTGACACCAACTTATGCTACACTAGTCTCGGGATATTTAGAAGAAATATTATTTAACAGAATGAATTATAAACACGGAAAATTATCTGAGAAAGAACTGGAAGAGACTTTTAGACGGCTGCTTCGTCATATATTCATATACCAATAAAAGAATTGTTACAGGAACTTCATAACTTGCATCCAGCTATAAAATTCACAAAAAGTATTACTTTCCTAGACTTTCTCGTGAAACTGTCTGGAACGCATATTACTTCTGATATTTATAGTAACCCACTGATACACATAATTATCTCAACTTTAGGTCTTGTCATGAAAAAAATATAAAATTGAACATTCCTTTGAACTTTACATCAAGAGTGGTAACATTTGTAAAGAATAAACATACACAAGAACAAATACTGACAGAATAAACATACGCAAGAACAAACACTGACAGAATAAACATACACAAGAACAAACACTGACATAATAAACATACGCAAGAACAAACAGACAGAATAAACATACACAAGAACAAACACTGACAGAATAAACATACACAAGACAAGAATACTGACACAATAAACATACACAAGAACAACTACTGACAGAATGAACATACACAAGACAAAACCGCTGACAGAATAAACATACACAAGAACAAAAACTGACATAATAAACATACGCAAGAACAAACATTGGCAGAATAAACATGCGCAAGAACAAACACTGACAGAGTTACAGCAATTTCTTCCGAAACAAAATTACCCAGAGGAAATTGTCAATCAAGAAATCAAAGCGAAAAGAAAAGGACCAATGAAGGAAACTATTCGAGAAAACATAAACCCGTCATCAAATGGAATCCCTTTAATTACACCCTATAATCCACCAAATGCAAATATCATTCCGATAGTACGAATATGGGAACGATTATTCAAAAGTAGTGATAAAATGAAAAATGTCGTCGAAAAAATGCAAATTAATTAATAGCAAGAGACAACCTCAAAAGTTGAAACAAATTCTTACCAGATCTAAATTTAACCTCATTGAAAGAAAGACCTGAATAACCAAATGTGGTACGAGTAGATACAAAACTTGTTCAAATATAATAGAAGGAAACTCAACACAACTTAAAAGTGGCAACCTATTTAAAGTTAAACAAAGCATGAATTGCAATTCAAGTGCTGTAGCGTTTATCATTAAAGTTACACAATCCTATTTTGTTTGTTGATAAGCAATGTGGCTATGTGATGTCTGTCTGACTTGAATGTTCTCATGATGTAATAATGGAGACCTCCGTCTATGCTTCTTTGTAACGGTGGGTGGTAGCTGTGTGACTGACAGTAGATTTGTTGACACCTTTGGCTTTTTTCTTGATTACGTCTGTATTTGTTGTGAAGAGTAATATTTTTTTATGTTAATGCGATGAATTCCACTATGGGGTAACCATTGGTTTCTTCCTTAAATTTACTTATAACCTTTTATTATCTGCACAGTAAAATGGGTTATCCTTTGGATAATCACTGAGGTCAAAGTATTCTCGGTGATCGTACATATCCTGTTAAAATCCTCTGTCTCAGTCTCATACATGAGTAAATCGGTATCTGTCATGAACAGTCTAGCTCGATCTCCGTACATGTACTTGATAAGTCCATAATGGAAATGGAGCATAAACATTTTAGAAAGATCTAGTACAGCGGCTACAGTGTAAACGGGCTTGTTGAGCTTTAGATTGGTTTTTCTGAACTCAGTAGCGACTAACTCCTCGTCAAAGATTTACATGTGCATGAAGACATCCGATCATACAAGTTTATCACGATAGACACGACCGGAGTTTACTGAGTACTCGATGATAAGCCAGCAAGGACTGCTTGGTATTATTTTTGGGGGTTTCCAACGTAGGCTCCATGCGTTTGACCATGGTTTGTAAAGTTCTTCCGGCTCAGGATAAAATCAACATGAGCAGATGCGATCCCAGACGCAGTGACGACAAGTGGTAGAGAGGCAGTGATTTTTAATAAACGTCTATAATACACATATGCCCGCTTTCACACGTAGACTTTTCGATGATAATAGCGGTACAACGATTCAAGTTCACGTCGGTCTTCAGGTAAATGCTTGTCAATGTGATTAAAATCGATTACCGGTCTGACTGTCATCTTTATGCTCCTGATTCGATTAAACTTTGAAATAATACCTCAAGTTCCAGCAGATGCTCTGTCAGGAATTTTATATACTTCTCAACCCTGAACTTTTATTTTCTGCTCCACTCATTTTTTCTGGACGATTGTTTACTTGATAAAGCATTGGAAAACTTAACCTTTAGTTGATTCCTGTGAACTCATTGAATTTAACGAAATACTCAAGCATATTTGGAGCAGTTTGATGAGAAATAACCTCTAAGTATCTATACCCTGCAATGATGTCTCGTTGGTCCATACTAAATTTATGGTGGCATCTGTAAAGGTGATAAAGCATCATGGCGATTCTTACCACGTTAAGATAGACATTTTCATACTGGAGCATTTCTTCAGAAAGTGCTTTATTATTCTTAATATTCGAATATACCCAGCAGCGTTTAATGTTCTGTCTGTGATATTTTTCTTTATTTCTGACTCTGCTTCAGGGGGATCCTTGAAGTAGAATTTTGGAACTTTGGTTTCTTGGTGAATCTCGCTGCTCATATCTAGCGTCGTCAGGTTGAGACGAACCAGATAATGATACGCTGCAGTGACAATGTTTAGATCAATTTTTGAATGCTCTATCAAAAACACCCTCTTTGTCTTTAGTATTTCCTTGTCTATCGTTGAGCGTCATCACATCCATGATCGTGTAGCATTGCGCAGATTTATATTTCCGTGAAATTGTTTTTGTGCTACATTTTGATCAATGCAGTCATGGTCTTTTTTGTGAGTGTCATCGTCCTCTTTTCGCCAAATTTAGGACGTTTAATGTGACATGATTTCACGATGGCGTCCACAATATTCGGATGCAGTTCCTCGCGATTCGTGTGAATGAGCCCATCAAAGTCTTTAGCCAGCTGCGCTGATTCTCTATCGTTGTAAAATTTAAACACCGCAAAATACTTCTCGATGGCGTCTCTGAGTTGCTTTTGGCGCATGCTTCCGACAGAAAGAACAGACAATGTCACATCAGCCTGTTTCCATCGTTCGTAAGCATTTTCCATGGACGCCTTCGATAGGTATCTCACGCTGTTGATACCTCCAACCAATCATGTAGTATGTTTGAGTACGTGCCTGGAGTTTTCAGTGTATGTCGCATCCTGATGGTAAGTATCTTCAAATAGCAACTGATAAAGTTCAAGGGCGATTCGGACAATTTAAGCCAAGGCTATACATGAGTTTTAAGAATATTTAACAACAATGAGATCGTAGATGTCCTAAATAAAATCGTCCAGAGCAAAAATATGGAAATAACTGAGCCCGGGATTGGTAGGTTCTGCTGTGAGCGCTGTAAATTTAAACGCGGAATATTTAGCGTACGTGCTGGACGCGGAGATGTAAAATTCCAGTGTGGTTACCCCGATAACTGCAGTTCCATCGTAAAGCAAGGTTACTGTTGTATCTGGCTTGATGCCGTATAATCTTCAGGTGAGAATGCTCTCTGGTGTGGGTGCGATGTGATGGGCAAAGGCATAAAAAGCCTTAAAAGTAGATGAAATTCCAACGACGCTGATAGGACCACACCATACCGATTTCCCGTATTTCCACTGAGCTTTGGAATATGTCCAGTAGTGTTTCTGACACGGCTCGTGTCCACGTACATTTTCGTAGCTACCTCTTTGGTGCCCACGAGTGGATAATCCAGTGAGAGTTCCAGTGAGTGTTCCTCCAGTAGTCGATAATTTAGTTCCAACAAACGAGTTTAACTGCGAAATAGGAGATCGCTTTAGTGTTATCCGTGATCGGCCATGTGTTGGGAAGTCCGTTCTGTACAGGCTACATTTTGTGTTGTTGATATCCACTAGCCACTGATAAAGAGAATTGTTAAAGCGAAATCCTTCCACAGTTTGAATCACATTGGGTATGTAATTCCGCGGACTTTTCTGTCGATCCAGATAATATGGTCCAAAGTTCCAAAGTGGTGAATCATAGTCGCTCTCGTGTTTAGTCCAGTAGTGACTCACAGAGCGTCATGAATTCTTAGAAGTGGTTCCAGACGACGGTGACGACATTATGAGATCGCTCATGACCTGACCAGCCATGGATAGCGTTCCAGTGACATTGACATTATCGGATACAGATCCACATGTTGTATCATGTTTACAAGCCAGTGCTACTTCGAAATCTGCCACCACCGTCACGGGCAGAGAAGATTACATTTTCACTCACACCCCTTAAACAACCCAGACCCCACATTTTACCCTATCCCTTTTGTCACTGTTTTCTTTTGGCTGCATCTGCAAAACCACACCATTTTATACCTTTTGAGTGGCTCAAGTCCACCACTATCTACGACTGAGTGACCCCTCAAACACACACACACACACACACACACACACACACACACACACACACACAAATGTCGCATAGAACGCCCACTTTTCTATAATACTGTCATGAGCATGGCAAGTTGAATCAATCGCATTCACTGGAAATTCGCCAACTTTTTGGTTGATTTTTTTCCCCTCAAGTCTGATATCAAGTCGTGCTCCAGGACAACAGTAATTATATCCCGGATTATATTTTTACCTATGGAGTTCCTGGTAATCTCACGAGTGCAATAGCAATATCACCACTGCTTGAGGTCTCGCGAGACGTCACACAATTATATTTTTTATGCTGCATTTTACACACTTGCCAGTAGGCATGTGATCGTCTGTTCTTCTTCGTCGATATTGCTCTTAATCCAGTTGTATCCATGACCGCCTTAAATCGAACACAATATAGACTAATAAATAGACTATAAATAATACTATATTTGTAGAATATGACCATGGTTGACTTTTCAGCGACACGAGAGCAAGCACTAGTCAAACATCAACAATTGTGTTAATTTTCTGCAAACTACTTTTCCGAGGCAATATATATATATATATATATATATATATATATATATATATATATATATATATATATATATATATATATATATATATATTTCATGTGTGTAAATTATAGGAAAGAAACCTGGTCCTGCATCAATTTAATACCTCTTGTTTTCGTCGGATCGATAAAACATCCCCTTCACAATCACACACAAACACACACAGTACTTCTCACCTTCGCTGCATTTCATAAATCACGTACATGACTAGCTGCTATTTCCTATTTCTGCTATGCTGGGATGTTGGACCAAATGGGAACGAATCAATACAACGATAAGCAACTGAGTTTGATGTATTGTTATTCGAATAACATGCATTCACCGTTGTTTCCAAGTATGCAATTGTTGCATATATTTGCAGTGTATGTATGTAGGTAAGCAGGTATACACATGATGAATAATAGCAACTCTCCGTGTCACTATAGCTTCCTCTTTTAATCTGAGTAAAAGTGTATTAATCTTAATTTAACGTGCATAACGGGCGGTAGAACTATGAGATGGAAGCCAGTCATAACTACTACATAGCGGGCGGTACAACTATGAGATGGCAACCAGTCATAACTACTACATAGCGGGCGGTACAACTTTGATATGGAAGCCAGTCAGAACTACTACATAGCGGGTGGTACAACTATGAGATGGAAGCCAGTTATAACTACTACATAGCGGGCGGTACAACTATGAGATGGAAACCAGTCATAACTACTACATAGCGGGCGGTACAACTTTGATATGGAAGCCAGTCATAACTACTACATAGCGGGCGGTACAACTATGAGATGAAAGCCAGTCATAACTAATACACAATTTTCCCGTAGTCTTGATAATAACCTTGTGCGTGTTAGGTGCATATATATGTGTAATTTTCAAACATTTTATTCGCCAAAAGCCTCTACAAGCCTCATTAACCAATACAAATTGGAATGCTTTACAGTTTGGATAAACGAGTTATTTAAAGTGCTAAAGGACAACTGGCCGCCTATTTACACTGCGTCTGTCATGTGGCAAAATGATTCCCCTAGGGAAATGAACCCATGACATTTTTCAACAGAGAATAATGACCAGGGATAGGTTGGGTCGGCATGACGTCACAAGCATAGCGACCTACTTTCCGCCATATTGCGGAGGTGAAAACAATTGCTTAGTAATAGTCAGTAGCGTTAGTTATGTTCGATATGCAAATCATTTTAGTTTACCTGTATTTTGTTTATTATTTCTGTTTTCTGTTCAGAAGTGATGCATAGTCTTCTGTAAAAGCAGGATATAAAACTACGAATGTGTCTGTTGAATATTGTTAAAGATAATATATTTTAGGTTGATAAGGGTGATAGTGGTGTGTACGTGCATAGGAGTCTGACTTTTTATCAAGAAAGAACGGCGAAATCTCTGACAACATGAAATCATCTTGTCGGTAATATAAATGAATACAAGAAGTGCAAGCGTGACCAGCACAACCCTCCGCTCGATTCGATTTTTCTCACGCGTCTTTTATCGCTTCAGAAACGCAAGAAAACTGAAAAACTACACATATACGTTCAAAAGACAGTGACGTACGCATAACTCTCGGACGATCATGTCATGAATCCAATCCACAGAATTAACATTTATTTTGACCATTACGGTCACAAACTCTTTCTGTTAGAATCCATTGTGCTTGAATGATTTTCTAGAGGTTGCCACCTGGTAAAATTATCTGTTGTTTGTACTGATATTTTTTTCATTACAGAAAATAATAGTGGAGAAGAAATATGATACTTATATGAGAGATGTATTATTTATGATGATGATGATGATGATGATGATGAAAAAGATTGAGAGAAGAAGGGGGAAAAAAGCAATAGGAAAGGAGAATATATTACCGATAAGATAAGCTGATTTCATGTCAGAGATTTACCGTACTTTATTGATAAAACGTCAGACTCCTGTGGTACGTGTCACGTACATGTGTAAACGACTATATACGCCAATTAGTGTCAAGGCAGTTTGAAGGCTGTTTGTTATATAGTTTGTGTATTGTACACTTTTCATTTATAAAATGAATATAAATGCAAGGTTCATAAGATCAGTTGGCCATTCTTGCAATGTCTTACGTTTACAAAGAGACGCTGGATAGCGATGCTAATGCACGATATTTACATCAACTTAAAAGTTGTGGAAATTAATGATTTTAAATTTTCAGCAAATATTTGGGTAAGTTACCCAACAAAATGGCCTGAAGTGACTTGGCCTGATATTTGCAACTATCTTAAAGATACACCTGGTGAGTTTGTTTTCTAACAAAATATTTTGTTGAAGTAAATTGAACACCTTTTTCTCAAACCTATTTTTCTTTAATTAAACTATATCAAAATCTGAAATTTTCAGTCGATATTACTTGTGATCCTAATTATTTTTGAAAGTTCTCATTAATTTATATTTTTCCATAATTATTATTCTTTATTTGTCCTATTAAATCTTAGGCATATTTTAAAATGTTGTACAAATGTCAGCCACACGTTCCTAAAGTCCCTATAACAATGGCGGTCGTTTTCACCTCGGCGGTCGTAACTATGCACTGAAAATGCCCGGATGTGAAAAAATGCCCGGATTCCCGACCCAACCTATAGGTTTTATACGACGAAGAGGTCCATTTTCTACATAGAAAGTTACCTCTTCTTCATTGACTAATTAAACTACGAACCCCTTAAAACCCCATAGAATACTGACCTGCTTTCAGATTTTTTTTTAGATAGTGTGATATGATTTTTAAAAAAAATAGGTTATATATTATACGTTTGGTTGTTTGTTATGTTCAGTTGACAGGATTTTCATTCAATATTTGCTAGTAGTTACGTATTTGTGGCGCAAGAAAAGCTCAACGCACCTCGTTACACGTGTACGATAACGCGGATCACCGATACCAAATTCTTTCAAGCAACACCCCAATGTTCTTACATAGAAAGAATATGACCGAAATGGATTTCAGACGATGTCTCGCATTAGCGAACGGCTCTAGTAGCCTTAGACCAGCGTAGGATCAAGGAAGCAGACCCATGGAACCATGCACACAATTACTATAGTTTTGGACTTCAATGTGAGTCACTAGACAATTTTTAAAATAGGAATCGATAAAGCAGTTTATCATCAACCATCTCAACCGTATATACACGTACATATAACTACAGCTTTCAGTTTGGGTGGTGATATTGTGCCATAGAATAAAGGTATACCTTCGTTTAGTGGCCCCCGGCCGGGTCATACCAGAGACTTACAAAAATGGTACTAACAGCTGCCTCGCTTGGCGTTCAGCATTAAGAGGTTAGTATTAGGACTGGTCGGCCTGGTGTCAGGATAATGTGAGTGGGTGGGACATCATGCTACATGTCTGCGGCATGATGCCTCAGTGCTAGACATCACTATAAACTGCCACATTGCAGACATCGTAGCGATATGATTGAAAAATTGCTAAAGCTACGTTAAAAATCGAAATCGCATCACATCGTTTAGAGGCTATCATCAGTCACGCCTGACCGATTGTCGACTGACTAAACATAGCATTAAAGTTCTAGTACGGGATCCGAGGCTCAAACCTGACCCTTTTAATAACTAAATGTAGTACCCCAAAACGCTCCATGATACCATGGGAACCAATACGGGTCACTATGTCTAAGATTCAATCTAAGAGAAAAACTTGATTGGCTGCCTTGGTTCTATTGAATTCAGATAGTATGATTCTTTAATATAATGTACCAAATTGCTGATATTTCATCGGACATACTGACTTTTCTCGAACTTATTATGGATTAGGTATCAAAGGTAGGATTAGAACTGGACTTAATGGCCAATCTAAGTATCAAGATGATGAGTTAGTATATCAGTACTTCATTCTCTAGATGGGTTGGTATGGACTAAAGAAGGGGGGTAGCATTTATGATTATGGTGATACCCCTACAACAGGAAGTTAGATATACTTGTCCGTCTGACTTGTAATGCCAATTTTTATATTACCTATTTATTTAACACGAGTTTCGTAAGTATGACAGACAAACATTATTAATACAATATATAAAACACACAATTTATTTTGATTTTGTTCTGTCTTTAAGTTTGATCAGTAATACTGAACAGTTATAAATATAATTGACGAAATATTGATTTTAAAGTTTTCAAAATCAGCAAACATGTTGGAGAAAAGGACTTATGATCAAAAACATTATTTGTCACCGTCCGAGATTTTGTACCACGATCTGAGATTCTTAGTTGACAAAGGAAGTAATTTTTTAAGGTTTGCTTTTATAACATCAGCTCTTGTCACAACTAAATCGTAAATAAATAAATAAATAAATAACAGTATCTAGGTCCACGTATCCTTTGTTATTAAGTATAATCAGAAGAAGAAGAAAAACATGAATGTTTAAGCTATTTAGTGATCCCAAATATGGAAATTCCATCAATGAAATAGTGACGTGAACAATGCAAGCCATGCACAGAAGGAAGCTAAGAATGACGACATCAATCTGAGACAAAGAAACTGCAAGGACCTCAAGCTTTTGATTTAATGCTGCTTAATTAGACTGTATTATAATCTTCTATGATGTAATCATAATGATAAAAAGGCCTCCTTAATGAAGGTTTCTTCAATAATTGTCGCGAAAGATTAGTAAGATACAATTTTTTTTCGTTACCTAGTGAAGAAGGACGTTTTAGGACAACTGGGCAAAACATAATTGAATCGACGGGTGTACAGAATCAATCAAACGAAGACAGGCTATAAAAGATACGTTTTAAAGAAAACACAATGCGTATAAAGATGTGTGTAAACTGTAACTTCCATTTCTGTAATTTTAAAGCTCTGCAGAGAGAGAGAGAGACAGACAGAAACAGCAAAAGAGAGAGAGAGAGAGAGAGAGAGAGATATTTTCACTTTGATAACTCAAAAGGAATCATATATAAAATATTCGACAATACTGGATTTCCTCACTTAGTAAAAGTGTATAATTTCCTCTTGACCAAGACCTCGAAAACTCTAAACAGTTGAAAAATATATTTGCACCTAAGTTTCCGCGGTTCTTGTTTCCATATTTATCATCAACTTTTGCATTACTTACATTCAGTCCCAACAATTTATCAGAGAGACCTTAACAGATTATGCAAAGATATATCTCAAAACCATTCATCAAACTCATAGAACCTCTGGGATCTTAATTTCTAGATTCTGTGCAACTTTGTGCATTTTTATCAAAATGGTTATTTTTTATTTAAAAAAGGTGGAAAGTATAATAATAGTATAGATACAAGGGACTACAAAAACAAACATTTCTACAATTATATCGCTTCGCTTCTTTCGTGCCATTTGACAGCGCAGACTATGCTCTCTTTCCTTAGGAGATAACGACGCCGCATTGGAGGAAAGGAATTGTGTCTTTAGAGTATTTTGTTAATATAATTAAGCATTCGGTAGAATATTAAAATGAGAATATAATAAAAAGGTTACTGCATTTGTATGGGAAAATATGAACTCGTTTTGTCGGATGGATATACTGCACTCTCAAAGTCGTGCGGTATTTACATCCGAAAAACTCGTTCATATTTTCCCATACAAATGCAGCAACCTATAATTATAGACTATATCAATGGTAACAAGTTGGATAACAGCATTGGGGACTTGGAAGACCTCGATGCAGACAAATAATTTGCTTTCGCGGTAGAAAACACAAGACGATAGCAGTAGTATAGTGGGACGTTATAGCGTCAATGGGAAAAAACATTACAGACCCCCCTGGGACGATATAGCGTCAAGATTAATAGCATCAATGGGAATTATCATTACAGACCCCCATTGGGATTGTATAGCTTCAAGATGTATAGCGACAATGGGAACATACATTACAGGTAAGGTGAAGTCACAGGACTGAAGATTGGTAACAATGTAGCAAGGGGCTGACCTCAATCGGGAACAAAGAGCGGGGAAAAAACCAAAGAATGTTTGGGCGGAACAGAGACAGAGATAACACATAAAACAGACAGAACATACAAACTATACAACCGACTAAAAACAATTAGGCAAAGAAGCAAATCTTTTCGAGGCATATGAGTGGCTCTGAAAATGGCCTTTGGGTTCTTCTTCTTCTTCTTCTATTTTCTTCAGTTCTTCCACCATCTTCTTACTTTCTTAATGATTCCCTTCTCCTTCTTCTTTTCCGTCTCTGGAATCCAGTCAGGATGTCCCACCAATCTAAATTTTTCCTGTATCATCATCCAATTTTCATTCAGCTTTTCAAACTCCTCTTTTTTCTTTCTGTTTTCTTTGTCCTTTCTTTCTTTAGCCCAGCTGTCTTTTATCTTCTTCACCTCTTCTTCCATCACTTTTCTCTTTATTTCTTCTCCTTTCTTTAGTTGGTCCAGACACCACTTCACAAATGATTACTCTGTCCAATGCAATGTGTCTTCTGGAAAGCACCTGACTCTCATGACACCATCAAGTGCTTCCTTCAAGGTGCCCACACCTACATATGGAGGTTGAAGTAAACCTCGTAAATTTTCTACTTCCTCTTCTATCATAGCTTGTAAAAGATCCCTGGCTACTTTCAGGCTAGTCACAAAGTCTGGGCTGCCTGGATACTTCCATTCTTTCTCAAGCCTTTCCACCACATAGGCTGCGTCCATGATCCAATACCAACAGTCCTTCAATTTGTTGAATAAACATATTGTCATCTTCATTATTCAATGTTGAATGGCGCGAACGACGAACGCTTTGACTTTATATTTGTCAAGCACGGACGTGAAGGAAAACATCCCTTACACTCACTTCACATATTATATACTATACACACGGTAAAGATAAAAAAACTAACCCAAAATATACTATTAAAAACCACAATATCTACTATATCTTCTATCCACACAAACGTACACGAACGCTTACAAACCCTAAAAATCTACTATCCACACAAACGTATGCGCACTTATTCAAACACACACTCTACTATCCGCACAAACGTATACGCACTTATGCAAACACTCTACTGTTCACACAAACGTACGTGAGTTCACACACACACACACACACACACACACACACACACACACACTCACATCAGTTAAAGAGTGAGTGTTTATAATCACACTACTCCACATTCACACATATTGGCAACTTGAATAGTGTCTCTTTTGTTGAGCTTTTGGTAGCCCTGAAAAAGGCTATTTTTAGAACACCAGATGCACCTGGCTAATGGTGACATCTGCTAGGCCTGGCACCACAGATACAACGGGGCCATTGTGGTTGGGAAAGCAGAGAGGGGGTTGATTGGCTTCATTCTCCCAGTCTTCATTTTCAGGGATAGTGAAGACTTGCCTCTGTCTTCTCCTATTCCACACTCATAGATGTTGTATCCCCCTTATATCCTGCGCACGCAGCTGTATTGGTACTGGTTGTGGTGCTGGTAGAGGCTGCGGTGTTGGTAGTGGCTGTGGTGTTTGTGGAGGCGTCCTCGCCTCATGCTTCACCTCACACACATGTCTCATCATGAGGTGATTCAGAATTCCTCTCTTCTTTTCCTACTCTTCTTTCCTTTTTCTCTCCTCCTCCTTCTTTATCCTTGCCTCTTCGGCTACGTCATCTTGGATGCGCCTGGCATACTCCAGGCGCATTTGGAGTTCAAGCAATTCGTTTACCCGGCTCATCTTCTGTAGTTGATGCGTCAACGATGGGTAGCCAGACTAACGAGCGTTTCCCTTTATATTTGTCAAGCACGGACGTGAAGAAAAACATCACCCTGTCACCAAAACGTACAAGATTCATATCATTACCCAGAAAAACATGGAACGCGCGGACTTTAAAGAAACAATCACTTACTTTTTACTTACAAACACTAACTACAAACACAAACACATACAGATTATATTTTGACAAGCTACGAAAACAAATGCTTATAGACACACTTCGAACAAAGTCAAACAAACGAAGTGCTTATTGACATACTTCTAACAAAGTCTAATAAACGAAGTGCTTATATACACACTTCTATTTTTAACTTACTAAAATACCATTGGCAACTGAATTAGTATCTCTTTTCAAGAGTATTGGGTAGCCCTGAAAAAGGTCTGTTTTGTGGACGAGGAGTTATGGCAATCTTTCATTGTCTAAGATTGCGTTCGCGTCTGGTGACAGGCTCTCCCACAGGATAAGGTCTGCTTCTTCGGAACGAGAAGGAGAACTCTTTCGTGTCTACACGACAGTCAACAAAACCTCTATCTGGTTCCTCCTGCTGCTGTTGCTGCTGTTCTCTCTGCTCTCTCTCTCTGCTTCTGAAGTCTATACTTCTCCGTCCATTCTTCCTTTTCTTTCTTGATTTCCTCTCTGAAGAGCTCTTATATGAGGTCTTCAGTCACTTTCAACATTCTAACATTCTCTATCTCTTCAGGCTTGGGTATCAAGCTTTGCCTGACACGATGTAAATTCACGTAATCTTCGTTCAGCTTGGCTAGTCTTTAGTACGTCTTCATAGGAGGATGAGTAAACAATGGATCGTTAGACTGAAGGCTACCCCGCTTTATATTGTTCACGCGCGGACGCGATAGAAAACATTCCTACATTGTTTGATTTGAGGTTGAGAGATAGAGAGAAGTCAAAGAACATGGTTCATCATAAAAATGGAAAACAAACGACAGACACTTTTTCAAAACACAACATTTATATTCCAATATTTAATAACCAACAATTAACAATTAACAATAAAACAAACGTTTTTTCAAATAACAAACTATTTTGGACAAGGTTGACAACGTTGTGAAGTCAAGCTAGACTTCCAGGAATGAAAGTCATTGGGCCATTAATGCACACAACTTTTCCTAGCTAAAGAAAAAAAGATAACCATAATGGTCACAAAACCATCGTTCTATTATGTCATCGTTTCTAGAAGAGTGACAATCAAAATAAGTCACTAAATGTTCTAAAGAATATCAAAAACTGCGTTGATGAAGAAAATACACGCCATATTGTCCACACACCATAGAATATGTGCCTTGTAATTTCACATTATTGAATCGTTTTGACTGGGCATTTCTTCTCGTAAAGTCGATGATGTCGTCTTCCAAAGGTGGCAATCCATACTAATCAAAATACTCCACACAACTTTCTTTAGGAACGTAGACGACTACCCGGTGGGTTCCTGGGAGATGACTGTCTTCTGTGTTGATGACATAAGCTTGATGGTCTTGAGGTTTGCGATGATGCAGTTCATCTTTACCACACACGACAGGATTCCAAGAAGCAGTGTACGAACAGTGGTTCAAAAGGCAATAAAGTTCCCAGGCATCCATTTTTGTGTTGTTGTGTTGTTTTTGCTGGGTGTTTTCTTTATAGGTAATGATAAGTTATCCATTCAATCCTGACTTTTGGTTTGAAAATGTCTGACAAGTAACCGTTTCTTCCGCGTCGTCTCCGCACTCGGAGCCAAGAGAGCTTCGATGTGATCGATCTCTAGAGTCATCCATGGAGGAGAGGAATGATCACGCAAGTCTTTATACCACTGATGCAACACAGCTTCTTACGAGATGAGACTCCAGATACTCGTCCAATTTTTCTTCTTGACTCAACATCATACATTTATCGTGTTGAATTTGACTGGAATGATCGTTTTGACATCCATAGCAATCTTGGTCAATTCTGTAACTTTTGCTACCAGGTGTTCGGCAAAACAGGAGACTAAATGTAGTTGTTCTGGCCATGTGGACTTCATCACAATAACCTCTTCGTCTTTGTCTTGGGGTTCTGCTTCCACGGTATCCTTCCATTCCATTTCCATAGATTTTCCAACATTCAATGAGGAATTGTAGTCTTCCATAGCTTCCAATAGTCTAGAATGACTACTCTCAAACTGATTATTTATATGGTATTATCGAATAATTAGGCATACAAGATGACGTTCACCGTTTCGGTTGAAGCTTTAGCAAACTGGAGCTCCACGCATATTTGGCTGGATGTTATAAGGTGGAAATGTCCCTCGTCGCTGCCTTGATCTGGAGTGAGATCAAAAACCCACAAAGTCTAGCCTACTGCATAATCCTCGTACGTAACACCGTGACTGGTGTTGGTCCCTAGCTGTCCCGTGGCTTCGTACAGGGACAAGTACGATCTCAAGTTATTTTTCTGGGTAAAGTAAGGTTCGAAGGGTCGGGTACAGAAGGTCTTGCCATCGCGACTGACTTCGATCTTGGACACGTCGTAGTGATGAAAGTTGAAAGGATTTTTATTGAAGGCTACGTTGAATGCTGAATTGCTCACGATACCAAGTATTAAACGTTTGTGTAACTGTCCTTGGAACAGATCATCTTCGATCATGGATCGCTGGCTAGTGGGAAGGCTGAAAGTTTTCACTTCAACGCGTCATATCGGATACTTGACGGTCGTTCTGCTCAAAGTGTGACTGATGTCGTTTATCACTTTAGGTAACACTTCCACGCGTCGTACGTAGAGTCGGGCTTCTTGAATAACGGTTTTTTTATTTGGTAACATCATCAGTTATCAAATCGAAAGCGGTACTGATACGATTCAGTTTCAGTCGAACATCCACGCAGTTCAACAAATACTTTTCTTGCAACCACATGTCTAAATGCAAACGATCCATCAGTCCTAAACTCCTGTTGGGTGGTGTGATTTTCTTTCGACGTTCCACGAATCCACTATTTCCATCCTCTACATTGTCTAATTTCTTCGTGTCAGTTTTCCATACCATGCAGGCATCTAGATTGGTGTTTTTGGCTTCTATTCCGTACGTCAAGAGATTTACCAGGTACGCTTGGTAAGGGTAAGTATCCATGCTGCTGCTAACTAGTTTGTTATTCAAGTACAAATCCACTCCGATAACAAGGAATGTATGAAATAGTTAATGGGGACTACTTTATTTTCTTCTTCAGGATTAGAATTGTCTGTCGTTTCGATCACTCTACTTTCAAATACAAGTAACTGCTATTCAGATCGATGTAATCTTTGGGCTGTCCTTTTATGTCAAACTCGATGGGAGTCGAATCCGTCAAAGAGGAGACGGGATGAAATTCTACCCATTGCGATTCTTGCATCGCCATCATGGTGGGTGGCATGGCAAACAGATCCAGTTCCGACTTGGAACAGGTGCAAGACTCTCGGTGCATCATTTTCTTTCTTTCTCTCTGTGATTTAATAATCAAAAACGTCTAAGTCTCGTATTTTTTTTCTTTTTTAGTCTTTCTAGCTTTATGAGTATAAAGGCTTCTGAAGGGGTGTTTGCGTCGTCGTCTCTTTCTGCCTTGTCCTTGCTGTGGCGTCCGGGAAGCAGGAATGCCTGACTCGGCAGCATCCAGAGTATTTATAGGCATTTCTCGACGACCCAAAATCTCTTTGCCCGTTTGCAGCAAGACATTTTTGCCTGCTCTCAAGAAAGTTTACTTGTGGTTTTGTTTGTCGATGGTGACTTTTGGAGAAATTCTTTTCCATGTGTCAATGAGGCATCTTTCAAAGCGTGCAATCCTCGTTTCACCATCGGTTTCAAAACAGGGGCCACCGAACGAAAGGCTGATTTTAACATATCTCCTAAAACATGTACTCGCTGTCGAGCGACTCCTCGGTACACTGGATACATGACTTACAACTCGTTAGAGAATCGTTTTCGAAATTGGAGTTTCGCCGTGACTTTCCCATTGAAGAATGGAATATTTTGTCCCAGATCTCCTTTTATAGTAGTGTTAACAGTGTCGAAATACGACTTACTGACCGGTAAATAGTGAGAATGTACAAATTCGCGGTGAACGTGATAGGTGTTTCCACCTTCCTCGTCAGCGTTCGTGGCAAAATCCACTTTGAAAGGAATGACACGCAGTAGCGGTATGGAGGTGTGTCCCACCACGTTATACTCCACCACATCGGAGTACACAAAGATCAAATTCAGTCCTTCGTTCAGTTCTACCGGGGATCCAAAAGCCCTGTAAAAATCCATATTAATGGCGATCCATGGGCTCAAATTCTGTGTTAACATTTGTGGATGTCTACACAAAATTTTAAACAAACTACCATTAAAAGTTATGCCAAACGTGTTGTTATCCTGAAATTTCCTCAGCATTCGACGAGCCTTTTTATGGTACTCAATCTTTAAACTTTTTTGGCTCTGTTCAGGGCTTTGCCAAACGTTCCCTCGAAACTGTCAGCAATTGTGACCACCAAAAGGTTGACCGCTACAATAATAGCCTGACGACATTTTCATTGTGTAGATGCTGAATGTTGGATTGCTTGCTGGTTTTGTGAGATCTGAAAACCCGATTGTATTCATTTCTTCTTGCAATTGGACGTTCTGAATTTAGACGTGAAAAGTGCATTGATTTTCAGTGATGTTTTGGATTTGTGTAGGGTAAATCATTTCCACCAAAGCCACTTCCCGATGAGCTTCGTGATTTAATTGGATAGCCTGAGGTAATTTGGTCGTGTAACAACACAAAGTGTCGTGGGGAAACACCTCCATGGAACTGTCACTGGGTAGAGTTAAGTAAAACTGATTGTTATTGTTCATAATTCCAGAGTTCAGCTGCTGTCCGAGGGGTCACTGGAAGTCAGAGGAGTGTCTAAAAGAGGATTATGTTGTGATATTTTTGGAGTGGTGACTGACGTTAGACGCAAGACACCCCTTGTTTCCGTTCGAGGAGTATTTAAGGGAAGGATGGAAATAAGGTAACCGATGCAACTGATCAGTAATATGGTCCACAATTGTTCGTGTCCTTGTTGCAAACTCAAATTGGCAATGGCCGCACCGATGACTATACACCACAAACATTTGCCAGAAAAAGACTATTTGCCTTTTAGGCACACGTTCTCCACAACTTACCCACAACAGTTGCCTTTGTAGATCTTGCAGAGAAGAACTCGGTGAAGGAGTGATCACTGTGGTAGCTGAGATGTATGGAACGGCATGATGATCACTTCTTTTTATTGTCAATGACTTGCGAAGCGTCGATTCAAGAAACAAAACTGGGAGGATATCCTTTCCAACGTACTATGACTTCTTTGACACGTCGTTTTCCCACTTTACGGGTTCTTCGTTCGAGAATGATTTCGATGTCGTACACTTCGTCTTCGCATTTGGTAACGCGTTGTAACTCGGGTAAGTAAAACGTGCCTTTTAACACTTCCCCGTTCATGTCTTCCAATTTATAGACGGTATGATGACGGCCGCGCACTCGTCCAGCGACACGAAACAATTCGGTGCTACAGTTGGGTAAGTAATCTTTGTCGAAAGTACGTTTGGTTTTGCCAATGCGCACCCAATCTCCTACTGGCAACACTTTACTTTTCTTGGGGACAGCCACCGTCGGGGATGTATCAAACATGCGCTCGAAAACTGTCACTTCGTTGGCGGGAGTCACTTCTTGTGGGGAGGGGGGGGGGGGCACGTCTGATGCTTTGATAGTAAGATTGATTGTACGCTTGGACTAAATGCGGTAAGACTTCGATGGACTTGAGAGTGTTGTGAAATATTCTTTCAAGGTGCGTTGAAAACGTTCCACGATGCTGGCTTTTGGTTCTGGGATTCTCGGTGGTGATAAAATGAATGTCACGTTTCTTTAATTCTTTTCAGAAAGCTTGGTTCAGAAATTCGGTGCCTTTGTCGGTTTGCCATCGAAGAGGGTGACGACCGCTTTGTTTCAACACCAGCTGAAGGGCTCGCACTAGTTCACATCTCGATTTGGAAGTCAATGGCACGACCCAGGCAAATTTAGAAAAGACGTCGATGACACAAAACAAATATTTGTAGCTACGATTGTAGGTGGCCAAATAAGAGACATCGGCTAAATCGGCTTGCCATTGATGATCCATGCCTTCAACTCGGGTGCGACTTCTGGAAACTTTTCGTCGAATGGGTTTGTGTAAAGTGTACGTGGCTTGTTCTTGTAACCAACGTTGCACTTGAGGTAAACGAAGACTTTTCAGGCGGATTTTGGCAGCACGATACAATTTCTGAACTCCTCCGTAACCTGCAGGATGGGATGGATCGTAATAAATGCTGGCTAACACCTTCTCCATTTTTAATTAGGCACCCACTTTTCGCTGATGCTATTTAGATGGGGCGAAATGGGTGTGTCACGGGAATAGAAGTCGAAGGTAGTGGTGGTGATAAAGGAGGTAATGGAATGCCTTTGGTCTTCTTTTCTTTTTTCAGTTCTGGTTTCCCTTCTTTCTTTTACACTTCTGTCGAAGGAAGAGTGGATATCATATGTATAACGCAAGCTTTCAGTTCTTCTCGTTGGGCAGTGAGGGAAGGGGTCAACAAGGATGCTGAAATCTTACTAGGAATGAGAGCTGCGGACGGTGTTTTGAAAGACTTCTCGTACCTCTTCTTCCTCAAGCGTTCGTGGAGCTGCGTCTGTCTTGACCGCTGGGGTGGTGGTTATGTGCTTTTCATCAAGGCCTTAAAATCTTTCAGAGTGGGCAGAGCTGTTTCGTCTAAAGCTTTCTGGTGAAAGAGTCTTAGTAATTGCAAGAGTTGACTATACTTTTGCGATTTTTCTGTTTCTGACAAATTGTTGCGATCCACCAATGACTGCAATTCATGTTCTAACTGGGACATCTCGGTCAAATTCGGATTGGGTGGCAAATGCATGGTCAGTTATTCTTGCCAACGATGGTATCCCATCCATCGTTTGTAAGGCACTAAAGCCAGTTTTCGTCCATCCATCGGATTTCAACGGTCAAGTCTGAGATCTTTGGACTCCAGAGGTCCCTTTTATCCTCTGGTCTCTTTTTATCCTGCTCCCATGAGTCCTCTTAGCATTGTTCCTAATACTCCGTTCAGTAAGGGTCCTAACAACAGAGGCAAAATTCATACGCGATGTACCAACATCTTCTTCTTTTGACGGATGGGAATTTTCTTTTGAACCATTTGTCGAAGAACGTAACAATGTTTGGCTAAGCATTTTTTCTGGTGTTTAGACAAAGGTATCGTGCCTCTCAAGATGTTCAAACAACATTCGCACATCGATGACATCTTTGGAGGCGGTTTGAATGAGTGTTTTCTACGCATGGGTGGAGAAGCTTTGGACAGGACGGACAACATGTTTGACTAAACGAGGAGGCAGTCCTTTCCTTTTCTTTCCTTTAGGGTTAGAAGAGGGATGTCTTCTGGGGGTGACATCTTTGGGTGTTCAGGAGCATAAAAACACTTATCCCATCCTTTACCACTGATCTTTTTATACTGGAATGTGTCGCCACTGATTGTGTTTACGTTGTATCAACTTGATGACAGGCATCACACGTCGTGGCTGGGTTCGCAACGGACTAAATCGGGACAGTTCTTGCTTGGACAAATCCAGTAAACTCTGTAACATGCCCGATCTCTCTTGGACTTTGATTTGGGGGTTGGTACTTTGTGAGCAGCTGCTACTGCAGCTAAAGAGGAGGAGGGTATCACAGCTGGAGGATAAGTCCTTGGATGCGTTGGTTTCAGTTGTTTCATCAAATGAGGAAGAACGGGTGTCAAATTGGGTTTGGCAGGCATCACAAACAACAGAGAAGTGGAAGAACCTGAGGCTACTGAAGACTTGGCCATCGTCGCTGCTGGTCGTGGTTTGCAAAAGTAAGGATGCGTCCTGGTCGAAATACCTCTCTTGTAGGTAGATGCTGTTTTCTGAGGGCTTTTCTTTTTCTGTGCACTTTTCTTTATCTTTATCTGTGGGTTATTTCGTTTCTGGGAATATGTCCTGGACCTTTACACCGTTGCTCTTTTTCTTATTTGGGAATCGTCTGGCTTTTTTGGGAGTGACCTTTTTCTTGGGGAGTACTTTGGGGGCATTATGATCCCATGTTAAGAGGGAACGAATGAGATGCTTCCTGGATAACTGGTCCCTCCACGTTTCAAAATGATTTGCTTTTTGATTTGAGTGTCGATGCGGAGATCGGCCAGTTGAGCCAAGGCTACCTTGTTTCTCTCAAAAAAAGCGTTTGGTTGGATGAGGAATGTGAATGATGCATTGCAGTAATTGACGTACTGTCGCTGTAAACCATCGTAAAACTTCTTTGAGACTGGCTTCTAAGACACGAGCACGTATTTGTGGATTATTTCCGTGACTGATGCCATACAAGGCACGAATCAATCTGACTGTAAGATGAGACTGACGGGGACGTCGTGTTCCCGCTGTGTGAGACAGACCCAAAGTATCTGAGGTTTTTACAGATTATGTTTGTTAAGTCGACGAGGAGGACGTGTACACGACAGGTCCTCTGTCTTAGCACCAGTGGTGAAACAGATTGGAACGAAATTGCAAATAATCGGGTGGGTGGGTTTTAAATCCACGTGTAAATAGGCGTGTGGGGTTTGAGTGGCGTGGCCGTACGCATGAGTCAGCCAAGGCGTTCCTAACTGCTTGGCTAAGACTTGCACTAGTGATTTATAGCTAGGGCTTTTAATCAAGACCACGTAATGAGCATTGAGACAAATGTTGCGATGGTTATTACTTTGTTAAAACAAATTTTGGGTAATGTAAATGACACTGGCATTACGATGATGCCCTTTGCGCGTAAACCACAGTTCAATGTCTTCTTCGTCTTCTCCTAACATATCGTCGAAAATGACCAGATGGGTGGACTCGGGTCAGACACGATCCCGTCGTCTTCCCTAGGAATGCCTTCCACAAACAAGATGTAATCGCCTTGACTTTCTCGCAAGAGACTGTACGCCGATTGTAACACCACACGATCCATTGAGGTGGACGGTCGATCAAATGATGTTTATGTTCGATCAAACGTGTGACAAATTCGGTTTTGCCTGAACCGCTAGGTCCGGCAATTAACATGTTAAAGGGACGGCGAAGATACAAGGCCTGCCAACTGGCATGATCTAAGTGTTCGTCGATAACTTTCAAAGTGGAGGAAGAGGAAGCAGAGACAGTAGAGGTAACGTAGTGCAAGGAATGTCACTTTTGACACGAAGACAAACAAGACAAGAGTTTTTACACTTTTTTCAGGACACGTTTATTGCAAGTTAAAAAGGAGCAGCACGAAATACGAAAATGCACAAAAGCCAAATGGTTAAAACACATCAAAACGATCAAAGTGGAATATAAACAAGTCACTGTACAACATGTTTTGGTAACCAAGGTGTCCTAGGGACAGTGTGTAATGTTGTTACAGTCTCTACATTGGGTACAGTCACACAGGTGTCCTCCCAGAATGGTCTTTCTGGAATGTCTATGACAGTTCTCTCCTGAAGGGAGTGGTTGTCCTCAGTGACGGGTTCTTCTAGCAATGTCACTAACAAAAATTTAAAAGTTACTTTTTTCACTGGACGTTTGAATTTTGAGGACCACAACTCTTGGGCATAACTGGCCACTTCTTTGGTCCACGCCTCAAAACCCCAACTTTTCGAGTCACGTACATCTGTCCAGTGAGGGTGTAAGTCACAAGCTACACACAGATCGTTGTTCAATCTTTGCCTAAGAAATATCCAGATGAAAACGCAAGGCTTTTAACAAAATGAGTCTCTCATGAACATTTAAAGGGACCACTTTCATGTTTTATTTGGTGGCAAGTACTGTTCGTAAAGAGGCCACAAGGAATCGGCTGGTAAACGAAATCCCAGAAAACAAGTCACTAAGACACACACCACACGTCGACCCCAATTCAATTGATACAGCTCTCGTAATAAGTGTTGGTAATCTTCCACTGTTTTTATATCTCATTGATTTCCTTCCACGGAATCTGTTGTATCATTTCTGATAAAGGCCGTGGCATGGTATCCTGTTATTATACCTCTTTTTGTCGGAGGCAATAATTGTACTTTCTGCACAACAGAGATGATTTTACTTGTGGCGAATGTAAATGGTTTAGTCACTAACTTGCACATCACAGTTAACCTAGTATTGGAGAGCAAATGAAAAGCCGACTTGTCTTACGTATTTACGTATGTCTGCTGATCATTACGTATGTGTGCTGTATGTCTGCTACAGAAGTAAATATTTAGAAATCGAGATGTTTGAGGGGTAATGAAACGTATCACAACTTGTTACGGTACTAGTGAAGTTTAATCATATATACGTCACATACTGATTCTTTTAGCCACCTTGTCACAATAAAGTATTCAAAATAGTTCTTTGCTGTCAAAAATGAATGTAAAAGGGGGTTGGTGGCAGTGTCTGTTCAGTATCAGAGCCACCAATTGAATAAGGAATTAACTTGAATACCTCAGGCAAAATCTCATATAAATGCTTTCGACAAAAATCATTATTTAGTTTTTATTTGTTTCTTTAATTTTAAATTGTCTCATTTTTCTGTAATTGTTCATTGTCAAATGAAAGTGCACTTAAAAAATGTCCAGTGAGACCTTAGTGCTGTCGGTATTGCTAGAAAAGACTGTCCTAAATCAGTTGCTTCTGATTCTATCTAGCTTTGGAACTGCAGGGCGGACAACCTCTGTGTGTGTGTGTGCGTGTGTGTGTGTGTGTGATTTGGATTTTTAACGTAGCTTTGACAATGTTCAGTCATATGGCTACGATGTCTGCCGTGCGGCAGTTTATAGTGATGTCTTGCACTGGGACATCGTGCCGCATACATGTAGCATCATGTCCCGCCCAGTCACATTATCCTTACATAATGCTAATCTGTCCTAACACTAACGTCTTAATGCTGAGCGCCAAGTACCTGTTAATACCATTTGCATGTCTTTAGTATGATTCGGCCGGAGTTCGAACCCAGGACCTCCTGCATCCGAGGTGGATGCTCTAACCACCAGAGCGGTCCAGGCTGCTTTTGGAAAAGTGGAACAAGATTTTCAAAACAAAAAGGCTACGTAGAAGTACGCTCACATCACGTATACAAGATATTCAAATCAGAATAGGACCTACTTGTGTGGCGCCACATTCAGCAAGGCGGATAGTGTTAAAGAATCCAGAATTGTTGCCAATGCTATGGTCAAACTATGCCCAATGTGTGTTTGCAAGTATCAAAATATTATGCCATAAAAATATCAGCACCGCAGCCTTCAATGTGAAGGCGTTTGCATTGAAGTTGATGGAAACAATAAAACTACGGTGAGAAAAATAAAATGCATTTTGGTACCATCCATTCTAGTCTTAATAAAAGTCATATTATGTTTGCTTTATGCATGCCAAGTTTATTATCCTCGGCTCCTCGTACGTGACTGCATTTTATCCATGTCGTTAGCAATCTCTGCGTAAAAATCAAAGTGATCGAGATGCTCTTTTAAACATTACCATAGAAACGATATGCGTCATTATGATCCAGTAATTAAGATTCATTTTCTTTCAATGGTTTAATCAAAATCAAGGTCCTTTCAGGACAACTTCTATCGTAGTAGGAAGACTGAGTGTTTTTTTTAATCAACAATATGATTACGATGCGCTCCTGAACGTCATGTGAAATAAAGTACCATATTCCACTGAATCTAGTCACTACTAAAGAAACATCAGAATCAATAATATAATAGACCATCTGTACTTGCTTATAAGCCGATTCCAACTGCACGAAACGGACCTTGATCCGTCGTCGCATCATGTGACATCAGATCGTAGTCTATGCTGTTTGTTCTAAGTATTCCTCCTAATAAGCTACAGAGACCAGGATCTGTACTCGACTTACAGCCGAGTACATACGGTACTTACTAGAGAATGGAGAGGCTGTATTGTTGAGAGAACTTTCATACCTAACATTCATTGACCATTATTCGTCCCTTCAAAATCATAGGATTTCTCACACTACATAAACCCTATTTCTGCACATGAATAATCATCAAATAGCGTAATTTTATATCTGTCCAGGGATATTGGGACATATTTCTACAATAAGATGTTAACAAATGTAACAAATATGATACCTACATAGATAAGAAAAAAATAATTAACGATATGTTTCTCCATCAATAATGCATACTACGAAGAATATAACATTAGCGTAAAGAGTGTAGCCGGTCGTTCATAAACATTGTAGAAAATACATAGTTTAATGGGATAGATATGCACTTCATGTCCCCAAAGCAGGATGATGTCTATAGGCACGAGATCAGTAACGATCTCAAGACCCAAGCGGAGGATAATAATAAAGTCTAGTATTGAGATGAAGGGTACCTTCTTCAGAGGAAAACACAGTCCAATGGTGGAGTCGAACGTCACACCTTGTTTCCAACTTAAGATGACCAAGGAAGTTATGAGTTTACCAACGATCTCAAGCACACCAGATGTGGCCTGTTATAAAGTAGACACAGACTTCCTGAAAGCAGAATGCACTCTGGAATTATTATTATCACCCAGAACATCGACACCACTTTCTGTTACAATTAATTCCACTTCTTCACTTTTAACGGAAAGCTTAAACTTTGATCTTATCACACAGTCTTACAAGGAAGATGTGCTCTTTCCTTCGAGGATAGACTTTGGACGTTCATTTACAATGAGGCCTATAAATGTACGAAACGAGAACCGTAGGCGTCCTAAAACCGCTGCTTTTCATACTAGTACAGAAAATATTTTTGAAGCGGATGAAGTGCCATGTCAGTCCATTTATGCATTCAGGCTTGTTGAAGAAAATCTTCTTGTATCAGAGCGTGGTACTTCAGATGATGGCGATACCACATAAACAATATTCAGCATAGAGAGCTTATGTTCTACAAGTTCTG
Organism: Sinohyriopsis cumingii; assembly: GCA_028554795.2. Lineage (NCBI taxonomy): Eukaryota > Metazoa > Mollusca > Bivalvia > Unionida > Unionidae > Sinohyriopsis > Sinohyriopsis cumingii. The sequence goes on along the minus strand of CM068838.1, from coordinate 133,112,515 downwards.
TGAAATCTGACTGGATGTTCGCCCTGCCCAAGACACCATATTCCTCAAAGATTTCATTATTCCCTTATGCAGATACATTGCCTATCATGGTGGAGACCGAAAAAAAAGGTCCTCTAAGATTGAGCAGGAATTTGTATCGACGTTTGCTCCAGCCCTTGTTTCGCTCAAAAAAGAATTACGATAGTCATGCCAGAAGAATATAACCGACCATACAGGAATTCTGAATTAGCTGATTTAGAACAAGACATACTGATCCCAGAGGTCGTTCCTGAGCTGGAATATTTGGCTGTCCAGCTGCGACTTGGTTCCTCTGGTAAGGCGGAAAGTCTTGGGAGAGGAAGCTATGGAGCAGTTTTCCTGGGAGATCTGGTTAAGAAGATTAAGAGTGTTTCCCTCAAAGATTCCTCAGGTACGTGTAGCGACGCCGATCTGTTTAAAGAGGCCCGCTGTTCTTAAAGGACACTGGTTATGTAGCAGAGGTGACTGGTATAGTCAGGTTAGGTCTCCTCTGTGCTGTTCAAGAGTTCGTGGGCAATGAGAAAAACCCTGTATGACATCATGACCAGTTGTGACAACACCCCGTCAAGGTCAACCTGGCTGTCCATTGCATGCCAGCTTGCACGTGGTCTTTCCGAAATCCACATAAAAGGTGTTCTCAGCAATGATTTTAAATCGGACAATGTACTTTGTGAAAACGCGACTGTTATCTTTATTGATTTTGGACTGGCCAAGTACAGGAAGGGTTTAGTCTTCGACTGCACTCTGGAGAACATAGCCCAATGTTACTATCTAGCTCCCGAGGTTCGCTCCGGTAACAAAGCAGTAAAAAGTCGGACATCTACAGCTTATGATGTCTTTTTAGGGATATTGCTATAGTCTCCGACATTCTGGAGTTAATTCACATCACAGACTATTGCATTCAGTATGATCCCCGATGTAGGCCGATATTGCAACACTTGAAAGACGCTTTGGAAGATCTATTAGATTCCTCTTGAATGTGCAATTACTATTTCTCCATGCTGAAATTATTCATGGAAATTTTGAACTTTTGAGGTAACGGATCCGGTATCATATGTAGTTGTCAATCTAAAATCGACGGTTAGCTCCATGTATCCTCAACTGGTAGTGCAATTTCACTCTAGTCTGCTAGAACAAATATTATCCATAGCGTTACGCATATTTGATTTAATTTATATTTGATTTAATTTAATTGTTTGTAAGTTTTTTAAAAAAATTTAATTTCATTGCATGTCTAAATAATGTAGTTTTGTTTACTTGGAACTCGATCATTTTCAGAAAATAGTTTGACCTTGACTCTTCAGTTGTAAACAACTAAAGCTGACCTAGTTCCCGACCTTGATTAAGAAATCAAGTGAGAGAATTAAGCAACTTTTTATTTTTATCTTATTGTTATAGTAACATGATTGTTTTTAGTCAAGGTCATACTGGTACTACGTGTTTTTATACGTAAATACTTCTCTAAGGTTCTGGAAAGTTGACCGTCATTCGAGAATTTGTTTTGTGTTTCGAGTTTTTGAATAATCATTGTTTATAGTTTTTGTTCATTTGGGCTTCTAAACACTGAGGCGTAAACGTGTTTCTTTTGTTGTGTCATTTGGGGAATTACATTTTAATGTTTATTCGATATATTTGGATTCTAAAAGATAATTCTTTTTCCTGGAAATATATGAGTGTTCATACAGAATTATTGGGAAAAAAAACATTTCGTTAATTCAAACACCAGATTATTATTTGTGAATAACACATAACTGTAGACATTTCAACACCACAAAGGATACAGTATACGTCATCGTCTTCTATCTTGGATTCTTCTTCGGGACTCGAACTTGAATTCATAAGAACATTTCATTATTAGGACTTCTAAAATGTAATTCGTGGATTATTCCTGGATTATTTTTGGATTTGATTCTTAAAACCTTAAGTTCTTATTTTTTTCATTTTTACAAATATTTTCCAGGGAAATTAATTATTTGTTAAATTTTTCAAAGCTTTTTTCAAACTGTTTACTCAAGCCAAAGCAAGTAACATAAGACTAGTCATGAAAGACACTCGGTATTCGTGTATATAAAGTAACGCCTTTGCCTTTTAAGTAATTATATTGAGAACTTAAAACTTTTTTATTTCTGCAGTTTGAGGTTAAATTATTTTCGTTCTCAAAATTAGGCGCCTGTGCTAGTCGGAATATCAGTGTCTAAACAACTTGCATGCAATGGAACATCTTTTCAAGAAGATCCTTGCATTCATATGCATGAATTACTTGAACCATTTGCCTGTTTTAACATCAGGCCCGCACATTTATCGCTGCTTTAAAATTTCTCGACGCAGATCTTCATTTGATAAAGAAATGTAGACATTAATATTAAACAAAACGTTTGGATTATTACTCTCTTTGTACGGTATCTTATGTTAGTAATTTGTAATCGAAGTTAAAATGCAAAATACTTTGTGAACACCAGTAATGTGATTAAACATTAGATTCTAATTTTCCTAAATTTTATAAATCCTAATTTTTAAATCAGAACATTTAATTCAATACATTTTGGTGAAATTGCAACCATCTCGACCCTTTTCTGCCTTTCATGTGTGTCTCGCCTCAAGCAATTCACGGTTTCAGGAGGCTCAAATAGTACGGCCAAAACAATACTCTAATTAAATACGTGTTATGTATCCGATCTCATCCTTGATTTCCAAGTCTATGCATTGTTATATATTCAGCCTTTTTTTAGTCGGACTGCAGGCTTTATACAGTGTGTAAATCTTCGCAATTAGCATGGCTGATTAATCCCGCATGAAAAATGTTATCTCAGTTGTTCGTTTTGTGGCATTATCATGACTAGAACAAAGTTTACGATTATTCAGAGTCATCATTACTATACATGTAGTATGTGAGAAAGCTTGCCAGTAGCTTCTCGTGGGTCGGTGGTTCTTTCCGTGCTTTTCCCGGGTTCTTCCTCCGCCATTAATAATAGCCGCCATGCATAGCTGAAAAATGGCGTTAAACCCCACAACAGCAGCAGCAACAACATAAATACATGTACTGAGTTAAGAAAACACAAAATTGTTGGAGTTGGTTGTTGTTGTTGTTGTTATTGTAGGGTTTAACGCCATTTTTCAGCACACGGCTACACATGGCGACCAGTATTAATGGTGGAGGAAGAACCCGGGAAAATCCCGGAAAGAACCACCGACATAAGAGAAGCTACTGGAAAGCTTTCTCACATACCCACATTGGCCGAATCCGAGACTCGACCCCACGCAGACAGAGGTGAGATAGCAGTGATCCGTAACGGAGAGCGCTTTAGACCACTCGGCCACTCGGGGCCCCTTTTGGAGTTGGAGCGAGGGGAACGGGGTGTAACAATATAGTTACAACCGCATTTTTTAAAACTAGATCAGACAACAATAACAATTTCCCATTTCTCGCATTCAAGAGCAAGAAGTTAAAATTCTTCAGCATATTATCATCACGTGTCGAAACTTATAATGAAAGATTGCTCATCAAAATAGTCCCTGTTTCAATTAAAATTCTCTGAAGATTTCCTCAAATTAAGATTTCGCACTATCTTGCTTACGATATTCTAACAATATTGAAATTTAATTTATGTAGATATAATGCAAAGGATAAAAAGTAATTCTTTCGACTTAAGATTAACTTCTTTAATTCTTGAAAAACTAGTGAATTTCTCAAATTTGTGGGTATTCCCAGTTATTTCTCAGAGGTAAAAGTAAGACTAATTTCAGGAAATCTGAAATGTTTAGAGAACCCGTGATCTGAAATGTTAAGATTTCAGCCCTTCAACCAAAACGACGAGCTCTATTGATGTTGTCACTTGTGCAATGTAACCACATTAGTAGTGAATAGGGATAGTATAGGGTCTATGGGACTTACCATTAAAAACACCCCTGGGACAATATAGGGTCTATGTAAATTTAACATGGAGAAAAACCCTGGGACAATATAGGGTCTATGGGAATTAACATGGACAAAAACCCCTGGGACTGTATAGGGTCTATGTAAATTTAACATGGCCAAAAACCCCTGGGACTGTATAAGGTCTATGTAAATTTAACATGGAGAAAAACCCTGGGACAATATAGGGTCTATGGGAATTAACATGGACAAAAACCCCTGGGCTGTATAGGGTCTATGTAAATTTAACATGGACAAAAACCCCTGGGACTGTATAGGGTCTATGTAAAATTGAAACAGGGAGGGGTCTCTATTTTTTAAAAAAAAAATAAAAAAATATAAAAGGGGTAGGCAATTGAAAGTCTATCTCTTTTCGAGAGATTGGAGTGGTCCTGAAAAGGGCCTTTAGTTTTCTTCTTCTTCTTCTTCTTCTAATTTCTTCTATTTCTCCACCAGCTTCTTATTTTCTGTCCTACACTTTTTCTCTTCTTTTCTACCTCCTTTTTATTCTTTTTCTCTTCTTTCTGCTTCTCCTCCTCTTCTTTCTTCCTCTTCTCATTTTCTTCTTCTTTTTCAATTTTTTCATTCCATTCTCTCATCCTTATCCTTTCCTCTTCATCCTCCTTCTCCTCCTTTATTTCTTTTCACAGATCACTGACGATGTCCTTTAGTTTTCTTAAATTGTTGATCTCCATCTTCACTCGATGGGGACTATAAGAATAGTGATCCTCGTTTAGGTTAACCGACATTTGCTCCATCATACCCAAATTGTCCAGGACGTCTTGCAATTTTTTCATTTTATCAAGGTGGTTCGAAGCCATCTTCTTTTTATTCTTTGTAGAATGGTGTGAACGACGAATACTGTGGCTTCTTATAGTTAAAGCGCGGACGTGATGGAAAACATCCCCTAAAGCCCAAAAATTATATTACCTAGATCATCACTTAAAACGCGCGGACGTGAAGGAAAACATCCCCTACTTTTCTCATTTCATATTATCTACTATCCACATACGTGAAGCAGCAATAAACAAACTCAAAATCTAGTATTCACACACGCAAAGCAATAAAATGAAACCCAAATCTACTATTCACACAAACCAACTTAAGCGCTTACAAAACCCAATAATCTACTATCACACAAACGTACGTGAGCGCTTACAATCACAAACACATACAATCACACCAGAAAAGAGTGAGTGTTTACATTCACACTACTCTACATACACACATTGGCAAATCGATTGTTATTTCTTTTCTAAAGGTTTGGGTAGCCCTGAAAAGGGCTGTTTGTTTTGAACTCCAGGGCACCTGGTTAATGGTTGCACCTTCCAGGCCTGGCACCACACACACATCTCCTACTCCAATCTCCTTTCACTCTTTTTTGAGGGAGAGCAGAGGCGGAATGAGTGGCTTCAGAATCCCAATCTTCTGTCTCTGGGATTCTGAAATTTCCTTCTTGTGTCTGTGTTACAGCCATTCCTCTCTCCTTTTCCTCCTCTTCTTTTTTTCTTCTCTCCTCCTCTTCTTTCTTTCTTCTCTCCTCCTCTTTCATCCTTCCCTCTTCGACGATGGCCTCCGCAGCCAGTTCATTTAGCATGAGCCTGGCATATTCCAGGTGCACATGAAGTTCCAACAATTTCGCTAGCCTTCTGCTCATTCTCTAGTGTTGATCAATCAACAAGGGTAGCTAGACTGCCGAGCGATTTTCAATTTATACTAAAAGCGCGGACGTGAAGGAAAACATCCCCTAAAACAATATTTATCTTACTAGATCATAACCAAACAACGCGCGGACCTAAAAGAAACACTCACTTTTTTTACTACCCATTACTATTTTTAAAAATTTTCATTAAAAATAATATACTATCCACATACGCGGAGCAGCAATAAACAAACCCCAAATCTACTATTCCCACACGTCGAACATCAAAAAACATTATCATTAACTACTATCCACACAAACGTACGTGAGTGCTTACAAACACAAACACATACAATCACACCAGAAAAGAGTGAGTGTTTATATTCACACTACTCTACATACACACATTGGCAAATCGATTGTTATTTCTTTTCTAGAGATTGGGGTAGCCCTGAAAAGGGCTGTTTTTTTGTGTGCGAAGTTGAAGCTAGGGCAATCTTTTATATTCTAAGAATGCGACGTCCTCTGACGATAGACTTTCTGACGATAGGTCTGCTTCTTCGGAAAGAGAAAAAGAACTCTTTGGTGTCGATACGACAATCGACAAAGCCTCTGTCAGGTTCAGGTTGCTGCTGCTGTTGTTGTTGCTGTTGCTGCTCTCTCTGCTGTTTCTGAAGTCTGTACTTCTCTGTCCATTCTTCTTTCTCCCTGTTCACTTCTTCTCTGAAGAGCTCTTCTATCAGGTCTTCAGTGACTTTTAACATTCTCACATTCTCTATCTCTTCTGGCTTCGGTATCAGACTGTGTCTGACCCTATGCAAATTCACGTAGGCTTCGTTTAGCTTAGCTAGTCTGGAGCACATCTTCGTAGGAGGATGAGTCGACAATGGATGGTTAGACTGGAGGCTACCCCGGCTTTAAAGTCAAAGCGCGGACGTGAAGGAAAACATCCCTATACGGTTTTCGAGCCGGAACGTTCAATGAGTGTCATGAGAGGGATAGTAAGAAGTCAAAGAGCATGAATCAAGATTCCTATAGCAAAACAAACCACAAAGGCATTTTTTTCAAAACACAACATTTTTTATTCAAAATCACTTAACACTAACAAACAACTATAACATTTTTTAACAATATAACATCAAAACATTTTTTTTCTAATCACAAACATTTTTTTTCAACTAACTCATTATTTTGGACACGGCTGACAACGTTGTGAATGAAATTGTGATTTCCACTGTTGGTAGTCATTCGGCCATAAATGCACACTACGATTCCTAGCTTGAGACAAAAGACCAGTATAATGGTCACAAAACCATCGATCTACTTTCACATTGTTGCTAGAAGAAGAACGAGGATCAAATTGAGCCACTAAACGTTCTAAGGAATAGCCCCGACTACGATGATGCAGAAAATACACACAGTACTGTCCACACACCAAGAAATCTGTGCCTTGTAATTTCACATTATTGAATCGGATGGTCTGAGCATTTCTTCTCATAAAGTCAATGATATCGTCTTCCAAAGGAGGCAATCCGTACGAATCGAAATATTCCACACATCCTTCTTGAGGAAAGTAGACGGCTACCCAGTGGGTTCCTGGGAGATGACTGTCGTCCGTGTTGATCACATAAGCTTGATGGTCTTGAAGTTTGCGATGACGGAGTTCATCTTTAGCACAGACGACAGGATTCCAAGAAGCCGTGTACGAGCTGTGGTTCAAAAGGTAATAAAGTTCCCAGGTATCCATTTATTTGTGTAGTTTTCTTTTTCTTCACAGGTAATAATAAGTGATCAATTCGATCCTGACTTTTTGCTTGAAAATGTCTGACAAATAACCGTTTCTTCGTTTCGTCTCCCCACTCTGATTCAGGAGAGCTTCGATACGATTGATCTCTTGAGTGGTTAATGGTGGACAAGAATGTTCACGCAAGTCTTTATATCACTGAAGCAACACGACTTCGTCCGAGATGAGACTCCAAGCTTCGTCCAGATATTCGTCCAATTTTTCTTCTTGACTCAGCATCAGGCATTTATCGTGTTGAATTTGACTGGGATGATCGTTTTGACATCCATAGCAATCTTTCTTGATCAATTCCGTCGTTTTTTCGACCAAGTGTTTGGCAAAACAGGAGACTAAATGCGCTTCTTGTTCTGGCCATCGGGACTTCATCATAACTTCGTTGTCTTTGTCTTGAGATTCTTCTTCCACGGTCTCCTCACATTTCATGTCCAAAGTTTCTCCACTAGGTAAAGAGGGATAACAGTCTTCCATGGCTTCTAATAATCTAGAATGACTTCTCTTAAACTGTTGATTTCTATGGTATTATCGAATTCTGCATACAGGATGACGTTCACCGTCTCTTTCAGTTCTTCTGCAAACTGAAGTTCCTCACGAATCTGGCCGGATTTTATAGGGTGGAAATGTCCCTCGTCGCTGCCTTGATCTGGAGTGAAATCGAAAGCCCACAAAGCATAGCCTCCTGCGTAATCTTCGTACGTAATACAGTGACTGGTGTTGGTTCCTAACTGGCCGGTGGCTTCGTACAGGGACAAGTACGATATCAAGTAATTCATCTTCGTGTCACTAAAGTCAGGTTCGAAAGGTCGGGTACACAAGGTCTTGCCATCGCGACTGACTTCGATTTTCTTCATATTAAAGTGTTTAAACTTAAAAGGATTTTTAGTGAAGTCTCCGTTGAAGGCTGAATTCTTGACCATGCCAAGGATTAAACGTTTGGGTAACTGTCCTTGAAACAGATGATCTTCGATCATGGAATGATGGCTAGCAGGAATGGTGAAGGTTTTCACTTCCACGCGTCGTATCGGATACTTGGCGGTCGTTCTGCACAAAGTGTGACTGATGTCGTTTCCCACTTTAGGTAACACTTCCACGCGTCGTACGTAGAGTTTGGCCTCCTCGATTTTGCTTTTGGGATTGCCACCAGTAGTAGCATCAATATTAGCCAACAAATGGAAAGCGGTACTGCTACGATTCAGTCTCAAGCAGACATTTACACCGTTCAGCAAATATTTCTCTTGCAACCACATGTCCAAATGCAAACGATCCATCAGTTCTAAACTCTTTCCATTTAATATTTTGTTTCTTCGTTCTACAAATCTCTCATTGGCGTCTGCTTTTTTTTTGGGTCATCACTAAGACCTGTTTTCTCAAAATCGCCCGCTTCGTCAGGTTCCTATAGCACGCAAGGATTGAGATGGGTGTTCTTGGCGTCTATTCCGTACGTCAAGAGATTTTCCAGGTAGGCACGGTAAGGATAAGTATCCATGCTGCTACTGACCAGTTTGTTATTCAAGTACAAATCCACTAAGCTGAACAAGGAATGCATGAAATTGTTGACGGGAGCTACTTTCTCTTCGCCGCTTATAGATTCTCCTCCCTTATCTAGAACTTTGACTTTCAAGTACAAGTAACTGCTATTCAGATCGATGTAATCTTCGGGCTGTCCTTTGATTTCAAACTCGATGGGAGCGAAATCTGTCAATGAGGAGACGGGGTGAAATTCCACCCATTGGGATTCTTGCATGGTCATTATGGTGGGGGGCATGGCAAACAGATCCAGTTCCGACTTGGAACAGGCGCAAGACTCTCGGTGCATCATTTTTTTCTGTTTCTCAATAATCGAAAACGTCTAAGTCTCGAACAGTTCTTCTTTTCTTTGTCTTTCTAGCTTTAGACGTGTGAAGTCTGGTGAAAGGGTGTTTTCTTCGTCGTCTCTTTCTGCCTTGTCCTTGCTGAATGCTGACTCGGTAGCGTGCAGGGCATTTGTAGGTGTTTCTCGTCGGCCCAAAAGGTCTTTACCCGTTTGCAGCAAGACATTTTTGCCTGCCCTCAAGAAGGCTTCTTTGGGGTTTTGTTTGTCGATGATGACATTTTGGAGAAATTCTTTGTCTTGCATCAGTGCGGCATCTTTCAAGGCGTGCAATCCGCGTGTCACCATCGGTTTCAAGACTGGGGCCACCGAACGAAAGGCCGATTTTAGCATATCTCCTAAACCGTGTCCTCGCTGTCAAGCAACCCCTCGGTACACTGGATACATGACTTACGAATCGTGAGAGAACCGTTTTCTAAAATGGAGTTTCACCGTGACTTTTCCTTTGGTGAATGGAATATTTTGTCCCAGATCTCCTTTTATAGCAATGTTGACCGTGTCCAAATACGACTTACTTACGGGCAAATAATGAGGATGTACAAATTCGCGGTGGACGTGATAGGTGTTTCCACCTTCCTGGTCATTGGTTGTGGCACTATCCACTTTGAAAGGAATGACACGCAGTAACGGTACGGAGGTGTCCCACCACGTTGTACTCCACCACATCGGAGTACACAAACATCAAATTCAGTCCCTGGTTCAGTTCTACCGGGAAACGAAAATACCTCGCACAATGCCCGTTGTTGTCAATGTCTGTGATGTGAATCCTTTTGGCGTGCTTATCCGTGACCATATTGAGGTCTCCACCCAAAATGTCATGCAATGCAGGGCAAAATTTAATACGTATACTTTTTTCCTCACTTTCAAATTTGATTAGTAGACGGTGAGACAGTTTATAGTACTCAATGGTGACACGTTTTTTTAGTCCGGTCAGAACTTTGTCAAATGCTGCATGGAATTTGTCAGCGATTGCCTCCACCAGATGTTGACCACTAAAATAATGGCCTGGGTTAATTTTAATGTGATAAATGTAAAAAGGAGGAGAATGGTCACTGCTGCTGCGGGGTACTGGGGTCTTCGGAAGTGATCTATGTTGATTAGTGGTCATCATGGTTTGCTGCACTGTTTGGTCCAGAATTTCGACGTCAAAAGTGTTTTGAGTTTCAGTGATGTTTTGGATTTGTGTTGGGTAAATCTTTTCTACCAAAGCCACGTCCCAATGGGCTTCGTGATCTAATGGGATGGCCTGAGGTAATTTGGCCGTGTAACAGCACAACGTGTTGTGGGGAAACACCTCCATGGAACTGTCACTGGGTAAGGTTAAGTAAAATTGGTTTTCGTGACTCATAATTCCAGAGTTCTGTGGCTGTCCGAGGGGTTACTGGACGTCAGAGGCGTGTCTCCGCTCAAAATGGGGTTGTTGTTATTGGAGTGGTGATTGACACTGGCACTGGACACAAGGTTCCCGTTGTTCCCGTTCGAAGAGAATTTCAGGGAGGGATTGGGAAGCAGGTAACCGATGCAACTGCTTAATAAAGTGGTCCACAATTGTTTGTCTCCTTGTTGCAAACTCAAATTGGCAAATGCTGCCCCGATGACACAATAAACCGCGAAGATTTGGCAGAAAAAGACGATTTGCGTTTTAGGCACACGTTCTCCACACCACACCCACAAAGGTTGTTTTTGTAAATCTTGCAGAGAAGAACTAGGTGAAGGAGTGGTCGACGTAGCTGCGTCTGTGTGAAAGGGCATGATGTTCACTTCTTTTTATAGTCGATGACTTGCGAAGCGTCGATCCAAGAATCAAAACTGGGTGGATATCCTTTCCAACGTACTTTGACTTCTTTGACACGTCGTTTGCCCACTTTACGGGTTCTGCGTTCGAGAATGCTTTCGATGTCGTACACGTCGTCTTTTTTGGTGACACGTTGTAACTCGGGTAAGTAAAACGTTCCTTTGAGCACTTCTCCGTTCATGTCTTCCAATTTATAGACGGTAGGATGACGGCCATGCACTCGTCCAGTGACACGAAACAATTCGGTCGTCCAGTTAGGTAAGTAACCTTTGTCGAAAGTGCGTTTGGTTTTGCCAATGCGCACCCAATCTCCTACGGCCAACACTCCACTTTTCTTGGGGACAGCCCTCGTCGGGGACGTACCAAACAGACGCTCAAACACCAGCACTTCGTTGTCGGGAGTCACGTCTTGCGGGGCACGTCCGATGCTTCGATGGTAAGATTGGTTGTACGCTTGCACCACGTGTGGTAAGATGTCGATGTACTTCAGAGTGTGGTAATGCGTAAAATATTTCACATGCGTTCTTTCAAAGTGCGTTGAAAACGTTCCACGATGCTGGCTTTGGTTTCGGGATTCTCGGTGGTAAAAAAATGAATGTCACGTTTCTTTAATTCTGTTTGGAAAGCTTGGTTCAGAAATTCGGTGCCTTTGTCCGTTTGCCATCGAAGAGGGTGACGACCGCTTTGTTTCAACACCCGTTGCAGGGCTCGCACTAACTCGCTGCTCGATTTGGAAGTCAAGGGCACGACCCAGGCAAATTTGGAAAAGACGTCGATGACACAAAACAAATATTTGTAGCCACGATTGTAGCTGGCCAAATGAGAGACATCGGCTAAATTGGCTTGCCATTGATGATCGATGCCTTCCACTCGGGTGCGACTTCTGGAAAACTTGAGTCGAATGGGTTTGTGCAAAGTGTAAGTAGCTTGTTCTTGTAACCATCGTTGCACTTGAGGTAAACGGAGACTTTTCAGTCGAGTTTTGGCAGCACGATACAATTTTTGAACTCCTGCGTAACCTGCAGGATGGGAGGGATCGTAGTAAATGCTGGCTAACACTTAATCCATTTTTTGTGTGTTAATAAGTCACCCACTCTTCGGTGATGCTACTTTGGGTGGGTCGAAAGGGTGGTTTGGAAACGGATTCACGTGTCCGATGGGCTACGGGAGTAGAAGTCGAAGGTAGTAGTGGTGGAGGTGGCAATGGAATGGCTTTGGTCTTCTTTTTTCCCTTCTTTCCTTTTCACTTCTGTCGAAGGAGGAGTGGACATCATCTTTTTAACCCAAGCTTTCATTTCTTCTCGTTGGGGTGTGGGGGAAGGGGTCAACAAGGATGCTGCAATCATACTTGAAATGGGAGCTGCTGACGGTGTTTGAAACACTTCTCGTATCTCTTCTTCCTCAGGTCTTCATGGGGTAGCAACTCTGGTGACCCCTGGGGATGGTAGTAGTGGTGGTGGTGGTAGTGATGATGGTGCTGGACTTTTCATCAAGGTCTTAAAATTCAGAGTAGGTAGAGCTGTTTCGTCTAAAGCTTTCTGGTGAAAGAGTCGCAGTCGTTGCAAGAGTTGACCGTACTTTTGCGATTTTTCTGTTTCGGACAAATCTTGGCGATCCATCAAGGACTGCAATTCGTGTTGTAACTGGGACATCTCGCTCGAATTGTAATTGGGAGGTAAATGCGGGGTGTGTTGTTCTTGCCAACGATGGTATTCCATCCATCGTTTGTAAGGCACTAAAGCTAGTTTTCGTCCTTCAATGGGATGTCAGGGGTCGATCCTGAGATCTTGGGACTTCCGAGGGCCTTTTTATCTTGCTCCCACCAGTCCTCCCAACATGGTTCCCAAGACTCCTTTCAGCAATGGACCTAACAAGAGGGGTAAAATTCCTCCACGTTGGACCAACATCTTTTTTTGACGAATGGGGATTTTCTTTTGAACCATTTGGCGAAGAACGTGACGAAGAAGATTTAATCGCCGATTTTTGCAAACGTTGTTTCTCTCAAAGCCACCTCTTATATGGATTTGAGTTCTTAGGTGTACCTTCATTTGATTAAAATGACCAATGGGCAGCTTTTCCCTACAGTACAGAGGGTATATGGAGCAAAAGATCTTGTCTAGGACAAATCCATCTCGGGTATCTCTATTTTATTCAAGGAATACACGCCACATAAAGTGTGTGTGTGTGTGTGTGTGTGTGTGTTCTGGATTTTTAGCGTAGCTTTCGCACTCTTTCAGTCATATCGCTACGATGTCTGCAGTGTGGCAGTTTATAATGATGTCTAGCACTGGGGCATCATGCCGCAGACACGTAGCATGATGTCCCACCCAGTCCCAGTATTCAGACACCAGGCCAACCAGTCCTAACACTAGCCTCTTAATGCTGAGCGCCACGTGAGGCAACTGTTAGTACCATTTTTTAAATAAGTCTTTGGTTTGACTCGAACCCACGACCTCCCGCATCCGAGGCGGACGCTCTAACCACTAGGCCACCGGATCGGTTGCCACATAAAGTCGACACCGATACTATTACGGAAATTCTTTTGCATACAGAAGGGTAGGCAGAGTCTGTTAGTTGTGACAGCTATATTCATTATCTTGAAAACTCTGAAACTTAATTTTTTTTAAAAAAAACAATTTATTAGTATATAGATATTGTGAATTGATGTATAATTTTTGTAAAATTAACAAATACTGAAAACATAACATACATATTCAGAAATTATTAAAAAATTTAAAAAGCGTAAAAATGTTGAACAGTTTTATAATGTTAAAATTTAAAACAAAATTACTTAAATTTATTAAAAATGTAACAAAAGTTATGTTTACAGAGAAAATTTAGAAGAAAATATAACAAACGCAAATGTTCTTGACAAATGTTAAACGATTAAAATTATTTTAATAAATTAAGAAAGAAAAAAACGGTTACAAATTGAACCAATTGATCAGCATATTAAAAATATTTTAAAAAATTACAAACTAAAAGAAACATTTTAAAAAAATTAAAAAGAAATAAGATTCTTAAAAAAATTATTAACTGCGTGTAAGAGTATATATACTCGTATACACATCCACAGTTATATACCATTACACACATAGAAGCGGAAGGCGGTAACTTATATACTTATAGTCACTATCCAATATACCATTACACATGTATACATCGTACATTTAGTCACAGAGGACAACTATGAGTCCTATAGAAATTGAACAAGAGTTAATCATATGGTTCGACTAACTTATCCAATATACCATTACACATACACACCGAATGGATGTAGTTCATGTACTTATATTTACTATCCAATATCCCATTACACATACACACGGAATGGATGTAGTTCATATACTTATATTTACTATCCAATATCCCATTACACATACAAACCGAATGGATGTAGTTCATATACAACCTAAACATATACCATTACACATACACACGGAATGGATGTAGTTCATATACAACCTAAACATATACCATTACACATACACACGGAATGGATGTAGTTCATATATTACACAAAACGGGAAAGAGGTGTATCTCATATGAACATATTTAATATCCAATAAAATATCACACACACACACACACACACACACACACACACACACATGTATTATATTCAAAACAAAACTTAAATACCCCACACTCTTCCCATGAGTAATTTTTATGTTGGATAGTAAATATAAATATATGAGATACCTTCTTACGCTTCTGTGTATGAAATTATACGCATGTAGGTGTGTACGTGTATATCAGTATTCATGCTCTTTTCTCGCACTTTTTATTTTGTTCAGCTTATTTTATAAATTTAAATTGAAATGTATTCATTTTTATTTGAGATATATTGTGTACATTTTATTTCAATTATGTTGCTTTTAAATTTTGATCTTATTTTTTAAATGTTTTATTTCCTAATTGTTTAACTGCAATTTTTTTTATTTGTTTAGGTTTTACATGTTAAAATTATCTGTTTAAAAATTTTGAAATAAAATTCCTTAAAATTTAATTAATTTCTTTTTGTCATTTTTGCTTTTCATTTTTAACGATGCTAGTTATATTTTTTCATAGATTAAACAGTTCTACTGTTTATAAATGTATAAATACTTTGTAAACTTTTTTAATTTTATAATGCTTTTTCACAAATTTTTGTCTTTTACAAGTTTGTAATTATTTCTAATTTTGTAGCATTTTTTAAATGTTAATTTGTTTTTGTTACAATTTCACATTTAATTTTTATGACAATGCTTTTTAAAAAATACAAATATTGTAATTCTGGAAAAAATGTAATACAATTTTAGCATGCATCTATTTGCTCCATTTTTCGGGTCGTTGTTAAGATTCAAATTCAGTAACAGTTTAGTGATTTAAATATTAATTTTAGAGTCAACCACCTGAATAAAATAAAATATCCTGGTTCTGATTTTTTTTTTGTGGTTAGTTTCTGTGTAACTTTCTGGATTTAATTAACCCTTATGTGATAAAGGATGGATTCAGAAAAATATAAAATTTTTGTTCTTTTGGGTTACTTATCAAAGTTTTCTTGTCATTTTATCGGATAAATATTATGTCCGCATAGGTTATTGCTTATCACAAATGTATTTACAGAGGTTTAACTGTACCTTACTCCAATTTACTCTGCACTTGATTCACTTGATAAATCAAACACTTTGTACCGTGTTATACATACTATACGGTGCTGCAACAGTCGGCGGTAAAGTGATGTATCAGGTCACGTTGTATGTTAAATCAGGTCACATTGTATGTTATCATTCGGAGCGTTTGTCAGATACACCCGGGTCTGATAAATAAATTCATGCCATAAACGCAAATTTAGACTTAGGGTTCAACATATGAAGCAGACTTGTAAAAAGTAAATAACCGAAATTAGACTGAAAGAGTTTCGTTGTAATGAAGTGGAATAACTAGTCTTAGAAATGGTACCCATACTTTTTATTTTCTTATTCAGTTTCTTTAGTACAGAGCACGTGCGAGGAATCAAAACATGTAAGTAAGAATATAACTCTCCTTCTCTAACGCTTTACTGTTGCAGCAAATGTACCTACTATTTTCATCATTATGTACAGCTTGAAACGATGTGTCAAGAGAGACAGACAGACAGACAGACAGAGAGATTAAGGTCTATATGAAAGACTGGTCTTTTTCCGATGCATATGTATGTATGTATGTATGTATGTATGTATGTATGTATGTATGTATGTATGTATGTATGTATGTTAGTAAGCATTAATAAACAAATATTATCCCTATTTTATTTTCCAAGATAATATGAGCGAACTTTGCGACAAGCGGATTGAGCTGTCCTCAGAGAGAATTTATGCCGGAGTATTAACTCTGACCAGCTATTTTCCGACCAGAAATGACTGTAAAGTAACCATCAGAACTTCTGAAAATTATCCGCACTTGATATTTTACTTCACAAACATTATCATTGATTGTGTGAACACTCTTGTGGAAGTAATTCATGAATCGGAGGAAGAGGAGGAACAAATTGCACGCAATTTTACAGGTAAGTGGAGACTCAAAAGTTTATAATCATTGCGTGAAAAATGCAGTTCTGAAACAGTCACATACTGAAAAGTTTGAATTGTCCAAACAAAAATAATTTTAGTCAATAATCTAACGAAATATATCAGCAGATCACATAACTTTATATTCTCATTTTTACTTATTAGAGGAACTGTACGTTTTCTTCAAAACGCATTAATTTCTCACTTCAAAGGAGACAAAACTTTAAACACTTTCTCAATGCGTACCTTTCTTAACAGATTTATTGAATTTATATTATATTATATTATATTATATTATATTATATTATATTATATTATATTATATTATATTATATTATGTTATATTATATTATATTATACTATACTACGTCATGTCACATCACATCACATCACATTACATTACAGTATGTATGTATGTATGTATGTATGTATGTATGTATGTATGTATGTATGTATGTATGTATGTGGGGGGTGGGGGGCGCTGCGTGCGTGTTATACCAATAGAACAAAATTCATCACGTCAGCATCACATGGCTGTTTCCAGTCATCCCAAATCACTCTTGGCGATAGGTATGTCTGTTCCCTCCCTCCCTCTGTCTGTCTGTCTCTGTCTGTCTCTCTCTCTCTCTCTCTGTCTCTCTCTCTCTGCCTCTGTCTCTGTCTGTCTCTGTCTCTGTCTCTCTCTCTCTCTCTCTCTCTCCGGCCTCTTCGGGTCATCAATCCCGTCTTGTTTGTAGACTGTACTCTTTTCCACTGTGCAGTACAGTAACAGTATGGAGCTATTTGTTTTCTTGAAATAAAAACATAATTTCCAACCTAAATACGTGTCAGGTTATTTTCTTCTCCTGGGATCAAACACTTTCCCACTCTTTTTACGTCGGATATAGTCTGTCGTAATTCAACAGAACTAACCAATGAACATGTCGCAACCTAATACTGATAAACACACACTACCATCATAAATTAATGTCTTTTAGTAGCTACTCACATTCTTAACTGGAACTATTACATAATAGACCTCTTTGATAACTATCAATGCGCCCTTGTGGGCTGTAAATTGCTAGCTGACCATGTAAGTCGACACACGTTTCTAATGCTAACACTATTGATTCTCTTTTGAAAAGAGAATTCACAACCTATTTACACAAACGAATTAATGGACTTCACTCCTTGTCCTAACTACGTTGCTTCGTTAATTATCAATTCATTGACATACATTTCCAGACATAGAAAAATCAATTTTCAGCATGCATGATACAAATCATTTGAGACAGATAATTTACTTCTCACAATCAGTATCAGAAGAATTGCATGAAATTCCTACGATACATGATTTCTGTTACATACAAAATCACTAAATGCATGAAATTCCTACGATACACGATTTCTGTTACATACAAAATCACTAAATGCATAAAATTCCTACGATACACGATTTCTGTTACATACAAAATCACTAAATGCGTGAAATCCCTTCGATACACGATTTCTGTTACATACAAAATCACTAGATACGTGAAATCCCTACGATACACTATTTCTGTTACATATAAAATCACTAAATGCATGAAATTCCTACGATACACGATTTCTGTTACATACAAAATCACTAAATGCATGAAATCCCTACGATACACGATTTCTGTTACATACAAAATCACTCAGTCAGAACACATACACATAATCTGTGAGTCATTTAACATTTGAGACAAAATGCAAGCAGTAATAAAAATGAACTGAAGGAAAATTGAAGTATGAACTTAAAACGAATAAATTCTACAAATAATTACAAACTTACATCAATGACCTATTGTATGCAACTGAGACTAACCTTGTGCTTTATTGAGATTAGCTCTTACTAAGCATGAAAACTTGTATCACTCCCATCGAAGTGAGAATTTAATCGCCTTTATTAATACCTATTCTGGAAAATATCATTTTATGACACCTGTTTCAAACGACCCAACGTTTCCTGAAATATTTTGATCTGGTTTGTCTTAACCCTGTCATTCTCTACACCTAACCCTATATTGATATATCAGTCACAACGTAATCAAACGGACTCTAATTAAAATTAAATTCATGCCTTAAACTGAGCAGATCACATTCCTTGTTGTTAGCAATTTATTGCAATTCTATTAAACGTATTGGTTACGTGTCACGCTGACCACGACCGTGTACTGCATTATCTCTACAAAATTTCGCATCATTATAATAAACGTACCTTAATTTATTCAATAGATCAGCAGTCATCCTTTATAAACGTACCTTATGCGATTCATTAGATCGGCAGTCATCCTTTATAAACGCACCTTATGCGATTCAATAGATCAGCAGTCATCCTTTATAAACGTACCTTAATTTATTCAATAGATCAGCAGTCATCCTTTATAAACGTACCTTATGCGATTCATTAGATCGGCAGTCATCCTTTATAAACACACCTTATGCGATTCAATAGATCAGCAGTCATCCGTTATAAACGTACCTTAATTTATTCAATAGATCAGCAGTCATCCTTTATAAACGTACCTTATGCAATTCATTAGATCAGCAGTCATCCTTTATAAACGTACCTTATGAGATTCATTAGATCAGCAATTGTCATTTTTAAACGTATCTTAATTCATCCAATAGATCATCATCGTCACCTAACTTTTTCATCTACAAAACTACATTTTACTACTTTGTACAAAAGGCGAGAGAATTTTTTTCCTGCAGTTTGTTTATGCTTATGTTTACATATTCTATATTTATTTTTCCAAGTCCTAGATGATCGGCAAATATTCTGCGGATCTCTGGCAGAACAAGGTATATTCACCTCACGGGGAAAACAGGTGGTATTCTACGTTCGTGGGAAAGACGGTCACATTCCACAGTCTTTCAACGTCATCTTCTCGTCATTCCACATGGGTAAGATGCGATACATACTGAAAATACACACAGACACAAATGCACAGACAGATGTACACATATTCGTATATAATTATCACTTAGCAACTAGACTATACTTAAAAAAGAGCAAAGCTTATCAACCTTTAATTGACACCTATGTTTTGTCATCTAAAGTCACTGAACGAAAATGAGCTGGAAAGTTACGTAAGAGTTAGTCTAATTGGCGATATTTATGTGATTCATGACTGGTACTCCATTACTTGTGCATTTCAAAACAATTGTTTTTAGGCGACGAACGCAAAGATTCGAACGTTAACAATGTTATCTACGTTTCATAGTATGAACCAGATGAACCAGTAATGATATAATTTTCTATATGTGTACTATGTTTATGTGGTATAAAAAAGTATGTGTAAGACTCATGTACATAAACTGCTATCTTAAAAATATCAGCCCTGTGAAAACCAATATCAGTTTCCAAGTTAGATTTTGTTTCCAATATCAGGTGAATGCGAGACATACGAGTACCTATGTGATAACGGGAGGTGTATTGATGACGCAATCAATTGTAACGGATATAACCCATGCGGAGATAGTTCCGATTGCCAACTTACGTCACATGAAGTGGCTGGTATTTTTGTCCCGTGTGCCCTTGTGCTTGTGCTCCTCATAATGGTGCTAGGACTACTGATACAGAGACACAGAGTGAAAAAACAAGTAAGGAGATAGATCACCGTATGTACTTATATATTGCGCACCCAACTATGAATCGCATAGACCTGGGCTACCGTGGCATATTAAGCTGGTGGATCAGAGATGATAGCATAGACTCAAATATGTCACAAATAAATAAAAATAAAAATATGTTGCTCCAAGATGAGTTGGAATATCCAAACATGGGCATTACCTTATATTTTCTGTCTCTATATACATGCCTTAATTTCAAATATATTTAAATACTCGAAGTATTTTTATTTTCTTAAGTTTTGAAAAGTGAGTAAGAGGTTAGATCATTGTTCTCATACAGGTTTGTGACTACAAATTATACTCTAGCGGTGGATTAGAAAAAAAAAAAAACAGATCTGGGTGTCCGCTGTTGGCAGTTTGGACGAAATCAAATCCATCACATATGCAATTGTAATTTATCGGAGTAAATTAAATTAATTGGCACAGGGTTTGATTTCTACAGAGAAAATAATTTTTTAGCTTTTCCTCGGTGGTAATCCTGGCTATTTAAAGAGCCGTTGTGCATCTTAGGTATTGTTAAAAGAACTGATAAATTCCCTTTGTTATGGCGTATGATAGGTGTGTGTAATGGCGTATGATAGGTGTGTGTAATGTCGTATGATAGGTGTGTGTAATGTCGGTTGAGACAATATGGATTGTCCTTATATCTGATGTTTACCTACCAAAAGACTGCTATCCCCGCTTGACCATTTTTACTTCCTTAATATCATAGGTAAATTGAAAAACAAACAGTTGATAATCGTTTTGTTTTCTTACTTTCATTTATTGCAATTTCAGAAACAGATACTGCCTACTCTGGCAAAATTCATTATCCCTATTTTAACAACTGCTAGATGAGTGTAATATGGACTAGCTGAAGCTCGTTGTTTGAGCACAAAGGATCAGGGGTCGTGAGCAGCTCTGTGTTTTGAATAGTGCACGATTTCCATAATTACCACATGTCAAGAAATTTCAATCACATTACATGAAAGTAGCATAGAGGTATGCCAACATATGCAAACAACTTCACCTTATATGTGTTTCCCTTTCAGAAATATTTATTAACTGTCATATCTTGTCTCGGTATGTCACGTCACGTAGTCACGTGACCAGTTCAGACGAATAAGTGGTGGGCAGAGATATATTAAATCATTAATAAATATAGATATAATTGCTTTCATTTATCGAGACAGATAAATAAATACACTGCTTATAGTGGTGCATTCGATTCAAGCTTCCTTTGTTTCAAAATTAAATGATTTGGAAATTGAATAGTATATTTGGAATATTTTGAAATAAGTGGACAATATTCATCAAAATTTTATTAAACTTGTCTTTCTTTCGCCCAACAGCATGTCATCACGTTAAGTTTCTTTTTATTTGCAATTACAGTTCCTGGCTTCTTTCTATTCAGCTTCTTTGCCAGGTGCAGGTTTGATGGTATATAAAGAAGTGAAAATAGTATTCTTTCCTTTCGTCTTTATATTACTACTCTGCACTTCCATCGGAGAAAATGGTCTCAACAGCTCTCCTTCATTAAACTCCACGTTTAGTTTTTACATTTGCTTTCCCCAAGATATGTCAATTAATCTTTCTCGCTTATTTTCTTCCAGAAAAAGGAGAGCCAATCTCAGCTCACAGTCTTAAGGATGAGTTCCGTTTCAACTAAACAAGACTCTCTTCATGGCACGTCATCACCACCAGTACCAGCACCGTATGGAAATTTTGTCACACCCTCTAAATCGCGGGAAGTATAGCAGTTTCCTTTGATGTGTGTTTAAACGAGATCTGAGATTACCTAATAATTACTCTCCTTGTAGGAAGGTTAGCTGAACTGTCAAAGTTTCGCCAGTCGTGTCTAGTTTTATCTGCGATCGATCAGATCATGTGTAAACCTACAACAAAATTATGAAAATTTGTGGGTTTTATTGTTCTCCTTCTCCTTCTTCTTCTTCTTTGTTTTATGTCACTAACCTTAATAACTTTACAGAATTGTACAACTGTGCCAGTGCAAACGTATATTAAGCAAAAACAGAAATACAAACCTGTCAACGCGGCCACCCATGGAAACGGGCCAATGTGGCTATTGAATATAGTTGAAGAATATATAGAATGCAGGTTCACCTTGGAAACTTGGTTTTGGAAGAAGGATCAAGAACTTATTATTATTATTATTATTATTATTATTATTATTATTATTTATTATTAAATAATTTCTTATTCAAAGAAATCTTTGTATAAATTTATTTGTCATATATTCTGTTGGAAAACACTTTCATTCATTGAATCCCTTAAGCTTTGTTCAAAGACTTGTGATCGTTTTCTAAGTTTAAATACTGCTCGTATAATGTATTTACATTAAATGTCAGTTTTGTGTTCTTGCAGACGTTGGCATAACATCCGTTAACAATTTTTCGTCAACATAATATCTTACGTGAAATAGTTACTGTTGCTTTGGTCAATTATATACTTCTGGCTTAAATAGATTAAACAAAGGGCGCACATTTTCATCTAAAACATCGATGAATGGTATGTACAATGTGACTATATGTTCTTGGGTCATCACGCATTTTGAGCATGCTAATTTTCTTCACACTGTTATAATTTTTGGCTGTTTTGTGGGTTTAAAATAAATATTATTGTGCTTAAAATAATTACATTCAACTTATCTGACAAAAATGAACAATTCATGACATTCGTGTTCGTTTCCTTATAGTCAATACGTAGGAAGTACTTGCCACAAGCTTACCCACCTCCACCACCAATAAAAACAAAAAGGGCGTGGAGATAAGAATGACCGTAACATTTACCTCTAATTCTTTTCCATGAACGAACAATATTACAACATTGTTTAAGTTCTTATGATAACAAGGGGGAGATTACCCAGCAAGGTAAGGGATAGTTATGCATATCACAGGGCATAATTAAACAAAGACTTTCTTGGGAAAACAAAGGTTTTATTTGCACGTTAAGGAAGTTCGAGTGACGACTTTAAACCGTCAAAACGGTCACTGTTTGATAGGAAAACATCGGGCAGTTGACCGCAGAAAACTGGTAACCATTTAGTTTATAACTTTAACAGAGAAAATTGTATAGTGGACAATGGTAATGACCAATGAGATCAGGTAGCGGCTAAATATAGGTGACCGCTAAGGCAGGTTTGACAGAATATTGAAGGGGGGGGGATATATTTTTTATGCGATGTATGTTGTTGAATAAATACAATTTGGTGAATAAACTGCGATCATAGTCTTGTACTGCAATACTGCAATCACACCAATCTCTCTCTCTCTCTCTCTCTCTCTCTCTCTCTCTCTGTTGTATATGAAGTAATTAGACTATACTTAACTATTGCCAAGATGTGCATATTTGTGTAATCGAAACGGAATTACTTGGAAATTCTATTTCGACTTGTCTACATCATTGACTGTGCAGAAAATGTGCATGAACTGAACTGGGTGTAAACGTGACTATTTTATATCGATTTTCAATTCCCGTTTATTAACTTTACTGTTGGTCCATGTTTCCTCCAATAAAGACTAGCAATAATAAACAGGATAACATATCTAACCGGGTTTTGAAGTGACATTGTGTTGTACTTAAAATGCAGTCAACCTAATTAATTTCTTGTTAATTTTTACAGGGGGTGGGGGCTGCACTCCAAATATATCTGAAAGAGTACAGTTGAAGTAAGTCTTATGATCGTAGCAACTTCTTATCATTTATATGCAAATGTAATGGAGATAATTTACGCATTTTAGTTCTTCTGTTGTGTACTATGGATCTTCTTGCTTTCTGCTCCAGAAGTTTCACTCATTAGCAAATCCATCTGAAACGCAAGACACACAAAACCATAGTTAGTCTAGATCTGTGAGTTGGGAGTAATTATCGGTTCGCAATGTCTAACGCATGCTATCAAAGACTTAAATAATGGATCTGTATTTGCATTTAGGCGATTGATCATCAGAAAGTATATACGAATATGTAGTTTTAAACTAAGCAACAGAAAGCAAAACCAAGTTTTGTAAAATGATCAAATAAGGTAATTCTCTAAGCTATAAAATGAAAATTTAAGATGAACTTACATCATTCTGAATTAAATCCCAAATAATTCTTAAAGTTCTGACATAATTCCAAACGTATAGAGTATTCAGAATGAATTCCAAGATTCTTGAATGTGCTGATGCTATTATTCAGAATGTATTTGAATGAATTCACAACAGTCACAACCTAATACAACAAAATCAATGAGGTCTTTAATAAATAATTCCTCTCAGATTATATGTAAACACGTTTAAAACTGATTCCACTAGACTGTTATTATAATAGGAATCAATAATTTTGATTATCAGAACCTTATATAAAAATTTAAGACACAGTAAGATGGCCAGAATATGGGTCATTTTCCCATCAAATTCGTAAACAGGTTCGCTTCCATACAATACAAAACTTTTAAACAAGATCAGGGCTTTAACTTAAACTCAAGTAAACACCATGCTATGGATCTGGTAGACAATAGAAAGTTCGTGGGAAAAACAAATATCCTAAACTCAAATCTAGGAAAACAGTCTTTTAAAATGACAGGCAGGTATGACCAAACTCCTACCCTTTATTACAGAAAAGGTCAAGCACAATACAAATCAAAAATACATAACATTTCCACTCTTAAATAAAATGAAAGATTTATCCAAAAATATGTTCCTTTAAACAGATGCATAAGATTTATAATAATTAAAATTACATAGAAAGATTTATTATAAATTATTCAAAATATGCATAAAGTAAAATAGTACTTCCATACACGTGTAAGTGAATCATCAGTCAGATCATTTTTTCCGTTGATGTGCCTAATGTCAAGGTTGTATTCCTGCAGCATCAATTTTAATCTCAGCAATCTCGGATATTTTTACAGTGAAAGTAAGGGGGTTATGATTATGGGATACAATAATCGGAGAAGGTGCCGAACTTATATACACTTCAGAGTGATGCAAAGCCAATATCAAACTCAAACATTCCTTCTAGATTGTGGAATTATTTATCTGGTATTTCTTTAGGCTTTGTTAAAGCATCACCTGCATCAACAGACATTTTAAATATTTTACTGAAATATGGAGTTGAAAAGTGGTGCACTGTTTTTAAGAATGTCCATTAATTTATCGAAAAACTCATGACATTTGTCAGAAAAGTGAAACTTGGATTTTTTACTCAACAACATGGTCAGTGGTTGAGCAATTATGGAAATATTGAAAACAATTCCGATAATATCCAGTCATACCCCGAAATCCCATTAATTGCTTTTTACTAGCAGGTACTGGGAAATCAGCGACAAAATTCACCTCAGCTTCTACAGGTTTAACTTGACCGTGTCCCACAATATGTCCTAGAAATGTAACAAAAGCACGGCAAAACTCGCCTTTACTTAAATTACTTGTCAGATTTCCATCACTGAGTCGATCAAAAGAATTTCCGAATGGATTTCAATTGATCTTTCTATGTATCGTTATGGATGGTGACTTCAACGATAGTACGCATCACAATTATCTACAATATATCTTATGTTAAATAAAAGCTGGAAGTTGAAGGAGAATTTTACATACCAAATGGCATCACTCTATATTGATACAGTTCATCTGCATTTACGAATGCCGAAATTTCTTGTACTCTTTCCGTGAGTGGAATTTTCCAGAATAGTCAAATTTAGTGACACAAAACGCATTACCAATCTTGACAATGCCTCCATTCTTGGCATTTAAAATTAATTAGTTTTGGTGACATTGTTGACAGTACACTTACAGAATGTGTCATCTGGTTTCTGCACAAGAATAATTTTCTTGTGGACGTAGATGTGAAAGTTTCTGGTCCGGATCGTTTAATATTTCTGAGTTCCAAAGATGGGTTATAACAATAACACTACAATCAGATTCTATTCGATCGTTTACACCCTAATCGTGTGGAACAGGTATAGCTAAATTGATTGAATGATTAACTTGGCTTTCTCTATCAAAATACTCTCTATAAGACATAATTATATGACATATTCCTGAACTGATTCCATAACAGCAAACAACAGCCAATGAACATCCTCATTCCAATACTTTCGTGTATAAAAGCAAATCTACAATCCTCCTACGGTATTATTTCTAACACCGGAGAAGGTGGACAATTAGAATTTAAATAGCTCCGAGCCCCCAGTCTTGCAATGCAGACGGTCTATGTGTATACTGACCCAAGATGAAAGGAATACAAATTTAATAAAATATATCAAATGTATTGAACAATTTCATCGACAATTTCTCAACCGCAATTTCTTCGACAAATACAAACAATGACTTATTCATAGCTGCCAATTACTATCCTAATATGAATTTAAAGTCTTAAGAGAGAGTGGTTCCCATTTGTTGTTGACCGTTGATGCAGGTGAGGTTTTGTTTCTTGAAGATCAAACTGGTAAACTTAAAAAGAACTATGATGGACTACGAATGTTACCGACGTGAAAACAATAATCGGAGCGAAGCAACATCTGCGAGATGAAATCACTAAGAGAACCGCGTTGCTCTTAAAATATAAAAGCGCATATTTTGGGTGAGGATGCCATATGTGGACTTGATGTAGCAAAAGCTGCTGGTCTTAGTCTGACAGGAAATACGGTGGCAACAACAATAATAGGTGCACCAATCGGAATTATTGTTGGGTCTTTATTGATAGTAACAAGTGTCTCTGGTGGTGCTAGCAAATTAATTTCAATACGATCAAACTCCCAAATACGCGTCTATTCAAAGCTGATTGCAGTGGCAAAAATTAGCCTGAACACGATTAGTAAACTATAATCGGCGTCTATCGAGGATACAATTATCAGAGTAGCCGAGTTCGAGATGTATTGGCCGAAAAGGAAAATCACCTACAACTCCGAGCACAGATAAGGAACGGAGTAGCGGATTTACAGACAATAAATGTCTAGTAAAATAATTCTTACATCCGTGGATTATGAATGATAAAGATCCACGTGTTACACTTAATATGTGTCTTGCTTGCCAAAATGGTCACAAGTCACGGGGGATAGACACTGTGACCTATGGCACCAATGCTTGCCCCGCAGTGAAATCTGTGGCCCATGGCATATTGTGCTTATTTATAAGTCCGACTTGAGAGTCTGTTTGGAAAATAATTGTGATGCGAGTCCAGATAGCATAAGAGCTTAATGAGCGGTGATGGTGCGGAACGATAAGTAGGCAGATGTAAATGTGGATCTGATCTTACAGTCTATTTTTGAGCAGTATTTCCTCTCTCATTTTGGTGATGATAATCGAGTTATATTCTTCTAGTAGTATGAAAAAATAGTATATTTCGAATTTCTCACTGATATATGTCAAAGTCTCTTTAGCCCCATCCCCATGATTTTGTCATGGCATCATATGTGCATGCGAACCCGCTAATGTTATCAGTGCATGAGTGTAGCCTCAAATACAAATCAAGACAAAAGCACATTCGCAAAGACAGCAAATCTTTTAGTAAATTATGTTTCTCTGAGAATACTTACCCAATTACATTACGTTACACCCGCTACCTCGTTAAACAAATCGTCTTTTGGTGTCTATATCAATAGACAAAGGACAATAGCTTTTCCCCCACTACATCCCCTTGGAACCGACAGGTGTCGTTAGGTTGTCGAAGAACGAGATAATAACGAGAAGGTTCTCATGGTTGGATGGTTCTGAGAGTATTTAAGTGACGGGAATAGGTAAGTATTCTCGGAGAAACATAATTTACTTACAAATTTGCTTTCTCGTTCGAATACGTTCCCCTATCACATTCCGTTAGGAGAATAAGTAATAGGAGGAGGGGATGCTAAGCATCAGATCTCTACCTTGGATATCCTTCTAGGGAAGAATGGATTAGTTGCCGCATGCGAACGATAACCCGTTCCCCAAATTACATAATCAACACAGCATAGGGTCACTTGACCTGTGATTCTAACATACAGAATATAACATGATTATTAAAAACTTCTTACATAAAAAATTTCAGTAGCGAATCCAGCGAAGCCTACAGGCTGTGTTAATTGATCCAGTTATGTATGATGGTCATCTGTGCTTCTCCACTGGACCTACCAGATTCGAAATTTTCACTGCAACACCAAATCTTTAAGATGGAGGCTCGAGAAGGTTGACTCTGCATGCCAGCCAACAACTTCTGAGCAGTAATCTACATGAGGTGACTCTGATCTGATAAGACATCAGAGTACACCAAGCGTTTGACCCACTTCAGAAATGAACAAAATGGCTGGAAAGGTGATATCCTATGTTCCGGCTCACACGGGAAGGAGAAAGCGTTTACACGTGCCGCGATTTGTCTCTATGCACTTCAAGATAGTGCTTGAGAGCGCGAACAGGATCTTGCATAACTACTGATCTCGACCTGTCTACAGAGGGCGAGCGAGTGACGACTTTTTGATTACCGACAGACGGTAACCTATTTTGGCCACGAAGCTCGATTGTGTCAGGAAAACTGACGAACCCTCCAATCTGAACTGAAGAAAGCATGGGTCGACATCAAGGGCATGCAACACGCTTCCTTTGCATACGGAAGTTAAAGCTATCAGAAAACATGACCTGTATGATAGTGACTTTCGCGAAGTGTAGGCTAGATGTTCGAATGGATTCGAATCGAGCCATGTTCAAATCCAGGATTGGTTCCATTTGAAGACAAAATGAGGGATAGTGGTCGACTGAGACCAGTATTGTCTACAAGATCGGAATGGTCTGTATCATGTCCTAAATCACGACTGCCATGATGCCGAAATGTGTCTAATATCATGGAGTGGTAGCCTTTGGTAGAGATTATGTCCCAACTGTTTCTCCTGAAAGAGCCAGAGAAAGAGTCAGCCAGTTGAGGGATTGGGGCAGGTATATGGACGATGCTGGTATGTACCAGTCAGAGTGGATGATCGTTTTGCTCTCAAGATTCTCTCCACAATCGAAGGTTTGAATTGTTGGTTTCATAAGGTTGTCCTGATCAGAGCCGAACATGAAGAAGAGGACGGTCCGGACAGAGAAGGACCACCTGTGACTATGGATGCTGAAGAAGATTCGGGTTGGCCGGAATGATGTAATGTCGGTCATGATCATATCGTGACTGTATGATCATAAGGAACTTGAAAAGGGGCGTCATTGTTATGGCAAGGTCCGCATAAGAACGAAGACCATGTGGGATCAAACTCGTTACCGCACTACGTAAACCGAGCAGTTGCAATAACTCTCTCGCTAAAATATTATGGAAATGGACTCTTTCGACGATTCTGGTAACGTGAGCATAAGGAAAACTCACCAGATTCCGGTTTTATTAAGAACTCCATACCCAGACAGAAAACATTCTGGAATGGATGGATGTCTGACATTCCCAGTTCACTAAAAGGCTGGATGATCTACAAGAGAAAAAAAAGCTCTTTCCTGGAGAAGGAAAGAAATTAACATGTGTTTCTGAAGGATGTCAAGGTACGCTGCCGTCGTGGTAGATAACATCAACCGGAACAGGGAGCCGACGTAATCCATAATCTGAGTAAAAGTTCAGAGGATGAAGTTGAGGCCTAGGTGAGAATGGTGAACTGATAAATTGTACCACGGTAAGCAAAAAAAAAAAAGACCGGAGGAAAAAAAATGCTACAGGTTCGTTCGGAAAGGGAGGGTATTGTAAGGCTGGACAGACGTGGATTGCACACGTGCGACACCTCGTATCAAAAGTAGATTGGTCGAACCCGCCAAAGTATTGGCCATATTATGGTGAAAAGCCGTGGTCATTCACCTAACAATCCTGGCCGTCGCCTCCCAAGTGTGGTTATTGACGAGTGTCTTCAGCGACATCCCGATCAGCTCTGACGGGCAGAGAACAGATAGGTCCGCTCTGTGAAACAAAACAGCGTATATACGAACAGCTTCTACATTATTGTCATGTGCTTGGAGATCAGTTCTGAAGGCGTCAGTAGCCTTAAGTCCGTATTTTCCTCCTCACTGAGATCTACTGATTCTATCGAGCAGCGGTAAGTGTGGGGGAGGCATTCTGAAGTATCCAACACCTAAAAATGTCCACGACGACGGCTATGATTCTATCCGTTCCATGGTCGGATCTGAGTAAGATGTGAAAGATGGTGGATTTGATGGAGTTCTATCGCTGACGGAGTGCCGTCACACTCACCCAACTGGGTCTACTTGCAGCGCTAGAGAAGACATGTCAGATGTTATGAAGACTTCATTCCATCCATCACTAGCTCTCAGTTGTGGACAATAGGTGAAGATATGGTAATCCAGCTCTGCTGGCTGGTTTGCCCGGCGATTGGTCAGTCTGGAAGCTGGAGGGTTAGAAAATGGTCCGACCATCACCGGTGACGACCGCTACAGAGGCCTGGCTGGACAGAGAGATTTCTCACTGAAATTTCCGTCATAGAAAGGGCATGTCTCCCACGGTAAGGTTGGACGGACGGACGGATCTGTCGCTAATTCGACGAAAAGGTCCCCATGTTGGAACGGCTGGACGCCGACGTCGGTGCGGTTTTAATATGCATTAGATCCAATGGATCCGGTCTTAATAACGTGTGATCAGCCTGGATGTTGACGGTATATAAGACGGTACTGCAATCGCTGGTACCGGCCGCATCAAAGGTCAGGCTGAACGGACATATTTTTCATTGAAATCTCCGGTATATAATGCTGAAGATGGCTACGGCGTGGCTAAATGGACGAATCTATCACTACAACTCCCATTATGAACTATTTGCCTGGACCATTTAAATAAAAAGGCCAACATGCTGAGACGGCTGGACTGTCGGTGTCGGCTAGACGGTTGGAGATGTCGAGACGACTGGTAACAGTATTAACAGTTGAATCCAACGGAACCGGCACGAACGCCCTGACTCACAGGCCCAAAGGCCATTTACTGACATGCGGGGGGGGGGGGCACTTAAGGTTCGTGGGCTGCCTAAAATTGGGTAATACACCGCAACGAATCGGTAACGAAAACAACGAACCGTAGGTTGTCTTCCATGATTTGTTCCGTCTCCCTTCCCTTCAATGCCGAAAGTGTGATTTCTCTGAACGTGCATTTCATGTGTTTACTATACATTTCTCCTGAAACGACACAAGAAGAGAAAACAAAGCATAGATGAGTAATTTAGTATGTGACTAACTAGCTACTAGTATAAATTGGCAAATTAGTATGTGACTAATTAGCTAAAACGGAACTCACACTTCCATTGACTAAGTAGTAAAGACGCTGCATATCATAAATGGTGTATGCATACTATAAACAAAACAAAAGACATGGTAAACTCTGAAGTTGCGCATAAATCATTTAAATTGACATTCTGCTAAAACGACATAAAAACATAAATTAAAGCAGAAACTAATAATGTACTGAAATTGCTAAGTCGCTTGAACACTGTAATAACTAACAAAGCAGTGGAAACATCCTATCAGAAACCTAAATTATGAACTTATGCACACATTTATTTAATTCTATCCAAACAGCGTGAATTATGAATAAACGAAGCATAAATATAAAGCAAAACTTCAGAATGATGCTAAGAAGAGCACTTTATGGGACGGACTAAGCGAACAAAGTCAAAGATACTCTAACTCATAATGACCTTGTCTAAAACTATAGCGTGGTGTGACCGTGGTCTCAAAAGGCGAGTTTCCGAAAGGTGACAAAATCACAAAATAAATTGCAGAAATTGTAAAAATAATGCATGCAACCTACAGTAGATTAATAGATTCGCACAAATAAATTGAAAATTAACGTTGGATGGGCCCATAGAAACACACAAAAAAAATTAACGTTGGATGGGCCCATAGAAACACAAAAAAAAACCCCAAAAAAATACGGTTGGATTGTCGGAGAATGAACTGTTCCATGTGTGGTCTGTACAACAGCAAAGCTATAAAAAAGCAGAAGTGTCAAGGGTAGGTAATTGAGCAAGAGTTATTGCCCTTTGTCTATTGATATAGTCAAGGAAAGACGATTTTTCGTCTTTTAGTAGGGCTAGGTCGGCAAGGTAGCAGGCTAATATTCCTGACGTAATGTGTTTGGGGAACGCATTCGAAGGAGCAATATTTGATTACATATAACAAGACATCCCTGAATGTGCTTGATTTGCATCAACGATCGTGAGGTAAACAAACCGGCCGGGAACAACATAATCGTTACACCGACGGACACAACAAAGGGCTTTTGAGTTGTCCTATCCAGTCAGTTCTTCCTCGATTTCTTGGTCAACGACCTGTATCAATTCTTCTGTAACCGTTTACCATTTTTCCGTTGTTGGTCCATTACGTCATTCGTTTACCTTTTTTCCGTTGTTGATCCATTTCTGTCATCCGTTTACCTCCTTTTCAGCTGTTGTTCCATTAAAAATCTATATTTCACGTAAAAGGTCCGGCTACTCCTGAACGCATTGGAAGCGTCAAAAGCTATTGTATAGGAATACTAATATTTTGATTTTTTGTCTTCAGCAACAATGAATCCACATATTATTGTTTAGAAATTATCAGTTATGGGCTTTATATATATTTTGTCAATATCAAATACCTTTATTGACCTAATACTATGAATTATGGGTGTAAATAGTTTTTGTTGATAGCAGATTGTTTATTAACTTAATACCCTCAGTTATAGGTTGCAAATATTTCTGGTATTATGTTTTGTAATTCTGTGCAATATCTGAAAGCATTCCATATCTGATAGAAACTGGTTCAGGTGATTCCATAAATTTATTAGACTCTTTTCTACAGGAACGGACCCTTGCAAGGGTTGCACACATGAGGTTGTATTTCACGAGTAGCGCCGTTCTCTGGTGGCATAAGTGGTTCGAGCCTCCGTCTCAGATGCAGCGCAATATCAAAAACTTACAAAAAATGGTACAAGCAGCTGCCTCGCTTGGCGCTAATCATTAAAAAGTTAGTGTTAGGACTGGTCGGCCTGGTGTCAGGACAAGGTGACTGCTTGGGACATGATGCTACATATCTGCGGCATGATGGTCCAGTGCAGGACATCACTATAAACTGCCACACTATGAATGAATTTTTTAAAAAGCTACGTTACAAATCCAAAACACACGCACTTATTTCGCAGTTGTTCCGCTTTGTCTCAAGTCGGTAACAGTGATGTCCTATCAAAGTTCTTCTATTAAGAATGTGATCGAGGAGTATAATTGCTTGACAGACTCACCTGATTCACGTACAACAAACACGTTCACTTCTAACCATTGATTCGTTTTTACACATGCAACTGTCATATAATCATACAAAATATCTTCCGGGGAATAAATTTATATTTCTGGCGTTTGTGCGTTCTTAGATACTGACATTACATTCATATAATACCATACTTATTAAGCCAATGGGTAGATTCTGCAATGATCGTGATTGTATCCGCTGAAAACCTGTTACATGGACAAGTGCGTCCTAATCAAATAACAGTCGAGATTTTTATATGTATGGCTGAGTCAATGTTCGTACGTCATCATAATCACTATAAAATGCAACCGGGGTAGATTTGGTCGTGAACTCCACCTCATCGTTGTAGATCTTTTTGAGTTAACCTCTTCTGAACGTAACATGTTTACGCAGATGTGATAATTTTTTTAATGAAACATGGTCACGAATTTTCAACAGGCACGTTAATGACTAATTTGGCCACTCAAGACCTGCAACAACTGTGTCTTGTCATAGAAAATCACGGCAATAAATCAATAATTGGGGACTGGTGACTTTGCAGTCAGATTAAAATACATGTCTACCACGGACTGCTTAACCAAGTCTAGACGCTCGCGGTCAAAGTAATAACTCGGTTTCAACACAGTAAAATCTTGATGGGAAAGCTGACAGCCTTTGTTAATATGTTGATATCGGTCCAGGTATTTCAACAACCTTGATACAAAATGTCATTGAACATACCTTTCGGTGTCCATATTAGCCATGTCTTGAAAAGCCACAAACCTGTGCCGTGGTGCGCTAATAACTTGATGGGGATTTACCTGAGATGAAAATTTTCCTGAAGCAGAGATTGGTGTCAAGTATGTGGTGATCGCAGAGAATGAAAGTGTAGATTTTCCACTAGGCCCGATAAATGATGTCAAACGTTCGTGTATGGCCACTGAGGGACTCGCTGAAGGCATCCAAAGCATAAGTTTGGATAACAATGCTACAGTATGCAGGGGTATTACCATTGCGCGAAATTGCATCATCGTTGTTACGACTTTTAGGACTTGTCATCAATGTGTGTTTGGCACCGGAAATAACCGTAAGAACGTCTCTGCCAAATTAGATTATGTGTGAGAATGGAATCGAGCAAGATAACTTCCTATGCTAGTTAAGATGATTTCTTCGCGTTCCTAAGCCAAACTTCATATTGCTGTTAGGAAAAGCCAAGTATTCTATATCATCCACAGGAACGGGAGGGAGACTATGAAGATATAATTCGCTATTTGTGTTTGTGTCTTAGGTGAAAATTAATGACGGGCCAGCGGAACATGCGTAGTTGTCACTGTATTTAGCGAGGAAAAGAACTGTAGTAGAAATATAACTTTTTCGAACAGGCTTCCAGTTCTGTTCCATCGAAGAGATAACGTGCGCTGTTGAACAATATCATGATGACGTTGTTAACAAATCCGACTTTATTATTTTCACCGTATACATTGTTGTTGTCTATGCGTACAACTTTCCTTGGACTTCCAAGAGTGCTTTACACGGAAGAAAAGAGATGTGTTTTGAATCAGAAGTTCTGTTGGCCCTTCCTGGCCTGACACCCTAGAATTATACGCGTGACCTGGATTTGGAAGCGGAGATGTTAATGACCGTGAAGACATCTTCGATCTTTTTTCGTGCTGCCATGTTAAATTTCAATCACTGTATACCACAATCTTGTTTTTATATTGTGTGTTATGTTGAATGAAAACTAGTACTGCAAATTCATTGCGGGTTCAAGCTCGTAATGGTAGAACTGGTTTAAACCCTTGTCAACGGTGATGCTGCTGATGCGTTAATGAGGCTACCCGGGATACTGTGGAGCAAATATCCTAGTGAAAAATATACCCTACTCCATCTGGGACCTAGATATAATTAGTGTGGGCCTGGTACACCGCTGGATACACCACCTGATTCTAACACCCGTCCAAGCCAGGGGAAGAAACTATAAATCTTGTTGATGCAGCATATTACCCACAGGATCTCACGTACTGGTGATATAGATCACATCCATGATATAAATGCAATTAATCCTACATTCGAAGATAGATCATCAAGAGAGGTATGAAGGATAAGATTGCACTCAGTGGAGAAACTCCACTCAAATCAATTGACATTATAAACATGGATAAGATCTACTACAGTCTCCACGGTTATTGAAATCCTGAGGGTGCCGTTGAAAGGTTTGCGAATTCAGCAAAGGTCACCCATGAAGTTGCTAAAGCATGTTAGCCGAACGAGCGCCGAGGCAAATTTACTTCCCCTGACCAAATAATATTACCAGTGGATGGTTACTAGTGAAGTTGGGCGGATTAGGAACAATGGGACTTACGATTAAAAACAGGGTCCCGGCCCTTTGGGGACCATGTAAATTTAACATGGGGAAAACTGGCCCGGCCCTATGGGGACAATGGGAATGAACATGGGAATCTATTTTGGGTCAGTCTAGGGACAAGGGAAATTTAATATGGGGAAAATAGCTGGGTCACTATAGGGACAATGGGAATTTAACATGGGAATAGAGTTTGGGTTTGTCTAGGGACAAGGGGAATGGAACAGGGGACTATAGTGTGGGTCTGTCTAGGGACAATGGGAATTTAACATGGGGAATAGATCGTGGGACTGTCTAGGGACAATGGGAAATTTAACATGGGGGAACAGATCGTGGGACTGTCTAGCGACAATGGGAAATTTAACATTACGAAAACCCCTGGGGGGATATAGCCTCAAGGGAATTTAGCATATGGAAATTGAACATGGTGGGTCTGTATAGTGTCAAGGGGAATTGAACATGGTGGGACTATCTAGGGACAATGATGGTAGAGGGTCAAACCCAACAGAGACAGAAACATACATACACTAGTACAAGCCTGAGATTTATATATAAAGCATTACCAAGACCTGAAATCTTGCTGGGGTGTTCAAACATTTGCATAATTGTAATGATGCTATAAAAGCTATAATCAAGGAAATGCTCAACGACAAAATGGATGTGACTAAAAGTAACGCTAAAATGACGAAATTGTCACAGAATTTAAAGGAAAATAAACATATCCCAGAAAATTAAGTTACAATGGTTTAGATTAAAATGGATAAAATTAGTAACTACTTACAATATCAACTTGTGTGACGATCGTGGATAAACACCCATGTATCTATTTATAGCTATAATCAGCTGAAATTCCTATGAAATCTCACTATCTATTTATAGCTACAACTTGTGGGTTATTCCTTTGGAAAACCCCACTATCTTTTTATAGCCTCAGCTTGAGTGACGTTCCTGTTTATAAACTCTAGTACATATGCATAGCTACAACCTGTGGAAACCCCAAGTCCATATTTATAGTCTCAAAATTTCCAGCGTCAGTGACGTCACTGTACTGGAAACTAGGGGATAAATGGCAACAGTGTTGCAAGTGGCTGACCTGAATACGCGCTACTGTAGGTAGGTAGGTAGGTAGGTAGAATGTATTTGATAGGGATAAAGGGAGTTTTATAGGGACAAACAGAGACCAATACACACACACACACACACACACGCGCGCGCGCGCCACAGAGGGAAGAAGAAAACCATTATACACTATCCACACGGAGTGAAGAAATAACCCTTTATATATACTATCAACAGAGAGTGAAGAAAATAACCCATTATATTCCATCAACACAGAGTGAAGAAGAAAAAGATTTTTGAAAGCACCTAAGCCCTCACCTGCAATGACCAACTCTGCCAAACACCTACACCCCACCCCCATCCCCAACACTACAAAACCCATTTAACCCGTTATTTTATGGCATCAGTGTGTGATTTAGGAAACAGCAAGACACAAAATGATGGATGAATAGACTGACTATTGTTTACCGACTTGCATGCCTAAAGAGCGTGCCTGAAGGAAAACATCCTTCCATTTCAATTCTAACTAAAACATGATCCAGAGGGATAGAGAGAGGTGAAAGAGCACAATTTCATAAAGTGTGAGCAAAAACAATACACGCCATCCTTATTATACAATGTCAAGACCAAGAAACACTTACGTTTTCTTTCTGGTCTATTCTCTTTTAGAAGGTAGTATGAAATATCACATCAGGGCCAACGCATCGGCTCACATTGTCAATTTTTCCATTTCCATGTCTTCACTGGCACAAGTTCTTCCTCATCTTCAATTTCTTCTTCTTCTGAATCCCTCTTCTCTTTTTCGTCTTGTTTCTGTTTCTTCTCTTTTCTCTTAGGGCACTCTGAATCCCAGTGTCCTTTCT
Organism: Sinohyriopsis cumingii; assembly: GCA_028554795.2. Lineage (NCBI taxonomy): Eukaryota > Metazoa > Mollusca > Bivalvia > Unionida > Unionidae > Sinohyriopsis > Sinohyriopsis cumingii. Next base: position 133,074,838 of record CM068838.1, on the reverse strand, counting down.
CCTGACAACGATATTAGGTATCTTGACTTTTGTCTCTCTTTCTTAGACGAAGCAGGTATTCTGGAGACAAATACCCATTTACCTTTGCAGATATAGCAAACTTCATCAGCACTTACACACTTTCGTATGACTCTCATCAAATCAACGACCAAAAGAGTAAATTTTGTTGCCACTTTCGCATGTGAATTATGCTTTCGTATGACTTTTAGCATATATTTGACCAGCAGGTCGATCTGTGCTGACTCTTCCATCTTCTTGATCGTTTGAAAGTGGAATGAATACTCTGACGCTAAGACACTCTCCCTATATACAGGGACCTGCTGCGTATGAAACCTAGTCAAATGTAATTTTGCAATAAGATGAAACGATTTCATTGAGAAAGTAAAAGGCAATGACGTGCCGTGTCGCATCACACAAGACCCGAAGTGTTAGCTCAAATCCGTGTCAGCGATTTCGAAGACGACATAACTGAGCTTTAATCAATGCTCTCTATTTATGCCACAATACCGCGAGTCCTGATTCACGCCAAAAGAAATTTCGTTCGGTCCATAAAAAATAGTATCACATCTGAGAAACGCAAAAACGAACTTCCAGAAAACTGAGAACGACGGCTTACACCTACAACGTGAAATGTATGAGTTCAAGTAGTGCGTAAAACTTAGTCAAATTAAATTTTTATAGTCAAGACGAAACGATCTCTTTTCGAAGAAGAAAGCAGACACCAAGCGACAATGGCGATCCGTGTCACACAACACTTTTCAAAATGTGTATTATTAGAGGTTTGTTCAAGCGATCTGCACGGTTAAATTAAATGTTGATGTATTTTGCAATAAGGCGGACACAATTTCCATGCGATCGCCCATGGTACCATTGTTCGTGCATTAGTTTAATTTTTTAAATATTTTTTTATATAAATCGCCTATAGAATAGACCCAGTAAAGCATGGCCATTCTCGTCACTGTGTGAATAGCTACTCAAGTCAATTCGAAGTGAACGCGGTAAGAAAATAAGTATAGCCAATGAAATGGCTTACAACGGGTGATGCATTGTTTTGTTCTAGGACTGTGTGGCATAATAATCCCTACGCTCTTGCGTTGTTACCATTACAGTGCAGACATACTAGAATGTGAACTTACAAGCCCTCTTTGTGTATTGTACCATTTCTTCTTACCACGTCAAAATATTGAGCGTCACAGTATTGGTTCGCGTTTTCAAGCTGACCATTTTTTATATCTTACTTAAACATTTTAACATAAACACTCACACTCACATCGGTAGAGTCAGAACAGACGTGTTACAGTATTGAGGGGGATGTTATCTTTTTTTTTTCTTCAAACTAATAAATTTGGGGTTTGTATGAAGTAAAGAACCGAAAGTACAGTGAAACTCAAGGATGATGACCCAATCTGTCTGTCTATTGATGCGTGTATTTACTTAAGAAGAAATATGACCTCTAAAACACAAAGAGATACGGCAAGCATGATTAGAATGAACACAACGATGTTTTCCTTCACGCCCGTGTAATTTAGAGTTTCAATCCTCTTTCAAGACAAACTTGGTCTCCTTTTGTAGGGCTTGAAATAATAAAAAAAAACTGAAAAATCTTAAGCACTTTGCTATAGATAATTTCATCAACAGACTAAACAACATAAATACCGTTACAACAATAGAAAGCCTTAAATCTTCTATCAAAAAGAAATGCATCAAAAAAATTAAAGATTAACGATAACTAAAAAATGAAACCGAATTTAACAAAGGCAATGACATGTAAAGAAATGCCTCTCACTTTGGAAAGGTAGGCGAATGTAATCTGTCATGCACCATCAACTTGAAAAAAATTATAAACAGAGAGAAACCTGAATTCAAAATTCAGTTCTTTTTTTCTTCAAAATTGTTTCGTTTCTTTTTTCTTTTTTTGGAACAAATCTAAGCACTAATGTAGAGTGGAAAAGGGGAAATGCACATAAAAGCTTTGATATTTCTGAAAAAATGAGGGGATATTCCTAACGTTCATAACCACCTATATATGCTTGGACTTGTCTGTGACTTATCCACAAAACAAGATGTACATATTTCTGGTCAAGCTGCAAGTGTGTGCGTGTTTTTGAAAATGGTAAAAATTGGATATATAATTTTCTCGTGACACTTATAAAGTGAAGAGTCTGTGCAAGTGTCAAAAGCCAAAGTCATATAAGTTTTGCATTTTGTACGGCTTGTAAAGATTTCCACTTTAGAAAATGTGAAGTATCACAAGTTATTATCACAAACAGAAGTGGAACATATGGGCTTGTAAGAAAGAAAATAACCCAGACAGTTGGTGTCATCAAGAGTGCTAGAGACGGTACCCGAACATGCTTGCTTGCTTACTTGAATTAAAGTGATTCTCGCTCTAATGGAGCATATATCACTGGTTTAATAACGCACCGCGTGATTTTTAATTACTCCTGGGGAAGGAAAGAGAGCCTCATCCCCCAGGCGTTTATGTACTCACAGACTATTTTTAAATTTAGTCACTCAGGTGTAGGATTAACTAGTCCTTAACAACCTGACTGAAAGGCTTTAAACATGAGTGGGAATTGTCTCACCACACACTCATTTTTCTGTCCGAGCGTGGTAAAGGAGGAAAAAGGTGCTGAGCAAGAGAGCCATGGATGTTAAGTACTCACCAAAACGCTAGCCCGTACTTATTTCAAATCAAGTCGTGTCACCAAAAAAGACGACGTGTACGACATCAAAGGCATTGTCAAACACAGAAACCGTAAAGTGGGTAAACGACGTGTCAAAGAAGTCAAAGTACGTTGGAAAGGATATCTGCCCAGTTTTCATTCTTGGATCGACGCTTCGCACGTCATCGACTATAAAAAGAAGTGACCATCATACCCTTTCACACAGATTCAGCTACTGCGATCACCCCTTCACCCAATTCTTCTCTGCAAGATTTACAAAAACAACCTTTGTGGGTGTGGTATGGAGAACGTGTGCCTAAAACGCAAATCGTCTTTTCTGCCAAACCTTCGTGGTGTATTGTGTCATCGGTGCAGCCATTGCCAATTTGAGTTTGCAACAAGGAGACAAACAATTGTGGACCATTGTATTGAGCAGTTGCATCGGTTACCTGCTTCCCAATCCCTTCCTGAAATTCTCCTCGAACGGGAAGAACGGGAATCTTGCGTTCAGTGTCAGTCACCACTCTAACAACAACAACAACAACCCCATTTTGGGCGGAGACACTCCTCTGACGTCTAGTAACCCCTCCAACAGCCACAGAACTCCGGAATTATGAACAATAACAACCAATTTTACTTAACCTTACCCAGTGACAGTTCTATGGAGGTGTTTCCCAACAACACTTTGTGCTGTTACACGGTCAAGTTACCTCAAACCATCCAATTAGATCACGAAGCCCATTGGGAAGTGGCTTTGGTGGAGATCATTCACCCAACACAAATCAAAAACATCACGAAACGCAAAACACTTTCCAGGTGGAAATCCTGAATGCCCAATTGGAAGAAGAAATCAATAAAATCGGGATTTTAAGGGACACAAGACCAGCCAGCAATCCAGCCTTCATTATCTACACCTTGAAAATTCCTTCAGGTTATTATTTTAGTGGTGAACATTTGGTGGACACTATTACGGACAGGTTCAACTTAGCCTTTGGCAAAGCACTGAACAGAGCCAAACAAAAGTGTGAAGATTGAGTACCATAAAGTGGCTCATCGTCTCATGATCAAATTTCAAGATACGGACACATTGTCCCTCAGGTTCAACGGTAGTTGGTTTGAAAGTTTGGGTGGACATGCAGAAATGGTCGCAAACAATTTGAGCCCCAAGATCAACAGTAATATGGATTTTTACAGAACTTCTGGAAACCCGGTAGAACTGAACCAAGGACTGAATTTGATCTTTGTGTATTCCGATGTGGTGGAGTATAACGTGGTGGGACACACCTCCGTGCCGTTACTGCGTGTCATTCCTTTCAAAGTGGATAGTGCCACGACCAGTGACCAGGAAGGTGGAAACACCTATCACGTACACCGCGAATTTGTACATCCTCATTATTTGCCCGTCAGTGAGTCGCATTTGGACACTGTCAACATTGCTATAAAAGGAGATTTGGGACAAAATATTCCATTCACCAAAGGGAAAGTTACAGTGAAACTCCATTTTCGAAAACGGTTCTCTAACGAATTGTAAGTCAAGACAGCGACGAGGGACATTTTCACCCTATAAAATCCGGCCAGATTCGTGTGGAAATTCAGTTTGCAGAAAATCTAAGCGCAGATAATATGGTGAACGTCATCCTGTATGCTGAATTTGACAATACGATAGAAATCAACAGTTTGAGATAAATCATTCTAGACTATTAGAAGTCATGGAAAACTTTTATCAATGTTTATATAGTAGGGATTCTTTGGACATGGAACGTGAAGATCCTGAGGAAGGAAAACCCCAAGACAAAGACGAAGAAGTCACCATGATGAAGTCTAGATGGCCAGAACAAGAAGCCCATTTAGTTTCCTGTTATGCTATAGTCTTGGCAGAAAAAAATGAAGGAACTGATCAAGAAAGATTGCTATGGATGTCATAACGATCATCCCAGTCAAATTCAATACGATAAATGCCTGATGTTGAGTCAAGAAGAAAAATTGGACGAATATCTGGACGAAGCTTGGAGTCTCATCTTGGAAGAAGACGTGTTGCAACAGTGGTATAAAGGCTTGCGTGAACATTCTTTTCCTCCATTAACAACTCAAGAGATCCATCGCATCGAAGCTCTCTTGGATCAGAGTTGGGAGACGAGACGAAGAAACGGTTACTTGTCAGACATTTTCAAGCAAAAAGTCAGGATCGAATTGATCACTTATCATTACCTGTGAAGAAGAAGAAGAAAAAACCACACAAATCAATGGATACCTGGGAACTTTATTACCTTTTGAACCACAGCTCGTACACGGCTTCTTGGAATCCTGTCGTCTGTGCTAAAGATGAACTCCCTCATCGCAAACTTCAAGACCATCAAGCTTATGTGATCAACACGGACGACAGTCATAGGAACCCACTGGGTAGCCGTCTACTTTCCTCAAGAAGGATGTGTGGAATATTTCGATTCGTATGGATTGCCTCCTTTGGAAGACGATATCATTGACTTTATGAGAAGAAATGCTCAGACCATCCGATTCAATAATGTGAAATTACAAGGCACAGATTCCTTGGTGTGTGGACAATATTGTGTGTATTTTCTGCATCATCGCAGCCTGGGCTATTCGTTAGAACATTTAGTAACTCATTTTGATCCTCGTTCTTCTTCTAGAAACGATGTGAAAGTAGATAAATGGTTTTGTGACCATTATACTGGTCTTTTGTCTCAAGCTAGGAAACGTAGTGTCTATCAATGGCCTAATGACTTCCAACAGTGGAAATCACAATTTCATTCACAACGTTGTCAGCCCTGTCCAAAATAATGTGTTACCTGACAAAAAATGTTTGTGATTTGAAACAAAATGTTTGATGTTATATTGTTGGATTATTGTTAAAAATGTTAGAGTTGTTTGTTAGTGTTAAGTGATTTTGAATAAAAAAAATGTTGTTTTGAAGAATGAAAAAATGCCTTTGTGATTTGTTTGGCTATAGGTATCCTGATTCATGCTCTTTGACTTCTTACTATCCCTCTCATGACACTCATTGAACGTTCCGACTCGAAAACCATAAAAACAGGGTAGCCTCCAGTCTGCCCATCCATTGTCGACTCATCTTCCTACGAAGATGTGCTCCAGACCAGCTAAGTTGAACGAAGCCTATGTGAATTTGCATAGGGTCATGACAAGTCTGATACCGAGACCTGAAGAGATAGACAATGTGAGAATGTTGAAAGTCACTGAAGACCTGAAAGAAGAGCTTTTCAAGGAGGAAATTAAGAAGGAGAAAGAAGAATGGACGGAGAAGTACAGACTTCATAAACAGCAGAGAGAGTAGCAACAGCAGCAGCAGCATGAACCTGACAGAGGCTTTGTCGACTGTCGTATCGATACCAAAGAGTTCTTCTTCTCTTTCCGAAGAAGCAGACCTTATCCTGTGAAAAAGCCTGTCGTCAGAGGAGGCCGCCATCTTATAACCTAAAAGATCGCCATAGCTTCAAGTTCACAAAAAAAAAAAAAAATTTTCAGGGCTACCCCATACTCTCGAAAAGAAATAACATTCCATTGCCTATGATATGTTAGTCAGTTAGAAAGAAAAAAAACAGAAGTGAGTCTATAAGCACGTGATTTCTTTATCTTGGTTAGAAAGTGTGACTCTAAGCCCTTCGTTTCCGTTGCCTATCAAAATGTTTAAAATAGTGATGGTCAGTAAAAAGTGAGTGAGTGTTTCTTTTAGGTCTGTGCGTTTTTGTTGTTTTTTTTGGTGATAATATGGATAATGTAAGTTCGGGTAAAACGAAATTAAAATAATTAGACCCAGAACTTGGTGTGGAGGGAAGAAATATACGCAACAGCAGCGGGAGCAAGAAATGCAGATCCAGCCAGTTAGCACTCCACCCACCTCGAGACCACAAATAACATCTAGTCAACAGCCGACTATACCTAACAAACAACCCACCCCGGAAAGAGTGGTGGCAGAACAAAGGGTCAATTATGTTAGACAAACGGTATGGCAAACTCAGACTCAATTATCGGAGGCACTACGTTCTTCTCTCACTCCGATACTACAGGCAATCCAAGCTGAAATAACAACCACAACAACAATAACAGCGACAGACACCATAGCAGCGGATTTGAAACTATCTACCTCAACTGAAGAATTAGTATCAGAACCAGAAGAGGAAATAGAGGCGGTTGAGGAGGAGGAGGGGGACGCTGACCCTCGTTGAGAAGTACACCGAAATGGGGCTAGATCAAGCATTGTATGACGTCAACAAAGCAAGACAGTGTATAAGAGCCATACAATACGTTGCCTACAAATCTCTAGACACCTTTAAACCAAGACTTTCTCAATCCTTCTCAATGGGGATTTGGGGTCAGAGTTCTCCCCCCAATTCTACAGACAACACTGGATACCCCCTCAGTCAACTTGTAGAAGCCGCTGCTTACATTGTCGCCCATCATGGCTACGCATTTCCTGATATCAAGAACCATGAGACTAGGAGTGCGGGAAAGATCGTGAGGGCGAAAGAGAGACGTGGTACCTTCTAGCAGAAAATACAGCCTTTTTTAGGGCTCCAAAAGATTGCCTTTTATTAAATAGGGAACCATATTTGGCTTGGTATCCCTCCTTGACTAAACTATTCTCGAAACAAACTTGACCCATTGGAACACCACAACAAACTTAACTTGTTAAACCTAACAGTGACAAAACTTGTATATGTCGCTTAGACATATTAATTTAAATAAGACCAGTATGGTTATTTTTATGTATACTAAGTACTAATATTAGATAGATACGTTAGGAAGTAGGAAATTTAACAGACTCGTTAGATTTGAACTAATTGCACAGGTGGAAAACACATTATTGGTACTTTTTATTGTCCATTAGCAAAAACGGGACTTGATTTCAAATAAGTACGGGCTGGCGTTTTGGGGAGTACTTAACATCCAACGCTGGCTTGCTGAGCACCTTTTTTCCTCCTTTACCACGCTCGGACATCGCACACGTGGCAGAATGTGGAACGATTTCCACCTGCCACACGCCCATGTGTCCTAATATGACGTCATCGCTACCGACCAATCGTAGCGGGCTTTACATACTGCTTGGGTTGACACCTGAGGCATTTCAAACCAACTAAGAAAAATGAGTGTGTGGTGAGACTACTCCCACTCATGTTTAAAGCCTTTCAGTCAGGTTGTTAAGGACTAGTTAGTCCTACACCTGAGTGACTAAATTTAAAAGTAGTCTGTGAGTACATAAACGCCTGGGGGATGAGGCTCTCTTTCCTTCCCCAGGAGTAATTAAAAATCACGCGGTGCGTTATTAAACCAGTGATACATGCTCCATTGGAGCGAAAATCACTTTAATTCAAGTAAGCAAGCAAGCATGTTCGGGTACCGTCTCTAGCACTCTTGATGACACCAACTGTCTGGGTTATTTTCTTTCTTACAAGCCCATATGTTCCACTTCTGTTTGTGATAATAACTTGTGATACTTCACATTTTCTAAAGTGGAAATCTTTACAAGCCGTACAAAATGCAAAACTTATATGACTTTGGCTTTTGACACTTGCACAGACTCTTCACTTTATAAGTGTCACGAGAAAATCATATATCCAATTTTTACCATTTTCCAAAACACGCACACACTTGCAGCTTGACTAGAAATATGTACATCTTGTTTTGTGGATAAAGTCACAGACAAGTCCAAGCATATATAGGTGATTATGAACGTTAGGAATATCCCCTCATTTTTTCAGAAATATCAAAGCTTTTATGTGCATTTTCCCTTTTCCACTCTATATTAGTGCTTAGATTTGTTCCAAAAAAAGAAAAAAGAAACGAAACAATTTTTTAAAAAAATGAATTTTGAATTCAGATTTCTCTCTGTTTATAATTTTTTTCAGGTTGATGGTGCATGACAGATTACATTCGCCTACCTTTCCAAAGTGAGAGGCATTTCTTCACATGTCATTGCCTTTGTTAAATTCGGTTTCATTGGTTAGTTATCGTTAATCTTTAATTTTCGATGCATTTCTTTTTGATAGAAGATTTAAGGCTTTCTGGTGTTGTAACGGTATTTATGTTGTTTAGTTTGTTGATGAAATTATCTATAGCAAAGTGCTTAAGATTTTTCAGTTTTTTTATTATTTTAAGCCCTACAAAAGGAGACCAAGTTTGTCTTGAAAGAGGATTGAAACTCTAAACTACACGGGCGTGAAGGAAAACATCGTTGTGTTCATTTTAATCATGCTTGCCGTATCTCTTTGTGTTTTAGAGGTCATATTTCTTCTTAAGTAAATACACGCATCAATAGACAGACAGATTGGGTCATCATCCTTGAGGTTCACTGTACTTTCGGTTCTTTACTTCATACAAACCCCAAATTTATTAGTTTGAAGAAAAAAAAAAAGATAACATCCCCCTCAATACTGTAACACGTCTGTTCTGACTCTACCGATGTGAGTGTGAGTGTTATGTTAAAATGTTTAAGTAAGATATAAAAAAAATGGTCAGCTTGAAAACGCGAACCAATACTGTGACGCTCAGTATTTTGATGTGGTAAGAGGAAATCGTACAACACACAAAGAGGGCTTGTAAGTTCACATTTCAGTCTGTCTGCACTGTAATGGTAACAACGCAAGAACATAGGGATTATTATGCCACACAGTCCTAGAACAAAACAATGCATCACCCGTTGTAAGCCATTTCATTGGCTATACTTATTTTCTTACCGCGTTCACTTCGAATTGACTTGAGTAGCTATTCACACAGTGACGAGAATGGCCATGCTTTACTGGGTCTATTCTATAGGCGATTTATATAAAAAAAATATTTAAAAAAATTAAACTAATGCACGAACAATGGTACCATGGCGATCCCATGGAAATTGTGTCCGTCTTATTGCAAAATACATCAACATTTAATTTAACCGTGCAGATCGCTAGAACAAACCTCTAATAATACACATTTTGAAAAGTGTTGTGTGACACGGATCGCCATTGTCGCTTGGTGTCTGCTTTCTTCTTCGAAAAGAGATCGTTTCGTCTTGACTATAAAAATTTAATTTGACTAAGTTTTACGCACTACTTGAACTCATACATTTCACGTTGTAGGTGTAAGCCGTCGTTCTCAGTTTTCTGGAAGTTCGTTTTTGCGTTTCTCAGATGTGATACTATTTTTTATGGACCGAACGAAATTTCTTTTGGCGTGAATCAGGACTCGCGGTTTTGTGGCATAAATAGAGAGCATTGATTAAAGCTCAGTTATGTCGTCTTCGAAATCGCTGACACGGATTTGAGCTAACACTTCGGGTCTTGTGTGATGCGACACGGCACGTCATTGTCTTTTACTTTCTCAATGAAATCGTTTCATCTTATTGCAAAATTACATTTGACTAGGTTTCATACGCAGCAGGTCCCTGTATATAGGGAGAGTGTCTTAGCGTCAGAGTATTCATTCCACTCTCAAACGATCAAGAAGATGGAAGAGTCAGCACAGATCGACCTGCTAGTCAAATATATGCTAGAAGTCATACGAAAGCATAATTCACATGCGAAAGTGGCAACAAAACTTACTCTTTTGGTCGTTGATTTGATGAGAGTCATACGAAAGTGTGTAAGTGCTGATGAAGTTTGCTATATCTGCAAAGGTAAATGGGTATTTGTCTCCAGAATACCTGCTTCGTCTAAGAAAGAGAGACAAAAGTCAAGATACCTAATATCGTTGTCAGGAGAAAGGACACTGGGATTCAGAGTGCCCTAAGAGAAAAGAGAAGAAACAGAAACAAGACGAAAAAGAGAAGAGGGATTCAGAAGAAGAAGAAATTGAAGATAAGGAAGAACTTGTGCCAGTAAAGACATGGAAATGGAAAAATTGACAATGTGAGCCGATGCGTTGGCCCTGATGTGAAATTTCATACTACCTTCTAAAAGGGAATAGACCAGAAAGAAAACGTAAGTGTTTCTTGGTCTTGACATTGTATAATAAGGATGGCGTGTATTGTTTTTACTCACACTTTATGAAATTGTGCTCTTTCACCTCTCTCTATCCCTCTGGATCATATTTTAGTTAGAATTGAAATGGAAGGATGTTTTCCTTCAGGCACGCTCTTTAGGCATGCAAGTCGGTAAACAATAGTCAGTCTATTCATCCATCATTTTGTGTCTTGATGTTTCCTAAATCACACACTGATGCAATAAAATAACGGGTTAAATGGGTTTTGTAGGGGTGGGGGTGGGGTGTAGGTGTTTGGCAGAGTTGGTCATTGCAGGTGAGGGCTTAGGTGCTTTCAAAAAACTTTTTCTTCTTCACTCTGTGTTGATGGAATATAATGGGTTATTTTCTTCACTCTCTGTTGATAGTATATATAAAGGGTTATTTCTTCACTCCGTGTGGATAGTGTATAATGGTTTTCTTCTTCCCTCTGTGGTGTGCGTGCGTGTGTGTGTGTGTGTGTGTGTGTGTGTGTGTTTGTGTGTATTGGTCTCTGTTTGTCCCTATAAAACTCCCTTTATCCCTATCAAATACATTCTACCTACCTACCTACAGTAGCGCGTATTCAGGTCAGCCACTTGCAACACTGTTGCCATTTATCCCCTAGTTTCCAGTACAGTGACGTCACTGACGCTGGAAATTTTGAGACTATAAATATGGACTTGGGGTTTCCACAGGTTGTAGCTATGCATATGTACTAAAGTTTATAAACAGGAACGTCACTCAAGCTGAGGCTATAAAAAGATAGTGGGGTTTTCCAAAGGAATAACCCACAAGTTGTAGCTATAAATAGATAGTGAGACTTCATAGGAATTTCAGCTGATTATAGCTATAAACAGATACATGGGTGTTTATCCACGATCGTCACACAAGTTGATATTGTAAGCAGTTACTAATTTTATCCATTTTAGTTTAAACCATTGTAACTTAATTTTCGGGTATATGTTTATTTTTCTTTAAATTCTGTGACAATTTCGTCATTTTAGCGTTACTTTTAGTCACATCCATTTTGTCATTGAGCATTTCCTTGATTATAGCTATTTATAGCATCATTACAATTATGCAAATGTTTGAACACCCCAGCAAGATTTCAGGTCTTGGTAATGCTTTATATTATAAATCTCAGGCTTGTACTAGTGTATGTATGTCTCTGTCTCTGTTGTGTTTGACCCTCTACCATCATTGTCCCTAGACAGTCCCACCACGTTCAGTTCCCCTTGACACTATACAGACTCACCATGTTCAATTTCCATATGCTAAATTCCCTTGAGGCTATATCCCCCCAGGGGTTTCCTTAACGTTAAATTTCCCATTGTCCCTAGACAGTCCCACGATCTGTTCCCCCATGTTAAATTTCCCATTGTCCCTAGACAGTCCCACGATCTATTCCCCATGTTAAATTCCCATTGTCCCTAGACAGACCCACACTATAGTCCCCTGTTCCATTCCCCTTGTCCCTAGACAAACCCAAACTCTATTCCCATGTTAAATTCCCATTGTCCCTATAGTGACCCAGCAATTTTCCCCATGTTAAATTTCCCTTGTCCCTAGACTGACCCAAAATAAATTCCCATGTTCATTCCCATTGTCCCCAAAGGGCCGGGCCAGTTTTCCCCATGTTAAATTTACATGGTCCCCAAAGGGCCGGGACCCTGTTTTTAATCGTAAGTCCCATTGTCCCTAATCCGCCCAACTTCACTACTATGGTTTAATGTCAGGTCACCTAACGAAGTTCATTAGGTGATTTTTTATTTCTTCCACATAACGGGCACGCAGAGGAACATACAATTATGCGTTATATATTGAAAATGTTGACGGTAAATAGAAAGAAGCCGAGCCGTTGAAGTTGAAAGATTCAACAAGTTTCGCAGATGCGCCAAAACATATTTATACACGTTCACCACTAACATGACCACGGCTGCTGCAAGTGTAACCAGGTAGAGAATTTCTGAGAGCTGTTACTGCGTTGTTAACAAACAAATGGTGTGGGTATGTGTTGAACATATTTGCATACATCACGATAACTCTATTGTGAAACAATTTCACTGTACAATTCGGAACAGTGTAATTATGCGGACATTTCTACGCGCAGGAATTATTGATGAGATATCTGTCTAGGATCGCAAAGCAATCGCTCTAGTGGGTAACATGACTTCCATCAGTCAGAGCAGCGCTGAATAAGTGAAACATACGCACGACTGGGGTAAAACCCGCAGACTATCACCGTAACATACAAAATGATTTCAGAACCGCCCGACGTTAGACCCATTCAGAATCAATTTCGTTCGGTATCTCTATGCACCGAGGTAGCTAGAATGTGGGCAACTTGGTGCTATTGATCATGTATGGTCCGTTGATGTATTTACAGTCTTGTACTGGATTAATACTCCGAGGCAACCAACACGTTACCATTTAGCGTGAGTCCATCTATGGGAAGGCAAAGACTGCGAGCAGAGCATTTGGACAAGAGAAATTGCAAGTCATTCTCCCATATTCGGAACAGCCATCAGTATTGTTTGCTGCCCACACGCGTTGTATCAGTACGCTTAATGAGTGACGACGTCTGGTATTATCGACTGTATCGTGAGCTGACCGGTGGGTATAAACTTATCTTGTCACAACGGTACAATCCCATTCGAATGAGACTGACCGTGAGTAGTGAATGGGGGCACTTTACGTACAATGGGAATTAGCATTACAGACCCCCCCTGGGTTAGATTACGTACAATGGAAATTTAACATGGCGAAAAATCGTGGGTCAGATTACGTACAAGGGAATTAACATGGCGATAAATCGTGGGTCACTCTACGTACAAGGGGAATTTAACATGGGAATAGAGTTTGGGCTTGTTTAGGGACAAGGGGAATTTAACATGGGATTTTTTTTTTTAAATTTTAAAAAAAATTTTTTTAAAAAAAGGGGTAGGCAATTCAAAGACTATCTCTTTTCGAGAAATATGGCTGGCCCTGAAAAGGGCCTTTGGGTTTATGTTAATATTAATATTAACATAGATGGCATCTGTTACATCTTCTTCTTCTTCTTAAACTCCTTCTAACTGCCGGTCCATACACAAGTACCCTCTTGAGACATCCTTGTCTTTCTATATAAACTCTCCTCATCCATAGACTAGCATCTGTCATATCAACAACAGTCCACTTCGATCGGACATACATGAGCATGTCCGTTCTGAACATCATCGTTGACACAAGCGTTGAAGAGTGCACATCGGTCCACATGTTGAGGCGCCGAGAACAGGTGAATCAATGCACTGAACGGCGCTTATTTATAGGGACAGAAAGGATTGAAACGGATTGAGTTCATTCACCAATCCGAACACGCGTTACAGAATTCAGTCAGCCCGCATCCAATCCAAAGAGTGCAGTCTGTGACGTCACGTAGTCAATATAGATTCGCTAGCGCTTGTGTGCAGTCAATCTATGCGACAGTGATTCAACATGACGGAAACTCAGAAAACGATCCAGTGGGGTGCACCAGCAGGGGAGACTGCCCAAGGGAACCCGGACTTACTTTCAGAAGAGGTGAATTGGGATTTTGTGGATTTTCTCTCCTCGCAAGAATTTGTTCCGGAACCTGCGTTACTTTCTTCATTACCGCAAGTGGAGAATTTTAGACAGAGACAGAAAGAAGAATTGGAGAAATTTATACAACGACAAAAGGAAGCGGAACAGGCTTTTCTCGTACAGCAACAGCAACAGCAAGAAGAAGAGGTAAGAAAAAAACAACAAGAAGAAGAAGAAGTAGCAGCAAAGAAACAAGAGGGTGAAAGTCAAACCGTCACGATACTGTTGGACATTTTAGCGGAGTTAAGAAGTCTGAAACAAATGTATCAGACTTCTTTATCACGACCGAAGAGAATACGACCTTCCCGAGCCAAACACGCCAACCCTGTGACTAAGCCTACCGTACCACCCTTAGTGATTTCAACCCAATCATTATCATCATTACGCAGTCCAGAAGTAGGCCTTGGCCGTGGCAAAGGCTTAAGGCAGTTAAAATTGATTGCTTAAACTCACCATAAAGAAAAAAGGCCCTTTTCAGGGCCACCCACATTTCTCGAAAAGAAATACAATTTCAATTTGCCAATAACTCATAAAAAACTCACCCATGTTACCCTTATAGTACGTGTCTGTGTATGAGTGCGTGAGTGTAGCTTCTTATTTTAAAATCAAAACTCAAAGACTCTTACCTTATATCATTCATTTATTCTTTTCTCCATTTTTTACAATCCAATTCACAATTCACAACACAACACTTTAATAAAAAGTTCATTGACTTCTTCTTTTCTCCTTGTTTAGTCTCTCTGTTTTTTGAATTTCTTCACCGTCACACTCTTTTCCTCTTCTTCTTCCTCCTCGCTTTCTTCCCTTCTTCTTTTTTTCTCCTGTTTCTTTTTCTTCACCTGTCTTCTTTCTTCCTCTTCTTCCTCTGAAGAATCCCTCTCTTCTTCTGAAGAATTCCTCTTTTCTTCTGACTCCTCTTGTTTCTTTTTGGGGCAATCTGGAGACCAATGTCCTTTTTCTTGACAATAATAACAGGTATCTTGACTTTTGTCTTTTTTATCCCCTGTTTTTTTTCTTTTTTGACGGTCTGGACACTCTGAAGACCAATGCCCTTTCTTCTGACAGATATAGCAAGTATCTTGACTTTTATCTCTAAAGGAAGGAGAGTAGTCCGTAGGCTGGTCTGAAGAGAATTTTCTAATGACCCCTCGCAAAGCTCTGACGAAACGTTCCATCTGGTCAGTCTCTTCCATCGTTGTGTTCGGCTTGAGAGTGAAATGAATAGTGAAAGGACAAGACACGCACCCTTTTATATACGCTGGTCTGCTATGACTATAAAGTAGTTTATGGTGTTTACACTTGAGTCATTTGACTTTTTGCTTTCAAGATGAAACGATCCCATTCATTCGAGAAGAAAGAAGAAAGTAAGAGGCAGAAACGTGATCTATCGCCTCGTACCAGGGCTGAAATCTTGGCACAAATTCATGCCAGTGATTTTGAAGAGGACATGAGTGAACCAGAATCCGAACCCTCTAAACCAAGTTCACCACCCTTAGTCAACCCTGAAAAGTACTATTCCATTCGAGAGACGGAAAAGCGCTCCTCTAGAAAATTTAGAACCACGGCTTACAAATACACAGTGAAGTTTAAAGATTTCAAGGCTGAAGTGCCGTTAGAGAAAGCAGAAGTGTTCATCACCGAGGTGTGGGATTCTTTGCTCACTGCACTCAAGCAGCAATGTCAACCCAAAGAAGACGATCGCTTGAGACTTTCCATACAACACGACGGTTTGAAATCCCCTGTTTGGATCGAGTTTAGCACCCCTGCAGAATTGACCGCTTCCAAAGTCATGGACAAGATTCAACACGTGCAACAATCTAATGACCAGTTTGACATCACCGATGGAAAAGCCACATTGGACATGACCCACGTCTCTCCTCCTCAAGGAACTGGACGCAAAAAGATGTTATTGGTGGACGACCTTCGCAACACCAAAAAGAGTCTCATCCGAATTAACAACTCTCATGACCAGATGTGTTTAGCCCGTGCCATTGTGGTGGGACGAACCTATGCCGACAAGAACGACACGGTAGAATGGAAAAGAACCTGGAACACTATTCAACGTTCCCATCGAGCCAAACAACGAAACGAAGCAGAACTCCTGTTGCAACAAGCCGGACTGTCCAAAGACACACCCTGTGGCATTCCTGAGATGCAAAAATTGCAAGATGCCCTAGCTCCACGCTACACCTTAAAAGTGCACCCTCAAGAAATGCGCGGGCCTCTGTTGTTTCGAGGCCAACATTTTAAGGACGGAAAATACATTCACGTTTATCATCACGATGACCATTTCGATACGATTACCAGTATCACCGGATTCCTGGGATACAGTTATTACTGTGAGAAATGTGACCATGGTTATAATAATCGAGAGCAACACAAGCATTGTGGATCGAAATGCTCAGGATGTTTGGCCTCTTTACCCTGTCTGAGCGAAGAACCAGTGCCTTGTTCGACTTGTCTGCGCACGTTTGTTAGCCCTACTTGTTACCAACAACATCTGAAGACGCAAGGTTCACAGCAGAAATGTGCTTGTCAACTCCTGAGATTGTGCCCTACGTGTGGACAAGGCATACGTACCAATAGTACCAAGGCACACGTATGTTCAGGAAAAAAGAAATGTCACATTTCTCACCACATCGTGGACTTGGAACACCAATGTTACGTGCAAAAATACCAACCTCCACCAGAGAAAGAGGACAGTCACAAGAAGAAAGGCAATTTCATCTTTTTCGATTTCGAATGCATGCAAGAGACCGGTATTCACATTCCTAATTTCTGCGTGGCTCATCGAGCGTGCGAGAAGTGCATTCAAGAACCTATCTTCAGTCATTGCCCTCACTGCAGCAAAATTCCTGGAGGGCGTGAAAAAATCTTTCGGGGACCAAACACGTTAGCCGATTTTGCCCAATGGGTCTTAGACCCCATCGACAAGACGTGGAGCCAAGAGGACATCGAACTTTACGGAGATTGTCATCGTCATGCCACAGTGATGGCTCACAATTTCTCCGGATACGATGGACAGTTTCTTTTGAGGTACTATACGGAACATGGCACCGAACGTCCTAAAGTCACTTTGAACGGAGCCAAAATCATTTTCATGCAAGTGGGACAAGTGCAGTTTAAAGATTCGATGAGTTACTTGGCCATGCCTTTGAGTCGGATGCCTAAAACGTTTGGAATGACAGAAATGGCTAAAGGGTACTTTCCACACTTTTTCAATACGGAAGCCAATCAACACACCGTTCTACCCCATTTACCTGAGGCTCACTATTACGACCCCGACAACATGCGTACCGAACAACGAGAAGCTTTCTACGCTTGGTATCAGGCTCACGCCTCTGACCCCTTCGACTTTCAGGAAGAAATGTTAAAGTATTGTCGTTCCGACGTGGACATTTTACGGCGTTGCTGTGGAAAATTTCGAGAACTGTTCATGGAACACGGAGGGGTCGATCCTTTGAAAGAAGCTTGCACCATTGCCAAAGCGTGTTCCTTAGTGTATCGACAACGATTCATGCCTGAAAACACCGTGGCTGTCATCAGTCCTCAAACGACTCACTTTGTCAAACGTCAATACTCGGTCAAAGCCCTACGTTGGTTACATTACTTGTGCGACAAGGAAGACAAGTGGATTCAGCATGCCCGCAACGGAGGAGGCGAAAAGACCATCGGAACGTATTCGGTCGATGGTTGGGACTTAGAAAACCCCAAGATCGTGTACGAGTTTAACGGTTGCTTATTTCACGGATGTCCCGTCTGTTACCCTGACCGTGGCACTAAAAATCAGTTTTTACAACGAACCATGGAAGACTTGTACCAGGACACTTGTCAGCGGCGCCTAAAGTTAGAACAGCAAGGATACCAAGTGGTGGAAATGTGGGAACACGAGTACGATCACCGTATGAAAACCGATCCCGAGTTTAAACGCCTCGTGGAAAGTTACCAGTTCATGGACCCGCTGAACCCGAGGGATAGTTTGTACGGAGGAAGGACCAATGCCACCTGTTTGCTGTACCAAGCCGACGAAGAGAAAGGAGAAGAAATCAAATACTTGGACGTGTGTTCGCTGTATCCCTACGTGTGCAAATATTGTCGCTTTCCTGTAGGGCACCCGCAATTGCTGACGGAACACATCGACCTGAAAAACATTCGACAATACGAAGGCTTGATCAAGTGCAAAGTTTTGCCTCCCACGAACCTATACCATCCCGTCTTACCTCACCATTGTCAAGGCAAACTGATGTTTCCCTTGTGCCGTACTTGTGCCGAAACGTGCAACCAAGACCAACCTTGTCAGCACACCCAGGAAGAACGGGCCTTGACGGGAACCTGGGTCAGCGTAGAATTGTTCAAAGCTCTGGACATGGGATACCAACTGTTAGAAGTGTACGAAATTTGTCACTTTCCCAAGACACAACAATACCGCAAGGGTGACCCTACTCAGAAAGGCATTTTCGCCGACTACGTGGATGCCTTTTTGAAACTGAAGCAAGAAGCCAGCGGCTATCCTTCCTGGTGTCACACTCCCGAAGACCAAATAAAATTCAAAGAGAAATACTACGAACAAGAAGGCATCACTTTAGACCACATCGAGAAAAACGAAGGCAGGCGATCGTTTGCCAAAGTGATGTTAAATTGCTTGTGGGGTAAAATGGCACAACGACCGTGTTTACCCAAGACGGAATATTTGACAGAACCTTCCCGCTACTTCCAGATGATTCACGACAAAACCAAATACATGAAACACGTGGACGTCGTTCGAGAGGATTTGATCTTGGTCAATTACGAAGAAGATCTGGACTTTGTACAAGACGACCCTTTTGGAAATGTCATCATTGCGGCTTACGTGACAGCCCATGCTCGCTTAAAATTGTACGAAGCTTTAGAACTGTTAGAAGAACGCGTCCTGTACTTTGACACGGACAGTTGCATTTACATTCATCACCCGATTCAACATCACCCTGACATCGAAGGAGACCGTTTAGGAGCCTGGACAGACGAGCATCCCGACGACAAGATTCTAAGTTTCGTCAGTGGCGGTCCCAAAAATTACGGCTACGAATACCGTGACAAACAAGGAGAAGTGCACACGACGTGCAAAGTGAAAGGACTGACTCTGAATTATCGTACCAGTCGAGTGGTCAACTTTGGGGTATTGAAAGAAGCCTTGCAATCGGGAGAGGATGGAAACTTTAAAGTGACCACCTACCAACCGAACAAAATTGTACGTTTACCCACTCACCACATCGTCAGTCGACCCTTGGAAAAAGTCTATCAAATCGTGTACCAGAAGCGAGTGAGACTTCCCAATCATTTCACCTTACCGTACGGTCACACCGGTATTGGTCTGTATATAAAAAAAGGAACCCTAGGCAAGACCGATAGTTCATTGTGACTACCAAGACCGAGCGAACAAGATGAATACTTTGAAAAAGACATCGTTTCAGTTTGGGGATTGTAAAAAAGTTGTATCTTCCTCTAGTGTGACTAATACTGGATGGATAAGACCCATGCATTGCGACGGAAAATGTCCGGAAGGAAACTGCGATTGTCCATGTGGTTACCATTGTAATTGCGTAACGGAGTTTGCAGACGAGTGCGATTGTGAGCCTTGCGATGGGACCGATGCTGTACGTTGTGACCTGAGCGATGCCGTAAAGCATCATGGGAACTTTAGTGCCCCTACCCCTATCATGGAAAGTGATGCTGTGCGTGTCAAACCTGTGGGGTGCGAAAGCGATGCTGCTCGTCCTCTTGGACATTTTACTGGGTTTCGTTTTAAAGGGGAATGTTCACCTTCACGTCTACCCCCCTACGGATGTCATCCAGCCCTGAGCAAACTCCTGTTCATGTCACCCAACCCTCATCGAAACGAACCTGTGAAAGACGAATATTCGTTTCCTGTGCGTTTGTCGGAATACTGCGACTTTGAAAATCGTCTTCAATCGTTCAAAGGAAAATGGCCAAAGTATCTGGGAGGACCGACCCCCGAAGAATTAGCCAGAGCCGGATTTTTCTACTTGGGCGAAGGAGATAAAGTCAAGTGCTTCAGTTGCGGTGTGTCACTTCACCACTGGGAACCGCAAGATTCGGCCTACGTAGAACATGCTCGATGGTCACCGAATTGTCATTACTTACCTTTAGTGGGACCGAGACATTGAAGTAACTTCTTACCATAATCATCTGTTCATGGATACTTTACAAGAGAACATTTGTGCTTTGCCTGTGGAGTTGAGAGAACGCATTTACCGAGAGCTGGTCAAAATACAAGTGAAACGTAAAGAACAATTGCATCCGATACGTCACCGGTGTTTGAACCACTGGTACCTTCAGGCTATACAAGGACTGATTCAATTGAAAGTGTTCCATTGGACAGACATTGATCAACGATCTCCTGGTTATAAAAAGGATTGGTTTGGTATGGACGATTCTATCTACTACATTGTAAACGTATTGCATCGAATTCCAGAGGAAGAGTTAACGAATTACCAACATCTTGAACACAATGTCAACTTGGTGAAAGAGGAAACTTCTGAACGAATTGTAATGTGTAGATTAGTGACTCAACGATTTAAATATGACACTGAAGTGAAACCATGTTTGTGCAAAGAGTACATTTCTTGTGTCAGACCAAAGAGGATTTAGTATGACCTATTCATGGATACTTTGCTAGAGAACATTCGTGCTTTGCCTGAGGAGTTGAGAGAAAGGATTTACCGAGAGCTGGTGAAAATACAAGTGAAACGTAAAGAACAATTGCATCCGTTACGTCACCAGATCTTTAACCACTGGTACCTGAATGGTATAAGAGAACTGATTCGTCAGAAATTCTTTCAATGGTCAGACATTGTTCAACACTTTGAGGTCGCTAATGATCGACATGTTCATAATTATGGTTACTTCGAGATTCACCTAGTGCAACGCATTGAGGAAGACAAGTTAAAGGATTACAAACATATTTTACGTGGAATCTACTTAGAGGAAGAGGAAACACCTAAACGAACTCTGACGTTTCGGTTACAGTATGCAAGATTTAGATTCCCTACTGGAGAACGAAGATCTCTGGCTAGAAAGTACGTCTATTGCATCCGAAAAAAAGAGAATATAAAAAGAGGCTGCCATGCCACGGTTTATGTCACATGTCATCCAACAGATTCCGTGGAAGGAACTCAATGACCATATTCAAACCGTGGATCATTACCATCAATTATTACAAGAACTGTATCCATTCAATTTTGGACGACAAGTGGTGTGTGTCTTAGTGACTTGTTTTTTGGGATTTCGTTTACCAGCCGATTCTTTGTGGACTCTTTACGATCAGTACTTACCACCTCCATGGCCTTAAATGGTCACGAAAAACTCCTTTTGCTCAAAGCCTTGCGTTTTCATCTGGATACTTCTCGACCTCTACGGGAAAAAAAGATTCGTCAACTTTTAGCGACCCAAGACGTGTATGACGATGTGTGTGTAGCTTGTGACTTACATCCCCATTGGACAGATGTCCGTGCCTGGAAAGAATGGGATTTTGAGGCTTGGACCCAAGAAGTGGCCCAGTATGCACGAGAGTTGTTCAAGGAAAAAAGTTACTTTTCAACCCGTGTTAGTGACGGTGCCAGAAGAACCCGTCACCCAGGACAGGACTGTCGTGGACAGACCTGAAAGACCCTTTCGGGAGGACACTTGTGTGACCTTACCCCCTGTTGAACTGGTTAGAACATTACCCAAAAGATGTGATTGTTGTACAGACACTTGTGTTTATTCCACGTTCATCGTTATCATGTGCCTTTTATCCTTGTACTTAAGCCTTTGGCTTTTATGTATTTTTGTCTTTCGTATTCATGTTTGAAAAAAAACATTCAATAAACGTGTTCTGAAAAAGTATATAAACTCTTGTCTTGTTTGTTTTCGTGTCACAAGTGACATTTCTCACACCATGGCTACCTCTGCTGTCTCTGCTCCCTCTTCCTCTACTGTCAAAGTCATCGACGAACACTTAGATCGTGCCAGTTGGGAGGCTTTGTATCTTCGCCATCCCTTTAACATGCTCATTGCTGGACCTAGCGGTTCAGGCAAAACCGAATTCGTCAAACGTTTGATCGAACATAAACATCATTTGATCGATCGGCCCCCTCAACGGATCGTGTGGTGTTACAAAGAGTGGCAATCGGCGTACAGCCTCTTGCGTGAAAGTCAAGGCGATTCCATCGTGTTTGTGGAAGGCATTCCTAAAGAAGACGATGGCATCGTCTCTGACTCCCGTCTAACCCATTTGGTCATTTTCGACGACATGTTAGGAGAAGACGAAGAAGAAATTAAATTGTGGTTTACGCGCAAAGGGCATCACCGTAATGCCAGTGTCGTTTACATCACCCAAAATTTGTTTCAACAAAGTAAAGCCCATCGCACCATCAGTCTCAATGCGCATTACGTGGTTTTGTTTAAAAGCCCTCGAGATAAATCGCAAGTGCAAGTCTTAGCCAAACAGTTAGGAACGCCTTGGCTGACTCAGGCGTACGACGATGCCACTCAAACGCCACACGCCTATTTACTCGTCGATTTGAAACCTACGACCCCCGAGGATTTGCGATTTCGTACCCACTTGTTTCACCACTGGTGCCAAGACGGAGGACCTGTCCTGTACACGTCTCCGTCCTCGACTTCATTTCACTCCTCCCATGAAAAAAATCTATAAAAACCTCAGACCCTTTTTCGTCTGTCTCACACAGTGTGAACATGACGTCCCTTCAGTCGCATCTTCCCGTCAAATTGATTCGTGCCTTGTATGGCATCAGTCGAGAAAAAGATCCACAAACACGAGCTCGTGTCTTAGAAGCTAGTCTCAAAGAAGTCTTACGATGGTTCACGGTGACGGCACGTCAATTACTCCAAGGAATCATTCAGATTCCTCATCAAACCCAACGCTTTTTCGATCGAAACAAAGTCGCTTTGGTCCAACTGGCCGATCCCCGCATCGACACTCAAACCAAAAAACAAATCATTTTGAAACCTGGAGGGAGCGGTACTCTAGGAGGGGTCATCATTCGCTCACTCTTAAGATGGGATCCTAATGCCCCCAAAGTTATCCCTAAGACAAAAGTCCAACGAAGCCCCAAGAAGAAAAAGAAAAAGACCAAGTCCCCAAGAAGAACTTCTCCAGTGGCAGGACCCTCCTCTTACCAGACACCACCACCATCACCCCGGAAAAAGAAAAGAAGCCCCAAGAAAAAGAAACAGAGAAAAAGTCCTCAAAAAAAGAAAAGTCCACAGAAGAAAACTAGTCGCAAGAGAGGCACTTCGGCCAGGACGCAACCTTACACTCGCAAGCCACGACCTGCCACAACGTCTCCGGCAGCCTCACGTTTGTCCACTTCTCCGTTGATGTCACCAGGAACTGAAGAGTACTTGGAGACGTTGATCACACCAAGAACTTCTCCGTTGATGACCCCCAAAAGAACTTCCCCAGTGGCAGGACCTTCCAATTTAGTGGCAGTGGCTGCTGCTCACAAAGTACCTTCTCCCAAAATCAAAGTTCAAGAAAGATCGGGCATGTTACAAAGTTTACTGGATTTGTCCAAGCAAGAACTGGCTCGATTTAGTCCGTTACGTACCCCTGCACGACGTGTCATGCCTGTCCTCAAACTGATAAAACGTAAAGACAATCAGTGGCGACGCGTTCCAGTATAAAAAAGGCCTGTGACCGAGTAGGGTATCAGTGTTTTTTAGGTGCTCCTAAAGACTCAAAGATGTCACCCTCCAGAAAACCCCAAGGAAAGAAAAGGAAAGGACTGCCACCACGTTTAGCCAAACATGGGGACCTGTTATCTGTCCTGTCCAAAGCTTCTCCACCCCTACGAAAAAAACTCATTCAAACGGCCTCCAAAGAGGTCATCGATACCGTGTGCGAATGTTGTTTGAACGTCTTGAAAGGCACGATCCCTTTGTCCAAACACCAGAAACAATGCTTGAGCAAACATCGTCACGTTCTTCGCCAAATGGTTCGAAAGAAAATTCCCATTCGTCAAAAAAAGAAGATGTTAGTGCAACGTGGAGGCATTTTACCTCTCTTGTTAGGCCCCATACTGAAAGGAGTCTTGGGAACCATGTTGGGAGGACTGATGGGAGCAAGATAAAAAGGCCATCGGAAGTCCCAAGATCTCAGAATTCACCCCTGACAACCCCATGGAAGGACGAAAACTAGCTTTAGTGCCTTACAAACGATGGATGGAATACCATCGGTGGCAAGAACAACGCACCCCGCATTTACCTCCCAATCCCAATTTGAGCGAGATGTCCCAGTTACAACACGAATTGCAATCCTTGATGGATCGCCAAGATTTGTCCGAAACAGAAAAATCGCAAAAGTATGGTCAACTCTTGCAACGACTGCAACTCTTTCACCAGAAAGCTTTAGACGAAACAGCTTTACCCACTCTGAAAGATTTTAAGACCTTGATGAAAAGTCCAGCACCATCACCAGTACCAGTACCAGTACCAGTACCACCAGTACCCGTGACCAAGACAGAAAAAGGAAAAGAAGAAGAAGAAGAAGGGTTTCAAACTCCACCAGAAAAAGTACGCAAATTAACAACACCACCTACCTCCAGAATTGGATGGATTAAAAAGATGATGGCCACCCCTTCTTCCTCACAAGAGAAAAAGAAAGTGAAGACAGAAGTGAAGACAGAAGTGAAACAAGAACCTATATCCCCCGCTCAGACATCCTCCTCCTCTTCGACACCTATTGCCGGTCGCACACGCAAAGCCTTGCAATCCAAGAAAATACCCCCAGAGAAAAAGAGTAGCCTCTTCCAAGAGTGGGTGCCTTATTAACACACCAACACAAAATAAAAAATGGAAAAAGTCTTAGCCAGCATTTACTACGATCCCTCCCATCCTGCAGGTTACGCAGGAGTTCAAAAATTGTATCGTGCTGCCAAAACTCGACTGAAAAGTCTCCGTTTACCTCAAGTGCAACGATGGTTACAAGAACAAGCTACCTACACTTTACACAAACCCATTCGACGCAAGTTTGCCAGAAGTCGCACCCGAGTGGAAGGCATCGATCATCAATGGCAAGCCGATTTAGCCGATGTCTCTCATTTAGCCAGCTACAATCGTGGCTACAAATATTTGTTTTGTGTCATCGACGTCTTTTCCAAATTTGCCTGGGTCGTGCCCTTGACTTCCAAATCCAGCAGCGAGTTAGTGCGAGCCCTGCAACGGGTGTTGAAACAAAGCGGCCGTCACCCTCTTCGATGGCAAACGGACAAAGGCACCGAATTTCTGAACCAGGCTTTCCAAAAAGAATTAAAGAAACGTGACATTCATTTTTTTACCACCGAGAATCCCGAAACCAAAGCCAGCATCGTGGAACGTTTTCAACGCACTTTGAAAGAACGCATGTGGAAATATTTTACGCATCACCACACTCTGAAGTACATCGACATCTTACCTCACCTGGTGCAAGCGTACAACCAATCTTACCATCGAAGCATCGGACGTGCCCCGCAAGACGTGACTCCCGAGAACGAAGTGCTGGTGTTTGAGCGCCTGTTTGGTACGTCCCCGACGAGGGCTGTCCCCAAGAAAAGTGGAGAGTTGACCGTAGGAGATTGGGTGCGCATTGGCAAAACCAAACGCACTTTCGACAAAGGTTACTTACCTAACTGGACGACCGAATTGTTTCGCGTCACTGGACGAGTGCATGGCCGTCATCCTGCCGTCTATAAATTGGAAGACATGAACGGAGAAGTACTCAAAGGAACGTTTTATTTGCCCGAGTTACAACGTGTCACCAAAAAAGAAGACGACGTGTACGACATCGAAAGCATTCTGGAACGCAGAACCCGTAAAGTGGGCAAACGACGTGTCAAAGAAGTCAAAGTACGTTGGAAAGGATATCCACCCAGTTTCGATTCTTGGATCGACGCTTCGCAAGTCATCGACTATAAAAAGAAGAAGTGACCATCATGCCCTTTCACACAGCAGCAGACGCAGCTACGTCGACCAGTCCTTCTTCCCCTAGTTCTTCTGTGCAAGATTTACAAAAACAACCCTTGTGGGTGTGGTGTGGAGAACGTGTGCCTAAAACGCAAATCGTCTTTTTCTGCCAAATCTTCGTGGTGTATTGTGTCATCGGGGCAGCCATCGCCAATTTGAGTTTGCAACAAGGAGACAAACAATTGTGGACCATTTTATTGAGCAGTTGCATCGGTTACCTACTTCCCAATCCCTCCCTGAAATTCTCCTCGAACGGGAACGTTGTGTCCAGTGCCAGTGCCAGTCACCACTCCAACCACAATCAGAACCCCATTTTGGGCGGAGACACACCTCTGACATCCACTAATATTCCCTCGGACAGCCACAGAACTCTGGAATTATGAGTCACCAAAACCAATTTTACTTAACCTTACCCAGTGACAGTTCCATGGAGGTGTTTCCCAACAACACGTTGTGCTGTTACACGGCCAAATTACCTCAAGCCATCCCCTTAGATCACGAAGCCCATTGGGAAGTGGCTTTAGTAGAAATGATTCACCCGACCCAAGTCCTCAATGTCCTTCCCAATCAAAATAAATTTGATGTGGAAGTTCATGACGAACAAATGCAACAGTACTTGGATACCCATGGCAAATATGACAAGAAAACCCGTAACACACAAAATCCAAAGTGGACCACCTATCACTTGTTCATTCCCCCAGGCTATTATTTTAGTGGTCAACATTTGGTCAGCACCATAGCCACCAGGTTTAATGGTGTGTTTCTGAAAGCTTTGGAAAGTGTCAAAAAAAGTGTCACCCTGGAGTACCACAAAACAGCTCGTCGCTTCCTGATAAAATTTCCTGAGGGGCCCAAAATCATGTCTTTCTTATTTTGTCCTGAATTGTTTGACATGTTGGGCGGGGACATGGAGATGAAGAAGAAAGTAGAACAACAAAAAGGCGAATTGCTAGTCATTTCTGACAACGATACTTTTGCCAAGTATTTTCGTACCCCGGTAGAACTGAACCAAG
Organism: Sinohyriopsis cumingii; assembly: GCA_028554795.2. Classification (NCBI taxonomy): domain Eukaryota; kingdom Metazoa; phylum Mollusca; class Bivalvia; order Unionida; family Unionidae; genus Sinohyriopsis; species Sinohyriopsis cumingii. Next base: position 133,047,603 of record CM068838.1, on the reverse strand, counting down.
GACTGAATTTGATGTTCGTGTACTCCGATGTGGTGGAATACAACGTGGTGGGACACACCTCCGTACCGTTACTGCGTGTCATTCCTTTCAAAGTGGATTCTGCCGCAAACGCTGACGAGGAAGGTGGAAACACTTACCACGTCCACCGCGAATTTGTCCATCCTCACTATTTGCCGGTCAGCAAGTCGTATTTGGACACGGTCAACATTACTATAAAAGGAGATTTGGGACAAAATATTCCATTCACCAAAGGAAAAGTCACGGTGAAACTCCATTTTCGAAAACGGTTCTCTCACGATTCGTAAGTAAGTCATGTATCCAGTGTACCGAGGGGTGGCTCGACAGCGAGGACACGGTTTAGGAGACATGTTAAAATCGGCCTTTCGTTCGGTGGCCCCGGTGTTGAAACCGATGGTGACACGCGGATTGCACGCCTTGAAAGATGCGGCACTGACGCAAGGCAAAGAATTTCTCCAAAATGTCATCATCGACAAACAAAACCCTAAAGAAGCCTTCATGAGGGCAGGCAAAAATGTCTTGCTGCAAACGGGTAAAGACATTTTGGGCCGACGAGACACACCTATAAATGCCCTGCACGATACCGAGTCAAGCATTCAGCAAGGACAAGGCAGAAAGAGACGAAGAAGAAAACACCCCTTCACCAGACTTCAAGCGAGAAAGGCCAAGAAAAGAAGAACCGTACGAGACTTAGACGTTTTCGATTATTGAGAAAAGAGACAAAAAATGATGCACCGAGAATCTTGCGCCTGTTCCAAGACGGAACTGGATCTGTTTGCCATGCCCCCCACCATGATGACCATGCAAGAATCCCAATGGGTGGAATTTCACCCCGTCTCCTCATTGACAGCCTCAGCTCCCATCGAGTTTGAAATCAAAGGACAGCCCGAAGATTACATCGATCTGAATAGCAGTTACTTGTACTTGAAAGTCAAACTTGTCGATGAGGACAATTCGACCCTAGATGGCGATGAGGTAATAGCTCCCGTCAACAATTTCATGCATTCCTTGTTTAGCGGAGTGGACTTGTACTTGAACAACAAACTGGTCAGCAGCAGCATGGATACTTACCCTTATCGAGCGTACCTGGAAAATCTCTTGACGTACGGAATAGACGCCAAGAACACTCATCTCAATGCCTGTGTGGTATGGGAAGCTGACGAAGCTGAAAAGTTTGAAAATTTAGAAACTGATGAAAAGAAAGAAAACAATGACGGATTTATAGAACGAAGAAAGAGAATCAAAGATGGACAGAGTTTAGAACTGATGGATCGTTTACATCTGGACATGTGGTTGCAAGAGAAATATTTACTAAACGGGGTCAATGTCCGCCTGAGACTGAATCGGAGCAGTGCCGCTTTCCATTTGATAGGTAATACTGTTTGCAAAACTGTCATCGAGGAAGCCAGGCTCTACGTACGTCGTGTGGAAGTGTTACCTAAAGTGGGTAACGACATCAGTCAAACGTTGAGCAGAACGACAGCCAAGTATCCCATACGACGCGTGGAAGTGAAAACCTTCACCATTCCCAAGGGACAACGATCCATGATCGAAGATCATCTGTTCCAAGGACAGCTACCCAAGCGTTTGATCGTTGGTATCGTCGAAAATGAAGCCTTCAACGGAGCTTTGGCTAAAAATCCTTTCTACTTTCAACACTTTGGCGTGTCCAAAATCGAAGTCAGTCGTGATGGCAAGACCTTGTGTACCCGACCCTTTGAGCCTGACTTTGAGAAGAAGAATTACTTGAGATCGTACTTGTCCCTGTACGAAGCCACCGGTCAGTTAGGAACCAACACCAGTCACGGTATTACGTACGAGGATTATGTAGGAGGCTATGCTTTGTGGGCTTTCGATTTCACTCCAGACCAAGGCAGCGACGAGGGACATTTCCACCCTATAAAATCAGGCCAGATTCGTGTGGAAATTCAGTTTGCAAACCGAGACCCTGATGTAACGGTGAACGTCATCCTGTATGCAGAATTCGATAATACCATAGAAATCAACAGTTTGAGAGAAGTCATTCTAGATTATTAGAAAGCCATGGAAGACTGTTATCCCTCTTTACCTAGTGGAGAAACTTTGGAGATGGAATGTAAGGAGACCGTGGAAGGAGAAGAATCTCAAGACAAAGACGAAGAAGATATCATGATGAAGTCGAGATGGCCAGAACAAGAAGCCCATTTAGTCTCCTGTTTTGCCAAACACTTGGTCGACAAAATAACGGAATTGATCAAGAAAAATTGCTATGGATGTCAAAACGATCATCCCAGTCAAATTCAACACGATAAATGCCTGATGTTAAGTCAAGAAGAAAAATTGGACGAGTATCTGGACGAAGCTTGGAGCCTCATCTCGAACAAAGACGTGTTGCACCAGTGGTATAAAGACTTGCGTGAACATTCTTGTCCAGCATTAACCACTCAAGAGATCCATCGTATCGAAGCTCTCCTGAATCAGAGTGAGGAAACAGAACGAATAACCGTTTATTCGTCAGACATTTTCAAGCAAAAAGTCAGGATCGAATTGACGACGTATTATTACCTGTGAAGAAGAAAACAAACACAAAAACAATGGATACCTGGGAACTTTATTACCTTTTGAACCACAGTTCGTATACGGCTTCTTGGAATCCTGTCGTCTGTGCTAAAGATGAACTCCCTCATCGCAAACCTAAAGACCATCAAGCTTACGTGATCAACACGGACGATAGTCATCTCCCAGGAACCCACTGGGTAGCCGTTTACTTTCCTCAAGAAGGCTGTGTGGAATATTTCGATTCGTACGGATTGCCCCCTTTGGAAGACGATATCATCGACTTTATGAGAAGAAATGCTCAGACCACCCGATTCAATAACGTGAAATTACAAGGCACAGATTCCTTGGTGTGTGGACAGTACTGTGTGTATTTTCTGCATCATCGCAGCCTGGGCTATTCCTTAGAACATTTAGTGACTCATTTTGATCCTCGTTCTTCTGCTAGAAACGATGTGAAAGTAGATCGATGGTTTTGTGACCATTATGCTTATCTTTTGTCTCAAGCTAGGAAACGTAGTGTCCATCAATGGCCTAATGATTTCCAACAGTGGAAATCACAATTTCATTCACAACGTTGTCAGCCTTGTTTAAAGTAGATTGTATTTGAAGAAAAAAATGTTTGTGATTTGAAAAAAAATTGTTTGATGTTATAGAGTTGGATTATTGTTAAAAATGTTGTTGTTTAGTGTTAAGTGATTTTTTGAATAAAAAAATGTTGTGTTTAGAAAAAAATGCCTTTGTCTTTTGTTTAGCTATAAGAATGTTGGATTGATGCTCTTTCATTTCTTACTATCCCTCTCATGAACGTTGCGGCTCGAAAACCGTGTGGGGGATGTTTTCCTTCACGTCCGCGCTTTAACTTTAAGAACCGGGTTGTTCCCAGTCTAGCCATCCATTGTCGACTCATCCTCCTAAGAAGATGTGCTCCAAACTAGCTAAGCTCAACGAAGCCTACGTGAATTTGCATAGGGTCAGACACAGTCTGATACCGAAGCCAGAAGAAATAGAGAATGTGAGAATGTTAAAAATCACTGAAGACCTGATAGAAGAGCTCTTCAGAGAAGAAATGAACAGGGAGAAAGAAGAATGGACAGAGAAGTACAGACTTCAGAGACAGCAGCAACAGCAGCAACAACAGCAACAGCAGCAGCAACCTGAAGCTGACAGAGGCTTTGTCGATTGTCGTATCGACACCAAAGAATTCTTCTTCTCTTTCCGAAGAAGCAGACCTATTGCCAGAAAGTCTATCCTCAGAGGACATCGCATTCTTAGAAACTAAAAAAAGAATGCCATAGCAAAACAAAAAACAGCCCTTTTCAGGGCTACCCAATACTCTAGAAAAGAAATAACGATCCATTTGCCAATGTGTGTAGGTAGAGTAGTGTGAAAATAAACACTAACTCTTTCTTAAAAAATGTGAGGGTATGTGTTTGTGTGATTGTGTTTGTAAGTGATAAAGTAGGTTGGTGTGGATAGTAGATTAAAATGATATCTTATCTTAGTGTTTGAGGTGTATATTTGGGATTAGATTGGATTGCTTTGAGTATGTGGATAGTCTATTAAAGTGATTTATAAAAAAATTTTATAATAGTGATGGGTAGCATAAAAAGTGAGTAAGTGTTTCTTTTAGGTCCGCGCGTTGTTGTTTTTTTTTTTGGTTCATGATCTAGGTAAGATGAATTTTATGTTATTAGGGGATGTTTTCCTTCACGTCCGCGCTTTCAGTATAAATTGAAAGTCGTTCGGCAGTCCAGCTACCCTTGTTGATTGATCAACACCAAAAAATGAACACGAGACTTGAGAAACTGTTGGAGCTTCATGTGCATCTGGAATATGCCAGGCGCATATTAAATGAACTGGCCGCGGAAGCCATTGTCGAGGAGGGAAGGATAAGAGAGGAGGAAAGAAGAAACAAAGAAGAGGAGGAGAGAAGATATAAAGAAGAAGAAAGAAGATATAAAGAGGAAAGAAGAAACAAAGAAGAGGAGGAGGAAAAGGAGAGAAGAAATTTCAAAATCCCAGAGAGCGAAAATTGGGATTCTGAAGCGACATATCCTGCCTCTGCTCTCTCCCCCCAAAAGGTAAAAAGTAACTGGGGGATAAGATGCGTATGTGGCGCCAGGCCTGGAAGGTGCCACCATTAACCAGGTGCCCATGAAGTTCCAAACAAAACAGCACTTTTCAGGGCTACCCAATACTCTAGAAAAGAAATAACGATCAATTTGCCAATGTGTGTAGGTAGAGTAGTGTGTATATAAACACTAACTCTTTTTAAAAGATGTGAGGGTATGTGTTTGTGTGTTTGAGTATTTGTAAGAGCTCAGGTATGTTTGTGTGAATAGTAGATTATGGTTTTTTTAATGTTTCTTAGCGCATGTGGAGAGTATAGTTAGGGTTATATTATATGAAATGAGAAAGTAGGGGGATGTTTTCCTTCACGTACGCGCGATGTTGGTCATCATCTAGGTAAGATCCATTTTATGTTTTAGGGGGATGTTTTCCTTCACGTTCGCGCTTTTCGTATAAGAACCCACAGTATTAGTTGTTCAAACCATTCTGCAAAGAATACAAAGAAGATGGCGTCAAACCAAATGGACAAATTACAAACCTTGCAAGACGTTTTAGACAACTTAGGAATAATGGAACAGATGCTATTAAGACTGGTTGAAGACCATTATTCCTATAGTCCCCATCGTGTGAAGATGGAAATTAATAACTTAAGGAAAGCAAAGGACAAGATTAGTGGTGTCATGAAAGAGATCAAGGAGGAGAAGGAGGATGAAGAGGAAAGAATAAGAATACGCAATTGGAACGAAAAAATTGAAAAAGAAGAAGAAAATGAAAAGAAGAAGAAAGAAGAGGAGGAAGAGAAGAAAGAAGAGGAGGAGAAGAAAAAAAAGAAAGAGAAGAAGAGTGTAGGAGATAAAATAAGAACTTGGTGGAGGAAAAGAAGAAATTAGAAGAAGAAGAAGAAAACCCAAAGGCCCTTTTCAGGGCCAGCCATATTTCTCGAAAAGAGATAGTCTTTGAATTGCCTACCCCTTTTTTTAAAAAAATTTTTTTTAAAATTTAAAAAAAAAAATCCCATGTTAAATTCCCCTTGTCCCTAAACAAGCCCAAACTCTATTCCCATGTTAAATTCCCCTTGTACGTAGAGTGACCCACGATTTATCGCCATGTTAATTCCCTTGTACGTAATCTGACCCACGATTTTTCGCCATGTTAAATTTCCATTGTACGTAATCTAACCCAGGGGGGGTCTGTAATGCTAATTCCCATTGTACGTAAAGTGCCCCCATTCACTACTACCGTGTGCAACCTCGCTCCGTTGCCGCCGACAGCCCAAATTCATGTCGAGCCAAAGATCCTTCGGCATAATCACGCGTCAAACTGCTTTCTTTTCTTGATGCTTTGGAGGCAAGGCCTCTCTACGGTTCCACTACGATCGAATACATTTTGGGGCGCAATCCCACATATTCATCGTTAGATTTACCCACATAGTTGTTGGGTGTTCTTCCAGAAACTCTCTGGTGTCAAATTTGTTATCAACGATGCCTCACTCATATCTGTGTAAGCATCATTGGTGCTAATATGCATCAACAACCAATCCATATCTGTGTTTAGCATATTGATGTTGTCACCATAATGTGGTTTGATCTTATGATACAAAAATTCGTACATGAGCAGATAAATCCAAAACAGATGCGCCAAGGTAGATAGGCCTTGTCAGCTTTCGATTCGATTCTTTTTTTCTTTTTGTCACTGTGCAGGGCAATCAAAGATTTTCCGGGACTCGAATGCCGCTTCTGCAATAAGCCTTCAAAGCTGAATTTGTGTTGAATACTCTGCCATCTATCTATATTTGCCAATAATATAAGTGTATGTATAATCAACTTTGTCACTAGTTAAATGCCGTGGTAGATGATAATTATACGTTGCACTTTAGGGATGCAACGATATGCCCAAAACCGTATGGTAATATACTGCGATATATCAAACCCACATTGCAATGCGTATTGCATTACAGTAATATATTTTTTTAAAAACAGTAAAAAAATCATTTTAACATGTACTACTTGAAAAGTACAACATCACTAAGTGATATGACCTTTATAAGACTTCAAATTTTAGTCTAGTCAAACGAACATATAAAATTAACATAAAAATGAACCAAGTCTACGAACTCCTGAAAGCAGTAAAATTATCAGCAAATAAAATCTCACTGCCATTTTAGTCCACATGTGCTTTACTTTAAACTGGAGAGTTATTTTAAATGTCTCAACACCTTTGAACCATCTTTTTACATTTTTTTAGCAGGAAGCTAAATAAGTCTGCATATTTTCTTAAGGAAAATTAACATATCGACAGAGTCTGAACTCAAATCAACCCACTCTGCGGTAACAATGTCTCATGCTGTACTAAAGACTCTCCGACGGCACGGAAGATGCATGAAAGCATAGCTTTTTCCTGGCTACTTATGTAAGGAGTGGAAATATGTACTGCTGAGCTTTCCATCATTTCAAGGAATCCTCTTCCAACTTTATTAGGGATTCATTCCTGGACAAGTCAGCCTCATGTTTCACTCTTTGAAGTCTGGATTGATTACTGTTCATTTAGTATATTTCCGAACAGGAAATAAATATCAGAGGCAGAGTGAAGTTTATAAATTATTATTTTTAACTGGAAAAATATCCTGGTCTTGACGTTCCCCAATCCCCCGTTCAAATTTACCCGAATACCGAATAATTGTTATGTGCCTCGCGTTTTACATTCTCTTGCCATCTCGTAGTAAGCATGTGTCTGTGAGAATAAGAAAATATGGCTCTTCAGTTAAATTGGAAAAATTGTGAGGAATGCACAGATTTGAAAGACGAAAGCAAGACCGTGAAAATAAACCGCTGTGCATAAAATCGTATTACGATATGTATTGACAGAACAGCAAACCGCAATATACGAGTATACCGCTATATCGTTGCACCACTACTTGTAATGTATTGCTGAACCAGTCTTGTGCTCCCGTTGGGCGTATTTGTTACAGTAGTACATGTCAAACGATGTTTCCCTTCTGTTTACATGCTCAGTTGTGGGAAATACCCAATACTCGGCTTTGGATTCTGAGAAACTAATGTATTCAAAACCATAACTTCATTATACAAGACTTTTGTTTTAGGATTGTCAGCATTATTTGCTTCTTTAATTGAATACAAAATACAGAATGGAGGATAGTTCAGAATACAAAATATGTTTGAGTTACACGGTTAATTTTCTTTGCAAAAGCTGTATCATATCTTATACGATGTGCCTGTTCCAAACAAAGAAAAAAATATAATTTCAGAGGTTTCTGTCCCTGCTGTACATACTGTCCTTGGTACCTGTTATTTAACGTGCAGTGCATATGCACCTGGCCGTGCTTGTATGGTTAGTAATAAATACAAGCGTTTCGTGTGATAACACATTAATGACGTAGGTTCTAAATCTGAACAGGCGAACCTGAACTATTATATAATTTTCTTGAAATAAAAACATTTCTGGTGAGAGATATTAACTACCTAGACAAATAAAATTATGCTGGAATTTAGATTACACGTGACAGATAATGTGATACGTAATTTAGTGGGGGTGTTTTCCATCCAAAGTTCCTGTCATTTCCCTTGTATTTGTTAGAGCGTATTTAGAACATTTGCTCCATTTTAATGGTACAGGAAACTAAATAGGATTCGAAATGATACTTCATAAGGAATTTAAATCTATTATAACGGAGATCCATGGGGGTGGGGGATTCTGCAAGGTTATTTTGGTTTCCATTTATTTTATTCTTTTTAATATTTAAATGTTTTGTCAACAAAGTTTTGATTATTTGCGGCATACTTTCACAAATGTAAGTAAATATGGTAAAAGTTCTTTATTAATTGATAGCATGGTGTGTTTTCTTTCTTCTTCCTTTATTTCCTTCGTTTCTTCTTTCTTTTTCCCTTTGTTAATTTTTTATCCAGATTCCACTCATATCACACTTTTCTTAATTTTCCATTCTTCCTTGTTTTCTTCCTTCCATATTTGTTTGTTTATTTCTTTCCAAATCACCATGTTGATAAAAAGAAACAGAAAATTAAGGTTTTAAACGCTGCCCTTCGTGAAATTCTTAATAAAATCAGAGAAAGAGAAATGTAAAAAGATTTCGGAAGCCTCAGATCGTAAAGAAAGTTTAAGGCATTTGGTGTTGCCTAATTCATAATTATTAGGGTATACTTTCCCGATGTTATCACATACATGTTGGGTATTACATTGTTAGGAATATCTTCCATCTTGCTCACCTACTTTGCATGAGAATTTCTCAGCTGACCATTTGTATTTCCCTTAGGCATCGTTGAATTAAACTTGCAGTCTAGATGATCTTTGCTGGGCCTCGATGTACCCAAAATCAAATGTATCATTTTTTAACTCCCAGTTCAATTCAAGGATCAATTTTAAAATAAGTACTCATAAGAACAAATGGAACATAGAGGAAAGTAAAACATGTCATAACACATTTACTTTACTTGCATTACATGAAAATATTTCAGTTGACATTTATTTTCATTCCATCTGCCGAAAATAAAGCCATTCCTCCTTTTAATCGTGGTGGGTTTTTATTTTAAATACATACATACTCACAATCTAAATATTTTCCTCACGTACACCCCACCCACTTTTACTTTCTGAGCTTGTGACTTCTTTTAGGAGGCCTAGTTTTCCGAATCGAACCCACACATTTTTCTGGTATAATTCCTAATGCACTGGACAACAATGTTTACAGACACAAAGGGTTGACGTTACCTTTTTTTATATGAAGACAGCGACCTGGAAATTCCGTAGTAGAGTATAGCGCTATTTATAAACATGATTCATAGTCATACCTTACCACAAGATGTTTACCGTACTCAGCTGCATATAGGTTTAGTTCATTACTGTTACTAGTTGCTTAATATAGTCCAGTCGACATAGCTGGTTAAATAACGCCTACGTAGTTTTATACAATGTATCTTCCTGTTCCCTTCTGCGCAATTTAGAATCTAAAACTGAATCTATCTAGATATCCGATCATTTGTCTGCATGACCGCGTTGACCCATGATCGTCTGCCGAACGGAAGAAGAACGGACGGAATAAAGGCGACATTTTGACCACCAAGTTTCATCGTATGAGAGAGAGAGAGAGAGAGAGAGAGAGAAAGAGAGATTTATGTTAGTCCTATTCAGCACAGTGAGCATTCAAGAACTCTACCTTCGCCCGACTTCGTATAGCGGGATGCATAAGGACTTGGATCACAGTTATTTTTCCTATATAGGCTCTACATTTGTTTCTCAGTACTAAACTTTCCACTGTGCCCAAATCCTACTAAGTCAAATTTTAATATGTATACCTTCTGTGATGAACTCACGAAGAAGTTCTAACGGTAGGTTTTTCCTACATTTTTATACTATGAATAAAACAACATGCAAACGATTACAGATTTCACTTCCGTATCATCATCCGTACTTCATTGCTCACTGTGCACTGTTGCCATTACCTTTAATCAATATAAATAATACCCAAATCTAACTCTTCTATCACCATCAAAATGAGAAAGGCAAACAATAATTACATTTTTTAAACTGGATTGCATTCGTGGCCACCGAACCGGTAGTAATGATTATGATCTGAGCCCCATCAGGCCAACTTATTTATCGCCAATTTTAGTCAAACTTGTATATTTGCATGCTACACCTATTTCAGCTTTATTCAGGAAGTCTCTTTGAATTTATTTTCCAAAAAGGTGTGCAACATCTGTCAGAAAGTGTGTAGTCTTGGTGCTGCAACTAAACCGGGAGTAATACTTGTGACCTAAGTCCATACTAAACAGTGAACCAGACTTAAGATGAACTAATTCAAACACTTAGAACACTTTTGTGTCGGGCGAGGATGGAGTTCTCCAATACTCATTCTCTCCGCTGAATGGGAATAACAGACAATCATCTTCCGTCCGGCAAACGATCATGCAGACAAATGATCGAATGTCTAGATAGATTCAGTTTTAGATTCTAAATTGCGCAGAAGAGAACAGGAAGATAAATTGTATAAAACTACGTAGGCGTTATTTAACCAGATATGTCGACTAGATGCAAAATTCGCAAGGGATGATTATGAATCATGGGTATAAATAGCGCCATACTCTATTACGGAATTCCCAGGTCGCTCTTTTCATTAAAAAAAAAAAAAAGCTAAAGTCAACCCTTTGTGTCTGTAAGCATTGATGACTCAGTGCATACGGGATTGGATCAGAAATGTACGGGTTCGATTCCCACGATCAGATCAGTCCAGATCGGCTATCATGGTAAGACCATGGGAGATTTACTTTAATCTGCTTGCAAAGTTACGATATCGCTTTGAAATTGGTGTTGTGTCATGAAACATACCCCCCCCCCAAAAAAAAAAAACATACGTGTAATAAGCATGTAACTCTGACGAGTCATCCTTTCTCAGAATTGTTATTTTTTGTATTTTTAAACAACCAGTTCATTTAATATACAATTCGGCTGCAGCGTGGTTGTAACGCACAGTTAAGTTATGAAGGTATGCCATAAAGATGCTTTCAGATGGTAATCACTAATGTTCTCTTTATATCTCGCTCTGTGTGTGTGTGTGTGTGTGTGTGTGTGCGTGCGCGCGCGCGTTGGGGGAGGGGATTGAATGCTTAAAATTCCACGCAAGATTTATCTGCTAGCATTGGTACCATTTCTCATAGAAAAGAGGTCTAAATGTATTTATTGTCAACCAGTTGGAGTTGTAAAATTTGATCGATTGCCATGGATCAAGCAGCCGAGATGAGAAAGTAAACTATTCGCGACTGCAATATTTTTTGGAGCCTTATGATTAATTATTTTTGGAAATGTCTCTTTATACACAAGTTCGAAATTTGGCGAAAACTATGGTATATGCTCTCTCTCTCTCTCTCTCTCTCTCTCTCTCAACTAGGCCTCCTTAAAGAAGTCTCCAGCTGAGAAAGCAAAAGGGGTGGGGTGCACGTGAGGCAAATATTTAGAGTATGTATGTATGTATGCATGTGTGTATGTATGTATGTATGTATGTATGTATGTATGTATGTATGCATATTTGTACGTACGTACCTACGTGATGATGGATTCTTAAAATATATGAATTAATGGACGAATAAGTCATTTCTTATTTTTTTGGCAGACGAAATAAAAACGACTAAATGTCACCTGGACTATTTCCATGTGATGAAGGTAAAGTAAATGTGTTACCGCATTGTTTTTGCTTTCCACTATGTTCCTTTTATTCTTATGAGTACTCTTTTTTTTAAATGCTGATGTTTTGGATTGTTGAATTAAACTGGGAGTTAAAAAATGATACCTTTGATTTTGGGTACATCGAGGCCCAGCAAAGAACATCTAGACTGCTAGTTTAATTCAACGATGCCTAAGAGAAATACAAATGGCCAGCTGAGAAATTCTCATGCAAAGTAGATAAGAAAGATAGAAGATATTCCTAACAATGCAATACCCAACATGTATGTGATAACATCGGGAAAGTATACCCTAATACTTAAGAATTAGGCAACACCAAATACCTTAAACTTTCTTTACGATCTGAGGCTTCAGAAATCTTATTACATTTCTCTTCTTCTGGTTTTATTACAAATTTGACAAACAGCAACGTTTAAAGCCTTATTTTTTTGTTTTTGTATCAACATATAGGGTCTGAATGATTTGGAAAGAAATAAGCAAACAAACAAATATGGAAGGAAGAAAGCAAAGAAGAAGGGATGGGAAATTAAGGAAAGTAAGGTACGAAAGGAATCTGGATAAAGGTTAACAAAGGGTAAAAGAAAGAAGAAATGAAATAAATAAAGGAAGAAGAAAGAAAGAATGCACACCACGTATGTTATCAATTAACCAAACAGCTTTTACCATATTTACAAATATCTGGTGAGACTATGCCGCAAATAATCGAAACGTTGTCGAGAAAACATTTAAATATTAAAAAGAATATAATAACTGGAAACCAAAGTAATCATGCCGATGTACCCCACCCCATGGACCTCCGATATAACGGACTTTAACTCGTTATAATGTTAAGTGTTCAAATCATACTTAGCTTCTTGTGCCATGGAGCAAATGTTTAAAATACACTCTATCTAACAATTATACGGTAATTGACAGCACCTTTCGGATGAAAAAGGAAAGAAACAACCCCACTACATAACATAGCACATGCTCTGTCACGTGTAATCCAAATTACAGCTTAATTTTATTTGCCTAGGTAGTAAATATCTCCCACCAGGAATGTTTTCTCAAGAAAATTAAACTATAGATTCGTTCGCCGGGCTCAGATTTAGAACCTACGGCATTACTGTGTTATCACATGAAAAGCTTTATTTATTACTAACCACAAAAACACGGTCATGTGCATATACACTGCATATTAAATAACATGTACCAAGGACAGTATGCACACCTGGGGCTGTAACTTCTGAATTTTTTTCCCTCTCTTTGTTTGGAACAGACACCTAGTATAAGATATAATACAGCTTTCGCAAAGAAAATTAACCGCATCACTCAAACATGTTTTGTATTCTGACCTATCCTCCATTCCGTATTATGTATTCAATTAAAGAAGCAAATAAAGCTGACCATCCTAAAACAAAAGTCTTGTATAATGAAGTTGTGGTGTTGAATACATTAGTTTCTTAGAGTCCAAAGCCGAGTGTTGGATATTTCCCACAACCGAGCATATAAACAGAAGGGAAACATCGTTTCACACGTACTACTGTAACAAATACGCCCAAAGAGAAGACAAGACTGGTTCAGCAATACATTGCAAGTATAATTGTCATCTAGCACGGCATTTAACTAGTGACAATGTTGATTATACACAAACATATATTATTGCCAAAGCACAGATACATGGCAGTGATGGACATAAGTTCAACTTAGAGTTGTCCTAATAAATTGCACAATAAATTGAACAGGCACATCATTAACAAACTAATTTAAGAGATCGTGATCTCGTAACATCAGTAGATGAATGGAACAATAAGGAGGAAATATGGCTATGGCCAGATGTTATGGCTATGGCCAGATGTTATTATACTGGTTGGTACATACATATATCCATACATACATACATACATACATACATACATACTGTTACGAACCGCTTTGGTAGCCTATGCGGTTAGAGCGTCCGCCGGGATGCGGGAGGTCGCAGGTTCGAACCCCGGCCGAGTTATAGCAAAGACTTGTAAAAATGGTACAAGCAGCTCAGCATTAAGAGGTTAGTGTTTGGACTAGTCGACATGGTGTCAGCATAATGTGACTGGGTTGACATGATGCTACATGTCTAGACATACTCTAAACTGCCACGCTACATTAAAACCTGCTTCCGAACTCTACAGCGTCACGGACATTTAAGATACACCAAACTGGGTGGTTTTCCCCAAAAGAGAATCGGCATTTGTGTATGGATTTTAGACTATTTGGCATGAGATCTAAGGCAAACCGGCCTGAATTGCACACAGACAGGTGAACCTTTGCAAAAAGCTGGATTTGACACGAAAATTGCTGCTCTTATCAGCTATAAAAGAAAAAAGAAAAAAGTCCTGCTTTTACACTTATGCACAAGAGCGAGCAAAATAGTCAGTTAAAAAAAAACGTTTCTAGCATATGTATTTGGTTGTTTTCAGAATTAACCTCCAATTAACCTACTCCAATTTCAGGCGAATATGGCAAAAATCTCCAGGGTTTCATGAGTTAACAATCTAAATCACACACAAATACATAAACTTACTACTCTACGGTCATGAACTAAGAAACAAAATGAAGCAAAACCAACAAGTTTTGTAAAACTTAGCAAATAATTTAATAATCTAAGGTATAAAATGACAATGTATGAGAAATGTACAGTATTATGAGTTGAATCCAATATAATCCTAAAAGTTATATTCAAGCCCAAAAGAATCGAATGTTCCGAATAAATTTCAGATTCCCAAATGCATTGGTCTGCAAACAGTTTTGGTGTATGAAAATGGCATTGTCCAGAACTCATTTGAATAATTCAAAATAGTCTCAATATATTTTTGTTCAATGAGCATTTTATAGTTCCAATGTATAATTCAAATAAATGTTTCGTCTCAAATAGACACATAATATCTAAACACAACATTAAATACGTCCGCAGACTGATGTTAAACACAAGAATATACGAAGTAAAACTGAATACAATTGTCCAGCTCCATGCATTTATATACAACATAAGGTATAAACACGTATTTTCCTACCTGATTCCACATCGTAAGAGAACCCATCTGACCTAACCCATCCAATGGAAGATAACTTAAGCTTTTAAAAACTCACCTGACCCCACCAGCCAATGAGAAAGTACCTCAATGTTGTCAAAAGGTTTTATTATTAGAAATTTGACATCTATTTATGTTGTATCAATGATATACTACGTGAAGTATAAAGTTTTCATTACAGGATACGAGGCTTGCCTCGTTTCCTTATAATGAAAAATGAATACAACGAGTGGTATATTAAAGATACTGCGTACATACTATTCATATATTTTATTTATATCGCATACAAACACACATATTTACCCTTTGAGCGGAGTTACGGATTACAGTCAAGTGTCTATTGACCGCGTGTATGATCTCTTCATATCCATGCCGATTGTGTCCGCTGTAAAATGTAGCTCTGTGCCTGTTGTGGCTATTCACAACCACCTTTACAAATTGATAATTTGATTGTCTTATTTTTTGAGTTTCTATTTTAGTCGCATTGATTAAATCAATATAAGACGAGCTTATGATTTAAACATGGAAGATGGTTTGAATGAAGAAAGTAGAGCACGACAAAACACATGGTTCGATTCTTGATCATTGAACGCGCAGCCATTCACGTCCCAGCACATGAAAATTAGCGAGGAAATAAACGAAATGACGAATCAACAAGAGGTTATAAAATATTTTAATATATTTACAGTTGATCTAAGTAATTAACCTGCTTTAATCAACATTACTACCGACCACGAAATTCTCTCTCTCTCTCTCTCTCTCTCTCTCTCTGGACCATCGTAGCAAGATACAGAAAATCAATGAAAAGGAGAGTGTGGAGAATTTTTCGCTTGTGTCATGCGAGCTGTCTCTGCACCTATGACTGATGGTAAAAGTTCAGTCAAACCGACCAAAGGAAGAGAGAGATGGGGGGGGGGGGACGGCCTTTCGACATTTCCATATTTAATTAATAATAATTGATATTATGATAGGTTTAATAAACAAGAAAAACAACAACAAAGCATTAAATACAGTACAGTATGTTCGCTTCGTAACCAACAAATGTACTATATTATGTCGAAAGGCTATTGCAACTTTATATCATTGATAATGTAAACACTGTAGATAAATCCCAAGGAAAGCGTATACATACTGCTATAATGAACCCTGTTCTTGTGGGTTACTTGGTGTAAGCTCAGTTTCAAGGTTTTTATCCAGCCCAAATTCTTTTTCTCTCCAGACTTCTGCATTTTTTTTCTTCCTTATGTATGAGAGGGGAGGGGGAACGAAAAACAGTAAGGGTTGCGATATAATTGTGTACCATTTTAAATTGATTAGAATACGGAGATTATTGATACTTTTTATCGTTATTTTCATATGCAACAAATGATTAATGTGTGGATATTCATCATTGATCTATAGGCCTAGGGATCACAACTTGTTTATGTATATATACTAAGTTTTTGCGATGACCTGGACAAGGAAAACCCTGTCGATTTTGAGGTCAAAAGGTCAATGTTGAAGGTCAACAACATTTAACAGACTTTGTGGGTGACTTAATTTAATTGATGGGAACAAAAGAAGCGTGATGATTTGAGGTCATAAGGTCAAAATTCAATGTCATGTTGTTTGAAGAATATAAATACTTTTCATAATAGCTACTAATTTGACTAACGTTTTTGGAGCGCCTGGACTTAGATGTAAGTGATCTAATTATTTTGGAGCAAAGAGGTCAAAGAATAAAGTTGGATTCTAAGGTCTAAATGTAAAAAGTCATTGTCACCGTAGGTCTAATAAGAAAATAATGGTTTATGCATATTAATTTTAGTGCAAGATCGCATACTTTGCGCATAAGGTCCATATTATTGAGACGCATTGGTCCATAATCTCAATCATACCGCACTAGTTAGAGCTGGGTACCACGGAAAATTTGGTACAGCGGTATTTCTTAACGTACCACGATACATACAACTGTTTACCGCAATTGTTTTAGAGACCAACAATTTAATTTCTGTGTGTCAGTAGCTGGAAAAGAATCTTGCTCGGATTGAAAGCGAAATAACACCATATTATACCCATGTTATTATTTGGAACGAAATAACATCATATTGTACCAATGATATTATTTGGAACGAAATTACATCATATTGTACCAATGATATTATTTGGAACGAAATAACACCATATTATATATACCCATGATATTATTTGGAACGAATTAACACCATCTTATATTCATGATATTATTTGGAACGAAATAACACCATATTATACCCATGATATTATTTGGAAATAATATTATTTGTTTTGTAATATAAGAAAAGAAATATTTCAGCTCAAAAGAAAACGACAGTCGGCCCCCAGAAAATTAAATGGTCAGTACATTTTAGAACATGATTCTGCTCTGTATATGTTAACTGTTGTATAACTTGTAATCTGAAAGCCCAAACTAAAGTGGCATGATTAAGTATACGCTATAGCTGATACTGTAAAAGACATCGTGCTAACATCAGAGAGCCTATTGAAAAAAAATTGAAATGTTGATACTGAAGCCTACAAATGACGAGCTTTGTTGTTAATATAATAGGCAAGGAAACTTTGAGTGGGATGCCAAAAGCTGGGCAAGATATTTATCTGACAGGGCCAGTAAACATAAAATACACTTATCCAACAGGCGAGAAAATATTTAGCGGACTTGAAAAATTAAGCAAAGTTCAGGCAAAAAACATTTGCGCTCCTCAAAACCTTAGCATGATTTGTAGTCTTACAAGGAATATATGCACTTAATACATTCACATATGCTATTAAATGACGAAAACATTCCTTTTTTTTAATCCGATTTTATTTTAAAAGTTGGATTCCATTTGGTCACCGGGTTGGCATACATAACACGTGTAAAACAGGTGACTAAAGGATATCAAAAATATTTCTAAGATCCACTATTAAATTGTTACAAATACAATCGTTTTGCAAAAAAGATAATTTTTGAATTATTTTTTCATTAATACTGAAAATACGCTGTTAATACTGTTAAAGTCGGAACAAGATTACTTGTGAATTCCCGTACAATCCTTACCGGCGAGAACTACAAATGGAACGGTTCAGTGAAAAAGTACCGTGGTATAACGGTAATATCGCGCACCTCTAGTACTAGTGCCTACACTGAAGACTATTAAACACGAGCGGACGTACATTGTGCTGGTTAAAATAGTTTCTTTTTGTAACAAACAAATAAACGTCGATTTGTGAAGTTCATCAGAGAAATAACATTTTAGACTGAATGCGCGCTCAAGTTGCCTCTCCACAATACTTCGGATATTTTCTAAGTCTGAATACATGTATTATTTCCAAAATAATTAACATGTGTGCCGCTACTACTTTTCATAACTTGTTACTGATATTTGCACAAGGACAACAAAATAACGACATACGAAGTAGTATGTACTAGTACTATAACTTCCTGTTTAGTTTTGCAATTCTGCATTATAAACATGTGTGTCAACTCGATGGCATTATTAAAATATGGTACATTTAATACAAGTCTATAACGTTATGTCTCTAGGTCTTAAACTCTGTAACAGAAAGAAGCGAAAATAAAAGTTAAGCAAGTAACAACAAATGATTTATTTATCTAAGATACAAAGTGAAAATTTAAGACACAGTTAGAGTATTGTGAAAGAATCACAAATGTTTGTAACTGTACTAACACAATCCAAAAAGTATCGAATTCTTCAAATGTATTCCAATAGTCTTGAATATCAGCATATACCAACAGTCTTTTGTTCTTGAAAGAGTTCTCAAAATCCCATGGGAGTACTTTTAGCCCAAAGCATTAATGAGTACGTTGTAGTTCCAGTGAATAATTTAAATAAACACAATTCAGTTGGGAGAGTTCTTCCTTGCGTCGTCGATCTGCTGAAGGTCAGCGGTGACACCAGGACACATGGTCCTGACGTTCCAGCTTTGCGAAACAAAGAGCTAGAGTCTTCTTATTTCTTCTTTCAGTCTTGCCTGGTGCGAAGTTTGTAGCCTACTTGTCGAGATGGCTCTCTAAGCTCCACGCACCCAGTGAAACAGACAGGCCATATCGGGCAACACCTTACTGACTGGGTGCTGTCCAGCTTAAAGCGAGCGGTAGCTATCCAGTGAGACATGGTGATCTCTCCTACCGTCGGAAGCAACTCTTGCCGCCAAACTCTACGCCATTCGAGCTTTGACTTAGAACCGGTAAACTGCTACTTCCCGTGTTGTGCAGACGTCTTACAACGACGCTTTTGTGTCCTCTCTAGTGGACCTACGAAGCCTGGGCAGCGTGGTATGGAGAATCAGCTGTTGCCCGTGCAGCAGATCCTCCATCTCCACGCAGCTGGTGGACCCAAGGGAACGACGAATGCCGATATATATCTTGGCACCAACGGCGTCGCAGGAGTTGCCTGAATGACGGTGAAGTCAATGTCAGACCGCCTTAGGGACTCCGTCTCCTGATTTTCAGTCGGGGTCGACCCCCTTAGACTTTCCCGTGATTGGGTATATCCGCAAGGCAGCTGAGGTTTGGAATCGGCGTTTTCCTTCTCGTAGATGAGCTACCATCCAAGGTTTACGAGTCCCATCTACCCGAAGCGACTGGTTTTAAAAGCACCAGTGGCCCGCCTTCACCCCTTCTCCTGTTAGTGGAAACATCCTCCGCCGGACTTCAAAGCTAAGTCACTCGCGAAGGCCAGGAACTGGATTTTAGTTCAAAGAGGCGATCAGACACGCAAGCCGTGTGGGGAATTTCTGGAGGAGTGGGCGCTTGTCTCCCTTAACCTCCCTGGTTATGTCAGCCTTGGACCACACGCGGTTCATAACGAATTTATCTCATTTTGTACATTTTCTTGTGCGATATTTGACCTTGGAAAAGCTGGTTTTATCCCGGTTAGACTAAAATACTGTTCTTGCAGTTGTTTTGCAACAGTAGAATTAGTCATCTATATAATTAGGAAAAGTATTATCTTCAATTGGACTTTATCCAATAATATAATATACATCAGGCAAAATATAGTTGTCGATGGCTCATGATCGGATCAGTAAGTCCTTGTAAAGAAAAATAATTGTCGTGGATAATATTGTGGATATCACATCGCTAGTGTTCGCTGTGACGGTAATGGACCACAACCATGTCTTAAGTGTGGGGTGGGCGGTAACGGAAAGACCCAGTTATGCATTTCTTGCGGCGGACGAAAATATCGAGCGTTTAAACGATATTACGAGAAACAAAATGCTTCTGATGATATAAAAATAAAAGACGCCGAAGATTATCTCGAGAAGTATTCCTCTGCTGTCGTCTCAAAAACCTCTTGGAAATGACGGTAACATGGGTTACCTCATGGTTGATTTTGCAATTCCAGAAAACAAAAACATAAAAAAGTATTACTCACATAGATTTGTTTATGAGTGCTTCAATTGGGTGATAGATGACTGTTCAGTAATATGTCTGTTCAGTAAGCGCGTATGCTCATATAAATTATTGTATCGTATATTCTTAACTGAAACAGTGGCCGAAGTGGTAAGGAGTACAGATAAACATATTGTCACCGTCTGCGACGGATGCTATTATAGTGGGAAGTACCCACGATGCAATGAAAAAAGACGAAATATCGTTAAATGGGTAATTGTAAACTTATAAAAATAAACCTAACCCAGGTGCAACCTGTGTCGGCCCTCCCGAACCCTAAAAAAGGTATTAATTCTAAAGCACACGTGGTTTACTTAGGGGGTTGTGTGTGCTTGATTACAAATTAACAAACCAAAAACCCTCTTTCGCACTTAGCGATCCAACAGTTGCAATGTAAAAAGAAAAGTATAACAATTACCCAAGATTTAAAAGATATCCAACGTCATTCAACCTGGTCTCGGGCACTTCCTGTTGCTATTTTTTTAGGTTAGATAAATTTGTCGATCACCATTTTTTGTGGGGTCCCCAGGCCTCCCACAGCTCTTGAAAAAAAGTCGGTAACGTATTCTCATTGGCCTTTGGATAGTTTAATGAGTCAACACTACTTTGCTAAAACAACATTTTGTTTTAGCCCCCACTTTGCGCCTTGATTGAGAGTCTCCCCCATAAAATCGGCGGCCATTTTTATTCTCTCGGTCTGCCCCCCCCCCCCTTGCTGCTGATAGGAAACAACAGACCTTTACAGATTATACAGATTGCAGTACCGGTATCATGAAAGAATCAGCGATCACATTGTACATTTCACACTTCCTTTACCTGTTTTCTGTCTCAGATTTATTTAATATGTTAGGAAACTTCGATACTCACAACTGAGACGCGAATACAAGTCTCTGCAATCAGAACTGTTTCCGATGTCTTAGCCTCAACAGAGTTTTGATGTGTCATACGATTTTAACAGCTTTTGTAGCGATTACGAAGACACTCTTGATTGAAATATTCAAGGCTATTATCGGTATATCGTACTTGTGCCTCTTTCTTCACTCATAATGTTTTATCCAACATCTTTTATACTTTTTCCACTGCATATATCTTTTAATGAACGTTCCCTATTTTCCCTATTTTCCAATTTCTGATATTTTTAATATCTTGTACGATAATAATTTGTTTATCTTTCAAATTGCTGTTCGTATTGAAACGTTTTCACCTGTGACTTATCTAAGAATGAAGATTTTGAAATCACAGACCTTGGATTACGTACTTATATAATGAAAGCATTGCCATTTTGTTTACAAATATGTCATTGGTTTTTGATCCATTACTTGTTCTAAAACGAAGGGGTTTCTTTCACAGAGAAAATGTATGATGTTTGATGAATGCGCAATATTCCTAGACCTCACGTTATGGACTTTGAACCAACAATGGAAAGAAGCTCGATTGCTTTCACCTATGTTTCTTACAGATGTTCATTTGTGCCATATATTTCTGTAAAAGTTTTCGATACAATATTACAGTAGAATGAAATCAGAAAATTTGGCCCTATATGTAGTATTAAATCAAAACGTTTGAACTTTGCGTGACGCGTACAGTTCCATAATTGAACTTTTCTTTAAGCATGTGTTTACAAGTTGCATTTGATTATTTTCTTTTCTAGAATGTCCACTAAAATCGTCTGTTCTTATGAGACTGTGATAGCCACATATTTGATTACGAGTTGTAACACTGTGTTTCAACGTTCTTTTCTACCCAACTTGCTCACGTCATGTGATATTCAGTAGGAAAACAAAGGCAATGGAATGCATCCTAAATTGTACTGTTAACTTTGACAACCACTGTGTGCAATTTTGTTGTTGTGTAATGCTTCTCGTTGAAAAGTGAATATTTATGTATGCAAGTTCTTATAATATGCATGTTCTGATAGTTCGGTGTTTATCTGGGATGTTATTCTAGGATTGCATCCTGTATCATATTATTAACTTTTACAGCCATTGTGTGCAGTTGTGTTGTGTTGTAAGGTTTCTTGTTGAAAAGTGAATATCTATGTATGCGTATTTTTATAGCTCGTTGCTTATTTGCGGTTGTTATTCTAGAATTGCGTACTCTTTTGTACTGTTAAATTTATTTGACAGTCATGATGTGCAATAGTGTTGTAGTGTAAGGTATATGTGTAAAATTTAACATTAGAATTTAAAATTCATGCATTATCATGAATTGTTGTTATTGTTAACAGATTTATAAATCTGAAATCGCGTTAGCGTTATTTTTTTCGTTTGTTGCTAACATGTTAGTTAGACATAACTTTTCTTCTTGTCAGTCTATCCCACCTTAATTTTTTTTAAAAAATAACCTCTTAATCTTTTCTAATTTTGATTTGACATGTATTGCAACCACAACTCAATAAAGGTGCATACAAGACACACAATAGAGCAAACGTGTATTTTAAAGCCGAAATTATATCAATAAAAATAAATTACGCATACACATGTATTAACGATTGAATGTATGTGAAACAGGTAAAGAGTAAATTGTCTTCCCAAATGAAAATAGTCATCCATCATTAATGGAATCGTCGTTACTTAATTAAGGCATTACCATGACAAAGTTGTCATTCACAAGACACACGTGTGTTTCACTAACTCTTATTCGGTATTATAACAAAGATAGTATTGATTCGCTTTACTTCGAATAATTAGTATTTGCCTTATTTGAACTATCTCACGTTCAATAAATCGAGTTATTTTCTTCTTTGTTCATTTTAAAAAGAATAGGTAGTAGCGTGTCGCAACTAATTTCATGATCACATGACGTTCGATTGTGACATACTACACAATGATTCTCTACTGCACATTATTTTTAGACATTTCACAGTAAAACAAGGATTTGATATTTACGTATTAGTTACTTTTAGTATACATGATACTAGTAATTAGTAATTGATACATAAATGTTTTTTTTTTTTAATCAGGCCATTTTGGACCAGGCCTTTTAAGTACTAGTCCGTTTTGGTCCTGGACCTTTTTGGTACCGGTACCCTGATCCACTTCCACTTTACGCTTCAGATGGATATGTGGTTACGGACACACAGACAGACGTACAGACAGGGTTATCACAATATAACCTTGCTAAAGCGTGGTGATAATAAGAAGTCCTTAGATTTCAACCGTAGTCCATTTGAAACAGGAGATTAAATTAATCTGTATGTCACAACGTTTAAAACAGCGAAGATTAAACAGCAGATATTACCGCAAATGAGGTTCACGACTGTTGAACATTTGTTTTAGAATTCAGGGCTCAAGTCTAAAATACCTAAATCGCATCAATCAGTGAAATAGCCAATAACAATATCAAAAATTGTTTATTGCCAGCTTAAATATGGTTATACTAATATAATTAAAGAATACAAACCGTGGCCACTTTGGTCTGTAAAAGTTAACCACAATGACAGGCAGAGGCGTAGCTATGATATTTTGCGCCCGGGGACGAACTATAAAATTGGCGCCCCAGCCCCCTCCCCGTTTAATCACATTTTTGAATATTATCCTTGTTTGCTTATTATAATGTAACGTTGTAAGCCTCATTTTGGCGCCCCTGTACCTTGGCGCCCGGGGACATATGTACCCCCCTACCCCCCCCCCCCAGCTACGCCTCTGATGACAAGACATAAAATCATGTAAATATGGGAGATTAAATTTCAAGCCACCTCCTCTCCAAGTATGTATGTATGTAGACAGAAAATAATCTTGGACCGCTTTGTTCCATGTTGCCACCTACCGATTTAAAGAGAAGAAAGTTGGCTACTATCCCTCATTGCATCTGCGATTTTCGGCCGATATAAATTGCGCCGTTGTTATACGCTGTTGGTTGGTTAGCATTACATACTAAAGGATGCAACTCATGAAATCCAACAGATGTCACTGGAACAGAGTACTGAAATATCTGCTTGAGCCGTTAAGTTGTGGCTAACATATCGGAACCATGGCTAGCGAAGATACTGAGTTTGAAGCTTCGCGCCTTCCTTATTTTACGAAGAAGTTCACAAAGGACAGCATTTAAAACCATTGATTTTTCCTGTATTTGGATTAGTATGTATCTCTCCGCTGCACTATTAGAATTTGTTTTGTTTTTGTTTTTGAAAAATTATCTTGATTTACACCGTAGCGAGAACAATTGGAACATCTTCTGCATTTTTCTCACAAAGTCGAGAAAGAAAACTCGGATGTAATTCACTGTCATTGATAACTATATTCTGAACTACCCGATACTTGTGTTCACATGAAACAATATGGCGGCCGAGGAGACAAAATCACAATCGGAACATTGGCGGCATTTACTGTTTTAATATAAGTGGTGCATTCAGCACGAGGATAAATCACCAAACCAATAAAATTGTGTATTCAAATTAGTGCTTCTAAGACTTTATGAAAATGGCCGAGCAATGTACTGAAAAAGACATTAGAATAGTTAGTTTGGTATCCTGACATTTTACCTGGTAGAGTGAAAGAGAGATTATATTCCAAGCGTACCAAATGCGAATGTTTGGAACAGGGTTGGGGTTGGGCTCAGACTGGCGGTGTGTGTGTGTGTGTATGGAGAAAAGTCATTTGCACCTTCGAGGTCTACCAGCAGATCACACCTGATACATAATTTCGTCTTGCAGATCAGATCTTGTTGCCCAAATGGGCAATATAGTATTCAGAAGTATACATCAAAACTTGTCGCGAATGTAAAGTGAAACGGACAAAAATTTTGTTGTGGATGCCAATAATGACACCATCACTCGTTGAAGAACAACGGCTGCTATCTTTCATGTGCAACGGAGGTAAGTCGTAGTTGACGATGGCCACATACAGCGTCCAGGGTATCGTTGCTGGGTCATTCACATGGCAGATAGCATCACAGCAGGGAGTTGCAGCGCCACGACATGTGTTTACAGCGCTTCAGGAAAACGCCAGATTAGGTTCACAAGAACGAAACTGACTAACTCGGGGTTAGCGAAATTTCTCTGAGAATAAATGGACACCAGGAACCATGTAATTAGATCATTCATGATGTTATAGTCTCAGTATCATCAAGTCAATGTTACTCTGACACCCAGTCAGATTAAAAAGCTGCAATTGGCATCAGAGAAGAAATCTGGGGGAAACATAACCCTGAAATCAGCGGCGTTTTAGGACCTAATTCATTATTGTTGACTGAACGTTAACTCAAAAACTACAATGATGCAAAGAAATCAAAGCTGGCGTTCGACTTGATCTTTCTGCGAATGCGATCAGCGACGCAACAAAAAACTGGCGGTATATTTCAGTTTCTAACGACACCAAAAGCAGCTGCACTTCTTTGCTGTTGAACAACTGGCGGTATGGCACTGAAACAAACAACAGGAAATGGCATAAACACCTAAAAAAAGACACGATCTAAGATTACCAGGAAGGCGGTATGGTCAAGGTCTGAGACTGCCTGGAGCGCTTCGCTAAAACTCTCTATGTCCAATGTTGATGTACTTGATGCTGCTCGGCGATTAAACATAAAAAACTTCAGAACTGTTTTATACTTGATCAGTTATTGGAAAAACCAAATAATATTGAAACAGGTATCATTAATCTCGATGGAGGTTCCCGCCCTGGTATTCAGTGGGTTGCACACGCGGCTGATCCACTTGGAGTTGTCTATTTTGATTCGTATGGATTTGTGCCACCAAAATAATTTTTACGATATAGTGGCTTAGTCGGTGACGTACCAATCTGGTATTCAACATTACTAACACAGACAATAACGGATCCACCAATATGCGGTCCAGAAATACTTAACGCCGTATCAAGGTCATCCGCGCCGCCTCATAAAGTTGTGCATGAGTATACCGACCATCGTTTTAAACAGGTTAATAGTTTATAATGGTAGATATTTACGAAAGAGTTGCTAAAAGCAAACCCCAGGGTGACATTGATTTGTCCAAAAATGCAACACGAGATGAACGTCTTAATTTTTTGCGTCTCGATCTTGACACAAAATGAAATTGTTGTTTTTCCGGATCAGCAAGGACGGTTAAAGACGAGTAATATCCCGTTGACAGATATTATTCTGCGAGTTCCAGGCCACGCCGAAGATAACTTATTGGTGATACTAAAACCGGTAAGATGAAAGAATCCAGGGATTCAATTCTAACAATCATGGGAGACATTGCTGAACGTGTAAGAGGAATTGGAGATATAATCTATGGCGATCTCAACATGAGCAGAAATACAATTATCAGTGTGAGAGAACTAAAATCAGACGATGACATGGCCACACAAAAATGCGTGGACAACAATAACTCCACGATCAGAACTGAGATGAGTAAATGCTAAGGCCGGTGATGCAATGACTGGTGATCTCAACATGAGTGGAAATACCATTGCTAATTTGAAAGAACCAGAATCAAACGATGACACTGCAACGAAGAAATACGTGGTCAACAGTAGCATCCTTATGATAACCTCTTTAATGACAATCAATAATGGAATAGCTACGTTCAGATCTGAATATGCCAATCATGTAGGCGCGTTTGTAAAGTTTCGTAGAAACCTAAATAGAAGCATAAATAATTTCTCTGGAAATACAACGGTCATCAACACCATGCTCCCTGAAATTCATGCATAACTTGTTAATCTAGTCAACGTTAAAACAACAATCGAAATTATTAACAGTGAGCTCACCAACATCAACGCAAGAATAAATTCGATAATCACTCAACTCGATCAAATCAAAATGATTGCCGATGGTTTAATTCACACAACTCATCAACATGGTATACACAGTAGCTTCTGGAGAAGTTGCATGGACACCGTTGAATAGCATTATCAGATATACCGCTGAGGTCACAGGGGTATATGGATTCTCCGTGTCAGCAGCTAAAAATGTAATATAATTGCGACACATTTATTGCATCATTCCGCCGACGAACTTTCCGGAACAATCTGAGTTGTGTTAAATCAAAATACCGAGGAAACACGCATACTGGATCCAGAAGACAAAAATAATTGACTGCAGCGATGTATTGGTGGTGTCAGCACTTTAATCGATTACTTAGTATAACACATTATGAAGCCCACACAGTCTTTCGGTATAATAAAGCATGGAATACATCGCTGAAAGAAACTATCGACGAGCACATGATAAAACAATAAAAAATGTCGCAGACGAATCATCGTCATCGACAACGTTGTATACGCGGTTTCCTAACTGGTCGCTGAAAAAATGACGTTGATCGGCACATTATGACCGATGCTCGTGATACCGTCAGTGGCTGGAATCGGTGTCTCTGTTGTTTTCGGTGTTGTTGGTAAACTCAATATTATCGCCAAAAAAATCTATACATGTAGCAGTAAAATATTGCACAAATATCCGGAAATAGCGTACGTTGCGACATATGCATGCATAAATATATCATCGATACTGTCAGTGGAGATAAACGATGGTGTAATATCGGACAATGAATTTGCTGAGATCAGGGATATTTATTATCGATATCACAAGAACTCCAAAAGACCTTTGCCAACGTTGCTAGCGCCACATTTAGAATCTGCCGTATAGATAATAATGACCATATAAATAATCACACAACTGGAACAGATCATCGTTAACACAACACCGCCGACAACCACACCGATATCAGCAACATCAACACAGTCGCAATTCGATATTTGTTTACCGATTCCGATAAAAGCTCCAAATGATCGGTCACTTGAAATCGCACTGTCGCTATTACATATTTATTATAGTTGGCCAAATATCAGAGAAAAAATCATTTGGTGGATTAGACGCTACAAATTCACAGGATATCTTGCAGAACCGCAGCAGTGCAACATACCCCGTCTGGGAAGTTATTACCATTCCAACAAGATCATATAAAATCGAGCAAATCGGTGATAAATTAAATCAATAAAAGAATCAAAGATCGCTATCAAGGTACAGGAGCCAATGCTGATCACAGCCATTGAAATATCAACGCATAATTACACCGTCGACATCTATAAGTCGTCGATCAGAACCGTGTGGTGGTGACCGCTGAAAGCGCCAATCTATGTTGGACCACCACAACGATCTGAATATTTATAAACAAGTATTCATGAAAGGTCCAGATGATTATAGAACAAATTTGCAATTGTATGTCAAAGTAGATCCTCCCTTCCGGAAAATAGAGAAAATGACAGACGGTAAAGAATACGTGGGATCGTTCGATGATGAAATATTTCGGGGGTAGGGGGGTGGGTGGGGTTTAATACTTCTTGGAGTGATACATAGATTAAATAACCCTACTTCGGTATTAGTCCGCTAATTAGAGGAGGAACATAGATGTGAACAAAGAAATCTAAAAGATCCGATGCAGAAATGATGATCTTAAACGTAATTTCGTTGCCTTACATCAGCATCTGAATCAGCTGCAGTCTGACTCAAAATTCATTTAGATACAGCAATTAGCAAGGGTGATATGATGGGTGTAAACGGCGTAAAATACAAAACCGCATGTCTTAAGTACCTTAAGTTCCAAGAAGACCAGCTGCCCAAGTTCTCAGTGACAAAAAAAATATTTTCCGAAGAAATATGCTAAATGGGAAAAAATAAAAATACAGAAAGTATTCTCCAACATGATGATGATCCAAGGGGTAGTGGTCGTCAAGTATCGCCGGGTATTGTCAAAAACACATCTACGATTTCTGTAAATCTGGTCAGTCACGCAGTCGACGGTAGCAATACCTCGTCTGGGCAAGCATTAAGATAGGCCCAGCAGAGATATGTTCTTTACATTTTTCCAGATGTTCTGCCGGGTCATTTGATTGTGTCGGTGCCCGTTAATCCTATTTATCAACGATGTCATAATCCATCGCTGTCACGAATACTTTTTCGTCTAACCGACCACGAAATGGTCCGCCATGAAATAGCCTACAATGATCGACCTCTCTCGGCCAATGAGCTAAAAACTGTAAAAAATTAAAAACTAAAATTTAAAAAAAAATTGTTGCTAATGTTTTTTTTTTTTGTTTTTTTTTTTTTTTGGGAGGGGGTATATATCTTATTTGTTGGATATTCCTCTCATTCTGTGAGAATCTTAATCGATTCCATTACAAGTTTTTTTTTTAGCTCTCTCGTACGAGCACTTACAGCCGCTTGAGTTAATTGCGCTTGCTAATGGAACAAATGTAGCTATATCATGCTGGTCATGTAAATCCGACAATGACAATTCCAATTCGAGCTGGAGTAATTTGATAAATCTGTACTTTGACGCCAGGGCATATAAGCTCTCTTTACGTCGCTGATGTATCATCTCAAAATCATTATTTATTTTTTCAACATGTAGTTGTACCGCGAGTCCATCGTAAAGATAATCTCGTTAATATTTTCCTGGTTCATTATACAACAAATGTATTTCTTGAATAAAAGCATCGCTTGGCGCTCAAAATTAAGAGGTTAGTTGTAGGACTGGTTGACTTGGTGTCAGGATAATGTGACTATGTTGGTCATGGTGCTAAATGTCAGCAGAATCTGAGGAATGTTGCCCCTGTGCTAGACGTCACACACACACACAGACACACACACACACACTTTATGAAAGACATTAATCGCTATTATAACAATTACATGTAAGAATAATAACAGGTGAATGAGTCAGTATTAAATTTAACGACAATGATCCCATTAAAAAAATCTAATAGTAAATTGGTCACAGTTTTGACAGGCCATTAAAAAAAAATATTTTATTTTTTTAATAATTTTTTTTTAGCCGCTGAAACGTTATTGATATTGACCCTTGGAAGCGTCTTTGTGTAGACAAAAATCTGATCTACCGATACAAACTGTTACGACGGATTTTATTGGTGAATAGAATGAACGAAACATTGGATTGGATGGTTATGATGTCATAAAGTTCACGTGCAGTACGACTGCTGTAATACATGTATATATTTCTAAGTGCAACTACACGCAATAACTTAGAGAAAAGCAGTAATGAAAAGACAAAAGATTTTGTTCCAGGATCTGAAGATTTTGAGTTAGTGAATTAGAAACATGTTGTGCTATGTTACTCAACCCAATTGGGTTGTTTTAGAAGTAGAGGTGGATCCTAAGGCAAACGGACAGGAGTGCATTGACAAAGTAAGTTGCTTCCTGCTGTGTTGATTACCCAACATACTGATATGTTGTACATTCTGACTTTTGCTTTCACATTCACTCCTTGAGAACGATATTGTGAATGGGAGTTTAACAAATTTATATATGTTTTATGGTTTAAATTTGCGTGTGTTTTGTTCTTTAATGAAATGAATTGTCCTTTACTCGGTAATTGTGGTCCACATATTCAGCCGTAGCTACGTTAGATATGTTGATCTAAAAAGTAGCCGATCTCAAGTAGCAATGAACTTGTTTGGAATTTCTGTTCAGAATGCATCCTATTTTCTTCTTTTTTTTGGTAATAATCATGTCTCTGTTAAAAAGTAGAGACAATGAATACTATACGATACAAATTTAATACTTGGAACCTACATATTGTAGCCAATACCGCCATGTTCGACCTTGAATCAGCTGATTGGCCTGTTTGTCGGTGTAACTTAAGCAAAATCAACACTCCTTGAGGCTTTACAGTTGTATTGTAAAACTAATAAAACATTATACTTGATAGCTGGAAAATACAAATAAGATTGATTGATTTGGTTATGTGGGGTTTACATTTTACGACATATGATGTATTTGGTGGAGAAAAAAAGAAATCGACTTACTTGAAGCTATTGACTTCATGTGTTATTTGTGTTTGTTTTTAAAAAAATAAATTTGCAAGAAATGTTCCTCGTATGGAGTACAGTATTAATAAGCATTAACTTGTGTTCACATACAGTTTCATTATGTGTCCTTTAAAATTAATGTAATAATGCACTTTAAAAAATACGATTTTGAACCTTGAAAAAAACCTTGAAATTTTTTAATGAAATATGCTACTAACCCTGTGCTTAGATACTGAGAAGAGCAAAGACATGTAAAGATAGATATTTTCCGCAGAACATTAGATCAGTTGCCTGGTCATGCTCAGGCCAGGCGTACTCATTAATAAATGACTTGCACTTTGTTATACACTAATAGCTTAATATCTTTGACTACATCAATAGTAATGACAGCTTGATATTTAAATGGTTTTTTTTATGATTTATTTAAACACCTGAATGATTTGAGAGCATATTTTTTATCTAAATGATTGTTTTTGCCAAACAACAAGTATTTAGTACTTCCAGTAATTCCGCATAAATAATAGATGACAAATACATATCTTGGCTGGTAGTTGTATCAGTGTATTGATCGTGCTTGTGAGAAACTCGTGTGCATAACTAGAGACAATTTTTTTATTATTTCCA
Organism: Sinohyriopsis cumingii; assembly: GCA_028554795.2. Lineage (NCBI taxonomy): Eukaryota > Metazoa > Mollusca > Bivalvia > Unionida > Unionidae > Sinohyriopsis > Sinohyriopsis cumingii. The sequence continues at coordinate 133,015,930 of CM068838.1, read as the reverse complement.
AATCTGTAATTTCAGGATTGATATTTAAATAACAGAAGCATGCAGTGCATGTTAAAGAAAAGTGTTGATATTAGCTGAGTATAAAACTTAAACATAAAGCTGATCATGACCCTTCTCTAAATTTTTGTGACATTACCATAGACAAGCATCATGAAGATTTCAGCTTTTCTTTGTCAGATTTGAGCTCATCTTAAGCCTTGGGCAAGTGGATTTGTCCAACCCCTATCTTAATGTTACTTAACTCGTTTTGGTAAATATAAATGTAATTTTTTTTTTGTATTTACAGGTTTGTCAGCAGCTAGGAATTGTCGAGGAAGACTACTTTGGACTTCAGTATAAAGGAGGGAAAGGGGAGAACCTCTGGTTGAACCTACGCAACCGAATTGACAGACAGATGATTGGCATGTCACCATTCCGTCTACAGTTGCGAGTAAAATTCTTTGTCCAACCACATTATATATTGCAAGAGACTACAAGGTATAAACTGATATTAATGACAGACAGACTTACAGTACATGATTTTTTCATTGTTGCATGTTTTTGCAAAGTTACTTGATCTTTATTGGAGTGAATAGCTTAAATTCTTTTGAAATCATTTAACTATTATAAACATTATTTGTGTGAAGAACATTCATATTGTGATCATGTTTCAGGGCAAGCTTAAAATTAGATTGGAGTTTTAAAATTAGGGTTTGTATTATTATTATAGAATATCAGAATATATAATATATTAAGCGCTTCAAATTCTGTGCTAAACCAGTTCAGTTGAATGCACAAATCAGTTTAAATCAATTTCGTGATTTTTTTTAACCATTGGTGGTGGAAGTGCTAGTGTCAGCAATGAAAAACTTTATATGCAGTGTGATCATCATATCAGTCCAGTGTTTTTGCTGAAAGATTTCTTATGAAATCTGGTTGGTCCTAAATGAAATGGTGCATGCTAATATTCAGTATCATCACCATTGCAGTGATCTTGCAAATCTTACTGCTGCTGCTTCTGATTCCAAAGTCACATCAGTGTGAGATTTTCACCAGAAGACTTATGGTTTCTAGCTGGTTCTAAATGAAGATAGAGCCAACAGTGACATCCAGTATGGCTGCTACATCTCCCATCTGTCACCTTGAATATTTTTTCTATTGCCACTTCTGAATACATGGTCGTATTATACTTAAATCAGTTCCGATATGACATCCAACTTGGCTGCCACAGCAGAATGTAGTTTTCACTAAAAGACTCTGTATGGTGTCGAGTTGATCGTAAGTGAAATGGTGTTGATCTGAGTTCCACTATGGCCATCTTTAAAATCTAATTATGACTACTTTTCCTTGATGACTGGTCATATTGATATAATTCCTTATGGTATCAAGTTGGCCCTAAATAAAAATGGTATCACTCTGACATCCACAACAGCCATTTTGAAAAAAGTTTTATTGCTGAAGAAGATCAGATGGTTTCAGCTCCTGGTTAAAAGGAAAAAATAATTTTATCTGTAGTTCCTTTCCAGTTGACTCTTGTTAATTTGTTTGTTGATGAAGATCATATGTACACACTTCTAACAGTTAATATCTTCCAAATCATTGAAGACTTTTTTCATGGTTATGCAGCTTGACATGTATTTGTTTCATGATAAAGAGTTTCACATACATAATTCTGGGCTTTATCAGATTCTTACATCAAGAGTCAGTATTCCTTAATTACATGCTTACTGACAGAACATGTGTATTTTTGTAATTTTGAAAGTCAGAGAATGTGTTTCAACTGCAAATTTGATAACTGAAGAGAAAAAATTTGAAAGATAGGATATAAGACAAAAATGTAGAGATCTGTTGTTACTCACCAAACCAAAAGAATGTGCCTATAATTTACAGTGTTTTCATACATAAACAATCTACTTTATCACTGAATTTAAATCTCTACAGGAACCAGTTTTACTTGCAAGTGAAGCAAGATCTACAGACCCAAAAACTTTGGACAGAAAATATGCAACAGACATCTGTTATAGCAGCATTGATGGCGCAAGCTGAGTTTGGAGACTTGCAGAACAAAAATATCCAGTTCAATCATTATAGGAACCTTCTCCAAGGCTGGACAGAGCCAACCCATATGTTGCTGCAGAGCATAGCTAGTGAACATGAAAAGCTTCAGGGACTTGAACATAGTGCAGCTGCGTATAGAATGCTTCAGGTGGCTGCAGAGTTGCAAAATTATGGGATGGAGTACCATGAAGCTAGAGTGTCATCTGGGGATTTGATTCAGGTTGGAGTGGGACCCGAAGGGGTTTTCTTGTGCAATGACAAATTGGAACAAACTGAAAAGTATGTGGCTACTTAATAAAATCTAGCTTTCCTTTATTTTGTCAGGTCATAATTCGAAATAACCACTGGGGCAGTTTCAACCAATCTTGCAGAAAGCATCATAGAATGATGTTATTACAGATTTGTTCATGTGATTCTAATCCACCTTCAGATTTTGTCACAGTTAATAAAAAAAGAGAAGAAAAAAAACATTTAAAGAACTGCTGATCAGAATTTGATAAAATGTAACAGAAAGCTTCCGGACAAGAAGGCCTTTCAGTATTTGGCATCATGACTTAAAAATAAAATAACAAATTCAAAACCGCCTTCTCAAAAAGTGCTTAACAGAATTTGAGTATTTTTGACAATGCATTTTGGCATCAATGCACTTTAGTTCCATACATATGATGTCACCCATCAGTATGGCCATTGTTACTAAAAATAGAAAACTTTCAATCAGCTTCTTAAATACTGGTCAACTGAAGTTGAATAAATTTTACAGAAAGCATTATGGCGTGATGCCTGTTTTGAGCTTGTGGTAAGCTACTAATCTGCCATCATAGTTGGATGTCTTTAGTAAGATAATATAAATACCAGATAAAAAATACCTCATTCAGATTTCTTGTCATTCTGGCATTGTATTTGGCTTTTATATAGAAGTCAGCCAGGTAACTGATCTTTACAGATTTGTGGGCTCATTCATCTATGTTCACATTTCCATTTTACTTGCCAGGTGAAATATGATTTGTAAAAAAACAAATGTCAGATTGATGATCTTTTTGCATGCCGAGATGAAAGAGGACTTTTAATTTCTGCTGTTTTTTTAAAAAGTTTTCCTTCTTACCCACTCGTTACTCATTAGTTCAAGATGAGTGGATTTGTCAAACCCTAGTAACATAAAAATGGGATCAATGTATGTCATTTAGTAACTTGTGAACTACTTATTTGTGTTTAAAAACCTTTTACTGCAAGGTATTTTGTAGTCCTACAGTAATTTTTTTTCATTCTTGTATGGCTTTTGGAATCAGGAGGATGGATATTGTATTAATAATTATTTTCAAATTAGATTTGTACCAAAAAATAAAAATTAAGAAATACAGAATTAGTTAAAGAATAAAATCTCACTAAAATAGTTGTCTTTAATCATATTAATGTTTGATTTCTTTTATCTCCAATTTCCATGTATATCAAACATCACTTGTTCCGCCTAATTTATATTGGGTTCCTTTTCTGAAGCATTCAACAGTTATTATTTTCTTTTATTTATTTGTTTTATTTTTGCAGAATCGGTTATCCCACCATACAGAAGGCTGTTCATTCTGGAAGAATTTGTAATCTACATATTGTGAATGACAAAGGAGAAGTTACAGAAATGATTTTCAAACTGGTGAGCCAAAAGGCTGCCAATGCCTTGTATCGGTCAGTCACAGAAATGCACTCTTTCTTTCGATGTGATACTGTGCAAGTGGCAGTGGCCAGTCAGTTCAGTCGAGATCTAAAAGGGACGTTTGCATCAATTTTCAATGAGAAAACAACTGTTGGTGAGTTTCTGTATTCATAGATTATCTTCTCTGATCATCATTTTACATTGTACCAAAAACAAAAGCCTTTCTGTCTGTTCACATATATTTGCTGGCATATTTGTCACAAAAAGTCCTTTATAGTTTCCTTGCTATGGAATGTTATTTGTGAGTATTATCAACAAACAACTTTTTTATTCCTACAGTTTTGGAATGAAAAATTGGGGAAAATGTCCAGCTTCAGTGACAGTAGTAAGGGCATATAAAATTACCCTTATCCATCAAACTAGCTGTCACATATTGGTTGATGTTAGCCTCTATATCATTACAGGTACTGTGGTAGGGCATCCATTGCACATGGATTTTAGTTTCTACACGTTTTCTTCAGAGGAAGCTGTTATAATCTTTTATCAATTCTCCAGCACCAGCATCATTATCAATAGTTTAAAGTTTGGGTTGAAGTTATTTTTTGAACGCATGCCCCATGATAGATTCACATGATACTTGGATTGGGTCATTCATTCTGCGACACGCTTGCCCTTTTTACCCTAAAGGTCAAGCTGACGTTCATAGAAAATTTGCAATAAGATTTTAGTTCCAGTTAATTCATTTGATCATATTTCCAAAGCTACATGAGGGATTTGCTTCATACTTTGGATGAGGCATTATGAAGCTAAGACAATTCATTCTGTGACATGCTCATACAGCCTTGTTGGTAAGATCAAAAATTTTAGATAAAAAGGTTGTTACTAAAAAGGTACAAAATGTTTGTGTAACTTGGTAGATTTTTTACAAAAAAAATTGCATTGTACAGTTTAGTGTTAAAGCATGTGTGTAAACAACCAAAGCTACAGTTTAGTATTCCCACCACTTTGTAAGATCACCCATTCTGCCATACAAGAATTTAGAGATGTGCAGTATTACTGACATACCGGTTTACCGCAGTATTTTTTCTTTCTGTGGTACGTACCATGGTACTTTTTCACTGTACCAGCACATCAGTAGTTTCTGTCAGTAAAGTATATGTGGAAATTCATGAGGAGTCTGGTTATGGCTTTTATGACATAAACATCATATTTTCATTATTTATGACAAAATAGTTCAACAAATTAACTTTTGTTTTTACAGAATGGTTTTATCTATCACAAATTGACGGTGACATTACAAATATAATTTTCCTACAAACCCATTTAATCTTACTTGGCTGATATGGCATACGCAGATAATCAGTCTGTGATTCCGTATCGCACTTCTGAAATTAATGTATTGCAGCCTGGAAATAATTTTAAAACTTTTAATATTAAATAATAGTCCACATATAAGATATCCTGAATGATTTATTGATTTACATTTTATATTATTTAAAAATGCTTACACACGTTTGCAATTTTTAAGACAGGCAGTCATATTTAGTGAAAATGGCCGCTTTTGAGGCTAAAGATAAAGGGAGAGTACTGTAAGTAGCGACGGGCATTTTATATGCATTTTGCTGTATCAAAGCCGAGAAATTTGAGTTGTGGAGGTCAACAATATCTTGGACAAAACTATTTGACAGTGAGTTCTCAGAGATCAAACATGAGAGAAGGAGAGAGAGAGAGCAAGAGCAAGTACTTTGCTGCTGAAATCTTGAATTGACATTTTTAAAATTTCAGACAATGCAAGAAACACTATGCTAATTTTTTTGTATCCATTTAGCGTGTTTATTTACTGATACATATATCAGCATAAAAGGAGACATTTCAAACTTGTTCCCCATGTATGATGTAAGAACTTTGCAGATGATTTAATAGCCTCATTGTGTGAAGTTTCTCTGTTGCTTTATACACCACTCCCACAATAACTTGTGAACCTCCTTATGATGCAGGGTCATTCATGGATCCCATTTTTCTACCAGAAAGTACCCAAAAATTTACCCCTATTTGTTGAAAATTAAGAACATCGCTACCAAGAACATTGGTAACTTAAACTTTATATATCAGTCGTTTTATTGTTGAAAACATTTGATATGACCTGGAAATATGAATCAGTTTTATGAAATTATCAAGATTTAATAAGAAGTCATGTATTTTGTTAAAATTGCTTTCCAAACAACATTCCTACTTGAGGCAGCAATTTTATTAATAACTATTAAATAAATAATTTTTTTTTATCAAAACAATTTGTGTATTCTTTCTTTTAAATCGATTTAAGTGTAATAATCATAAATACAGTGTGATCCCCGCTACATCTTGCTCTGTTATAACATGAATTCGGCCATAACACGATCGTGGTGTGGCTCCCGAAATTTCATAAACATGTATTTTTCTCGTTCACAAAAAAAATTGTCTTAAAAATACCAAAAAAACCCTAGAAAGTTTCATATTATTTTGGGGAAGAGCTTGTGTATGAATAATACATGATAATCATGGTGTTGATCATGAAATTTTATATGTATTTTTCTTGTACACGGAAAAATAGTTTTTTTCTTAAAAGTACAAAAAAATAACATAAAAAGTATGACCTGTGACAAAATTTTTGAATATTTTAAATCTGTGTGTATGCATATTTTTGATGGAATTACTTGCATTGTGGATTCAGTGTATGTGATAAAATTCGTGGGTGAGTACACTGTGTTAATACTCTATTTGTGTTATACATTGGACATGCATATATAAATATATATGTATATGTACCAATTCGTGGTTCTCTAAATAAATTAAAAAATTATATATGCCTTCTCTGTTTTCACTACAGGTGTTCAGTGTCTTTTCATATTGATATGGAGGTCCCTTGATAACTCATGCCCTCACTTAATGTGTGGCCTATGTTTTTGGAACTCTTTGTACGCGAGTGATCATGGGAGACATGTATATTTAGATAAAGACTGAGTGTGAATACTTAATGTGTCTCATGCACTGATTAAGCTAGCTAGTTCAGATTGGTAGTTATTATTTTATTCAAGACTTATCAAGCAGTAACCATCCATCAGAACTGAATGTACCATATATCACTGCATGATGCACCTGCAGATCCTACATCATACCTGGCAAAATAAGCACCTACAGTGATTAATTCTGCTGGGCAAATACAAATTAAATCTTACAGCCCATAATAGGAAAGAAAATAATCCTGATTTTTGACAACAGTCATGAAAATCTTGATTCTGAGCAAGTTGAAATATTTAAGAATACTCTAACCCAGACAGTTATGGACTACAAAGGAAAGCATGTCCTTTGTGATCAACTGCTGATTGCTGAATGCCTATAAAACCCCTGACCTGTGTAGAAATCTCTTTGTTATGCCATCATCAGCTGCAGCAATTAATTTTATAAAACTGCATGCCCTTCTGGGGATAACTCGTCAATGGTCCGAGTCAGTAGAAACATTTTTATGCACTGCAGTAGTATTAAATGTCTTGAATAACAAGTCCCTTATGATTAACAGCTGATTGCAAAATACCTGTAAAACCTGACCTTGACACATAATGGAGGAGTTCTCTCAGTGACTTGTGATCATTTATGAAATGGATGAAAGCTTTTGTATTGCAGTAATAATAAAGGTTTTGAATAAGCACAAAACTATCTGGTGGCAGCTAAACAAAATAATTTCCTTACAAATTCTTGAATGTTTCTTGGCACATTCAGCACATTATTGGCCTTATCATGCCAAGCAAATTAGCTGAGTGCCTTCCCAAGCAAGGAACTTGCAACACAATGGCTATAATATCATGCCAGGCAATTGAGCCGAGTGCCTTCCCAAGCATGGCACTTGAACACACTGTCTATATCATGCCAGGCAAATGAACCTAGTGCCTTCCCAAGGAAGGAACTTGCAACAGAATGGCTATATCATGCCAGGCAAATGAGCTGAGATCCTTCCTAAGCATGGCACTTGCAACACACTGGCTATATCATTGGTTATTTTTTGTTTTTGGCACATTCAGCACATTATTGGCCTAATCATGCCAAGCAAACGAGCTAAGTGCCTTCCCAAGCATGGCACTTGCAACACACTGGCCATATCATGCCAAGCAAATGAGCCAAGTACCTTCCCAAGCAAGGAACTTGCAACACAATGGCTGTATGATGCCAGGCAAATGAGCTGAGATCCTTCCCAAGCATGGCACTTGCAACACACTGGCCATATCATGCCAAGCAAATGAGCCAAGTGCCTTCCCAAGCAAGGAACTTGCAACACAATGGCTGTATCATGCCAGGCAAATGAGCTGAGAGCCTTCCTAAGCATGGCACTTGCAACACACTGGCTATATCATTGGTTATTTTTTGTTTTTGGCACATTTAGCAGATTATTGGCCAATCATGCCAAGCAAACGAACTGAGTGCCTTCCCAAGAATGGCACTTGCAACACACATCTATATCATGCCAAGCAAATGAACCGAGTGCCTTCCTGAGCAAGGCACTTGCAACACACTGACCATATCATTGGAGGTGAAACCATACTCCAGTGCCACATATCAATACAATTTACAAGACACAGCCGTCAGAGTTGAATGCTCTGGTCAGCAGTGCTACCATGGCCATTCAAACAATAACCCAGAACAGAAAAGTAAAAAAAGGTAATTTGTTAAGCAAGCTGAATTTCATTTGACTGAGATGATTACTTATTGATCTAATATAAAAATATATATGTAGAATTTAAAAGCTTATTGTCCACCCTAATAATACAGATCATTATAGAGGGATAAGAAGAAAACAAGCCTTTCCTGTCAGGGGCTTGAAAAAGTTATGGTGGAAAAAAAGTAATATATTTATATATTCCAGATTAGTCCCGATTGTTGTCCACCTACAAAGCACTGTGAGTGATCAGTATTAAATGACAAAAAGAAATTCCTAAACAGTCCATAAGTGAGAATTTCCAAATATAATAATAGCTCATAAATACAATGTTAGAAGGAAAACAATGGACTTTACAATGTTTACACAGGACACGGGAAACAATTTTTGTAACTGCTATTTATAAAATTATCAAAGAAACTAGTATTTCATGATATTTTTGTGGACCTGTTTATCTGATCATGTCCTCAGACCTTTGTCTTGCATTGCTGTACAGTTAAGACAATATCTATGCAGCCATGTACCTAAGTCTAATACAGTTTGCTTGTACATCTACTTATATACCATTAAGATCTAAGTTAGATGCTGTACAAGAGTCCATACTGTAAAGGAAGTGTAACGATTCCATATGATTGACAAGTTGTCACTGACCACTATACATATACAATGATAGTCATGGTTATTGAGCTATACATCATCATAAAGTGCAGAGTGGAACCAAGTACATGTTCATATACATGTCATACATTTACACTTACTGAAATCACTATTGCTGAAGAGTTGAGCGTGATCTGTTTAAGTCGTGATTTATTTTTCCCTGTACTATATGAAAGAAGTGTTTAGTCAAAATGACATCTTTGTGTTTACTAGTCAATATCTATATAAAATTTGTATGGCTAAGTTGATGAGTATTTAAAGGCAACAAAGCATGACAAGACTTGCATATCCTGATTAACAATACACCATCATTCAGTTTAATGTAACAACATCATTCAATTTAATATAATAACATCATTCAATTTAATATAATAACATCATCTTTCAGTTTAATATAACAACATCATTTAATTTAAAGTAACATCATCATTCAATTTAATATAATAACATCATCATTCAATTTAATATAATAACATTCAGTTTAATATAATAACATCATTCAATTTAATATAATAACATCATTCAATTTAATATAATAACATCATTCAATTTGCTATAATAACATCATCTTTCAGTTTAATATAACAACATCATTTAATTTAAAGTAACATCATCATTCAGTTTAACATAATAACATCATCATTCAATTTAATATAATAACATCATTCAGTTGAATGTAACAACGACATTCAGTTAATTGTAACATTCAGTTTAATGTAATATCATTCAGTTTAACATAACATCATATCAATGAAACACCATTATTCAGTTTAATGTAGCAACATCATCATTCAGTTCAATGTAAGTGTGTATATGTTGGTTAGTTATCTATTAAAGGCATTGTCAGCACTTTATTTGGCTATATCATTCCAAACAAATGGGAACTAAGTTCCTTTCCCAATGTCAAAGGGGGCCATCTTACCATGGTTACCACAGGCAGGTATCAAACTCCTTGAATTAGGAGTCTAATACTGTACCAGATGAACTAATGCAGCTCCTACATTAAAAACAGTTGTTCATTAGGACCAATATCATTATATAAATTCTTTATATGCATTGAGATAAATAAATATAGTGGGTTAATATTTGCATTTTTTCTCTCACTCAATTAGCCCTCAGATAGCAAGTTTCTTAAATGTAATATATAATCTGAGCGCAATGTGACTATCTGGCCAAGATAAAAACTCATTTGGTAGGCATATGTCTTAAAACAAATTATCATAAAAACTAAGTATCTATGCCATATCATTTGAAACAGTATAGCCTCAGAATGCGAAAATTAGGCAAGGAAAACAAAGGAAAGTAAAAGCTGCCCAAGAATTCCCTAACCCTTATGAACTAAGCATGTTTGTTTATTCATTACTGATTTTATGTTACTTGACTGAGGTAATATCTTGCAGACTGTTATATACAGCATTTTATACATATAGTCTTAAATGCTGCCTTGGTGTTCATGCCCTGAAATTAAGTGATAACTTCCTCCCTGACTGGGTTATTAGTGCATTACTATTGCATAGCTCATATTCCCCCAATGTTAAGATTTCACCTTTGTTGGAGTGCAAATTAGGTCAAGTGGTTGAAAATTCTCTTCGAGGAGCTGCTTCTAAGGTCTGAAGTCTAATGTGTTCAGGGGGCCCTGAGTGGTCTAAAGCACTCATTGTTACAGAGCATTGCCATCTCACCTCTGTCTGCATGGGTTAAGTGTCGGATTCGGCCAATGTGGGTATGTGAGAAAGCTTTCCAGTAGCTTCACATGGGTCAGTGGTTCTTTCTGGGGTTTTCCCTAGTTCTTCCTCCACGGTTTAAACTGGCCACCATGTATAGCTAATCCTGTGCTGAAAAATGGGCATTAAACCCTACAATAACAACAGCTAATATGTTCAAAAACAGCCTCTTCAGTCAAACACTGGCCTCTTAACACAGATGGACACATAAGAGAGGTTACTTGTGTTCCATGTATAATGGTCCCCCACTTAAGAGGTCCCTCTCAAGATAAGCCAAAATTATACAAGGACACCTTGCCTTGCTTTAAAACTGTACATTTCAATCATTTGCCTCCTAACAAAAGGTCGCCTTTTTATCAGGCCATTTTTGTAGAGCTGGGTACCCTGAAAATTTTGTACTGTGGTATTTCTGAATGTACTGCAATGCATACCATGGTATACCACAATTATGTTAGTGACCAACAATTCAGTATTCTAGACACTTTCTTGTTTAATTTCTTTCTCTCTCTCTCTCTCTCAATAGTTAGAAAATTATTTTTCTCCAGTGTACAGCAAAAATACACCATACTATATCCATGATATTATTTAAAAAAAAGTATTAATTGTCTTGAGATAAAAAGAAAAGTAAATATTTCACCTAAAAAAGGAATCACGGTCCCACCCCAGCTCCAAACATTAAATGGCCAGCACCTCGTTGTAGATGAATTTTCTATGCATATGTTAACTGTTGTACAAGTTGCAATCTTACAGCTGTAGCTGACACTGTTGCTGATATTGTTAAAGACTTGATACAGACATTAATGAGCTCATTGATAAAAATTGAACTTTATACACATTTACTACCTATGTTATTGGTATAATAGGGAGAAAACAGTAAACATAAAACATGATTACTCAACTAAAAAGAAAATATTTAGTCGACTTGAAAAAGTTAGGTAAAGTTCAGACAGAAAAAGATTTGTGGTTCTGAAAATCAATGGATGATTCATAGCCTTATCAAGAAATATATATATTTACTATATTTACATATTTTAGTGAATAAATAGAATATGAAGTGTAATTTTTGTTCTTGTTTTTTAATATAAAATATATCCAGATGACGAAATATAAATTTAAGGCATTTGGCCTTATTGAAAGATATTGTAAAACCTGAAAATTCCCCACGTGTCTTCGTTGCTGCAATTGTGGTTTGCTTTTTAGCTTTGAATGTTTCAGAAATGTTGTAATAGGATATATAAACTGATTTAAGCTGCAGTCATATTTAAGTGGATTAATCCTTACTTCTCAAATGGAACAGATTTTGGACCAGTAAGTGACCCTTTCTTCATACACTGTACTTGCTCTACTTCCAAGCAAATTTTAGGGCAAATCATAAAATAACAGTATTTAAATACATTCAGTTTTATGTACAGAAGCTCATTATTTTACGGTCTTTCATGATTTTGCAGTACTTTCAACCTCTCTATTCACTGTAAGAAATTACTGATGGATTGAGCTTCAAGGTGATAATCTAAGCACAGATTTTTAACCAAATGAAGATTCCGTTTCTTTCTAAAATGCCGATATTTTTTAACAAGGAAATTCTGAATATATAGTCTGTTTGGAATTTGTTTTTCTTGTCAAGGACAAGATTGCCATGAATTTTATTGTTTTGTCAGCTTTAATTTTTTTAATTCTATTACATGCTGTTATAATATAATCTTGTTTTCATGATTTTGAAACTTGTTCCAGAAAATAGTTTGACCTTGACTGTTCATTTGTAAACACTTAAAGCTGACATAGTTCAGACCTTAATTCAGACTTTGTAACAGCCATACGAACAAATTCTTTTTTTAAATTTATTGTGGGAGCAATAAGAGTGAGATCGAGGCTGTATTGGATACATGACCATAGGCTTGTAAATAGTTTGTGAAGTAATCAACCTTTTTAAAATTTATTCTTTGAGTAAAATGATTGGCTTTTGTCAGGGCCATGCTGAGAGTATGTGATGTAAACATGATCACGTGACCCTCATATGGGTACCCATTCTGCATCTCAGAATTACTGTATAACCATTGTTTTAGAGAAATAATCTCAGTCTGGGCTTAAAACATTTGATGTCAAGTAGTTTTGTTCTGTTATAGCCAGTTTTCGAGTTATTTATTAATTTTTCTTCAGATGATTTGGATTCTAAAAGATTAATTCGTTTCTCTGGAAATATTTTGAGTGCTCATACAGAATTCTTGAACAAAAGACATTTCTTACAGATTTTATTTGGATTTCAAACACAAGGAACTATAGACAACAACACTGTACAGGATACAGCATACGTCATTGCCTTCCATCTTGGATTCTTCGTCGTGACTCAAACTTGAATTCATTATTAGGACTACTAAAATTTGATTTGTGGATTATTTTTGGATTTGATTCTTTAAACCATAAGTTCTTATTTGTTTCGTTTTTTACAGTTTTTCCAGGTAAATAAATTATTTGTTTAATCTTTCAAAGCTTGTTGTTTTCGCTCTCTCTTGTGTTACTGTTTATTCGAGCCTAAACACATACAGACATGCAAGTAAAAATGAAATTGGTAAGAGTTTAGCAATATAAACACTAATTGTTGGCCCTCAGTGTCATTTATTGGCACATCATCACAATAATGGCTCTATGGTTAGATTAAAAGTAGAGTTTTACGAAATTTAAATATAATTGAACAAAAAAATTTGGCAAGCACATACAGAATTTCTGTAAACACCTGTTGTTTTTTTACTAGAAAGGGTCAACATAAACAAATACATTGTTTTCTGAATACAGGTATTAATTGCAATAGACCTTTTTCACATTCTTAGTACGCGTATCTGAGGTTAAGGTTTTTCAGTTGATGGCAAATCTGATGAAAACTTGTCAAGTTTCCCTTGAGGATAAACCGATAAAACTTATTCAAGGCCATTGAGGTTTGGTTTGGTGTTTTATAGCACATCAACACATATAGGATAATTACAGCTGATACAGGTGGAGTAAAATGCAGGGACATAATAAAGTATTTGAACCTGCACACCTCCAGTCACATGTCTAACAAGCTAACTGCTATTCAGTTCAAGGCCATTGAAAGTTAATTATTAATAAGAAATTAGTAAAACAAAGTAATCACATTCAGCAATATCTTCATCTTTTTTTGGATGCATTAATACATTTATATTTATATTTTATGCAAGAAAATATATTTAAAAAACAAAACAAAAACTTGCTGTTCATAAATTATATTACAGATTATAGTAAGTGTAAATTTTACCTTAGATTGAGATTTGTTTTATATGACAGCTGAAAGTTGTCAAACAAATAATTAATCATGTGTTGCTCCACTATGTATAAATTATACAATGATAAAAGAAATACCCTATGTAGTAGATATTAAAATGATGGCAGAGTCCTGTAGAAGAGATTGATGGCTTGTCAGCAAGTTTGTATGTATACTGTGTGCGCCCCAAGGCAACCAGCTCAGACAACAATAAGAATACTACAAACTCCATTTTTGTCAACAATTAGAGGCAGTCTAAAGCAAGAGTTACTTCAAGAAACTGATATTAAAATATTCATTTAAAATGAAATCATAAATAGTAATGAAAATGATACTCTGTTTAATTTTTGGAAAGAAAAGAAATGTTAAAAATATTTTTTTTCTTCTTATATAACCACCAGAAGAGGAAGAATATTAAAATTTCATCTTTTTGGTTAAAGTGCTTGTCAAAAATAAATAACTATGTGTAAAATATGTTGTCACTGGAAGAAAGCTAGATGTTTGCCACAACAATGTCCATTTTCTTTGCAAGTTTTTTGTCATAATTTGGTGAAACTATTAAATGACAAATCTGGTGAAATATTCACGAGGTTTTAGAATATCTTGATCTTTTGGGTTAAAAATTTAATTCGCAAATTCATTTTTGATTCTTTTTTTAAAATCTAATTTGTTTTTCAAAAATAAAAACCACCTTAATTTCTTAAAGAATATTGTATAGTAAAATACATGGGAAGTGAACTGGTGAAATCATTCTTATGAATGCTTGAAAATCGGTATTGTAGTATTTTTTTCCATGGTATATGTATAGTCTTTATGAAATAATAGTGATGATAAAGATAACCTCCCTTAGCAACTCTTCTTTATTGCTTATTCATTTTTTGGAACAAAACTTTTAAACATTTAATTATATTAGATGTTTTTATATGAAAAATTTCACAGAATTTTGTGTAAGAAATTTAGATGGAAAGTGAAGTATCCTTTTGATGAAGTTTGAAGTTACAGAAAATCTTTAAATTTCTGTTGAACTGCGCTTTTGTACTTTTCTCTGTTCACTTAGTTTATTTTCATTGTCATATAAACAATTCCCAGATGAGTCATTAATTTATTCATTCAATTTTTTTGTTCTCACTATACAATTTACTGTGACAATTGATGTCTCTTTCTGTTACACCATGCATTATCTTGAGACAATTGATGCCCCATTCCTGTGACGCCATGCATTATATTGATACATTTGATGTCCCCTTTTAGTAACACCATGCATTATCTTGAGACAGTCAATGCCCCTTTCCTGTGACACCATGCATTATCTTGAGACAGTCAATGCCCCTTTCCTGTGACACCATGCATTATCTTGAGACAATTGATGCCCCTTTCCTGTGACGCCATGCATTATATTGAGACATTTGATGTCCCCTTTTAGTAACACCATGTATTATCTTGAGACAATCGATGCCCCTTTCCTGTGACACCATGCATTATCTTGAGACAATTGATGCCCCTTTCCTGTGACGCCATGCATTATCTTGAGACAGTTGATGGCCCCATTTCCTGTGACACCATGCATTATATTGAGACATTTGATGTCCCCTTTTAGTAACACCATGCATTATCTTGAGACAATCGATGCCCCTTTCCTGTGACGCCATGCATTATCTTGAGACAGTTGATGGCCCCATTTCTTGTGACTCCATGCATTATATTGAGACATTTGATGTCCCCTTGCAGTGACACCATGCATTATCTTGAGAGAGATCAGTAGCAAATGAAGGTAATCACATAAAAAGGATCTATAGGATTCATCATTTATTGTGTACAGGTGGTTGTTAAATGTAGGTTATCAACTATAACTGCTAGCAGATTTACTTAAAATTATTGCCCATCTTTTCAGATTAATAGGTCGAGATTATGTTATTCAGGCCATCTGTGCATGTCTTTATGAAGTCACTCAGTTGCTCCTGCATGGCTGAAACCTGGTTGGGTGGGTAGATGGTGGTTTTTGGATGTGTAGAGTGGTTTGTACATTTTGATAAGTCCTTTGGGCATTGCTTTTTGCATATGTTTAAATAACTCTCAAACACCAACATGTCAGAGGATTGATATGTATAATCACTGACCCATTGGCACCAAATGTCAGATGGGTGGTTATATTCATCCCCTTGGGACATGAACTATTGAGATCCTTTTTTTCATAACCATATATTCACTAATCAAGCATGAAAAGACAAATGTGTGCCTGTAACTGGCAATGTCCCCAAGGTCCATCCCTTGTCCCAGGTTCACAACTTTGAAACTGTCAAGACCACCAACTTAGAGCCATATACATACAATATTTTCTGAACATGACAAGAAAAATTCAGATATGCAGCGACATTCTTACACTTAGGAACTTTACCCAAGGAGCACCGACTTTGGAGGATGGTTAGGACAAAGCATGGGGATGTGCTTGTTTTTACAAACAGTCTGGTTGCACTAATGAATATTCTATATATATATATTGGTTATATTTTAGGTCTGGAGTATGTGTTTGATATTCTGTATTTATATATTGGTTATATTTTAGGTCTCGAATATGTGTTTGATATTTTATATTTAAATATTGGTTCAATTTTAGGTCTGGAGTATGTGTTTGATATTCTGTATTTATATATTGGTTATATTTTAGGTCTCGAGTATGTGTTTGATATTTTATATTTATATATTGGTTCTATTTTAGGTGTGGAGTATGTGTTTGATATTCTGTATTTATATATTGGTTCTATTTTAGATCTGGAGTATGTGTTTGATATTCTGTATTTATATATTGGTTTGTATTTTAGGTCTGGAGTATGTGTTTGATATCAGAAGGACATGCCGGGAAACGTATGATCATGTGCGGAGGGTTTTATACACAGACAAGATTCAGACTTGCAACAGCAGTAAAGAGGAGGACAACAAAAATGTTAGCTGTAATGGACACAGTTGTGTTTGTGGAAAAGATAGAAAGGTAATTTGAAACATTTATATTTATTTTCAGTTGTATGTATAGAGTGGAGCTATGATGGGGGAATGTAATTGACTACCCATTTAAAATGGGCTGCATGGGGTATGTGAGGATTTCTTTAGAGCCAGAATATTTTATTTTTTGGTACCTATGCCTTATCATTTTTTATCATCTAATAAAATGGATTCAAGTTCATTTTTCTACAACTAAGAGCATGAATATTTTTTGAGGGGAAGTACATTTTTGTACATTGACCCCCCCCCCCATAAATGGTGAGTCCCCTAATAGACACTTAATATCGTTTAAGATTCACCACTGCCTTTTGTCTCTGCTACCATTTTCCACATCAGCAAATAAATTCTTTTCATCTGATAGGTTAAAAATGACTGAAGTCCCATTTAGACCAAGATGTTAATCCCTACCAACTGTAGAGTATGTAACTGGTATATGATATTCAATAAAGTTATCCATCTAAAAAATAGTGCTTCTGAGAGATGTGGATCAGATTTAATAGTTTCTATTATCTGATATTTAACACAATCTATGTTGTGGTCAGACAAATTAAAATGCTTAGAAACCAGGGAACCTATATGATTACGGATATTCAAGTGCTTTTTATTCTCACTTGGAATTGCCTTTTTGTCTCATGTATTTCTTTCAGGTCAGCAACTAGCTGACATGCGTTTGGTACTTTGTCCTCTGAGTTTTGAGTCTTCTCGGAGGATGGTGTTTCAAGCACTGATGAGATCGGGAGAATTATTTAATCTTAGGCTTAGATTAATATCTAATCCTAGAGTAATTTTCCTTTTAAGGCCACCCTCTTGGGGCTAGTCAGACTCCATTTTAATTTCACATATTTGAAAAGATTTCTCGCTTATTTATAAAGTGGAATTGATTGGGTAGGTAGTAGCAAGAGCTACTTCTGGGAGTTCTGTAACTGGATCTTCTAGTTTTTTCTGTACCAAATGCATGTCACCAATTTACTCAATTCAGAGATTTCCATAAGGTTGAGAAAAGTTTAACTGTTACCTGAAATGAAATCCCAACATCAATATTTTACTAGTAGAACAAATTTTAAAAAATAGGAGTCTTATTTGGTTTGAATCAATTACTGCTTTGTTTGCTCCTTTTGTTGTAAAGCAGGGACCGTACAAAGCTGGGAACCATATTTATCAAGAACAAAATGCAGTGATGCAATACGCGTGAAGGTTGTTGAAACTAGATTGAATTATGTTAATGATCTTATTCAATATTGTATACTTTTTTTTTAATATTAAAGTCTTTTGGATTATACTGATGTATCAAGAAAAAAGAATAAAAAAGAACTCCAACTTCTGCTTGAGCGAAAATATAACTAGACATTAGGTTAATGGGAAATCTCTTGGAAGTTGATGTATTAGGATGTATTGAGAAATAGCCCCCAAAAAGTGTTTCCTACTCGCATTTCAAGCAAAAATGACAAAAACCTCCCAGAGTTATTGAGTTGAAAGTAATTGTTTTAAGAACATGTCTAATCAGATAATTTCCATTTGTTTGTAACATTGAGCAAGTTGAGCATTCTCCTGATATTAATTTCCCCAAGAAATTTATTTTAAGTTTAAACTGTCATGTAATTGTTTTCTTAAGATTTACAAAAGAACATTGATATTTCCCCCACATATATTTGACATATTTGTCCAACATATTTGAGATGCGAGATCTGTAATAATATAGTGTTCCAGCAGTGTACCGCAGCCATCTCATGCAATTTTGTTTTGATTATGGATAGAATATAATTAATTTAGTTCCATTATTGTTACTTTATCTGTTTTACTTAAATTTTTTAGATCCTTGCTGATTGGAGCCTGGTACTGTACAATGTTTGGTTGTCACAATGTTAAATAACCTTTATTATTACAACATACTCCAGTATTACACAGCCTTCCTCATAAAATACCTCATTGTTTAGTGGCATCATTAGCAGTGGTAATGTATGTGGCTTCAGTAAGCACATTACAGTGAAGAATCAGTTGTCATTTTGGTTTATGCAAGATTTTGCTTTAAGGATTATAAGGAGAGACCCTGACACTAAAAGATGTATGGAAATCTACTTAGGAGGACTTGAGCAGCTAGCACGCTTTGGTTCCAGAGTTGTAACTTGAGTTTTTGGGAACAGATTCCAGTGCAGCTTGACAGGAAAGAACTCAAGCTTCAAGTTCGAGGTCACTGTTTCTGAACATAGATTTTCTTTATTTTAACTAATGCATAACAAAATCAATGAAATGTAGAGCCTTTTAATTTGGGGAAATGTAGTTCCAAGGTTATGGTTGTTTTCATAAAAATAGATTTGGCCAATTGCATCTAATTTCTGGACAACAAATTTAGTAATACATTGTGTATTTGTATGAAACTTTGTACATGTACTGAGTCCATTATATCTGTTTCCCTCGGGAAAAGAAATACCTCTTTGTTTGGAGGTGTGGACCTGCAAGGTCAAAATCACTGTTGCCATATGTAGATTTGGCCTCTGCATTTCATTCCGGACCATAAAAATTAAGTTCTCTTGAATTGATTTCCTTGAAACATGATGCATATATATTATAGACCTTTTTTCACATAAGAAAAAGTCTATTAATTTTGGAAGATGATTTCTTGAATTTGAAATCTTAACTTTGTGAAAATTGACCAAAACATAATTTTGGTATCTCATCTGCTCTTGTCTTTATAATTTGTACTCAAAAGTACTGTATATTGCAGAAAATAATTGAAAGAACTATTCTCATATCGGTGTATTATCATGTGACTCTTGAGAACACTTCAGATAACCTACTTGAATACATGGAAGACTTAGATAATATTCAACATATTTAAGAAATCTGAAATTATTTTTACTGCCTATTTCCAACTTCTGTTTGTACTATATATACTTGCTTATAAGTCAAGTTCAGCTGCAAAGACCCAGATCTGCTGTTGCATGATAATCTGCTGAAGAAAAAAATAGACCCTAATCTGCCAGCGCATTACATGAAAGCAGATCAGAATCTGTGCTGTTTGTAGTTGGACTCTACGTGTGAGTATATCTGGTAAGTGCACATGTTAATAAGCAAGGCTGTTGTTTTGTCTTACCTACAAACAAAATAAAGAAATAATACCTTTTTCTTGCCGTTGCAGATTTTGCAAGAAAAACTTGATCGTATACAAGAATCAGTGAGTTGCTGTGTGTGTCGAGATGCTGAAATTGAGACTGTGTTCTTTCCTTGCCATCATGTGACTTGTTGCAATAATTGTGCAGCTAAATTGAATTTCTGTCCAGTGTGTCGCAGCAAGATTGAAGATGTTCAGCGGATATTTTTGCCAACAATACAGAATACAGTGTGATCTTAGGATTTCATTTTATATTATTTGCAACAGGAAAAGGGACAGTTCTCGAGAGAATATATCAAAGGATTTAATTTTAATAATGAAAGACTTCATTGTGACATAATTATTCCAGAATTATGATGAAAGTCATAATTTATACATTTATTTTTAGTACAGTCTTGACCTTGCCTTTATTTATTAAGGGGTTATCAGAGATCAGATTGAAACTTTTGGTTGTTTGTAAAATTATGAACTCAGCACTGTGTCAACTTATGTTTTATTTTTTTAGCTTTGGATAAATATAGGACATTTTTATAATTTAAAAAAATCTTTCATGCCTGAGCTTACAGGATCCAAACCAATACAGAAACTTGGCATTACAAGTAAATTATAAGTCATAACACTTCAGGAAATCTAATGGTACAGTTAGTACAACTGATATTGACCATATTTCACTGAAGATGTTGGAGGGTGCTGATGAGTGTAGTTTATTGAACTAGACTGGTGAAATTGCCTGTCAGTAGCTGTATTTCTCTGAGTAGTTACAGTTTTCATTGAATTCTACTTTAAGAGTTGATTCTAACTAGTCAGTCATTTTAGCTAGCCATGTCAACCATCTACACCTTGGCAGATTGAGCCAATATTTTAGTGCTTTGTCCTAGTGACATCTATTGGATTTCATGAGTTGCCTCCCTTAGTATGTAATGCCAACTAAACCAAAAGCATGTTAGAGCAGTGCATTGTACATCGGCTGAAAATGGTGGAGGCAGTTTACTTCAAAAGGATACTTTGTAAGTTTAACATCAAAAGTATGACTACATACCAGAGAGAAGCCATTACAGGCATATTTGATTTTAGCAACAGCATTCAAATTTGAACAACTTAATTTTGATTGGATGAGGTGGCTTGCAACCACAGCCAGTGAAATTCACAGACCCAAAGCACAGAAATATCTGCTTCATCTGCCAAGGTATAGGTAGGATTAACATACTGGAACCTTGGCTAGTGAAGATGCCTGGTCATTTTGTGGATTACACCTATATGGGTTGTAAAACAATTAGGTCAGTTGCCCAACAGCACAGTGTAGCTGAGATCCACCTATAAGTTCTGAAGATTTAATTGTGTAATTTGGTGTATTTCAGTGGATACTACAGTCAGGAGTGGGAAAATGGTCAGTACTTTGTGTGTACAAACCTTAGGCATAATAGCAAACAGAGACATCCTTTTATGTATACAGTGACCCCGCTATAACACGGTGGTTGGGGTCCATGGATCCCGACTATATTATTGACCAGACTGTTATAACCAAGTCAGTTAGCTGAAGAGTAGTGCATTGTACATCGATGCATGTACCTAAAAACTGTTGGGAGGGTGGGGTAAAAATGTGGGTGCAAAACTACATACTTTTGATTAAGTAAAGACACATTAGCATGAAAAACACTTGTATTTTGATAACTTACATTTCAATCCATAATCCGTTAAGTACTGTACATGTATATATGTATAATCCATGAATCTGAGTATAGATCACTTGTTATAAAATTCATGTACAAGGCACATATCATAAGAAAACACAGATAATATGTATCAGTACTTAAAAAATATGATAGCCCAATGCCTGCACTCTCTAATTTTAGACTGGGCCCATCTTGTATTATAAGTGAGGTGCCTGTTGGGCTTGCCAAAAATATTCTAATTTGCCTGAGGATACTTTTAATCATGCTGATGAAATGTTTCAATGTACTTTCAAGATGTTGACATACCTGCCATAAAACGTAAAATCTAAATCAGATCACCACCATTTTCATGAAATTGAAACCTGATTTTAATCAAATTGAACCATGGCGTGTCATGCTCAAAATACAATTTTGTACTCCCAAACCCCTTAAAATAACAGTGTATTTAGGAAACACATTTTTCAGTAAACTTCAAAAATAGAAAGAAAACCAAAACAAAACACTTTTAGTACATGCCTGTTACACGTTTCATGTCTAAATAGTAAACAGTCATGATTGGTGCCAAGGTAAAACTATCCCTTGTGTAATTAAAGATGAAGAGGTCAGGTATAAACCACTGTTTGACATATTACTTAATTGGCTGACAATAGCTTGTGAGAGGTGTTTGAAGGCTGCAGCAAGTTAGCCCATTATGCTCATTTGCATTGGTAGGATCAGGAGGTAGAACAACCCATTATAGCTAAATCAAAGAGATGCTGTATGCATGTACAAGGACAAAAGTTATTACATATCATGCATATTTTATTTTTGAAAAGTTTGTGAACATTGGCAGTGTTTTTTTAAAGTAGGATTTGAATGCATTTATAGAATGCAAAGCATGATTATTTTTGGAATAGTGTTCAAGATTAATTCATTTTTGAAGCCCAAGAAAAAAAAATCCAGAACTCTTGCGTGGCAGAGTTTTACTTTGTCAAGCATGCCAGCCAAAATCAAAAAGGGGTGGGGACTATTAATTCTTTGCACATACTGCACGCAGCACATTGATATATGTCAACCTGGTTTTGACCAGAATTCACTTAGAAAATCCAGCAGAGAAATTTGAATGCCTGGACCACCCAGTCCCTAGTGAGTGTAGTAATGAACACGAATGATACTTGCATTACCTTCAAGCTCATGTGAACCCTACTGAGTTTATATTCAAACTGTAGCTATTGCAATGTTGTGCGACGGTATTAAAAAAGGAAGAAATTTTGGGTATGTGAAAATTAGTCAGGGCTTTTGGAATTTCAGTCAGGGCTTGAATTTAAGTCTCCTGTCCTGGGCCTTATCTAAAAATTATTTTCTTTGAGCACTGACACAATATAAAAATTGGTAGTCTTGATTTGATATATATCTGACTAACATTAAACAATTCACTGCAATACTGTTACCAGTAGCATGTGGCTGTAGTTGTTTACATGCTACATGTACATGTACTTTAATTGCCCTAGATTTTGGTCAGCTGAAGCCAGTTATGGTCTTGCTGAGGCTACCCAGGGGATGAGGCCACTTATAGGGAAATTAAAATGTGAACAAATTAAAAAGTTGAACAAACATCTTTGCAAGATACTCAGTTATCTTGATGGTCAGATATGTCTGTTTTCTAAAGATTGGAAATTGAATTTGCATTTTATGCCTCCCTTCGTAGCAACTGTAAGCATACATTGTTTTCTTGCAAAATGAAACTTTGACAGCACAATAAACTTATTCCAGTCACTTTGGAAAATGCAACAATCCATTTGATTCCATTGCTTTCATTTACATTTGGTGCTGTCTTCCGTTGATGAAGAGTTCTTTGTTTTTATTGAAGATTGTAGTTGGCTTTCTTTGAAGGGTGCATGTATTATTGAAGTTACCGTTAAAGGACAGCTTTGGAGGATCAAACAAATGCTTGTTTCTTATTGTGGCAGCAACATCAAATAATTGTAGAACATTGACTGAGACTTATTTTTTTTTTATTTGCTTAGAATTTACACAGGACAATCAGTGCTTCAAAGGGAATCAGTTTTCTTTAAGTTTCAGCAAGACCATTTGTCCCAGTATATTTTAAAAACAAAAGGAATTGGCCATTGTTAGGTCAAGCATAGCAATTACTGTTCTTGCCTTCAAAAATTGGTCCATTGTAGTTTGTCCCAGTAGCATGACTATTGGATAGATCAAGAAGTAGATCTCCGCTTTTTATTTTGACATGGTTGCGGAGTGATACTGCTTTCAATGCATGTGTTGGAAATTTAGAAAAAGTAAACAGACAATGAATACATAGATATTCTGTTCTGACAGGGATTACTACAGAAAATTTGTGTGTTCTGAAAGTTGATTCTTTGAGTGAAAGAAAAGGAATTTTACTAACTATCCACATACAAAGTTCAGTCTAAATAAATGTATTAATTACTATTGTGCGGCTGATAAATGTCACTATTTCATCTGAAAGATCTATATTAGGTAGTGCCTTGTCTGGTTTATCTCTGCTACCAGAAATGTGAAGAAGAAAAAAATAAAAAAGGTGTAGATCTTGCAGCATACAGTACTTAGGCCAGATTAAGCAGATTACAATATAACCATGCACTTTTAAGATGGTTTGTCAATATGAACAAAGGATTTGTTTATGTAACTGTAAATAAATTCCAAATCACACTAACAGATAAATTCCAGTAAATTTTATTTCAAGTTTGCAGCTTCTTTTCATGGTGCCTCTGATTTTCTCACCTCTAAATCCAGGATTTTATATACAGGTTTTAACAGTTAATTATGTCATAATAAGAACCAAATGACCAGATGGCATACTTTGTGGCCAGTTAGGACAAAAATTGCAATTTGCGACATTTGCAAAGCACAGTGTGATTTCTGAATAAATATTTTACATGTTATTTTTCGTGTATGAGAAAAATACATGTATATGAAATTTCAGGTTACATGCCATGATCATCTTATGTTAAAATTCATACTTCATTTCTTCCCCAAATGTTTAATAATCTTTAATATTATTTTTCATACTTTTAAGAAGTCCTTTTTTTACGGGTACAAGAAAAATACATGTATACGACTTTACAGGAACCACACCATGATCATGTTATATCCAAATTTGTGTTATAACAGAGTGTGCTATAGCGGGGTTACACAAGATACCTACCAGTAATTCTTGTATTTTGTAGGGAATAATTGTTTCATTCATAGGTTCACACACTTGCATTTACAGTGTGTAATTTGCAAAATAAAAAGTACCACTGAATTTGTGTTTGAAAAAAGAAGACTTTCATATTAGTCCTCAGGTACATATAAAAATAAATGAAAAATTCATCTCTTGAAGTTTTATTCACATTCCGGTATTCTTTAATCATATTGAAATTACTTTGGTAGTAATAGTACTGTTTACTAGTTTGAAAAATTACTTTTTGCAGTCTTGATTCATATACACTTGATAGTTAGTATATTTAGTAACACCAGTATTACACAACAACAGAGTTCTGTACCATCCATTCCGGGCTGGCACACCTAAAAACTTTTGCGAACAAAGCATGTTCTTTTCCATTTCCAAAAATACCTGTTCAGTTTAGTTTTACCGGTGTACTGAATCGTTGCATTGAAAGAAATTGTGTGATTGTCTAGCAAGAAGGAGCACTGTTTTGATGAATGTCCTGTAACACTGATTATCGTTGAAGTGGGGGAGGTGGAATTTTTCATTGGAAATATTTTTAATCCTGAGATTTCTGATTACTACAAGGAGATTGGGGTGTTTTCCTTGTCAGTTGTCTTACTGATAAATAGGTCAGGGAGGAGCAGGGTACTGAAAATAATTGTTATAACTTGAAAACTATAGTTTGTGTATACACCGGTGATGCAAAGTAGTTATTGGGGTTTTGCTTGGCAGTTTGGTGCTATTACATACAGGAAAATTAGGTTACAAACTTTCTGGTATGTTTGACGTATTTCTCCTCATGATATAAAATCTAGGATCAGCAGTACTGAATGTAACAAAGTTGACCTGGTTAGTAACTACATATTTGGTAACAGTGCCAAGAGGGAATGAGTGGTGTCAGTAGCACAGTGGAAATGTAACAAAGTTGACCTAGTTACATATTTGGTAACAGTGCCAAGAGGGAATGAGTGGTGTCAGTAGCACAGTGGAAATGTAACAAAGTTGACCTAGTTACATATTTGGTAACAGTGCCAAGAGGGAATGAGTGGTGTCAGTAGCACAGTGGAAATGTAACAAAGTTGGCCTAGTTAGTACCTACATATTTTGGTAACAGTGCCAAGAGGGAATGAGTGGTGTCAGTAGCATAGTGGAAATGTAACAAGCTTCAAAATCAAAAGATTGGTTCAGGTTACCACAATCTTAGGGGATCTGGTTTTTTTAAATCAGGTACATTTTTCTTGATGCATTTAATTGGTTTTGGTTTTAACTGTGCACATTTTTCACTTACAATATTTGCTTTTTTTAAAAGGTGTTTTCAGTGATATTTGTTTAAAAAATTTAATTAAGTTGGGAATTGTACCGTTGTACAGGAACTGTTTGAAATGTGAAGTACATTCAATGACACTGAATTACCATGACTTGTTTTTTATTATTATTTAAATATCCTCTTTCTACTTGTAATAATGTGATAAAGATATGAAGTAAGAAAGTGGTTACAAGTTTCTTCACTGCATAAATATTTGGGTCTTCTGTTTGACCCCCTTTTTATCCTTATTTTAACAGGCGTATTATGTATTGTATAAATAATTTTCATCATAAGTTATTCCTTTAAGCCATTACATCATTCAGTTCATGGCAGTACATTGTAAATATTTGGACAGTTGTGCAATAGATTTGTTTTAAATATCTTCATGATTCAGTAGCATTGTTTGCACTGGTGCTGTAGTTAAGGTTCAGGTTAGTTTGCGTTATGTTTCCTGTCCTAGATTACATATTTTTAATAGCAATAATCCTTCATCATGATTTCTGTCTCACATTACAATGTATTTAAATTATTAAATGTGTTTTTCTATGGATTTTGTTATGGATACTATTGTCTGTCTTATATTAAGAGAAATTGGTTGTGTGTGATCGAGGCAAAACCTCGAGCCTATACAATCATGTGAATCAACACAACTGAAGGAGGATATATTTATTAATTAACTTTGCCGATTGTTGCAATACCAACATCTGTATAAATATACTTATCAATATATATGTACTTTTCATCAGATTGACTCAGTACTCTTATTTAGTATTTGAAATGAGAAGAAAAGATTCAAAAGATATGCATATTTAGAATTTGAAACTTTTCTATGTCTTTCAGTGAAGTTTTCCAAGGTGAAGGTACCATTTATACCTATACAAAATATACAACATTTAATTTTTGTGTCAATCCAGTCACATTGCATCCTGTTGGATATTTTCACCAGGATAGGAAGTCAAAGAAAATTATACAAAGTATTCAGTAAAAAAAAATGTTTTACTTGATCATAGATTGTGGCATAGCACGATATGCTCAGCTTTATTTTGTCATTCAGTTTTGATGAGTGTTTTCGGATTTCTATGTAATTTATGATATTAAATTATATACAGTTCTCCCACATTATGCTGTTTTGCTGGTATAGCAGAGGTTAGGTTGACCCAAAAGAAACTAGAAAGAAAACACATCTGATTTGATGCTGTCACCTTCAGCATTACCAATGCTGATGTGATCATACCACGTGTACGCATTGTTACACAAGTGCAAACTATGTATAACCAGATCAGTTGCATAATATGCTTATTAAGTGGTGGTGGGGGGGGGCGGCATATTTTTGCACTGGCCTTGTGATTGATCTGAGGTCAATCATATTGACTTAAATCTTGATGTATTAGTCATAGGTAGCACCTAGGACCTGTACATTCAGATGTAGAAAAGATGACCACGATTGACCAAGACCCTAAAATAAGAGCCATTTAAAAACACCCATTTCATGACATTTTCATTAGTCAAATTTCATTTTCCTATACTGTATCAGTATCAACTCAATATACTATGCTAATACCATCAACTTGTATTGTGTCAGATCATCAACTCTATCGTGTGAATACCTTCAACTGTGCATACTGTCATTGCCATAAATGCTATATACTGTCAATACCATCAGCTCGGCGTTTTGTGTCAATACCCACTGCATATGCTGCGACTACCAGCAACTCGATGTACTGTGTTCATACCATTGACTCCATATACTGTCAATATGATCAGCTCGGCATATTATGTTGGTATCATCAGTTGCATGTACTGTGAGAATACTGTCAGCTGTTGTGTACAGTGTCAATACCATCAACTCCAGATACTGTGTCAATAGAATCAATTCAATATACCGTGTCAATACTATGAATTCCATATACACTGTGTCAGTACTATTGATTCCATATACTGTGTTGTACTATTGAATTCATATTCTGTGTCTGTGCCATCAATTCCATATACAGTGTCAATACCACCTCTTGAATTCAATTTTTATTTTAATGAGCATTGTTGACATTGAATGGAGACAGTTTTGTATATATTTGAGGGTGTGTTTCAGTATTTCTATGCATATCAAATATCTTTGCAAGTTAGTTGCCATTTAATTTCTGAACTTGAAGTAATTGCAAAATTTCAGTTCTTTTTTTTTGTGCATTCCTACTAATTCAGGCATTCTATGACTCCTGCAAATAATTTTTTTTTTAAGTTACACTTGGCAAGGTGGGCTATTATAAAGGGTTTTATACAGGGTCTTCTGTAGGGCCCCACAAATCTACTTTCTGTGATAGTAAAAGGAGGTCCTTTATAGGTCACATATAAGTTACTGTATAGAGCGGCTGTGCCATTATTATGGTATGGGCAGTTTTCAGTGTATTTCATGGTCTTTCAGCAGATTGTTCAATGGCAGGACAGGATCATTAATAGTCTCGGATGTATGTTATGTTGGCTAATATGTGAATTGCTCACAGAGGTGAGATATTTGGATTTTAAATGTTAGATGAAGATGTTTGATAAACATATTATTAAGAGGTTGAAATTCGTAAAGTTATAAGTTTTACATTTCAGTTGCTAATTATTTTATAGATTCATAATTACAATGACTTGGAGATGTTGCATTGTACAGTAGTAAAATTTCTGGTCATGGGCATGAAAATAATGAATACTTTTATCTGCCTACATAAACTGTGTCACATCATTTATAAAGACACATTCACAACTGGGAATAAATCACATCTAGTGTCGTGTAATATGCTGGAAGGTCAGATATATTCCAATCTTTTTTCATTTTAGTAGGTATGACATAGACATAGTTACCATGGTAAAAAATGCTGCTGATGAGTTACCATCAGAAATGTGTGCCTTGTACTTTTCTGATACAATGGGAACAGCTTACTTTTCTGATATAATGGGAACAGCTTATTTTTCTGATACAATGGGAACAGCTTACTTTTCTGATACATTGGGAACAGCTTACTTTTCTGATACAATGGGAACAGCTTACTTTTCTGATACAATGGGAACAGCTTACTTTTCCGATACAATGGGAACAGCTTACTACATGTATATTTTTCAGACTTGATGTACATGCAACACTGGACTTCAAAAATCCTGAAATGTTATATAAACCCAAAATGGAAATTTGTGTGAAGTAGGAATATGTCTAGAGATTTCATTCATTTTGCTATCTACATGGTTCATTGAGGCCCTTGAAAACTTTCAGAATACTTAAATTTTATGATGGCAGAAATCAAACCTTGAAAGTGCCTGAAGTTTTAGAAAGTGAATTATCACTTACAACATTGTATGAATATATGTATTCAGATTAAAGACCAGTCATGAATTGTAGGTACATTTATAGGCTGTAGGTATATTTGTGCCATCCATAATTTGTAGCTTCAGAAGAAGAAAGAATTCAGCAAGAAAAAATATACCATTGACTTTTCATGAACAAAGTCCTTAATGATTATTATGTATATGTGAGGGTTCTTGAATTTTAAACTGACAAGTCTTTGTGAATCATGTACAGTGCTGATGTCGGGGCAAGCATCAATATTTTTTTAAGTGCCTGTCAAAATTTTCATTTACACAGGGCTGCCATGTGGTGAATTTGTTCAGCCAGCTTTATATGTAACGGAATAATCTGTGATATAAAATAATTGTGTTAAGAATTGGTCGAAATATCAAACAATATTTATTTTCAGAGGGTCTCGATTCAATTAAGTTTATATCATCTTCTTGACATGATCATTGGATCTGTGTATACATTTTTAAGGATCATGACTTGAATGTGCTTTCCACATCTGCATGTTTATTTTTGTCACTTTTTTTCCCTTCGTATAAATACATTAAAGTTAGATTTTGGTGTATGAGTGAAGTTTTTAGCTCTGGTCATAGACTTGGAGTTTTTGGGATGGTTAGTTATCCATAGTTAAACAGTCATCTGTCTGTTAGCACAAGTTTGTTATTATTATTTTTTGGAGAATTGACATTAAACTTTACATTGATATTCATCCCATGGTCTCGTTGGTGCTAAATGAAACTTGTACCTACAGTAGCCACCTTTTAAATCTTGTTGCCACTGCACCTGAATGGATGGTCATATCAGCATGGAGTTTTCACTTAAAGACTTCTTATGATGTCTAGTTGGTCCTTCATGAAAATGGTGTTGATCTAGTCCAATACACAACCACTGCAGCCATATTGAAAATCTTGTTAATGTTATACCTTCATAATGGAAGGTCACATCAACATTGGTTTTTTCACTAAATAATAAGTTGGTCAAAAACGAAAATTGCACATGACAGCCAATATGGCCACCAAAGCAGCCATCTTGAAAACCTTACCACTACTTCGCCTTGGCAAATAAGTCATATTGACATGGGCTTTTCAGCAAAAGACTTATGTCTAGCGAGTCCTAAATAAAAATTGTATCAATCTGATGTCCAATTGCCACTCCTACTGAACTTTTTGGTCAGATCAACACTGGGTTTTCACTAAATTACATACTAATAGTTCTTTGGTCCTAAATGACAAAGGTACTGATTTCATGTCCAATATGGCCACCACAAGTGGCGATCTTATAAATCTTGTTGCTACTTCCCCTTAATGGATGGTTATATTTCAGCATTGGGATTTTTACTGAAAGATATCTTATGGTGTCTACATGTTGGTCCTAAATGGAAATGATGCCCCTCTAATATGTCTACCACTGCAGTAAACTTGGAAATCTTGCTATCACACAATAGTATTGGAGATGGTTTCAGCACCAGGAAAAAATGTTTTTATCGTGATTTCCTGTAAATGCTTTTTGGTCAATAGTGTCAGGCCCTTTGAGGGACTATAGTTTTATTATATTTTCATAAATAATTCTTTTATATAAAGGGTTTTATTTGTTTTTTGCTTGGAGGAACTTATTATAAGAACAGTTTGTATTTAATAAGGGGTACTTTTCTGTATTTAGCTCTTTTGGCTTGTTGGCATCTAAAAAGGATTTAGCTGTGTACAGACATATCACAACTGTTATAATCCTTAGTTGAAAATATTTTACTCAGAGTGGTTACCTTCCTGATATTTTATTGTTTCCATGAAGAATCAGTTGAATACAAAATGCTCTATAGTCTATCATATCTGAAAAACTGTGTTAAACCTACAACACATTTCAGAATTTATGTTTGTTGCTTTCATCTTGTTTATGTACTGTATTTCTCAAACCCTCCATGCCATCAGTATTTTCAGTACTTTGATCAAAATATTTGATTTTTACTTGGATCAGAAAAACTCTAGGTTTAGAGCTTGTCTTGAGTCACATTTTACTGTAAACGATTTGAACATCCAGAAATGTAAATATTTATGGTAACATTTTTGTATTCTTACAAGATCTCTATTGCCTGAATAGCTTAAAGATAGGAGAAACGTCTTGCATAAACAATGTTGTGTAAAGGAGAATTTTTTAAAAAGTCTCTAACGCTGCATCTTGTTTCATTGAAAATGCTGTTGAAGCAAACAAGTTTACAATGTTGTAGCTGGAATCTGTGAATAGGAAAATATCTTTTGAATCCGGGCACACTAATGAAACAGGTCAGATAGTACAGTAAAACCTGTCTTAAGAGACAACAAAAAATCCAGTCACTGTATTCTCAATTTGTCAAGTTTAGAAACATGTAGCCAGAATCTTTTTTTTCTTCTTTTTTTTCTCTCTCAGAAGTCTTTACTATTAAAGCAGTCATTGTTGCAAATGATTACATGCAGATCAGTGGTGTCTGTCCCTTTTCTCGCGAGACAGTTGTTCATAGTGCTGGAACAATCCGAATGTACTTTACTCTGGTTTACAATCTAAAATATATGACACTATATGCATGAACTATAAAATTTAAGGAATCGGCAGGCAGTCTATATTTGTTTAGAAGACTATGCACAGTCATAGTTAAAATGAATTAAACAAAGGTCGGTGGTGTGTATCCCTGTTTTTGTGATGATGTCATTCATAGCCGTGTCAAAATGTTTATTTTTTCCAAGACATCGTGGTCTGTGGTAATGTTGAGCTGTTGGTCATTCATGACAGTATGTTTATATAATAAAATCGATCTATGCATTACCATTGTGGTCGTAAATGACAGGTGGTTGCTCGTAGCAAAGGTCATTCACAACAGATTTTATTATTTGTCTTTGGATGAACAAATTTTGTATACAGTTTAATTTGACTTTAAAAAAATATAATACCTCCAGTTCTTGCAGTATCAGTTATTTTTAGGAAAAGGTTTAGAAGGTTTTTTATGTGTTATCATTTTCATTACATACTTGACATACCTTTTATTAGTATATCATTGCATATTATTGCATTTTTGTATTTGTTTTTCACATCATTTTTGTTCAATATGTAACTTTTTCATTTTATTCTATCAATCTTGTGATGAAGAAAAATGGCTGTATTTATTCATCTTCATGTCATGGTAGAATGTCTTTCAAATTAAAAAATCGAAAATTATTTTTCACAAATAAAAATATTACAATTAGGAGTGCAGTTACTTGTTATTATAGTTGGTGCAAATTGAGATTACCTGCAAGATTGGTTGCCTTAAAGACCCTATGATGCTGTTGTTTGCAGAAAGTCGTATATGTCAAATCATCTGAATAATACTGAATAATGAAAGATATTTGTCCTAAACATGGTTGGGTGTCATTACAACAAGATAATATCAATGTTTCATCACATTATGAGCCGTGTAATTTCTCCCTCAAACTGAGAAGCCAGGCCATTTTCACAGGGACACCTGATTTCAGTCAAAAGTTGAAACACCAAATTTGGTGACCACTGTTGTAAACACAAGAATCCAACACCATGCTATGTTGGATAATGTAGTTGATCTTTATCTAATATACTATTCTCATTTATGAGTATTTTTCTTTTGTCTTAAGCTTACCAATTCATGTGGATATCAACAACAGCTGGGTTTTTCTTCAGCCAAAGTTCACCCTTCAAAGTATTCTAGCACCCCTGCTGATCACCAATATTCACTAGAGTCTTGTGCTTATCTAATGCAAGCTTTTCTTAGATCTGCTTTAAAAAGCAGGCCTGCCTCTCTTTTCAAGAATCAATTTGCCATGTGTGAATTTATTAGATTTGTCCCAAACGAAATTTGTTGAATGGATGACATCACAAGCACTCATTTATAAACATCAAATGAATTAAGATATGGCACATCTTAATTCTAAACTGAATATTTGAACATTGTTTAAACTTAACATCATATTTCAAAGAATGGTTAATGTCCGATAGTTTTTTTAACAAATCATTTCCTTCCTTCCAAACTTGAGTTGGTTTGGAAAAATAGTGAAATTTATGAAAAACAGCAGCATTGGGGCTTTAACCAAATGCAGATAAAAAGTTGTTTACTCTTTAACCAAATGCAAATAAATAGTTGTCTACTCTCTCTCTCCCCATTACACCTGTGCATTCAAAGCAAATTGATTTTTTCACTGACCTAAGTGTCAAATTAATGTAAGAATACCTTGGTTTCAAATTTTATGTGGTCAAACTTTGATAACCAAACCATACTTTTGGTCCAAAACTGTGGTTTCAGTTGGTCAATAAATGTTACGATTAATTAAAAGCTTGACTGCAGTCACACAATTAATAATTTGTCCCGTACAGATTTCTCAAAATTAATAACTAAAATCGAAATTAAGGCATCTTGGGTACAATTCAGACAACTAGATACTTACAAAAATTATGCCTGTTTAATCCAGACCCGATTTATATTCAGTTATCACTCAACAGTCTCTGAGAACAGATCCTTTTGTACAGAATTCTAATTTTTAACTCTATAAGTCATAGAACAGAAGAGACCTAGAGATGTTTAGGTGCATTGTAATGCTAGGAATGTAAGGAGACTGGATGTAAATCATAACTAGGCCTGTTGTAGTGCTATTAAGTCAAGGAGAGACTGGATGTAAATAGTAACTAGACGTGTTGTAGTGTTGTGAAGTCAAGTAGAAACTGGATGTTGTTGTAGGGTTTAATGCCATTTTTCAGCGCACGATAGGCTATACATGGCAGCCAGTATTAATGGTGGAGGAAGAATCCGGGAAAACCCTGGAAAGAACCACTGACCCACGAGAAGCTACTGGCAAGCTTTGTCACATACCCACATTGGCTGAATCCGAGACTCAAACCCACACAGACAGAGGTGAGATGGCACTGATCCATGACAGAGAGCGCTTTCAGCCCTGAGACTGGATGTAAATCATAACTAGACATGTTGTAGTGCTGTAAAGTCAAGGAGAGACTGGATATAAATCATAACTAGGCATGTTGTAGTGCTGTGAAGTCAAGGAGAAACTGGATGTAAATCGAACTAGGCATGTTGTAGTGCTGTGAAGTCAAGGAGAAACTGGATGTAAATCATAACGACTTGTAGTGCTCTGAAGTCAAGGAGAGACTGGAATGTAAATCGTAACAGGCATGTTGTAATGCTGTGAAGTCAAGGAGAGACCGGAATGTAAATCGTAACTAGGCATGTTGTAATGCTGTGAAGTCAAAGAGAGACTGGATGTAAATCGTAACTAGGCATGTTGTAGTGCTGTGAAGTCAAGGAGAGACTGGAATGTAAATCATAACTAGGCATGTTGTAGTGCTGTGAAGTCAAGGAGAAACTGGATGTAAATCATAACGACTTGTAGTGCTCTGAAGTCAAGGAGAGACCGGAATGTAAATCATAACTAGGCATGTTGTAATGCTGTGAAGTCAAGGAGAGACCGGAATGTAAATCGTAACTAGGCATGTTGTAATGCTGTGAAGTCAAAGAGAGACTGGATGTAAATCGTAACTAGGCATGTTGTAGTGCTGTGAAGTCAAGGAGAGACTGGAATGTAAATCATAACTAGGCATGTTGTAACCAGATGTAAATCGTAACTAGGCATGTTGTAATGCTGTGAAGTCAAAGAGAGACTGGATGTAAATCATAACTAGGCATGTTGTAGTGCTGTGAAGTCATGGAGAGACCGGAATGTAAATCATAATCAGGCATGTTGTAATGCTGTGAAGTCAAAGAGAGACTGGATGTAAATCGTAACTAGGCATGTTGTAGTGCTGTGAAGTCAAAGAGAGACCGGAATGTAAATCGTAACTAGGCATGTTGTAATGCTGTGAAGTCAAAGAGAGACCGGAATGTAAATCGTAACTAGGCATGTTGTAGTGCTGTGAAGTCAAAGAGAGACTGGATGTAAATTGTAACTAGGCATGTTGTAGTGCTGTGAAGTCAAAGAGAGACCGGAATGTAAATCGTAACTAGGCATGTTGTAGTGCTGTGAAGTCAAAGAGAGACTGGATGTAAATTGTAACTAGGCATGTTGTAGTGCTGTGAAGTCAAGGAGAGACCGGAATGTAAATCGTAACTAGGAATGTTGTAGCACTATGAAGTCAAGGAGAGACAGGATGTAAATGTGGTTGCAACTTCTGTCTTTTATTAATGAAAAAAATTCTTATATGTGTTTAATAATTCCAATAACAATTCTGTTAAATAAAATAATTGTGAAAAGAATACAAAACCTTTGGAAATCTGTTGTTATTTATTACCTGCCCTGAATAGGCAGCACAGGCTTTCTGTTGCATAAAACCGATGTGATCTTAATATTGGTGCTCGTAAGACCATGGATAACATAACAATCTGTCTCCATCTTGGTGAAGTGAAGCTACCAACAAACTACTGCAGTTCAGAGGGAAGTTGTCAAGACTAGCTATGGGAATTGGGAATAACATTTCTGTTTTGTGAATGACGTCACTGATGAACCAATTGGCTAAGACAAAGATGTTATTAAATAATGACCAATGATATTTACCTGGCTAATTTAGACAAAGTTTAATCCCATTAATGTTTGTTTGTTTGTTTTAAAAGCAGCACAATGGCTACAACTATATAGCTATTACTTCTTCATTATCGGGGCCCCGAGTGGTCTAAAGCATTCACCATTACGGATCACTGCCATCTCACCTCTGTCTGCGCCAGTTCGAGTCTCGGATTCAGCCAATGTGGGTATGTGAGAAAGCTTGCCAGCAGCTTCTCGTGGGTCGGTGGTTCTTTCCGGGGTTTTCCCGGGTTCTTCCTCCACCATTAATACTGGCCGCCATGTATAGCCTATCGTGTGCTGCAAAATGGCATTAAACCCCACAACAACTTCTTCATTATCTGGTTAGCCAGTACTAAATAACCATTAATCTGTTCTACCTGTGTGAAATGCCTGCAGTTTATATATGACATCATTGGCATTTTTCTGAAATGATCATATTTATATTTTTTGTTACCTTTCAAAGCATGTGGAATGAAAAATAATACTAGCAAACAAAAACAGAATCTAACATTTTTACTCTAACTTCATGTCAATCCAGTGAAAATAAATTACTGCAATGGTACTCACATATTATTGTGAAACTATTTTATTATTCCATTTTTAGCTAAAAGTTGCAAAACCATCTTGTTGTGAGGAGAAAGATAAAATCTGACAACTCAGAAACATAACTGTGACAGATTCTGGTATTGAAAATAATATTTAATGAATCACATTGATACATTAATGACTAGATCATGATTGACATTAAAGTACACTTATTTTCAATTCTTAATTATTGCTCTGCAAGTTTTGTTATGACACAGCCTTTAATCCTGTAAGTCATGATGTTTTAAAACTTATAAAGCACTCCCTCTGGGATTGGAAATGTAGACTCAATTTGATCTTCTGCATTTTGTAAAAGGTGACTAATACAGTGGCTAAGTGGTTAGCATGCCAGACTTGCAAGCAAAAGGGTGCAGGTTCAAATCCTACCATCAGACCAGCCCAAGTCAGCTGTCATGATGTATGTTTGGGCATGGTATTTTACTCCAATCACTTCAGTACAAAAAAGAATACTTGTATTGTTGTGTGCTGTTAAAAAGCAAACTAAACCATGACTTTTAAAGCAGTCTGCTTGACTTCTATAGCATTTTGTCTCAGTACGAATGAAAATCCTAAATATCTTTTCAATTACGATAACTATTGTTTTACTCATTTTCATGAGATACTTTTTTTTAATGGATTTTGTTGCCTGTAACCATGAATTTAAAGAGCCAATGAAAAATTTGCCACATATAATGAAGCCCATCTTCCATTTTTTAAAACCATATTTCATTCCTAGAGATCAAGAAATCAATTTTACAAATCAAGTCATTTATGTAATCTGGTACAACAAATAGCCATGAACTCATTGTTTGAACTTACTGTAGGATATCAGATACAAAGGTTAATTTATTACAAAGCAAGCCGACCCCGGAAGCAGACATTGGATTCTTTTTAGTGAGGAGATTTTTTAAAAACTATACGTATATTTACAAAGTCGGCCAACATGGGGAAGCCAACTTTGATTTCTTTCTACCAGTTTTCACTGGGATTTTGAAAATAAATAGAAACAATGGAACACTTTGAAACGATAACTTCTCACACATTTATACAAAAAGTGATTCCTCGCAGTCATTGTTATTGCGTACATAGCACATATAAAGGGGAATAAAAATAAACCACAATATACATCTCCGCTATTATGGATAAGTTTGTAGTGCGATACTCATGTAGTGAAGAGGCCTTGCCTCGTGCGTGGAAAGAAAATGCATTGCCTAAAGCTTCACCTCATGCTTCATTCATGGACAATGATGGCCCAGCGTCACCCAGAAGATTTGGAGAAAATAAAATTATTCCACGAATTCATAACCGCAAGAAGAGAAGAAGACGATTTCAAAGACAAGATGATAATTAACATGGATGAACTCCAATGTACTTTGATCTCATTCCAGGACAAACCATCGAAAAGAGACTGGTGTGGATAAAAAGCATCTAGTCTTAGTATTTGCAGTTTCCACAGCAGATGTGTTGCTGCCAATGATAATTTCATCGTATGAGGGAGATAAAAGATATTCAGGCACCAAAAGGATGGATCGTACGTGTGCAGAAGGGTTGGGTTGATGAGGAGGTGATGCTGCAGTGGATTAAAGACATATATCTCAAGTATACAGGAAATGAACAATCTCTTTTAGTGATGGATTCATTCCGGGCGCATATTACAGATGCTGTAAAACAGGCTTTGAGAAGGGGTAACACGGTGCCTGCAGTTATTCCGGGTGGATGCACCTCCAAGCCACAGCCACTAGATGTCAGTGTAAATAAACCGGTCAAGTCCGACATGAGGAAAAGCTGGACAAATTTTATTCATAAATTCATGTCAGATATCACTACTGTGTAAATAAAAGATGTTCGGTTTTGGAATTAGTATGTTTATCAATCACTCTGTACCATCACTATCTACCAGTATTTCTCTCTCTGAATATATATTATGTAATTAAGGTGAATAGTTCATACTGTGTTCATTAATAGTTATTTTGCCAAAATAAGTTGTGTAACGAGCATGAACGGCAAATAAACCTTGGCATTTAATTTAGGAAAAGCTTTGTTGCAGCGTAAAAAACAGAAAAAGTTGAACTAGTTCTCATATACTCAAAAGATTCATTCTTACCTGAGCTCTCTTTCTAAGCAAATTTGCATCTAGGAAGAAAGTGTAAACAAACAACACTCACAGCTTATTCCTTTTTAAAGTATTTTTAATATAATTTACATTGGAGTCCAATTTCTGACATGTAATTTTTGAATGAATTAAAAGGTGTCCCACAACTTATGACTTGAAAAAAATTGTGTTCCAGAACATACAGTGCACAAAAAAAATACTTTTAAAATAAATGTATGGCATCCCAACAAACAGTGTCCCATAATTTACGGTAAATACCGTAATGGACTGTGCTTTTAGGGAAGAGATTATACACATGTACTTTAAAAACCAAGTACATTAGCATTTTTGGCTGCATTGACTAATTTAAAGTTGAGTGTAAGTGACTGATCTTGACAGGTGAATCAATTTGTTTTCATACAGGTGGAAGTATACAATTTAAGTGACCAGTGGTTGTTTTCAAACAGGTGGAAGAATACAATTAAGTGACCAGAGGTTGTTTTCATACAGGTGGAAGTACACAATTTAAGTGACCAGTGGTTGTTTTCATACAGGTGGAAGTATACAATTTAAGTGACCAGTGGTTGTTTTCATACAGGTGGAAGTATACAATTTAAGTGACTAGAGGTTGTTTTCATACAGGTGGAAGTATACAATTTAAGTGACCAGAGGTTGTTTTCATTCAGGTGGAAGTATACAATTTAAGTGACCAGTGGTTGTTTTCAAACAAGTGGAAGAATACAATTAAGTGACCAGAGTATGTTTTCATACAGGTGGAAGTATACAATTTAAGTGACCAGAGGTTGTTTTCATACAGGTGGAAGAATACAATTAAGTGACCAGAGGTTGTTTTCATACAGGTGGAAGTATACAATTTAAGTGACTAGAGGTTGTTTTCATACAGGTGGAAGTATAAAATTTAAGCAACCAGTGGTTGTTTTCAGCATAGCTTTCTTCTTTGGTATTCTTTATTTTAGGTATTTCTAGATATATACAAATTTTAACAGGCAAAACCACAAATTTAAGTACCCCAAAAAGACCTTTTCTATACAAAACCCAAAAAATTCAGACCCATGAAAATAAATGATACTACAGTATTTGAATTTTCATTTAGATTATTATGTTTTTATATTTTTATGTTGAATAAATTGCAATTACAAGCTTGTAAAAACATAAAGATTATGAAATACAAGATTAAACCAGTCATACACCTCAAGAATATAGGTTAAATCAGCTGCAGTGCTTTTCACAAACACTGAAATAAAAGTCAAAACAAAAACACAAGTATCAATTTATATAATAGATTCTAACATTTTTATTTGAAAACTGCAACATTTGCTACAAAGGGGTTTTTACTATTTTATTATTTCATTTCGTTACCATGGAAACAATCATAAAACTGAAAATATTCTCTCACAATTAATTTACTTGCAGTTATTTGATCATTTTTTGACAAATAGTTCTGGATTATTATGTTCTAGGTAATGACAACTTTATTGTCATTTATCAAATAAATAAAGCTGTTATAACTAAGCTGTGTTGTTTGTAATGGTGCTTGTTCTACACAAAAAACCCTTAATAATGTATTCTAAGCAAATACAATGGAAAGCGCTAAATTGCATTGCATCGAGATGTCAGTGAGCTAGGATTACAAATGGGCTAGGCATCACCTGCATCAAAAAAGCACTTAAATTTAAGCAACACATGCAAAGGCTTCTATTTTTATTGTTTCCTATTTAACATCATACAATGTATGCAGTTTGTACGTCTCCACAAAGTATGATACAAGAAATGAGATTTCCATACTTTAAATCCAGACACCAAGAAATAATATTTTTTATTCTTAATTCTTGTTTCTTTCTTAATCATGGAAGCAAATAGGTTTCTATTAAAAATACTGATATTTTTCATTTAACAATTTTGCCATTTTCTCCTTTAAATAAATTAAAATAAACTGTATTTGATATTATTATCAGCTAGCATTTACCACCTAGATGTACCTCAATTTTTGCAATTGGAGTTATACCCTTTATCATTAAAAGAAGATTCTCATAAATTGGATATATGCATTACAAAGGTACTGGATGAAGCTTACAATCAACAGAAGCATTTAAAAAAGGGGGAGGATGTGTGTAAATAAACAAATTTTTGATAAAAAAAACACCATTTCATTACTGACAAAAAACTCAATGTCAATCATCTAATTCATTATACATGAAGGTGAAGATCATTTCAAATTTTTCTACCCTTAATAAGGTGTTGGAGATTGAATGAATTGCTAAATTTTGTTCTCCATTGATTAGTAACATGCAGGAATATGTAAAGAAACAAGAGTTTTAACTCTGACTCTTTTTCAAGGAGTCTGACAATCTTGTATCATTGACCAAGAGATGGTTATCTTGGTGTTCTTTCTGTATTTTAGAATAAAAGGCTCTGTAAGCAAGGAAACATTCAATCACCAAATTCTGTGTTAGGTTCTTTGCTTAAATCCTGACATAATGCATCAGTGTTTCACACACAACACTGATTAGTGGAATGACAATAGGACCAACACCTTTTGTACAAATCATTCATTCATGGTTGGTATAAACAAATCTTCCAATAATTATGAAAGACCTGGATCAGCTGTGTTGGGACTGACTGAAAAGATGATAGAACAATGTATACTAAGGAATCTACACTTCAATCCTCTCTTGTCACATTAAGAATTGTGACTGGCTTTAAAGTTTAGGTTATTAAATCTTCCTCTTGACCAACTGCACATATATAAAGTGGATGTGGCTCTATGCAGAAATTTACTGTTCAATAAGCTGATCATACTGGGATTGGTCAACGTTCAGTAAACTGTAATAAAATTTAATTACTCAACAACTGAAAATGAAGAACAAAAATAATTTTAAATGTCCTTGAGGTGCATTTTCATCAGCTCACATATAAACACCAGGGCAAACTCATGAACACCGGAATACATTCTGTCAACTTATCAGTTTATTTACAAAATCATCATTTTGCAGCCAACTGGTAAGCACACTGCAATTAAAAAATTTCACAGTCTGTCATTAAATCTTTTGTGGGGTTGGTATGAAGGTCGGCTTTTGAAACGACTTGTATGCCATCCTTGGAGTGTAAATTCCAACTTTTGCAAGATATTTTTTACCAGCAATGCTGATCTCGTACTTAGCATTACGATCCATGATATAATCATTGATGTGTTTGGTGACCTTTGGTTCACCCTGCTCATCCATATGGTGGACATAACCGAGGCAAACAAATCTATCCAGCGTGAACCCATAGCCACTAGAAGTCGTCATTCCTACGTATTTCCCATTTCTAAAAATGGGTTCCATACAAAATGGCCAGACCTCACTCTCAAGATCAAAGTCTTCAAGCAGGAATTGGGCAAACTTCTTGCTGATCCCCTCATCTCTTTGTTTAAGCAGTGCGTCTTTTCCAATGAAGTTTTTCTGTAAAGACAAAATTAGAAGTTACTGCAACTGTTCGGAAAGTGGAAACTTGCTAAAATGTATGTAATTTGGCTGGAATTTTGTAAAATTTCATTTTGGTGGGTGAGGACTGAATAAAAAATATATTGGGCATGCCATATATATATAAATATACAGTCCATTAAATAGCTCTGAAAAGCGATGCCAAAGCTATGAAACTGAACAAGAAACTAGCACCATATAAAAGTACATGCCTGCCCCATGTTTAATAGTCTTGTATAAGGCACTAGTAGGGTATGACTGAATCTTGAGAGTGACCCTTATGCTGGCCATCAACCCAACTGGCAATACATTCCTTCCTTGCCAAAAAAGGACAAACTATATGTGAATTTTGCTGAAAGAAGATGGTATAGAAAACCACTGTCTTACTTTGGGTCAATGTGACCTAATTTTTTCAGGCAAGATGCATACCCAAATCCTAAAGCATATTTTCTTCCCATATCAAGGAACCCTCTTCAAAGTTCAGTGCCATTCTGGGGTAAGTAATTAATATTAATTTACAGAAAGCACTTCCCTTGTCTGTGTCTGTCATTGTATCCCTGACCAATGACATTTTGTTCTCAAAATCATTAGTTTCTTTGTGCCTATGGTGCAAGCTATCCACAAAGTTTAACCAATGTATATGGTCTAGAACTAAACTACTGTGTGGAAATCCTACATGTCCTATCACAAGTCCAAAAGGGGGACACCAAGTGGCCGAGTGGTCTAAAGTGCTGTCCGTTACGGATCACCGCCATCTCACCTCTGTCTGCGTGGGTTCGAGTCTCGGATTCAGCCAATGTGGGTATGTGAGAAAGCTTGCCAGTAGCTTCTCGTGGGTCGGTGGTTCTTTCCGGGGTTTTCCCGGGTTCTTCCTCCACCATTAATACTGGCCGCCATGTATAGCCTATCATGTGCTGAAAAATGGCGTTAAACCCTACAACAACAACAAGTCCAAAAGTAAAAATGTTCCAAATGAATTCCAATGTCTTGAATGTCTTGATGTATCACATAATGTCTTTGAATAGGTCCTCAATAATCTGAAAGTAATGTTTTATTCCAAAATTCAAAGAGGTAAGTAACTAATATTAATTTACAGAAAGCACTTCAGGTGTTTGCGACATTGTATTGGAATTACAGTGACTAATAATTTAAATAAATAACTCATCTCAAATTATATCTGAACACAACTATAAGTGAATCCGTAGACTGATCATAAAACAGGAATCAAAAATTTGTTTACCAAACCTCTCTATATATATTTCACCTGACCTGCAATACAATATTATTTTCAACCAAAAACTCTACAAGATTGGGTGTTGAACTCAAATTCAAGT
The DNA here is from genome assembly GCA_028554795.2 of Sinohyriopsis cumingii. Lineage (NCBI taxonomy): Eukaryota > Metazoa > Mollusca > Bivalvia > Unionida > Unionidae > Sinohyriopsis > Sinohyriopsis cumingii. The sequence continues at coordinate 132,972,274 of CM068838.1, read as the reverse complement.
AACCATGTTGTTTACTTCTTAGAATCGTGAAAAATTCCACAACCCTCATTCACAGACAATAATTAAACACACAACATTGATATATGTAACAGTTGTTTGTTCTTTGAGTTTGAAAATGACCATGACAATATGATAGGGAATATTCACAACCTCACCAATCTGACTCTTCCTAACTACAAAATATATTAATCATGTGCTTTGAATTGTTTTAGCAATAAAACTGCACAAAAAAAGTCATCTGCTTGAATAGAGAAGACAGAGGAGTCCATCTCCCCTTGGATACAGGTAGTAGCAAAAAATCCCATCAATTGTCAATTATTACTGTAACAGAAGTGCATACTCTTCTAGGAATGTAACTTTGAAGAGGTCTTGGGATGGAGTGGCCACATTATGACAGTGTACGTACGTGTATTATGAAAGAATGATATGTTACACCAAAAATTGATTTCTTCTTTGTGAAACGGATGTGATCAAATGCTATGCTAACAGCAGCTGCTCCTACCTCATGAGCTCTTGATTGAGTGGATAACCCAATGGAGTCAGCACAGAGTGGAAATGTCATCCATTCCTTCTTTGTGTGGTAAGAATAAGCATGCTCTCACTCTTTTGACTTTCTGAGCATGCTTCAGGTACCACTTCAATGGTCAAATTGGGTTTGATATGCCTTTGGGAAGAATGGTCCCCAAAAAGGACTGGTTTTGAGACAAAGGACTGATTTCCTATGAGCTGAAACCATGATGAGAGAAAATGAACCATTGTGCTGAAATTTCTGATAGTCTGGGTCAACTGGTAAGTCATGAATTTAAGGCTAGAGTGATCAGGGTGCAGGTCTGACATGAAAGGTGAGTTAGCGAGGCTCTTGACAGTCACAGTAATATTAAGAGTGCTTTGTGCAATCATGTCGGACTCTATGGCAGGTTCCATTCTGGACAAAGGACTAAGCCCCTCAGTCAAGATAATTTAACCTTATCTAAGGTGCTGGAATGTGTTTGCTGAGAGTGTTCAGATTTATGATTGGTCAAAGGTTGGCTTGCAAATTAAAAGAACTCTGTGGGAAAGAATTCCTGGCAAGTTTGTGTTGTAAAAGTTTTCTACCACCCTTACTGAGAGAAGAGTGTTTACTGTTTAGTTCCTGCTACACATCTGTCTTGCATGGGTTTCAAGGGCCATTTGAAGCAATAAAACCCTTAACAGTGGGGGAGGATTGATGAATGTAAACTAGATGCCCTCCAAGATGATTTCCAAGATTAACAGACTGTTGGGGCTAAGTCTCTTATTAGACTGCTCGCTTGATAATTTGCACCCTGATAACTTCCAAATATACTTATAACATGGTGTCTGGCATGGATGCCATTTTTTGTCTCCAAATATAAACAAATCAGCCCCTATTCATTGATTGTGAAGAAAACTGTGATCAGAATTGGTGAATGAAACCTTGATATATTGCTCATTTTATGCCTGAAAAAGGCAGTTAGTGCCTGAAAAGTTAAAATCACCGTCGCAAAATTGGTAAGTTTTTACAAGAAATCACATATTTTGTTAGACGATGAGTTTAAACGAAAATGGGCATGGACAACAAATGATATGGAATTAGATTGCCATTGTCCAAGTGCTATACTAACAGAATCTATGTTGGGGCTTGGACAGAGACAAGGAAATCCCAGTCCAGGGATTACATTATTTGTCTCCCCACAAGGCTCTGCCAATTTTTTTCCAACTAAATTAAAATAACCCTGCACCCTTGCAATTTAGTTAGCAGAGTCGAAACTGAGTATTCATCAGGTACTATTATTGCTTCTCACTCTATATAAATGTCGTCAGGTTTTGTACTCTTTAATGAAAATCTGAATAATTATCTACGTGGAACCTAGCTATATATATGTTGCTCTTAGAAAAGGCAAAAAAATAAAGAAAACAGTTATAACTGTTATGTGTTGGAAGTAATGCGCAATGATCATCTCAAGCTATGTGCTTTTGTTTATACTGCACATTAAGACAAATATGTTAATGAGGGCAAAGGGGTGACCTGTTGACCTTAAGCACACAAGTTCTACGCATGAAAAAATAAAGCACACAATCATTTGATATTATTACTGTTTTATCAAATTTAATCGATGCATGTCATATGAAACTGACAATAAAAATAATTAATATTTTTCAAATGCTCAAGTTTTAACTTTCATTAGTTCTAATTTGGAAAACGTTCTATGGTAGGTAATGGTACGATACAGTCAAATACAATATGAATGTGCCTACAGGGTACAGTTCTAATGAACTATGTAGTAACATCAGTTCTAATGAAGTATGTAGTGACATCAGTTCTAATGAAGTATGTAGTAACATCAGTTCTAATGAAGTATGTAGTGACATCAGTTCTAATGAAGTATGTAGTGACATCAGTTCTAATGAAGTATGTAGTGACATCAGTTCTAATGAAGTATGTAGTGACAGCAGCAAATTTCTAATTCATGATTTTATTGGAAATTTTTATTTTCTGTCCTGGAAATAGAGCAAGTGTTGCTAACACCAGTGTAATGATATGCTACATGGAAATTTTTTATTTTTGAATAGCATATGGACTGATGAATGAGCCACTCTGGATGGTAAGTGCAAGAGTTTTCATTTGCAATTGCATTATTTGATGCAACTGGGCTGAATTGTGGGTATTTGACAAAGTTAGAAGAAACCAGTTGGATGTAACAAATTTCTGGCTTTTGCCAGCTTTGCAGAAGCACTTGAGAGAGTTTGGTTTTGTGTGGCCAGTGATGTGTATTGCCTGTGTGTTTGGAGAATCAAATAACTCGGTTTTTATGTCTGTGTGTGTGTGTTTGTCAAAATGTTTTGTATGGTGTTATCGAAGTTGGAGAGGCATTAAGTTGCTTTATGAGTGTATTCTTTTGTTATATATCTGTTTTTGTTGTTAAATTTTATAACATATCTGGCACAGCAGAAGACATCAAGGGTTTCTTTTTAAAAGTAGTTCCTAGCGAATGGACAACATGATTGAGAGGACAGATCTGAGATAACCAGTCTGAGATAACCAGATAACCAGACTGAGATAGAAAAAGTAATTGTAGCAAAACAGGTAGATTTCTCTGTCACATGGGTGAGAAATTACTATGAACAGCCAAACTGCAGACATCGTAGTGATATGACTGAAAAATTGTTAAAGCTATCTTAAAAATCCAAATCACAAACACTCTCTCTGTTAGCTGGAGGTTAAATAGTTATGGCACTGTAGATAATAATAATAATAATAATAATAATAATAATAATAATGACTCTGTATAGTGCCTAATCTTTAGAAGCTCTAAGTGCTTTACAACATTAGACAACACCTATAAGATAAAATAAAAAAACATATAATGATATGATTACAAAAACAAACACCATGAAATTAGAAAACATAAAAAAACAAAAAAAAACATGCTGAGAATATTTAAGGTAGGAAACATTATTAAGTCTTTAAGTTTGTTCTTGCAGTCGAAATAAGTGAGTTTTGAGAGCACTCTTGAATGGGATCACTGTGTCTTTGTGTCTAAGTTCAATGGGCAATTCATTCCACGCTGCTGGGCCCTGGTGTTGAGCAGTCATGCTGAGTACATAGCCATATGCAAGATGCAAGACTGGTTCACAGACATGTCTATCAGTGGAGTGGTCTAGATTATGCTTATATTGCTAAAATAGTCATAAAAGCCTGGTTATTAAGGATAGAGCCAATAGCTGTAACTCAGCTGTTGTCAAGAAAGGATGTTCAGTCCAAGAGTATAGACAAAGGTTTTGACATTCCTGGCCTGCAGTATCTCCTTTGACAGCTGGAACTTTAGTGTAGAAGACTCCTGTGTGTGTGTTTTGTAAAAGGTAGGGTTCAAATTAAATGCAAGTTGTCACTGTGTACAGGGAAATGTGTCGACACTATGGTCTTGAAGGTGCTACTTGAGGCAATGTCAGATATAAGCAACTTGAACACTGCAACAACTATTTGAAAGAATGCTGAGTGTCAATGGTTGTCAGGACAACTGATGAAGCAGGATGAAATAGGCAGAACTATGGAGAAAGAAGCTAAAAGATTTCTTTCCACATAACACAGAGTCTTCCCTGAAACATTACTGGATCATGTTAAGAAGATGGCAGTGTATATTTTCTAAATCTGGGGTGACAAAGAAGCCTCCTGTAATGGCTGGGCTGACAAAGGAGGCAATCAGTAATGATGAACAAAGCTGGGAGTCTGTCCATGCTGGGATGCTGTAATCACTCTCCAGTCTGAATGACAGAGCAGGAGTGGATGAAGTCTGGCACTAAATGATGTCTAGTGCTGAGGTTCAGTACCCAAATCACCACAGCCACTGCTGGGAATTTTCTTATGAAGGTGATGAGGCCCCCAACACCTACCTATGGAAGGGTGTGAGTGGGAGGGGAATTAGAGGGACAATGCCAAATAGTAGCTGATGGGTGATAACATTATTATAAGGTATATGCATATCCAATTAAAAAAACAAGCATTTAATGACTTTAAATCACTTCCTGACAATAAATATACAAGGCATCTGCATAGCTAATTTAGTTGTGCTACACTGGTATTCTTTTGTTTCTTATCTTCCACTCCTTCAAAGCCTCAGAAAGTGGGAAATCATCTTCATGAACCCCTTGTATCTGATGGTCAAATGATTTATTTTCCAATTCCATATGCCACGTCAAAATTGATATTAGGAAATTCGGGCAACCATTTTCATTAGAAAATAGATTATCTTGCTTATATTCTTGACACAAAACAAATAACACCCCTCATTTTGGTTTTTTGTCCTCAACCAGTTGTTACTCAATGACTTGTCTTGGAATTTGGGTTCCTTTTGTCTCTTTTTCTTAGCCTCCAGTTCCCCTTCCATGTGCCCTGTGGATAAGGTGCCGGCTATTTCTGTATTGTCAACTTGCGTGACATCTTTCATTTTGCATCGAAACATGAGCGCTTCCCACTTGTTCTATAGTATAAACCATATCAGATGATCTTAACTTAAAGAAATCAGTTATTTCCCTTTCGACATTCATGCTTGTAAGTTGTTTATGCTCTAGATATTTCTTTTATGGCTGATCAATGGATCAGTTTGTTATACCCCTCTGGGAGAAAATAAATCAGAACCCCCAGATAGTTTCTGTAAAATAAGAGGCAGATCTAAATCATACATACGTCTGTATGCAAGCAATCTACCTTAGTATAGCTTGACTGATATCAATGGAAAAATAGATGACACTGGCACTGTTGATGATAGCATATCTAAGACTGTATGGGAAGTCTCAGATGGCAAAGACTGCTAGACCAAATTAACAATTAGCAAATGTTTTGCCTGGAGTGACCAAGACATGAGAAAGTTGGCAACTGAGGCAGCATCAGTGGTAATACTGATGACATCTACATCTACAACTTATGGTGATGTTTCTTAGCTCTCTTGCTTGGTTCAGTTAACAGTTTGGCCACAACTGTTGCCCATCTCTCTCCTGACAAGTGTGAACAAATATCACAAGTATGGTCTGAAAGACATCCCATACAGCTAGGTGTCATCAGTTTTTATGCTGAGCAAAAAAACTGCCAATAATGATGCCAGATTGTTGTTTTTGTAAAATCTTCGCTGCTTATTTGTTGATGAGTGCCTGTAACACATGATGAAGAATTCAGTCCTCTTGATCTGGTTGCACATCCATTAGAAGGGGAAAGGAAGAAAAAGGAGGGGGATGGAAAACAAATCCATAGCCCCTCTGAGATGACTTGGGTCACCCATCCTTTGGTGAAAAAAAGGTTGATCCATGATCAGAAATGCAAGAGTCTGTGGGCTGTCGGGGCCCCGAGTGGCCAAGTGGTCTAAAGCGCTCTCCGTCACGGATCACTGCCATCTCACCTCTATCTGCGTAGGTTCGAGTCTCGGGCTCGGCCAATGTGGATATGTGAGAAAGCTTGCCGGTAGCTTCTCGTGGGTCGGTGGTTCTTTCCGGGGTTTTCCCGGGTTCTTCCTCCACCATTAATACTGGCCGCCATGTATAGCCTATCTTGTGCTGAAAAATGGCATTAAACCCTATAACAACAACAACAACAACAACAACTGTGGGCTGTCTACTGGTGGTAGGGGTGTTAAGTCAGGGAAGCAGAAGGCTTCCTCTGTAAGACATATACAGTTGGGGTGATTATCTTCAGTTTCAACTTCCTGAAGATCTCACAGTCACACTTAATCCTGCCAAATCTTACCTGTGATCAAAAACAGCAAAATAATGGCATATGTAGGTGGAAGCCATCAAGCATCACACTAAGCTAAACAGACTGGGACACTCTGAATCATAATATGTACTACAGAAAATTATAGAAATGATCGTATTATTATAAATTTTAACTAGGTGTAACAAGGCTAACCACTCCTACTCTTGTCCTAATCAGATAAAAACTGGCTCTGACAAAAAAGGACTTTATGTACTCATCCCTGGGCCAAACAGATGCAGATTCATACCCTGAAAATAAATCTGAATGCAATTTCCATCTATAACAAGTGCTGAAATTGAATATCACTCAACATTTGGCATGCATCAATTATACCAAATGATGCCTGCATTTTTCACTAATTTCAGTATCATCTTGAAGTGGCAAAGATTTCGTTTCAATCAGGCATTACAGACCTATAAATAAGTCAGACCACTAAGAAGCTAAGAGAGATAGAATGTCAAAATGTGTGCGATTTTTCATTCAGACAAGTAAAGTTACAGTTGCCCAAGATCACCAGTATTTTCAAAACTGAAGCTTTATTAATCAATTGTCATACTAATGGAAGATGCCAGTAGATTTTCCATAATCATGGGATTACTTATCACAAGACAAATGTTGCCAACTTATATTTGAAATGAGTACAGTAAGTGTCTCTGACAATTCCACCAACTTTCACATATTGCATTCTGTTGCAATCTATTCACACAACATAATGTTGAGACAAAATCTAATTCCAAGTCTAATTGAGGGTAATGACCTAGAAATGTCTTTTGGTCAACAGCAATCTTCCCATGTATGGCACCTGTGTGTATCCTCTATAATAAATGCTGTAAATCAAGATATTTGGAATTCTACTAACAATTTTCTTGTGAAAAGTACAAACTTATATAAATATCTGGTAGTATCTTTACAATGTCTTATCAGAAAAAAGTAATACAATTTTGACATCTATACTGAGATGCAAGCATAACAATGACCAGACAAAAGTCATACAATTTTGACATCTATACTAAGGGGCAAGCATAACAATAACCAGACAAAAGTCACACAATTTTGACATTCTCTGTCTCTTAACTTCTCCCATATCAAACTCATCATGATGTGTGATAGCTCAGTGAAATGAAAACTTGACACATAGATTACTGAAAGGTTTCACTGTAGATGGGAATACCACTTAGAAATGAAGAGCTATGTGTGCAACTGGAATTTCTTGCATTACAATTCCTGTCTCTTTATATATGTTTGACTAAGAAGCCATATATTTGAACATCAAACTTGCATCAGGTATCTGTGGTTCTTTAGTAAAAGCATAAGCAATGTAGTGAAGAAGTGTACTTTGAGAACTGTTACGTGTTTAGGCTCTTTCAAACTGTAACAAGACAAGAGTGAAGACAACAAGCTTTGTAAAATTTAACAAATAATTTATTTCCCTAGACAACAAGTTAAAAATGAGAAAAAGAACTTATGGTTTTATGAATCAAATCCAAAAATAATCCAAGAATTAAAAAAAAAAGAAGTCATAGTAATAAAAAGTCCTAATGAAACTGAATTCGAATCCCGATGAAATCCAAACTGAAAGGCAATGACGTAAGTTGTGCTCAGCATCATACTGAAATGTTAACGATTCTTTGTTGAATCACAGAAAATAATATTCCACTGTTTGAATTCTGTGTAAATTTTGATAACTGTCCTTGTCCAAGAATTAATTTAGAGCACAAGTATTTCCAGGGAAAAATAATCTCTTGGAATCCAAACAATTTGAAGAAAAGAAAATAATTAGCCCTAAAAACTGGTCACAACATAAAACACCTGGACGTCTCCAGTATTAAGGCAAGTAATGACTATTCTTTCTCAAAACATCACAAATAAATCTAACTACGGCGCAAAACAGATGCCTGGATGTGGGTCAATCCTCTGGAAAAACCTAAATGATACATGTTATTTGTCACGTACTCCAAGTATGGTCCTGATTTCATTTTATAAATCTTACTCTGAGAAAGAATATCGTTTTTTTAAAAAAAAGTTTAATTCAACTCTTACTGGCTCTGAATCAAGGTCAGGAACTAGGTCAGCATCAGATTTCTATTATTAGCTGTTTACAAAAACAGTCAGGTCAAATAGAACTGAACTAGATTTCTGGAACTGCCAAATCCAGTAAATAAAGTTACATTACAATAGCATATAATGAAATATAAAAAATTAAAACAAACAAACAATTAAATCAAATATAAATTAAATCAAATATACATAACACTTCCCCTCATAAAGAAAAAGAAAGATTTATACAAATCTTGTCTCTTATTATATGTTTGACTAAGAAGCCATATATTAGAACCTCAAACATGCATCTGGGGTTCTTTAGTAAAAGCATAAGCAATGTAATGAAGAAGTATAATGAGGAAAGGTATTTGTAATTCTTGCAACTCACTTGGGCATTTTTTTCCTGAGCCCTGTATAACTTACAAAAAGGTCAAGATCTAAAATGAAGTGTAAGTACTTTTGACCATTAAGGTATGCAACTTAGATAGGACCAAACAATTTATCATATTATGACAACTTGAGTGCAAAATACTTGTCTATGATGATAGAGACATATTTAGTAAGAAAATATATGGAGTATACTTCTTTGTGATGAGAATATTTTGAAGGGTTACTCAAACTGATGAAAAGATACAGAATGTGAGGTATTTTCTAGGCCTCTTGTGTCAATATGCAAGTGGTAGTCACTGGTGATTGACAGGATTTGAAGTCAATCAAACTATCTATCAGGAGACCACTCCTGTAGGCAAGCAGATGCATTTTAGCATTTTTACTGCTAAAACCACCCAGAAGACAAGATTAACACCATTTTTATCTTGGAAGGGCAATATTTGTGAGGTTGTCTAAACTATTATGATGGGGTAATGTATTTGATGAAACCAGTTTTCTTCTTTGATTTGATGTGACCTTGACCTTGAACTTTTCACTCCAATCAAATGTTTTCCTTAACCCAAATGCAAGCCACCCCAATACATGTAGTCTGGTTTACATATGGCTTTAGAACAAAAGTAATTTTGTGGAAACATTTCTTTTATTTTTGGGAGTCTAATTAACCTTGACCTTTGACCTTTTTTTAGCCCAACATGTGTCTTTCTTATCTCAAGTAAAAGCAATCCACACAGCTTGGTCAAGGAATATGGTCTATAAACAAAGTTACTGTGCACACACCAATACACTCAATCTTTCTATTAGTTACCTTGACCTTTTTCCTTTAAACCCCTCTCCCCCTCTCAATCAACAGGTTTCTTCTTTACCCAAGTGCAAACCATTAACAATTTTTGGGTTAAGGTCTGTGATGTAGAATGAAAGCTGCTGACCAAAACAGACAGATGGACAGATGGATAATATGATGGACAGCACCATAACAACAGTCTGCCTTTATAGTCAGGTGGATTAAAATCATGTTTAATAACTTTATTTCCACAGGTTATGATAAAAATGCGATATGAAGCGCACCAAACATATTTATCAGTTTTGTTTTCCTTACATCGTTGTATCCTACAAAGTGTGTCATGCTGGAACAAAATATGATGAAAAAATCCCATACCATAAAGTAATTTAGCAACAAAAAACTCTTACAGAACCTTGAGCTTGTTATTATCAGAGATGCAATTTATACAATTAGCTAAATAATAAAACATATCACTGACTGCAAGCAGCTCATGGTATACTGTATTACTGTTAAATTTAAATTTCAAATGTTATGAATGTTGAGCCTTTATTTTCAGTGAAACCTGTCTACTTTTGTCAATGTTTACTATAAATCCTTGCCTATTTCAGCCATTAATGTTGTTGTTGTTGTTCTAGGGTTTAACGCCATTTTTCTGCACAAGATAGGCTATACATGGTGGCCAGTATAAATGGTGAAGGAAGAAACCTGGAAAACCCAGGGAACAACCACCGACCCACGAGAAGCTACTGGCAAGCTTTCCCACGTACCCATGCTAGCCGAGCCTTGGACTCGAACCCACACAGACAAAGGTGAGATGGCAGTGATCCGAAACGGTGACCGCTTTAGACCACTCGGCCAAGCCATTAATGTTAATCTCATTCTATCTGACTTAATACTGAGTATTCCTGCTCACAAAATGAGTATCAATACTCACTATCTAACCTGCAAGGATGGCATTAATCTGTACAATTATGATTTTCACTGTTTTTAGACACATTTCTTTAGCCCACTAAATACGTAACACATGTCCATAATGGACAGTTTCCCATTTTGAGTGAGGTACATTTTTTTTTAATCATCCACCAACCATGATAAAAATCATAGCATTTTTTATTTAGAAACTAGCCGAACAGTGTCATTGTTTGAATGGAAATAAAACTGAATCTGTTCTCTTGAAGAATTTAATTATAAACTGAATGCCAAGAGTATTTGTCATTTGTCTGTGGTGTGCATTATAAGTGAAATGTAAGTCAGTCAGAAAACTCTTAGGATTATTCAAGGCAGCTAGTGCACCGAACGATTGCAGTGGTAATGTCTCAGATCAGTTGGCTGACACCACTATATAAGTCAAGCCTGGACCATCTACTTCTAGTATTGAATATAATGTGACTTTTAGCCTGCCAAACAAAACACAACACTTAAGATTTGCATGATTCATGGACCCAGAAGATCTGGAAATGGGCACACTCATTTTTTCTGAAATAAAGGTTTAATAGGCCCAAATTATTTGTGGTGGACCCAGTCTAAAAATCCTCTGTGCCAACACTGACCCAGCTAAACTCTTCATTGACTTCATGGTTGGGTTAAATGCATACATGTTGTACCCTCTGACAAAAAATGCAGATGATCACATCTGAAAATACCGGAAAATTGCCCCAAGACAACTGTTAACCAACAGTAGTCTAATTTTACAAGTTCAAAATGTAAATTTTATATTTATTTCCATAAAAAGAAACAAATCTTCCTGGATAGGACATGGGTGGATATGTTTCCTATGTCAATCCTACAATTCTAACCATTTTTAAAGCAACAATATCATGAAATTCCCATGAAGCATTTGAAATATTGCTTTGAAAATCTATTTACTACGTAATATACAATGCTTGAGATCATCTTTCATCAAGGAATGCTGTAGAGAAGTTTAAAAAAGCAAATAGAAGAAAAATGGTGAAAAATGCTTGAGACATCAGTAAATGCTGAATATAATAAAGTTTTCACACTATCTTCATTATTTGTAAGAAGCCATGGTAGTTCAGTTGGATAGAGCATCAGACTCATAATTCAAGGGTTATGGGTTCGAAACCCACCCATGTCAGCCTGAATCATCTGCCTTGGCATGTCTTTGGGAAGGGTGCTTATCTGCCATTTCCTCTGCATGATGTAACCAGAAATACATTAAAAGTGCCATTAAACCAACGTGTACAAATACCATTTCCAATAGGTTATAAGTAAAATATCAATGATGAATCGTTTGTAGTCAAATAATAGGATTATCTGTTTTGTTAGACCAATAAATCTATCTTGATGTTTTTAATATGATAATCATTATCAAGACTAAGTAATGACCTTAGAGATTCATCAGTCTACTATTAGAGATTCATCAGTCTACTATTAGAGATTCATCAGTCTACTATTAGAGATTCATCAGCCTACTATTAGAGATTCATCAGTCTACTATTAAGAGATTCATCAGTCTACTATTAAGAGATTCATCAGTCTACTATTAGAGATTCATCAGTCTACTATTAAGAGATTCATCAGTCTACTATTAGAGATTCATCAGTCTACTATTAGAGATTCATCAGCCTACTATTACAGATTCATCAGTCTACTATTAAGAGATTCATCAGTCTATTATTAGAGATTCATTAGTCTACTATTACAGATTCATCAGTCTACTATTGTGTTTACTAACCCTGAAGTCAACTCTAAACTCTCTGCCTGCCTCAAATGGAGTGACATGTGAAGTGAGATCCTGACCCCAGTATGCAAATAGCTTCTCAATGCGAAGATGACGTAGGGAGTAGTAGCCAGCATTGCGAATCCCATAATCTTTTCCAGCTTTCATCAGTACTTCATATACATGGAGGGCATACTGTTGAGACAAAATATATGTACATTTTGCATTATTTTTGGAGTCTACATTTTGTAGTCATTTGACGAACAGCTTATTCATTTTTGTATTTTACCCCAGAATTGATAAAAAGCTTATCAGAGTAATTTTTCATTTAAAAATACTGTTCTGTAATTGAAAAATTTTGAGAATCAACAGAAAGAGCAATCTTTCAGTGTCCAAACCTACACAAGTTTTGATCCTTAAATAGAATGCACAGCACAGGCAAAGGCAATGTTTATAATGGAACAAGTGTGACAGCTTGAAAGGGAGTGCCTCTGACAAGTGCAATGAACAGCATTTGATGTATGACTCATACATTAAATAAATGAATCTAAATGTCCTTGACTTCATCCAGAACAAGAGAGATATTTTATTTATACTTCCTGAGCCTCTACACTTATATTTTTAATTAAAAAGAAATTAATTATTTCAATGAATAATTTAATTTTTAAAAATTAAAAGGGCAATTTACTTTTCAAAAGATTTAGATTTAAGAATTTGCATAGGAAAAGGTATTACCTACAACATTTTACAGTCTAGACAATGCCTACAAAACATCAAGAGGCCCAAATGGGTCTGATACCACTCACCTTGGAGGTTGACACAAACAGTAAATTATATTTATCTGAGAATACTTAACACTAGGAATATAAGCATGCTACCTCCAAAATCCAACCCAACCAAAAAGACTAAAATTCATCTTCTCAGTCTATATCATGGAGACAAAGGGCAATAACTTTTGTCCATCATCTCTCCTTACCACCATTAGGTGTCATCAGTTTTTATGCTGAGCGAAACTGCCAATAATGATGCCATAACAAGGCATGTCATGCTAACAACACTATTTTATTACTCCCAAACCCATGGCACAGTTGTGTTGTAAAAACACCATTTTCAGTAATCTTTGAAAAACAACACATGTTGAACTTCTTCAATATTGCCCCCAAACTGCATACTGGCTTATTTTTCCATCTGACAGAAAATTGCCATTGAGGTCAGATACATCATTAAAGATATAGCACCATTATGAACCAGCATTGAGGTGATAAGAAACATTTTTGTCTGCCATATACAATGATGGGGAGACACGTTAACAATTGTTACATTCTTATCCATTGCTGGGAGTTCAGTATGGTTGGTGGTGGAATGTATCCTTTACCAACATGACATAAACGTGGCTGATACCTGGCCTTCTGCATCAACCATATCGTGTTGTACAATTCTGTCTAAAATGACCAAGTCCGAGAAAATTTCAAATTCAAAACATAATGCATACCATCTGTTGATGAATCAATATTAATCCAAATAAATCCCAAATTGTGAATGGATGGCTTGAATTTCACACAAAAAGATTATTTAATGAGAGGCTTATTCAGAAACATGTTGTGTATGGAAATGAAACTTAAAATAACTGGTGACCCCTAGTGAAGTCAAGGGGAGGTAATGAGCAATACGTACTGCCCTTTGTCTGTACAATATAAAAAGAGAAGATTTTTTTCTCTTGTTGTTGGGCTGGATTTGGGAGGTTGCAGGCTCAGATTCTTAATGCTAATATTAATGTGATCAGACAATGCATTCGAAGGAGAAAAATGGCTTCATAACTATTCCAAAGTTCTGCTAATCAGATGCAACATCACCTCATGAATATTTGTGGATAATGCTATAAGTTTCATTCCAAGCCGAATAAAAATCTGATCAGAGCATTTACTAGGAAAATCAGATGCAAGATCACTTACTGAAGTAATCCAAGATCTTGATGATATATGCCTACAAACCAAATCTGATCAATATTTGAACAGAAATAAGGCCTCAAGGGTGTTCATAAGCTCAGCCAATCAGATGGAAGATCACTTACTGAAGTAATCCAAGATCTTGATGATATATGCCTACAAACCAAATCTGACCAATATTTGAACAGAAATAAGGCCTCTAGGGTGTTCATAAGCTCAGCCAATCAGTTGCAATATCACTACATTACTACGTGTCGATGTCATTCATAATCAAACTCATTCTAGGCCTGCATGATATAATCTTACACACCAAATCTGATTGAAATCTGGGTAGAAATGAAGACATCAGTGTGTTCACAAACAACAAATGACAATGGATAATGAATGATGGATAAAAAGCCATAACATAAGCTCAGTGGATTTTTGAGAGGGTGAACTAATTAAATGACGACTATGATAAGCAAGGTACTGTAAGATAATCTGAGAACAAAAATGTCAGATGAGAGCTGATTTATAGCATTTTGTTTGCATTAATATTTCAAAATTTCAATTAGAGCTCTGATGATGAAGAATACATAAGATAATTTCATAAAGTTGCTCTATTCAAATCAATATGATGGGTATTTAAAAGTTCTGAATATATACTAGTGTGCTGCACAAGAAAGTTCTTTGTTAGTGAATATTATATCAGTGTATCCACTCAAATTACTCACCATTCACCTCTACACACTTTCTCAGTTTGATTATCCAATTTTTTAATGCCATTTTATATTCACTGTTTGGTATTCACCATTTTGTATTCATCTTTTGGTATGCTATTCATATACTCAAAAACTGCAATTCCATTTTAACTTTGCATGGCATATTTCAAATCTTCTGCACTTCATTAAATCTTTGATAATGGGATCCAGCTTAAATCACTATTATGATGTTGATGTGGCAATGCCTGGATGCTGTGTTCCTTCAGGACATTTGTCACAACGATGGATTTATGTACCTGTGTGTTGGTGCACAGATGGGTGATTTGGTAGTCTGTCACAACGTGTTGGCAACACTTTGGAGGCATAAAGTACCTAGATGACCATTTCATAAAAAAATTATGTGTATAGAACTCTCTTGAGAGTTTATGTCATGGCATTTGTCGTCACTGCTTGATTTCTCTGATCCAAGCTTCATTATTTTCTCTTCAGTCTGGCTAAAACAAGTAAATCCGTGTTTCAATACCTGTGATGAATATTATTCAAATGTCTCTAGTTACTCTTTTCATATTTCGCAAGCAGCAGTTTGACGATTTCAACCCGAGTATGTTTTGAGATCAGCCATCAACAAATATGGGACTCAACTGGTACACACCTTTCTGACATTTAATGGGACTGAACTGGTACACACCTTTCTGAAATTTAATGGGGCTCAACTGGTACACACCTTTCTGACATTTAAAGGGACTCAACTGGTACACACCATTCTGACATTTAAAGGGACTCAACTGGTACACACCATTCTGACATTTAAAGGGACTCAACTGGTACACACCATTCTGACATTTAAAGGGACTCAACTGGTACACACCATTCTGACATTTAAAGGGACTCAACTGGTACACACTGTTCTGACATTTAAAGGATTCTTCAATATTTTATAAACAGCTGTTGAATTAGTGCCTGTGATAACAGAATATCTTTCCCTGTGTATCAAACATCTTCATTAATTTCCCCCTTCACAACAGCCACTTCCTGCATCCCCAACACAGAAAGTGGTCTTCCAGAATGTGGGACATTTTCCAAGGGTTTGTGACCATCTTTACAACAATGAAAACACCTAAAAACTGCATGATACAACAGCGACTTACATAAATATATTTTTTATCCCAGTTGGTCTTGAAATCAGTCAAAGAGTACCTGTCTAGATTTTACAGTATGCTCTTTGCTTAGTAGCATAATTGTTCTCCTCCTTCAATACTGTCATGTCATTATGATTTATCTATCTCACACCATACACATATATCTGCAAGTGTATGGCATGCTGCATGTGTACAGATAATTTTATAGAACGTTATTTCGTCTATCTGAATTAAATTTGTTATTATGTTAAAAAAAATGACAACAATATAATATAGAACTTTTAAATTACCCCTTGTATATCAATGTCAATGTTAATTATACAATATATGTAACTTGAATCAGTCAATGAAAAATTCATACCTCTGAGGGGATATACAGCACAAAACCATCTTCTCCAGAATGAGTCACTCGCATGGCATACACATTGCTGACATAACCCACATCAATCACCTAAAAAAGAACGGGTACAGATTACTATTATTGTCAAACCTGCCAAAACAGTCAGCTTTAGTTGATGTTCACCTGGTCACAACACCCACTCCAGAGATGGAATTTTTTCTATTTAAGTCATATATTAAACAGCCACCTGTACTTTAGTGTAACTCAAAATTTACTAATATGTCCATTGTTATTTTATGAATTTGAATTAAGTCAAAATACTGCTAAATTTTTTTCTTGGAGTAAATACTCTAGGTAAATCATCATTCCTATAGCCCCTTCCCCCCTGTGAGATTCACCGAATATCATAATAAGTTTAATCGAGAATTTCTACCCTGAATATCCAGTCATGCTTGAGGTGAAAATTTTAATCATTCGGTTATTCTTTATATTCCAAGAATTGCTAATGAACCAACATTAAAGTAATTGCTTCATCTAAAATATTCTCTTGGTTCAAAGTTTTTGAAGACTGCTATGCCATATTTTGCAAGAACATAGAAGACAACACTTGTGCACATTTCATCGTAAATACATGATGGGAATGGGTTTTTTTTAACTTTAAAGGCATCACAAGTCCCTGAACAATGGTGACTTGTCAATTAATGGCTTGACATTTTCTGTATCTGGTTAGAGTCTGTTAATTGCAAGACAGCCAACTCCAGCTGCAATAATAATAATAATAATAAAAACTTTATTAGAGAAGGTAACTCAATTAGTTACAGAACTAATCTATCTTGAGGCCTTCTGTTATGTACAATATATACAGTATATACAACATGATGTGAAGAGTCTGTCTTGACACCAAATAATTAAGTAATTTTAAAATTCAAAGTATCAAGCCTGGAAGACATGCACAGGCATCTGTGAACACATAAACATATATAAAATCAATGTCTCAAATGGATGAAATCTTTGGACAGTTGAACAGTTCTAGTACAATAAATATCACCCTGCATTGAAAAATTCAACTATGAAAATGATATAAAATTAAAGAAAAGCAGGAGGTATTTATTGTACTAGAACTGTTCAACTATCTAAAGATTTCATTCATTTGAGACACTGATTATGAAAAGAAGAAATACTAGGAGCCTGCCTTATGTCACTGGGAATGTTGTTCCATACCAGTGGACCAGTATATTGAAAATGCTTTTTTTTAAAACAATTCTTTCTTTGGCCTTGGTATAATGTAATTTTTACTTCTTATGGACCTTACATTTGGAGTACCATCAACATCTCTTTGGTGAAAGATATTGCTTAAGATAGAAAGGAATGGCTTTTCTGGATACTTTATACAACAATTTGGCCTTTCTAAGAAATATTCATTCATCCTGGAAATTGTCTATACACTGATACAGAATTAAATGGCAAGCCCTCTTTTGGAGTCTTAAAAGTGTTGTTATGTTTGAATTAGAGGTATTACCCCAAATTACATTACAGTAATCCAGATATGGCTGAATATAACTTTTATAAAAGATGACCCTATACTGAAGAGGAATGTACATTTTGATTTTCCTCAGTAGCCAAAGATAAGAATTAACCTTTTTTGAAATATGTTTAATGTGAATAGACCAAGTAAGATTGTTATCTACAAATACACCAAGAACTCTATCTTGAGAGGTCATATTAAGGCTCACATTGTCGTACAGAACCTGTTTTTTTTTTGCTATCTAGCCTTGCTCGTTGGTGTTGCACTGTAACTAGTAGGGCTTTTGTTTTTTCTGAATTTATGATCATACTGTTTTCCTTGCACCAAACCTTTAGTCTACTGAAGTCTGTTGAGAGCATCTTGTAAGTTATTTTCAAGTACTGTTTTGGTTTTACCCATCTCAGACAGTGTAATATCATCTGCAGAGAGGTCAATGGAAGAAACTGAAATTCCAATCTTAAAAGGTAAATCACTGATAAATAGAATGAATAACGGAGGTTCAAGGACAGAGCCCTGTGGTACTCCACAATTAATATTTTTACTTTGAGAAAGTTGACCATTTAGAGATACTTTTTGCACTCTATCAGTTAAGTAAGAAGTAAACCAGTTTAGGGAGTTTTCACTACATTGATAGATTTTCAGTTTTTCAAGCAAAATTTCATGGTCTACAAGACCAAAAGCTTTACGAAAATCAACCATAATAGTGCCTACCATTTCTCCTTGATCTAATGCTTTCAGCCATTTATCAATCAAAGATACAAGTGCAGTTTCACAGGAGTGATTCTGGCGAAAGCCAGACTGATTATCATGAATAAGATCATAAGTGTTTAAATATTTGAGAAAAGAATCATATACATGTTTTTCTAGTAATTTGGAAAGCCAAGGAAGGATAGAGATGGGTCTGTAGTTATTTACATCATCTTTTGTTCCTGCTTTATGCAATGGTGTAACCTTGACAGTTTTCCATGTCTGTGGAAATTTATTAGACCTAATACTTTCATTGCAAATGAAAGCTATACTCTCTATAACTGCAGGTGCAGCTACCTTTAGTAGCCTTGGTCCAATCATATCAAGTCCTGTAGCTTTACAATCATCCATTTTTTTAACATATTTCAACACAAATTCTGGACTCATTTCAGGAATTTCAAACTTTATATTGTTTGGTAGCTTTGTAGCACAAAAATGTTTGAGTTCCAGATGATCAGAAGAAGTTTTTGGTTCTTTAAGTTTTTCAGCAATTTGAATGAAAAAGTCACTAAAAATATTTCAGATGTAAGCTGGATTATCGGTATAAATGCCCTCATGACTGAGGAATAAAATTTCAGTTTCACTCTTACATTTCCTTGCACCAAACTCTGTAAAGACTTTCTAGATAGATTTCGGGTTATTTTGGTTTTCATCCAGCACTTTTTTGTAGTGCGCTTGTTTGGCTTGACGTATTATTTTATTAACTTTATTCCTCCAAAACTCTATATTCAGCTTGATTTCCTACTGATTTTAGTTGGTCTGTTTGCTTTATTGCTTCTAAAATTTCTGGGGAGATCCAGCCTGGTTGGTGGTCTTTCTTTATCCTGTGTGTTTTTAAAGGGGCATGTTTGTTCACTATACCGATGAACAGATCTGTTCAAATATCTAAAACATCATCAATATCTTCAAAGATTTGGACTGTATTCCATGGAAACTGTTTCAGATCTTCCAGGAATTTAACAGTATCAGAGTTTTGAAAAGATCTATAAGTAATGGATTTATGGATACTATTTTGGGATTCTGATGGCCAGCCAACCTGGGTTGCACCACTGGTGATCATGACTGTCTGATCAAGGGACTTGAAAAGGGGTGCCATTGTGTTTGCAATGTCCGCATAAGAAAGACAGCCGATCGAAGTGGAGGGGCAGTTCCTGAGCTGCCTGCCTCAAAATTTCCTCTATTCCTCCTCCAAAGCAATGGTGACCCAAACTGGGTCATCCAGAAAGGGAGGGTATGACAGGGTTTGAGAGATATGGATTCAGACATGCGACATGTATCTGGTGTTAATTGGCCGAATCCATCAAAACAATGGCCATGGTAAGGTATGCAACCCTGGACAATGACTAGCAATCCTGACCATTGCCTCCCAAGCACGAGTCTGACAGTTGCCAATAAGGCCAAATCCAAGAAGGTGCAACAATATCCCAAACCATTTCTGATGAGCATGGAGCACATTTGTCTGCCTCAAAAAACAGATGAGTGGAAATATGAACAGCAACTATATTTTTGTCAAATGCTAGGAGATCAGTACTGCAGGCATCTGCTGGCTTAAGTCTTTCTCTTCCTCCTTGTCAAGATCTACTAATTCCTTAGAGCAGTAGGGAGTGGAATGCATTCTGAAGTAGCCAACACCCAATAAATATCCTCGATGGCAGCTTGAAAGCTAAACTTCAGTCCTTTCCGTGGTTGGATTTGAGTAAGATGTGAAGGATAGTAGATATGAAGGAGTTCCCTCATATTCACTGTGCATTGAGATGGGTCTACCTGCTCTAAAGAAGACATATCAGGCAGCATGAGGTCTCAATTCCATTCCTATGGAAACATCACTAGCTCTCCCTTGTTGACAAGCAGTGAACATATGCAAGTCCGGCACTGCTGGCTGGTTTATCTGGCAAAAATGGTTGGTCTGGAAGCTGGAGGTATTGAAGACAGTAT
This sequence comes from Sinohyriopsis cumingii, assembly GCA_028554795.2. Lineage (NCBI taxonomy): Eukaryota > Metazoa > Mollusca > Bivalvia > Unionida > Unionidae > Sinohyriopsis > Sinohyriopsis cumingii. Next base: position 132,951,806 of record CM068838.1, on the reverse strand, counting down.
GGCTATCACCCCTACTGGCCACTTTACTGGACAGACTGATTTCTCAATAAATGGTTAGATGGATGGATCTGTCACTAAGATCCCTGTAAATCATAGTTGGCTGGACCGTTTTAGCAAAAATATCCCCATGTTGGAACAGCTGGATGGCTGGTGATAGTGCAGTTTTATAATGCATTAAATCCAACAGATCCTGAATAAACCCCATGTGTCCTGACTTATAGATCCGTTGATCATACTCGGACATGCGAGGGGGACTTATGCCCACTGGGCTGCCTAAAATTGGGGAACACTGCCCCAATGAGTCGCAGTTGACTGAGCCTTCTTCTCAAAATGTCTCCCGTGCTGGATGGTTTGTGATGGCTGGACAGCCAGTAGCAGTACAGTGGTATAAGGTGGTGGATCCAATTGATCCAATATGAACCCCATGCACCCTAACTTGTGATCCCAAACACCATGCTTCAACATGCGGGGGGAATTATGTGTACTGGGCTGCCTATGATTGGGGAATGCTTTCCAGTGAATCAGTATTGGCAACAACAAACCACAGATTGTCTTCCTTGACTTATTCCGTCTTTCCTTTCCTTTAATGGCGAATGAACTATTGCTCTGAATGTGCATTTCATCCATTTAGTAAACATTTCTCATAGCATTTAAATGATATTCTGTTGAAACAACACAAGAGAGTTAATAACTCGCTGATATATAAATTTATTCCCGTTATTAATGAAGGAATAAAAAATGTCAGTGTTGCATTACAAATTTACCGACTAAGCTTGGAACTTATGCAGTTCAAGTATTGAGTTGACTGTTCTACTGAAACTACCCAAGAAGGGAAAAGCCAAGAGGAGGTAATGGGCAAGAGTTATTACCCCATGTCTTTTGAAATAGAAAACATGATTTTCATCTTTCAGTATGGCTGGATTTGTGAGGTAGCAGGCTAATATTCCTAACATAATGTGATTGGGGAACATATTAAAAAGAGAACAAAAATTTTGTTCACATTTTGTCATTTCCCTATGAATAGCCTCATCCCCTTGGTAGATTTAGCAAGATGATTTCAGCGATGGCAGATTTTTTGCCATGGTTAATATGCTCTAATGAGATTGGAATTCAGCATGATGTATTAAGTCATTCTTACCACACAACAGGCTTTAAAATTAGCTTTACAGGAAGAGAAGAATGCATGTTCAAGTCCCTTTGAACCTGATTACAAACAATGAAATTCCTGTTTCCAAATATCTCGACAAACTCTGAACATTGAAGTCAAGCCAATCTAGTGTTATGCTACATGAACTCTTGAGTAATCCAAACATATAGAGGATATTTACTTGAATAATAGATATATTTCATTGAGTGAAAATATATCTGATGTCCAAGCTAATTATGTTTTCATTTTATTCTCAAATGTATCAGCTAGCAACATGTGCTGTATAATAGATTGAAGTAGCAGATTTCTTACTGGATCCTATGTGATGTCAGTGGTTTGCCATTACTGTTCTGCTGTGTTTTGTGATTATTTGCACAGAAAATATAACATACTTGTTCACAGCTGCCAACCCTCCAGGCTCGCAATTAGTGAAAATAGGGATAAAAATAGTGAATTTTGACATGAATTCGTGAAGCGATCTTCAATTCCAGGAATATTTGTCGGAACAAATGTTTAGAATGGTCTCCAGCTGATAAAGGTAGATTGTGTTCAACAAGAAAACTCACAAACAATAATTCAGCATTGGTAGCTTGCAGGTTATCTGTCGAGAGCTGAAATCTGCTGTGAGTTCTTAATTTTCCCAACCTTTATGTGCTTTTTGCTACCAGTGTGCTTCCTCACATCATCTCTGCCACCATCCCCAATGCTAAAATTTGTGGCACACTGCATGCAAAAAGCATGATGTATATCACTGTTTAATGGCAGAATACATGGCCAATTTTTGGTGTATTCCAAACTAAACTTCACTTTTTGTGCAATACATTTCTTTTTCCTTGTGGTGAAGACATTTTCAAGATGTGGTGCAGAATGGTAATTCAAATCAGTGTTTGCGGTTAGGTCCCAGTTTCTCTCAAAAGTATTTGTAAAACTACTCTTTTACACATAGATTAAAATACGCTAAAATGCCTGCTAGTGGGCCAACTGTACCAATCAGCTACAGTTCCACTAATATCACAATTAGCAGTACTGGACCATTTCGGCAACTGCTGATATCATGACTAGCACTTAATGGGAAATCGGTTATTTCATTAAAGATTTAAAATAACTGAGAATTGGGGAATTCCTGAGTTTTTGCATGCAGTGTATATGAGAATAACTGAAGAAGTTGTAAAATTCATGCCAAAATCATGAGGGTTGGCAGCTATGCTTGTCCTATTGCATACAGAAACTAAGTGTCACTTACCTAAGAGAAAATTCAAAGTTAATTACAAGCTATTACCTTACAAGTCATAGGTTTAAATTTCACTTGATCAATAGGTTTGTCAGACACATCACTGAGTAACTGCTCAGCATGAGGACCAATCAAATTGAGACCAGAGTACATGGAGGTAACATCACGCACTTGGACAGAGCCATCTTTTGGCATGTGTTTATGTAACCATGCCAAGCATTTGGTTTGCTGATTGGTTGGTGCAATCAGGAAGAACCTGGAAAGAAAAAAGATGACTCCAGTAATAAATAAAAATATTATTTCCTTGCTTCAATATTGTTGATAATGGTACAGCACTGAACTATATAAACTTCAAGACAATATTTTTAAGATCAAAATATTGATGCATATTTTATTATATATTCATTTTTGTTTCTATTAACTTTACATTGTCAGAATCGTGCAGTATTTTATGATACTGAATGCATGTGCATGACACATGTGCCTAAAAATGATAATGACATAGGAACTACTTTCTATTGTCACAAACAATGGACACAGATGGCAGCACTTTTGATTTAATGTATTTGTCTGTGGATGAAGTAAACCAACTGTTTGAGCCATTTGAAAGTAGAGATACTAAAATTGACAATGTGAATGAATTAATAGTTACAAAAGAAACTTTCAGTGAAGCAAGCGACTGAATGTGATATCAGAAATGTCCAGAGATGGCTTTATGACAACAAAATTGAGACATGCTGCATTGAAAATATCATTCTGGATCATTTAAGCATGTATTTAGCCAAGATGTTTATAACGATTCACAAAGCACATGGTTATGACTATGAGACATGCTCTTTGGATTCTATAAGAAAAGTATGGAAAGGCATCATACGGCTAAAGGGGTATCCTGTCTCTCTTAGAGACTGCCCATTTCAGAAGTCCACTGGAAACACTAAATCTGAAAAAATGCAACTGAAGAAGGTTGGTTTTAGAAGAAAAGCAAAAGCATCAGATCTGAAAAGCCACAATGATGAAGAAGCTTTATTTTCAGCACATGAAATGGACTCTCACATGCCCGCTACTTTGCAATTTTCCCTGTTCTACTTTTTTTGGAAAATGTTTGGATTTAAAGGCTGAGATGAGCACATAAAATTAAAGTTTGGCTATGTATCGACTTCACAGATTCCACTGAAACCCAATATCTTTAATGTGCTGAGAGGGATATCAACACCTTTGACTGTAGTGGAAGTGATTACTACACAACAACAATACCTCAAATTTCTTCCACTGGAACAGCACTGGAAACCCAGCTCATCTCTAACTACATTATTTGAAACAATGACCCTTGGAAATAATAGATGACGACAGCCCCTTTAATTTGACACCAATACCAATGCAGAAACTGACAGAAGCTTCCCTGATATGGTAATTATATTTCTAAAGATTCAATTTATTTCAAACAAAAATATAAATTAAAAAAATTTCAGATGATGTAATGAATGAACACAATTAAATAGATATGAAAGTATACAAAACCGATGGAAAAACCTGTAATAAAATGTGTACTCTGCACAGAAAACAATTTTAACTATCACATGCATCAATTAATGTTGCAAATTATAAGAAAACAATAGATTTTTAACAAAGTGTACACTAAAAAAAATTTAATAAAAAAAATATTTTACTGGATAAAATATTAAAAATTGCAGGTATTTTCCCAGACCAATGGGGATTAATTAACTAAGATCTCTGATGAAACGAGCCGCAGAAAAGGCAGAAATCATGCGGAGAATTACCAACCATTCAGTAAGGAAAACTACTGTGACAATCTTGTCAAAACCTGGGGCCCCTCCAACAAAGATCAGGCAAGTGACTGGGCATAAAAATTTTAATCAATAACTGAATAAATCTACATGCCTTTCTGTATCTTGACTCTCCTCAAAATGTACTTTGTGGGCTATTTCCGCTAATAAGAATTACATAGTTTCCAAGCACTGATCCACAGCTGGAAATGTACTGTATTATGTAGGCCTATAATGTAGACTACATTTGAAACCGAAATCACATTCCAAAGGAGAATTTACTGCACTCCAAAATGAAAAACAGTTGTTGTTCACTAAAAAACAAGGTTTGATTCAGCATTTCCTAAGAATTTAAATTAAAAGACTTTCATATTTTTCCAGCTCAAATCAATAGCAGAACAGAAATAGTTATGTAGCTTGTCGTCAATGCCAGTCCTTCAAGCCACATGTACATTATGTGGAAAACACCCAAAACTAGATAATCAGAATTTAGCTGGATTTACAGAAAAACTAAATCCCTCCATTCCTGACCAACTGGGAACTTTGTTCAATAATAATAATAATAATGAGGACTTTTTGTAAAAATATTTTTCTGAGAAAATCAAACAAAATAAGTGATTTTTTATCAAGATGACTTTTTATTAAATGTTAAGATGTTGATTAAAAAATTTCCCGGCACTAAATGACATTTTTTATAAAACGAGCGATACATCAATTTACCTATTCTGGTCATGATTTTCTTCCCGTTCAATAAATAAGTGCCAATTATTTTGGTACGCTTGATGGGAAAAAATGCAATATAAGCAGGTTACCAAGTTATCCGTGCACAAATTATTGAGGGGCTGATGTGTAATACAGATGAACTTAAAGGCAATAACAATACCAAATTATATAATATGACCTCTGGGCAAGGTAATACAAAGTCTGAGAAGAAAAGACCACAGCAAACAAATTTTAGGTTGAAGAAACCAACTCATGTATGGACAGATGGGAAACATATCTTTGGTTGAGGACATAACAAACTCACAATCTGCAAATAAATGTTCACTGAACCATTTGTGCAGCATGCTTTTGTAAAACAGAGAGGATTGTTTTCTTATACTGCAAGGCAAGAATGACCTAGAAATTGAAAGATCAGACAAGTCATTTTCATTGTTCTTTGAAATGACATTTATGCATTAAAATTTAGTTAAAACCGAACACAAAATAACATTTGTGCCTGAAATGTATCTTCCATGCAGAATGTCATAACTTTCATGCAAAACATTTTCCATCCAGAGTCATAACAAAAGATTAATTTTCATTTTATAGTAAACTTATAACAAGACTTCTTACGTGTTATCCTGGAGAGGAACAACACTGCAGTCATTCTCAAATCCACCCCTTGAATTCTGCATGCCAGTATGGATGATGGCCCCCTCTTCCTCATCAATATTGTTGGAGCAAACATACTGCAGGAAATTCAAGGCTTCTGGACCCTGGGACTGAAAATTGGGTAACTTTTATTTCCAACAAGCAAGTCTGGGCAAATATCCTCCTGAAGAGGACCAAATTAATTGTGTACACTATAATTACAATTTTTGCTTCTGCATAAGATGTGCCTATCTACTCACAATAGGAATCCTGATCTTATAACTTCATTACATGATGTACCTAACTGCTCACAGTTTTGATCCTGATCTTTTAACTTCATCATATGATGTACCTAACTGCTCACAGTATGGAGCCTGATCTTTTAACTTCATCACATGATGTACCTAACTGCTCACAGTATGGAGACTGATCTTTTAACTTCATCACATGATGTACCTAACTGCTCACAGTTTTGATCCTGATCTTTTAACTTCATCACATGATGTACCTAACTGCTCACAGTATGGAGCCTGATCTTTTAACTTCATCACATGATGTACCTAACTGCTCACAGTATTGATCCTGATCTTTTAACTTCATCACATGATGTACCTAACTGCTCACAGCATTGATCCTGATCTTTTAACTTCATCACATGATGTACCTATCTGCTCACAGTATGGAGCCTGATCTATTTTTCATTACATGATGTGCCTATCTGTTAAGAGTATGGATCCTGATCTTATCTTCGTCACATAATGTGCCTGTCTGCTAACAGTAAGGATCCTGATCTTATCTTCATCACATAATATACCTATCTGCTCATAGTATGGATCCTGATCTTATAACTTCTCCACATAATGTGCCTATCTGCTCACAATATTGATCCTGATCTTATAACTTCATCACATGATGTACCTATCTGCTCATAGTATGGATCCTGATCTTATAACTTCATCATATGATGTACCTATCTGCTCACAGTGTGGATCCTGATCTTATCTTCATCACATAATGTACCCACAAACAAGGCTCTACAACTGCTGTTTGTTCTACTTGTGAATGTAAAGAAACAGTATAAACCCTAATCTGAAGGCACATTAAAAACAGCCGATATATTTGTTGACATTCAGTTTGGTTTAAGTTACATAATTATGGGATTACAATGGTCCCTCAAAATAAAGCACCTCAGTATAAGACTGTACTCAATACTTGTATGATGTACCATAAATGGTGCATGATATCTGCTCTTTCATGACCTTTCCCTAATTAATTATCTTAACCTCGATCTTTAAGATTGAGATTTGACTATTATATAAGTTGCTAACATATGTTGTTGTTGTACTGTAATAGCATCTGTCGCAGACAGAGGTGAGATGGCAGTGATCCGTAATGGTGAGCGCTTGAGACCACTCGGCCACTCGGGGCCCCTTGCTAACATAGGTAGCAAAATATCTGCTGGAAAAGTGACAGCCTGCATCAGGAGAAAGGTCACTAACTTACATTATCCCTTTTTGTCACTCAGACCTTAATGATAGGGAAAATGACTGAATCTGCAAGAAACTATCAAGATATATTACAGATTCAAGTTTCATTCAATTATGTTAACTGGTTTAAAAGTTGTACCAATAAATAAATTCAAATAATCAAGATGAAACTTGACAGTAAAATTGGGTTTCATTCATTAATGTACAAATAAAGTGTGGTTACTTTGATGTGTGACCTAAACCATGGCCTGAAATTATATGTCAGGATTTGGTTGCTTGGGTTTGGATATTTCTTGCTTTCTGGAACACTGAATGGAATATTTTCTGTATTTCTGGACAAGGAAAAATAGTACTTATTGCCATCAGATATCATGCCAAAATTATGGTACTCTTAATAAAGATACAAGTCACAGAATCACAGTTTGTTTGTCATGACTCCCACGTAAAGGAAGGCGGGGGGGGGGGGGTCTGTCAGTGGTATAAACTACACTATCTCATCATGATATGTACTTGGGCAAAGTTTCATGAAATTCACTCCAATAGCAGCAGGGGTTGTGGGGTAGCCAACGGGGGGTGGGGGTGGGGTGGGGGCAACAGCGTATCCCACAAGAAGGGCCCTGATTCTACAATCCGGGCCTTGTAAAAATGTTGATTTCTTTGTTTTGATAACCCAATCCAACCCTTGTATGTAAGCCTGGTTGGCAAGATGAAATCCACACAGGCCAACCATTTCACTGAAGCACAACAACAACAACACCCAGCTGTGGTCTCGTGGTGCAAAAAAAATATTACGAGCCACACATATTGCTGCATTTACCGAGTTTGAAGTGCATTTTAATATATCCGCTGAATTGGCATGTGTATTTAAATCAATTTTTATAACAATAATAATGAGTGAGTCTGCGCTAACTATGGAATCTCGTACAGCTAAACTAGCTCAATAACAACTAGAAGCAATTAAGAAATATCACTCCATCTGTGCTTCTGTCAAACAGAAGCTACAACAACATCAGGAAGCTTAAGTGGAATTTACAGAAGGTACAGAACAGTTATTTAAACCAATTGTTGAACCAACCCAAAAAATTGTTACAGCAACTGAGGCAACACAAAAAGCTCTTAAGACATTACCCAAGGATATTGCTGGCCATCTTCAACCCCCACGACCACCTGTTCAACCACAACCCAAAGATCAACCACCTCTTCAACCACCACCAAAAGGTAAAACTAACATAATGAATACATTTACTGAGGAAAGTATTGCCCCTATCATGAATAGAGACCAAATACTTGGTATTTCCACATTTGGATATGATTGTAGAGAACAATATGTAAACCCCGAACATCTTGACAGTCTAAAATATGCCAATTGGTTTAAAGATGTATACTGCATTGCCAGTAAAACCAAGCAAGTCAGATCTAATGATGAAATAAAAATCTGAAGCTCTTTAACCAAACAGTAGAAGAATATGCACCAAGAGTAGAACAGGGAAGGGAAGAAAAACATGAAGAAGGGAAGCATTAACTTGAAAAAACAGCAGACGAATGGAGAAAGTCAGGCATAAAAACTGGATCTGAAAAAAAGACTAAAAAGTTGGGTCAAGGAAACACCAACCTGCTCTGGAACCACAACCAGATCCACATGATGAATCACTTGAAGAAGCAACCAGAAGTGGCCATGCCATTTGCAATCATGGTCATAAAAAACAAACCTTGCTGATGATTTATGATAAACTTTGTCCCAACCAGGTCTTCGCTGATGTTGATCAAATAGAAATTTTGATTGGTGAAAGACAAGCCAGAAATAATTCCATCAAAATCATCAATGAAGTAGCTGCAATTGTCAGTGTTTATTTAGCAGTGGCATCATGGATAGCAGCATTTATTGGCCACTGATTGAAGAAATTGCCAATGATTACTACAGCAACTGATCAATAAGATTGGTGATAACAAAATAACATGATTTTACACAATGCTCAACATGGATCAGTGGTGGTCATGGTGATAAATTTGTGCTTACCAACATATAAAGCTATCTACTAAGATGGACATGGTGATGTTGTTCAAGGTTTATTTAAAAGGTTAGCTGCAAAAGCAATGCTGATGGCAAAACAACTAGGAATGAAACCAATTGAAGTCGTTCATGATAAGGGTATTGGCACTGTTGGTGATGCTGCTGGTAAAGCATTCTCGGCGATCCTAGACAGACATTATTAATATGAAAAAAACCACAGCTACAGCCAGTAAAACTGCGCCGTACCAAAGTGATGCCAGCAAGTGTCAGTAAAATAACAATTCATGCCACCAATGAACAACTAAAAGAATGAGCTGGCGTGTCATCACTGACAGAACAACAAGCTGTGACGAGAGAAAAAAATATAACAGCAAGTCTGATAGTGTGAAGTGGCCTGGGTTTTAAACAACAAATAATATAATAAAATGTTCAAGCATGTATCTATCTGCAACTCAGATGGATGCGCCTGTCCTCAAGGATGAATTGGCGTGTAATTATCAGTATTATTCCTGCAATGCATGTGTACCTGATACAGAGAGAATAATCAACTACAAGTTTCTTGCCTGCTGAGGCGTTCACTGAGCTTGAAGGGAAAATTTTGAAAGCAGATGATACAGAATTTGGAATAGGAGAGTGAGTTGGTTTTGGTAACAATGGCGTTATCACATTGCCAAATACAGCATTGATGGAAAGAATATTGAATCATGTCTCAAAAATGTTGATGTTGCTACAATGATTGTCGGGATATCATGATACAGTGATGATTATTTGCAGTCCACTGGTCCTTCAATAATGTTCACGAAGGATACCACTGATCACCCAGAAACCAGTAACAAGAGAATGAACGATGCTGGAACTGAGGTCACATCGATGAATAAAGATTTCAACCAGGATTTGCAGCACGCTTCAAGAAAATGCCAGAGTAGATCACAGACGCAAAACTAAATGGTGTTTGACATTTTGGGGGAGGGAGGTTTCTCTGAGAATAAATGGACATCAAGAACCAACCAAAGAGGTCTTACTGAATTTTAAAAACAATCATGCTGTGCATGTGTATCATCATTTGATGACATTCATGGGCCGTGATCAGAATGTTGATTCTGGTTTGCAGGTATCTCAGTGGGATTTTATAACGCTATATCCTATCTATTATGTCTCACTGGAACACTGGGATTAGTTCAGACAATCTATCGTTGACATACACTTTTGAGCTCATGCAGCATGACTACCCGCTAGTGGTTATAGAGCAATCACTATAATATTTTCAGATTAAACAGTGCAGCTTGAAGGTGTTGGTGGAAAAATGAGAGTAGCTGATGCACTCATGGAAAACATGTAATAAAATCATTCATAATGTTATCATGGTGGTATATTTCCACTTCTAGCAGTGACACCAGTGCTGACTGTGACTGCAGCTCCAGCTGTTGCAAAAGCAGTCGCACTTGGTGCATTTTGCATCAGCTGCCAGCCTGGCATTGAAAAAAGCAACAGGAAATGGTTTTAAAACATAATATTTAAAAAAAGGGATGGGGTCCAAGATTACCAGGAAAGTGGTACGGTCAAGGTCTGTGACTGCCAGAAACATTTTGCTGAAACAACCCATGTATAATTTTTATTTACTTGTTGTGACTTGGCAATTAAACATAAAAACTTCAGGTGTTTTCATACATGACCAATTGCCAAAACAACTGAACCATGCTGAAACTGGCAACATTAATCTCAATGGCCATTCTTGTCCAGGTAATCACTGGGTTGCATAAGTGGTTGATCCACGTAGTGTTGTTTATTATGATACGTATGGATTGGTGTCACTGAGAGAATTTAAAAAATATATGTGAGGCTTTGCCAAAGACAGTACCACTATCCCACTCTGGTATTAAACATTACCAACGGAGACATTAACGGAAATGTTGATAAATCGCCGGACCTGCATTTAATCATTATGAGAGAAAAAAGCATTAATTAGACTTCAGCTGGACAAGATTCAATGTGAGATAATGCACAGTGTGATTCTAGAAACGGCAATCAATGACTTCTGGAACTTATGGCGCCCCAGTGATCTGACTGTTGCATACAGGAAAATAGTTTTGTGATTCTCTTCAACGTAGACTATTTGAATTTCATAAGGAATGATTTCCCACATTGGCAGTTCCACTTTGTTATTATCCAGATGATACCTTACGATAGAATAATGACGTTGAGATGCCAGGAACGGTGACCTAGCAAACGCTCATTCTTAATGATATTGCTGATTTCCCCATGGATGTTGTTCAGCAGACACAACAACCACCATGCTGGACGCAATAACAATTCACTCATCGCGTGGACTAACAATCCCAGATACTAATGTATGGATTGTCGACGATCATGTCGAATGGTAAAATTTAATGTATCTGGTAATATCGACTGGTACAAAAATGTCTCAGCTATGGAGAATTGTCTATGACAATACTAAGATGGTTTATAATCATCCTCAGGTGGGATCCATCAATAAAATTCCCGGCACAGTAAACAAAAATTAGCTGGCTATCAGCGAGATGACAAAAATAATAAATGCCAGTTTGATCTTGATGCTGAATTTATCATGACACTGAAGCAACGTCAAAACAATAACTGTGCTTGTTGTAACACAAAAATGTTGTAGGAATATTTTCCTAACGACATGAGAATTTACAGTGGACAGAATTGATAGCAGTCTTGGTCAAACATGCAAAAACGTCACATGTCCTGAGTGTAAACTGATGTCGGGGTGCTAGACCCCCATGGTGTTAGTGACATGATGCACTAGTGAATCCAACCTGGTGGTAATATGTGTATTTTCAGGAATTACCTGTAATTGTTCATGGACAAATCCAAGCTGAGGAGCCGCCAAATCTAGTCTGTAGATTGCAGGCCTGCCTGTAGATCTTACCACAGATAAGACCGCTTGCTCTTTTTTTACAACCTTCAACATCACCAGGTTCCTATAAATATCTGACTGTCACGTTACTACCCTGCACTGGTCTTGCTGGCAAGTCGTGCCTCTTAGTAGGTACATTTCTTCATGACAGACAGGTTTCATAGCAATTCCACACGTGACTCGTTGTTTAATGTGGCTATCATGTGCGGTAGTTTCGCAAGCCATTTTTGACATCCGTCCTTGCTCAATAATTCCTGGGCATACTGACGTCCAAATAACCACTCAGCAGGTGTTTGATAAAATCATTTAATGATTGTCTCATCACAATATACGGTAGTGTGCCCTCATTTGATTTCAACGTTATACTGTTGCATCAGCGATGTTAACACCCAAGAAATTCTTTGCCAGGATCAACCTGTAGCAACTGTGGCCATCGTAAAGGTCCATGTGAATAGACTTGTTCAAACGTGGCTCTGACTTAAGTTGCTGATTTAGTCGATAGCGGTTCTGCTTCCTTGTATCTGCTTGCAACACCAATGAATGTCAATGCATATTTGTATGTGCACAAACGACTCTGTTGTTTACCTGATGTGCCAGTGATAGTTTCATGTGGTAAAAACAAAATATCTGCCTGATTAACTTTGTTGCTAACATCAAACCATCCATGTTTTAGCCTATTGGGACAATATGTGGCAACACCCTGCGAGACACCTGCTGCATCGACAAGTTTGCTAATCGCTGCTGTACCTTTCCAGTACCATCTTGGACTATAATAAATGGATTCCATTATTAATTACTGGAGTTAATTGCCCACCCTGTGGCTAACTTACCACTCATAGCCAATCTTATCAATCTTATCAACCAGTTGGCGAACGATTCTCACAACTTGACATCAGTAATATGACACTGTTGCAGATTTTTATATTTGTACGCGACGTCATGAGCATGGCACACTTGATCAAATGCAATTCCTGAAATTCACCTGGTTTGGATTGATTTCTTTCATCAAGTCTTATATCAAGCCATGTTCCAGGACCACAGTAATTATATCCCGAAAGATGTTTTTCCCAAGGTACTTCCCCCGTGGTGTTCCTGGTAATCACCCAAGCAACACTGCAATATCGCCGCCAGTGACCAAGGTGATCGTTGGTTACTCATTACCGCTCACAAACTTATATTTTTTGTGCCACATTTTACACACTTTACTGTAAGTAATTGGCTGTTATTCCTTGTCATTGTTGCTCTTAGCGTAGTTGTATCTGCAACCACCTTGTATTAACCACAATATATGCTCATGATGATGCAATATGAACATGACTGACATTTAAGCGACACAAACACAAGCTCCTGTAAAGTATCATACAGCATTACCAAACTGTATTCAAGCCATTATCACTGGTCCATCTGGGTCAGGTAAAACTCAGTTGTTGCTCAACTTGATAATGAGGTGGCTCAAATGGGAGAAACTTTATTTAGTAGCGCCATCCTCAGAAGACCAACGATGTTGTGATGTCCTCAAGAAATTAAATGACACTGCAAATGATTCCTGGATACAGGTGTTGTTGAATTTATCATGGACATCAATGATGCACTGTTGGTCGAAGATCCTGATGCTAGTATTAATAATTTTGCAGTTTACAGTGATGTCATACTTGACAACAAACAAATCCAGCCAGAATATTTTCATGAGGCAGACATAAAAACACAGATGTCATTTATGTTACACAGTGGTACATGCAGATCCTCTAAAGTGATTAAGTGATAACTGTAATATTTTGGTTATCGTTAATGGTGTTGATTCACATACACAGAAATATTCATCAGACCTGGTGTCCCAGCAACATGGACATAAATAAGTTTTTTTGCACATGATCTGAGAACTCAACATAAATTCATTACAATCAGTTTACATGATCCAAAAACATGTAAATGCATTGGTCTTGATAGAAGCTTTGGTTGAGCAACCTGTATACTAAAATGTATATCAAACTGTAAATGCAGTGACATGTGTGAACCATAATTATTTTTGCACGATGAGACCGCATCTGAGCAATATTGTTGTTGTGCTTCAGTGAAATGGTTGCCAACCAGGTTTACATACAAGGCTTGGATTGGCTTTTGGCAACAAAGAAATCAACATTTTCACAAGCCTCAGATTGTAGAATCAATGCTTTACTGGGGGTTGGCTGTCACACCCTGAAAAAAGATTGGCTGACCCCCGCTGCTGCTCCAACTGTTACAATGTTATGGACTAACAGGACAAGCAAATCTTATCAGATGGATGGATAGATTAATGTACAGACAACTGGATTGACACATGGGTAAACCGATGACATAACATAATATTCCAACTTAATATGGACATATAAGAAGTCGAGACTACACTTTCAAGGTCATGTACATATCAATTCTATTCCATTTATACTGCATATCATGTAAGATTTTGTTCCGCAATGACCTACACGTTTTAGTCAAGTAATGGTCCTCAATTTTGTCACCCCTCATTCATACAATCCTTAAAGTTCTGCTTAATAAAATGAATTGAATTCAGAGAATTAAAATTGTAATTGTCAAATTATGCTGCCATGAAAGTGCAGTGGTAGAGAACAAAATTGTAATCTTTGAAACTCTACGATAGAAACATAAAGTTATACTGCAAAATTCTGCTGATCTGTACTCCAATTATCCAAACTTTTCCGTCATCAGGACCAATTAAATATATTTGGACATATAATCTGTTCTGTACTGGGCAATCATTAATCCAGACACAATCTGCATCTCTCAGGGAGTTCAAATACGTAGTGTTTTAATGTACCAATGTCTCACTACTTAGAGATATAAGAAAGATAAAAGCATTTTATACCTTTATTTCCATCTTGGTGAATGAAGACATATCAATGAGTGCCACCCTCTCCTTACAAGCCCAGTATTCATCCCTCACACACTCAAACCATCCAGGCTTGCCAAATGTCCCTCTTATCTGTCTGGTAACATCCACATACTCATCTATGATGGCAAACAACACCTTTCAGTCTTAAATGTTAATTCCAGCTATGGACTAAAATATGTTTCTTCTATAATACCTACCCAATGATAATATGTTAGAAGAATATCCACTACATTATAAGTCCAGCCTTGCCAGACAAGTATGTCTTTTGGCTTGCTATGTCAATTATTTTCTAAAATGTCTACCTAGATGGCAGTCAGAAGAGAGTGGTCTCTCCTTGAATAGAATGATTGGTAATTTGTTAATTACTGCTGGAATGGTAATGCACACTCTTTCAGTAATAATGTAAACTGTGTTGGAGGGTATGGAAGGAAAGGAGTGTATTTTGACCACGTAAGTATTCTAGCAGAAACAAAAAATATTTTTCACTTCCAAGTATTTCACCCATTCAATAGCTGTAATGAATACCAAATTTTATAATTGAATTATATTATATTAAAATAGGATTGGAATATTCACTGACAGTATTAAAGGTATCAAACAAATTCTATTTTCTTTGTCTACTTTAACATTTATTGCTATCACCACCCCCAATTCCCAGCCAAGTCACATTGAAAAAAACTAAATATAGTCATCTAAACCTAATTAAGTGACAATGTAGAGGTCTCAAATATATTTTTTGAATATTTAAACAGATAATCAGATGAATGTAGATGTGATATTCCTAATCTTTAAACTCATTACAAACATAAAAATTGGCAGAAACTAGATTTATCTGTTCAGTAAAGTGAAGTAAGTATCTATGGGATGTGACATGCAGAACAGATAATCCATTATACCCTTGATTAAAGAACCTCGCTGTTGTCTTTTCCTCCTTGAACGGTAATAAGAGGCATGATCTCCCTCAAATGTACAGGCATGGTCCTTTTCAGGTACCCCTTCAAGGGGGGTTCCTTGGGTCTTGTTGATGAGACTGAACTGAATGAAGTGTCCAGAGTAGCCTGATTTCTGATAAGCAAGAGCCTGTTTGACAATGTATTTAACTTTACAATTACACACACAAAAAATAGAGAAAGCTAACCTGAAGCTTTCGTCATTATGCTAAGGACTTCATCAGCAGACTGATGTGATCTCTACTAACTGTCATCATTGCTCGATGGAATGGTGAGCGATGTTAACAGATTGTCTCAGATAAGCGGAAGCTTGTAACGTCTCCCATCCCCGTTCAACATTGGTTTGTACGTATGGATGTAAACTGATTCCTTAAACCCCCACTCTAACCAGGCTCGTCCTCGATGTAGGATATTTACAGAGTTCCTAGTTACAGCATGCCCAGGGCAAACATGAGCTTGAATTTGGTCTTCTATGTTCATTAAATTTTGCTGCATATATGGGACAATCTTTTAACATCACTCACCATTTGGTGATTTCCCATACTATCCCTGAATCAATGCTGTGGTTGTGGGGAAGGAAAATGGTCTCCTTGGTCGCTTGTTTGCAGGCCTCTTCAGTCTGGCAGTTAAAGGGATGGCTAGAGGATAAAGGCTATGCTCTTAGCTTGGTCTTATGTTGGTCCTTCAGGGAAGTGCAGGCAGAGAGCTGCATTCTGCCAGTTGTAAATCTGTAGCAGTGGATACAGCATTGGCCAAACAGATGTGTTCAGAGGCTCTGTTCAATACCTGGACCATTCGTGAGACCAATACCCATGCATGCTTTGAAGTATTCATTGTGGGAGAGGAAAAGCTATGATCTTCATGTTGGAAGATTGCCTTAAAGATGAAGTTTAACATCAAAGCCACAGTAACGATATTACACATGAACTGCAAAGTGTCATCAGAGGCCATACAATCTATATGTATGGAAGGTGGCTTTGTCATCCCCAATGTGGTGATATCACTGTTGACTGCTGGAGTTTCCAAATGAAATAATGGCGTATGGCCCAGGTAGAACTGCCAACAAACTGATGATCATGGCAGGTCAGAAGGTCCGTAATATTCCAAGACTGCTGAAGTTGCCTGAATACAGTCTGGCAGTCTGGGCACAGAGCTATACCAAATTATGGTTATATGGAAAAAGTAGTAACGATCTCAACTACAATACTACCTGTAGGGAAGGTCAAGGATGGCATGTACAGGTAGAATCATTGAAGCATGGTGTTCCAAGGCTATGGATACCTTGGTAAAGGAAATTCTCCTATTCCTACCAGCAATGATGGAATTATACATGTACAGTAGTCCCCATCTTTAACGATCCCCGGATGAATACCTTGAAACAGAAACTTACTGATATGTTCGTAATGGAATTATATATATCCCAAACTACATGTGAAGTTGCAAGTACCTAAATGTTTGACGATAAGAAAGTATAAGCATATTGTAAAGGCATAACTTTGTCAGCATAGGAAAAAGCTGGAAATATAGATGGAGCATACTTTCCTTTGATTCTGGCTTTTGCGAGGCCTCTCATGCTTCTTGGTATGAACGGAAGTAGCAACTACGTGGTTCTGAGAGAATAGGCCAAAAAGTTTCATACCTAAGGGAGATCATTCTGCTCAACACAGGCTGGCAGACAATTTTTAGCTCCCTTTAACTAAAACTAGGATATGGGAGGGCTGGATTGGTGAGGCAGTAGTAATTCTCCTAAGGTATTATCATTGTTAACATGTTGAAAAAAGAAATCATGCATTTCCAACATTAAACAAATAACTTTCAAAATATATCTGCAGAGGAAAATTTCTTGTTTAGTGATTATTTGGCAAACAAGGTTCAAGATGTCACTATTGTAATATCAGTAAGCTGACTGGTTTCAAGCTGGAACTTATTGGTTCCTGGCTCTTTCTTGTAAGAACCAGAGTAATGAAAGGAAGAAGAACCAGTGAACATACAAAGAAAAGATGATACAAAAATAGTGACTACTCAGTTATCAAAAAGGTTTAATTCTGAAATCTAAAATACCTGAAAGGTTGAATCATAGAGGGATGATCAAAACTTAAAAGTTTGTTTTCTTCAAATAATTAGAGAGTTCATTTCATAAAAGACTCTAATTTAATGAGTTTTATGAGAAAATATCATTATAATAATGCAACTGGGTTTTAAAGCTAATTTGTAGTAAAGAGAACAAATATGAATTTGTATTAAATAGCTGTGGAGATCTTCCTGGAGAAAACTATAAATTGTACGCATCAAGTAAGACCAATAATGTCTTGTCTCTTGCCTGCACTCAAAAATAGATCTCAATGTATACTAAAATTCATGCTTGTCTTTTCTAAAAATACCAAGTAGGTATTGACAGAATATGTGACTGCCTTTGTCTGATCTCAAACTAAATATCCTTTTTGTGATCTAAAACAAGATTACTATGATCTTATTTGTACATTTTACCAACCAATAAAAATACAATATAGAAAGTAGATCAACTATGATTTGAATTTAATTGTCTACTGGAACATGTATGTTTCTGCTGAGAGAATTAAAAAATTCAATACATGAAAAATATACACAAAATAATTTCATGTTGCAATTTTAATTCCTCTGGATGAAAAATTATTTAAGCGATATCAACAAAAAGAGTGATGAATCATTTTCAATATACCAGTGATGCATTTCTTAACTTTCCTGAAAGAAACACAATGTGGGTATTTAAAAATTTAGTTAACATCACGTTAGTTTCTATGCTTTCAGGGCACAACCGTTTGCCAAATATAATCAATATTGAAATAAATTATTCTTTGAAAAAAGAGAAATTGGCACACATGTGCATTCTATTTCAAGGAAATTCATGTCAGAGCAGAGAAGTTTTCAACACTTGAACCTACCAGCAGAAGTAGGGTTAAACCAAGCTGCTCTCTCATAAGCATTCGTCTCACCAAAGCTTGCTCCTGCTACCTTTAACTGGGTGTGAATTGGAGAAGTTCTCAGATTTCTGCCACTCTGCCACTGTTCCTGAGGATAAGTTAAGTGATAGAATCCTGAAAAGATAATAGGGCTAGTTTAAGGCTAGTTTCGTATTATACAATCTTTTGCATGTTCTCCAACCATTTAATGCATCTTTATTGACATGCTCCAAATGCTTTATTGTTGACAATAGACCCTTTTCAAGGTATAACATTAGAGTGTACTAAAAAATGGCAGTCAGTCTCTAATGCCTGATGAATATGATGTGGTTTGAGCCAAAACGACATTTGTGATAATGGTTGTGGTATGCTTTCCCATGCATCTTAGTATCTGACAAATGGTCTATTGTGGCCAAAACATATACAGAATAGTTACCAATTATGCTTATTCAGCTTTGCTTACACAATATGCCTTGTGGTAATACTGTGTGTGTAACAACCTTAATCATGTGGAAATCAGAAATCTTTCAATGCAGGAGTAAAGTCAACTTACATTTAAAACTGTTGCATTGAGTGACAGAAAATATAGCAAAAATGCTTCTTTTCATTCACTGTAGTAAAATTA
This sequence comes from Sinohyriopsis cumingii, assembly GCA_028554795.2. Lineage (NCBI taxonomy): Eukaryota > Metazoa > Mollusca > Bivalvia > Unionida > Unionidae > Sinohyriopsis > Sinohyriopsis cumingii. The sequence goes on along the minus strand of CM068838.1, from coordinate 132,932,490 downwards.
GTTAAAATATAAATGATGCTTGTGACTTAAATATTCAAGGATACAATCAAAATTAAATAATAATAATAATAATAATAATAATAATAATAATATTAATAACAATGATAATAATAATAACAATAATAATAATGAACCTAATTGGTCTTTATGGGGGGTACTCTACAACTATACTTTTAAGAGAGTGACAGGTGCAAGGCAAAGTTGTTTGCATTTGGAAAATTGCATAATGGAAAATGTCGGCATATCTCTATGCTACTTTTATGTACTGTGGCTGAAATTTCTTTACATACTGTACTTGTAGAAGTTGTACAAGATCTAAGCACACAACGGAACATAATGGGTGCTCCCATGTTCTAAAAAAATCAGCCTGAATTAGTCTGAAGTATACTAACTTTAGCAGTTATTAAAATAGGGAACACAAATTGTGAGGTGACATTAGCTTCTGAAAGTGCAATGAATGAATTAAAATATATATAAAAAAGTTTAAAAAAAAGGTCATTGGCTCATTCTTTTATACAATTTTCCTTCAAAATCCAGGAAGTACAAATGAGTGGAGCTAGCAGTTTTTATTAAGCAAGTGCACCTCTAACATAAGGTTAAGCTGTATACTATATAACCCAAATTACACACATCATTCCCAAAATACATAGAATCAAAGTTCTTTTAACAATGCATAAAATACAGAAGGTCTATTTTAAATAACAAGATTAACCAGTGAGGAAAACCTAGGATTTTTTTTTTTCAAAATTAAAACCCAATGCAAATTGCAAAACTACTGAGTACTACCCATACTATATTGAAAAAGGGAAGAAATTTTTATTTGTTACCCCTCACCCCTTACCACTGTCAAGTTACTGGCCATCAACTGGCTGTTTAACAGTTTTAAACTAGGTGACATATCAATAAGGATGCTCACATTTGCAGTGGGGTGTGGGTGGGTTACATAGTAATGTCATCAGGTAAGTATTCTTCTTGCAGGACAGTGAGTCTGCCAATACATTAACTATCCTCTGGATATGCCAAATGTAAACATGGATTTGTCATTGAGTACATCACTTTGGAAAATGACAAACAAGAATATAAAGTTCTGGGTACTTGTTTCTGCTTTGCTGTTTGAGACAGGTCACCACAGTGAAGTTGTTGGAAAGAATGTGAACTCCACTCGCATGTAGGTTCTCCAGCCATCAATGAGAAGCTTTCAAAGCATTTCGATCTTGAGGATGTTGATATGTAAATAATGATCCTGAGTGAGCCACACTCCTATGCTATCCTGAAATGGTAGCAGACTTGCTCACCATGACTTCTGTGTTCACATCCATAGCAATCATGATTGCCAGAGGTTGTACTTGCAGAGTTATCCCCGATGCAAGTCCAGAGTGGTTTTCCTGCCTTCAAGATACAACCTCTCATTGTGCAGATTGTGAAAGTTGGTGCAATGGTCAAGGGTTCAGCCTGCAACTGAACTATATAATAACTCTTATGGGAACCCAAGAAAGTCAACAAGGACTAAGACGTACACTGCCACACTGAGCAGAACTTGCCAGGCAAAGGAATTATCTAGCAGATGGATTGCTCCATATAGACACAGAATTTACCATTGCATGAATTCAATTTTCATTCCTGTGGGAAACATTCTTTTTACTTGAACACTGATTCCAGATCTAGTCAACCGAAAACTTGAAAGGGTAAAGGTCAGAAATGTCCTTGCTGACAAGTGGATTGAGAATGAAAAGGAAGGTGACACATGGAATCATGTCTTGCTCCAATATATAACTAGCCTGCTGCTTTGTAACCTGTTGTGGATGAATCACAGAACTTCTGGAAGCCATCTGAGTGATGACATGAAGTCACACCTCTTGCAAGTCCACACTAAATGCATAGTCTCTACAACTGATGGCATTAGAACCCATTGTTGCATTCCAGTGCAAACCAAAAAGCATAACATAACTGACTAAAATGTGCTTAGGTTGATGACCAGATGATAAATGCTGCATTGTAATTGAAAGAACTCTGGGCAAAGGTTTAGAAGATGTGCTGAGCTTGATACTTAGTCCCAGGGAAACTATCTGTCGGGTCCACATATCATATTGGTAAATCTTCCCCATTCGGCAATGAAAGATTCAAGCTTTCTCCATACCATTATATATTTTATAAGGGAGGAGGATGGGCATAGATATGTGTCATTTAAAATAGGGAAGGTATCGTGGAATGCACATGAAAATTAATTACCTCCCTTTGACTCTTCCACTTATTTCAGGAGAACTGTGGTTAATGGCGTTTATAAAGTATGTAGGATTGCTTCCCAGTGGCCTGTGGTCTAGTGACATCCCTGTGACCTTTTGTTGGTTGCTTTGCAACTCCCTCTGCTGTAGCTGGTAGTAGTTGTAGTTCTCCAAATGTATTATGATTAGGTAATGTGTTTAAAGAAGAAAGAAACATATCTGCAATATATTTTACATTTAATACCTACTGGTTAAACACTCTACTTTATTTAATTCTTTTCAGTTCAGATGCACTGTGCTGTCTGTTGTAGCAATGAGCATCATTTTCCTTTAACATGATAACTGTCTCAGCAGTTTGAGCTCCTGTGATCTAAATTCAGTGGGTTTTTTCTTACAAGAAGAAAACAGTCTTTCTTTCCACCATGTATGATGCTAAAATACTGATTACACAGATAATAAAAGGCCAATGTTTCACCTTTTGTTGATCTCAATAACTTGTTTGTACAGTAGAACTTTGATTATCCAGCACCCAATTAACCATCAGTTTCTGTTAACCATCAGGGCATTGTACGTCAAAATATTAAAAACAGGCATATGTACATATGTAGATATTATGATTTTTGATGACCCAGTCTATTGTATAATACTTTTAATGTACATATTTTATTATCTGTCTATTCTTATATCCGTCATGGTCTTAGTCCCGCACCCTGATGGACAATCGAAGTTCTACTGTATTCTGGTTTGAACTTCTCTGTTCTTTTTGTTTAATCTTTCTTGGTGGCTTATCATCTGAGTCAGTTTCATGAGCGCATTTTATTTTTTGGGTTGCCATATCTGGTTACACTAATACTGGATCCAAACAAAATATCAAATCTGAATTAAAACAACTCATTCCATAATGGAATTCATGATTTTTACTGAAATTTGTATGGGAAATCATAATGGCATAAGTTATCCCTGAAAATTGTAATGTTTCTGCTAGTAAGGGTAGGCAACTCTGCCACGTCCAGGTGGACAAATTGATGGGATGGGATGAGATCTGACTTTCCAGTACACTAAAAAGCCTAGATGACCTAAAAAGGAAAGAAGATTATTCCTGCACTTCACCAAATTGAACTTGCTGTCTAGCTACCACAGTCACTGTTGGCAATGTTGACCAGAAATGTGTGACAACACAGTTGATGATTTTTGTGAATGCCCAGGGACTAACACTGAGACCAACTGGGAGTAGACAAAATTTTATTTCTTTTCCTTGGTAGGTAAACTGATGGATTTTGCATGAATCTGTGGGAATAGGGACATGAAAATATACATCAAATCAGGTATCAGAAATGGAATTGTGCACAGCCCTATTGATGACCTTGGCAATCCTGGCCACATACTTATTTGTATAATCTCTGCATGATTTTTAGCCAGTTTGAAACTGTCGAAATGTGCTAGGTCTAACAGAGAAGATGTTGCCAGAATGTTATACACATACTTAAAGGCTGCAGGAAAAACATTTTTTTCCACCTTGTAAAACAGTGGATCTTGTCACATTCACTGCTCCAATGTTTTCATCTAATGTCAAACTTACTGGTAAATGTGTCCAAATGTGTTCAATACCTGCAAGACAAAAATGTTGCTGGTAGCAGATTCTAAGAAAAGAATGCACTTGAATTCATCGATCTTATCCACCTGCAATTTGGCAATCCTTTGTTCATCATATCTACCAAATGTAATCATTGCAGTCAGCATTGTATGCATGGGGAGAATGGGTACTGCACATGGAACTGAAGCCATCTTCAGGTGAATGCTCAGAATGTTGCACTCCATCTGACACTTCACATATCTCTCCATGCTCTTGATGCAGTCACCAGATACTTTCTCACCATAACGAGCACATACCGCAGGCTGAGGATGATGAAACACTTTGTGCTAGCATGACATGTCTCACATGTCTTCATTATCTTTAAACTTCTTGTACTTAACAGCATTTCGTCACAACTGTTTAACTGCAACGTCATGAACAACAAACACTCAGAAAATACTAAACAATCAAACAATATATACGGTGAATGTGAATAAACAACCAACACTATACACTAAATGACACCATGTGGAACCAAAAAGTCAGAATAAACAAAGTCCGTAACTGCCAAAATATTCCCATAAATATTGATCATAAATAAAATATCATAAGTGCAACATGTAACAGATACATGAATACAAACTATTATAATGATTTTCTGGATGGATGGGTTCAAAATCATGAAGATATGGTCTTGTGGTACTATGTTGATAGTACCCAGTGAAAGCTTAAAACCGGTAAACATCTGGTTGATAGGCAGCCACCAAGCAGTGGTATGGGTAAGATTTTATTCCTTTTATCTATATGGAATGTCAAGGGAAAAGACAACTTTTTTTAAAAATTGCCCCTTTGGGTGGGCTGGATTCTGGAGTTAGGAGTTTATTTTCCTGACACTATTGTGATCATGGAATGTTTACAAAGAAAGCGAAGTTTTTCAGTAATTTATGTTTCTCCAAGAACACTTACCCTATCACATTGCTAATGTTACTGTGAATGGGAAATGTATCCAAGGAGAAATTAAAATTTGTGATGGATGTGATGGGATGAGATGACATGATGAGCTGGAGAAGGCAGACATGGGTAACATTATATGCCCTTTCCATATATTTGGCAAGGGCATAACAAAATAAAAATCTGTCAAGTTCTTCTGATTGAAAGGAGACCTGAATATCTACTCTAAATAATGCTGATAGTTTACTGGGGGTGGGGAATCAATCATAAGGTTAAAAGGAGACAATAATCCTGTTAAAGGCCACCTGAACAAAGTCATCTATCATCTACTTGTGAGGATACATATGACTTCCAACTTTTATTTGTTGATATTCTAAAAGTATTATACAGACCCTGAAACATGTAATCTGAAATCAATGAAAATAAGAGTGAACGAGGAAGGAATTACAGAATTAATGCAAATGAAATTATGAAGAAAACAGTACAAATGCAAAATGCAGAACAGTGAGTGCAAATGCACCTCATATTAGTGAATTTGAAAATCTATTCTTTTCAGGCTGCAAAAAACTTTCCACAGTTGAAAACCCTATTGCATGATAATCCAGGATCAGATCCTTTACAATCACAATGCTCATTCCAGAAAATGGAAAGAGTGGGGCCATAAGTCCCTATTAGGTATTATAAATGTGAGGTCCTTCAAACAAGACAGGGGCCCCGAGTGGCCGAGTGCTCTAAAGTGTTCACCATTACAGATCACTGCCATCTCACCTCTGTCTGCGTGGGTTCGAGTCTCGGATTCAGCTAATGTGGTTGTGTGAGAAAGCTTGCCAGTAGCTTCTCATGGGTCAGTGGTTCTTTTCGGGGTTTTCCCGGGTTCTTCCTCCACCATTTATACTGACCACCATGTATAGCCTATCTTGTGCTGAGAAATGGCGTTAAACCCTACAACAACAACATCAAACAAGACAGGGGTCATCGATACAATTACCTGTTTCTTGTTTCTTCAACACATATCATTATGAGCCCATCCCCTGCTGTGGGTCTTTGGTACCAGAATTTTGAATTCCACATGCTCGAGTAATGATTTCTTCTTGAATTTATTATGGACATTTGAGCTGACATTTTCAACCTTGTAAGTTACTCTGAAAATAAATGCAGTAGTGATCCTGCTGAAGGTTTGATCTTCTCTTATCAACATTTTCTATCTATGATCATTGAGCATGTGTTCTCAATCAGTGCCGAAGCCAACCAAAGTCAGTAAGACATTTCTGTCAGTTAGTCAAACTAACTGTCGTGTACTTCCCTGGCAGGATGTGCACTTTATTTCTAAGCAAACTTGACACATGCTTGATTCAGTCTTAAATCAGCTGTAAGGATATCTTTATCTTTTGAGGGGTTTTCTGTGCCCATAGGAAGGTGCTACAACTTTCTTGCACCAAAGATAAAAAATAAAGGTCAATGACACTGCCTTAAAATAAATGACTGACAATTTTCACCCCATACTAGCATTGTTCTTGTCAAGGCAGACATACAAAATATCACCACTGATAAGATGGCATCACCACTTGTGGTTGTAATTGTACAATGTTTATTTTAATTTTTAAAAAATAATGCATAAAAATTGGTTATAAAATACTCTAAAACTATAATTTTACAGTTGCGATTAAATTTTAACCTTCATTAATACTGACTTTAGAGTTTTATAATTTTGCTATTTCAATAAGACATATGTTTTGTAGGACAAAGCTACAAACAACTTAACTTTTGCACTTAAAAGTGGAAAACCCAATTTTGGTAAATGGATTCCATGGGCAAAAGTGGAAAACCCAACTTTGGTAAATGGATTTCATTCCATAGGCAAAAGTGGAAAACACAACTTTGGTAAATGGATTTCATTCCATAGGTAAAAGTGGAAAATCCAACTTTGGTAAATGGATTTCATTCCATAGGCAAAAGTGGAAAAGCCAACTTTGGTAAATGGATTTCATTCCATAGACAAAAGTGGAAAACACAACTTTGGTAAATAGATTTCACTCCACATGTAAAAGTGGAAAACCAACTTTGGTAAATGAATTTCATTCCATAGGCAAAACTGGAAAACCCGACTTTGGTAAATAGATTTCACTCCACATGTGAAAGTGGAAAACCAGCTTTGGTAAATGGATTTCATTCTATGGACAAAAGTGGAAAACCCAACTTTGGTAAATGGATTTCACTCCACATGTGAAAGTGGAAAACCAACTTTGGTTAATGAATTTCATTCCACAGGCAAAAGTGGAAAACCTGACTTTGGTAAATGGATTTCATTCCACAGGCTAAAGTGGAAAAATAATGAAGGACTTGTGTGTTGAATAAATTTCTCAGACCATAAATAAAAAATGATGACATGACAGATGAAATGCAAATGCAAACTAAATGCTGATTTGGACAAATTACCCATTTCAGGAACCGAACAATCATGCTAATGAGATAAACTAAGATGGATATACATATTTACAGAGACACAGACTGATAGAAAAAAAAATCAGATATCCGACTGATGTTGCAGTTGATGCATACAAAACTCTTACCAATAGTTTCTTTAGCTCTGTCCCTGAGAAACTTGCGGTTGTTGTGATACGGAACAAATCTCTGGATATCTGAGGACCAGAGATCTAAACTAGGCATTCCATCTATAATCCATTCTGTCAAGTATTTACCAACTCCACCAGCATTGGTTATACCATTAGAATGCATACCTGCTGCAACAAAGTAGTTCCGTACCTGCAAACAAAATATAAAATATCAGCACTATATGTTGCCTTGTATGCACTGTTCACTTGTTTCAATAAACAGGAGATCTCTCCAAGAGAGACAACCAAAATGAGGGTCTGGTAAAATCCTGAGATTTCACTGTAACATCAGAATGAGGCTATCCCAGAATTTGGAAAAGTCATTTGATGGCTGATGAACTAGGGCATGACAACATGTCATTATAATAATGAGATGAAATCATGTTTCAGGTAAACATGGACAGCTTCATTGGCTGATCTGAAAAACACCTCTCTCCTGTACCATCATCTGTTTACAAAGTGATATTTAAGGATTTTAATTTGAACTACTGCAAAAAGTATGTGTTGAGAAATTCTGAGACAGGGAGAAACATTTTTGCAGTTAGGCTTAAAAATCTTTGATTGAAGCAGCTTCCATCAGTAACAGTGATCAATTAAACAATTTACTTTTAATATTTTGAACACATATTTGCTGCCATAAAAAATGGGTTTTTAATCAATTTTTATTGATTGGAAAATAAATATAAGCATTCGATATGTTAGCATGTTATCAAAAATGTAAATAATACAATCATTCTCATTTGCTAGAGCAGCTAGACAGAAACTGAGTGCCCCCATCCCACCCAACCCCACTTCTCCAGTCCTGAATGCTCTTCCCTCTACTTTCAGTGCCCTCCCATTGGTCCCATTAAAGATCACATTAAGTACCTCATTTCAGTTTATTATTTTTCATTCATATTCTACATATCTGTGTACTTTATATAGGATACAAAGTTGAATAAACCTTTCTTTTCAGCAACTTAAAAAAAATAATTCCTTAATCTATGGACATGATTATTTGTTTTGTCACAGGGATGCCTATCTATGTGGAAAAAATGATGCCATTGTATGAGGTATCACTTCCTGCCCTCCGCTCTGACAAGAATTTCTAACTGTAGCTCTGCAATTAGCATTTTCTGTAATGAGGTGTAAAATTATGGAAATTTACAAAATCCTGTGTAAAGAAGAGAAACTGAATACTGGACATAATAATAATAATAATAATATGGTATTTAGTACTGAGGTAACTGGAATAAATGGCTTTGTCAGCAAACCTTTCAAATAATTTGAACTTGTATCCCTTCACATGCAAATCTGGCACTAACCATTAAGCCATTGAGACTGTATTAGCACTGAATAATAACAAATTTAATTCATTATTTAAGCTCTTTGCTGAACAAAAAAAAATAAATTAATTGTAATCCCATTTTGTACCATGTAAAATGTTATACATTTTTTACCTTGGTCATTTGAACATCATCCAGGTTTACTTCACTTGAGGAAAGTAACAAAACAATAACTTTCTATCATGACAGAATTAATGTGATTATGACATTTATAGGAAAGATCATGAAATGATTGATAAGTCAAAACAATACCCCTCAAGTTGTAACAAACACTATTATGTAGACGGACTCATCCACAATCCACATGCTGATGGCATATTTAGCTTTATTAACATCACTCAACTGAAGTTGTGGAAAGCATGACAATATGACTTTCAGCTTTAATGTAGCACTCTTTATAGAAGGAGGTAAAACATAAACCTTACTATGATTAATAACTGGAAAAGGATTTAAAAATTTAAGTGCTCTCACTGAAGCAAGGTTTTGTGGTCTCTGCAACAGGAAAACACTAGAAACTCTGTTAACCCTTTACCTCTTTGTATGCCTCTACACCATTCGCATGGAAGCGCCTTTTGACGCCTCTACTCAAGTCGCATGGAAGCGCCTTTTGACGTCGACTGTAAACATCAGCCATTTTAAGCCAGTTTTCGTAGCGCCACCTTCAGGGAAAACCCCTTATTAGATACTACATTCATTTCTGTGAATGACAATTACGTCAGATCATGTGGTCACTGTTTATGCACTGGTCGATATCTGCTATTTAAAGTAACTAGGTCGTAATCTCCACCCTCCAAAATGGCAGTCGCGGATTTCATTCAGTACTTATGAAGTTTTCATGATTAGAATGACAACTATGAAAGATTCAATAACCTAGGTAAAGGCTCTGATATTGATGTACATAGCAATTAGTTTTTATAAATTATCAAATTCAGATGACTTAGTGATGTAGATGGAGACAAAAAACTTGTAAATTTTGAGCATGAGAAATGGCAGCTATGGTTGGTCACGTGTCCTCACTGACATGACGGTGAACGAGTTCTCTCAAGATTTTAAAGCACATAAAAAATTCTTCTGTGATAAATAATTACACAGCTATAACAATCAGACTTTACTCTTAAATTTTTCCACATATAATAAATGTGTACCAAAAATGTAAAATGGTTAAAACTGCTGTTAAACATAACATACACTACATTGCTTAACTTATCACAGGCAACCGTATGCGTATGGAGTCGATTAGGTAACAGGTGTTCTATTTATAGCATACTGCACTTTGTAACTATGCTCTATGAGGTAAAGGGTTAAAGCAACTGACTATTGGCTGATCACAAAAGAGCTTTGCATGTGCCAGCACCAGGATCCAACCTAGGTCAACAGAAGTGAATAGCAAAGCACTTTCCTATAAAGCCACCATACTTTCTTTTGCAGGAGGAATGATTACCAACCTAGTGGTCCTTCAAGACAGATTTATGAATATCAATTTACCTCTGCACTTTCTCCAATTATGCAAAACTTGTCTGGAGTAAAACTCTCAGGACCATTCACCAGCTGTCGAATTTGAACATCTTTCAACATTGGCATGCGAAAGAGAATCTCTTCAAGTAGAATCTCTGAAAATATAATTTGAGAAAGATTTCCTGTTTATGAAAGCAAATATTAAAGTGTATCATGTTTCTCAAATAATACTTACCTGATCACATTAATGTCAAGATTTAAACTAGCTACCTTATGAATCCAGCCTTCAAGTTAATAAAAAAAAAATGTCCTTTTTGGTCTATATCATATAGACAAAGAGCAACCACTTCAGATAAGCTTAGTTTAGAAGAAAGAGTCATTAACATATGCCACAACTTGTCTCAGAGTGCTTTAATGGCACAGATCAGGTCCTGCATGGCCACTGCTTTCAACAAGTCTAGCAAATAGATAGAGCATATGATGACTCTGATTGTCCACTGATGGCTACAAAGCCTGGTTGCCAAATTAAATGGACCACCAAATTAAATGATCTCAACTGAAGATAGTTGGGATGACTGAAAGGACATGTAACTTGCTCATCCAGAATGCGTGTGTGATTGGGCATTTTAACATAGCTGACACAATTTCCAGTCACATTGCTATGTGCCTGCAGTGTGGCAGTTTAATGTGATGTCTAGCACTAGGGCATCATGCTGCAGACATTTAGCATCATGTCACATTATCCTGACACCAGGCCAACCAGGCCTAACACTAACCGCTTAATGGTGAGAACCAAGCAAGGTAGCTGCTAGTACTACTGCTATATAAGTCTTTGGTATGACTTGGCCAGAGTTCATACATTCGACCTCCCATATCTGAGGCAGATGCTCTAACCACTTAGGCCACTGGAGCAATCCACCCAGCATGCTATCAGAAAATAGGCTTTTGTATGATAGCTTCAGCAAGGTTCATTTCAAAAGCTTGAATTAATCTTTAATGGGGCATATTAAAAAAAGGTGAGGGATTTTGGTCCATTCCAATACAAATTGGTTAGTAGGTCTGATAAATCTTATCTCTTCTGCCATGTGTTGCATGTCAAAGAGTGGGTGACTTTACCTTAGCTGGGGCCAACTGTTTCTCCTTGTAGAACAAGATACAAAAGTTGGTCAGTTGAGTGATAAGGCACTCAAAAAGACAGTGTTATCGACTTGACACTAGTCTCTGAAAACACACCACTTTCCATAATAAGCCTTCAGAGTGGAGGACCTTCTAGCTCTAGAGATTCCTGACAAGGCCAGGTGTGATGGAAAAGATTGTCTGGGCAGCAGTGGAACACTTCTGGTACTCAAGCTGGAATTGTCTTCTGCTGCAAATTTGTTTGTTACAGAATTAATAATTTTTCATCTGACATGTATTCAGCTGTGGGACAGTCACATATCCACTCCTCCACATAATCACGAGAAACACCCATCTCAGCACGATAAGTCTGTACAAATTTCTCCCAAACAGCCAATGCATGGATGACATCAGTTTCAGTGAAACCTTCAAAGTCATTATCATCATTACTGTCTCTATCACTGACATGTTTATTGCCAAAGGCAGCTCCAAGACCCTTAGTCCAGCAGCACTTTATTACCTTAGGAGTGGTTGCTTTTCCATGCTGACCACCCATGAATACAACCTCTTTTAAATTCACACTCTTGAGAGAGGTCGTAACACCTTCTCCACTGTCCAGTATAGACTGTATTAACGGCCAACGGTAATTCTGCTTAAAAGTGCTGATAACTCCCTGGTCTAGTGGATGGATTATAGATGTTGTGTTTTTAAGAAGATAAGCCACCTGGACCTTTCCATTGCTTGTAATGAGCGAATCAGCTGGGGTGGGTGGGCTGGGCAATAATCCAACAACAGTAGAGCTTTCTCCTCTAAGCCCCTGGATCATTGTTAGTTTCTGACAGCTGGAACAAACATCTTGAAAACCCACTCAGTAAATATATTTGCAGTCATCCAAGTGTTTCCACTGTTTCTACATACAAATGGAAGGCTGTCCATGTTCATGTGATGGAAACAAAGAGAAGACTTTTATTTGCCAATACATAATTGTTTCATCCTGTGTGTACCAGTTTTGTTCACACAAAGCAAAATTGTCAATCTCTCTTTGTTCTACCTGATGCCCGCCTTTTTGAGTGGGTCATCTCTGGAAAGAAGAGGTTTTTCTGGCATCATTCTGTAGCAATGACCAGCCTCATCACAGCTGTAAATTTTGTCCTCTGTATATCCCAAGCAGCTGATTATATCTCTCAGCTGGTTTGGATACTTGCATGCAGCTTCCTGATTCGCAAATTGTCTCCTGACAATGAATTTTGTTTAATTCCATGTTCGCACTGGAATCTCCAAAACCATCCATGGTTTACCCTGAAATCAGGGTTATTATCCATACTTTTTGCCATTTTCTGTTTGGGCCTTGAGAATTGTTCCAGGGATAGAAACACCTTGTTCACGTTGCTGTGTGAACCACGTGTACATAGCATCATCTAATTCGGTATTGTTTGCAGTGTGTGTGTACAATGAAAATTTATTAAATTATATTAGAACATGAATCTCACACAGAAAGACATATTTAATTGGTGTTTATTTCTTTCTCTGTTGCCATCTGTTAGCATTTACCAGAAGTTTTCATTGACTGCTATTTCACCAGATTATTTTTTTGCAGTGTAATGACAACTATGTTTCCAAAAAAAACCAACAAAATATGTGATATCTTATTAAAACTTGCAAATTTCACGACATGGATTCTATCTTTATGGGCATTTTTCACCATTTTCGATGATAAAATGAGTGATATATCAAGGTTTCATTTACCAATTCTTGTCACAAATTTTTTATGTTCAACACATTTTAAAACATATTTTCTTTGAAAAATATATGGGATCCATGCCAGACACCATGTCATAAGTGGGTTTGTGAGTTATCAGGGTGAAAGTTATTGAGGGAGTAGTGTACTTGCAGAGTTATATCCACCATCACCAAAGCTGGGTTCCCAAATTCTGCTGATCGTGCCTCAAATGTGTGCAGATGGGAAGAGGTTGGTCCAGTGGGCAAACTTTTGGCATCGATTGGGGCAGAAGAATCATTTGCAATGAGCACATAAAAAGGCGACCATGGGCAATGAGGTTTACTACCAAGTTGAGTAAGCCTAGTAGGTGAAGGCATGCAGATAGAATTTTCCTCAACAGTAAAGAAGCCAACATGGTCCAGATTTTCAATGCCCGGTGATGAAGGAGATGAGCAATGATGCCTGTGTATTGAACTCCAGATGTAGGTGAACAAATTGTTGAGATGGTACTACGTTGGAGTTTTCCTTGTCAGAAGCCCAGACTGGTAAGCAGTGTAACAAGGATTATCATGTTATGTTTAGATGTAACTCACCTGATGTTTCTGCAGGATGTCATCCAGGTAACTTGATGTCGCTGCTGTAGAAATGGTCCAGACATATACCATTACTCAATTCATCATACAAATGAAGACCCAGAGAGGCTGTTGAGTCCCAATGGGAGTGCTCATAATTGGTATACGATGTTGTAGGTAAATCACAGGAACGTCCTGGAAGCCTTGTGAACAGAGACATAAAGGCATGCCTCTCCACAATGATGGAGAGGTATACCTCTTGGATGACATTCCATTGAGAACCAACAGGCATGAATGTATTTATTCAGGACTCCTAGGTCGATGACTGGATGCAGAGTGCCCACTGCATTTGCAACCACAAAGGTGTCTGGGATAAAACCCAAGAGAAACTCTGGAATGAATGATAGGACCCTTTTGGTGCTTTATCTGCTTTGGTTTGCAAGAACTGTCAGCATCGCTGGTTTGAGCTTTGATAGGTTTTCAGAGGTTTGTGTTTTGTGTGTAGACAGGGGTCCTTTTGTTGATTTCCTGGACTATCCGTGTGTTGACACTGTGGTTGTGGGGGTGGAAAATTTGTATCCTTGGTGGCTTGTTTGCAAATTTTTCCTTCTGGCAGTTAAAAGGATAGTTAGAGGAAAAAGGCTGTGCTCTTAGCCTGGCATTCTAGTGATCCTTCAGAAAAGTGCAGGCAAAGAACACTAAGTCATGTTCCACCAACTGTAAATTTGTAGCTGTAGATACAACATTGGTCACAATGTGTTCAGAGGCTCTGTTCAGTACTCCGGCCATTCTTGAGATCATTTCCATGCATGCTCTGAGGTATTCATTATTAGAGGAGAGAAGCTATGTTCTGTGTGTTGACAAATAGCCATACAGATGAAGTCCAACATCAAGGTCATGGTAACAATATAACGCACTAACTGCCAAGTGTCATCAAAGGCCTTCTGATCCATACATATGGAGTGTGGCTTTTGTCATCCCCAAAGTGGCAATATCACTGTTGACTGTTCGAGTTTCCAAATGAAATACTGGCGTATGGTCAATGTAGAGCCTCTGACAAACTAATGATGAAGGCAAGGCAGAACGTCTGAAGCTCTCCCAGACTGCGGAAGTATCTGAAGTTGGACTCTTCTTTGTCATAAGATCAAGCGATGCTGGCGCTCTGGTCTAGGTTGCTGTTGGAGTAGAAGGAGGAGGCCAGCACTTCAGGGGTCAAAGGCAGAAAACATCCTCAATGTAGGTTCAGAAGGCTGAATCTTCCTGTGACATCAGATTGTCTAGAAGTGATGACATCACATGAGAATAAACATCTTCTGGTTGCATAAAGTAAGGCTAAGGTCTCCTGTAACGTATGAAACACAGCTGGCAAAGAGTGATGAGGTCTGCTGCTCACAAAACTTGTTGAACTCCTTGAATTAGAAACAGTGACTTTGAGACAGTCATGGGTAAAGAGTCTCTTCTCGTGGCAGAGTGTGGAGAGATTGCAAAGCATTAGGAACTATTCTTGGCATTGTGCCAAATAAGTGTCTCAAGGTGATATGTGGGTTAGACTGATCCCTGCAAAAGTTGGGTTTGACGTACTGGAAGCCGGGCTGTTAGTGATTAAGCCCATAATATTGATGTTTTGGTCCTTCATGATCCCTAGTATATGGCCTAGGCCAGTTGCAATGGAAATAGACCATCCATGTGGGAAGGATATTGTTATAATCATCAGTTTGGGATGAGTTATGCAGTTTTGATCCATGTAACCCATCCATATGTCTACTGAGAGAGAGTGAACTTAGCTGTCTGTTAGCTCTATCCCTTGCTGTTCCACAATAGGAATCAAGTCAAGACCCAAGGAGGCAAGATAGAGGAAGTTGCCAATAATGCTGCATCCTGTGGTGGTGACTTGGGTGCCAGAGCTGTTTCGGAGCATTTCAATGTCCGGTATTTTGTGACTGAAGGGTAAGAGTTGATTTATCTCCCTTGTCTGCCAGAAATTTTCACATTGAGGAAAGGTCAGCATGCAGACTGGTGACATCATTGTTCTGAGCTGTGCATTTTTGTGTTTTGCCCATAGTTCTAGTCCTGCATGCAATGTCGGTGTAGAGCTTGTTCTTAAGAAGTTGACCCAGAAATTGATAACAGAAAGTCGAATAAAACAATGAAGTGTACAGGTAAAATATAATGACAATACAACCTGTAAGGAGGAGAAGTATACACCTGTGGGCCTGCACATGTGATGTGTGAATACAGTGTGGGCTTAAAGCTATACCAGATGATGGTTACCTGGAAACAACTGATAGCAGATGATCTCAATTATAATGCTACCTGTAGAGAAGGTCAAGGATGGCATGTACATCTAGAATTATTGAGTATGGCATTCCAAGGCTAAGGATGCTGTGGTAAAGGAAACTCACCTGTATGTACCCGAAATAATGGAATTATACATATATAAGAAGTTTCTTAAGGGCATAAAGACATGCACACATATAAATATTATAGCTGAACCTATCTTGTGATGTTGTACGGTGAGTGATTAAATGCTAAGACTAATATGATGGAACGCTTATGCAGATAAACACCACTCAAAAACTGTCGCCTATAGAAACATGCATGAGCAAGACGGAACTGAGTAAACTTTGTATTGAAAGCTGAACTGTACTTGTCTGACCAGAGCAGAAGAAATACAGAAATGTACACAAGTGTCTACATTACACACAAAAAACCTTCACATCAAAGGGAACTGAGGTACTGTTATAGATATGTACAAAGTAGGTGTGACAATATCCATTATATAGCAATTACATGAAGGAAAAATGGCCCACAGACCGCCTGTACAAATAAATACAATGAAGTTGGTGCCTGGACACTATATGTGCCTTTGAATAGAACTAACTGATATGTACCCTTTCATAATGGCATTATACGTATATTAGGAGCTTTAAAAAGTGCTAGAGACTTGCACATACGAGATAATTATAGCCTGAACTGAATGTGAAGTCACTTAGGCTCCCCGTGTAAGTACCTAAATGTGTGATGACGACAAAGTGTTAGCAAATTTCAAAGGCAGAACTTTGCTGGCATAGGAAAAGAAAAGGTTTAAAATATAGCTGGAGTATACTTTCTTTAGACATGAAAAAACTCCTTCAACATGTAATGGAACATCTTCCACATAGATTCTGGCTTCTGCGACACCTGTCATTATGAGAGGTTCTTAGACTATGCCACCAATTTTTATACCTAAGGGGAGATCACTCTGGCCAACTGCCACATAGGTTGGCAGAAAACTTTCAGGTCCCTTTAGCAAAAAGTAGTATCTGGGAGGGCTGGATTTGCGAGATAGTATAGTTATCCTAAGGTATTATGATTAGGAAACAAATTTAAAGAAGAAATATAAATTTCAGTGGTTAGAATCAAGTTTAAAGAGACACGAAAATGCATTCAGCCATTCATGTAAAGTTGATTTTAAGAAGAACTTCCCAAATTTGACACAACCAGCACCAATCTTCAGCACTTCTGGCAGATAGTTTGCAACCCAAATCTACATACAGGCAGAAACAATTTTGGCTTCTTGATAGACTCTGCAGTAATAACACTGCCAAAATCCAAGACAGTCATTGAAAGAACATTTTCTGTCCTGAGGAAAATTCAGGCTGACTCCAGAGGAAATCTGGATCCAGTAATGGTACATCATCTCCTAAGTGCTGAAATTAACAATGACAAGGACTGTCATAAAAATAATCCACTGACATAAGTGAAGTCTGGCAACAGGTGGGGCACCCCAACTGTATGTACTGGTGTTGGTACCTATCAATATTTCTACTTGGGGTATCTCCAGCGGGATCCTTAAAGTTTGCTAAGCTGGGTTGAACCACTGATACAAGAATGATAGTATCTCGGGCATAATCATGACTATCTGATCAAGAGGACTTGAAAAAGCAATACCACTGTGCTTTGCAACTTCATTTGTAATGGGTGGATAAAAGACGGCTGACAGAATGAAGTCTGCTGCTGCAATAAATAATCCAAGGAAATGTAAGGACTCTGTAAACCATGTCGTAGTAAGCAAACTGGAGAAATGCCCTTGATGCGGTATGGATTTTGACAGTATATACTGGTCAGATTGCGACTGATAGCATACTCATCCCATTCATATGGAAAGGTGAAATGATCGCACTGCCTCGGTCTTGAATTTTGGTGGTGAAATGAACTGGTTGATGTGACTTCCTGCTTGGGCTACTGAATTAGAAAACAGTTGTGAATAAAACCCTGGTGATTGTGGTCTTTGAACAATCTAAATCTGCCTGTAGTCTGATGCTACATCCATGCTACTGGGTTGGGTGATCCAGTTCATTTTGGAGGGGCTTCGCATTTCATTTATCTTAATGCCTCCCTATCCTTCTTTACAGCTTCTTGGATGTGCTGTCAGATTGTGAGAAGAATGCCTGGAGATACAGTCACTCATCAGACACCAGGGTTTTATAAACAACCGTTTTCTAATTCAGAAGCCCAAACAGGAAGTTGAGGCCAAGTTGAGTCACATCAACCAATTCATTTCACCACCAAAATTCAAGATGAAGGCAGCGAGATCATTCCGCCTCTCCATCTGTAGTGATGCTACTGAAAGTTTGTTGTCAAAGAAAGAAAGAAAAGAAAATTTGTTAATTTACAGAGAAAGGATACATTTCTTTGAAGGCCGAAAACTTCTGAAATGTGGATTGTGAGACCACTCTGTCTGTAGAGAGCATGTTACTAAGCACAAGCAGACATTGTAATTTCAGTATACATGTAATCCCTGCATCATGGGAAGATCCTAATATTGAGCTACTATCTAGGCAGGCAGATAACTTTTATCTTTCTAGCTACAACGTTTTAGCCTCATAGTGCTGGATTTGCAACGTAGTAACAGTTTTCCTAAAATATTATGACTCAGTAATGTATTTGAAAAGAAAAATATAAGCAGGTTTTGGTTTATGCATTTTTTTCTCTCACCATACCTCATTTACCCTGATCACTTTTCAGCCTTAGGTCCATTGCTATTTGATTTACCAGTATTATATCTGACACACTCAAGCAATTAGAAATAAATCTTTATCAGTCATATAATTGAATACAATGGGATTAATCCATGTTCAATGAATTGTTATAAAATACCATAGATTAAGCACATAGCTACAATACATTCACAATACTGTCAAAGTCACTAAAAAATGCCCATAATACAGGCTAAAATTCAATTAATATAAATGCTAACAGGTTGAAGAATATCTATTATGAAACTGTTCACTTCTGTAAATCATATTTCACAGGTATATTAAACTGGAATTACCTAGCCAAAGCTCTAGGAATATTTAATTTACATGTAAATAACACTGCAAAGACATTAGGTGCTTGTAACAATGGTTATCGTAATTAAAATAAGAACAAACTGTGTCAGTCAATAATGGAATATAGTAGTGCTTGGTATCCTGTCACTAGCGTGCAGGTCAAAAGTGTGCTGACAAATGTGTGTCAACAAAAGCGTACACCGACCAAAGCATGCACCGACAAAAGCACGCAAGGCATAAATTATAAATGTTATTATATCAAATAAATAAGCAAATATTTGCTTTTTAAAAAATGTTTAATAGTATTAATACGAGTTTCGGTGTATTATTTCTATCACTGTTCAAAATGCGATATCCATCAGTTATGATATGCTCTTTCTTCTTCTGCAATGCAGTTTTTTCCATATGTTTTACAATTTTTATAAAATGAATTTGGTATATATAGTTTTCTAGGCTTATACTGCATCAATACGCACCTTGATGTCTGCTCACTGGAAACAGTGATTGGAACCAGTACTTTATTTCTACTCAGTATTAAGAGTGTACACACTTTGATGTCTGCTCAATGAAAACAGTGATTGAAACCAGTACTTTATTTCTACTCAGTATTAAGAGTGTACACACTTTGATGTCTGCTCAATGAAAACAGTGATTGAAACCAGTACTTTATTTCTACTCAGTATTAAGAGTGTACACACTTTGATGTCTGCTCAGTGAAAACAGTGATTGAAACCAGTACTTTATTTCTACTCAATATTAAGAGTGTACACACTTTGATGTCTGCTCAATGAAAACAGTGATTGAAACCAGTACTTTATTTCTACTCAATATTAAGAGTGTACACACTTTGATGTCTGCTCACTGGATATAGTGATTCAAACTATTAGTTTATTTCATTTAAAATGAGACATTTATCAATCAAAGTCATAATAAGATTACAGGCTTATAGTTTATGCTGTGCACTTTTGACGGCATGCATTAGACGGGCCTATTTCACAAGCTTTTGTCTGCACGTATTTGTCGGCGCGCATATGACCTGCATGCTGACGATGGGGAGCCATAGTGCTTTTTGCACATGAGAGGATCACAATCATTAAGTAACTAAACAATACAGATTACAATTGCCCTGAAACACCTTTCTCACTCCCCCCTAATAAGCCTGGGGAAAAAGCATGTTTGCCTTGGTAACTACAATTTCCTAATTAACCTGGAATAGCCTACAGTGGTTCATATTCAAGAAACTGGAAATTACTGGTGAAGCCATTGTGTTGATCTGGCTTTGTCTTAGACTCAACATTAATTTAAATATTGATGAAGGCTGGAAAATTTACAAAATTAGTGAATTTGACTTGTACTCAACACTGACTTACTGGAAGAAAATATGGTGATGTGATGTGATTTGGATTTTTAACATAGCTTAAACAATTTTTCAGTCATATCGCTACGATGTCTGCAGTGTGGCAGTTGATAGTGATGTCTAGCACTGGGGCATCATGCCGCAGATATGTAGCATGATGTCCCATCCAGTCGCATTATCCTGACACCAGGCCAACCAGTCCTAACACTAACCTCTTAATGCTGAGCGCCAAGTGAGGCAGCTGTTAATGCCATTTTTGTAAGTCTTTGGTATGACTTGGCCGGGGATTGAACCCATGACCTCCGAGGCGGACGCTCTAACCAATAGGCCACTGGAGCGGTTTAGAAAATATCACCAAAAAAATACAAAAATTTTTCTTTTTAAATTTTGACTTGAATTGTTGCAGAAGTATGTAAAAAATGAGAATTTGAGATGGGGAAAGGTGGTCATCATAGTGTAACTTTGACAGTTCTACCAAATATCTTCTATCACTAAGACCAAATGAAGAATTTTACTAGATTTTCATTTTGTAGAGATCTCACATAGTCAAGTGAGAGTTTGATTAAAAGTCATAAAACAACATTCAGTGCTTATGTAATTGATTTGATTAGCCTAATGCATGGATAAAGCTCTGGCAAGCTATATTACTATGGACAAGAAAATACACAACGCCTGTAAAATGGGTATGTTAAATCATTGTATTTTTTCAGAAATTTCCATAGAAAAAATGGAGCAATGTGCAAGTAACTAGCTCTGTTATCAGCCAGCACATGCTATGGCAGGTCTGGGTTTACACTGTTTATAGTTGGATGGATCTTGCATACAGGTAAATACAATTTAAAGTAGACAGGCAGAGAGTGAGACACAAAAACTTACGGAAGTGATCCCAATCTTCATGAAGAAGTTGGAACTCAAATTTATCTGGGATGCCATTATAGAAGACTGGTTTTCCACCATGACTTGGTGGTTCAAAGCCACCTGCCAAAATTCCACCACTCCACTCTCGCAAGTATACATTACCATCAAAGTCACGAATAACTGGAAGAAACAGAAAATTTTAAAGTAAGTTATATTTCTCTGAGAATACTTACACAATTGCATCACATTAGGAATATTAATTAGCCTGCTACCTCACGAATCCAGCCCTACTAAAAGTAAAAAATGTGTCTTTCGGTATCAATATGGAATCAGGTCACAATTAATAATTCTGGTTCAGTACCCATTCCAGTTCAATACCCACGAATGTAGTTCCAGTCTATTTTTAAAGCATTGTTTCCAGTCTACTTTTGGTGGTGATTTCCAGAAGTGAAATCTGTGTTCCATTGCACGCTGTTTGTTTACGGTCCAGCCTTCACCGAAGTCATCTTTGAAGGTATTTTAGATTTACATGATTTGTATTGATTGTCATACAGTGGAAAGTTCAGTACTGAGAAACAAATGTAGAGAATATATAGTACATGTACCAGTAAAATTAATTGTGTTCTATGTCCATCAGTGCAGTATTTGAGCAAAGTTTAAATTGGTATAAAATCTTTATTATTAATGACAGACACATGAAATTTTAATATGTTATGTATATTGACTTTGAAAATAAAAGAATGAAATTTTTAAAAAATATTTTAAAAATTTAAATAAAATTTAATTAAAAAAATATTTTCCCCACAAAATGTACATAATTAATGGGAATGATATTAAACGATATCAGCATGTATGTATTCCTGCACCATTTACAAGCTCCAATGATGGATATTACTTAAATTTTGTCAAAGAAAATATCTTTGTAAGTCAAAATGAGACCTTCATTTAAAATACAAGAAGACAAAATTCTATATTGTATTGTGCCTTTAGGTCATTAAAACTATTTATATGGGGTCCAAACATTTAATTTATGTGTTTATGATGGGGTGACTTCCTGAGTAACACATATGTGCTTGTATATCTTTCAATAATTGTGTATAAACATAGTTAAATGGTATTTAGTGAGAGGACAGAGATGAAAACTTTATACTAGAATCTGCACAAATTCTATACTAAATCATTTTAAAACTGTCTGAGAATGAAATACAGGTCAAAGGGATAAAATATACTTTCCTCGGGTATATTTACCCTTGTTAGAAAACAGCAAACTGATTTAAGTTGAAAGAAAAATGCATTCCATTTTATTGTTCAGTTTCATTAAGATACTGAATAATGTAGTGCAGCATTGTGGCCTATATGATATTATGGGAATTCTAATGATCCATTTTGCTTTATGCATTATTAATTACTGATAATATTTGTTAACTAACACTCTGAAGATTACATAAGAAATATTCAAACAGATTATTTGAAGTTAACTTTGTATAACTGATCTTAACATGGTTACATATCCAACATGAACAAATATCCATATATTTTAGAATGTTTGGGATCAAAAGTTGACATTCAGTACATCTTATAGGCTGACATTGTACCTATAGTGAATCTGTAAGGCGCAGTTCTGGTTGTGTGCACTACAAAATATCCCAAAATGTTATTTTCATCATGAATATTCCTATGTATGGTAGCATATTTCAATTTAGTACTTTTGACAGAATGCAGTATTGTAGCATCAGTTGATATATGATTCCACTAAATCATTGAACCTAATAACTGGTAACCAACACTCTTAAAAATACACTAAAATGTTCAAGCAGATCATTTGAATTATGTTTGCACGTGATTTTAGCACACCATAAGCTCATATTCTAAAGAATAAACAATTTCCTTTAAATCAAGAGAACCAATGAACCAGCTCATCTGAACTGAATGGAATTCGGGTCAACATAAAGGGGCATAAAGAAGCTAAAGCGATCAGGAAACATGATCTTTATGATAATGACTTTAGTAATGTGTAGGCTTGAAGATCAAAAGGATTTTAATCAAGACATGTTAAAACCCAGAACTGGAGCCCTTTGGAGATAAACTGAGAGATGTTGGTCAAAAAGACCAATAGTCTAAAAGATCTGATAGGCCTCTATCCTGCCCAAAAACATGTTTGCCATGGTGACAGAATGTGTCCAATATCATGGGGCGGTAGCCTTTGGTAGTGATTGGGGACCAACTGTTTCTCCTCAAAGAACCAGAGAAAAGTCTGCCAGTTGAGTGATAGAGCGGATGGAGAACAAAACCGCAAGGAAGTCCCCATCCCGACAGCGGAACTTCTGACACCAAAAGCATGGATCAGAGTTGGATGCTGGAACGTGCGAACGCTCAACCAGACTGGAAAACTGGCACAAGCAGTGAGCGAATTTAATCACTACAACTTGACCCTCATGGGTGTAACAGAAGCACGATGGACTGGTGCTGGCAAGCAGAAGATGAACTCCGGAGAAGCCACCAACTGGTCCAGAAGGAAAGACAATGACCTCCAGGAGGGGGTCGCCATCATTATCAGCAAGAACAAGACCAATACCATTCTACAGTGGAAGCCAGTGAACGAGCACCTGCTGTATGTCAGGATGAACTCCAAGTATGCCAAGCTGTCTGTTGTTGTGGCCTATGCACCAATAGATGACATGGAATAAGAGGATAAAGACACCTCTATGACGCTCTTCAAGCCATTTTAGAGGACGTCCCTCGACATGACGTGCTGTTGGTGCTTGGCGATTTCAATGCTAGGGTCGGCTGCGACAATAAAGACAGAGAGAGGACCAATAGGGTGCCATGGAGTAGGTGTGATGACCGACAACGGGGAAAGACTGGTCAACTTTTGTGAAGAGAATGTCTTGGTCATAGGAGGGACCCTGTTCGAGCACAAGGACATCCACAAGCTCACATGGACGTCACCAGACGGCAGAACTCAGAACCAGATCTACCACATCATCATCAACGGCTGATGGAAATACTCCCTGCAGGACGTGAGAGTGATGTGGCACGCTGACATCGGCAGCGACCATAGTCTTCTGGCGGCGAATGTGACTCTGAAGCTTAGGAAAGTTAGGATAGGGGTCTCCAGGAATCGGCGCTTCGATGTGGCCAAGCTGAAAGATCCAAAAGTGAAGGAAGAGTTTAGGCTGGCCCTAAGGAATAGGTTTAGTGTTCTAGAAGATGAGACAGCGCTGACCATAGACAATTTCAACAGAGTAATGAAGGAAGCAGGAGAAGTAGTTTTAGGTTATAGGAATAGCAAGAAGACAGTGGATATCAGGACAGACGTGGACTCGCATAGACGAGAGAAGACAGATTAAGAAGAGACTTTTAGACTCCAAGTCACCAAGACTGAAAGAGAGAAGTTTGAAGGAGTATAGAGGAAAAGACAAGGAGGTGAAGAAATCAGCAAGGAGAGACAGGAGAGAATACAGAGAGAGACTGGCAAAGGAGGCAGAGGCAGCAGCAGAGCAGAAAGACATGAAGACGGTGTACCAGAACACCAAGAAGCTGAACGGCGACTACAATCAGCACCACGACCTTCCAGTGAGAGATGAAGATGGAACTCATGTCACAGTGGAGGAGGAGAAGCTGAAGAGATGGAAGCAACACTTCGAGTCCATACTGAATCGCCCAGACCCACCAGTACTCGCTGACATTCCTGAAGCAGAGGAGGACCTTGACATCAACTGCGACGACATCACTGTTGAGGAGGTCAAGCAGGCCATCCACAAGCTGAAGAATGGGAAGGCACCTGGCGATGATGGAGTATGTCCCGAGATGCTGAAGGCAGAAGACACAAAGACACCGCAGTTTCTTTGCCAGAGTCTCCAAAAGATCTGGGATAGTGAAGAAGCACGAATGACTGGAAAACAGGAATCATCGTCAAACTTCCCAAGAAAGGAGATCTGGGGAACTGCAACAACTGGCAAGGAATCACCTTACTATCCATCTCCAGTAAGATTTTCAGTCACATCATTCTTCAATGCATCACAACAGCTGTGGATGGCATCCTACGCCAGGAACAGGCAGGCTTTAGGAAGGGCAAATCCTGCATCGACCACATCTTCGCTCTGAGACAGATCCTTGAGCAGTCCCATGAGTGGAATGAATCCCTTTTTGTGGTCTTTGAGAAGGCCTTCGACAGCCTGCACAGAACTTCTCTGTGGAAGATCCTACGACACTACGGCATCCCCCAGAAACTTGTCAACGTCATCAGCTCCCTGTATAAGAACTTTGAGTGCAGAGTCATCCACAACAACCTACTCACTGAACCATTCAAGGTGGAAACCAGAGTGAAGCAAGGATGCATTCTCTCGCCGATCCTCTTCTCACTGGCCATTGACTGGATCATGCGCCACACCATAGAGGGCAGAAGGCATGGAATACAGTGGATGCTGACCTCAATGCTGGATGACCTGGATTATGCCGATGACATCGGGTTGCTGGCAAGCAGACACCAAGATATCCAACAGAAGACACAACAGTTGGTACAGACAGCAAGCATCATAGGTCTTCGAGTCAACATAGGGAAGACACAAGTCTTGAGGAAGAACACTAGAGTGGGCGACCCAATCACCATCAACGACCAGCCTCTGCAAGAAGTAGACGAATTCACATACCTGGGCAGCAAGGTCGCCACAGATGGAGATTGCACAAGGGAAGTCATCACAAGAATCAGCAAGGCCAACCAGGCCTTCGCAGTGCTGAAGCCCATTTGGAGGACAACAAACCTCAGCGCCCACACGAAGATCCGTATCTTCAAGAGCAATGTGCTGAGCGTCCTTTTGTACGGGTCAGAGTGTTGGAAGACCACTGCTAACATAGAATGCAAGCTCGAAGTCTTCCAGACCAAGTGCCTGCGACGGATCATGAGGATCTTCTGGCCAAACATGATCTCGAACGAGGAACTCCGGCACGGAGCGGGCGCAAGCACCATCGCTGAGACCATTGCAATTCATCGATGGAGATGGCTCGGCCACGTCTGCAGAATGCCCCCTGACTCACTACCAAGGGTGGCACTGAGAAGGACTCCACAGGGGAAAAGGAACCATGGCAGACCCAGAGACCTGGCGCTGAACCGTGGAGCGAGAACTCAAGACCAGAGGCCTCACCCTGCAGACCGCCCCCATAACATCATCCAACAGACCAAAATGGTGCTCCCTTGCTGTTGCCTCAAGCACCAGATGGCACAGAGAGGATTGATTGATTGATTGATTTGAGGGATAGAGGCATGCAGAGGGATGATGTAGCTGGTTACTCTTAAGATTCTCTCCACAATCGAAGTTTTGAATTTTATGACTCACAAGGCCATCCAGGTAAGAGTCGAGTGTGTAGAAGAAGAGGGCAGTCCGCACAAGGAAGGACCACCCGTGACAGTGGGTGCATGAGAAGATTTGGGTTGGTTGGAATCTTCCTGGGTGAACTATCGCTAGAAATAGTAGATCAGTAACCCAGGGATTGTCCCATCTGAGAGGGGCTACCAGAATCATCATCCCATTCTGACACTGTAACTTCTGGGTTATTTTTAGTATCAGCACTGTGGAAGGGGAGGCAAAGGCCCATAACCCCTCCAAAATGATTGACAGCACACCACAGCCCAAGCTTTTGGGTCTGGAACTGCAGAGACAAAGGTGAGTCGCTTTTGATTCCACCTCATCGCCAAGAGGTCAATTATCAGATGCCCTCAAAGTGTGCAATCCAAGTGAAGGCTGATTCATGGAGGGACCATTTCATGTAAAGGACAGATGACCACCTCTGGATGGATTTTTGACCAAGACACTGATGCCGCTAGGAATGTGTCTGATTTGAAGCTGATATGGAGATTGTTGCACCCATGTAGAAAATGTCAAACCAGAACACACTGGTTGAGTGATTTGGTGCCTCCAAGTTTGAGGATATAGGTTACCAATGAGTTGTCAGGCCAAATGAGGACCATTATTGCCTCAGAGGCAATCTTCTCAGAAATGCAAGGTATTGATGACAGCCTTCGTTTATAAGACGTTGATGTGTACAGGTCATTCCCCTGGTTCCCAGGTGTCTCTGACAGTAGTGAAGGTCAGCAACAGATGACCACTCCCACCATGCACACTGGCAGTGGTACCTACCATTATTTCCACCTGGGGCTTCTTCAGTGGGACTCCAATAGTCATCCAACCTGGACTGACCCACTGACATGGAAGGTGAAAGTCACCGGGTTTCCAATAATGTTCAAGCGTGCATCCCTGATGTAATTAAATTAAAAATGATGTATTAAAACCCTATCCTATGAGTCCTGTTGGACACATTAAACATTGCTGACTTAAGTCAATTTCCAGCTAATGGAAAACGTTGAGGTTTTTCGAACCAGAGGTCTCAAGGATTTTCTACACCATCTGTTGAAGTCATGCTACTTAATTATGCATTGTGTTCATTTCTGAGTTTAGCTGAATAGTAGAGCTCGTGAATTCAAAATGAAGACACTGAGATTCAAATTAAATTGAAAGATAAACCTACGAAAATAAATATTACTACTATTTGTTACCTTGACATTGAGACTTAGAAAAAAATGCTGTCTGCAAATTTGGATAAGTATTTTGGGGTCAAACGCCATAACATAACTTTTTACGATTTTTGTGTAATCATTACTTTTTTCCCACCAAATTACAATTTGTTTCTAGATTATTATTTTTGCGTACATTCAAAAATAAAATAAAGCGATTAAAAGATGTGTTTGTGATTTTTATTAACATCTCTTTAAATCCACTCATTCAAATTGGTGTCTACTTAAAAAGATCAACACTAACCATTTCCAAGAAAACAGATGGGTTTCTTCAATTAAACTTTGCCTCACTGATTCATTATATTGACAGGATAGCTAGGTAGTGGACCAGTCTATGCTTTTGTGCTAGATGTAAAGCAAAATGATTTCCGGTGAGACTTGTGGCTGTTTAAGACGTAAAATGTTAGAGCCGACAGATCTATTCAAACTTTAAAACTTGTTAGGTCAGAAGAATGGCCAAATCAACATGCTTTAGAAACTTTAAAAGAAGAACGTGAGAGTAAAGTTACACAGCACTCGTATCGAGCACACAAATGCTCATTGCAAAATTCAGATTCACAATCATCT
Organism: Sinohyriopsis cumingii; assembly: GCA_028554795.2. NCBI lineage: Eukaryota > Metazoa > Mollusca > Bivalvia > Unionida > Unionidae > Sinohyriopsis > Sinohyriopsis cumingii. The sequence continues at coordinate 132,904,279 of CM068838.1, read as the reverse complement.
GTAAGATGCTTTGCCTGCCACTTTTGTTTTGAAAGGCACGACATATTACTGCAAAGGGTATGTATAGTATGTTCTCAAGTTGACTAACAGGATATCAATTTTAATACATAAATATTTAAAGAATTACAAATAATTACAGGGCCCCGACTGGCCAAGTGGTCTAAAGCACTCTACGTTACGGATCACTGCCATCTCATCCCTTTCTGCATGGGTTCGAGTCCAGGATTCGGCCAATGTGGGTACGTGAAAGGGCTTGCCAGTAGCATCTCGTGGGTTGGTGGTTCTTCATGGGGTTTTCCCCGGTTCTTCCTCCACCATTAATACTGGCCGCCATGCATAGCCTATCATGTGCTGAAAAATGGCATTAAACCCCACAACAACAACAACAAATAACTACAAATAAATTAAACTAAGATTTGTGTCTCTTTATTCCTGGGACAATAATGGACAATTTGCCATTTCAAATATGCCCAACATGCTTTTGGGAGGATACTGCAAGTTTGTTGGTGGGACTCCTATTTTTACCTAAATAGAAGTCATGGACTCCTAGTTTTAAAATCCTGGTGATCTCTCTCTCTCTCTCTCATAGATGCATAGCTTACTCTAGAAACTTGAAAGTGGGACCCTTTAACATCTAATAATGAACCCACAAAATTCAAATAAGGGGGGCCTCAAGACTCCATAAAATAGCATGCTAATGGGTCAGCAACAAGTGGGCATGCCCCACCATGCACACTGGCGATGGTACCTACAGTTACTTTCGCCTTGGGCTTCTTCAGTAGGATTCCAATGGTCAGCCGACCTGGATTGCCCTACTGACATGGAAAGGATCGACTCTCGGGTGTGATCATGGTCGTTTGATTAAGAGGGCATAAAACACGGCACAAATGTGCTGGCAAGGCCCATAGAAAGAGACAGCCAGGCAGGATCAAGTCATCTGCCTGCCGCATAATAAACAGTGGAGTTGTAAGAACCCATCCAATGAAATCCAAGTCCTGTTGGAAATGGACTCGATGAGTTTCACAATTCTGGTAAAGTGAAACCTAATTCCGGTTGGTCAAGGACTCCCTAGCCATATGGAAGAAGTTCTTTGATGGATGGAGGTCTGACTTTCCCTAGATGTTAAAAGGCTTAGATGATCTAGAAGAGAATGAAGATCATTCCTGCATTGAAGTAGGATAGAACTTTACCATGTGTTTCTTAAAGATGTCATCTCCATCCTGAACTGGGTGAGGCAACTCCAGGCGATGGTGAGCCTCAACCTACTGTTTGCATTCCAAAAAGGAAATAGCATTGATTAAATGCTAGGAATTGTGGTCATTACACAAGCTCCTGCTAATTTTTTTCCTGATGAGCTACCATATCTCCTGTTGTATAAAAGCATCCATCTCCTGATCTGATGGTGTATTCATGAAGAGGGGAGTGGGGATAGATGACGAGCTAAAAACCGAAGCCCGTCCAAATGACCTGGATCAGACCCCACCATTTGAGGGAACAGGGAGGTCCAGTGAACTCAAAAATTGGTTTCATACCATCACTGTATGATTGCATCCTAGGGATCAAAGTTGGTGCATGTGTGACTGGTTTTGCAAGAAGCAAGGGCAGTTCATGAGCTGGCTGCCTCCGAGCCTCCTCTATTCTTCCTCCAAAGCAATGTTAACCTAAACAGGGTCATCCAGAAAGGGAGGGTATTATAAGGTAGGAGCAACACTGATTGCACACGTGACATGTTTCAAGAGCAAACTGGTCAAACCCATCCAAGAGTTGGCCATGGTATGGTAAGCAGCCCTGGTCAATGACCTAGCAATCCTGGCTGATGCCTCCCAAGCGTGGCTGTTGCTGGGTGTCTTCAACAACATCCTTACCCAGCTCTGATGGGTATGGAGCAGAGTTGTCTGCCAAAAAAAACAACATACCAGCACATGTAGGAACCGCTACTACATTCTTGTCAAGTGCAGGGAGATCAGTTCTGAAGGCATCTATCATCATAAGTTCGTTTCTTCCTCCTCGAAAAGATCTATCAATTCTTTAGAGCAGCAGTAAGGGTGAGGGCATTCCGAAGTAGCCAACACCTAACAAGAAATTGTCCTCAACGGCGGCTTGAAAGCTAACTTCAGTTTATTCCATAGTGGATCTGAAGGAGTTTCAATGCACGCACTGTACATCGAGGCCTAACTGGGTCTACTTGCAGCACTAAGGAAGACATACCAGTAAAACATCACTAGCTCTCCCTTGTAGACAAGCAGTGAATATACAGAAGTACAGCACTGCTGGCTGGTTTGCCTGGTGAATGGTTGGCCTGGAAACTGGCAGTATAGAAGACGGTCTGGACAGATTTCTCATTGAAATTTCCATCATAGAAAGGGCATGTCGCCAATAAGAGCTCTGTCATGGATGGAGTAAGCGAATAAAGTCAAAGGTACATTAACTCATAATGACCTGTATAAGGTCAACAATAGCATGGTGGGGTGATGGTCTTACAAGATGAAGTCCCCACAGATCACTAAAAATTGGCAGAAATTGTAAAATAAAGCATACAACCTGCAGTAAATTAATAAATCCGCACAATAAATCCATAATGAACATTGGATGGATCCACAGGAACACAAAAAGGACTGGATTGTCAGAGGGTAAATTTTACGATGTGTAGTCTGTATAGCAGCAAAGCTAAAAACTAGCAACACCTGTTGGTATCAAGGGGAGGTAATAGGCAAGAGCTATTGCCCTTTGTCTATTGACATAGACAGGAAAAGATGAATTTTCATCTTTTAGAAGGGCTGGATTCGCAAGGTAGCAGGAGTGAATGGAGAACGTATTCAAAGCAGAAATGAAAAAAATACACCCATAACAATGGTTCTGTCGAACAGTATGTCTCAACTATGAACAGTAACTATGTTTTAAGACTCCAGAGATAAGGTTTTGGAAACAGCCAGAATTTCATCTGAGAGAGAGAGAGAGAGAGAAAGATGTATTTTTAATTTGTTCTGTGTGTTGGCTTTTGTCAACTTTCCAAAATGAGAATTAAAATAATAGAGAGAAAAACCTTAGCAAAAGTTTTATCAATTACCTGGCAACATTGGATCCATATCTTCTATTGGCTGGGTGACAACATAGAAATGCTCACAAGAATGAAGAGGCACTCGCACTTTGGGCTCTGACTTTTTCCCAAGTTCTCGGGCCCACTGAAATATTATTTCAAACTAGATTTGTGTTTGTCAATACTAATGCCCCCTACTGTAACAAAGTTTCTAAAATACTGCTTGCCTTGCAACAATTAATGAGTCACTAAACATTCAGGAAGCAGCAGTGACTAAAATACAATCATATTGTTTTTTTGTTGTTGTCCCCAATACTTACGGATCATGATACCAACTTGTTTTCCAAAAGTGTGATGAAAGACACATTTCCATTTAATTCAGGTCTTCCAACAAAAGTGGCAACAGTTTTATTAGTTAAGTATTACGTCATCAACTATACAATAATGAAGTTCATAATATTTGTTATACTGGATTGTAACAATTAATTTTTCACTAATCATTCAGGTTTCATTTAGTATTTTACAAGGTAAGATATTTGTTCCAAGGAAGCTGAAGTAAAGTGCCTTACTCAAAGGCACACCATCTGAAACCACACCTTTTTGGTTGCAAGTCTGCCAAGCAAACCAATGAGCCACTGCATCTCCTGGCTCTGTCAGTTGCCTCTTGTGACATGTAGGAGGTGCATTTGACCCGCAGAGGAATAAAATTCAGGAGGGAACAGCAGCAGAGACAAAACTTACAAGAGTACCATGAATGAAACATTCTATGTCTACCCCATGTTTAATAGTCCTCAATGTAGTAACTACTAAGGCATCACTGAGTCTGAAGATTATTGACCAACTGGCCTCATAGAGCTTAGCCTATGGTTAAGGAATGTAGTCTTGAACTAAACCTAATGTGCAGAAACCATTATATTTTTCATCAGGTGTACAATGACCTTCACTTTCTGACCCAAAATCAACAGGTTTCTTTCCAATCACAAGTGCAAAGTCATCCAAAAAATAGCTAGGACCTCTGACATTTCATTCTCCTCCAAAAAATAGGCCTCTTTGTCAAGTTCAGTGCATGCCTCCCATTAACTATGGCAAAGGTATGTTGTGTAGAATTGAAGTTATTGTGCAAAAACAATTTTTATTCTTCCGTTAGTGACCTTGACCCCAAACTTAATAGGACTCCTCTTTACTATGCAAATCAAAGCTTCCACAAACTTTGGTAAAGGTCAAGAACTGACCATGTATTATTTTTCAGTCAGTTACTCAGACCATAACATTCTAAGCCCTCCTTAATCAAACTAATAATAATAATAATAACTTAGTACAGCACCTAATCTTTAGAAGCTCCAAGTACTTTACAATATTATACAACATACATAAACATTAACAACGACAAGACTACAAAAACATGCTGACAATAATTGGAATAAGTAAAAATTGTAAAGTCTTTCGGTCTATTCTTGCAGTCAAATTCGATGAGTTTTAAGAGCACTCCTGAATGAGACCACAGTGTCCTTGTATCCGAGATCTATAGGTAATTCATTCTACATAGCTGGGCATAGTTGTGTGTGACTTTGCTTTAATGGTGAAAAGTGGGAACAGTGAAAATGTGAGTGTTGGAAGAGGAATATAAGTTTCTACATGGGCTGTACATGTGGATGAGGTCAGAAAGGTATATTGGACTAGAGCCAGTCAGTGAAATGTAGCACAGTGAACACATTTTGTGTTTGATTCTGGACTGAACGAGTAGCCAGTGAAGGTTACTGAGCATGATGGAGGATGTGTGCTCAGTTCGTTTAACTCTAAGGATGATCCAAGCAGCCATGTTTTTAACTTTCTGAATGATACCAAGATGAACTTGATATAAGTGAATTGCAATAGTCCTGTCCTGAAAGTACTAAGAAACACACAAGTGTTTTAATGCCATCAACTAAAAGAAAACTGTGAATGGAGCTGATGTGTCTCAGCTCCAGATATATAGCCTTGAATCTGTTAATTACATCTTGGTGTAATGAAAGATTACTGTCAAGAGTGACACCAAAGTGTACTGTTTGAATTTAATAATGGTATTGCTGATACGTATTGCTTGAGGTAATAGATAAGAAACGTACCTCTATACACAAAAGCCTCAACTTCAGATGGGCAGCTAGATTCAGGTAAAGTGAAGGCAATACTGAATCTAAGCAATCAAGCAGAATCATATCAAGTTCACATGACTTTGGGGTCATCTAGTTCACATGACTTTGGGGTCATCAAATTCACATGACTTTGGGGTGCTATCATCACAACTGTATGTATCAAATGAATAGAGACAGGTTCAAATTCTGTTAAAGGTTGCTGTTGATATTCTGTATCATAAATGTATGGTGACAATAAAAATCAATGAAATTGTGTTGTCAAGCTTATATCTAATAGACTGAACGAAAGAAATTTGCAAACAAGTCTGGAAGGTCAAACACAACGAAGGTCATGGGAAGTGGTGTAGATGCCATTCACAAAATTTAGTCCAAGCATAACACTTACAAAACTAATAAGCACGAACTTCAGCTCAGGTTTGAGCATGAGATTTAGTTTCAGTCAACAAAAAATTACATTAGTTTTGTAAGCTCATTTCTGATTGCCTGAAGGTGTAAGCTCATTTCTGATTGGCTGAAGGTGTAAGCTCATTTCTTATTGGCTGAAGGTGTAAAATTCAATAGTTGTGGATTATAGACAGCTTAATACTGAAGTTGATTTATTTCCCTTTTACTCTAACAATGTGTTTCTTTTAGCACATAAAATATTTGTCTATGAAAATTCTGTCTTCTGTGTATGCAGGTATTTATTGGTGATCAAATTTATTTTCTACATCTGAAATCATCTGATATGATATTACAAGTATGATAAAACAGCTTGAGTTATTCCCCTTTTGCTAAAAATAGCATACATGGTTTTCAGCATATGAAATATCAGTTCTCCCAAAATGTCCACTTCCAACATACAAACAAAATGAAACTTTAAATAAGACACAAAAGTAGCACAATTAGGTTAGATGTTTACCTCTGTTTTTCAACGTACAGTCTGACATTATCGTTCTAAATATTTATTTAACGAAAAATAAACATAAAATGTTGTTTGTGAAACTTCCTTACCTGTCCAGCACAGTTGATAAAGTATTCACATTTTATAGGACCACAACTTGTTTCTACCTGGGACACCTTGTTCTCTTCTATGAGCACCTTTTTAACCTGGACACCTGTGAATATCTTTACACCTGAAATAACCAATACACTTAAATACCACAAGTGACAGAAAACTGTAGATTTTAAACACTTGGTCTTGGTCTGGGTTGTTCAATTGATTGTCTCTGGTCATTTGTCATGTGAAATTTGCATGGCATCATAATATACTAAGGTGAACTTCAATAACCTCATATATTCAACAATATATTCACTTTCTCTCATTTCTCTCCCCCACTTGGACACTCACCCTTGCATATGAACCCACAAAGTCAATATACATGCAATATGCAATACAAATAGTTGTTTTCATTTTCACTCAAATGCACATGCTTTATTAATTATCTACACCTATATCAATATATACCCATATTCATATACTGTGTGTGTGTTTGTGTGTGTGTGTGTGTGCGTTATTTATTTGAACTACATCTCTGAAGCCACAGGATATCATGAAATGCTTTTTATCGTTGATTTCATATTTCATGGTTTGGGTAAAAAAATACATTTTCATGGGCACCTAATTTCATTCATCTATCATTTACCAAACAAAACATAAATAAAAAACCACTACCACTCTCCTCCTAGTAAAAAGTCAAGCTGACTGAATCTCTCTTTTTGAAGCAGCTGTTGTTGTTATAGGGTTTAACGCCATTTTTCAGCACAAGATAGACTATACACGGCAGCCAGTATTAATGATGGAGAAGAACCCGGGAATACCCCGGGAAGAACCACCAATCCACAAGAAGCTACCAGCAAGCTTTCTCACATATCCACATTGGCCAAGCCTGAGACTCGAACTCACGCACAGAGGTGAGATGGCAGTGATCCATGATGGAGAGCACTTTAGACCACTCGGCCACTCAGGGCCTCCTTTTCAAGCAGTTTCCTAACATCCTGGACTATGTAAATGTGACAAGTGACAACCTGATTATTCTTGAAGATTTCAACTTTCACTCTGAATGTCCTGGAATCATGTACACATAAATAACTCCTGTATTTTATTCATATTTTCAACCACAGTCAGTTGGCCTACCCACCCATAAATATGGTCATATTTTAGACTAGATTATTCGTTGAACTGATGATGGTCTTCATTGATGTCTCATTAACTTGCATCAGATGCCATCTCAACACATTAATTCCTAACCCTCCGTCTGTTTCTTACTAAGAGAAACCTCCACATGATAAACAGAACTCGACATCCAAGCAAACCTAACAATTTCATGACCTCCTACAGCAGTGCAAACTGATAAGTGCTTGAAAAATAAGCCCCAGCAAACAAGGACAAAGACTGGTATAGTGGTGCTCGAGACCAGTTTCACAATGCTAAAAGAGAACGCCATAAGGTTGAGAAGATTTTGCTTTCCACCAGTCTCTCTATTCATAAGCAGATCAATGAAGCTGCTAAGAATGCCACAACATAGTTGATGCAGCAAAATCAGCCTGCTAACGCACTAAAATCACTGCAAGTTCCAGCTGCCAACTTCTTTCTGGTTCAGATTCTGGACCAGTTTGCAAACTGAGTCCATGACAAAGTACAAATCCATTAGACATAAGCTTGAAAACACGATTTCAACTGACTCGTTATCACCACATATTTGTGATAAAGAATATAAATGGCAACCCTCAGCAACATTTAAAGCTGTCTCTATGCATTTGGTACATACATATGTAATGAAGAGCACACCAAAATCATGTGAACTCAAACCAATTTCGACATCACTGCTGCTTGAATGCTTAGATTCAGTACTGCCCTCACTAACCAATGTTGTCAATACTTCTCTCTTATCCTGAGAATTCCTACTTTTTTCAAAACTGCCACTGTAAAGCCTCTGCTGAAGAAACTGATGTTGCTGTAGGGTTTAACACCAGTTTTCAGCACAAGATAGGCTATACATGGCAGCCAGTATAACTGCTGGAGGAAGAACCCTAGAAAATCCCAGGAAGAACCACTGACCCATGAGAAGCTACTGGCAGGCTTTCTAATGTACCCACATTAGTTGAGCCTGAGACTCAAACCCATGCAGATAGAGGTGAGATGGCAGTGATCCAGAATGGTGAGTGCTTTAGACCACTTGGCCACTCAGGGCCCCCTCAAGCAATTGACACTTCACCATAATGATTTAAAGAACTACCGCTCTGTTTCTAACCACCCATTAATTTTAAAAATCTAAGAAAACGTTGTACTAGCCCAACTTGAATCTCGTCTTAATTCAAATAGTCTTTTAGCAATGTACAGTCTGCATATCGCCCTTGCCATAGTACTGAAACTGTCCTTCTGAGAGTAATTAACAACCCTTTCTCTGATTTGGATAGTGGAAAGATTACATTCCAACCCTCCTTGACTTATCCGTGCCATTTGACACAATAGACCATATATTACTTCATGATCTCCAGCATGTATTTGGCATTCACAATTCAGCCTTACTAGGGTTCAAGCCCTACTTAGTCAACAGGACACAAATCATGTCTGTAAATGGAAAACGTTCCAGCCCAGTTGATCTAAGTTTTGGTTTTCAACAAGGTTCTGTTCTTGACCCCAATCACTTCATTCTATATACTCAGCTACTCTCAAGTATCACAGATCAACATCCAGTGTCTATTCAAGTGTATGCTGTTGACACTCAAATATACAAATCTTATTTCCAAACTGAAGTTGAGGCTACTATCCAAGGTATATAGAGGTGCATTCCATGTGAAGTTATGGATAACATGTAACAAGCTGCTGATGAATGATGATAAACTGAAGCCATCCTGATAACCTTTCTCATTCACATCCTTTACCTCAAACAATAAATACCATCAATTATACCAATATTAAATTCAAACAGCCAGTACAAGAACTACACCAACATGTCATGAATATAAGCAAAGCTACATAAAATTATCTGGAGCTGAGACACATCAATTCTATTCACAAGTTTCTTTTGGTTAAGTGTTCCTTAGTACTTTCGAGACTGGACTACTGTAATTCACCTTTATCTGGTTCATCTCAGTATCTACTACAGAAACATCAACAAGTTCCCAGCACAGCTGATATCCTTAGAGTACAGACAACTGAGTACACTTCTATCTGCTGGTAACCATTTCAGCCAGAATCAAATACAAAATCTGTTCACTATACTATATATGGTTCACAGGCTCTAGTCCAATATACCAATCTGACCTCACCCATGTGTACACCCCATGTTGAAACTCGCACTCCTCTTCTGACACTTGTATTCTCATTTTCCCACTGTCAAAATGGCCAATGTGGGTATGTGAGAAAGCTTGCCAGTAGCTTCTCGTGGGTTGGTGGTTCTTTCCGGGGTTTTTCCCGGGTTCTTCCTCCACCATTAATACTGGCTGCCATGTATAGCCTATCTTGTGCTGAAAAATGGTGTTAAACCCCACAACAACAACAACTGTCAAAATGAACATCATATGGAGAATGTTCTTTTGCATGCCAGGGCCCAACTACTTGGAACGAATTTCCCACTGATCTTAAATACAAGGACACTGTAGTCTCATATAATGGAGCTTTTAATATAAGAACAGACTTTAGACCTGGTAATGTTTACATTATTAATTATTGTTGGCATGTTTTTGTTTTGTAATTTCATGGTGTTTGTTTGTGTAATCATGTTGTTCTATGTTTTCATGTGTTATCTAATATTGTAAAGTGCTTAGAGCTTCTAAAGAATAGGTGTTGTATTAAATCCACATTATTATTATTATTATTATTGACACAGACCATTAGTAAATCTGCATTTATTAATATACATCAGGTAGAGTCATTTCAATAATTACAAAAAAGTTAATGTTCCTGAAAGTTTGCATTTAAATTAAATTGTAATAAATTAGTTCCAGCATTCCTCATCATTTATGTACTTATCTTAATGTATATTTCACATTCCCAGCACTGTATGACAAGGGTGGAGGTTGAATGATGACTTGGTTGATATTTTGTAAAATAAACTAAAGAAAAACATTTTTACTCATGTCAATTACAAATTTTGTTATAGTGATATGCTTATTCAGTTTGTGTTTTCTAACTGTAAATAGTGTTAACTGTTAATAAATGAAGTACGCAATCATATATTCCTCAATAGATCAGAACATTTAAAAAAGCTAAAAGTCCTTCACCCCAACAGCATATACATTTTTTCTTACTAAGTGCAGTCTGGTACTGACCTTTTTCTTTAGCTCTGCGGGCAAATGTCTCCGTCAGCTCATTTGGGGAGACAACTCCATCATTTGGCCTCCACATTCCTCCCTACAAAAACACACCAAAAAAAGTTTTAACAACAGAAGCATAATTCCTGTATATACATTCATTTCCTTTTGATAATTATAATAAGATGAGAAAAATTAACCTCAATGCATCTATTGGAATAACAACAAGTATAAAGTCTAAACAAGAAATATGTCAAACAGCAGCATGTATTTTGATTTTTTCCCCTCACATACCGATTCCCCTCTTCTGAATTGCACCCACTATGTCGCAATCTCCCCTCCATACTAACTTTATCTATGTGAAGTAAATATCCAACAACCAACAGTTTAGACATAGAGCTGCCATCACATGATGTGCCAGCAGACCAGTCTATGTACCCTCAAAAAAATCACATTTATCAGGATGAAGCAAGAATCATAGAACCTTTAAGATCTTATTAATCTGGTTCCTCTTCAAGCATTTGAAATTTTAAGGCATACTTTAAGTGTCGCATCAAGTCTGGGGAGTTCTGACTCCAAGCTTCACCTTTGTGATCAAAACATTTTGAGAATACTGGCTCTGTCCCAAAAACTCGCTGAACCTGAAACTAAAGCACAATAACCCAAATTTGGATATCTATCAGCTAAATATAGAATAATTTATTAGAAAAGCTATATACATCTATACCTAGACAACTGTAATGTTATGTGGGGAAATATTTCTGACAAGAAAATTTGCAAATTATTTCACTTGCAAAAAAAATCTTGCAGACTCATTGGTAATGTTGAAAACATAATATCATAGCTGCCAACCTTCCAGGCTCACAATTAGTGAAAATAGGGATAAAAAGTCGTGAATTTGGACACGAATTCGTGAAAAATACCATGACAATAACTCCATCTACTCTGACTACTCCGACCGTCAATACTACACTATATCAAGTTTGCAAAATAAAAATAAAACACTACATATATGCAGAAATATTTATTTATCAAGACATGATACTGTGGCAGACTTGAACTTCCTCAAATGCTTGATCGTAAATTTGTTTTCTAAACAGTTCTGACTTCTTGCCTGCTGGTTGATCTTGGTGACTAAAATTGCTGACAAATTTTCTGCAGCTAAGGAGGCCTTAAAGTCTGTCTTTTTTTTCCTAACTAAAGAAAATACTCTTTCGCTGTCACTGCTGCTGTGAGGAATGCACAGGAGCTGCAGCATTTTTGGTTCTTCCACAGGAAAATTTGGAAGCGATTTTCGAGTCCGGGAACATATGTCAGAACAAATGTTTAGCATGGTCTCCAGCTGATAAAGGTAGATTGTGTTCAACACAAGAAAACTCATAAATAATTCACAAATAATGCTTAAGCATTGGTATCCTGCGGGTCTTCCGCCAATGGTTTAAAATATTCCAGAGCTGAAATCTGCGAATTCTTAATTTTCCCAACTTCTACGTGCTTTTTGCAACCGACATTCTTCCTCACATCGTCTCTGCGATGGCACACTGAGTGCAAAAAGCATGAATGAATATCAATGTTTAATGGCAGAATGCACGGCCAATTTTTGATATATTCCAAATTAAACTTCACTTTTTGAGTAATACATTTCTTTTTCCTTGGTGGTGAAGACATTTTCAAAATCTTACATGTGATGCTGAACGGTAACTCGAATCAGTGTTTTGACGCATGCGCGGAGCAAATTTCTGGTTAGGCCCCAGTTTCTCTCAAAAGCACTTGTAAAATTACTCTTATACATATAGATTAAAATAGGCTAAAATGCTTGCGACCGGGCCAACTGTACTAATCGGCTGTAGATCTACTAATATCGTGACCAGTGGTACCGGACCGTTTTGGCAACTGCGAATATCACGACTAGCGCTTAACGGGAAATCGGTTTTTTTATTTATTAAAGATTTAAAATAATTGAGGATCAGAAAATTCGTGAACTTTTGTCTTACGGCGTGAATCCGTGAATCGCTGAAAAAGTCGTGAAATTCACACCAAATTCGTGAGGGTTGGCAGCTATGTAATATGAATGATATCAAACTGCTAACAGTAGCAAACAAATATATTTGAGAAAGGCTAGACTTATGCATAAAGTTTCAAACAACATGGCCCCATTACATCTAAAGGAACTATTTCATGCTATAAAACAAGCAACTCTCCCAACTTAAGATCAATTTCAGCTAACCAACTTTCCAATCCAAAACCAAATAAAGAACTCATGAAAAGTTTTCAATATTAAGGGCCACTAATTTGGAATAGAATCTCAAAGGAAACCAGAGTGTGGTGTGATTTGGATTGTTTTAACGTAGCTTTAACAATTTTTCAGTCATATCGCTATGATGTCTGCAATGTGGCAGTTTATAGTAATGTCTAGCACTGGGGCATCATGCTGCAGACACGTAGCATGATGTCCCACCCAGTCCCATTATTCTGACACCAGACCAACCAGTCCTAACAATAACCTCTAAATGCTGAGCGCCAAATGAAGCAGCTGTTAGTACCATTTTTGTAAGTCTTTGGTTTGACTCGGTCGGGGATTGAACCCATAACTTCACGCATCCAAGGTGGACGCTCTAAACACTAGGCCACCAGAGCGGTAAGGAAATTAGAGAAAGTACAAATATAAATGCATTTAATTATAATCTAATTTAAAGGATGAAAAGTGGAACCTGTTCAATTTGACAAATACATTAAAACTTAAAAGTATAAAGTCTCAAACCTTCCACTTCTTTGTCTCATTCTTTAAGTTTACAAACACAAGCCATCCACAAAGTCTGGTCAAAGCAGGTGATAAAAAAATTCAATATATTGTGCTGAAACCATTGCTCTTCTTAAAGTCACTGTCTTTTTCATCTCAAATGCAAACCATTTAAAAGGTCTAATCAATGTATCTTGCATACAAGTAAATTTATTGTATGGAAACATTTCCTTCTTTCAGTGCATGTGACCTTGATCTTTGACCTTTTCAGCCCGAAATCAGTAGGTTTCTTCTTTGTGTATATGCAAGCTACTTACAGAGTTTGATAATGGTGGAGAATTACTGAGCAGAAACTAAACGGATGGACATACGAATGGATAACATCATAACACAATATGACAAGTTTATAAATGGGTTGGAATTTTCTCCAGAATGGATTCATTTTTGTTTGGTCTTTAAATTCACATCTTCTTCGTGGTTTGTAACAAGCATGAAATCAAACCATACTGATAACCCATAAAGAGAAGAGAATTTACAGAACATACCTGCAGATCATCATACTTGATCCATGGGCACTGCTTCTTGATATCCTTGGGCAACAGCATGTGACATTCTTCATCCAATCCACTGAAAGCAAATCATTTCTTTAAGTACCATACAAGCAACAGTCTTCAACCATAGCAATCGAAACAAATTATATCCTTATATCGCTTTAAAAACCTGGCTGCCCATCTGTAAATTACAGCAATTGCCCCAAAATTAATGAACAATTATCTGCACCAAAACGATTAGGATTTATTTCCTCAGTACATTGTGATCTGTTACTGAAATTTCAATGGAATAAAAGAATACACCTCTGATAAAATAATGATACAAGTCTTCACATTATTGTTTTCAGACAGCAAAAGTGTTCAAATGATACATACTTGTATTACTTTATGTTATGTACAGTAGTCCCCCTCTTTAACGGCCCCCTGACCAAAGGCCACCCACTTCTTACAGCCAGAAAACCCTGGCACCAATGAGTTTATATTCAAAAGTACCCCTCAAGAACAGTCACCCCTCTAGCACGACCAGCAGCCAGCATATTAGTACAAAAATGGAAAATGTTCCCTCACGAGCAGCCTCTTTTTTCTTCTCCAAATGTATCCAGAACATAAGGTAAGTAATCAGATTATCTCTAGCGTCGATACATGTCTCCCAATGTCAAGTTTCTATTACTGAAAGAATTGTTGACTAAAGTACATGTAACAGAAACATTAACATTATATTACTGTCTATAAAAGCCGACGTTTACAGGAAATGAGCTCAACATTGTTATGATAGAGTTTTGGGCTGTCGAGTTTTTTCTTTAATGATTATAACCAGATGTAATTGTCAAGATCATAACAGGGACAGCATAGGCCAAAAACAGATGTTGTGCCTTAACACATAACACATACACAGAGAACTTAACCATGAACAAAATAGGGTACAAGACTAAAATATCATGTGACAAGACATTTGTTGCTTCCTTTATGAAGAAGCCATTTCATCCACTCGAGAAAAAAAATTGTCTGCATAATTAAATCACATACAGATAACACATCCAAATAAATCATTACCAAACATTAACATGTCATCATGCAACCGGAGATGTATTATTTTAGAAGACTCTATTCAACATTGGGTAGGAGGGTAGACTTGCTGAACAATTTTATGTAGAAAAGACTCGAATAAACAACATCATAACCGATAAGGAAGTTATTCATCAGCAGTGGGAAAATGGAGCAAATGGAAAGTGAATTATGTATGTACCAAGATTTAAATGATGTTTTTGAATGGTTTTGCAATGGGCATGACAGCAATACCCGCTTGCATATCACACTTATGCCAAGAATAAGAACTGTTAATGTATATTCAGCTGTAATAAGTCTTTCATTATAACAAGAACTTTTAATAATTAATGTTACTTTTAAACGAAGATATTAAATGATTTGAAGTATGTAGGTTTCATACTATGTACATTACATATACTTCTCACAACAAATTTAGTCCCCCTCTAGAAAGGCCATCTGTCTTATAAAGGCCACTTTGCTGATGCAGAAGGGGTGGCCATATAAGAGGGGGATCACTGTATATTCATTTTCACTGTTTGTTAGTTTTAGTTTTTTATCTATTATATGCTATGGGTTATGGGTTATGTAAAATTATGTAGGTTAACATTTTGTAGCTGACCATTTACAAAATCAAGTCCACTGTCCACGTGACCAGAATCATTGATTTTTAAAAATTAAATTCTATAAACAACTTGTGGGTATGTGAGAAAGCTAGCCAGTAGCTTCTCATGGGTTGATGGTTCTTTCAGGGTTCTTCTTCCACCATTGATAGTGGCCACCATGTATATCCTCTCTTGTGCTGAAAATGGCATTAAATCCAACAACAACAACTGTAAACAACTAATACTTTCCCTGGTTAAGTACTGTTCATGTCCAGGGATCCCAGACAATGGGATTTTTCTATCCCTGGTCCAGGGCTCCCTGGTAATGAATTTTTCTATTTCTTGTTATGTACTATATAAGTGGCACTCTTCCTCCAAAGCACTGGGGCAAACAATATCTCTTTAAGTACCATATATACCCACATACAATGTAAAATGAACAGAAAATAGCACAAACCCAGGTCTGCCATCAAATATACACTGAGAAACCATGGTCCACATTCTTCATTCAATTTACAATTTCAAGCAAAATGTGCAAACCATGATCTGCTATTGTATTCTTTGATGGTAGATCTGTGTCTATACTGCTTGCTGCTGAGAATAGATTATACAATTAGCGAATACTGTACTGTGTTACTCCAAAATAAGCCAAAATGTTAATCCTCCATTTTCAGAAATATTAGCAAATTTTAATTTTAGAAAATTCTTCATTTGAGCCCACCTCCTGCTATTCCACAGATGTACAAGAAATGCTGCGAGAAATACTGTATATGTGCTAAATAAGTTTGAAAATGGTGGTCACTTACTTGTTGCCAAACTAACCATATCGTCTGATTGTCATTAGTCACAAATCTCATAAACAAATACTTCATTCTGTATTAAATAGTTAAATTAACAGAAGCCATCTTTCTTATAACAAAACATAACCCTTGAGTGCAGATAACAGGTTGATATGACAGAAGATTACACAGACTGGCCTGATGGCTAATAACGTTTTCTATTCAAAGCAGACAGCCCTGCTTGAGTATACGTCACTTATCAATGATGCAGTGTCTGTATGTGTATTCTTGCATGCATCCTTCTGACTGCCATTTAAAAATACATGCACTGAACTGATGTCTTTTGAAATTGCAGGGCAACACACACACACCCATCTCTGAACTATTGCTGTTTATTCTTTTTTGTATTTATTAATTCCACTCTTAAATTTAATTTAATGACCAAATATTCTACTTTGTCTGAGCTTTTGATGCATATTTAATTTAAACATCACTAATCCAATATGAAATAAAATACAAATCAGCCCGCAGTTCTGTGAATTTTTACTTTTCCAGGAATTCATGAATCCTTGTATTAAACTCATCCAAAGACAATAACTGTATTACAGTGCAATGACTATTTAAGTTGTACTGAGCTAGTAGTCTTTTCATGATGATCTATCCTCATGAAAAATGTTTGATTAATGGATCTTTTTTTTTACTAATCTTGAATCCAGTAATGGAATAAATACACCATTTCTATTAAATGAGTCAATAACAGTGACAGTTTACAATAATATTTAACTTAAATTCAATATAACTAAATAATTTCTAGTCAATCTATTGTGATACTGTAGTATCATCAATTTTTGTGGGGGACCAATTTTTGTGGTTTTTGTTGTTGCCCTGAACCACGAATTTGAATCCCCAATAAAAAATGAGCCACATAGGATGATGCCCCCCGCCCCTGTTTTGTTGTTCGAAAACACAGTGTAAGTATTGAACTTGCTAGGTCTTTAATTTGTGCTCATACAGTTGGTACAGTGTAGCATTGTTTTAAACATTAAAGTGACCGCCGTTTGCATCGGCATAGTTGTATTCTTTTGTATTCTTTATTTTGGGTATTTGTAGAGGTTATTGTTGTTGTTGTTGTAGGGTTTAACGCCATTTTTCAGCACACGATAGGCTATACATGGCGGCCAGTATTAATGGTGGAGGAAGAACCCAGAAAAATCCCCAGAAAGAACCACCGACCCACGAGAAGCTACTGGCAAGCTTTTTCACATACCCATGTTGGCTGAATCCAAGACTCGAACCCACGCAGACAGAGGTGAGATGGCAGTGATCCGTAACAGAGAGCGCTTTAGACCACTCAGGGCCCCTTGTAGAGGTTAAACCAAGAAATTAAATACCTACTAATATGAAAATCTTGACAGGCAAAACCATGAATTTAAGTACCCAGGAAAATGCCTTCTTTTTTTAAATACAAAACCACAAAAATAAATGATATTACAGTAGTCAAATACATGTGCTGTGAATTCACTGTTCTTTGGTTGGTATCAATTTTGTGGGATTTCACTGTTATAAAAAAAAAAAACAAAGACTTCAAGAAGCCTAAAATAACAGTTAATATGTGTTAAGAATTGGACACCTAACTCTTTCTAATTATAAACATATCCACAGATTTAAGAAACAAATGTTCTTTTTTGCCAATGATGAAAATGTATGCCCAACAAAAGAAAAAAATAATTCAGTCATTGGAATATGACCTGAATGTAGCATAATATGCTACATACATTGCCTTGTCTTTTTTTCTCTTCAGTTCTATCATTCTGTCCTTGGTACGAGCAAGGTCCAAGCTGCCACATGTCTTCCAACCTAAAAATATTTTTTAGTGAAATGAACTCAGAGTATACTTCTATGTAGCAGGAGTCAATATTCATAAGCAATGATGATAAAATATAGAAAGTATGGTAACAGTGACAAAGTTTATGGTAACAGTGACACAGTTCATGGTAACAGTGACACAGTTTATAGTAACATTGACACAGTTTATGGTAACAGTGACACAGTTTGCTCTAAATAGGCCTATCACTTTCAACTGGTCCTGATATAGGTCTAAAGTCAGTCACAATGGCCCAATTTGTTGTTGCAGCAACACTTGGTGGTGCTTTAGGACTATACAAGACATGGGCCAATATGACTGACACAAAACCTATAACAATGACAATGTGAGAACATCGATTTTGCAATACTTTTATTATTCAACTTTCTTCTTCCTATAATATGTCAACACCAATTACTAAATGTACTGTGCCAAAACCATCAACTTCATATCCTGTATCAATACCATCAACTCCATATACTGTATCAATAGCATCAACTCCACATACTGTGTCAATATCATCAACTCCATATACTGTATCAATAGCATCAACACCATATAATGTGTCAATACCATCAACTCCATATACTGTATCAATACCATCAACTTCATATACTGTGTCAATATCATCAACTTCATATACTGTATCAATACCATCAACTCCATATACTGTATCAATACCATCAACTCCATATAATGTATCAATACCATCAACTCCATATACTGTGTCAATATCATCAACTCCATATACTGTGTCAATATCATCAACTCCATATACTGTGTCAATATCATCAACTCCATATACTGTATCAATAGCATCAACACCATATACTGTATCAATAGCATCAACACCATATAATGTGTCAATATCATCAACTCCATATACTGTGTCAATATCATCAACTTCATATACTGTGTCAATATCATCAACTCCATATACTGTATCAATAGCATCAACACCATATAATGTGTCAATACCATCAACTCCATATACTGTATCAATATCATCAACTCCATATACTGTATCAATACCATCAACTTCATATACTGTGTCAATACCATCAACTCCATATACTGTATCAATACCATCAACTCCATATACTGTGTCAATATCATCAACTTCATATACTGTGTCAATATCATCAACTCCATATACTGTATCAATAGCATCAACACCATATACTGTGTCAATATCATCAACTTCATATACTGTGTCAATATCATCAACTCCATATACTGTATCAATAGCATCAACACCATATAATGTGTCAATATCATCAACTCCATATACTGTGTCAATATCATCAACTTCATATACTGTGTCAATATCATCAACTCCATATACTGTATCAATAGCATCAACACCATATAATGTGTCAATACCATCAACTCCATATACTGTGTCAATATCATCAACTTCATATAATGTGTCAATACCATCAACTCCATATACTGTGTCAATATCATCAACTCCATATACTGTGTCAATATCATCAACTTCATATACTGTGCCAAAACCATCAACTTCATATACTGTATCAATACCATCAACTCCATATAATGTATCAATACCATCAACTCCATATACTGTGTCAATATCATCAACTCCATATACTGTGTCAATAGCATCAACACCATATAATGTGTCCATAACATCAACTCCATATACTGTATCAATACCATCAACTCCATTTACTGTTTCAATACCATCAACTCCATACACTGTGTCAACCTTCACCTCCTTATACTGTGCCAATATCAACTCCATATACTGTGTCAATAGCATGAACACCATATACTGTGTCAATACCTTCGACTCCATATACTATGTCAATATCAACTCCATATACTGTATCAATACTATCAACTCCATATACTGTATCAATACCACTGACTCCATATACTGTGCCAATATCATCAGCTCCATATACTGTGTCAATACCATTGACTCCATATACTGTGCCAATATCATCAGCTCCATATACTGTGTCAATACCACTGACTCCATATACTGTGCCAATATCATCAGCTCCATATACTGTGTCAATACCACTGACTCCATATACTGTGCCAATATCATCAGCTCCATATACTGTGTCAATAGCACTGACTCCATATACTGTGCCAATATCATCAGCTCCATATACTGTGCCAATATCATCAGCTCCATTTACTGTGTCAATACCATCAACTTCATATACTGTGTCAACATCATCAGCTCCATAAACTGTGTCAATAGCATCAATTTTTCAGTCATAACACAAAGATGTATGCAGTGAGGCAGTTTAATGTGATGTCTAGAGTATATGTATACAAAAAGTGGCATACAAATATAGAGAATCTGTCTGATGAATATTTAAGTCTGCAGCAGTTTCACATTCTAGGGAACTAGCATCCATTCATAAAGAAGCATAAAGTTTACACCACTGAATAATGTCCAAAATGTAGTAATGGAGGTGAGTGGGAGCAACACACTTATGTGATGCTCCAATTACCTAATGGGAGAGAGCAACACACTTGTATGTCACTCCACCTCCCTTTTGGGAGTTATCAACATCCTTTCAGGTGATGCAATCAACTCCTTGAATGTTCAGTCCCTCCCCTGGAGGGCCCTCACATGCCACCAAAGAAGTTGGTCCCATAAAGGGTTGGGACACTGAGTGCTTTTCAAGCTGAAGAGCTAAGCCTCTCACCCAGCTTTTACTCTTTGTTTGGTCTGCCTACCCTCCTTGGGGGTTCTGTGAGAGAAAAACAAGTAAATTCAGATGATGAGGGGGAGGGAACTTTTGTTTCCTCTGCTGCCCATAGTTTGATTCCATTTATCAGAAGTGTTGATCTTAGAGCAATAGATGCAGCCTGGGTGAGTGTCTTCTTGGGGCTATGGCTCAAGTTTTGGGTCTGGAACTGGAGAGATGAAGGTGGGTAGCTTGTGATTCCACACTCTTGTCATGAGGTCGATTTATTGGATGCCCCTGAAGTGCGCAAATCCAAGTGAAGACTGATTGAGGGAGAGACCATTCTATGTGAAGGACATGACCACTTCTGGATTTAGTCTTGGCCAAGACACCGAGTCTGCTGGGAATGTGTCTGATTTGAATGAGATTGTTGCACCAACACAGGAACCGACAAATCAGAATAAACCAGTCAGGTGTATTCATGCCTCCCTGTTTGAGGAGATAGGTCACAACCACAGATTTGTTGGACCTAATGAGGAGACAATGCTCATGATATGGGGTGGATAGGGATGTGAAAAATATGTGTCGGTCAGATCGAGATTGATGGCATACCCATTCCACAGAAAGGTGTATTTGTGAAGAGGGGAGAGGAGGAGGGCACTGTTCATGAATGAAACCCAAAACCCCTCCAACTGACCTGGATCATTCTGCCCATTCTGAGGGAGATCCAGTGAGCTCAAAAACTGGTTTCTTACTGCCTCTATATGCTTCATTGGGATCGATGTTGGTGCACATGTGACTGAGGCCACTTAACATCCCTTCACAATGATGGGACTGAGTGGTTCCAAATGCTCGTATGGGTTGTGGGGCAGTTCCTGAGCTGCCTGCCTCTGAACTTGCTCTATTCTTCCTCACCACTCCAGTGGACAAGTGGCTAGAACATCTATGTTGGATACAGGAGGTTGCGGGTTCGAACAACGGCACAGTCATACCAAAGACTTAAAAAAATGGTACTAGCAGCTTCCTTGCATGGCACTCAGCATTATGAGATTAGAGTCAGGACTGGTTGGGCTGGTTTCAGGATAATGTGACTGGGTGGGACATCATGCTACACGTCTGCAGCATGACATCCCAGTGCTAGACATCACTATAAACTGGCACACTGAAGACATAATAGCGATGTGACTGAAAAATTGTTAAAGCTACATAAAAAAATCCAAATCACAACACACTCTGAAAAATCATTAAAGTTATGTTAAAAATCTGAAATACACACACTCATCTATTCTTCTGCCAAAGAATCAGTGATCCAAACAGGGTCACCTGGACAGGAAGGGTATGATAAGGTTGGAGAGACATGGATTGCACACATGCTACATGTCGTATCAAGAGTAGATTGGCTGAACCCGTCAAAGTATTGGCCATGGTATGGTGAGTAGCCCTGGTCATTCACCCTAGCAATCCTGGCTGTGGCTGTCCAGGAGTCGGCAATGGTATCCCAAGCCAGCTCTAATGGGCATGAAGCAGATTTGTCTGCCCTATAAACAGACAAGCGTTTATATGAAGAACTACTACATTCTGGTAAAGTGCCGGGAGGTCAGTTCTGAAGTCATCTGTCACCTTAAGTCTGTCTCTTCTTCCTCATCGAGATCTACCAATTATTTAGAGCAGTGGCAAGGGGGATGGCATTGTGAAGTAGCCAACACCCATAAAATTCAACAGTGGCTTGAAAGCTAAACTACAGTCCATTCAATTGTTGGATCTGAAGGAGTTCCATTGCACACACTGTGTGTCAAGGTCCAAATGGGTCTACTTATAGATCTAGTGAAGATATACCAGGTGGTATGAAGAATCAATTCCATCCCTATGAAAATGACACTAGCTCTCCCTTGCAGACAAGCAGTGAACATACAGAAGTACGGCACTGCCAGCTGGTTTGCCCGGCGAATGGTCAGCCTGGCAGCTGGTGGTATAGAAGAAGGCCAGGCTATCACCAATACATGCCGCTCCGAAGGCCTGGCTGAACAGACAGATTTCTCACTGAAATTTACAAAATAGAAAGAGCATGTCGCCGACAGTATGGCAGAAAGGATGGATCTATCACTAAGATCCCTTTAACTCATAGTTGGCTGGACTGATTCAATGAAAAGGTTTCCATGTTGGAATGGCTGAACAGCCAGCAACAGTATAGTTTTAATATGCATTAGATCCAACAATCCAGTGTGAATGGCGTGTGGTTGGCCCGAATGCTGATGGTGCATAAGTTGGTCAGGCAATAACCAGTACCAGCTGCACCAAAGGCCTGGATGAATGGACAGATTTCTCATTGAAATATCTAGTGTAGTAATGATAAGAATCCAATTGCATGGCTTGAAGGACAAATCAATCACTAAGATCTCTGTATGAGCTATCTGGCTGAACCATTTCAATGAAAAGGTCTCCATGCTGGGACAGCTGGACTGCCGGTGTCAGCTGAACAGTTGACTATTTTGGGACAGCTGGTGATGGCTGGACAGCTGGTAATGATACAGCAGTATTAAGAGTTGGTTTCAATGGATCCAGCATGAACCCCATGCACCTGGACTTACAGGCCCAAAGGCCATGCTCGGACTAGCAAGGGTACTTATGTTTCATGGGCTGCCTAAAATTGGGGAATACTCCCCAATGAATCAGTATCATCAACAAAGAACCATAGGTTGTCTTCCTTGATTTGTTCCATTTTCTTCCCTTCAATGCCGAAAGTAAGATTGTTCTGAACGTGCATTTCATGCATACAGTAAACTTTTCTCCTGAAACAACACAAGAAAACAAATCATAGAATAGCAAATTAGTGACTAGTTAGCTAAAACGGAAGATCAGACCTTCACTGACTACATATTATAGACGCTGCATACAACAAACAGTGTATACATAGTCTTCCATGCTCTGAAGTTGTTTATAAATCTTTAAATTGACATTCTGCTGAAATGACACAAAGCAGAAATTAGTAATGTATTGAAATTACTAAGCTTCTAAAGCAATCGTAACTAATAGAGCAGTGAAAGTGTTGTATCAGAAACCTATGGCGCTGTTATGAACTTATGCACAATGCTGAATCATTAATCCATAATTCTATCAAAACAGTGTGAAATATGAACAAATCAAGCATAAATATATAGCAGCACTTCAGAATTTTGCTAATGGACTGAGTCAGTGAACAAAGTCAAAAGTAGGGTAACTCATAATGACTTTGTGTAAAGTCAACAATAGTGTGGTAGGATGGTGGTCTTAAAAGACAAAATTGACAGAAATGGTAAAATAACGAATACAACCTGCTGTAGATCAATAAATCCACACAATAAATCCAAAATGAATGTTGGATAGGTCCACAGGTACACAAAAATGACTGGATTGTCAGAGGATGAATTGTACAACATGTGGTCTGTACAAAAGGGAAGCTAAAAACTAGTGACACCTTGTGGTACCACAGGGATGGAATAGGCAAGAGCTATTGCCTTCTGTCTATAGATATAGACAGGGAAAGATGATTTTTCATCTTTTAGTAGTGCTGGATTTGCAAGATAGCAGGATAATATTCCTAACGTAATGTGATTGGGGAACACATTTGAAGGAGAAATCTGATCAGACACTATTTGTATCTATCTGAAGTTATCTCCCCTTACTTCCTTGACTACAACAATAAACCTGCTGCAGTGCATTGTTGAATTGGACTCGCTTTTGCTTTCAAATAGGGTCAAAAAGTTTACAGCATGACAAAAATGTAATTTATTTTAACAGATTTGGTCACCCAAATCCTACCACTTTCTTGGGTTATGAATATTCATATCTTCTGCCAAAGAAAGTGATGTGAATTTACAGAAAAATGGTGGAGGTGAAGTGTTGTGGTGAAGAATGAGTTTAATCTTCTAAACTTTGATTCAGGATCAAGTTTGGTATATAATAAAAAAACAATTTTCTTTTTCTATGTTAATACTGGATATATCTCATCTTGTGGCGCTAAAAACAACATATTTTAAATTGTGGCTAGTTAAAATAGTGCATTTTTGGTACCACAAGATGAAATATATCCAGTATTAATGTAGGAAGAGAAAATATTCTATATATTTAAATGTCACATGTACATTCACCTGGTTGTATGCAATGCATACTAAGTACACTTTTGTGTATAATAGGTAAAAAAATGTAACCAGGATGTGTTCAGCAGTGAATTCCACTTCCTCGTTGTAGAGACAATCCCTGAATGTTCATGCTCGGCTGTACTGTCAGTGATTGGGAATTGTCGCATGCTGATTCAATGATTTCAAGCAAGCTGGCTTCGAGTTGGTACTGGCACATCATGGTGGTCCCAATGGTTTATTTCTATTTGGCCATTAACAAGATTATATTTCACTGCAACACCATTTTAATCAGATATCTGTTGATAAGTTGCATGAAATTGTTATCAATGTTAGCATTACTGGTCAGCTGATCCAACAGCTTGTCTGCAAATTCTGCAACTTCATTACCACGTTCAGAATCACATGTAATAATAAAAAAACAAATACCACTGTCACAAATAGGGTAACATATCACAATATTGTCATTTTACCCTTTATCTATCTGTTTGTTTATAACTAACAAATAAGACAAATATGATCCAGACCCACCTATAAGATGTGAAGTTTAAGTGTATCAAAGTCATCCCTAACAGCAGTGAAAGTCAACCATGTACTATACCAATCTGTTTTGCCTCTCCTTCCCTGGTTAATATGTTCTTGAATATGCCCATGAAGTGTGTGGCAAAATTCGTCCAGATTGTTTTGTTGTAGCATCTGCATTATCAACATAGTCTCTGATAAATGCAGTCAATGTACCAGAGTCTCTGATTTCCCGCTTTCATTGATCATGGCTGGGTTTTGTGCAACTGTGCCTCACAACAATATATTTAATGTCCACATCAGACATTTTAACTTTGCCAGTTCAATCTTCAAAAATCACAAGGATACCTAGGTCAATGCCAGCAACAATCTGAAAATGTTGGACTTTACCATGGCAAGAAAATTAAAATTGGTTAGTGGCAAGCTCTTTTGCAAGTTGCATCGGGTAGTTGAAAACCTCTGCCTGAGATAAATTTGTTCCTTGTAATCGAAAATGTTTTACTTGTCAAAAAAATTTAATTTTTTTCCAACTACAGCCTTTGTCAAAACCATTCCAGATGCTGTTTCAACTGCCACTAGACCAGCCGCTTTCGCAACCACTGGAGCCACAGCTGTTAAAAGTGCTGGAATCACCGCAAGGAATGAAATTATTCCACTGGACTTTTGCAGTTGAATCACTTCTGACTATGATCATTTTAATGCCACAAAAATGGGTCACAATACGCTGATTAATTTAGTTTTTGGTCAACTACATGGGGACATTTTCAGTTAACTTTTCTGGTAAAAGCCTCAGTAGAACCCTGCAATCATTTCATATGGTGCTTTTGATTTGTGCAAGCTGCTAAGTGCTAAGTCCAACCATAACTTTGTGATGAAAGATTATTATTTGAAAATATAACAGATTAAGTTACTAGTTATAAATCTTTACTAGTTTTCCACAGATGCATCAATGGCCACCTATGTGCTCCAAAACAGCACCTTATCAGAAAAAAAATCACAGCAATGCATTTATAATTTTCAGGGGCAACAGGTGAATGAGTAAAACATGCATGAAAATGCACGTCAACCATAGACTGCTTAACCATACCCAGGTGTTTCAATGAAAAGTAATAAATTAGATCAGTCAGTGAAGTCTGTTTGAGAAATCTGCAGACCAGATTTGCATGTGCAGCATAATTGTTGTCGAACTATAATTTCTTTGGTCGGTTACTGATGACCATTCATCTGCAACGAAACTTAAGACACTATTAACTGATCAAATGTATGAACATATTCCTGACACATCCAAATTAAGTACTGAAATATATGAATACATGTACTGTCGCACTGATGCCTTATTTGGCAGTTATTTGACATGAAAACTTCTGAACAGTGCTTTCCATTTGAGTCTGTTGTGAGCATGTGAAAAACTCATAAATGAGACCAAATGGGATTCTGCAGCCATTGAAGGGATTATCACAATGTCAGTTTTGAAGACACATTTTTACCATCATCAACACTATCAGCATACCAAATTGTATCAATCATCAACACTATCAGCATACCAAATTGTATCATTACTGTCAGGCTTTGTATATAATCTGACCTTGTGTTTGGCTCCTTGTGAACATCTCATCAAAACCAAAAATATGACTGTTTGGGAAAGCGAATAAAAATGATAATGAATGACCTTTAAGCTGTCCTCAACATGCTTCACATCCAAGATTATAAATCAGGTTTCTGCTTTGAATAGTGGCACTGCAAATACCATGTCTGTCAGGCATAGAAGCATGTGTAAGTTGATGCTGAAAATACTTGATAAAATCAGCATTATCATTTGCATCCTTGTGAAACATCAGATAGGCAAGTGGATCTCACTGTATCTGGCAAGTCCAATAAGAAAGGACTGTATCATTGCCCGTCAATAAAGATTGTTGGAGCCATGTAACTTTTCGGAACAGCAGGGCCATACCTGTCCAAAGTTGTGCTGACTTCACATCATATCAACGATGTGTACCAGCCAAGTTGCAGTGGTGATTTGTAGGACTTTTATTGCCCCATCAAGGAGCATTATCACAGAGTGAAAGTGGAGGGAATTAAGTCACCCACCACGATGCATGGGGTTCTGAAAATACATGTGAGCTGTACTGTATTTCAAGTCACTGAAATCAAGTATTTCACTTCAAACATGAAGTATGAGGAGGTTATTAATTTTCTGTTTTTTATGTGTACTGTATATAATAAATTAAAAGTTCAGTCCAACTGGAAACAACATAGACCCTGCTCTGCTACTGCACAGTGCACTGGCAGATCATTGTCCATGTTGTTGATTCTACTTATGACTCCTAACAAACTGCACAGACCTAAATATGCTGACACATACTGCAGTGGCAGATCTAGGTCTGTGCAGTTAGAATTGAACTGTAGAATAAATGGTACAAATTTTACTGGATTTTAAGGTTGCCACAAACCAAAGATTTAAAGAATCTACACAAATGATGAACCTTTAAAAAAACTGGGACTGCCTGCAAAGTCCATAAATTTAAGAACTGACAAATCTGTTTTTTTTAAACAACAAACAATTATATCCATGAAAATAAATAAATGTGGCATACCAGTGCCCTCATTACAAGCTAGCAGCTGATGCAACATCATCTTCTGACAGCTATTTTAAAAAATAGTAAATCTCATATTTCAAATGTGAAAATTGTTCTTCTCTGAATCCCATCAGAATAAAAAACTGGACATCTACTAGAAACAAATTAAAAAGCACTGTGCCAAAGGAATTTACAATAAAAGTGGCTCATTTTTTCTACATACCAACCCCACTGCCCTCGCTCTTGCCATCTGCTTCAAACTGCTGGTACAGACTTCGGCTGTATTTTACAAGTTTGGATGTCATTAAATCTGCTTTCAAAATTGAAACAAGACCTGCCGCATGCCATGTTGTTCCGCATGCCAGTCGCCTAAAATAGGAATATTGTATTCATTCACTGCACAGACAGAAGAAAACTATGAAAAAAGGGAAATACATGTAAGATAAACACAATAAGTTCTTTTCTTTTCTAAACTGTGACAATATCTGATTTATGATGAAGAAGTGCCTCTATACAATTAAGGAAATAATGAACTTCATAATAAAATGCACATATATAAATCTCTGACTTTAGTTCAGTGACAGGATAACAGTGTTTCCTTTACCCTCATTTGCACTTCACTGACCCCCAAATTTTTTATTTCACCCCCAGGTCCGATACCAAAGTTTGTTTTTTACTCAGTCTGACCCCCAGTTTTGACACCAAGGAGATTTCTGACTCTCAGTCTTGCACCCCTAGGGGATACACTGGGATAATATAGAATATTTGGTCCAGTTCAAGTGAAGTGCAATACAACAAGTTTTCTTTCAAAAGAATGGGCACAATAACATACAAAATCAGATACTCACAAGCCTTGTTCCAAAAGAACCACATCATTCCATCCCCTGTCTGCTAAATGGTATGCCACAGAGGTACCTGTGACTCCACCTCCACAAATAACCACCCTGGCTTGAAATGGGAGGTCCACTGAAACTTGTGCTGAATCAACACCTGATGTCTCTCCTGCTACATCTGACGTCTTTCTTGTACAATACAACCTCTGAAGACAACTCCATGCTGATCCAAGACGACAGTTTGAATTCAGTATTAATAAGCCAGCTCGTAGCTGAGCATTATGATGTATAAGTTTTCTCAGATGCATCGCAACTGTCATCAAAGTAATCAAAAGTCTGTTAGGATTAATAATATAAAGTTTCAGAAAACTTGTATGGTGGTTTATAAATCATGAAAAACATAATGAAGCAGCTCAGTCTTGGACAATAAGCATCATACTAAACGCAATATTCTCACGAACTTGATGAATAACTTTGCAGATAAAGGTTACTTCATATATCTGAAGCACATGCACATGGCTTTATTATCGATTTTCAAAGGATGTCACCTTGACATGGCATAGCTGTAAATAATCCTGGAATATCTTAGCCATGATAATTGTCAACTCTTATCTACTGTTAACGCGAATTCAGTACAGGTAACCAAACAACCTTCGGTGGTAAGCTTTCTTCAAGCTGGTCTATAAAAAAAGGGCAAATGCAGATTTGGAAATGAAAATGAAAACAATAAAAGGTTATTGCATTAAAAGGTTATTGGCATTAAAAGGTTATAAGCACTAACAGGATTCTGTAAAACATATTTATCCACCCTACATCGACACTCCATCCCAAAAACATTAGCTACCAGCATAATTATAACTGAGATCTACTTAGAATATATATATATATATATATATATATACTAATGGTGTCAGAATAATGTGACTGGGTGGGACATCATGCTACATGTCTGCAGCATGATGCCCCAGTGCTAGACATCACTATAAACTGTCACACTGCAGACATTGTAGTGATATGACTGAAAAATTGTTAAAGCTATGTTAAAAATCTAGATCACACACATATTATGGCTGTGTTGCTTGCTGTCAATAAAGTAATAACTATCCCATTTTTTTTCAATTTTCATTGCCTATCACATTAATAGTCTTGGAAAAATATTCACTACTTATTCTGGCAATTTTTTTGCGACAACTTTTTAAAAGCCAGGACCATCCCTGTAATGTGTATGCTGGAAGTTCAACAGCCACACAAAGCCAAATTGGCTGGTTGGCTGCTGTGATTCGGATGAGTGCATGCATGGTATTGATAATTTTTTGTGAGGAGTAGCATTAACAAGATGGAATTCCCGAGTGGCCAAGTGGTCTAAAGCGCTCTCCGTTACGGATCACTGCCATCTCACCTCTGTCTGCGTGGGTTCGAGTCTAGGATTCAGCCTATGTGGGTATGTGAGAAAGCTTGCCAGTAGCTTCTCGTGGGTCGGTGGTTCTTTCAGGGGTTTTCCCGGGTTCTTCCTCCACCATTAATACTGGCCGCCATGTATAGCCTATCGTGTGCTGAAAAATGGTGTTAAACCCTAAAACAACAACAACAACATTAACAAGATTTTGATGTTTTGGTGGTCATACTGGATGTCAGATTGGCACCATTTTCTCATAGGACCAACTAGAAAAATCTGAAATAAACAGGTCTTTTCATCCCTTTCTCAATGCCAACTTAACCTGCAAAATCAGACTAACTGGTTGTTCTCTATTAATTTTATTCATTTTTCTGACAAGACTAACCAAATTTCCATAAGCTGACACAAACAGCTGATAGAACTAGTATCTCGTTTCTTTGAAGCAAAATTAATGAATGTAGCAATTTAGTTAAGGGTGAACTAGGACTAAAAATGGGGCCTGTCCCAATGAGAAAGATTTCAAAATGATGCAGAATTCCCAATTTTAGCCAATGTCTTCACACCTGATTTAATATTTTACCAGGTACCTTAGCCACGTATCTAAGAAACATCTCTGCTATCATGAAACTGATAAGGTTTGTCTGAGGTCATGTGAATGGAACACACTTATCATAAGCTTATCAGTGACATAATGGCTAAATAAATATATGCCCAATTCATTTAGTAAGCTCAACTAAAATGCAGTCCAAGGACTCAAAAGTGCTTTCAATAGCTTCACTCAACAATTTTACGGAAATATAATCTGCAACAAAATTATATTATAACCCATGTTGCTCTGAATGTTCAATTGTATTTTCACTGCTGTAGCTATGAACTTGTTACCACAGAATATGACAGATTAATTACCTGAACTTACTTTTTCAGTGTTTTGCATTTTAAAAAAACAGGTTTCCACTTCAGAGAACATTAAAGGTCAAATTTTTAAGATACCAACACAATTTAAGTGGTAAAAGACAGTTGTTTCGTGGGGCCCCGAGTGGCTGAGTGGTCTAAGGCGCTCACCGTTCCAGATCACTGCCATCTCACCTCTGTCTGCGTGGGTTCAAGTCCAAGGCTTGGCTAGCGTGGGTACGTGGGAAAGCCTGCCAGTAGCACCTCGTGGGTCGGTTGTTTTTCCCTGGGTTTTCCAGGGTTCTTCCTTCACCAGTTATACTGGCCGCCATGTATAGCCTATCTAGTGCTGAAAAATGGCATTAAACCCTACAACAACAACAACAACAGTTGTTTCACTGGTGATACTGATGATTTTTAATGGGACAAAGGTTACTCATCTTATTTCCATCATTAAATTTTGAACAATTTAAAGTTATTTTAAAATCATTTCACATTATTTCATGCTGATACAGTCAATGAAGCAAATTCAGTGAATTTCTGTGCACTGTCAAGTGTGGTGCAACCAGTATAAGTACACAGAGATGAATTTTGGCTGTGACCCTTATGACAGACGTTTTTGAAGTGTTACTAGGCAAACAAATGAAGTAAAGTATCCAACTTTTCATATATCTAATTTAAAAGGCATGACAGGAATAGTTTAAAATATGGAGAAGAAATTGATTAGTAATCTTGGCATTCATGACAAAACCGTGACTGTGGTAAGATGTCATCAGAGAAGTTTATATGCACTATGATTTATCCCTAAACCTCAAGACATAAAGCAGCAACATTAACAACCATGACCTATGACATACATCACATCTTGTTACAATAGATAAAAAATTTCATTACTGTTAAACAGCTTATAAGTTATTGAATTGACGTGGAAAATGCAACTGAAGCACAAAAATTGCATGTGACCTTGACCTTAAAGATAAAACAACCAATGTGGTACAAGAGAAATATAGCCAATTTCATTCTGTAATTTCAAATGGCTCGATTGTTACAGAATGGAAAAGAAAGTATGAAGGAAAACTTAGAATACAAAATATATTACTGTGACCTTTAATACCAATATGGTATGCAATACAATGTGTTAAGAATACTCAGTTTCATCTCTTAATCTCATGTTTCTTCAATTATTGGGAGGAAAAGAAAGTGTGTTGGAAAACATGAGACACGTTTTACTTATAATGTGTAAATAAAGCAAATTTTATTCCTTGCTCTGAAATCAGCCAGCAAATTACTTTAATGAACATAATGCTGTCAGTATTGTAAAATTCATACATGTCATGTGGCATTCAGAACCATCTATTTCAGTAATGAGTGTCATTTTTCAAAATTTGATTACAAATGCCTTTAAAAGGCATTTATTCACTTTATCTAGATTGTCATGCATCCATATTCCTTTAAAAGGTTTTTAATTACATGCCCTGCGAAGTACATATGGCAAAATCAATGTTAAATAACAGACATTTTTGGATGAGGTGAACCTAAGGGTGTGTTTCTGCATGAACTGGATTGAATGTCACACACAGTGAATTCAGAATGAAAGCAGTATGTTGAAAACAATTTGTGTACTACCCTGTTATCAGTTATGATAGCTCCAACACCCTGCATTCCAAACTGATTAAAATCAGATCTCCGCTGTCCTATGTGAAGATCTGATGATGAACGCTTAGGGGTCATGTTCTAGTGACCTTTGAACTAGCAACAGAAATAAAGCTTTCAAAAACCTTAAAGTGAATCAAATCATTTGGAACACATTCATGCTCTTCATCCACATTGCTCCATCTCCAAATGTGAAGATAATAGACTTCATCTGAATGGCTGATAAAATTAGCAATTATGGTAATTACAGGTTGCCTGAACATGACACCTAAAAGGTCTCTGTCAGATCTTCATGTATAACAGTAGAGATCTGATTTTAATCAGACTGTCCTGTTTTCTTGATCCAGTTTACTAGCTGGTGAAAATTGTAAAAGTCTTTGTGATCAATAAGTTTCATCTGGAATTTTATTTATCATATGTAATGTACAGAACATTCGACAATCAGGATTGAATAAACACTTATTTAAATTATGTGAGCATTAAACTATAAAATAACAATTAATACTTAAATAAATGTGCATACATGACTGCACTGACATACACAACAATGCTCTGCTTCATTATTATTTTCTTATGTTTGATTAATAATAAGTCATATTTACTTCACATGCAAAACAAGAACATTACATTTTACATATGAACAGAACTTTGCTACCATATTAGATAATGAATGCAATTTGTTTTCTTTTAACTTCCCCTAGAAACTACATTAAATGTGGAAGCAGGCTGTTCATTTGTCCAGGCAAGATCTTTTTAAAATTTTCCCAGCACTGTAATGAACATATTGTTTGTACTATTTTTTTTTATCAATGTGTGCTATTTGTTTTAGTTACTGTGCATAATGTTACGTTTTTCTTTAATGTCCAACCATCATTTAAGATGTAAAGCTAGTCCTACATGTAAGACCTTGACGCTGATGTTATGGGCGTCATTGAAACAAAATCAACATGTGCCATGTCTTACATAGTAGGACAAGATGTAAATCATGATCACATAGGATAATATGGTACATGTATGATTTGCAGGTAAAAAATTTAAGTAACGATTTCTTTACAAGTCGTCGTGGATAAATATGGGCCGATTCAAGAACAGGGGATCGGTGCAAAATTACAAGAATCTGGTCATTTAAATAAAATAGGACGAAATTTGTGACAAAAATTAATAAAAAATATCTGTACTATAAATATGCACGCCAGACTCCTGTGCCTGACACAATATTTAAAAAAAAAAAATTCTTTATCAATAAAAAGAACAATAAAATTAAAAGTATAGTACTGATGATCACAGGCACTTGATTCTGGGGAAACTAATATGTGGTTCGTGTACACATCACTGGTGCTCGACGCGAGCTTGATGTTAAAAAAAAACAAAAAAAACAATAATCCAAAGAGGAAAAAAATCATATTATATTATTATGATATTGAGGGTCCTATGTCAGAACGGGTCATGGGGGTAATCTACGGTATTTTTGTCACTATGATTTTTTTTCCTTTGGATTATTTTTTTTTTTTTTTTTTTTCTTAACATCAAGCTCGCGTCGAGCACCTGTGGTACACATTAGTTTCCCCAGAATCAAGTGCCTGTGTTGATGATGTACTGAGATAAACACTGGAGCTTGGCGTAAAAAAAAAAAAAAGTGTTAACATTTGTTATGATATATTCTGCTAATTTAGATATACAAATAACAGCGATTTAAATAGCCTATATAAAAGTACTAACTTGAAGCACCTGCGAACGAAAGCTGACTACCACAAGCATCCGCCAAAATCGTATCCACTGAAGCACTATCTCTCTCCTTAATAACATGCCCGTAATGAGAACATAGGGCAGTGAGGAAATGCTCTAATTACAAGACATCAAT